>OZ053310.1:9394852-11794852 GCA_964056655.1 Arabis hirsuta
GATTTTTTCCCATAATACTAGATCATGTAATCCAGATCTACATTTTGACTAATGTTCTGTTTTTTTTTTTTGTTATCCAGGTTCAACTACAACAGAAAATGAAACAGGAAGCTGAACAATTCCGCCAATGGAAAGCTTCTCAAGAGAAGGAATTGTTACAGGTACTTCATCTCTATCCACTTCATTATCTCTTTATTGTCCTTCAATTTTTTTAACTTGTACCAAATCTCAAGTTACACTGCTTTTTGGTTAGCTTAAGAAAGAAGGACGAAAGACTGAGCATGAAAGAACCAAACTCGAGGCCCTCAATCGACGTCAAAAAATGGTAAGAATCTTATGAAATATGTTTTTCCCCTGCTTGAGAGAAACATTTAAAGAGAATTATCCAATTCCTGTGCCTAAATAAGAACCTCAAGAAATGCATTCTATTGTTTTGCAGGTTCTTCAGAGAAAAACAGAGGAAGCAGCAATGGCTACCAGAAGACTTAAAGAGCTGCTGGAAGCCCGCAAATCTTCACCTCGTGATATATCAGGTAATTATTTGAGAAACACCTTATTTGGTTATTATTTTGATCATAATCATAATCCCTTGCTTTCTTTTCCAGTGACTGCCAATGGTCAGTCATCAACCAGACAGGTAATAAGTATTCCTAATTTATTTGTGGATTCGCCATCTTGCACAAGTATCAACTGTTTCCTTTCATACTCTTTGCAGATGAACGAAAAAACTCTTCGGAAATGGCTTGATAACGAGCTAGAGGTTATGACAAAACTACATCAAGTTCGTTTTCAATATGAAAAGCAAATCCAAGTGTGCGTCTTCAAAACTCTGTTTTCACTCATGTAGTTAGCTGCAAACTTCTTTCTCCCAGAAACTTTTCTAATCAATAATCTACTCTGGTTGCATATAGTCGAGCTGCATTGGCTGAAGAGTTAACCGCGTTGAAGCAAGAGATGGATTTTGCCTCAAGCCCCCATCAAGAGAAAAATGGACAGTTTAGGTACAACATGGACTTGAAATGCCTCGATATTGGCATTGCACAAAGCTATGACAGTTACTTGGGAATAGATTGATTCATTTTCTGACCTGTTTATATATCTTTCTCCATGCGCCAGATTTTTGTCACCAAACACAAGATTGGAGAGAATAGCTTCTCTTGAGAGTATGTTGGATGTTTCCTCACAGGCTCTCACAGCCATGGCCTCTCAGCTCTCAGAAGCAGAGGAAAGAGAGCTTAGTCTACATGCTAAGACTCGGTGGAACCACCTTCAGTCCATGACTGATGCCAAGTGTTTGCTTCAATACGTGTTCAATTCCGTTGCCGAATCGAGGTAAACAACTCTTAAACCTGAATAGGAAAAAAACTCAGTAGAAAGACATGGAAGGTTGATGTTGTTTTGTTCAAAACATCAAACAGGTGCAAAAACTGGGAGAAAGACATAGACATCAAAGAGAAGAAGGAACAACTAAATGATCTCCTCTGCTTATTACAGCTAAGCGAAGTCCAGAACCGAGAGATACTAAAAGAGAAAATGACAAGAGAGCAAACATTGTCCATCGCGCTGGCTTCATCATCATCATGCTCGGTTTTAGATTCGATCCTTCTTCTTAAAATTGAAAAACCAAAACTCTTTTTTTCTCATTAACATAAGCAAAAACATTTCACTTCTTGCAGGGGAGTTCAAGAAGCTTATCAAAGCACTATGGAGACAATAACGGAAGCGACGCATCATCGTCTCCATCTTCATATCATCGAGCAACAAAGCATCTCAAATACGCTTCACCGGGAATATTAAATGTCTCAGTGAGAGAATCAGCAGCATTATTAGAAGAGACGAGAAAGATGAAAGCAATGAAGAGAATGGGACAGAGTGGTGGGAAGCTGTGGAAGTGGAAGAGAAGTCACCATCAATGGCTGCTTCAGTTTAAATGGAAATGGCAGAAACCATGGAAACTCTCTGAGTGGATAAAGCATAACGATGAGACCACTATGCTCTTCATGTCCAAGTCTCAAGATGATGATGGTCACTCGTGGAAACGTCACTGAGCTTTTTCAAGGTGCTTAAGGCTTATACATTTGTGGCCTATAGCCCTTAATACATGTTCATATACAACGAGCCCTTTATTTTTTTGTTAATAGAGATTTAGAGTTGGTCCGTTGGATTGTTAGAGCACAGTCTAAGAAATATTGTCATTACTTTCTTTTTTTTGTAAGAAAAAGTTTTTTTTGTTGATGTATGCTTATGAATTATGATTGTACATTTTCTCTGAATTTTGTTTGAGTATAAGTTTAAATTATATAAAATACTGGATTACAAAAGTACTAAAGACATTTGTCTTCACGATACGTAAAAGAATAAATAATTAAAAAAAAATCTGTAGTAATTTCATCAAAAATGATAAATTTATATAATGCCTGTGACTGAAGATACCTTCCGTTAAAATAGAGTGGTGGATCCGAAATTCAAGCAGAAAATATTATTTTTGCGAACAAACTACAAACCAATAGAGGTCGTTAGTTTTGGCGCCGAATAACGACAAATTTCAACATCCATTACAACTACGGAATATTCTTCTTAGATAACTAATCGCACGTGTCCCTGGTGCACGTTAGCTCCAACACCGCCCAAAATCTATCTCCGTGACAAAAATCAAAAACAAAGTATATCACAAATTGCCCCTTCCCATCTTAAGAAAATTTACACTCTTAAGCACACAAATATTCTCTTTTTACCCCTCAAAACAAACACTCAGGTGATCACAGTTAGGAACACTAAGAAGAGTACTCGTTATCTTCAGTCATCACAACGCTCTCCTTTATCTCTTGAATCATTTTGATCACTTCTTTCATCGTCGGTCTTTGCTCTGGCGATGTCACTCGGCAAAGACTAGCCGTTCGAGTCATCATCTCAAGCCCATTCTCTTCCTTTGACTTATCCTCTTCTTGCCTCATTGCTCTTACCCAATCCAACATATCGTTTGCAGCCATAAACGGTTGCCTTGAAGCGGTTTTACCGGTCAATAGCTCTAAGAGAAAGACTCCGAACGAGTAAGCATCGCATTTGGATGTAGGACTTTCCGTTGATTTCCTGATCTCTGGCGCTTTGTAAGAAGAGATGTCAGGGTCATTGGGAGGGACTGAAGTATCTGTTAAGACACTTAGACAGTAATCTGTGAGACAAGCTTCGAAATCGTGACCGAGTAGGATGTTTGTGGACTTGAGATTCCCATGGAATTTTGCAGGTGATTGGTGAATGTAATGTAGTCCTTGAGCTACATCTTCTGCTATTTTCAAACACGATGTCCAATGTAATGGCTTTGCCTTTGACGTTCTTGAACCTGGGTTAAGGTCGTTGGAAACAGTCATTAGTTAGTGGAACCAAATCATTGACAACAAATGATTATAAAAAATGTAAAAGCCTTTACTATTATTGATGATTCAGATTATTATAAATTTTAGTAATGGTTCATGTTTGTTCTACATACTATCCTAATCATAGACGAGTAATAATGCCAAAACTCGAACACGACTCCAAGATCAACACACAAATTCCTGACAAATGACTGGAATTTCCACGTGAAAAACAGCACAGAGATTCTGTCTTCTACCTACAGTGTTTATTCAACGGAGGCAAAAAAAAAGAGCAAAATGACAAATACATATTTAAATAATAAACTTATCCATTGTCTAGTCTAGAGTGATATAAAGCTGCACCAAAACCCATCACCAAGACATGTCAACACGCAAAAGGTCTCTACTTTCTAATAGGTCTCTCTCTGTCACCTCAATTTGATTGAGACCAACAGAATAAATTTGCTTAATTAGTAACTCGGTGGTGGTGACTCAGTGAGTTAGAGCTAAAACCCTAACAAAACCCACCAAAAAAAAAAAGAAAAAGAGAGAGAGAGAGAAGATGAAAGATTTACCGTGAATAAGGTTGAAGAGACTACCATTAGGTTGGTAATCGTAGATAACAAGTCTCTCTCCGTTTGACTGAAAATAAGCTTTAACCGGAACAAGATTCGTATGCTTGAGTCCACCAACTATCTCCATGTGATTCCCAAACTCCAAATCGGAAGTAATCGCTGTTTTCGACGGAGCAAATCTCTTCACCGTTACTATCAGTTGGTTAACCATAACCGCTTTATACGTCGTCCCTACCGATCCTCTCCCCAAAAGCTCCGCCGAAGCTCGCATAAGCTCGTCAAGCGTATACATGGCCGATTCAGATTCACCGCAAAAAATCAAATCTCCGCTCCTTGGGATTCGCGTTTGCGTCTTCGTGGCTTGAATCTGAATCTTGATTTCGTTTTCGCGATTCTGAGATTTGAAATTTGAATTCGAAATTTGAATTGGAGATTCGTTTGGGTGTTGCGTAGTGATTGGATTATCTCCTTTTGGATTCGATTGAAACATCATCACTTCGTCGTCGTTATCGTCTCTTCGTTTCTTCATAACTAACGAGTAGACGACGAGGCAGAGACCCAGTACTGTTAGCGACGCGAGTCCAATGGTGAAACCGAGCACCAACCATCCATTTCTGCTCTTATTAACCGGTGATGAATCCGAATCCCGCGGAGGAATAGTCATCGCTGCTTCTTCTCCACCGTTTTCCGCCTCCGGAGCTTGCGACGGAGAAGATGAATCAGATGATGACGTGGCGTTTGTAGGTTTCGGTGAATCGAAGAACGGCGGCGAAGAAGAACGTGAACCGCGGCAGGATCGATTGATGATCTCGCCGCAGAGCCCAGGGTTTGACGAAAACGAGGAAGCGTTGAATCGTAACAGAGTCGCCGTTACCGGAACGGTTCCGGTGAGCTTGTTTCCGGAGACGTTAAACGACGTCAACGAAGACTGATTCAACGCCGGGAGTGAACCACTGAATCGGTTGAACTCGAGATTTAACGAACTGAGTCGACTCAGTGCGTTTATCTCAGACGGAATCTTACCGGAGAAGTTGTTGTGCGACAGATCGAGTACGATTAAGCGACGGAGATAGAGAATCGAAGAAGGAAGAGTACCGGAGAAACCGTTTCTACTTAGATTTAGGGATTTGAGATTGACGAGAGGGGATAGATCAGGAATCGAACCAGAGAGAGAGTTGTTCTCAAGGCTAAGAACACGGAGCTGGTCAAGACGACTGAGACTCTCCGGCGAGATATTTCCACGGAGTCCGATTCCGTCGAGATTGAGACGAACGACGCGTTCCTGAGAGCATTCGACGCCGCGCCATTGACAGTAGTCGTACGGCTCGGTGAGAGAGTATAAAAGCTTGTCGTCGAGATCGGCAGTGGATTTGAAGGAGAGAAGCGCGACGGCGTCGGACGGTAAGAAGGAGTTGAAGTAGTTCGTCGAAGGCGAAGGATACGCGGCGGAGAAACGGAGGAGGAGGAGGAAGAGAAGAGAGTAGAAGAAGAAGAAGAAGAAGAGTGTCATTTTGTGTGTGTTTGTTATGTTTACGGAGCAGAGGAATATGTCAGTTATTATTCTCAAAAGGCTTTCATTATGTAATCTTCTTGGCACGCGTGTGTATGTGTGTGTATATATATATACGCATTGATTTTTTAATCTTTTTTTTTTTGGAGTAATTTTACACTTCGACAAAAGAAGAGAGTAAATTTACAAATTTTCATTTCTTTATCAATTACCATTTCAAAATGAGAAATTTCAAAAAATTGCCACTTTTCAATTGCTATTTTAAAAAAATACCACATTTTTAAATTTTTACAACAATGTCATTTTTTTCAAAATTATTTTTTTTTTATATTATTTATGTTTGGGTTAATTATGTTCTATTAAAGTTTATTTTTAAGTGTTTAGGGGGTTTTAGGTGTCAAACCATTTTAAAATTTAGAATTTTAAGATATATGCTTTATAAATCTGTAATTAGTGGCATTTTTGTAAATGGACACCCCTAAATAGTATTTTTGCAAATGTACATACAAAAATGGTATTTTTGTAATTGCTCCTTTCAAAATTGCAATGAAGAATAATTTTTCTTTTGTTTGTTTACGAACAAAATATTGTGATAATTTCTTTAAGGATTGAACATAATCCCTGAGACACTAAAAAAATCTCCAAAAAGTTGATAAAACAATTGACTCTTAATCATATTTTAGAAACGTCTGTTATGTATATTTTCATATCATATGGTTTATTTGGATTCGATTTGTAACACATGATGACACAAATTTTTTGATGGTACGAAGAAACGGTATAAAATGATAGTATAATAGAAGCAGTACAAACAGTAATAAAAGATGATAGTACATGAAAAAATAATAGTTTTATATTGTTGCTAAACTATTTAGTTAAATGAAAGATGGTACAAGTTGTAATGTAGTTGTAGTTCACTCATATATGTTACCATTATTATTGTTTTTGTATACATTAAATATATTAGTAGGGCGATGACAAAAATAATTATGTTATGTATTAGTATATGTAGACATGAAAACGAGATAGAAGCAAATAGCTTGTTTCGCAAACTATACCTAACAAACTTGGATTTTCGTTGTAAATTTTGTTTTGGTACAAAGAAAAGGACATCTTACGTACGTTTACATTCGTTCTCACTCGACGCATTGTTATAGTGTTAATTAGGGTTGGACTCGCGCTGCAAGAATTTGGTTTTTTTTGATATTTTTGTGCTATTTTTCTATGTTTTGTATTTATATATATCATGTATAATGTGTATTGGTAAATATTTATGGTAGTATATAAGTATCTTTTATATTGATTAACATATTCTAATATCATATGTTCAATTATCAATTTGGGTATGAAAATTTGTTTTAAATAATTTTTTTTTTCAGTTTGACATTGATTTTAAATAAATATTTTTTAGATTTTGAGAACTTATTAATATATTTTTTTATTGCAATATAGCTCCATCCAATCTTAAACATATTCTAACTATAATCGTGTAACGCATAGATCAATATATTTATTTTTGTCATTTTTTCGTAAGATACTAATATAATTATAAAAAATTAATTTATATATATTATTTTTTTAATATTTTCTTAAATACTTAAAAATTATTTTTTTCTAGATTTTTTGGGTTAAAAGCATTGGTTCAAATATTTAATTATTAAATATGTATTTTTCTTGGATCAAGGTGTAGAACTACGTATGTATGAATAATGTCACCATTAATTTTTTATTTTATATGTATCAAAATTTAAGATTTTTTATAGGAATAATTGCAAAAATATCACTTTTGGTGTGTCACTAATACAACATAATTAACTCAGTAAGTAAATAATTTTTAAAAATAGACATTTGCAAAAATATCACTTTTAAATGATCAGTTTGCAAGCGTGTCACACGCTGATACATCTTTGCAAATATGCCGTTATTTATTAGCAAGAGGACAAAAATATCTTTTTTTTCTTTGTCCTTCTCCTTCCTTTTTTTTTTATTTTCCTTTTTTTTTTTTTTTTAATTACATCTGATTTTTCCTCTTATCTTTTTTTTTCTCTCTCTTTCTTTTTTTCTCTCTGTAACAAAAAAATAGAATATTTTTCTCTCTATCTCAAGCTCTTGTTAATAGAAAAATGGTGGTGACGGTGTTGAAAAAGAAAATAAACATATGTAGATCTGAATTTTTTTCTCTTTCTCTCTCATACAGATCTAGATCCGGATTTCATAATTTTTTTTTTGTAAATCTAGGTTTGTTTGATTTGTGTTGTAGATCTGAGTTTTTTATACGATTTTGGTTACAAATCTAAGGTTTTTTGTTCGATTCAGCTTATAGATCTGAGTGTCTGATTATTTCTTGGTTAGTTCTGTTTTTGATGTTCTTCTTCCTCATCTAGGGTTTTGACGTTTTTTTTAATAAAGTTTTTTAACAGTTTTTAAAAGTCTTATAAAAATTATAAGGTTTATAAGATTTGTAATAGGTTTTTAAACACACTTAAACAAAAAGTTAAACAATCCGGATTAATTTTGTTTTGATATTTTTTTAACTGATCTAAAGTTTTGATGTATTTTATGAACTTTTTAAACAATTTATAAGAGTTATATATATGGTTTTAAAACTAAATAGTTGAAATAATAATTTATAAGATTTATAAGGTTTTTTAAAAGGTTTATAACTTTTTTAAAGGTTTAGAAATTCTTATATAGGTTTATAAGAGGTTTTTACAAAGTTTATAAGAGTTTTTAAAAGGTTTTTAAAAATTTTAAAAAGTTTTTTAAAAACTTATAAAGTTTTTAAAGGTTTATAAATTTTTTAAAAGGTTCATAAGAATTTTTTACAAGGTTTTTAAAAGATTTCGTAAGACTATTGAAAAACTGTTTAAAAACCTTATAAACTGTATAAAAACCTTATAAACTGTTTTTAAGTCTTAATTTTTTTTTCTTCTCTTCTCCTCCTTATCTTTTATTTCTCAATCCATTAAATTCAATCTTAGAAATTAATTTTATATTTTGTGAAGTTCAAATTCATGGTTTTAATCTAGTTTTGAGAGATAGAGATGAGATTTAGTTAAAAACAAAAATGAAAAACCAGATCTGAAAAAAAAAATTTTGTTATCTGAAAAAATAAAATTTGAGATCTGAAAAAAATAATGGAAAAAAACAAAACAGAAATCTGGAAAAAAAAATGGACAAAAAATAAAAACTGAAAAAGTCAAAATAAATCAGTCAAATGATAATGAGAATAATAAAAAAGAAAAGTGGCATATTTGCAAATATTTTTAAACAGTAGCATAATTGAAAAGAGGCGTGGAATATGTGGTATATCTTAAAATTTCTCTTGAAGAAATATTATTTTTTTAAAGTGGTATTTCTCAAAATATTTCCTTTTATATTTATTTAAATTATCGTACTACAGCGTTTTCAATATTTTTATTTTATACTTCCACAAAAACTCAAATATAAATTTTGAATAAAATCTTATATTTAATTTTTTATTCATCGTTCTTATATAAATTCATAATATTTTTATTACTTTCTAATGAACTACAGTATAAATGAAATATATTCATTATTGTAATTTTTATTTGGAAAATTTTTATTTAGAAAATAAAATACTCAAATAATTCTAAAATATGGTTCGCGTGATACATGAGTTTTACAATTTTATTAAATTTGGGGCAATTACAAAAATACCATTTTTTGTGTGCACATTTGGGGCAATTACAAAAATGCCACTTAGGGGTGTTCATTTACAAAAATACCACTAATTATAGATTTATAAAACATATCTCTTAACATTCTAAACCCTAAAAAATGTTTTGACACCTAAAACCCCCTAAACACTCAAAACTAAACCCTAATAGAACATAATTAATCCAAACATAAATAATATAAAGAAAAAAATCATTTTGAAATAGTGGCATTTTTTTGAAATTTCTCTAAACTTAAAGACAAAAAATTGACTAACCATTTACAATTTATGCTATTTTTAACCATTTATTTACTTATTTTTAGTAGAATATAATCCTCGCGATGTGCGATTTTTAACCATAATTTTTTAAAATTTCTCTTCAAATAATGGTCTTTTAAATTTTTCGTTCATATTTCCATAAAATTTAAATATATTATTATGAACAAAATCGTATATTCCAAATTTCATCTTCAATGAGATATTTCAATATCCTTTTAGTAAAATAATATTATATTATTTCTCTTTAGATCAACAGTCTCTTAATAATCGTTTGACATTCATATTCATTTTACATATTTTCAATTTTTGAAATTGAATATATGAAATTTTATCGTTATCATAAGCTCATGATAAACTATTTTTATTGTTATTTACAATAATAAAATACTCAAATAATTTTATATGTTTACCAAAAGAAAAATTTATATATATTAATTTAGTTATTTATTGACTTATTTTTGTTTTTTATGTAATTAAAAATTTTAGTAATTAAAAATTTTATCTATAAGTAATAATAAATATAATTAAATATGAATTAAATGAAAGTTAAAATTAAAATAAATTGTAAAAAAATGTTTTGTTTATGTGGACACTTTAGGTGGAAAATTTTTTTTGCTATTATATATATAGACTAGTGAAAATCCACGCGTTGTGTGGAACAACTACTTAGATAATTTTAAAAATTATTTAACATTATATATATTAATATACTTAAATGATGTTTAGAATTATGCTCACAATTTATATTTATATAAAAAAACATAATTTTCAAATGTTTAATATGAAAGTGAACCATATGATGATACATATACAAATATTTTTATTTAAACACTCTATTTCAATTTTGTTCTAAAATTTATCGTATTCTTCTTAGATCTCTTTGTTAAAGTTTGTGTCCACTATTGTAAAAAAAAATGAATATTGAGTCCATAGGTGGCCGAAAAGATAAAACTTATATAGTAAAATATGAAATAATTCATAGATAAATATCTAGGTAAAACAAATTAGTGAAATTAGTTTGAAATCTAGTTGTTTATATTATCTAAATTTATATAGCTTCTACAATGTTTTAAGAAAATGGTAGTTTTTAATACAACTTTATTTTTATTCATGTATTTATGGGTATTTGCATAAAACACTCTATATAAAAATCAAGAATCAAGACCGTATGTGTCATAAAAAGTTTTTTATTTTTTAATGAAGATCATAATATATAAAAAATGCATTTTCTAATACTCGTTTAGTATTATTTGCATATTGAAAAAATCTAGTACAAAATTTTCAATGGTGTGTCAAGATTAATTTTGTTTTGCCTAAACTTAAATATTATAATTGCGGAGTTAATTTGATCTTACAATATTGTAAATTAGAAATTCGAAAGTAAACAACAATTTCAAATTATTTTATGTGATATTATTTTAAAATATATAAATTTTTCTCGTTCTATTAAAATATTGATCTATTAAACATTATAGGAATTTATATAATAATATTATTGCATATCGCTAATACAAAAAAACATTGGAAAGATAATTCGATGTTAAATGTTTATTTTAAATTAATATATTGATATCACATTTTTATTTTAAAGAATCAATACAAAAATCCTAAAATCTAGAGGGACTAATGTCAAAATTAAATAAATATAAGGTCCTAAACTAAAAAATAAAAAGTTTTTAGCACAAAAAATGACACATAGCATCCTCTCACGACTTGAATTTAAAAAAACTTTAAAATATTATATAAGATATCTCTTACCCATCTACAAAATAATTACCATTTTTAAATCGTTTTTTTTTTGGTCAAAAGGGTTTTAAATGTTACTTATGCGATTACATTGATTTTTGGGAGGTGTCACACGTGAGAGTGTGATGCTTGTGAGTTTTAGATACGTATATTCTCTTAATTGGCCATGGGCTAAATTGATAATGGGCCTACATTTATTATTGATTTTATGACTCTGCTAATTACCAGCAAAGAGGTTTTAACAAGCCAATTATAATGTTTAACATGTTTCATGATAACCTCTATATGACTTTGCTTAGTAATCTATTTTTTCTCAATCTTTGCCAATTATCAACAAAGCCTCAAAACGTGACATAATAAAACTCATCATCTAATCACTCGATTCGATTTATATCTCCACTCATTACAGTCGTTAGTTATATCAATCCTCCTCCTCCTAACATAATAAGTGTTTTCTTTACTTTGTGATTCAAATTTATGGCAGGTCAAAGAGTAGTGTAAGTTTGTAACTTGTGAGTTGAACCCAAAAACTGAGTAGTAATTGACTTTTCTTTAATGATCTCTCGGTTTAAATTTCTTTGCTTGTTTCCTTGAGATGAAGTACCTACTTTTGTATATTTTAGCCAACAAAGAGTCTTGATGACCATTTTGTTTAACCAAAAGAAGAGATAAGAAAATAAGCTAAAGGTCGTTTATTTAGTTGATCAATCGAGATACTTAGAACATGAGAAATGGATGTTCTTGAATCAATGGTTTCCAGTATATCAAAGATGCAGCTGAGGTTATATGCACAAAAATTTGACAAAAAAACTGGCGATTAGCCAAAGATGAATTTTCAACATACAGTCATTATATGAGCAAGGCCGTAGTTTGCAGAGTTTAAGAGTTGCTCGGCTCCTGTGTTTATGTGATCTTTTTCAACAAGAATTTGTTTACTTGCTTACACATGGTCATATACTTGCTTACACGTAGTCATACATCCAATCCTTATTATTTTTCCACTCTGGTTACATCGTTTTTAGGGTATTTTATTCTTTAGTAACTGATCTTTCTTATTTTGGTACAGAAAAGAATCATGTATAACAATAATCCTCTTGTATATGCACGCTACGAGCTCCCTCAAATAGCTATAAGGGAGGTTGCATGTAACACATTTCCTCTTCATTCTAATTTCAGCAATATCAATACCTTTGCTCTCGCTGGTTTGAGAAGGGTTTGCTGTTGTTCTATTCGTCGTCATGGACAGGCGTTCTTGGTGGAGAGTGACCATAATGCATTTAATTTGGATACACGAGTAAGATATTTATTTCGTTATACTGGATTTACTTTTATACCTACTATGATAATATCTTTATGTATGTTTTTATTGAAACAGATGCACGAATCATTTCGTGTTGTATGCTGGGGATGGATACAACAGAAACGTGTTATAAAAGGAATAACAACATATAAAGATTATTTTCATATCCTTGCTGCAAGTGATGTAGGCGTAGTAAGAGTCATCCATCCTCCCAATTTCACATTGGATCGGGTAAAAGTAACACATTCAGGTGTCTTAATACCTTTTAACATACTTAGTTTAACATTTTGTTTTTTTTTTCAATTTAGAGTTTGGAGGGACATACTCATCCCGTTACTGATATAAGATCTCACATGACACACCACTCGCTTATCTGCACTACCAGCTAAGTAAATCATTTTCTTTTACAATCTTTATCCTTTTTTATAGCACTAACTTGAAAACAATTTTAGGAATCTATTCGGCTTTAGAGTATTAAAACAGGTGTATGCGTTCAGAAATTTGATCATATTCCTCCCCCAACTCAGTTTTCTTCTATGGTAATTATATACCTTAATTAGACTATACTTTAAAGAGTATAATTTGTTTAGATAACTAATTTTTTTCTTTGTACTTTCAGGATCTTCATATAAATGATCGTTTTGACATCTTAAGTTGTGGGCAAGAAACATGTGTCAGACTGTTGTATTTACTGTTGTATTTGTCACGTATGTCACTAACTAACGCTTTCTTCTTTGATATTTTATTTTGATGGTGGTTTGTAAGTTTTAATATATTGATTTTATCTTTATCATATATCAAGCTTGGAGACCGCGATGGTTAATCTGGAGGACGACCAAGACCAGAGATATGGAAAAGTACAGACCACTACAAGCACTTAATATGAACTCCAACATGAATTTTGAACGAATTTTGTTCGGTCTCTGGATAGGGCTATTGTAACAAATGTATGTTAGTTTATTTTAGCACTTGTTACAAATTCTAATATGTTTGTTCAACTTTCTAATACAATTTGTTTTGCAGTGTGAAAATGACTACTTGGTTCTTTTTAACTATATGATACATGGAGTCCAAGATTACTAGCGCACATGTATAGAAATATTACCTCCTACAACCGGCAGATTTGAGCCTAACTTCCACCAGATAGTTGCAGTGGGTATGTACTCGAGTTATTATATATATTTAGTTTTTTTTTGGCTACTCACGATTTCTGTGTTTGGTTTTGATCACTAGGGAACGCTGAAGGAGAGATAACAATATGGATTTCGGGGATCCTAATCATTATATATCGGTTGTAAAGTAAGTAAAATCTTTAGTGAATATGGTTGGGTTGATTTTTGACCTAATGATTTTCTTTTTTGCAAATAGGTTTCCAGACCCTCATGGTTTACCGATCATAGCAACAACCATTTCTAATGATGTTACATAAGTGTGATGTCTTTTAGTTTTGATACTTTTCAATTTCAATAACAAATGGACAAATTTATGTTTCTTTTGGTCTTTTGTAGCACTGTGATTACCATCAACAATCAAGGACAAGCTACTATCTGGTGATCACCACCATCACCACTTTTCATGATTATAATATGATATATGTTGCTCTACATTTTTAGTAATTTTTGTGTGATATTGTATCAAGTTTTATGGATTAGGAGATAACTTTTGATAAAGTTTTGGGATGTTATGCACCCACCATTGACAGCCTGATCTAGTAATGCAAGACTCGCTTGGTATTTCTTTAAAATCTGCATGATCTTTATGTATTTAGTGACTAAATTGATGAGAATACATGATTAGCTCAAATTGATGAGGCTGCTATTTGGGGAGCTGTCAATTGTTTTCCCTATTTTAAAAAATTGGATTGATTCATCATTACCGATTTGCTTAAAGAATACTCTCATACAACATTTGGCAGCCTGAAGTGGTAAGTTTTTGCTATACCATTCAAAAATTTTAGCACTTGGTTGTTAGCTAGTATGAGGTCATCTCACAAATCCTAGTCATGTGGATAAGTGCTGTTTGGAAACTTATGTCACTCAAACAAACAAAGACGTCTGTCTTATGACTTTAAAGGATTGTGTTCCATTTGAAACTTTGTTTACTAATCCATGTTCTAAAAGCCTCCTCCAAAAGAAGTGATTCAAAATTCTTTCTCTCAGAGGAATGTGATGTGAGTAAAAAGCAAGATTTTTTTTTTTTTTTTACTAACAGTAGTACCTATATGAATTTTTTCTCTACATTCTATCATGTCTCATAACTAATGTTTCCTTCAAATTACGAGGTTCTTCAGTTGAATAACACACATTTGAAAAGTCCCCTATTACAGTATCTACTCAAATAGAGTTTGGTTAGTTTGATCCATGGGCGAGGTATCCAATTGTTACTACCACTTTTATTCTTTTATGTTCCAAATGGTGGCGTAAGACTCATGTGGTTGGAAGTTAGTAGTAAGTCTTTGAATGGAGAATCTTAGATTTGGTGGTCATGATTACAAAATTTAGATTTGGTGGTCATGATTACTTCATATATTTGGCAGATATGAAGTAAAAAGGCAAAGAATAAAGGTTATTTCTAATAAAAAAAGCCAAAGAATAGAGCTATATAACTTTTCATATGCTTTCAAGGGAAATAAAGTGAAGTTTTGGCCATAATATATCGACGATAATGAGTTATTTGCAAAAGAGTTTATATTATGAGCTATTTACATAGGTATTCGTAAGGTTTTTTACTTGTATCCCATTGTAGAATAGTTGAACTGAATCGTGTCAGTTATTGTCAAAGATAAAAGTGGAACCATTATAGATCTCTAATCTCTTAATGGATTTGCCACTCATGGTGGTTCAATCAAGAAGATGAAATGTCAAGTTTGTTGAAATCTGAGAAGATGAAATGTCAAGTTTGTTGAAATTTGGTTTCAACACAAGAGTTCTTGATAAGTTGGGATAACCTCACACTGGTGGAAATGGTGTTATTAAATTTGACATGAAGGAGAAGTTTTCTTTGAAGGCTTAGTTGAAAAATGGGATATATGTTACAGATGCAGAGAAGTGAGAGTTGTTCTTTGGACTCAAAAGAGAAAGAACACATGACACATTTGGACAGATGAGTACGACGAAGAAGATTGGACCATTGGACTTAAGTGAGAGCTATGTTCTGGGTAAATCGAAAAAGGTTAGTTTCAGTCTGGGGAAGCCCAACACATAACAAGTTCATGCTGATCTTTGGGGATCTCCTAATGTCCAACCTTCACTTTCAAAGAGTCAATACTTCTTGTCCATCATTGATGACTACTCAAGAAAGGTATGGCTAGATGAAGTTTTTGCATGTTTTCGTGAATGGAAAGCTCTTGTTGAAAATCATGTTGATAAGATGTTTGAGAACAGATATGGACTTGAGTTTTAAAACTCATTTTTTGTTTCTTTCTACAAAGAACATGTTATTGAAAGAACTTGTACTTACACACCTTAACAAAAAGGTGTGGACGAGATAATGAACAAGGCTGTGATGGAAAATGTTAGGTATTGAAAGAACGTGTACTTACACACCTTAACTGAAGGATTGTCGACTTCAGCACCAACCGCCCAAAATCCTGTGTTACTGTGCAAGAAAAAAAAAATTCCTTTTCAGCTATCTGAACTTAAGATGAATGGTTTTTAACTGGTGACTAATTAAACTTGCGGTGTTTTCATTACATTAGATATTTGTTTGTTTCCAGCATTTTGATATAAGCACAGTGTATGCGACATTCTTCCTTTGTGGTTTCTTACAGGAAGAATGTTTTCAACTTTGCGGGATAATGCAGCATTTACGCTTCTTGGTCGTTATGATACATGCCTTTATGCTAATGGAAGCTTATCTAAGATTACAATTAATGCAGGTGCTTATGGTAGCTTGAGCTGTGGTTGTCATATGGTTGATGGTTTATTAGAGGATTTTAGGAAAAATTCTAATAGTAGTCACTGGATTCATATGGTACACGATTCTTCGGAACGTAATGTTATGGAATTTGATTCGAGTTCTAGATTGCATCATTATACATTGGAATGGGGAGATTGTGTGTCAGCGTGATGGAAGTCATGATATCTTTCACCTATAATTACTTTTTTTTTAGTCTATACACCACAGTATTTGGCTCATATTAGCATGGACATGTCAACTTATATAGTTGGTACTTAAAATTTTAAGATATAGTGTTTAAAATCTATAATTAGTGGCATTTTTGTAAATGAACACTTCTAAATGGTATTTTTGCAAATGTGCAAGTAAAATATGGTATTTTTGCAATTTCTCCTTTTTTATTGATACACAATTTACACTATTTTATAAAATTATAATTGATGTTGAAAATAATAAGAATACACACCAACTAAATAATTAATGTAAATTTTTATTTTGTATCAGGTTTTTCATGTGATATCATTTAAGACACAATTAGTATCAATTTTACTTAATCGATGCAAAATACACTAATCTGTATCACTTGTAAATAAATAGTTCTAAGTAGTAGTATCATTTATTTTTGGAAAAACTGTCATTTTAATACCGCACTATCCGTTTTGAGTCAAAATAAGTACCAATTCTAATGAGTAAAAAATACCAAATTTTGGTTGATTCGACCAAATTAGGTATAGAATTAGTCAACTTTAACAACCGTTAAAAAACTGTTTACTTTATCTGTTAAGTTTCAAAACGGCATCGTTTTGAAATTAGAAAAAAACCCTCATAAGGTCATTTTAATACCAAACTTTCCAATTTGAGCAAAAACAAATCGCCAACTTCTTAATGAGCCATAAAATACAAAAACTTATATTGACTCAGTCAAATTAGGTATAAAATTAGTTAACTTAAAATCGTAGTTCAGGTCCGGAGAAATGGAGAGATGAGATCCTAAGAAACTTGATCGGCTTCGCACTTAGAGCATACAACGACATCAAGACACCAAAAGATTCTACCAGCATTTCAAGAAAGAAGAAACAAAGAACGAGCATATGAAAGAAGACTCATCGTCAAATCTCCAGCTAAGTAACATCATCACTTCGTTTAGGGTCGTAAGTTTCTTTTTACTTTACCGCTAAGTACTCATGGGTCGTTAGACGTAATCCCGCTGTTTTGGCAACCTCTGACAGGCCTAACAGTTGAATTTTCTATTCTTTTTCCACAAAAAAGAAAGAAAGGGATAGCAGTTGCTTAGGATATCACTCATATGCAGTTCGGTCATAAGGAGTAGGTTCGCCTTTCTAGGTCTCCAGATTCAGGTTACTGTTTCCAGGGATCTCGTGTTTTAACATGTCTCTGGATTCAGGCTATGGCCTTCAAGGATCTCGGCTCTCCATGTCTCCACACCTTGGCCCTGGCTAAAGTTGACTAATTTTATACATAATTTGGTTGAGTTAACATAAGTTTGTGTATTTTATGGCTTATTAAGAAATTTGTATTTTTTTTTGGTTCAAAATGGAAATTTTGGTATTAAAATGACCTCATGAGGGTTTTTCTATAATTTCAAAACGACGCCGTTTTGAAACTTAACAGATAAAATAAACGATAGTTAACGACTGTTAAAGTTAATTAATTATATACCTAATTTAGTCGGATCAACCAAGTTTGATATTTTTTTATTTATTAGAAAGTTGATACTTATGTTTACTAAAGCGGATATTTGATCGTTTTCCCATTTATTTTTATGATACATTTTAATTGATGCAATTTACACTTGTTTTTAGTACGTTCGTAATTAGATGAAAAGTAAAGGGACAAAATGGGAGAATGAATTTGCAATACGCGTCATCATTTTCTTACATATAAAGTCAATTCCTAACGGTAGCCAGCCACCGACTACCGACCATGGCCCATGGGTCCACTTCTTGTCCTCATTTTCTGTTCTCTCTCGCCATCTGACTTGTATTAGTATAATACTACTCTCCGTTTCTAATTGATCGAAGGTTTGGCAAAAAAAAAAAAAATTGTTTCTAAGAAATTGATTTATATTGTTATGTCATTTTTATAAAGTAATGATGATAAATTATTAATTTTAAAATATATTAGTTGATTTTATTGAATTATTATTGGCTAAAAATTATAAAAAATTATTTATAAAAAATAATACATTTATAGTAAAAAAATTAATATAGTAATATGTGTGAAAACGGTAGAAAATCAATCATATAATTATAGCAGAAGAATACTATATAAGTCTATAATTATGTGTACCGGAGAACAATATTTACATGATGTTTTTTTTTTCTTTTTTGGTGGGAATATTTACGTGATGTTTTTTTACTCCACTTAAGTTCCGGTTTAATTCGGTTTTACTGTAAAAACTCAACGTGCATGCTGTTATTTTTAAGTATGGCCGATACGTACAATCACTATTAGTTTTGTGGAAATAGTTATAATTTTGGTTGTTTTTTTTTTCAAATATAACTACGTGAGTACCCGCACATCGTGCGGGTTTATACATTTTACTATTTTTAAAATTATTTTTTTATAATATTGGTTTATGTATTATGTTTTATATTAAGTATAATTGAATGCTTTAATTGTGTAAAATACAATATACAATTTCTAGTTGCAAAAAAAATCCAGTTATATTGGTGCATTTGAAACACCAAAGACTTTGCAGTTCTTTGATTCAAGTTTTGTATGTTATTTTTCTTGTATTTTTATATGCTTATAACTTTGAAACGGTAAAAGTATAGAAAACATACTGTTCACAGTAAAACTATAAGATCTGACACAATTTCTCTATTAAAAAAATTATATGCATTTCTCAAGTCAATATTTTTGGATAGCTTAATTTACGTTTTCCTAGGACATAACTCTTTATACTCATAAACGCGATGAACCCATACTTATTCCCATATTTTCGTAAGTCGCCGCTAGGAATGTTTTCTGAAAAATAAACATCTACAACCATGGATGATTGCCTACGGTTACTATGAAATTGATTCTTTTATTTGAAGATTAAGATTTGCCAATCACATGTCTTTGAACTTTTCTTGCATAGCTGCAATATAAGATTTGGGGAAGTAACTTTAAAGTTTTGAAGAGAGAAAGATGAAGAGGAGAAGTTATATTTTGTGAAATGTTTGGAAACAGAGATTGACTCTTGGTTTTCTTTGGACACGTGTCAAATAGAAGGAGAGGGTCCTTCTTCTTTCATATATATGATTTTATTTATCAAAAAAAAAATGCTTACAAAGATTTTGATCCAATGTGGCATGTTTTTTCTCTTTTCGCTGAGAAGAGTTTTACAAATATTTTGATCCAGTTTGGTCTTCTTTTCGTTAGAATTTGATTAGATGATAGATGATAGGTTTCGACTTTCAAATTTATGTTTACGTTAAAATACGTTTCTACAAATTACAAAGATATATCAGTATCTGTAAACGTTTTTGTTTGGGGGTCAACATTTCGAAGTTCGTTTACAATACTAAAAGTTGATGATTTTTATTTTTCTTAGCTTTCACTAAATATAAACATATATTTCCTCCGTTTCAAAATATAAGTTATTTTGTTTTTTTCTAGTATGTTCTTTTGCCTTTTCTACTCTTTTCACACTCTAATTCTTCACAGTGAACACCTGCGTACACCAGTAATAAACGTATAAAACTGAACAACATCAGTTTAAAATCCTTATAAAATCCTTATAAAATCTTTATAAATTCCTTTAAAAATCCTTATAAAATTCTTTTAAAATTACCTGTGGTAAGGAAGAACTCTCTTTCTGAGAATCTTGTTGGCTGGGAATCAACCCTGAACCACAAGTCTTGTCATTTCGTCTTGATCCTCCTCTACATCAGAAAGTGGAATATCTTACCAGAAAATGTGATATTCCTCTGTGCAAGTTGTACAATAGGACCGAGAAAACTATTTTCGATCCTACTGAACAACTCAGGTCCTAGTATTGCTCGGACAACATCAACCAATTGCAGGTTGACATGTTGTTGTGCCGTTTTATTATCGTCAGGTTCAAACCAGGTTTGTAAACCTGTTCTGGCATTTTCATGCTCTGAAAGATTTCATCGTCTATCTGACTCTGATACACATGTCAATTATATATATAATAATAACTCTTTAAAAAGTGTTGAAAACCTTTATAAATATATTTTTGTCGATGCAGGATTTTAATCGTCCACAAATATTCCAAAAACAAATCTAACGAGACTCATATGAAGAACAAAAACTGCCTTAAAATTTAGATGTACAAAGACTTAAAAAAAACATTATAAAAAATTATTTCATATGTTTGCGAGATGCATATCACTAAAAATTACCCAAATTGACAAATCCAGCAATCGCTAATAAAAAACCATTTAAAAATGCAAATAAACTATCGAACGACTACAAAATCTCATCGTATAGACTCAAAACGATGAAATCGAGATCTAGATCTAGAAATCGCAAATCAAAATCAACATATCCAGATTATAAATTGAGATATCGCGAATCGGGAATCAAATTACCTTTATCCTTCGATCTTCGTCTGTAAAAAAACATTGATCTTCATTTGTAAAAAAGCTTTGATCTTCGATCTGTAAAAAAACTTCGATCTTCGTCTCTAAAAATTCTTCGAGGCGATTCTGTTTGGGAGAGGAAACGATAGATCGAGTTATTGTGAAAGGGGTAAAGTTGTCCGTTTGGACAAAATATGTGGCATAACTGTAAAAAGCTTTCCAGACGTGGCATGCTTGTAAAAAGTGACCACTTTTGTAGCATTTTTGTAATTGTCCCAATTTAAAAAGTGCTTTAAATAATGAGTTTCGCTTAAGGAGTGTCTCGTACCGAAAGAAGAGAGAGAATAAATTATTTAAATTATTTATTTAATCAAACCTAAAGCCACTCCTACGAGGCTTTAGAAAAAATCTATAAAACAAGACAAAAAATTAAAAGACAAGTTGTATAGTCTTTAGAAAAACTAAAAACAATAAATTACGCTTGGCAAAAAATTGTCTTTAAAAACTTTTATATTTTTCTAAAGTTTTAAAAGAATGTTGCCTGCTTGATATTCTATTCATGATTCATGAAGCAACCAAGAACCGAAAATAAATTCATTAATCAGTTTTTTTTTTTAAAATTGAGGGTGTATATTCATCATAAACATGTGTTTGTTGCAGAAAAAATATATAGACACAATCGTTAAATTAGGTCTAAATCCCAGACCAATGTTTATAAGAAAAATGAATATATAAAGCAAACCAACGAAAATAAGCATGCTATTGGAATCACTTTTCTTAAACCGTTGCTTCTCTTCTTTTATTTTTCCAATTCATAGATCAAAAACACAACCACTAAATTAGATATAAAAACTATAGATATGTTTATAAATTAGAATAAGAATATATCCAATTAAACTAAAATTAACATAACAAAACAAAGAGATCAAGACTATTCGAACCACCTTATAAAAGCTTTTGCTTTGATCCCTTACTATCCTTTGTTTCGTAATCTTGTTCTATGTAACCTTACACAATACAAAACCACAAAATTATATGTTCAAAATTCCAGCCCACGTGAAAACAAAAAATAATTCACAAATGAAAGGAACAACATTCATAGACTATAAGAAATCGATAGCGAAAAGAGAGCAAAAATATATGGGACATGAGTATGAATGTTAGAAATGAGATCGTATTATAAGAAGCTTGCCGATGAGGTTAAGCCATCGAATATTTTAATAGAATAAGCCGAACTTGAAAGATAAACATCTAAAATATTGGAATATATCCATGTAAGCAATCGAAAATTTAAAAGAAAGATATACAACGATTAGCAAAATTTGTATATGCATTATATATGCATCGCCCTGCTGAATGTGATAACCTTAATTTGTATTTCATCGCCAACAAATTTGTATTTGTATATGCAATATGGACGAAATACATTCTTCATTATATCAATCTCAGAATCCATATTGGTTTAGTAAAAGATATTCACTAAATCAATATCAAAATTACATAAATCAATCTTAAAAGATCCTGCTTAAAGATTAAAAACGTTTTGTACCTCTTTGAGAAAAAGATAATGTGAGATTCATGAACTTTTATGTTCAATGGCTTTATTAGCAGAGTGATCTTCAAGAACACGCAACAATCATAAAGATTTGAATTAAAAAACAATCTCCACCAAAGAGATTTTAAGAGAGAGTACACTACAAGAAAACAGGCAAATTTTCGACGGTCAAAACCGTCGGAAAGCCGTCGGAATAGGGCTTATTCACTACAAGAAAACAGTCCATTTGTGACTACTTTTTGTGACTGATTTTATAGTCACTAAATTTGTGACTGGTTTGTGACTGATATGTGACTAATCTGTGACTGCGAAAATCAGAGTTGCAAAATAGTCACATATTTGCGACTACCAAATATAGTCGTAAAGTAGTCGCAAATTAGCGACTACATAGCGACTCATACTGGAGAGATAAGTTTTCGTCACAAATTAGTCACAATTAGCGACTAATTTGTGACCAACTAAATAGTGAATTGTGGTAGTCGCTAATCGGTCACAAATTTGCGACTGATTTGTGACTTTAATTGGGCGTGGCGAGGGCGTCGCAAATTCGTCACAAAAATCATGTCGGCAGTTTTGTCGGGTAGCGTGTCGGCAGGTTTGTCGGGTAGCATGTCGGCAAGATATTTGTGAAGGTGGTAGGTAGCTTAGGTAGTCACAAAGTGGTCACAGAAGAGTGACAAATTTGTGACTCCTTTTTCGGGCGTCACAAAGTAGTGGCAAAATTTTGCCTATATAAGCAACCATCGCCCATTCTCTTCTTCATTCAACGATGAGCTAAAAAAAAAGAAAGGAGAAAAAAACAAAAAAAAAAGGGAAAAGAAAAAAAAAAGAAAAAGAAAAAAAAGAAAGAATAAAAATATGTGGAATTCTTCTAGAGAGTGGATGTATAACCGGATCGATCCGAGCACTAATAATATATCTGACGAATTTTTGGAGGGAGTGGAGCAATTCATGAATTTTGCAACAAGCCAAGACTTAGCCATAAGTAGTGGAGGTAAATTATTCTGTCCTTGTGCGAAATGTAAAATTTCTAAGAGTTTAAAACCGGCTCGAACCGTTTCGGGCCATTTGCATAGTTATGGTTTTATGGAAGGTTATTATGTATGGACCGAACATGGTGAAGATTACGATGTAGTTGGGGTAGGAACTAGCCATTACCAGAATGCTGATTTTAGTAGCGGTAATCAAGAAAGAAATTACGATGGCGGGAATGTTTATGATGGGATGGTTCATGATGCATTCCCCGGTTCTGCGCCATTTAATGATTATGAAGATGGTGGAAATAATGATCATGGTTATGAAGAACCTACCCACGAGGCGAAACAATTTTACGAGATGTTAGATTCTGCAAATACACCACTGTATGATGGTTGTCGGGATGGGCATTCACAACTATCATTAGCAGCGGAGATGATGACCATCAAGGCTGACCATAATTTGGCTGAATCTTGCATGGATTCTTGGGCGGGATTGTTAACAGATTATCTACCTCAGCCTAATCAAGCAACCAGTTCTTACTATGAGACAGAAACATTGATGCGAAAGCTTGGATTGCCGTACCATACATATGATGTATGTGTAGATAATTGTATGCTCTTCTGGAAAGATGACGAGGAGTTGGAGCATTGTAAGTTTTGTGGAAAAGCAAGATATCAGGCGTCTAAGAGGGGGAGGAAAAGAATACCGCTCAGCAAGATGTGGTATCTACCCATCAGTGATAGATTAAAGAGGATGTACCAATCACAGAAGACAGCAGCATCGATGAGATGGCATGCTGAGCACGAGTCAGAAGACGGAGTAATGTGCCATCCATCTGATGCGGCTGAGTGGAAAAATTTCAATATAATGCATCCGAGATTTGCAGAGGAGACACGAAACGTTTATTTGGGATTATGTACTGACGGTTTCAATCCTTTTGGTATGTCAAAAAACCATTCGTTGTGGCCTGTGATCATAACACCCTACAACTTACCTCCGGAGATGGCCATGAAAAGCGAGTATTTGTTTCTTACGGTTTTGAATTCAGGACCTAATCATCCACGAGCAAGTCTTGATGTTTTCCTCCAACCACTGATCGACGAGTTAAAGGACTTATGGAATCATGGAGTTGAGGCGTATGATGTGTCGTTAAATCAAAACTTCAACCTAAAAGCTGTTCTCTTGTGGACTATAAGTGATTTTCCGGCGTATGGTATGTTATCGGGATGGATGACACATGGTAAATTAGCATGTCCAATTTGTATGGGTGATACAAATTCTTTCTACTTGTCGGGTGGTAGGAAGACGTGTTGGTTCGACTGTCATAGAAGATTTTTGCCGGAGAATCATCCGTTACGGAAGAATAAAGTAAACTTTTTGAAGGGAAAGAACGCAGTTCATGACTATCCACCAGCATCATTGACGGGAGAACAAGTATACCAGCGTATAACGAATGTCGGGGCACCGAAAACATCAGAATGCGGTGGAAATGGACATAACAAAAAACCTGGCTATGGAGATTGGCATAATTGGCACAAAGAAAGCATTTTTTGGGAGCTTCCGTACTGGACTGATTTGACTCAACGGCACAACCTTGATGTGATGCATATCGAGAAGAATTTTTTCGATAACATCATGTATACTGTTATGAATGTGAAAGACAGATCAAAAGACACAGTCAAGTCGAGATTGGATATTGCGAGATTTTGTGATCGGAAGGAATTGCATGTCGATGGTCGTGGAAAAGCTCCATTTCCTATTTGGAGATTGACTTCAAAAGCAAAAGATGCCTTACTACAGTGGGTGAAAAATGAAGTTAGATTTCCCGATGGTTATGTTGCAGATTTAGCAAGTTGTGCAGACATCAGTGGTGGGAAGTTCTCGGGAATGAAAAGTCACGACTGCCATGTTTTTATGGAGCGCTTGCTTCCGTTTGTATTTGCGGAGCTTCTCCCGCGTAACGTGCACCAAGCATTATCAGGTACATTTACGTTTGAAATTTAATAAATATGTCCTTGGTTATGTTGGTATTAAATTTAAGTATACATGACTAATTAAAAATTCTTTTGTAGGGATTGGAGCATTTTTCCGTGATCTAAGCACCAGATCATTAGATCAAAACCGCCTTCTTTCTTTGATGTGATGGAGCACCTACCTATTCACTTGCCGTATGAAGCAGAGCTTGGCGGTCCTGTACAGTATAGGTGGATGTATCCGTTCGAGAGATTCTTCAAACATTTGAAAGGCATGGCGAAGAACAAAAGATATCCAGCGGGATCAATCGTTCAAGCGTACATGAACGACGAGATATCATTTTTCTCCCAACACTACTTTGCATCAGAAATTTCTACGGCTATCCGAAGAAGGTATTATTAATTGTGGTACCGTTATATATATGTTCGTTATGCTATATACCATGGCATCATATCAATGAAATAAATGATTTGCAGGACAAGTCGGCATGATGAAGGTGAAGTACCCACGTACAATGTGGAGGTACCAGATATATTTACTGAAGTAGGTCGTCCAAGTGGCAAATGTACTGAAGAGTGGTTATCAGAGCAAGATTATAAGTGTGCACATTCATACGTGATGCGTAATTGTGAGTATTTTCGGCCGTTTGAAAGGTAATTATGATTAATGCCTCCTAATTTTATAATAATTTTATATATTTTCATCTTTGACTGATAGTTTTGTATTGGTATCTTAGCATGGTGGAAGCCCAAATTCGAGCTGAAAATCCAGGAATATCTGATGATGAGGTCATAACAAAAAGAGATGCTGAATTTCACATAAAGATCAAGGAATATGTATGTAATCCCGTTACTACGTCATTAATTGTAAAATTTCGCACTATCTGACAAAGAATTACTTTACATTATGCAGGTGGATGCGACAAAAAATTACCAAAATTTCCCAATGTGGGTTCACGATATAGTGGCAGGTCCTGAATGGAAGGTCAAGTTGTGGCCTAAGTATTTTACAAGGGGATATTTGTTTCACACGAGTGATTATGGGAAGCACAGAAAAACAATGAATTATGGAGTATGTGCTAGAGGCCAAAATTATTCTGAAGCGTCTGAGGAGGATGATTTCTATGGAACCGTCTTAAAAATTATGGAGTTGCACTATCCCGGAATTGTGAATTTGAAGATCATACTTTTCTATTGTAAATGGTATGACCCTACACTCGGTACAGGGACTCGAAAGAGTGATGTAGGCGTTGTGGACGTGCTCTCAACTGGAAAATATCCTAACTACGAACCATTCATATTAGGTGCGAATTTCATATCCTTTTTAATTATATATCCTACGTACATATGTTTGTACTAATAAAAGATACAAAATTATTTGTGACAGGTTCTCAAGCTGACCAGGTCTGTTTTCTTATATACCCAAAGATAAAACGCCCTCGACACGTTTGGCTATCCATTTTGAAAGTAAATCCACGTAATCGTGTACAAGGAAACTACAACGAGAAAGACCTAATCATTTTACAACAAACGGACGATGAGGCAACGACGTCTACAGTAGAGGAAATCAATGTCGATTGTTTAGTTGATAGAAGGCAACCAATGGAAGACATCGATTTGGAGATTGGAGATTCTGACCCAGAAGATGAGTTTCAGTGTAATTTATCATCTTCGGAGGAGGAAGATGATATTTGAAATATGTTTTTTTCAAATATTTTGTAATATATTTGTTGTACTAGATGATGTTGGATATTATATTAACGTTTTCAATTAGTGTGTTTTTTATTTGTGGGAATTCATACTAGTAAGTGTTTAATCGTTTTCAATTTTTTCAGTTCGACAAATTAAACAATATATACAAACTAATGTAGTAAAAAGACGAATGACTACGATAGCCCAATGGTTAGCAATACATATAAATCTACTTGCCACCTCTTCGGTCACGGGTTCGATTCCACGAGATACCCACCATTTTTTATTTTTCGATCGGACAAATTTTAGAATATATACAGACTAATGTACCAAATAACCGAATGACTACAATAGCCCAATGGTTAGCAATACACGGAAATATGGCTGCCCTGTCACAGGTTCGATTCCACGAGAAATCAACCTTTTTTATTTTTCGATTCTACGATTTTGTGACTCTTTTGTGACTAATTTGTGACACTTTGGGGTTTAGAAAAATGATTCCCAGGACATTTCAATTCGTCACAAATTAGTCACGAAATACTGACTTATTTGTGACTAATTTGTGACACTTTTGGGGTTTAGAAAATGATTCCAATAAAATTTCAGATCGTCAAAAATTAGTCACAAATTACCCACTACTTTGTGACTTATTTGTGACTGATTTGTAAAACTTTAGTGTACTGCAAATTCGTCACAAATTAGTCACAAATTACCCACTACTTTGTGACTTATTTGTGTCTGATTTGTAAAACTTTAGTGTATAGAAAATTCGTCACAAAGTAGTCACAAATTACCCACTACTTTGTGACTACTTTACAACTAATTTGTAACTAATTAGCAACTACTTCTAATTTTTTGCAAAGAAGAACACATTCTAAGTGTCTATAATTTATTTTGGCATTAACCATCTTTGTAAACAATAATATTTATGAAGAATATATTGTATGAGTGAGAAAAACCAAATTCATTTTTTTAAATATTGTTGCATACATATAACTAGTTTATAACATTTGCATCTTTAATCATTTTTCTTGTAAGTTTGTTAATTTTTATAGATTAAGTTGAATTTTAAGTAATGTGATAGATATAACCAATAAAACATTCAAGAAATGTATTTTTTATTGGTTGGAAATGAAAAAGGGTGATATTTGTTTGTTAAAATGTTTATGGTTTAGGGTTTCATTTCCTACTACCCAAAAATGTCACAAAGTAGTCACATATTTGTGACTCTTTTGTGACTCATATGTGACGAATCCGAAGGCGGGCTTATTTTGCGCCCAATCCAAAAATTTTGGATTGATGGATCAGATTTGGGCTTTTAGGCGGGCTATTTTTGGCGCTTAAAATGGGTATTTTGCGACTACTTTGCGACGCATTTGTGACGACCTGATTATATATAATCAGAAAAAAAATCCCCAAATCATTCTAAAGAAAACCCTAGATTTATCGCCCCTCTCTCTCTTTGTCTGTGCGAGACGAAGAATCTCTTCGATTCTCTTCGATTCCTCGCTTGATTCTCCTTGTTCTTCCCTTCAATTCTCTTGTTTCTCCTTGTTCTTTCTCCCTCAGTCGATTACTCTCTTGAACCGACAACAAATCTCTTTTATTCTTCACTTCCCAAACCCTAGATCTTTTCCCTTCTCTGTTTGTCGATTCTTCTCTTTGAATCGAAGGAGAAATCTCGATTCATCTCTCTCTCTCTCTATCGATTCGTTTTTTTCGAAACCCTAGTTGTGATGGCTACTACGAAAACTGGAGGAGGTCGTGGTAAAGGCCCCGGCGGTAGTAAAGGCCCCGGCGGTAGTAAAGGCCGCGGCGGTGGTAAAGGCTCAGTCGGTGGAAGAGGCGTTGGCGGTGGAAGAGGCGTCGGTGGTGGAAGAGGCGGTGGAAGAGGCGCTGGCCTTGGAAGAGGCGCCGGTGGTCCAACAACTCGTGGTGGAAAACCTTCTACCGTTGGCGGTGGAAAGCTTCCTGCTTTCGGCGGTCAAGCGAAGCATCCTTCTCCTGGCGAGTCTAGTAAGGGAACGGCGCAGCCTTCTCGAAAGCTTCCGGTTCAGGGTAAAGGAAAGGGCATCGACGGTGGTGGAGAGACCTCAGGCGGACAACAGAACCGTGACGGCGGAGGTACACCACCAGGTCCAACAAAGTCAACCGCCGGAGGTACACCACCAGGTGCAATAAAGTCAACCGGCGGTCAGGCTTCTTCTAATTCCTCCAACCCGTCTGGTCCTACGACGCCTCTTTCTCAAAAGACAACGACTTCTCAAGTCACTGCCTCTGTTTCTCGAACCAAATTGATTCCAAACCAATACCCTGCTACATCAAACCGAAGTGGATCTCAGAGATGGGCGTTTGCTGCTCCATTGCCTGAACGACCTCGACACCTAAATCTAAACCACCAACCACGCCAGGAGGAAGCTCAGATGGCACAGGAGGAAGATGAAGTAGAAGATACGGATGATGAAGAAGAAGAAGAAGAAGAAGAACAACAACAACAACAACAACAACAACAACAACAACAACAAGTAGAAGAAGAAGTCCAGGGTCAACAACTGGGACCCGAGTACGATGCTGTTGATGATCAAGAGGACTACCAGGTGCTTTTGGACAATATGTTTGCTCTTCCAGGACGTCAAAACCTGCCCCTCCTGAGTGAGGTTCCCCTCGAAATCGAAGGCAGACATGTATACTGGTAAGTTAATAAGTTTAGTGTTTTTAAGTTATGGAATTTATTATTGTATGCAGAACTGGATTGTGTTTTGGGAACTGACTGTGAACTGGAACTGAGTGGGAGTGATTGTGAACTGAATTAGATTGTTATTGTGGACTGTATTATATATGTGAACTGGATTGGATTGTTTTATATATGTGAGCTGATTGTGAACTGTCTTATTTAGTAGTATAGATATATTGTTTGAACTAGATTGTTTAAACTAGATTGTATAGCTTTATTGTTTGAACTGGATTGTTTGAACTGTTTTTCATTTCTGTCAACTATAGATTGTGTTTCTGTATTTGGCATGTGTTATTTAACCTCATCATATATTTATTTGCAAGGTTCACTCGGGACAGAGGACTACTCACCCGTGTCATTGCTGGGATTTTTCGCCGGAAGTTCGATGGACCTTTCTACAGCTGGACTGTGACCCCTATAGACAAACAAGAAAGATATTTCAGAACTTTCGCGGTAATGTTTACTACTTTTCCTTTCTTTCACTCTCAATTCTTATACTTAACTAATTATAACTACGGCTTCCAACTCCCGCAACTCTGACCGTGGCGGACTTGGAATCTACAAGCACGTTTCAGGCCAATCTTCTTTCTTGACCGTTCAGCAAGACATGGTAATACTTTTATCATTTCTTTATGTCATATAAACTTCATCTACCTAATCTTTCTTATCCATTCTTGCAGGAGGAGGAACTAGGACGTCCTGTCTCTTTTGGTGAAGTGTTTAGGAAGACGCATACAAACGCTGATGGAAGTTTTGTGGATGAAAAAGCTAAGAAGGTTGCTGAGACTTATGAGAGGGCCCTGCAAGAAGTTATGGATCAGACTGGAGATGGACCAGAGGCTACAGACTCCTCCTCTGAGCATTCTACATAGCGGACTCTAAGCATCGCTGAGCGGAATGACATCTTTCTTAAGGTAAATTAATCTTCTCTCATGTTTTATGTCTGTTCTGTATGTGTTATCATCTTTGAGAATCATTGTGAGTACCTTTGGGATCAGTACAATTGTGATTAGATGACTTGTTGGTGGAAAAGATATTGGTTTGTCTTGCATACAATTGTGATTTATGATTCTTTCCAAATTAGGTTTCTGTTAATGATATACTGTCTTGGTTCTCTTGAATGATACTGAATTTAGGTTTATGGTTAATCATTACTTGTTATTGCTTGGATTTCAGTGTAGTTTTGGTATTGCTTGTTAGACCTATTATTGTTCTTTGTTAATGATTCTGTTTTGGTAGTCTTGAATGATACTGTTTTGGTAATCATCGCATGTTATTGCTTCCATTGCAGCTTCTTATTACTGTTGCAGTGACTGTTGCTTGAATTTCAGCTTGATGACTGTTTGATATACTTGTTATGACTGTTGCAGTGTACTGAATTCGATTCCAAGGGGAATCCTTATGGAATGGGCCAACTGTCACAGGTTCAGAAAGGAAAGAGGAAGGTAAGATATGCTGAATCTTCTTCTTCATCCCTGGTAGAGATCCAGGAAGAGCTTAAATCAGCTCGTCAAAAGATTGCTGAGAACGAAGAAGAAAACCAGCGTCGTGATGAGGAGAATCGACGTCGTGACGAGGAAAATAAGCAACGCGATGAGGCTCTAAGGCAAAGTCAAGTGAAGATTGCTGATTTGGAGAAGCTCCTTCTGTTTATGAAGGACAACAATCCCACCTTTGCTGCTTACATGTCTGACGCCTCTGCCTTGGATCCTTCTGCCACAGCCGATCCTTCTCAACCTCCTCCAGCTAAAGACAACACATGAACTGGTTATGTACTCCTCCATCTGTTTAAAGAACTTAACAACTTGTTATGTACTCTCTCTCTATCTTTTGTACCCTCAACTTGATTTCTACTTTTCTTTTGTCAAACTTATGTTATGGTATTATAATCTTTTGTAGTTTTAAGATTTTAAGTTCTTTTCATTTAGATTTCTCAAATGAAAAACACAAATGTATGTTTTATGACCAATTTGCAACTGAATTGTCCAACTAAGTGACCAAAAAAAATAAACGAGTTGCAAATTAGTGTCTACCAAGTGACACTTTAGTGACTAATTTGTGAATAAACATAATATTGAAAGGAGTCACTAATATGTCGCTAATTTACGACTACACAAGGCGTCACAAATTAGTCACAATTTAACTACTTCCATGCTTGTCGCTAATTAGTCGCTATTTTGCCACGACAAAGAGTAGTCACACACTCGTTGCTATTTTGCAACGAAAACATAGCGTATAAACTTAGTCGCTAATTTGCGACAACACAATTATAGTCACAATATGGTCGCTAATTTGTGACCAAATCATTCTCTTTACAAAGTAGTCGCTAAATTGCGACTACTAGTAGATAGTCACAAATCAGTCGCTTTTTTGCTACTACTGTAAAGTTGTCACTAATTAGTCGCTAATTTGCGACTACTTTGTGACTTCTATAATTAGCGACGATGAATTTGCGACTACCCATTTTAGTCACAAAGTAGTCACAAAATGATAATTTGTGACTACTTTGTGACTAAAATGGGTGTCACAAAACACCTGTTTTCTTGTAGTGATTCCGACGACTTTCCGACGGTTTTGACCGGTCGATTCTATCTCGTCGGAAATAAAATTCCGTCGGAAATACTGACGGAATTCCGACGGAAAAGAAATAATCAGAATCCGTCAGAATTCCGTCGGAAATCCGTCAGTATGTCATTGTCCGACGGATTTCCGACGGCTACACATACCGACGGATTTCCGACGGCTGCGTATAACGACGGATTTCCGACGGATATTTTATTTATTAAAAAAAAAATTTTAATTTAATTATATTTAATGAAATTAAATTAAAATAAAATAAAATAAATTAAAATTAAATATAAATAAAAATTAAATTAAAATAAAAATAAAAAAAAACATTTAAAATTAAGGTTCAATATTTTTAAAAGTGATTTAGAAAATTAAAATATTACATAACGTGTTATCTATCGGTTACGGAAGAACTCGTTCATCCTTTCTTCCATTTCCTGCATTCGTGCCATCTGCTCTTCCATTGCCTGCAACCGTGCCTGCTGTTCCTCGTAGCGAGCTTCATCTTGTGCGCGTTGGGACTCCAACCCGGTCACCCGCTCGAGAAGCTCGGCATTCTGTGCCCTCAACGTACTATCTGCATGAATGCGGTAAGAATTGACGGACGTGGCTGAACTGTCTTCCGGGAGGCCAAACACACGACCTCTGTGCTTAGGCGCAACCTACGAAAAAAAATCAATCAATAAATGTTGTAAGTTGTTTATATTTAAATTTATTTAAAATTTAATTAAAATTGACAGTGTTACTAACCTGATAGGTAAACTCGTTGATCATCTCGAGAGGAACTTCCGTGGCCGGGGGAGTTCCTTCGACGATCGGTTGGGATTGGAGGTACTCCTCACCCAGCCTCTCCACGCTCTCCACGATTTCACGAGCAATGGGATCTTGAATTTCCCCCGTCTTTCTGTTGGTGTGCGCATCTTTGACCAAGTCAAGATGTGACGGACGCACACCGGTCCTCTCCATCTGTTGGCATAGATAATGAAAGAAATATGAGAAGTGTTATAAATAAAATTTTTGTAAAATTTATAAAATTACCAGCTTCTGAAGACGTGACGCTTTGCTCGTCGCACCGAGGTTATGGGTCGCCGGTCCCTTCCCCTTCCGGTCGCTGTTCCGGTTAGACGAGTTCTTTCCGGAGCTTGCTTTTGTCTCCTCATAATGTGGGGTTATCTTGCAATCTGCGCGGCACTTTTCCCTCTTTGTACCACATGTCCTTCCATTCGTTTATCTTCAACGAATATTTCCGGGAGGCTTTTCTGTAGAACTCCCGTCGGACCCGGGCAGTCAACTGTGGGTCCCAAGTAAATTCTTGCTGAAAAAAAAAACGTACCCATATTAGTATTGACAATTTTAATGAAAATAAAAATCTAAATTCTTAATAGGAAAAGAAAACATACCGCAAATTGCCGAAACCAGATCTCCTGATCTGCCACCGGCATCGAAGTAAATGTGGGATACGGGAAAGTTATCAACGAATTAGTCATTGTGTTGATTGAACTCGTAATCCCGTTTCCCGAAAATTGAAACCTAAACAATATTTAGTAAATATTTTTTTAAGTTAATATAATCAAATACATTTTTAAATAAAACTTACCATGTCGTGTTAGGTGGCAAGTCAGGATCTAGGCGAGGCAACCTATTCCGTCCAGGTTGCGAAACAAACTCCTCAATGGACATGGCCGTGGGAGCTGAGGGCTGTGTACCCAGTGGAGGAGACGGGTGTTGGGGATCCGGAAAGCTAGTATCTGGGATTTGCGACTGCCTACTGGAAGTACCGGATCCAGTAGAGTGATGAAATCGCCCATAGTCCCTACGATTTCCAAAATGTTTACATACCGTTGAAATTTACTTACATATATAAATATAAATTCTGATATTAAATATAAATATATGTAAATTTAAATCATAAATTTTAAAGATAAATTTACAGATAATTTAATTTACATTACGGATTTAAGGATTTTCAGTTTTTGAGAATTTGTCGACATCGAATTTTTGAGATTTACGAATTATAAAATTTACGGGAATTGGGGACTTAGCGATTTTAGGATATTGATATTTTGAGAAATAGGGATTTTGGAATTTTGGGATTAATTTTTGGAATTTCGGGATTTCATAAATTAAGTTTTTGGGAGTTAGGGATTGTGGGAAATTGAGGTTTCACTAAATAGGTATTTAGGGATATTTGGATTATGGATTTCAGATATTAACATTTACGAATTTACAGATTTAGAAAATTTTAGGAATTTCAGATTTGGTAATTTATATTTTTAGATATTTACGATTTTTCCAGAATTTGGGATTTTGTAATTTAAACAAATTAAAAAAATTACAACAATTTAGAATTTTACTAATTTTTTTAAATTATAAATATTTATAATTTTCTAAAAATAACAAATACATATTAAAATGTAAATAAATTTTATAAACCCGAAAATTCTCTAAATCACAAAATTTACAAAATTCAAAACTTTTCAAACATCCTAAACCCGTACATTTCTACATTTCTATTATCCTAAATCATTTAATCCCTTAATTTTTAACATCCTAAATCTAACAAATTCTACAAATACATCTCATAATTCATAATTTACAAAAAAAAACTTCGAAAAACTTACATTGGATTGATGATTTGTTGATAGAGATTGAGATTGTGGATGGATTTGCAATTTCCGGTGTGTTTCCGATTGCTTTCAAACGTTTTCCGGCGGTGTTTTGCGAATTTTCTCCGATTTTGCGATCTGTTTCCGCGAAGAAGAAGAGCCTGGTTTTTATTACAGTGCTCCGACGGATTTCCGACGGAATTTCCCCTATTTTCGATGAGATCGAAGCTCGCTAGGCGGCAGAAATTAGGGTTTCCGTCGGTATTTCCGACGGATTCTAAACATTTATATATAAAACCGCGTAAATTTTTTTTTTTTTTATTAAATTAATTTTTTATTAAATTGAATTTTTTTTTATTAAATTAAATTAATTAAATCCGTCGGAAATCCGTCGGTATTTTTGACGGATTTCCGACGGTTCGAAAATTTTTATTAAATTAATATATTTTTTATACGGTTTTTTTTATATTAAAAAAAAATTAAGATCCGTCTGAAATCCGTCAAAAATACCGACGGATTTCTGACGGATCTTAATTTTTTTTTAAATTAATTTTTTTTTAAAACGGTTTTTTTTTATTATATAAAATATTTAATCCGTCGGAAATCCGTCGGTATTTTTGACGGATTTCCGACGGATCTTAATTAATTTTTTTTAAATTAATTTTTTGTTATTCGAATTTTTTTATATTATAAAAATATTACACCCGTCGGAAATCCGTCAAAAATACCGACGGATTTCCGATGGATTTAATATTTTGATATAGTAAAAAAAACCGTATTAAAAAAAAAAAGATCCGTCGGAAATCCGTCGGTGTTTTTGACGGATTTCCGACGGATGTAATATTTTTTATATAACAGATATCTGTTTTAAAAATAAAAATTGCAATCCGTCGGAAAACTGTGAAAAATCTATCGCTTAAAAGTCCGCGTGGTGACCCGATTGCAGAGTTAATTAAAAAAATGTCCAAACATTTTTTCATAAATTATTTTAAATATATCCGGGAATTGAATAAAAGATTTACACAACGAAATTTTATAACAGAGAAAAAACAATAGCCGAAAGGAAATTTATTTATTTTAAAGTTTGAAACACATATGTCTCTGTATCCGCTCCAAACTTACCTTTTTTAGAACCTGAAACTTTTTTTTCCCTTTTTTTTCTTTGGCGGAGAATCTACATATCCTTTGCAAAATTCCCTTTCGATTGCATCAACATCTATATTTAAGTTCGGACTTTCAGGTCTTTGGGCAAATTCATCATCATTGTACTGATCCTTTTTATTCTTCGGTGTACCTTCTAAATATCCGCCGCAAACATCTCTTTTGATTGCATCAACATTTATATTTAAGTTCGGATTTTCTGGTCTCTGGGCAAATTCATAATCATAGTAGTGATCCTTACATTCATTTGAAGTACTTCCACCGTAAGTATCTGACGTTTCAATCAAGCGAGATGGTTGTACGTCTTCGAGAACACTCTTCTTGTCTGGATATTTGTCGCACTGCGATTGCGTTTCCCACGAGACGTTTGGCAAGCACTGGCTCTCCGACACTATTGTTGATGAAGAATCTCCGATTGAGATTGGTGAGACCGTATCAAATTCCCACGAGTAAGTGGGTATCTCTTCAGTGTGTGTGTCGCATTGGGTTTCGGTTTCCCACGAGTATTTTGGAAGTAGAAAGTGGTTTGCCACGATTTTTGAGTCTTCATTAGGAGAGTTAGAGACATTATTTGTGTTGTTGACAGGAATGAACATCTGAGGAACCTTATATAGAACGGAAAACCGTCAGAAATCCGTCGGAAATCTGTCAGAAACCTCCGACATAATACCCCGCCAGTCCCATCGGCCGCAGATAACGCAATGGTAACCACTCAAACTTTGCCGACATCGGAATTCCGACGGAACTAATTCCGTCGTTATGTCGTCCGAAAATTAGAACAGCTTTTATCCCGCGCGCGGAAATCCGGCGGCAAATTTAATAAATGATTCTGGCGAATATTACCATAAAGTACATTATATTAGAGGGAACGCATAGGGGTTATAGTACAACATTGGTAAACAAACATTTATTCATAAATTATTAATCTGACTCTTCTGATGAACCTTCACTAGGGATGGAGTCGGAATCGTCGTCAAATTCTTCACGTAGTTCATCTTCATCCGAATGCACTAGATCATCGCCGATATGTGTGACATCAGTGACAAGGTCAATGTTATCCGTCTCCTCAACATGTGACATTTGGTTGGTTCGCGATACTTGTAGAGCATCATGTTCCGGAACTCCATATATTTTTCCTCGCGGATTAATTGGAGTTACTGTCATCCAAGGATCTGTCCTCTGCCCAACTCGAGGATATGGAATGTAGCAAACCTATTCATTAACGGTGGATGTTGTTAATATACAAGAATAACAAAACCTAACGTATAAATATAACGGAAAACCTATCAATATATTGATACCTGGTCTGCTTGAGATGCAAGGATAAATGGATCGTAATGATGTAATTTTCGGCTTGAATTTATCGAAATAACACCAAGACGGTCAATTCGAACCCCATTACCATTGGATGGATCATACCAATCGCACATAAACACAATGCACCTCAAGTCCAACATTCCTGGATAGTGGATTTCCAAGATTTCTTTTAAATGGCCATAGTACATGGTATCACCTGATTGCGCCGAAATACCATTGTCCGAAGTTGGCCTTTGACGTCCTTCGTCACGAATTCTGAACGAATATCCCCTAGTGCAAAATCTCGGATATGAAGTCGCGGTGCTGCGTAAACCATGAGAAAACTCCACTAACCATGTCGGGAGGGTTTGACCACTTGCTAAACCTTCGGAAACCTAAAAACAATATAAGTAAGCAATCAATAACATATGAACGTGAAAAACTTATAAAATAAGAGTGAGGAGTTATATTTAACGTACAAAAAATTTCAACCACTCCGGGAATTCTTCATCTTTTAATACAGAAAGTTCGGAATCTGTCTTATCAGCATGGTAAGTTTGTGCTAGGGACATGTATATCCTGTAACATAACAATTGTTATTAGATGAAGACAAATAATTGCACAAATTTAGTATGAGAAATGGTGTACCTTTCATACTCTCCAAGTTCGTCACAATTTCTGAGGATATATGTATGCAAATGTGTGACCTCTTGTGGTGATAGTATGCGTTTCTTCCCTTTTCCACTTACGCGGCCCACTTGCGCAAACAACTTAGGTACAACCACGGGATACACTGCTTTCTCACCTCTATCATCATGTCACGCCGGCCGTCTACCTTTAGTCCGGACATCCGAAGGAAAGTAATATTCGGCAAAGTGTGATACTTCTTCGTTTAGACTTTGTGCAACAATAGATCCCTCAACTTTGCTCAAATTTTTTACCTTTTTCTTCAGGTGGAACATGTAACGCTCGAACGGGTACATCCATCGGTATTGAACAGGGCCTCCTAATGCTGCTTCTCGTGGGAGGTGAATAGGAAGATGTTCCATAACATCAAAAAAAGACGGTGGAAATATCTTCTCAAGATTACAAAGGAGCACCGGGATGTTGGCCTCTAAAGACCGGATCCCGTCCGCTGTTAGTGTCCGTGAACATAAATCTCGAAAGAAAACCCCAACTCCTACAAACGAAAAGTAATCAAGTTAGTACATATATAGTAACATTATATTAGTAATAAACTAAAGAAAATTATGAAATATACCTCCAATTGCTTGATAGATGTCTTGTGGAAGAAGATTAGAAAATGCAAATGGAAGAAGACGCTGCATCACAACATGACAATCATGACTCTTCATTCCAATAAACTTCCCTTCCGTCGAATCCACGCAATTACGCAGATTAGATGCGTAGCCGTCAGGAAATTAAACAAAATTTTTAATCCATTCAAAGAAAACTTCCTTCTTACCCGCGTCTAACCGGTACGCAGGCATCGGCAATCTACCATTAGGCAAAACATGAAGGGATGCCCTTGAACAAATCAATGGCAAGTCTAATCTAGATTTCCAGTTATCTTTTGTCTTTCCTGGTACATTTAAAATGGTGTTCATGATGTTGTCAAAGAAATTCTTTTCAACATGCATGATATCTAGATTATGCCGCAGTAGATGATCTTTCCAATAAGGCAAATCCCAAAAAATACTTTTCTTATGCCAATTGTGATATTCCCCACAGCCGTCGACGGGGTGATGGCCATTACCCCCACATTCAGGAGTTCGCTCTGCACCAAAATCTCGTAACTGTTCCAATATGCTGCGACCATCTATCTCTGGAGGTGGACCAGTAAACACTGGAAAATTCTTTCTAAAATGTCTTCTAGACCGACGATATGGATGATTTGCCGGCAAAAAACACCTATGGCAATCAAACCATGAAGTCTTCCTTCCGTTCTGCAATTTGAATGCTGAAGTATTGTCTTGGCAATAAGGACATGCCAATCTTCCATGCGTTGTCCATCCAGATAACATACTGTACGCCGGAAAATCACTAATGGTCCACATAAGAACCGAACGCAAGTTGAAATTCTGCTGGATTGAAACATCAAATGCCTCAACACCATGCTCCCACAACATCTGCAACTCATAGATCAATGGTTGGAGGAATATATCGAGTGATCGTCTTGGATGATCTGGCCCAGGAACTAGAACTGAGAGAAACAGGAACTCTCGCCGCATGCACATAGAAGGAGGCAAATTGTAAGGTGTTACGATGACCGGCCACAATGAATATTTTCTTCCATGCTTTCCAAATGGGTTGAAACCATCAGTGGATAAGCCGAGGTATACATTTCGGCGTTCGTATGCGAAATCTGGATATACGGATTGAAAGTGTTTCCACGCTTCTGCGTCAGAAGGATGCGTAATATCTCCATCTTGATTATGCTCTGCATGCCATCTCATAGCCTTAGCAGTGCGTTCTGATTGATACAGCCTCTTCAACCTCTCTGTTAATGGTAAATACCACATCCGTTTGAAAGGAATCTTCACTCTGCCACTTGTGTCTTGGAACCGTGGTTTACGGCAAAATTTACATTTTTTCCTGTTCTCATCTTCCCTCCAGTATAGCATGCAGTTGTCGATGCACACATCTATTATCTGGTAGGGCAAACCAAGACTGGCAACAAGTTTCTGGACCTCGTAGTATGATGCTGGAGAAAGATTATCCTCTGGCAAAACATCTTTCACAAACTCGGCAAATGCATCAACACATTCTTCGGACAAATTGTAATCGGTCTTCATGTTCATCATCCTACTAGCAGAAGATAACGGTGAATGCCCTTCCCTACAACCGCTGTACAGTGGTTGCTTTGATGCGTCTAACATATCAAAAAACCTTCGAGCTTCTAAATTAGGTTCTTCAACCCTATCACCCTCATAACCACCCGACTGCAAATTCTCTCTAAACACGTCGTTAACCATCGCAACCGTACTTACCCCAACATCTACTTCCGTTGTACGTTCTTCTACGCTATCCGGAAAATAAGGTGCATTACTACTAGTACTACCATATTCGTAATTGCTTTCTCCATGTAAAAACCAAACCTTATATCCCGGCCTAAATCCATATCTATATAAGTGATTCCAAACAGTATGAACCGCAACACTAATTCTGTTACAGCAATTAGAACATGGACATTTGATATCCTGACCTTTTTTTGCTGCATCTTGGTTTCTGGGTAAATTCATGAACTCGCATATACCTGCAGCGTAAGCGGATGTTAATAAGTTCGAGCCCATATCCATCATTGGCTCGTCCATCCAAGACCGAAAATATGAACTCATCGACAACAAATTTTTTTGATTTGTAAAATTGTGTTATGAATGAACGAAGACACGAAGTAAGTTATATAAAACGGATTTCCGTCGGAATTCTGTCAGAAATCCGTCACAAAACTCCGACATAACACCCCACCAATCCCATCGGCCACCGCTAACGAATGGTAACCACTCAAATTTGCCGACATCGAAAATATCGGATTTCCGTCGGTAGTCCGTCAGAAAGTCGTCAGAATATTACGACAGATTATTTTCCGTCGGAAATCCGTCGGTACAAACGACGGATTTCCGACGGAATACCGACAGTAGATAAAACCGTCGGTATTCCGTCGCAAAATTCCGACGGAATACCGACGGACTAGATGTTAGTCGGAAATCCGTCGGAAAATTCCGACGGAAATATTGGCCGTCGGAATTTCCGTCGGAATAGTGGCTGTTTTTTTGTAGTGGTATTCAACGTGAATTGAGTACGTGTAGTTAAGACGACACGGTCTAGAAGCAGAATATGGCGTTCATAGCTATCCTGAGGAATTAAGAGAAAGATATCTTTTAGCAAACCTATTTTCCTTTGTCATCATAAAAGTGGATGAGAATCTTCACGATTTCAATGCTTTTGCAGCAAGCGGTAATGAGATGTCCATGCTTACACGACTAAGAAAACATACAAAACAGAAAAAATTTAGGCAAGATAAATTAATCGCAAACAGGTAATATATGCTTCCAAGATGTATAGCGGAAGAATAAAAATCAAAGATATAAAGTCTAACCTTGTTGAAGAATTGAATTTGTAAGCATAATACAAAACAAAAAAAATCTGAAAACACCTAAAAAAAAAACCAAGAAAAAAACATAATCGATCGACATAAAATATTTTGACAATATGAATAAATCAGTAATAATATAAAACAAAAACAAGAACGATGAGCAACTAATTGAAAACCTAAAAAAAGTGACTCTATATTTTATGAGAAGGAGAAGAATAAGATCTATATATATAGAGTTCTTATAAAGATAGGGTTACACCGATAAAAAGTTAGGGTTAATAACACAGAAACCATAATTTATATAAAATATGATAATAACATACCGTTAACATAAACATAAAGAACATGCACAATTCCATAATTTCTTGGATTGTAGACTACATAAACTATGAAAGAAAGACGATTAGAATTCAAAATAAAGGGTATAAAATAACAACATATATACATGAAGTCGTTTTATGAATATACCAGATATCATCACGAATTCTTTGGAGAGGATAACCTGTGAAAAAGAGATGAAACAATAATCAATAATAGGAAATCACGAAACCATGACTAAGATTAAAAAACCCATGATCGAAGAGAAACATATAAGATTAAACCAAATTTGAAATTCGAATTTAAAGCAAGAGAATTTAGTATATGAGAGATACAGACACAAAACCTATAATAATTTAACGAGCACAATTGAGAGGAGAATATCATAGATAGACGTGTATATATAGATATATATATACCAAATATCTAGGGTTTCATTATCTAGGGTTTATAGGTTATATTCGATGGTTAAACATGCCTTCAAAATACCTACAAAAAAAAAATCCAAAATATATATATATATATATATATAAGAATTGATCAACGAATAACCGTTGAACAAAGACAACGAATGACCGTAAAATAAAATAAACCATGAACAAAGAACTAATATAAACTATAAAAAAAAAGAGGCGATCCTGCTGATGGTCTGACTGAGTAGGGTCTTGTATAAGTTGTGGTCGCCAATGGAGTTGTGTTTCCACTAACACTGCATCAAATGGTACAGAACAACACACAAACCCATCTTAATTTTGTAGAAATCAGCTGAAACAAAGCTCTAGAGAGATAGTCTATATTAGCTACGATCATCCATACCAAAACCACATCTTGTTTCAAAACAACTAATAGATAAAGGGATGAAGAAAGAAAGACATACCACAATGGCATAAGAAATAACAATCTTAAAATTCAAAATTCAAGTCATGAGAGATTGTCATGTGTCATCTAATTCTTTAACATTTGTCTTTTTAGTTTATTTATTGAAAAGAAAAGAAAATTTAAATGTCTTTTAATAACTTTAGCAATTAATTCTAATAATTTAATAGTTAATTCTTATGTAAATTAATTCTAACAGATGTTTTGTGTACATTTCTGTAATTCTTATGTGAATTACAATATAATTTTTATGTAAATTTACGTATAGAAAATATATATTTTATTTATAAAATCCAACAATATCTTATAATTTTTTGTAAAATTTTTTGCCTTTTATATAGGTAACTGTGTTTTTAAAATAAAAAATCACAAAATAAAAGCTTTAATAAAAAAAAGCAAAACATGTACAAAAAAATGATGTCAGAAAATTAAAGTGATTTTAGGACTTTTAGGACCGTTAAATCCAACAAGTTTAATTAGAAAAATTTAGAATTTAAACTTTTTAAAAAAATGTTTTCATAGCTTTTAAAGTCAATTTACCAATCACCCTCTAATGCAATTGAAACAATTTGTGTTGGACAAAGTAACGTTCCTAACCAAGACTCTCGAAAGAAAACTTTACGTCAACTTAAATTGTAAATCCAGAAAAACAGAATCACTTCACCAATGAATTGATGTGAAATATAAAAATCATAGCAAAGCGATAAATAGAGTGAGACAAAAATACAATCAAACATCAATTATTCTCTCCTTATGATTCAAGGTTCTAATGAAATAAACAAAAAGATGCATTCCAACACCTCTATTGAGATGATGTAGATGTCTCGGTAGAAACAAAGCATATTACAACTTGTATAATCAATAATTTTTTACAGACATATTTGATACAAAAAAAAGACAACCAATCATTTTTTTAGGAAACCTTAGTGAATATTAATTCAGACATACAAGTTAAAGATTTGTGTCTAAGAAGATAGATTCCCTATGTTGTAATTTTTATTAATGAACGGTCTATTTTTTTATATACAATATTGTATATGTCCAACAATTTGCTACAAATGTTTACTCTTCTAATTTAGATAATTATTTACTGTAAACACCAAATTTAGATAATATTAAATACACAAATAATCAATAATTAGAAATTATTAGTGTTAATTTTTAAACCCCACGCAATGCGTGGTAATCCCTAGTATCTTATATAATATAGTAAGGTTTCTCAAAACCAAACTTATGAGAGGATGCCATGTGTAATCTACTTTTTTGACATGTGTATTTCTGATTTTTGTTTTGTTTATGATTAATTACTCCAATATAGTTCTACTACATTAACTATAAGATTTTAAATATAATTAAAAAACAAATTAACAATAATAACTTTTGATATTTCATGTATTTAACTAATGTATTACAATTCTTTAAATAACTAAAGTTTATTGAGTCTAAATATCAAAATATTCTACGTCACATGTATGAAATCGAATCCCTAAATATTCAAAATACTGTATTCCTTTGTACATAGGCTCTTACGCTGTAATCGAATTTATTTTTCTAGGCTTAGTCGAAATGTATGTTTTTTTTGTGTTTTTTTTGTCACTGACACACTTCACTATCAGTTATTCAAATACATTATATGTATCAGTAAACCAATACGGAACAGAAGTGCTAATAAAAGAGAAAATCGTATTCCGCGTGCGCGCAGACCTTGCAAGCAGATCCGCCCTTTTGTTGTTCTCTCGTTGCCAGTGTACGAGGTTGAATTCCAGGAAGGATTCCCGAAGGGCTGCCAATTCACGTAATTCTGGTTGAAAACCAGGCCACTCATGTGGTGATGCCACCATCTTCACGAGTTATATAGAGTCCGTGAGAAACGTCGAACAAAACCGTCGCTTCCGGAGTAAGCATTGCATAGCCCATATGAGGCTATGAAGCTCTGTATGGAGAGGTGAGAGACTGCGGTGATTCCCTTCTAGTACAAGCAGATTCGTAGTCCCATCCTGAAGCTGTAGGACCCAGCCCACTCCGCTCATACCGCCATCGGCTCCCCATGATCCATCAATCGAGCAGGTGAAAATCCCTTGCAACCTCGATGGTCCAGGAGGTTTTTTGTGCTGTGGTCCCCCGGTTTGTGCTATTGGCCACAACCCAATCTCTAGATTCCTTAATTGCCGAGGCAATGATCTCCGCTAGAGGTCTATCGACCTCCTTGAAAATCTTGTCGTTCCTCGCCTTCCAAATATACCAGATTATCCATGGAAAGGCATGTTGTACCTCCGATAAGGCCTCTGTCCGAGGAAGTCTCCAAAATAAATGATCAAAATTAGCCCTGAGGCTCTCCGAGGGTCTCGTGTCTCCTTCCCAAATAATGGGCGTGAGATCCCATATCTGTTTAACCACCGGGCACTTGAAAATTGCATGATTTATGGACACGCCAGTAGAATTACACCGGGGGAAACATCTGTAGAGCCCACATGCCGATAATGGAGTCGTTCATTTACCGCTACTGCCCCCGCCATACACTGCCAGATGAAGTGTCGTAGTTTATTAGGGGCCGGAATTTTCCGGGCGAAAGCCTTCAAAGGTGCATCTGAGGGCAATTGTAGCAAGAACTGAGTTTCTGCATCTTTGTGAGTCCGTGCAAGCTCATACCCAGACTTTACTGTGTAGGTGCCAGAGGTGGTCGCCTGCCAGCAAAAACCATCTTCCCACATACGCCCAGATAGGCGGATGCTCAAAACCTTTGGGATATCCTGTGGGTAAATATGTCTTTGTAAGGCCTGAATATTCCACGTATTTGATGGTCTATGTATGAGATCCGAGACTTTGAGCAGCGGATTTGGTGTACTCGTACTGCTAAGCGCCGGCCGTGGATGTGAGTCTGGGATCCAGTTGTCCGACCATACCTAGGTGTTAAAACCATTACCTATGGTTCGTCGGGCCTCGCGGAGAACCAGGTGTTGTGCGGATCAGATACTATGCCATCCTTAAGACGGTCGATTTGGCCTTGGTGCCCGAAAACGGTGGGTAGAACGATAATAGCGTCCTTTAAGAATCCGTGCTACCAGGGATTCCGGGAATTGATGGAGTCGCCATAACTGCTTAGCCAAAAGGGCCTGGTTAAAATCTTCAAAAAAATTAAACCCGATACCGCCCTGGTGCTTTGGGAAGCAGAGTTTTTTCCATGCAATCCAATGTAAACCTCTTGATTGGGGATCCGAGCGCCACTAGAATTGTGAGACCGCGCTAGCCAGTTTCTTACAGAGTCCTTTAGGGAGGAGGAAACATGACATAGCGTAAGTCGGTATAGCTTGGGCGACCGATTTGATCATCTCCTCCTTGCCACCCTTCGATAAGATTTTGGCTAACCATCCATTGATCCTACTCTGTAGTCGGTCCCGAATATATGCAAAAATTTGGGCTTTTGAACCCTGAAGCTGCTACGGGATACCCAAATACTTTCCCGCACCTCCTTCGGTGAAGATATTCAATGAAGGTCTGTGTTACCGTGTCCACCTCCTTTCCAAAAGTGATGGCTGATTTGTCAAAATTAATCTGCTGACCGGAAACATTCCCATACTCTGTAAGTATATTCAGTACCACTTCACTTTGGTCTGAGGTGGCTTTGCAGAAAAAGAGACTATCATCCGCAAAGAGTAGGTGCAATACTGGGGGGTTGGCCTGCGCCACCTTGAGTCCAGTCAGTCGGCCTCCTACTTCTGCCGCTTTAAGGTTTGATATAAGAACTTCAGTACATAGAATGAACAAGTACGGAGATAAGGGGTCTCCTTGTCGCAGTCCTCGCGTTGGGGTGATATCTCCCCGAGGGTCCCCATTCAGTAGGACATGATATAAAAACGGAGTTCACACATGGCATAATCCATGAAATCCATTTCCGTGAGAAGCCCATCTTCTGCATAAGTCCCTCCAAGAAAGCCCATTCCACCCTATCATATGCTTTACTCATGTCCGTCTTTACGGCCATGAATTCCTTTTAACATTTATCCTATGTGGTGAGAGCATGAAAGGCCTCATGGGCAACGAGAATATTATCTGAAATCACCCTACTAGCTACAAAGGCTGACTGTGTTTCTAATACCATATTGGGAAGAAGTTTCTTAAGCCGCTGACATAAAACCTTTGAGATGATCTTGTAACTGACGTTACATAGGCTAATCGGCCGAAACTCTTTCATCTCCCTCGGTCTTTCGTTCTTGGGGATAAGGCAAATGTTCACCTCGTTTATACTAGGCTAGATGTAGCCCGAATCCATAAATTTTTGGACCATTGAGATTACTTGTGGACCCAAGATATGCCAAAATTTCCGATAAAATAAGGCTGTCATCCCATCTGGTCCTAGGGCCTTTTCCGGGTGGATGGCAAAAACATCTGCCTTAACCTCCGCTGGGGAGACTGCCCTTGTAAGGGCATCATTCATTGCCGTAGTCACCGAGTGAGGGATGTTCCGCAGCGAGGTCTCCAAGTCTGAAATCCCTGATGATGAGAAAATGTCCCGGAAGTACTCTATGGCAATTTGCTCAATCTCGGCCTCTTTCTCCGTCCGTAGTCCAGCCGAATTCAGAATGCCGATGATCCAGTTCCGGGCGCGTCATTGTTTTGTGGAAACGTGGAAATACTGGGTATTTTGGTCCCCGGCCAGTAGCCACAATACCCTGCTTTTCTGTTGCCAAAAAACCTCTTCCTCAACGATTGCAAGCCATAGTTTCTCTTGGACTTATGCAATTTCCTCCGCAGAGGCAGTGTCATCACTTTGTAGTCTGTCCAGCTCGAGCTTTAAATTATCCAACACCTCATCAGATTGTTGTTGGTCCGATCTACGCCATCGGGAGATTATTGTGCGGCATGACTTAATTCGGTCGCTAACGTCTAACTGGGGGTCCGAGTTAAGTGGGTCCCTGATGAGCTGCTCAAAATTGGGCTTAGATAGCTAGCGTTTGTCAAAACAAAATTTCTTGGATCCATGTATCCTCTTTGTCATGATATGAGTAATGTAACGCCCGTGATCCAAAAATAGGATTTTTGGTAGGGTGTCGATCGACGTAACAGGTGTGTGTCGATCGACACGGGTGTTTGTTCGCGTGTTGGAACCGACCAGAGAGGTCCGTGTCGATCGACACAGTTTGAGTGTCGATCGACATGGTTTCGAAGTGAGAATTGGGAGTTGGTTTTGGTTCGGTTTGGTCGCGGTTTGGTTTTAGGGGTTTTAGGGCTTCGTATATAAGAGAAGGAACACGTTGTCCTTAGGCTTTTTAGCCACTTTTCCGTCAGAGAGAGTTGAGAGAGAGCTAGGGTTTCCTTGAGGGCTTTTGAGGGTGTTTCTGGCGAGTTCTGGAGTGGGCGAACGGCGGTGAAGATCAAGTCGGTTTGGATCGAGACTTTGGGGGTAGGTTCTCTGATCTTTGCTCTTGATTTGAGAAGAAACCGCTTGTCTTTTGGTCGAGTAGTCGCTGAGTTATGGCCTTTGGAACTTGGGTAGTTCGTGCAGTTTTCTGCAGTTTTTGTTCGGAGTAGCAGTTTTCGGAGATGATTTCCCGACGTTTGGCTTGGAGTTAGGAGTCTCACATACACCGTTGGAAAGATCTCGGTGTCTAGTTTCCAGATCAGGTCTCGGATTTCGTTTTGGTGAAGCGAGTCGTGAGATATTCTCCTTTGTTCGCGTCGGATTCCCTTGTTCAAACCGTTGTCAAGGTGAGTGCGTGACCATAGATTTATCAGGTGTAGGTTGAATAGGAGGCGATTGATTGCTGTTATGTTGTATGTATGTGGTGTGCTATGGGTTGATATGTTGCAGGTGATCGGTTGGGGTCGATTGGATCGGAGCCATGAGAGGATAGGCTCGATCCTTCGATCAGCAGGTGCCGTGTCGATCGACACACGTGGGTTGTGTCGATCGACGCAGCAGACAGTCGTGTGTCGATCGACGCCTAGAGGATGTGTCGATCGACACAGAGGCTGCTGGCCTGTTTGTTGTTCTACTTTGCTTGTTTTGTGTGTGCCGCTTATTTCACCCTGGTATTGTATTCTTTTTATGCCTGATCATATAATCTGTAGATGGGATGACCGTCTCACTGAGTATTTGTGATAATACTCACGCAACTCTTTTTGCCATGTGTTGCAGGTAAAGAGAAAGTGTGATCGTGGGATCGGGCAAGGAAGAGGAGATGATCTAGTGTCTCGATTGAGTGAAGTAGGTTGTTAGCACCACTAGGATGTTAGTGATTCTGGTGTGGAGAGTGAACTGGTTTAGATATTGAATTGTGTCATGGATTTGATATTGGTTTCTTTTTGATTATTGTTATGGATGGAATTATTGAATGGTTTACTGGGTTATTTGTCTTGTTTTCCGCTGTTTGATTAATTGGTTGATTGGATTATTGAGAGTTAGCATTTATGGGAATGTTAATTCGAATCCAATGTTAAAAAAAAAAAAAAACGGGTCGGGTTGTTTCAAGTAATATACTCCATGCTGGTGTGATTAAAATGGTCATGCCACTCCTCATTCCCCATAGATATGTCGAGTCTGCACTGGATAACATTCCTACCCCTTCTGCCTACCCATGATAGACAGTTTCCGGTGAACGGGAAGTCCAGCATACCACATGTATCTCTCATTAGGCGGAAATATAGGAAGGAATTTTCGCTCCGTGTTCCACCTGTCATCAGCCATGTATCAGTCCGGGTTGAACTAATTTGTTGTAGTTGTTCCCAAACCCCTTTCCGACGTGAAACAACAGGTTCTGCATAAACAAAAGAGATAAAAACTTTATTACCGAGTATAGTAGCTGATGCGTGCGGGTTTAGATGCAAATATGCAAGATTTAAATTTATAACCCTAGAAAACTGCAAGTGCACAACAAAAACAATTGTATTACTTAGAGGTCGATCCACTGAGGACTAAGTGATGAATGCACTACAAACCTATACGATTCGGATTAAGCTACGGGAATATATTATTTGGTTTTTGGGGTTTTAATGGAAGCAAATAACAAAGCAATAAAGTAAAAGGATAGATAGATCAATTAAGATGAGAAATCAAGCAAATCACAAAAGATATGCAAACATAAGAAATCGATTTAGGGTTTTAAGACTAGTTGTTCTAGAACTCATATCACTAAGGTAAGGTCATTCCACTGTCGTGACGTAACTAACCATCTACGTTTTGCACCCTAATAGACTCAACTATTGCACGTTATTACAAGGTGAAAACATGCTTTATGATTAGATTGATTGTTCACTAGACTCCTTAACTAACCTATCAAATTGTTAAGATGTCTAGCTCATCGAATACTAGGTCCAGAGATATAACAAGCTTTTGGAGAGTATATCAACCTAGGATCAGTCCCTGGGTAGCTAAGCCAGTTGATTCATTGAGCTTAAATAAAGATGAAGAATCAATTCTAGAATAAAACTCTAAACGATTAAGTATGTAAAGACATAGAATTAAAAAAGTGCATAGAAATCAAATCAAAACTAATACTCTAACATGTTTTGCAACACGTAGCAGCAAGAGTAAAGCACATAAACATAGTATAAAGTTGATCTAAAAAGCGGAAGGAGTTAGATCTCATCTCTTCGCAATAGGGCAAAGTCAATCTATCATTAAAGGCTTTAAAGAATCAAATATGCATTAAGAACAAGAGAAAAACGAAATACATGTTTAGGTATTGATTTAGGCTGTTAAGGCCAGCTGCTTAGGTTCCTAGAGAGGCTAAAAACAAGTATATATAGGGATTTAAGGAGGCTTAAGTCGGCTAGGTCTTCTTCGGGTAAAAACGTCTTTTTAGTCGAAACTGAGGAAATATGGATCACAATATTCGTCGGCTTGCATGACCGATATTGGAGGCTTCTATGGCACTTCTAGATGGTCGGAAAAGGTCTGGATCATCGGCCCATGGGCGGCCCGGTGCTTGGCTTCCTTGTGCACTCACTTCACTTCGAAGGCAGTTTGACATGTCGTCAGTGTTTCGGGTGTATCTTCCAAAGTAAAGCTCCAAATGATGTGATACTAACTCCATTGTAAATATAACTTAAAGGGATATCTTCGTACCAAGTTTCGTTCAATTTCCAATTGATTTGATCCTCCGTTCATCAACGAACTTCTGGCGTATACGTTCTGTTCAGTTTGAGAATGTGCATTATCTTCAAGATAAAATGACTTAGCTTGGTTCCTTTGACTTGAATAAGTAGCTGTATCATAGATATCACTCTTTTTGATCCTTTTTACATCCTTTTGATGATAAAACCTATTAAGACCTTAAAATCTACAAATACGAGAAAAATATCTCTTTTGGTCGAAAAACTTTATTAATATATGTAAAAACTATAGTAAAATAGATAGTAAAACTGGTAAAATATAGGGTATATCAACTCCTCCAGACTTAGCTTTTTCCTGTCCTCAAGTAAACAAATATCAAGAATTGAGAAGAGGTTTGAAATTCGGAGGAACTCACATATCCTTTGGATCGTTGCATCAAATTCTAAACATGTAATCCACATGAAAGAGAGTTAGCTCATAGACGTTGTCATCTTCTTCCATCAAGATTTCGCAACATGTCCATACTCTAAATGTGACGACCCAACCCGTCAAATAAAAAAAAAATTTCAACCCGGATCACTATTATCATAAATAATGATCCTCAACGGTCCAATAAACAAACAGCGCGGAAACAATGATTCAAACAATCAAATACAATTTATCGTTTAACAAGCCCATACTTATTAATTCTAGTTCAATTCGGTAATACACATAGTTCTGAAATTGCTAACACCCTAGCAATTCTAACTTATTACACGAAAACGAGCCACTAGATCATTCCCCTCGTCCCGGCTATGATTCCACGATCACTGACTGTCATTACCTGCATCACATGGTTATAAGAGATGCGTGAGTATTATCATAAATACCCAGTGAGACGGTCATCCCATCAACAGGCTATACACACAGGCATAAGCAAAAGATACAATACCCGGATGAACAAACAATAATGCATCACACAACAACCAAACGAGAACAACACGTTCAATATGTCAAACTGACGGTAATCAAAAACCCGTGTCGATCGACACAACCTCCTTGTGTCGACCATCGACATACACAACTTGTGTCGATCGACGCATGACCAATCAATACGTCAAACTGACGGCAATCAAAAACCCGTGTCGATCGACACACCCCACCTGTGTCGATCGACACAGCCCTCTCTGCTCGACTCCTCTTGAGTCAAAACAACCGTCTGCACAAAAATCCACCAAAACAAACATACGAGAATCGACCCAAACAACACACAATCGCATCCTATCAATTTCTTTACCCAGATAAGCCTATGGTCACGCACTCACCTCGAATTCGGATAGAAGAGGATAAGAATCCGACGAAGAACACGAAGAACAAATCCGAAATCCTTCACCGTACGATCCTCCCACGCTTCCACAACCTCACAAACACTCCCACAAGCCTAATAAGATTGAGGAACACGAAGGAAACAACACCAACAACCTCTCCTCTCAATCCTCTCACTTTCTTTCTCAAAAATCGGTTTTTCTGTCCAGAAAATCCGATTTTTGACTTAAATAGCCCGTCTGCCGACACTGTGTCGATCGACACACACAACTTGTGTCGATCGACGCATGACCAATCAATACGTCAAACTGACGGCAATCAAAAACCCGTGTCGATCGACACAGCCCTCTCTGCTCGACTCCTCTTGAGTCAAAACAGCCGTGTCGATCGACACACAAACCTTGTGTCGATCGACACCCATCCAAAAATTACTTTTTGGATCACGGGCGTTACAATTCTCCCCCAGTAACACGGATTCGACCTCGAATCACGCAACACCGTCTCACTACGGTCTCCACTACCTGACCCGAACGCGGCCATTAACCTTCGAGATTACGCTTGAATCCTCTAACCCGTCCTGCTAAGGCTACACTCTCGCCCAAAATTCGCCCAGATTCCCCCGGAGCACCCACGATGCACGCCCCATGGTCCGGATTAGAGCTGCCCGATTGACCGTCCAACAATCAAACAAGAACATGTCCGATCAACTGTTGACCCCGCACTGGACTAAATGATCGTACAACAATCAAACAAGAACATGTACGACCATCGGCGTAACATATGCTACCAAGATTGTCCGACCCGAATTCCAGACTCCAATAATAACCCTAGACTTGACGTACACAACACAAAACCCTTGGCCCTCAGCCAACACCACTCGCTATCACACCTGATCCCTGAGTTCTACTAGGCTCACACTAGCCTCATTGCACCATATCTATGGATACAATCCTGACCAAACCCGGTCAGTCCATGATCAGAGATCACCACCCGATCTCAATCACCTAACCCCGTCTCACTAAGGTTGACACTCTCATCCAAAACCCGTCCAAATTCCCCCAGGAAACATCCACGATGCAGCACTCGCTGATCCGGATCAGGGTTGTCCGATAGATCGCGCAACAATCAAACAAGAACATGCCCGACCCACCGTAGACCCAAACCTTGGATCAATTGGTCGCACAACAATCAAACAAGAACATGTACGACCAAAGAGGCTACATATGTTTACCAGGGTCGTCTGAACTAAGGTTCCAAACTCGAGTAAAAACCCTAGATTAGACATCCACAAACCACCTGAGATCATTCCCGATCCCTGAAGTTCATCGATTCTCATACTTATAATCACACTACAGGTACTCTTACTCAAACTCATATCTCTATACACCACTCCCACTCGCAGGGTCGTCACCCATCGAGCTCTCGATGTATACCATACCGGCTCTCGGTATGCCCCAGACCCTCCGCTTCAGGACACACAGTCCATCAGCTCTCGGCTGCAGAGGAATCACACATCCTCTGGAGAAATCGCAATCCCTCAAAGTATATGCAGGAGAATATCATCATCCCCTGGAGCAGTAACACTGTAACGTGCATCATAAGCACCTGTCGACCGATTTACTTCTGTGGTTCCTATCCTGATACTCCCTAACCCGGAATATCCCTCATGACCAATCCCCAGGTCATCGGAAACAACCCAATCACCAGGGTGTTTCCTACCCCGATATTCCCTAACCCAGAATATCACTCATGACCAATCCCCAGGTCATCTGAAACATCCCAATCACCAGGGTGTTCCCATCGGAGTCCCTGAAAAAGACAGTCCTAACTCACATAAGACTTCTGTTCCAGACTCCCCCTAGAAAATAGACAGGTTCTAACTCACATAAAACCTCTATTTTCCAGCGCCATCTAGGGATCTACCCGTCCTAATCCCTTAGGAGCTCCTATCCCTAGATACCTGGACAAGCCCTAACTCCCATAGAGCTTCTATCCTAGCCCCTCAAATGACCTCCCCGTCATCACACACATGACCTAACCCAGTCATCAAACCCATGACCTCCCCGTCATACCATAAGAACATCCGTCTTATAACCCAAGATAATAAGAAAAACCCCATCTTACTAAATCTCAACAATGTATATCGTTACAACCCAAACGAAAATACATACAACTCATAGCCACAAGCTAAAACAACCACTGAAAACCAGAAAGACACTCAAGCCTCTGCTTGCTTCTCGAACCACTTCGAGAACTTTGCCTTCATACTTGCCTCTGGTTCCCAAGTCTCCTCCTCGACACCATCACAGTCCCACACGACTCTCACCAATGGTATCCTCTTCCGGCGCAGAACCTTGACTCTCCTCTCGAGAATCCTCACAGGTCTCGCCTCCAACGTCATCTTGGGCTGAAGATCCTCCGGAATCCTAGCCAACACCTCCTCAGACTCATGTAGACACTTCCGCAGCATCGATACATGAAATACCTTATGAAACGCTCTCATACTCTGAGGTAACTCCAACCGATAAGCCACTGGTCCAACCCGCTCCACCACCCGGAACGGACCCATAAACCTCGGACTTAGATTATTCTCCAAAATGGATCTGTTAGGACCCCTCAACATCGCTGCCTTGAGATACACCAGATCTCCCAGCTCAAACTCCAGTTCTTTCCGTCTCTTATCAGCATAACTCTTCTACCGATCCTGAGCCTCTCTCATGTTCAGTCTCAAGACACGGATCTTTTCCGTCGTCTCCTGAACAAAATCCGCACCAAACATGCTCCTCTCCCCCACTTGAGTCCAGCACAACGGTGTCCTACATGGCCTCCCATACAGAGCCTCATATGGAGCCATCCCAATACTCGCCTGGTATGAGTTGTTGTATGCAAACTCAACCAGGTTCAGATGATCCGCCCAATGACCACCATAATCCAGCACACACATCCTCAACAGGTCCTCTAAAGTCTGAATAGTCCTCTCCGACTGCCCATCTGTCTGAGGATGATACGCCGTGCTCATGTGCACCTTAGTGCCCATCTCTGCCTGAAACGCCTTCCAGAACTCAGACGTAAACCTCGGATCCCTGTCTGACACAATACTCGCTGGCACCCCGTGCAGCCTCACTATCTCACGCACATACTTCTTAGCCAACACCACCGTCCCATCGGTCTTTTTGATGGCAAGAAAGTGTGCTGACTTGGTCAGACGATCCACAATCACCCAGATCGCATCATACGTCCGTGACAACGGCAACCCCGTCACGAAGTCCATGGTAATCATATCCCACTTCCACTCTGGAATGGGCAAACTCTGCAACATACCACTCGGAACCTGATGCTCAGCCTTCACCAGCTGACACACGTTGCACGCTGCAACCCAATTAGCTACATCCCTCTTCATCCCGACCCAGTGATAATATCGCTTCAGATCACGATACATCTTGGTCGCCCCCGGAAGAATCGATAACATGCTCGCATGAGCCTCACGCAAGATCTCTTGCCTCAGATCCTCATCCTTGGGTACACAAACCCGTCCGTTCACCAGTATCGTCCCATTTGCCGAGACCATATACTCTGAACCTGCAACCATAGCAGCATCAACCAACATCGGATCCAACTCCTGAGCTGCTCGAATACGACTCAGCAAATCTGCTTGGTTAGCTACCTCTAACCCCAACGGCTCCTGTGAGATCACACACAACCTCAACGTACTAATCTCACTCACCAGAGCTTCCATATCACGCTCCTGAGCCGAAGCAACACTCATCCGACTCAACGCATCTGCAACCAGATTAGCCTTACCCGGATGGTATCCGATCTCCAAATCGTAATCCGCTACCAACTCCATCCAGCGCCTCTGTCTCTGGTTCAGCTCCGGCTGAGTGAAGAAATACTTCAAACTCTTATGGTCTGTGAACACCTGAACCTTTCCGCCATAAAGGTAAGATCTCCAAATCTTTAGAGCGAAGATTACCGCAGCCAACTCCAAATCATGGGTAGGGTAGTTGCACTCATGCTTCCTCAACTGCCTCGAAGCATACGCAATAACCTTTCCCTGCTGCATCAGGACACAACCCAAACCAACACCCGAAGCATCGGTATACACCACGTAAGGCTCACCCGGCTCAGGTAACGCCAACACCGGTGTACTCGTCAACATCTCCTTCAGCTTACTAAAACTCTCCTCGCACGCAAAAGACCACACAAAAGGAACATCCTTCCCTGTCAACTTGGTCATCGACTTAGCCAAACTTGCAAATCCCGCGATGAATCTCCGATAATAACCTGCCAACCCAAGAAAACTCCTGATCTCAGTGGCATTCCTCGGTCTAGGCCATCCTCTGATAGCCTCAATCTTAGCCGGATCTACGGAAACTCCCTCTGCAGACACCACATGGCCAAGAAAACTCATCTCCCTCTGCCAGAAACTGCACTTGCTCAACTTCGCAAATAGCTTCTGCTCCTGCAGCTTCCCCAAACTACTCTCAGATGCAACTCATGCTCTTCAGGACTATTCGAATACACCAAAATATCATCGATAAAGATGATCACAAACACATCCAGATACTCCTGGAATACCCCGTTCATCAACTGCATGAACACTGCTGGTGCATTCGTCAAACCAAAAGGCATCACCACGAACTCAAAATGCCCATACCACGTCCTGAAAGCAGTCTTCCTCACATCTGCCTCCTCCATCGGAATCATCCCGAAGCCAAGTCGATCTTGGAGAACCAGGTAGCCCCTCGCAACTGATCCAACAACTCATCAATGCGCGGCAGAGGGTACCTGTTCTTCAGGGTGACTCGGTTAAGTCCTCGATAATCGATGCACAACCGGAAACTACCATCTTTCTTCTTCACAAACAACACCGGCGCTCCCCACGGTGAAACACTAGGCCGAATAAAACCCTTATCCAACAAATCATCCAGCTGCTTCTTCAGCTCTGCCATCTCTGCTGGAGCCATACGGTAAGGTGCCTTAGATATTGGAGTAGTCCCGGGTTCCAACTCAATAACAAATGGATCCGACCGCGATGGCGGTAATCCCTCCAATGACTGGAACACATCCTGGAAATCCCGAACAACTTGAATATCCTCAACTGCAACCCCTCCAACAGACTCAGGCATCACTATCGTTACCAGATACGCCTCGCAGCCCTTGAGAAGCAACTGTTCGGCCTATATCGTGGAATTCACAAGACTCCCGGAAGTCGGTCTCACACCCTGATAAACCAACCTCCCTACCTCTCGCTCAAACACAACTCGCCCTCTGTGGCAATCCAGATGGACCCTGTAACGATCTAATCAATCCATACCCAGGATAACATCGTACAGCTCCACCGGACTGATGATCAGATCTGCTGGCATCAACTCTCCTGCCACTAGAATATCCACACCACGAGCTCGCCCGAAAGTAGCCAACGTCCTACCACCAGCAACCTTGACTACTCCCGCCTGTTCCCCGGAATCACTCTGGATTCCGCTGCTCTCCGTACACTCCGGCGTAATAAAGCTATTCGTAGCTCCCGAATCAAACAACACGTGGGACTCATAACCGCCCACAACTAAGGTCCCTACATAATCCCATGTGCCTCAGAACCCTACCATTCTAGCACAGACTCACAATTTCCCAACAGACAAAAACTCAAACAACCACGAATTTACAAAGTCAAGTCCGGAAATACCTGTGATCGGTCTGGTGCTAGATCCACCCGCCTCCGCAGACGTGAACACACGCGGTGCTGCTGCAATCTGAGACAACGGCTGCACTGCCAATGGCTGCACTACGGCCACCGCCAACTGCTGCAGCTTCGGACACTTGGGCTTAATATGCCCCGTCTCTCTGCAGTGGTAACACACCCGTGTATCCTGGACCCCGACCCGCACATCTCGAGTCCCGGTCCCGGTCCTCTTCAGACAGCTCGCCACACGATGGGACATACTCCCACACCCGAAGCATCCCGAACCGCCCTGACTGACCCCTGAAGTGCTCTCCCACTTCTTTTTCTGTCCCTGAGCAAGTTTGCCGCCCCTGCCTGAACTCATCTGCTGCTGAGATCTCCTCGGCTGCTGCTGCTGCACCGGTGGACTAACCACCACAACCTGCTCCCCGAGATCCTCCTCGATCGCAGCAGCCATCTCAACCAGCTCCGCCCTCGTGGCGAACCTACTCGCCCTGCAGCGAGTCCTCAAATCTGGTCGAAGTCCTCGCAAGAACCTCCTAACCTGGGCATCCTCGCCCTCCATGCCTCTCCCTGCATGTACCAGGAGTCGACTGAACTCAAAATCGAACTCCCTCACTGACCGATCTCCCTGAGTTAGGTCCAGAAACCTATACTCCAAACGGTCCACTGCCTCCTACGGGAAATACTTGGCGTTGAACTCCGCCAAGAAATCCTCCCAGACCATCTCGGCCTGCACCCTCCTGGCCTCAACACCTCTCCACCAGAGATGCGCATCACCCTCTAGGTAATGTACCGCCAGATCCACTCTGTATCCCTCTGGACACCTGATGGAGCGAAAATTACGCTCTAACTTCATCCGCCACCCATCAGCCTCCTCAGGCTTAGCACCGCCCGAGAAAAATGCAGTACCAATCCGCTGCATCTGCTCCATCATCTGCAGATAAGATGGAAGCTCCTCAACCCCAGCCAAACCAGGCTGCACCCCAGCCATACCCGGCTGCACCCCAACCATACCCGGCTGCACCCCAGCCATACCCGGCTGCCCCCAGCCAAACCCGGCTGTACCCCAGGAGCATGACCCGGAGCAGGCACCCTTCCTGGTAACCTCTCCAGAATCATCTGTAGTACACCCGCCAGACGATCATCTCGATCCGGGGCAACGCCTACGGCAGCACCCCCACCAGAGCCCACCGCACCGCCAGCTACATCAGGACCCGCACCAGCCCCTCCAGCTCTCACACTGGAACCCGTAGCTGTCACACCCACGGACCCCTCCTGAAACGCCTGCGAGTCAGCTACCCGCTCCTGTGTAGTCTTCTGGGACACCCACGTGGCAGCAGACTCACTCCCAAGTCCCCGCCCACGCCCACGCCCAACACGACTACCACGACCTCTACGGCCCCCGCGACCTCTGCCTCTAGTCCCCCTAGTCATCACTCTGTACTCAACCGCAGACTGCTAAGTACTAGAAAACAGAAATCACAAAACACATACCGTGGAATCTCATTGAAGGCTCGGAAGGGATGATCTAGGATTCCATACCCACACCACAATCAATTGACTAACGCACATAATCAATTAACTAGTTAGCCCTAGAACCGCTAGGGCTCTGATACCAAACTGTGACGACCCAACCCGTCAAATAAAAAAAAAATTTCAACCCGGATCACTATTATCATAAATAATGATCCTCAACGATCCAATAAACAAACAGCGCGGAAACAATGATTCAAACAATCAAATACAATTTATCGTTTAACAAGCCCATACTTATTAATTCTAGTTCAATTCGGTAATACACATAGTTCTGAAATTGCTAACACCCTAGCAATTCTAACTTATTACACGAAAACGAGCCACTAGATCATTCCCCTCGTCCCGGCTATGATTCCACGATCACTGACTGTCCTTACCTGCATCACATGGTTATAAGAGATGCGTGAGTATTATCATAAATACCCAGTGAGACGGTCATCCCATCAACAGGCTATACACACAGGCATAAGCAAAAGATACAATACCCGGATGAACAAACAATAATGCATCACACAACAACCAAACGAGAACAACACGTTCAATATGTCAAACTGACGGTAATCAAAAACCCGTGTCGATCGACACAACCTCCTTGTGTCGATCGACACACCCGGTCGACACTGTGTCGATCGACATACACAACTTGTGTCGATCGACGCATGACCAATCAATACGTCAAACTGACGGCAATCGAAAACCCGTGTCGATCGACACACCCCACCTGTGTCGATCGACACAGCCCTCTCTGCTCGACTCCTCTTGAGTCAAAACAACCGTCTGCACAAAAATCCACCAAAACAAACATACGAGAATCGACCCAAACAACACACAATCGCATCCTATCAATTCCTTTACCCAGATAAGCCTATGGTCACGCACTCACCTCGAATTCGGATAGAAGAGGATAAGAATCCGACGAAGAACACGAAGAACACGAAGAACAAATCCGAAATCCTTCACCGTACGATCCTCCCACGCTTCCACAACCTCACAAACACTCCCACAAGCCTAATAAGATTGAGGAAAACGAAGGAAACAACACCAACAACCTCTCCTCTCAATCCTCTCACTTTCTTTCTCAAAAATCGGTTTTTCTGTCCAGAAAATCCGATTTTTGACTTAAATAGCCCGTCTGCCGACACTGTGTCGATCGACACACACAACTTGTGTCGATCGACGCATGACCAATCAATACGTCAAACTGACGGCAATCGAAAATCCGTGTCGATCGACACACCCCAACTGTGTCGATCGACTTAGCCCTCTCTGCTCGACTCCTCTTGAGTCAAAACAGCCGTGTCGATCGACACACAAACCTTGTGTCGATCGACACCCCTCCAAAAATTACTTTTTGGATCACGGGCGTTACACCAAATCTCTGTCCATGCAAAAATCTCAACTTCAACTCAATTGACTCATTCCACTTTCCTAGATTTATTGAACACTTCTCAATAAAAACATTAATCAAGGAAAACGGGCTAGGTATTGGGAAAGGCTGATTTTAGTGGTGGGATTAATAGTGTTTTGGGTTACCATAGATTCTGGGTGCGAGACATTATGCAAAATTACAAGAGAGAATGGACCTGTTGATGTCCATAATATCCCAACCACTTCTTCATGTCTTTCTCCCCCAGACTTAGATTTTTCTCCGGAAAACACTTAAAATCTCTTCTACTCATCTCTCCTTTGGTATCATGACACTCCTTGGGTATTCTTTGGCCATAAGACTCTTAGACAACCGTTTTCCTTTCCCTTAGATTTTTTTTTTTTGAAAGGGGGAAAACGGTATCTCTTTGATATGAGTCAAGTAAAGGCACGAAATATTACCATGTTTTTAAGCATCCAAGGTTCGGCCAAGCTCTTTGTAAATCGTTCTTTATACTCCTCCATTCTTTACTAGATCGTCGCATCTCTAGTGATTGGAAAATTGCGTCGATCCTTTTCTCTCTGACGTTTTTGTACATATCTGCAAGTATGAAACTAAAAGAAAATGCATGAGGTCTGAAAGAAGGTAAAGGGTTTTAGGTAGGATACCAACTAAAGATGAGCTGGCCATTCATGACAACAAAGAGTGGTAAAAAGAGGATAAGATATCATGAATGTGTGATTCGTTTTCTTGATCTAACATCCTTAATAAGAAATAATCAAAAACCATATACTAGTCCAAATATAGAGTCAAAATCATATCCATCAAAGCAGTTGCACGTAGAAATTTTCTGAACGGAAGTTCCATCATGAGGTTTCTGAATCGATTGTCATGAACAAAACCCTGCAACAATGGTCATATAGTCTTCGAAATCAAAACGTCAATCCTTGAAAAGTGTCATAATTCCTATCATATTCTTTTTAGAAAAACGATCTTTTTATTTTTTTATATATTTTGAAAATAACTTTTGAAAAATCCTTTTGAAAACGTAAAAATCAAACACGAACAAACGTATTAGTAATAACAATCCCCCCAGACTTAAATTACACCGTCCCCAGTGTAAAATTAAATCAAATTAAGGGAGTAATGATGAAAATTTATTTGAAAGAAGAGTTAAAAAGATAGATATTAGAATGATATTACCGGTGAGTTTAGATATTCTCGGCAAAAATCTTAGGTTGTCGCGATCAATCTTATATCTTTGTTGTTTTTGAGCATTAGGTATCCCGTATGAATTGAAACCATGCCTTTGTATTTCCAATGTCTCCTCTTTTCTGTCACATCTCTTTTGAATGGAGGATAATGATTAAGACGATTGAATTGTGCGTCCACAATGAAATCTCTTGGAAATCCTGTTTAAAAGCAATATATCCTTGCAAAAACACTTGAAATCACTTGTTAAATTCATCTTGGATATAAGTCTTTAATACAATTGTATTGAATTCCAAGTCCAAGGGAAGGAAAAATAGATAAGAAATCAAAATAATGAATCCAAATTGTTAAAAACTATCAATCTAAGTGAAATCAATGAATGAATATGTCAAGACGTGAAAATCATGTTTAAAACCATTTAAATCTAACCAATATTTTAATTTATAATGCAAAAATTCATGAATCAAATAATTTTTAGGTAAATAATCATGAGTATGCAAAAATAAATTGGTTCTTAAAAATTATGTGTCAAAAATGGTTGAAAAATAATTAAAAGAGTGGGAAAAGGAAAAATTAACCTCTTTTGACCAAACGGTTAGGTGGTCGGTTTGGTGGTTCGATGGTGGTTCGATGGTCCATAGCTCGTGACTCCAATGGCGTGGTGGTTGATGGGGATGCGGTTTGGCCAACACCGGTCTAGGTGTCGGGTGGTTAGTCGCGGTCAAGGATGGTCGAGGTGTGGCTCAGGTCCAAGGCGGTTCGCGGCACGAGACGGTGGTTGGTTGAGTTGGAGTCGCGGCACGAGGTAATACCAGTTCTGGTACCGGTCGGCGGTGTGGGCCGATATCGGGTCACGTTCGTGACGCTGGACAGGTCGAGTCGCGGGAAGGGTTGGGATGCGTGACGATCGCGGGATGGTAGAGATCGGAACGGGTGAGATCGAGACGGGCGATGTGGTCGCGTACCGGACCGAGTTTCGGTTGGTGCTGCGGTCCGTTATGTGGGCATGCAGGAAGGATGATCGGGACGAGGCGAGCTGGGGTCGCGTACTGGTTAGGATAACTGCCAGGGATGTGGGCCGGTACTCGGGATGGATTGGGACGCATGATCGGGACGCGGTAGGATCGGGGCAAAGCGTCCCGAGTATCGGTTGCGGTATCCGACCGATACGCATGACCGGTACGGGACCATGTGTGTCGCGGGACGTTTCGGGGCGAGTTCTCCCGAGTGCTGGTCGCGATCGTGGGCCGATACTCGTGTCCGGTATTCAGGCACTCATGACGCAGGGCGCTTTCGACTCGATAACGGTCGAGGACGTGGGCCAATATCTGGTCCGGTATGGGCCTCGGTCGCGGGTAGTGTTGCGTTGGTCGCGGTCCCTGCGATTTTTCGTCGAACTTTTTCTTTGTCTGTACACATCGGATTTGAGATCCGAAAGATGCTACGGATTCTTGAGAACGAGATATTTCCAATGGTTGGAAGATTGTAGCCTGTTTCGTCTTTTCCTGAACTGTGAAAAAGCTTGAAGTTGCGGCTTCGTAACCTTCCTTGACGGTCTTGTTCAATCGGTCAGAACGTGCTAACCGTAACAGTAAATCATGTTCTGCTTTTTTCTATAGCTTCATAAGACTGTATTCTTCGTTCTTACCAATTTTTAAAAACGTCCGTGCTCATATGGTACTCCATTCATTCCATGAATTGAATAAGTTATGTTCAATCTCTTTTTCATCGTTCTTCTTAAAAACACATTTGTTTGTATTTTTAAATTTTTTTGTAAAATCCTAAAAAATTCATAGATATATAAAATAATGAATGACAATGTTTAGAAAATAAAAGTCAAATCCAAAAAGAATAATAAAATCAAAAACATAAATATGGGTTGCCTCCCACAAAGCGCTTGTTTTAAATCTTATACCTCGATTCCTTGGTTTTTTAGGATTGTGGAAAGTCTTCTAAAGGCTTGAGGTTGCCTTTATCATGTGAATGAGGTCTCCTTAGGTCGTGTTCTCCATCTTCATCAATTTGGTTGGGCTCATTGATCGACACTTCTCTCTTCTCCGAAGGAATGTATCGAGTTTGTTTTGCTCGAAATCCCGGTGGTGCGGCATAGTGATAGACACGAGAGTCTATGTTAGTGAAGGATATCTGTCTTAGGGGATAGTCCATTATAGCTCCAGCATTCGCCAAGAATGGTCTTCCAAGGATAAAGGGTGTTGAACAATTGGTCATGCTCGCCACTTCAAAGTCTACTGGAATAATGCAATCTCTAATGTTCAAGGGGCAATGGTGGATTTTGCCTAATGAAAGTGTAGATACACCATTGGAAAGTGCAATGTGTATCCGTGATGGTCGAAGGTTGGTGATCTTCATTACTCTCACAAGAGATTCTGAAAGAACGTTGATTCCGGGTCCCGAATCACAAAGTGCATCGTCAAATTTGAAACCACGAATAGAGCAAGAGATGGTAAAAGGACCTGGATCGAGGGTCTTGCAAAGGATCTTAAAGTACTTGTGAGGATTTCTAGCTCGATCAAATAGCTCCTCAATCATGAAATCTTCTTCTTTGCTTTGTGAGAAACACTTTCTCAAAGATGGTCTTTCTCGCCATGCATCTTCAAAGGATAACTCTTGAGAGAGTTCTTTCACAAGTGAATTGAATACTTCTAGCAACTCATCACTTATGAAATGTGTCCTCTTGGTGGACCTTTCGGCAAACTTGAATCATTTAGGGGGTGGTTCCACCGAAATTCTCGCTGTGAGCTTTCCTTGGCTTGTATTCGCCTTCTTCAATGGTCTTGAGACTTCTTCTTCTTCTTGAGTAGAGGTGGACTCGTCCTCATTAAGGGCAGTAAGGGTGCAGCAAGTAGCTTTGGGTGTAGACTCCTCTTCTATTGTTTCCAATCGAAGACAAATTTGCACCGTTTCTTCGATTTTCTTCAAACGATCATCTAGTTGCTTCACGCGGTTTTTGGTACCGATTGCTTCTTCTCCTAGATTCATTGTTGTGTCAATGAGCTCCATGTCATGGCGTTCAAGGTCAAAATGAACGGCATTAAGAGTTTGTACTGTTAGCCTATTATCGTTTTCCAATTCTTCTACTTTTGAGGTGAGCTCGCCTCGGTTGGTCTTGACTTCTCCCACGGCTTGAGCAGCCTGGTAAGCCTTGATAGCTACCGAGTTTAGTTGAGTATTAAGCCTTCCAACGTCTTCCTTAGTGTCCTTTACCGTTTCTTCCAATTGGTCATAAGTTTGATCAATCTTATGCTTGATATCGACGATATCGTCTTTATCTTCATGTAGATGTCTAGTGTGAATCTCCACGGTCTCATCCAATCAAACTAGGCGTGTCTCAATTTTCTCAAATTGAGAGACAAGGACATCAAACCTCTCCTTAAGAGATGAGTTTATGGTCTCAATCTTGGCGTCGACATTATGAATGGCTTTTTTAGTATCCTCCATGAATCGATGCATCAAGGTTTCTCCTTCATCTTCTTGGGGGGTTTGGATGGGGATGGCGGTGGGAATGTGGTGATGGTGGCGGACGGATGTGATGAGGATGAGGATGACTTTCTCCTCCATAAGTTTCCCAAGGTCGATACAAGGTTGGATTGTATCGATTGTTGTGAGAAAGTGGTGGTTGATGGAATTCATGAGGCATGGGGATGTAATCTCCAATTTCTTCACGAAGGTAAGGGCTCGCCATCTTCTTTGGATTGTGATGCTCCATTGACGAATCTCTGAAACACACAAAGATAAAACCAAAACAAACAAATTAAAATTAAAGAGAAATCAAAAGCAAACTTAGACTTAATTTTTATCAAAAAGTTTGTAGGCAATCAAACAAAAGTCCCGGCAACGGTGTCAAAACTTGATGCGTGCGGCTTTAGATGCATATATGCAAGCTTTAAATTTATAACCATAGGAAACTGCAAGTGCACAGCAAAGACAATTGTAATACGTAGCAGTCGGTCCACTGAGGACTAAGTGATGAATGCACTACAAACCTATATGATTCGGATTAAGCTACGGGAATATATTATTTGGTTTTTGGGGTTTTTATGGAAGCAAATAACAAAGCAATAAAGTAAAGGGATAGATAGATCAATTAAGATGAGAATTCAAGCAAATCACAAAACATATGCAAATATAAAAAATCGATTTAGGGTTTTAAGACTAGTTGTTCTAGAACTCATATCACTAAGGTAAGGTCATCCCACTGTCGTGACGTAACTAACCATCTACGTTTTGCACCCTAATAGACTTAACTATCGCATGTTATTACAAGGTGAAAACATGCTTTATGATTAAGATTGATTGTTCACTAGACTCCTTAACTAACCTATCAAATTGTTAAGATGCCTAGTTCATCGAATACTAGGTCCGGAGATATAACAAGATTTTGGAGAGTATATCAACCTAGGATCAGTCCATGGGTAGCTAAGCCAGTTCATGCATTGAGCTTAAATAAAGATGAAGAATCAATTCTAGAATAAAACTCTAAACGATTAAGTATGTAAAAACATAGTATTTAAGAAAGTGCATAGAAATCAAATCAAAGCTAATACTCTAACATGTTTTGCAACACATAGCAGCAAGAGTAAAGCACATAAACATAGTATAAAGTTGATCTACAAAGCGTAAGGAGTTAGATCTCATCTCTTCGCAATAGGGCAAAGTCAATCTATCCTTAAAGGCTTTAAAGAATCAAATATGCATTAAGAACAAGAGAAAAAGGAAATACATGTTTAGGTATTGATTTAGGCTATTAAGGCCAGCTGCTTAGGTTCCTAGAGAGGCTAAAAACAAGTATATATAGGGGTTTAAGGAGGCTTAAGTCGGCTAGGTCTTCTTCGGGCAAAAACGTCTTTTTAGTCGAAACTAAGGAAATATGGATCACAATATTAGTCGGCTTGCGTGACCGATATTGGAGGCTTCTATGGCGCTTCTAGAAGGTCAACAAAGGTCTGGATAATCGGCCCATGGGTGGCCCGGTGCTTGGCTTCCTTGTGCACTCACTTCACTTCGAAGGCAGTTTGACATGTCGTCAGTGTTTCGGGTGTATCTTCCAAAGTAAACCTCCAAATGATGTGATTCTAACTCCATTGTAAATATAACTCAAAGGGATATCTTCGTACCAAGTTTTCGTTCAATTCCCAATTGATTTGATCCTCCGTTCATTAGCGAACTTCTGGCGTATATGTTATGTCCAGTTTGAGAATGTGCATAATCGTCAAGATAAAATGAACTTAGCTTGGTTCCTTTGACTTGAATAAGTAGCTGTATCATAGATATCACTCATTTTGCTCATTTTTACATCCTTTTGATGATAAAACCTATTAAGACCTTAAAATCTACAAATACGAGAAAACTACCTCTTTTGGTCGAAAAGCTTTATTAATATATGTAAAAACCAGAGTAAAATAGATAGTAAAAGTGGTAAAATATAGGGTATATCAGTAGCCATTACATCGATAATATTCTTATTCTAAAAGAGAACTTTAATTTTAAACTCCGGTAGAGCCATAAGGGCTAAACCGCCACTAAGACCTTGTGGTTCAACAGTAAATAAAAACTCATTAACAAATTCTTCTTGTAACTCTTGCAAGTAACTCCTATCGCGTTTAGTCTCCATAAGAAAAATTATTCCTCGGAATAGCCTTCTACGGATTTCATGCAACCGACGAACTGTCAGAAAACCACAAATCCCCTAACAGTTCCAACTTAAGATCATTTATCCGACAGCCGTTGGTTTCTTCCCAACCACCGGGCCTTGAAATTCCTTCGAGATTTTCCCCTCTGTAGGTGCCGTCCTTGAAGTCGACGGTGGCAGAAGTTCACAAAGACTCTCATGATATCTAAGTGAAGTCTTAACCGCTATGGATGCCTGTTGTTGCACCCGAATGCCACGAAATGGGCTGTGTCTAATCTTTTTTCTCACCCCAAAAACATTCATGGGCTTTTTCCCTGCCTTGGCCTTTTCAAACTGATTTGGGCCATGAGGGCCCAAAGTCTTATTCTGCAAATCTTTCTCTAGTGGGTCAGAGTGTTGAAAAAAGCCCTTTAAGGGCGATATGACTCCATCGAGTCCGCGTTCCACCGCGGGCAAAAATGCCGGAGCTTTAGCCGACCGCTCATTCGCATCCATTACCTTCTCCGCCGGGGCCTGCTCCGCCGCCCGTCTCTGTGTCCCGTCAAGGGACCTCCAGAAGTTAGCATGATTGACGGTTAATCCTTCCTCCTCAGAATTCCGAAACCATCCCGCTTGCAGAAAGTCTGCCTTTGTCGTCGCCGCTGCTGCTCCTTCCACCGTCGCCTCTACAAGCCGGGATACGGCCTGTCCCCATTCCTTTGCATCGCCCCCTTCTCCTCCGCTACCAACAGGCCTCTTCCCCAATCTTTTCTCTTCACCGACTTCCTGCCATGATTTCAACTTCCAAAATTACGCAGCACCACCGTTGATGTTGGTAGCTTTAGGCAAGGGCGGAGCTCCGGAGGTCCCCTCGTCATCAAAGAGTCTCCATCAGGCCGACACCCTAGTCGTGCTTCCCACACTATCTTGAACCTCTCCTTGTTCAGGTCCGAGAGGACCCTGCCCGCGTTGTGGAGCCGGTCCGTATGCCGGATGAGACCTGCTTCTCTTGCGTCTCCCATCTTCGTCTCCACCATGGCGATGGGAAAATCCTCAATCATTCCTTACTAGAGGCCCCTCCGGGCAATCCCGCTTATCATGAGTCAAGCGATAACATCGTTTGCAATAGCAATCCAACTTTTCGTATTGGAAATAGACCTTAATGTTGTCTCCATTCCTAAATTCCAACTTGCGGTGCAACACCATTGGTGCGTCACTCTCCAGGAACACTTGGACCCGTGGTGGCTGGACTTCCCAAGCCAGGATCTCCCCAAGCTTTTTCCCAATCGCAACCACTCCCTCTTTATAGCACCGGTACTCTGGGAGGCCCTTAATCTGGATCCAAAAGGGAATGGTTGACGGAAAGTCGATTCTCACCGTAGGAACCCATCTCTCCAAAGCAAAGAGCCATCCATCAAAGTGATAAGGCCTCTTCGCCAATACTTGTTGAAGATCAGCTTTCTCCTCGAAGCGAAACTGAAACTTGCCTCTCCCCATATCCAAGGCTTTGACTCGTCCCTCACACCTCCACACTGTTGGGATAAATCCCAGTAGCGCCTTGACCCGATGTGCTTGTGCTGGATTGAGCACACGCCCCACCAGGGTCTTTTCAAATTGCTTGATGATCTCAAAGTCGTCAAAGTTGGGCATTTTGATGGGTTACTGCTTCTTTCGTCCATCTCTTGGAGCTACCATTTTTCCAAAGTAGGCCATTACATAGGGTATAGGATTGAACAAGAACCGAGAGAAATGCTGCAGGTTTAGATGACGAAGCTTGTAAATTTTAGACTGAGCCTTCCACTTCCCTTTTTGTACCCGAGCACAAAGGATCCGTCAATGATTCCAAATCCATGTGAATCCACTCCCTTGATTGTTGATTATCTTGCAGATTCCAGTGAATCCGGGATGGGGAATTGGCACTGATTGTATGCATTAATTGGGATCCACAGATCCGCTCCCCTTTCACTGTGAGAAGATCGCATGAATTAGGGTAAGTTATGGAAGGAAAGTTCCCATATCTCCGATCTACAGGGTAAATTATGGAAGGAAAGTTTCCATATCTCCGATCTACAGGGTTCGAGACCGTTGTCCGACCACCCTACGGTGAAGAGAACTGATTCCTCCGTTGATACGATTCCAATGGACTCCGGTTCGAGATACTCCTAATCGCAGTGACGACAGGATCGTAGAAACGATGTCAGATTGCCATAAGAACACGAATGCATTGGTGAGCAAAAACCTCGTATAACTCTCTCCCCAGCCGCCGAGATACATCCAGAGACCGGCGAAAACCTCCACCAGGTGTTGCTTGATGGCGACCGGCGTCGAGAACCTGCCGGAGCCAAGAAGATACGATGAGCATAACGCTCCTCTTTCAAATGGTGTGACCGTTAGTCGAAATGTATGTTGTAATTCCTTTTATGTATTAAATATTTGAGTTTTTATGGGTACTAGATTTCTTTGTCATTTTCATTTGTACAATGTTATTATTAGCGTTTTAATAAATTTTCCTACATTACTTAAAGGATTATAAGAAAAAATGTATTGGTTTTGATATTAGGAGTTATCTGCAAAGAATTATTCTCGTTTTAGAGTTTGAATCATAACTATCTCAATTTTATTAGATTGGCGAATGAAAATAAGTATATCTCAAGAGAAAAGAGAATACAAAAGTGTATAACCAGAGAAAGTAAAGTACGCAAAAGAACGCGAGTTTGGTTAGTATTTGGTCATATATATGACTCTCATTAATTAGAAATTAAAAAAAATTCATGGTACACTAAATAATTTAATTCGAAAATATATTCATCTAATCGATAAATAAAGTGTGATCGTGATTAGTAAAAAAAATTGCATAGACAAATAGAAAAAACAAAATAAATTCGAAAAGAACGTACACAAACAAATAAATGATCAATAAAATATATCCTCATTTGCCTTCATGTTTGATATTTGAAGATATGATATTGAATGGCCACGAATACAAAACTAAAACTATAAAATTACGTAGTGTTCAATACACATCAATATTAGTAGAAGAAAATAATTACTAAAAAACATTTTTGCTAAAATATTTTAAAATAAACTCCACGCGCAAATGCGCGTGATAACCACTAGTCTTATTATATAAAGCTTGATGCGTCAAACATAATAATTAACAAGATCGTGATATTTGTCAGTTAATCGATTAGATTTCGACACGTGTTAAAAAAACTCCAATTAGATTTTGCCACATGTCAAACAATTTTTTTAAATAAAAACTTATTTATTTGTATTTATCAATTATATATTTTAATTCTAAATAGAAATAGATAAAACAATAAATCAAATACCTATTTCTACTTGGATATTATAATATTCATGTAACTTTTTTTGTTTGAGTTTGAATAGATTTAAGTTTAAATATCCAAATTTTCACATTTATTTACATACTTTTGTGCTATTAAAATTTCAATAATATTTTTCAAAAAACTTATTTGTTTTGGTTTCTAATCAGAAAAGATCGATTATTATATTTATCGATATGTAAAATAGAATACGACAATATATATTATTTTTTGAGAAATTTCAAAAAATGCCACTTTTCAAGTGCCACTTTACAAAAATGCCACACTTTTGAAATCTTTACAAAAATGCCACTTTTTCAAAATTATTTTTTCTTTATATTATTTATGTTTGGGTTAATTATGTTCTATTAGGGTTTAGTTTTGAGTGTTTAGGGGGTTTTAGGTGTCAAAACATTTTTTAGGGTTTAGAATTTTAAGATATAGGCTTTATAAATCTATAATTAGTGGCATTTTTGTAAATAAACACTCCAAGTGACATTCTTGCAAATGTTCACACTAAAAGTGGCATTTTTGTAATTGTCTCTTATTTTTTTGAGCTTAATATGATCCATTTTAACTCGATTTTTTGTTTGTTGTTGACAACATTGATATAAAGTATAATAATTTATTTTTCCACTTTTTGTTTAGTTTTTTTTTTACGTTTAATAATGATCAAAATAGTAAAAGTAATTTAATTTGTAAATTCGGATTTTTATACAAGGTAATTAATCTTATCGAGACATGTTTAAGTTAATTGGTTAGAGTTGTACAAGTATAAAATATTTTTTTTTTAATTAGATTTAGCCACATTTCAAAATATTTACCTATTCTAAATAATATCTTGATTTGGTAAATAGTAAAATGGATTCCTACTTTAAATAGGATTAGAAATATTTAACTATTTAAATATATGTGATATAATTTAGTTGAAAATCAAAAAATATAAAAAATAAAATATAAAAATACAATAGATAAATATTTGATACACTTCTCTATTAATGATTTTGTAATAACTTTTTCAATCTTATTTTATTATTTAAATGGAGTGATCTAATTTTGTCTTTTCGTCTTTGATTTTTGCAAGTTATAAATATTCAAAAGTAAAAATAGTTCAAATATAAATATGAGAAATAATCCATCATTATTTTCAAAAGTAGATTTTTAAATATTAAAATAAGATTAAAAGTAAAATGTTTTACCAAATGAAAATAGGACTAAGAAAAATTAATAATTTTAAAAGATGTGATAAAATTTAATTGTAAATCAAATAGAAAAACATAAAAATTAATAAATAAATGATATTCTTCTCGATCAATGGTTCTGCAATAACATTTTTACTTTGATTTTAATTTATGTTAACAAGTCATCTAATTTTGTTCACCACAATTAAATATTTTATTTTCTATAAGAAACTTTATAAAAGATTAAATCACAAACCTGCATATATGCGGGTCCTTCATCTAGTTATTAATAAAATACAAATTCTAAAATCTTGTATAGAGACTCTTGAGGTGTGATATATATATATATATATATATATATATATATATTGTTATGATAATAGATATTGTACTTACTCTTTCTCATATCATTCACATTGAAACACGTGAAATTTATATCTGATATATATTATCCTCTCTAATTTTCTTTCAAGTTGGTTTACGTTTTACTCTGGATTAAATATTCTACTCCCTTCTCTTAATTTCAACTATTTCTTTTATCATTTGGGTTCCCAAATGTGAAAATGGCATCAACACACTATTTTCTGCAATTAATTTAATGAATAAATACAGAGAAGTTGGTGAGCGACTCACTGGAATCAGAGGCTGAGACAGTTGTTGTGTCGGCAAAGTCACAGTGCCTTGAGACTGACGTTTCCTCTGAAAGAAATTGTTGACGGCGTGGAAGCACTGAGACGTGACAGTGTTAGGATTAAAGCAAGGTCCGTTCTCTGCATACACACCAATACACCATATCCAACTTATACACTCACACACACACAACAATATCATAACAACATATATTTTCTCAACTCTCAACAGTTTTTATGAAAATTTTGAAACCGAAGACAATTAGTACTATTTTGTTTCTTACCCGTGGGTCTGTAAATCACCTTTTGAGTCTAGAAGGCCAATCTTAGACTCAAACTTGGCCATTTGTCCTTGAGCTGCGAGATTCATTGATTTTCCTACCCTTTTTGGAACCAATGGACTTTGATCTGCACCAAGACGTGAAAAAACATTCAGAGAAGTCTTGATTCTAGTGTTGAGAGCACCTAAGGACATGGACTAACATTATGGAGTGCACGTGATCATCATTGGTGAGTGTGATTTCAGCATGCAATAATAAACATAATTGTAAGTACAAAGATGAGCTCATCAAACAACACAAAATCGTTTGTGTATCTAGTTTGAGACTTACCCTTGAAGACGTCCCCTCGCTCTAAGAGATGTCCTTAGAAACCAAAAAGAATATAAATGCCGATGAAATTATGGTATGATAAAGAGTTTAAAAATGTCTTTAGAAGATTCGTACAAAAGAAATATATTATACCTTAAGCCAAGTTGTGCAGTGTAAAGTTCAAGAGGTTTTCTTTTGACGTCCTCTGCACCATTACTCACTCAAAAATCATAAAAATCCATATTAGGCCTCGAAAAAGCTTAACCTTGCTCTTATAACCGACGAAAAAAACCAAAAAATCTCTCCAATTTTTGAACTGAGAACCAAAGCCTTCGAGCTAAACAAACAGAGCAAAAAATATCAAAAAGTGAATATCAATATTGTTGAAGAGAACCAAAATTTTAGGTTAAGATTTTAGATATATTCTTAGAGAACTAAAATCTTCGCCTAACAAAGAAGAGATCAAATATTCCTCACATTAGGACTCCCTTGATGAATTACTAAAACTAATATGATTAGCAAACATAATAATGAATCTAAAGTAAATAAAATACGCAAATAAAGACGTTTTAGTAATTACCAGATAACATCACGAATTCTTTAGAGACAATCACCTATATCAAAGAGATGATAAAAAAATCAATAACTCGAAATATCTTTAAAAAATACCAAACCATAACCAATATTAATGATTAGTGAGTAAGAGATATAATATATGGATGATGATTGAAGAAACACTAAAACACCAGTGGAAAAATAAAGCGTAACTATTATATTAGAGAGGAGAGTACAAAATCTACAATAATTGAGAGCGACGATGTGCATATATATATATATACATACATACCAAAGACCTAGGGTTTCAATATCTAGCCTACGGTTTAACAAATAGGTCACGATATATGATTCATATAGTAAGGCCATACAAAATCATTATTAGTCTTAACAAATATATGGGTATGCCGAATTTTTAATAAAAATAATTTTGATGGCAAGAAGTGTAATTAATTCGATTCATTAAGGGTATATTAATTCCGAAAATCACTCTTGCAACAATCCGACCCGTTTTTTTTTCTTCTAATTAAATAACGATCGAATGATCCCGTAAATACTAATTCTCAACATCAATCAAACCAACAAAAACCAGCGGAAAAATCAACAATCAGCTAAACCATCAATTATTCAATAGTTCATCAACCAATCAGATAACTAATTCAAATAATCGATTCAACAATTCCAGAATAACCGGCAACTTAACCAGCAATTCTAACAACATCAAAACCATAACTAAAACGAGACACTAGATCATCCTCCTCTTCATTGCCATGATCCCACGGTCACACTTTGTCTTTATCTGCATCACATAGAAAAACGAGATGCGTGAGTATTATCATAAATACCCAGTGAGACGGTCATTCCATCTACCGACTATACACACAGGCTCAATGAATTATAAAGACACACAAAAAATTAGTTCAACAAAACAAGCACAACAAGCAAAAACGTCTGGTGGGTGTCGATCGCCACCACAAATGCTAGTGTCGATCGGCACCCGCTTGGTGCCGATCGGCACCCCCCAAATGCTAGTGTCGATCGACACCCTCATCGTGTCGATCGACACTAGCTGCAGAATCGCAAGAATCGAACATTTTCCTCTCTGGTTCGATTCAAGCCTGCACCATGACGATTTCCTGCAAAACAATATCAACATAACACCCACAAACAGCACGTATACACAGAGGACAAAGCCTCCAAACCAATCAATCATCCAAGTCCACACAAACAACAAGTATCTTGACAATCCATCCACCTAGATAAGCCATGGTCACGCACTCACCTTGATTTCAGATTGAAAACGAGGAAATGACAATGACAAACACTGAAATCAAACCCTTCATGCCTAAGGACCTTCTGATTTCTTCCTCCTTCTCATGAAATCAGCGACACACGAATTCCTTCTTGCTCCTACAGCCTTAAACGAACGAACTCAACCAAATCTCCCTTGTCTCTTCACAAAACGAAAAATCACCTTTTCCACTCTGAAACTCTATGATTTTCGAAGAAAAGGGAGACTGCTCGTTTATAAACCCGACTCCTAGGGTTTCCAACCCAAATCGCTAACCGAACGATTTACAAATCGAAACGTCAAACCGACAAATTACTAGTGTCGATCGACACCACCAAAAATATGGTTCACGGGCTTTACAACTCTCCTTCACTAACCTAAATTTGACCTCGAATCCTGCAATACCGCTTACTACGGTCTCAATCACCTGACCCACCCGTCCTGCACCACTCGAGATCAACACTCCTGACCTCTGAGGTCCACATCGTCCTATGCTTATAGCCCCGTTTTAGACATTAATTGTTCCTAACTCATCACCACACCCCTCACACTCTCAGGAGCATATCCTTTGAGCTATCGGTGCACTATACCACTCACACCCTCAAGACACACAATCCGTCGAGCTATCGGTATACAAGGAAAATCCTCATCCCCTCGAGAGAAATCCTTATCTCTTAGAAAAATACAGGGGAAATCATCATCCCTTTAGGAGAAATCCTCATCTCCCAATGAGTTATTCGGAAAAATCCTCATTCCCTAGAGCAATCAATTCTTAAATGTTAATAAGCATCTCTAACCAGTACTACCTCCCGTGGTCGTAATATGATATTCCACTATCCTGGAATATCATCTCATCCATGACCAATCCTGATGTCAACTCTAAACAACCCAATCACCCAGGGTGTTTCACTAAGTCTGAGAAATGGACAAGTTTTAAATCCTCATAAAACTTCTATTTCCAGACCCTCAAAACACATAACTCATGACAATACAAGTCAAAGCATAAGAAATACTCATCTTATAAATCTCAAAATGTAATAATCGTTGCATCCTCAAACGAAAATACATAATCCAAAAACCACATAGCAACACTGCTAACTCTGAAACTGGGAACCATGAAAACAAGCTCAATCCTTGACCTGCTTCTCGAACAATTTCCTGAACCTTGCCTCCATCTTAGCCTCTGGTTCCCAAGTCTCCTCCTCTACAACTCAATCGTGAAAGGATCAGACCAAAAAGGCGGTAATCTCTGCCATGACTAGAAGATATCCTCAAAGTCCTGGACAATCCGAATATCTCCAACTGCAACCTCTCCAACAGTCTCTGGCATCACAATCGTCGCCAAATACGCCTCGCAACCCTTTTCTATCATCTTCTCAGCCTGCATAGCCGAGATCACGAGATTCCATAATAAACCAACTTCCCTTCCTCACGCTCAAAAGAAACTCGACCTTGGTGACAATCCAAGTGAACTATGTACCGATCCAACAAATCTATACCCAAGATGACATCGTACCACTCCACTGGGCTAATAATCAAGTCTGCTGGCATCGACTCTCCAGCCACCTGAATATCCACACTCCTTGTCCGCCCAAGAGTAGTTAGAAACTTCCCTCCATCAACTCTAACCACTCCCAACTGCTCACCGGCGTTGCTCCGGATATTGCTACTCTCAGCACACTCCGGAGTAATGAAACAATGTGATGCTTCATAATCAAACAATATGTGGGACTCAAAATCGCTTCCATAAGTGGATACCTTGTTGACCTTGCTTGACTCTAGGGATTTGGGTGGGGGTGATTGGTAAGATGAGCTTCCATAAGTCCTGGTGAATCCACTGTTCTGAGTTGGCTTCTGGAAAGTGTTGGTGAAACCCCGGTTGTTCTGACCATATTGAAACTTATGTCCCTGATATCCTCCACTAATGTAGTTGACATCTTCAACTCCATCTTCCTCAGTGGCCTCAACCTCAGCAGCAAAGTGAACAGCTTTCTTACTCTTACCCAACAAGAGATTATGCATCGAGTCTAACTTAGCTTGAACCTCTTTAATTTGACTACCCCCTAGATTTCCAGCTTGTTTCTGCCTATCATAGTCTGACATCTTCATGCTGTTGCTCGAAGCAAGATTCTTGATGAGAGAGTCAGCGCATCATGTGGACTCCTTGTCATAAAATTCCCATTACTTGTAAAATCCAGCAACATCTGATTTCTCCAATCAACTTCTCTGAAAAACGTGCTAAGCAACTAAGCTTCGTTGAACCCGTGGTGTGGAAAATCTATCTGATATGACTGAAAACGAATCCAAGCTTCCTTAAAAGACTCCGTAGGCCCTTGAGAAAAGGTAGATATTCTGGTTCTCAGCTCCTCGGATGTCGCATCATCATAAAAGTGGTTTAAGAATGCATTCTTCGTTGCTTCCCAAGTTGTTAGCGATCTTGGGGGAAGTTACTTCAACCACCTAGCTGCTTTCCTGCGAGAGAATATAGGAAGAGTTTACAGAACAGATAATCATTGCTGATCCTATTAGCCTTGATGGCACCAACTAGATCATCAACCATCTCGATATGATCCATGAGGTGTTCATTGGAGATTCCATGAAACTGATGCTGCCCCACAAGAGTGTAGTACTGAGGTGAAATCTGAAAGTTGTTCCTCTCAAAAGCAGGAGGTCTGATCGCGGATCTGTTGGCATAGAATTGATCCGGCCTATTGTAGTCAGCAAGTATTCTGGCTACTTCGTTTCCGACAACTTCACACGGCACTAGCCGATACTCAGGCAGCTCAGGCTGCTCAACAACCACGTTCCCATCGTCGTCAAGCTTTTGACCCCGTGCGTCGCGTCTATTTCCCTCTAGGTCAAATAATAAACCAACTTCATCTCGGACAAGCAATATCGGATTAACCATTTTGATTGGCTTATTCGCTTCTTGGTTTACGCACTCTAACCTTCCGATCTCTGGATTAAATTCGACTAGCTTCTTTGCTTCTAGTTTTGCGATTAGGCATACACCTTAAACACATAAGAAAAAGAGTGCGTTAGTAACAACAAACGAAAATTAAAACTTAGACAAAATTCTAATGCTAAAAATATGTAGGCAACAATTAAGTCCCCGGTAACGGTGTCAAAAACTTGATAACTCTAAGTTTTACCCTAGAAAAATCTTTGCAAGTGCACAGAATCGCAGTTATAATATAAAGGGTTATCATATCCCAAAAGACCTAATGTTGCGCAACATATTTTAGTTTCGAATCAAGCTAAGCATTTTAAATAAAAGACTAACGAAAATTGTAAAGGAATCGGTTGTAAACGAGTTTTAAATCAGGAGGCAAATGCTAGGCTTTCAGCAAATTCGTAGGAAACTCAAAATTGTAGACAAGCAAGGTTGCTAGGAAAGTTATAAGATCCGTTCTTGAACATGAAACACTTGTAAACCTAACAAACTTCCGTTGTGAAAACTATCTATGTCTAACTTCTTAAATCCCAAATTCCTTTGTAAATTCAATAAGTTAAACAAGCATTAAAGCACAAATTCAATTGTTCACAAATTTTCTAAACCAAATTCCTTTGAAGATAGATCATTTGCTCATCTAAGATAGTTCAGGTAATTATCAATACTTTTGCATCTAATAATTAGCCTAAGATCTAAGTTCTAGGTGATCAATCAAGAATTAGCATTAATAACAATCTAGATAAAGAATCAAGTGATATTCCCTAACAAATCTAACAAGTCTAACAATTTCTCATATTCCTTTGAATAGCCCTAAACCTAACAAGCAAACTACTCAAACATGGTGATTGAAACAAATACCAAAACTGAATAATAGTGCATTAAAAAGATAGAGAAAGAGATACAGAGGATTCGAAGAATTCTCAAAGGTCTGAAGTAAACTTGTCTCCCTCAAAAGCTCTCTTAAAAGATCTCTCTCTAAGTCTCAATAAAAATATTTGTGTAGACAATAAAAAACGTCTAAAACCCTATATATAGTCATAAAACACGAGTCGGGCTTCTCTGGATTTCATGGAAACTTCTGGCCCTGATTTAAATTTCTGAAATCTTGGATCGTCTCGTGCGTCAATCGACGCACACCACCTGCATCGATCAATGCAAGTCTGCAATTCGTGGTCTTCGTTTTCCTTCACGGGATCTTCATTCCTCTTTAATTGCTTTAGCTCCAAAATACTCCATAAAGCTCCAAATCCTCTCAACTCATACAATAACCTCCAAAGACTCAAAAGAACTCTAGAAACCCTAAAAAGACTCGATAAAACAATAGATAACATGGTTGAAAACCGGTAAAATATGTCAACGTCCGAATATGAAGTCACCGTTAACTGTGTTGGGCATGTTTCAGATATGCGGAGGTAGCTACGCTATAGGGATGAGACACTACGTTGTCTTCATTGTTGGGAATATGTGCACCAAGTCAACTTGCTGGGAGCCATGGTGTATGGGATGGTATGCAAATTAGATCCTCCTAGACGCCGCACTTTCTCGGAAACAATCCAATGTGAGGCAGATTGGTTTGGGAGTTGCATGGGGATTTGCGTACAATACAACGCGATGGAGTTGATGTCCCTCTATTAGGAGCAAGGAAGAGGTGAATCCATGTTGTGTACGTGTCTTACGCATTAATGTACAACTACTAGTGTTTTTAAATATATGTCCAATGCTCATGTTTTTGTTTGTCAACTGTTTAACTATTTCCCACCTATAACTTTGCTATTAAATGTCATGAGTGACACACAAATTTCTGAAATCTTGGATCGTCTCGTGCGTCAATCGACGCACACCACCTGCGTCGATCAACGCAAGTCTGCAATTCGTGGTCTTCGTTTTTCTTCACGGCATCTTCATTCCTCTTTCATTGCTTTAGCTCCAAAATACTCCATAAAGCTCCAAATCCTCCCAACTCATACAATAACCTGCAAAGACTCAAAAGAACTTTAGAAACCCTAAAAAGATTCGATAAAACAATGGATAACATGGTTGAAAACCGGTAAAATATGTCAACGTCCGAATATGAAGTCACCGTTAACTATGTTGGGCATGTTTCAGATATGCGGAGGTAGCTACGCTATAGGGATGAGGACGCTATAGGGATGAGGACGCTACGTTGTCTTCATTGTTGGGAATATGTGCACCAATTCAACTTGCTGGGAGCCATGGTGTACGGGATGGTATGCAAATTAGATCCTCCTAGACGCCGCACTTTCTCGGAAACAATCCAATGTGAGGCAGATTGGTTTGGGAGTTGCATGGGGATTTGCGTACAATACAACGCGATGGAGTTGATGTCCCTCTATTAGGAGCAAGGAAGAGGTGAATCCATGTTGTGTACGTGTCTTATGCATTAATGTACAACTACTAGTGTTTTTAAATATATGTCCAATGCTCATGTTTTTGTTTGTCAACTGTTTAACTATTTCCCACCTATAACTTTGCTATTAAATGTCATGAGTGACACACAAATACTTTTTTTTTTTTATTAATTAACTATGATTTCCCTATAAAAATTAGAGTCGATATTCATTTGGTTTACTACATTAACTTGCTAACTTTCAAATAGTTCCAATGTTGGGAGAGCTATATGACGATTTGTTTGTAGATATTATTAGGAGAGTTGGCCTATCAGATTTCAGGAACCTTAGAGGGGTTATAGGAGCAAACAAGAGATGCAACTAGTCGCCTTATCTTCAGAGTCGCCTTATCAACCATTCTTGACTCGATGCGTACACGTGTCAGATTCAAGATCATGTGGTTTTGGAGACCAATGATTAGACTTGTTGTTGATCGGTGTTTTAAGATTCTTCCATTAAAGGCAGACTGATATGATTTCTTGTTGTGATAGCGTTCTCCATGTTTGGCATCCTGAAAATTCTTTTGTTTTGACAAATAAGAGATGAAAAAGACTTACAAATACAATTCACGATTATTTTTGTTTAAAATGTCTTTCAGTCCACATTAGACTCTATATAATTGGACTTCAAAGTCCACGTTTAAAATTTTAAAATTCATATATTGTATTTAACCCGAACTGTTGGTTGAACTATCGGTTCGCTGATTTTAACCGATTTTACCGAATTTTAAATAGTTCGGTTTTTACTAGTAACCCGGCCGGGTTTAATATCATTTATTATGGAAACGGCAAACCAACTCGAGGATAAAACCAAAAAAAAAAAAAGTAATTGGTTCGCACGAAATTTTCGGTTGGCAGAGAGAAAACGTGGGCTTTTTTCTTTTCATCTCTTTATATGGGTCACAAGCCCAACGATTTTAATATCTTCCTTGGGCCGTTTAAAGGGTACGGCGACTAAGAAACCATCTCTTTATATGCGATCGCTATTCTTATTCTCTCTCTCGGCGATTCAAGTTTCCAAATCATGGCGGATCTGGGCAAACGTCACCCCGCGGTTCGTACCGGAGCAAAATCTAGGAGGACTGAGAGGTGATGTTTTCTATTGCCTCTCTCTCTTACATAGGGTTTCGATATTTCGTGCTTGGTTTCTAGTCCATTTCGATGATGGAATGAATTGCGGTGTGGTTTTGAACAATGGTTCCTGTATTTGTAGCAAAACTGGATCTAAGAAGAAGAAGATGGAGATGACTTTGGGCTCCGACTTTCATCTTATTAACTTTAAATCCAAGGTAGCTACGCATTAACCAACACACATTTTCAAGTAGAAGAAAATACATTACATGATTCCTACATCTTGTTCCTTTGCAGCCCGTTGATACAGAACATCCTCTCTACGGTCGGAGCTATCTTTGCAGTATGGTCGATGCAAAGGAGGTACATTACTATTCCTCATACTAGCGATTGTACCTTGTTCTAATTTGACTGTGTGTGTGTTTTCTTCTTAAAGTTCCTTCCTGATGATTGGAAAGAGCTGAATCAGTTAATCATCCGTTATGGCTCAGCTATGGAGCTTATTCGGACTGGTCTATCTCTTGACAAGTCCGAAGAACTTCATAGGGAATATGTAAGTAGCCTCTCACTTGTGACTCTCAGTATGGTGTAATTTAATGCTAATGATGTTCTCGTGTGTAGAATGATCTGGTCATCAATGATCTGCAGTGGTCCCCCCAAGGTTCTTACATTCTATCACTTGGGGCAGATTTTGCAGTTCTTTCTAGTTATAGAAGACAATCTTTCTACGCCTTTCTCCAGCGTTATCCCCACCTTGAGGTTTGTTTTTCATATTTGATTCTGATGGTTTATTTTCTTTCTCATTAGGACTCAAGTTTAACATTTTTTTTTGTTTTTCAAGGTACAACTAGCTGATTTCTCTCCAGGTGAGAAATACTTGGTAACCTACAACACAATCAAGCAGCTACCAAAGCAAGTCATCCCAAGTGTGAGTAGTGCATCTTTGCTTCTCTTCTTTCCAAGCATTTCATCTTGACGCAAAAAAAAAGTATTCCGATTTGCAGGCATTACAAATCTTTGATGTGAGAACTGGGTTGCTAATGATGGGAGCATATGATGTTGCTGTTGCTGACATCTCATGGCCTGTGATTAGATGGGCTGGGGGTAAAGATGATAGATACTTTGCCTCGCTTGCGAAAAACACTATATCTGTCTATGAGACCGCTACTTTCAACCTGTTAGGCCAAGGCGACAAACCCATGGAGGTTGGAAATGTTGTGGACATGTGTTGGTCTCCTACTGAATCCATCTTTGCACTCTTGAAAGGGTGTGGCAAGGTGCCTGGAGCCAAAGTTGCCCTTGTGGAAATCCCCGGCATGGTGGAGCTGAAGCACAAGGAACTTCCTGCTGTTAATGCCGCTGATTGCAAGATGTACTGGCAGAGCAATGGAGAGTATCTTGCTGTCAAAGTTGATCGATCTGTAGTTATCCTTTCTTGCATCAAAGAGAGAGATATTCACATCGAGGTTCTTCAGGTGGACGAGAAGATCCATGCTTTCGCATGGGAGCCTAGCGGTCAAAGGTTTGCCATGATTCACGGCGACCAACAATCAATGCCAGATGTCAGTTTCTACTCTATGCATACACCCGGAAAAGTTTCAAAGCTAGCTACTTTGAACGACAAGAGAGCTGATACCCTTTTCTGGTCGCCCAGAGGGAAGCACATAGTTCTCGCTGGATTGAAAGGCTCCTTCGATGGCGAGCTTGAGTTTTTCGACGTGGATAATCGTGAGACTATGAACAAAGGTGAACACCCCAAGGCCACCGTTGTTGTGTGGGACCCAACTGGAAGGTACTACTGTATCCAGCTAGCCACACTCACTTTCTAGAAAGAGTGATTTAATGTGTTATCTTATCTTTTTTGTTTCTTTTTTTCTACTCCAGATATGTTGCAACCGCGTATACGATAACTCCGGAGATGGAGAAAGGGTTTAAGAATGGGTTTAACTTGGGAGTCTTGTACGAAAACCCAACCAGACCCGATCCACATTGCATAACAAGAGGAAGAAGAAAACCTTATCTTGCAAATGGGTTTAGCCTATGGTCCTTGAAGGGAAAGAAACTTTACTGGAAACCGATAGTGAAGGAATATCGTCTCTTACAGGTATGTGCAATAGAAAATAATTTCCTAACATACCTTTAGAATATACATGGAAATGTGGTATAGCTCTCGCTCATGTGTTGTAAATTCTCAATCATTATAGTTAAGTTGGCGTCCCTATGGAGGAGGAATCATAGATGACTCGATGCTGAAGAATCTCGTGAACCGACTTGAAGAATATGAAAACGGCCCAGATGAAGAGACGGTGAAGAATAATCGATTAATCTAGGTGAAAGCGGTGAAGAATACTCGGTTTTCTCTTGGTGAAAGAATCTGAACACATAATCTCAAAAACTATGGTGAAAAAAAAGGCAAAGGCACTTTACGGCCGTCCCTGGCTTTTATTTTCCCATTTTCTGTTGTGTTTTCTTTTCTTTTTATTTTACTGGTTTTGTTAATTAATAAGATAAACTCAAAAAACGGTTTATGTGTAGGATGCTTTTGTCTGAAATCTATGAAACAGAATCTCTTTCACCTAAATCTTCATCTGCAGCAACCATAACATCTTTCAAGCTCTACAATCTCTATTATATGTTTAGTTATCTCTCTGATCATCGTCTGTCTTCCTCGTGATTCTTCACTTAATTTTTCAATTTTCTCTGTAAATACCTGATCTCTCTAGACCAGACCGCTATCGATGCACTTTCGGTGTTCCTTTGTGGTGATGTAACCATCAGTCTGAAAGAGCCATTGGATTGTGCCGTATGTCTTAGCGAGTTTTCGGACTCGGACAAGTAGCACCGTCTCCTTGGCACAAACGAAGGTCAAAGTCAACGGCATGAAGTCAAAGGTGAAATTGGGATGGGAGTTCCACGAAGGTGTGTTACTGGATGGGTACAAGTAAGTATCTTGAATGTGATCAGTATTTTGTGGTGTCTTTGTCTTCTCGGGAGGGCAAAACAAGTAATAAGTGCTGTGGTCACGAGGATAAATCGGTCAAACAAGACTTTGGTGATGTGTGTATGGAGTAGAAAAGAGAGCATGTTGTTGGATATTCCCTCCATTAGCTCATACAAATCATGAGAAGAATGAAGACAACTCTAGAATTATGAAGAATATTCTAGAATGATAAAGAAAGTTCTAGAATTATGGAGAAGAGTTTAGGATAATAAAGAAGATTCTAGAACTATGGAGAACATTGTGGAGAATTAGAGATTTCTCTAGGATTATCTAGATAAGTAGAGATGTATAGAGAATTCTAGAATAACCTAGGACCTAAAGCACCACTAGTATAAATATGGGTGTTTGGTAGCATTTGAGAAAGGATAAGCAAGAAAGAAAACACCACACAAGAGTGTTCACTTGTAAACTCTCTTTGATCAAATCCTTTCTAATAAGAAGATAGTTTCTCTTAAATCCTAGTTGTCTAAATTCCCATCTTATTCTCACAAAGGAGTATTGGGCAACTTTCCCAACAAGTGGTATCAGAGCCAGGTCGATTTATAACATCGATATATTGTGCGGATCAAGATGGAGGCTACCGTTACCATTGAAGGTGACATGTTCAAACTCACGGCGGACAACTACTCGTATTGGAAACCAATGATGGAAGATCATCTTTATTGCAAGGATTTGCATGAGCCCATCATCAACAAGACCAAACCGGAAGGAAAGGATGATAAGACATGGGAGGTTCTAAATCGAAAAGCGGTCGCTGTAATTCGTAAGTACATTGATCGATCTCTTTTCGAACATGTTGCTGCCTATACAAATGCTTTTGAATTATGGACAAAACTTGAGTCTATGATTCAAAAGAAAACGCCTCGAAACAAGGCTCTTCTTGCTCGACGGTTGGTAAAGTTGGAGTATAAGGATGGCCAAAGCATGATGGAGCACTTGAATAATTTCAAGGGGCTCATAAATCAGTTAACCAAGGTTGACATGAAGATTGAAGACGAGTTGCAAGCCCTTCTACTCCTTAGCTCGTTGCCAGAGAGTTGGGACACACTAGTTGTCACTCTCAGCAACTCGGCACCAGATGGAAAGCTTACCATGGATACCGTCAGTGATAGCCTTCTAAACGAAGAAATTAGAAGGAAGGAACGAGGTTTGAGCAGTCAATCGGAGGCGAACGTCATTGATAGACGGGGTAGAGATGAAACACGTGGACACAACAAAGGTCGAGGTCGAGATCAATCTCGAGGACGCTCTAAGTCACGTCCTAGAGTGACATGCTACTATTGTGGCAAGGCGGGTCATAGAAAGCCAGAGTGTCGATTTTTCAAGAAAGATCAACAAATGGGTGATATTAAACCAGATCGGTTTAACCCCATGAAGAGGCATGAAAATAAGACCACCGCAGTTGTGGCAGATAAGGATGAAGACATATATCTTGTTGGAGAATATAATCCTCTAAACATTGCCTCTGATGACACTTTATGGATTATCGATTCTGGTGCTTCTTTTCACGTCACCCCTCATGGAGACTTCTTTGCAACCTACCAAAGTGGTGACTTTGGTAATGTCCAAATGGGAAATCAAGGAAGAAGCAAAATTGTTGGAAAGGGGAACATCATTCTTACATCAAACACCGGATGTAAGATTATTCTCAAGGATGTAAGGCATGTCCCAGACATGCGTCTAAATCTAATATCAACTGGAAAGCTCGATGATGTTGGTTTAGGAAATCACTTTGGTGAAGGCAAGTGGAAGCTAACCAAAGGAAATTTGGTCATCGCTCGAGGACAGAAAGAAGGATCGCTATACGTGACACAAGCTAAGCTTTGCAAAGAAGAAGTAAACGTCGCGAATGCCGACATGGAGTTATGGCATCGGAGGCTTGGTCATATAAGCGAGAAGGGTCTAAATATTCTCGCTCGAAAGAAATCCCTTCCTGATATGAGAGGTGTGTCCCTCGAACCATGTTCAGATTGCTTAGCTGGAAAACAACATAGAGTGGCTTTCCAAAGATCTTCTGCACCGATGAGAAGGAAGCACATCCTTGACCTCGTACATACTGATGTATGCTCAATGTCTGAGAAATCCATGGGTGGCGCATCATATTTTGTCACCTTTATCGACGACCACTCAAGAAAAGTATGGGTATACCTGTTAAAATCGAAAGATCAAGTCCTTGATGTTTTCAAGGAGTTTGTAGCTCGAGTAGAACGAGACACAGGGCGAAAACTCAAGTGTGTTCGATCAGATAATGGTGGTGAGTACCGAGGTCCCTTTGAAGCATTCTGCAAAACTCATGGAATCAGGATGGAGAAGACTCCACCTAAGACACCACAATTAAATGGAATTGCTGAGAGAATGAACCGAACAATCGGAGAAAGAGTTCGATGTATGCTCTCTCATGCAAAACTACCTAAGTCCTTCTGGGGAGAAGCTATAATGACCGTGGTTGACATTATCAACCTTACACCATCAGTTCCACTGAATGGTGATGTCCCAGAGGAAGTTTGGTCAGGAAAGAAGGTCTCTTACAACCATTTGAAGGTGTTTGGATGTAGAGCGTTTGTTCATATTCCTAAGGATGAACGATCAAAGCTAGACTTCAAGACTAAGGAGTGCATCTATCTTGGCTCACCAAAAGATGAGTTTGGTTATCGGCTTTGGGATCCGATAAATAGAAAGGTCATCAGAAGCAGAGATGTAGTGTTCTTCGAGGATCAGACTATCGAAGACATTAAAAGATCGGAGAAACCAAAGCTAAGGGTTAGAAGAGACATAGATCCTGAAAAATCACATGCTGACACTGGAGAAGCGATCGAAGACGATGATGTTGAGCCTGAAGAAGGTACTACTACTTCAGATGAAAATGGTGACGAAACCATAGAAGGGGAGCTTGAACTAAGACGGTCAACCAGAGGTAGAATACCATCAACACGATATACTCTTGATGATTATGTGACCCTTACGGATGAGGGGGAGCCTCAAAGCTATGAAGAAGCCATAGTCGATACTCATAAGGATGAGTGGGTAAAAGCCATGCACGAAGAAATGAAATCCTTGCATGAGAATCACACATACGAGTTGGTAAAATTACCAAAAGGAAAAAGAGCTCTTAAGAACAAATGGGTGTACCGGATAAAGTTCGAAGATGGAAGCTCAAAGCCTAGATACAAAGCTCGATTGGTCGTGAAAGGATTCAACCAGAAGAAAGGCATAGACTTTGAAGAGATATTTTCTCCAGTGGTAAAAATGTCATCTATCCGAGTTGTTCTCGGTCTAGCAGCGGTTCTAGACCTGGAGATTGAACAACTTGATGTCAAGACAGCTTTTCTTCATGGTGACCTCGAGGAGGAAATCTACATGGATCAGCCTGAAGGATTTAAGGTCTCAAGGAAAGAAAATATGGTGTGTCGACTAAAGAAAAGTCTTTATGGCCTCAAACAAGCTCCAAGACAATGGTACAAGAAGTTTGACTCCTTTATGATGGATCATAACTTCAAGAAAATCAAGAATGACCATTGTGTCTTCATGAAGAGGTACGCTGACGGCGACTTTCTTATACTCCTGCTTTATGTTGATGATATGTTGATTGTGGGTCATGACCACATCAAGATAGCTGCTCTAAAGAAAAATTTGAGCACGTGTTTTGCAATGAAAGACTTGGGACCAGCAAAACAGATTCTTGGGATGAAGATTACTCGTGACAGATCAAAGAAGCTATTATGGTTATCCCAAGAACGATATATTGAAAAGGTGTTGGAGAGATTCAACATGCACAAGGCGAAGCCTGTGAGCACTCCACTTGCTGGACATTTCAAGCTAAATACGAAGCAAAGTCCAACAAGTGAGAAAGAAATGGAAGAAATGAGGAAGACACCATATGCATCAGCAGTTGGGAGCCTTATGTACGCCATGGTGTGTACAAGACCTGATATTGCCTATGCAGTTGGAGTTGTGAGTCGCTGCCTAGCCAATCCTGGAAAAGAGCATTGGAAGGCAGTTAAATGGATACTCCGTTATCTACGAGGCACAACTAAAAGATGTTTGTGTTTTGGTAATGAGAAGCTTGAGTTAAAGGGCTATACTGATGCAGATTGGGCTGGTGACAAAGATTCCAGGAAATCAACATCAGGATATGTTATTACCTTTGCAGGGGGAGCTGTTTCATGGCAGTCAAAGCTACAGAAGTGTGTTGCCTTGTCCACTACTGAAGCAGAGTATATCGCAGCCACTGAAGCTTGCAAGGAGATGTTATGGATGAAGAACTTCTTGCTTGAGCTTGGAGTAAACCAAGATAAGTATATCATGCTATGTGATAACCAGAGTGCTATTCACTTAGCAAAGAATTCAATGTTGCACTCCCGCTCAAAGCACATCGATATACGTCATCACTGGATTCGAGAAGTTCTGGAAGAGAAACTTCTACATCTCGACAAGGTACACACAGACAAAAACTGGGCAGACATTTTGACCAAGGTGCTACCAATCAAAAAGTTTGAAGATTGTTGTCAAGGCATCGGGATCGAAACAACTTCGGGCTAAGTCGGGAAGGGGGAGATTTGTTGGATATTCCCTCCATTAGCTCATACAAATCATGAGAAGAATGAAGACAACTCTAGAATTATGAAGAATATTCTAGAATGATAAAGAAAGTTCTAGAATTATGGAGAAGAGTTTAGGATAATAAAGAAGATTCTAGAACTATGGAGAACATTGTGGAGAATTAGAGATTTCTCTAGGATTATCTAGATAAGTAGAGATGTATAGAGAATTCTAGAATAACCTAGGACCTAAAGCACCACTAGTATAAATATGGGTGTTTGGTAGCATTTGAGAAAGGATAAGCAAGAAAGAAAACACCACACAAGAGTGTTCACTTGTAAACTCTCTTTGATCAAATCCTTTCTAATAAGAAGATAGTTTCTCTTAAATCCTAGTTGTCTAAATTCCCATCTTATTCTCACAAAGGAGTATTGGGCAACTTTCCCAACACATGTGTGTATCAAAAATCTGGCTTTGGTAAAAAATCTGGAGTAGAAAAGCAAATATATATATATACCAAAGGATCCGTAAAATTTGATATCTTATAAATATGTAAAAAAATAAAATATTTAATTATACAAAACAAAATTAGATCACATGTTAAAGTAAATAAATTATAAGTCAGAACGTTGTTGTAAACCCACTAATTGCGAATCATAAAATTTATTTATTTATTTTGATGATTTTGTTATTCGATTTAGAATTAAATTTTATCACATGTTTTCAAACTAAGAGTTTTTTTGTTCATATTTAAATTAAATTAGGGGTACCTTCTTATTTTATTTTTCTATTTTACTACTCAAATATCTATTTTCAAAATGTTGATAAATTTATTCAAATTTTTGTATTTGAACAACTTTTACCCTCTAAATATTTTATAACCTTCGTAAAACAAATCAAACACAATAAAAACGAAAGACAAAATTAGATCATCCCATGAAGATATCAAATACAATTGAAAATGTCTGTACAAAACTACTTATAGAGAAGTCTATTAAATATTTATCTATTTCATTATCATGCTTATTTCTTATATTAATTACTTTTCACTCTTTCACAAATAAAGATAAACAAATAAATATTTTGACATGTAGCTAAATCTAATTGAAAATAATTATTTTACACTTGTATACAAAATCTTGTCAACACACTTAACACGTGTCACGATCATGATAAATTTATTCATATTTCATTTCCAAATAATTATATTTTTCTAACCCTAACTAAATTAGGCTTACTTTTTCATATTTTACAAATAAAGATAAATAGATAAATATATTGACATATGATTAAATCTAATTAAAAAAAATCTTGTACACTTGTAAACATGTGTCAAAATCTGGTTAACCGACTTGACATGTGTCCCGATCATGTTAATTATGAAGTTTGATGCATCAAACTTTATACAAGAGGATTTTAAATTAAATTATGTCACATATTTCAAATAATAGGATTTTCATAATCCAATTTAAATTAGGTTTAGATTCCTAATCCTATTTAAATTAGGTTATTTTCACTATTTTAAAAATAAATCGTTTGACATATGTTTAAACCTAATTGAATTTTTGTTTTTACACTTACACGTGTCAAAATCCGATCAACCGACTTGACACATGTCACGATCATGTTAATTATTATGTTTGACGCATCAATTTTTATATAATAAAATATATATATTTGCTTTGCTTTTGTGAACTTTAATTATAAAAAGCGTACTTGTTAATGGTACACAATATAAATTTATGAATTTGGATGATAATTTGCGGTCAAAATTTTAATTAAGTTTGTTGTATTTACCCGAAAGATGAGTATCAATTGTAGGAAATGTAACACATCAAGAAACAGTAAAATTAAAATCTACTAGATTTTTTTTTGTATCAAAAATACGAATCAATTGCTATTAAAACTCTCTCTCTTCATTTCAAATCTAACAACCTCCATCTAAATTTAACAACCTCTTTTTTTTTTTGTCAAAACCCACAATTTTCGTGTCTCACAGACAGAGATTAAAAGTGATGAGGACATCCGAACCAACATCATTGCCCACTATGTTCATCAAGTGTTGAAAGCAGAAATGGTGAAGACATGGAACAGAGAGTACAACAAAAGGTGCAACAAGAGAAACCGAGAGCGCTCAGAGTTCATTTCAAGACCTTTGAAGTACGACTCTTTGGAGGATCAATGCATTCTGAACTTAGGACCACCGCAAGAGTCAACACCAGCCCATATCATGCCAAGATTGGTTTAGATCAGCTCACGAATTTGCAGCCTAACCGAGGGACATTAAACCGACCAAACAAAGATATTTCCTTAGATAGATCTTTGAGGACAAGGGTTTGGCGACCAGGAGAGACTCTAGCTGAATCAGAAACTCTTAGAAATGCCAATAGATGCGTTCACAACAAGAAGATTACAAAGATAGCGCAAAGACCATACTTTCCATATCCGAATGCAATTACACTTGAAGCATTAACTCTCAAACGTCTATTTTTTTTTTTAACAAGGCTTCGTGATCTTCTACATCAGGAAGAGGCTTCCAATTGAGCATGGATTCACGCCTAAAATCTCAAGATACAGGGGAGCATCAAACCTTTCCTTTTCTGCCCAAAAGACACCATCAATTTCCAGCTATATTTTGCATTTAATTCAATATTTGTTTCCTTTTTGTTTTTGTCATTTGACCGTTAGCTAGTGGAAGTAGGAGCTCTATAAATACAGCTCATCTATTCCTTCGTAAGACACGAAATCATTAATCAAAAATCTGAGTTTTTCTCTCTTAAAGTTTTTAAGCTTTGTTCATTGTTTATTTAGGCTATTTGGTGGATTCCTTAGTTTAGTAAACGTCTTGAGTCATTTTCTTTGTGTGGATTCACTTAGAATTAGACTTGTGTTCTTATCAAAGAGAAATTCTGCAACTCTTTGTGGCGAACATCACTCCAATCAAGCCGTAGGCCTTGGAACTGTGTGATCAATAAGTTTGGTGGATTTCAATCTTATATCATTTGGTATCAGAACTAAAAGCTCCTATCAAACCAGGTGAATTCGTTCCCTTTATTTTTATTTTGTAATTTGCTATTTTGTTTCACAAAAAAAAAAAAATTGTTTCAGTTTATTATTAGTTTCGTGTTTATCAAAAGAAATACCATAAAATTTTCATTCTTGCTAGTTTTGATTTCATTCCTGCATTCGATATTAAAAAAAGAAAAACGTTGTTTAAAATTAATTTTATTTGTTTCTTGCTTTGTTTTTATATATATTAATTCTAAAAAAAAATTGTTTTCCTTTATATATGATTTATTTCATCCATAAAGTTTAAAAGCAAAAGAAATTTTTCCTTTTTGTTTCTAGTCTTTAATTTTCCCTTCCTTTTTCTCTTTGATACGCTTATTGATTCATCCCTTACCTTTCTTTTGCGAGGAATCAACAAGAGACGTTGCCATGGACTTCTATCTCTGAAGAAGAGAATTCCTATGAAGAGGATTGGAACCATGTGTAAACAGAGCAATATATGGACCACTATGAGGATGGTTATAACGGGACATGGCCCCAAGATGATTTGAGCTCAGATTATAGTGATGAGCCTGATGAAGATGAACCTGAACCGAAGCCACCAGACCCTTCAAGAGACACCGCGAGCTACCAAGAATGGTACGGAGAAGAAGCTGACCAAGAGAGTGAGAATGGAGACTCACGAATTGGAGAAGATAATTGTCAAAACGATCATGAGGATGAGCAACATGGAAACGACTCATGGATTGGAGAAGCTGAATCTCAATTCAGCCACGAAGATGACCCATGCCATGATAACCAGCAAAACCTCCATGAAGGCGAGTCATGGCTAGAAGAGAATGAGTCTCAATTCGATCTAGAAGAAGAAGGATACGAATATGAACACGAACATGGAGAGTTCGCTCAGGAAGGAGAACAAGATCAGTTCGTGGAGCCTTACACACCCAAGGCAGAGATTGTCCCATATCGTGAAAAGAAGCTATGGTGTGAAGAAATTGATTCTCAAACCATTTTAGAAGAGACAAATTCGTATGAGGAACAATTTTGGAACCATGAGGCTGAACCAGAAGATAGTTTTGGTGATGAATCAAAGTTTGAAGAGGAGGCCGAGCCCTTCAACAACACTAATCAGTATGAATCATGGGAGTATTCAACGGAGGGTGAGGTAGATTTCGAACCCTATCACATATGTTTTGCGGGTCATCACCAAGGACCAGAAGCTTACTTGAGATGGGAAAGCGATATGGAGGGTTGGCTTCAAGCCAACCAAATTCCAGAGGAGGAGAAGACATCTTATGTCGAAGATACTCTCATCGAGGATGCTTTTAGGCAATGGGAACAAGACGTGTATGCTCGACTTGAGTATGATGTACCAGATGCTTCTTGGGAGGAGATGAAGCAAATAATGCGTAAAGAGTTCGTGGAAGATGTTGCTGCCAACCAACATCGAGTCCAAAGGCTAAGTCAAAGAGAGCTTGGTGTTCCGAGCCACATAAAGATTTTCCAAACACTTTAGAGGTGAAAGTAGAGGCCAAGCCAACAACTCGAGCTAAGGACGTGCAACAAACACTAACTATGAATCCTTTGCGTGGACTGGAAACCACAACGAACAAAGGTACGTCTACTGTCTTTAAAAACTCAAGTGAAATAACTTGTTACAGGTGCAAGAACAAAGGAGACATAGCAAAAAGCTGTCCAAGCAAGAAGGAGAAGACCAACACGTCACTTGGAGAAGAAGATGCTAGTCAAAAGTTTGCACCACAAGCAACTAAGCAAGAGAAGATACAAACAGAAGTTTCTGAGCCACGTGAAAAGATCAAAACCATCAGCTCAGAACATGAAAAGCTCAGCCCAGGAGCATTTAAGAGGAATCCAGAGTTAAACACAACTCAATCGCTTAATTTGCAAGAAGCACCCGAGCAAGATGAGAATCAAGTAACTTCTAAACCAAATTTAATCCTTTCTGAAAATTATTTTTCCAATGCTTGTTTAATACACTTGTCTTCCAGAAGTGGTGATAAAATTTCAGAAACCCTAGGAGATATCCGAGAAGAATCACCACAAAGCATATTTGTATTATCGATTCAAAAGATAGACAATGGAGAATCTAGTTCCATTATGCTCAAGGCAAGCAACCACCAGCTGCCATGGAAAGGAGTAATTGAATCTATTTTCATCAAGGAGGAACCACCAGATGCAACAACACAACTCAAGCTGGGCCCAACCAAAGATGACAAGCGAGGTAAGATTCTAAACCCTCAAGTGATTCAAAAATCTAACTTGACTTCTCTTTATACAGATCCTTCAATTTTGAGGACAAAATTCAGTCAAGGAGGAGGGTATGATGAGGACATCCAAACCAACATCATTGCCCACTATGATTCATCAAGTGTTGAAATCAGAATTGGTGAAGACATGGAACAGAGAGTACAACAAAAGGTGCAACAAGAGAAACCGAGAGCGTTCAGAGTTCATTTCAAGACCTTTGAAGTACGACTCTTTGGAGGATCGATGCATTTTGAACTTAGGACCACCGCAAGAGTCAACACCAGCCCATATCATGCCAAGATTGGTTTAGATCAGCTCACGAATTTGCGCTCCGCACACTCTGGAGTAATGAAGCAATTCGTCGCTCCATAATCAAACAAAACATGGGACTTGATAAACCCATATTTTACCGGTTTATAGGCTTATATTTGCATCTCATTATCCTATATTTGCATCTCATTATCCTATATTTTGCATCATATTTAGGATTAGGAGTTTGTGCATTTTGCATTGTTTTCTCTTATTTCTACGTGTTTTGGAGTCTTTTGGAGCTCGATGAGCATGGAGGAAATCAATGATGGATCTATGGTGTAAAGGAGGAGAAAAAGAATGGACAAAGAGCTTAAGAGGAGGATATCGTTGTTCCTTCCAAGCTTAAACCGCAGACCCGCAGAATGAGTCAAAAACTCCTTAAAGATCATATTGGTTGAAGACCTTCCCACGCCCAATTTAATCTGAAATTTGGTGATCTGGAAAGAAATTGAGTTAACTTTCCAATGGAGGTGTGTTCAACTCATTTGGAGCTATATTGCGGAAGTTATGATCGATTTACTGGGCGCATATCAAATCTGTCCCGAAGAAGGAAGGAAACAAGAATGAATACTCACTGGAAGTTGAAGATATCGGTCAAAATCCCGATGTGGGGTGACCGATAACGCGTGCACAGACAGAGTTATGGTTGACCAAAATGTTTAGGATTGACCCGAGTTCCCTTTGTTCCCCTACTATAAATACTTGTAAAAACAGATTTTACACTAAGTTTTTTTTCTCTAGAGTTGGATTTAGATCCAAACTCTTCTCTCGAAGTTATGGATCGATCTTTATCATTTATGCCACTCTAGGGAGGGATTCTTCACCCTTTTATCTTTTATATTTTATTATCTCTTCCTTTTATGTTCTTCATCTTGTTTAGAAATTAGTCTTTTAGTTGGATCATGGAGAATGTTAGAATAAGTTGATTTGATGATGGGATGATGATGATTTAGGTTGTTCCTTGTTTGATTCTTTATTTGGGTTCCTCTTAATACTATATTTAAGATTGATCACTTGAATCTTGATAATAGGTGATTTCACATCAGAAAGGTGTTCGATGAAATGGTTGACCGGAGTTTTTATGAGTTTAGTGATCGTTGGCCATGAAAGCGTGTTAAGGAGCTAAGTGAGCTTATTAGAATTTGACCGTAATGCTTGGAGAGTCCTTATATCTAACAACGAAAGTTCGTTAGATGTTTGTACTCAACAAAGTAATTAGTAGCGTCACGAAAATGGGATAATTAGAATTAGTGTTCCATGCTTGAGAATTGAACTAGGATGTGCATCACAAGTCTAGACAAAGTCATGGGCATCACCATGCGTCTCCAATCGGTGCATAACTCAACCTCTTGATTCATTGTTTTATTGTCATTCTCTTCTTATTGAAATTTAAATCCATGTTCCAACGCTTTTATCTTGTTTTAGTTCTTGCGTTTGTCTTTCTTGCATTTGTTAGCATTTTTACATATTTCAAACCAATTCTCTATTCTCTTAGCTTAAGTAAAGATTCAGATAGCTTAATGTGTTAAATCATTTTCTCCTAGTGTTTGACCCTATTCTATGCTACAAACGGATTATGTGTGTTTGTTAGTATAACTTAGGATTCATTTGATTGAATTGTTGCATGAGCAAATTATTACATCAAATTGGCGCCGTTGCTAGTCTTTTTTCTTTGCCATTAGCCATTAAGTTTGGGATTTTGTTTGAGTCTAAGGCTTTTATCTTCTTTTATTGCTAGTCTTTTTTCTTTTTCTTGTGATCTTGATCTTTCAGGTGCGCAACTAGAAGTGAAAGAAACATGCAAGGAAGGTGTGAATAAGCTGATGCAACTGTCAAGCTAGTGACGTTAAACGCGCCTCTTGGGACCTCCCAAGTCTATCCCTTGTCAAGCTAGTGACACTAAACAACCATGAATAAAAAAGGGCAAAGGAGATGTAAGGCACCCTTTCCATGAGTCATCATACCATCCACACTAGCTTCAAGGTAACAAAAAGGACATTCTTGGATGGCTAAGGAGATAACTGTCCTTGACTTTTTTGTTTTGACACGGTTTTATTTAGTCTAAACCGATTGGTTTGAGTTTAAAATTAATTTTTGTGATTGATTTTACACTCGTTTAGACAAGATAAACCTCATTTTCAACTATTTTCATTCCTCTCTCTCATCTCTAAAAAGGTTTTGCATCAAAAGCTCTTTTTTCCTATAAAACTCACTTTTCTCATTTGCACAGTCACCCACTATTTTACAAAGAGGATTTCGAAATTCATACTCTCCTTTGCTATTATCAACTCCATCATTTGCCAGGCACAAGGTATGCTACATCTTCTTTTAACTCATCTCATCCATTGAAGTTAAAGTATATGGGTAATCTTTAATTTCATGGAGTTTTTAGCTTGTGATTTAATGTTGCTTGCTTTTGCTTTGGATATGTTTTGTATGTCTTGGATTGTTGATTTCTTTTCAGTTCTTGATGGACTGATGGAATTATTTTGAAAATATTGCCTCTTTGGGTTCTTAGTGTTAATAGTGACGAAAATGAGTTTGGATTTTATAATTTAAGATAAATTGGATAATGGCTAGAGCTTTCTCTTTCAAATACTACCATTAAGCATGCTTGATCATCACTTATCATGAGATTATTGAGGAACTCTCAAATTTGCATTTTTTTTTATTTGAAATGAAATTGCTATTTGTTGAAATTGAAGAAACCTTGAAATGATGTTCTTATGATCACTCTTACATGTTTGTGTGTATTCTTTGGTCAAAATCCCGATGTGAGGTGACCGATAACGCGTGCACAGATAGAGTTATGGTTGACCAAAATGTTTAGGATTGACCCGAGTTCCCTTTGTTCCCCTACTATAAATACTTGTAAAAACAGATTTTACACTAAGTTTTTTTTCTCTAGAGTTGGATTTAGATCCAAACTCTTCTCTCGAAGTTATGGATCGATCTTTATCATTTATGCCACTCTAGAGAGGGATTCTTCACCCTTTTATCTTTTATATTTTATTATCTCTTCCTTTTATGTTCTTCATCTTGTTTAGAAATTAGTCTTTTAGTTGGATCATGGAGAATGTTAGAATAAGTTGATTTGATGATTGGATGATGATGATTTAGGTTGTTCCTTGTTTGATTCTTTATTTGGGTTCCTCTTAATACTATATTTAAGATTGATCACTTGAATCTTGATAATAGGTGATTTCACATCAGAAAGGTGTTCGATGAAATGGTTGACCGGAGTTTTTATGAGTTTAGTGATCGTTGGCCATGAAAGCGTGTTAAGGAGCTAAGTGAGCTTATTAGAATTTGACCGTAATGCTTGGAGAGTCCTTATATCTAACAACGAAAGTTCGTTAGATGTTTGTACTCAACAAAGTAATTAGTAGCGTCACGAAAGTGGGATAATTAGAATTAGTGTTCCATGCTTGAGAATTGAACTAGGATGTGCATCACAAGTCTAGACAAAGTCATGGGCATCACCATGCGTCTCCAATCGGTGCATAACTCAACCTCTTGATTCATTGTTTTATTGTCATTATCTTCTTATTGAAATTTAAATCCATGTTCCAACGCTTTTATCTTGTTTTAGTTCTTGCGTTTGTCTTTCTTGCATTTGTTAGCATTTTTACATATTTCAAACCAATTCTCTATTCTCTTAGCTTAAGTAAAGATTCAGATAGCTTAATGTGTTAAATCATTTTCTCCCAGTGTTTGACCCTATTCTATGCTACAAACGGATTATGTGTGTTTGTTAGTATAACTTAGGATTCATTTGATTGAATTGTTTCATGAGCAAATTATTACATCAAATTGGCGCCGTTGCTAGTCTTTTTTCTTTGCCATTAGCCATTAAGTTTGGGATTTTGTTTGAGTCTAAGGCTTTTATCTTCTTTTGTTGCTAGTTTTATTTCTTTTTCTTGTGATCTTGATCTTTCAGGTGCGCAACTAGAAGTGAAAGAAACATGCAAGGAATGTGTGAATAAGATGATGCAACTGTCAAGCTAGTGACGTTAAACACGCCTCTTGGGACCTCCCAAGTCTATCCCTTGTCAAGCTAGTGACACTAAACAAGCATGAATAAAAAAGGGCAAAGGAGATGCAAGGCACCCTTTCCATGAGTCATCATACCATCCACACTAGATTCAAGGTAACAAAAAAGACATTCTTGGATGGCTAAGGAGGTAACTATCCTTGACTTTCTTGTTTTGACACGGTTTTATTTAGTTTAAACTGACTGGTTTGAGTTTGAAATTGATTTCTGTGATTGATTTTAGACTGGTTTAGACAAGATAAACCTCCTTTTCAACTATTATCCTTCGTCTCTCTCATCTCTAAAAAGGTTTTGCATCAAAAACTCTTTTTTCCTATAAAACTCACTTTTCTCATTTGGACACTCACCCACTATTTTACAAAGAGGATTTTGAAATTCATACTCTCCTTTGCTATTATCAACTCCATCATTTGCCAGACATATGGTATGCTACATCTCTCTTTTAACTCATCTCATCCATTGAAGTTAAAGTAGATGAATAATCTTTAATTTCATGGAGTTCTTGGCTTGTGATTTAATGTTGATTGTTTTTGCTTTGGATTTGCTTTGTATGTCTTGGATTGTTGATTTCTTTTCAGTTCTTGATGGATTGATGGAATAATTTTGAAAATTTTGCCTCTTTGGGTTCTTAGTGTGAATAGTGACAAAAATGAGTTTGAATTTTGATAATTTAAGATAAATTGGATAATGGCTAGAGCTTTCTCTTTCAAATACTACCATTAATCATGCTTGATCATCACTTATCATGAGATTATTGAGGAACTCTCAAATTTGCATTTTTTTGATTTGAAATGAAATTGCTATTTGTTGAAATTGAAGAAACCTTGAAATGGTGTTCTTATGATCACTCTTACATGTCTGTGTATATTCTTTGGTCAAAATCCCAATGTGAGGTGACCAATAACGCGTGCACAGGTAGAGTTATGGTTGACCAAAATTTTTAGGATTGACCCGAGTTCTCTTTGTTCCCCTACTATAAATACTTGTAAAAACATATTTTACACTAAGTTTTTTTTCCTCTAGAGTTGGATTTAGATCCAAACTCTTCTCTTGAAGTTATGGGTTGATCTTTATCATTTATGCCACTTTAGAGAGAGATTCTTCACCCTTTTATCTTTTATACTTTATTCATCTCTTTCTTTTATGTTTTTCATCTTGTTTAGAAATTAGTCTTTTAGTTGGATCATGGAGAATGCTAGATTAAGTTGACTTGATGATGATGATTTAGGTTGTTCCTTATTTGATTCTTCATTTGGGTTCCTCTTAATGCTAGATTTAAGATTGATCATTTGAATCTTGATAATAGGTGATTTCTCATCCGAAAGGTGTTCGATGAAATGCTTGACCACACTTTTTATGAGCTTAGTGATCTTTGACCATGAAAGTGTGTTAATGGTCTAAGTGAGCTTATTGGAACTTGACCGTAATGCTTGGAGAGTCCTTATATCTAGCAACGAAAGTTTGTTAGATGTTTGTACTCAACAAAGTAATTAGTAGTGTCACGAAAGTGGGATAATTAGAATTAGTGTTCCAATGTTGAGAATTGAACAAGGATGTGCATCACAAGTCTAGACAAAGTCATGGGCATCACCATGCGTCTCCAATCGGTGCATAACTCAACCTCTTGATTCATTGTATGATTGTCATTCTCTTTTTATTGAAAGTTAAATCCATGTTCCAACGCTTTTATCTTGTTTTACTTCTTGCGTTTGTCTTTCTTGCATTTGTTAGCAGTTTTACATCTTTGAAACCAATTCTCTATTCCCTTAGCTTAAGTAAAGATTCCTATAGCTTAATGTGTTAAATCTTTTCCTCCTAGTGTTTGACCCTATACTATGCTACAAACAGATTATGTGTGTTTGTTAGTATAACTTAGGATTCATTTGATTGAATTGTTGCATGAGCAAATTATTACATCAAATTGGCGCCGTTGCTAGTCTTTTTTCTTTGCCATTAGCCATTAAGTTTGGGATTTTGTTTGAGTCTAAGGTTTTTATCTTCTTTTGTTGCTAGTCTTTTTTCTTTTTCTTGTGATCTTGATCTTTCAGGTGCACAATTAGAAGTGAAAGAAACATGCAAGGAAGGTGTGAATAAGATGATGCAACCGTCAAGCTAGTGGCGTTAAACACGCCTCTTGGGACCTCCCAAGTCTATCCCTTGTCAAGCTAGTGACACTAAACAAGCATGAATAAAAAAGGGCAAAGGAGATGCGATGCACCCTTTCCATGAGTTATCATACCATCCACACTAGCTTCAAGGTAACAAAAATGACATTCTTGGATGGCTAAGGAGGTAACTGTCCTTGACTTTCTTGTTTTGACACGGTTTTATTTAGTTTAAACCGACTGGTTTGAGTTTGAAATTGATTTTTGTGATTGATTTTAGACTGGTTTAGACAATATAAACCTCCTTTTCAACTATTATCCTTCCTCTCTCTCATCTCTAAAAAAGGTTTTACATCAACAACTCTCTTTTCCTATAAAACTCTCACTTTTCTCATTTGCACACTCACCCACTAATTTAGAAAGAAGATTTCAAAATTCATACTCTCCTTTGCTATTATCAACTCCATCGTTTGTCATGCACAAGGTATGCTACATATCTCTTTTAACCCATCTCATCCATTGAAGTTAAAGTAGATGAATAATCTTTAATTTCATGGAGTTCTTAGCTTGTGGTTTAATGTTGCTTGCCTTTGCTTTGGATATGCTTTGTATGTCTTGGATTGTTGATTTCTTTTCAGTTCTTGATGGATTGATGGAATAATTTTGAAAATTTTGCCTCTTTGGGTTCTTAGTGTGAATAGTGATGAAAATGAGTTTGAATTTTGATAATTTAAGATAAATTGGATAATGGCTAGAGCTTTCTCTTTCAAATACTACCATTAAGCATGCTTGATCATCACTTATCATGAGATTATTGAGGAACTCTCAAATTTGAATTTTTTTGATTTGAAATGAAATTGCTATTTGTTGAAATTGAAGAAACCTTGAAATGGTGTTCTTATGATCACTCTTACATGTTTGTGTGTATTCTTATTCTTTGGTCAAAATCTCGATGTGAGGTGACCGATAATGCGTGCACAGACAGAGTTATGGTTGACCAAAATGTTTAGGATTGACCCGAGTTCCCTTTGTTCCCCTACTATAAATACTTGTAAAAACAGATTTTACACTAAGTTTTTTTCCTCTAGAGTTGGATTTAGATCCAAACTCTTCTCTTGAAGTTATGGATTGATCTTTATCATTTATGCCACTCTAGAGAGAGATTCTTCACCCTTTTATCTTTTATATTTCATTCATTTCTTTCTTTTATGCTCTTCATCTTGTTTAGAAATTAGTCTTTTAGTTGGATCATGGAGAATGCTAGAATAAGTTGATTTGATGATTAGATGATGATGATTTAGGTTGTTCCTTGTTTGATTCTTCATTTGGGTTCCTCTTAATACTAGATTTAAGATTGATCATTTGAATCTTGATAATATGTGATTTCACATCCGAAAGGTGTTCGATGAAATGCTTGACCGCACTTTTTATGAGCTTAGTGATCTTTGACCATGAAAGTGTGTTAAAGTGCTAAGTGAGCTTATTGGAACTTGACTGTAATGCTTGGAGAGTCCTTATATCTAGCAATGAAAGTTTGTTAGATGTTTGTACTCAACAAAGTAATTAGTAGTGTCACGAAAGTGGGATAATTAGAATTAGTGTTCCAATGTTGAGAATTGAACTAGGATGTGCATTAGATGTCTAGACAAAGTCATAGGCATCACCATGCATCTCCAATCGGTGCATAACTCAACCTCTTGATTCATTGTTTGATTGTCATTATCTTTTTTATTGAAAGTTAAATCCATGTTCCAACGCTTTTATCTTGTTTTACTTCTTGCGTTTGTCTTTCTTGCATTTTTTCGCAGTTTTACATCTTTGAAACCAATTCTCTATTCCCTTAGCTTAAGTAAAGATTCCTATAACTTAATGTGTTAAATCCTTTCCTCCTAGTGTTTGACCCTATACTATGCTACAAACGGATTATGTGTGTTTGTTAGTATAACTTTGGATTCATTTGATTGAATTGTTGCATGAGCAAATTATTACATCAAATTGGCGCCGTTGCTAGTCTTTTTTCTTTGCCATTAGCCATTAAGTTTGGGATTTTGTTTGAGTCTAAGGTTTTTATCTTCTTTTTTTGCTAGTCTTTTTTCTTTTTCTTGTGATCTTGATCTGTCAGGTGCGCAATTAGAAGTGAAAGAAACATGCAAGGAAGGTGTGAATAAGATGATGCAACCGTCAAGCTAGTGGCGTTAAACACGCCTCTTGGGACCTCCCAAGTCTTTCCCTTGTCAAGCTAGTGACACTAAACAAGCATGAATAAAAAAGGGCAAAGGAGATGCAATGCACCCTTTCCATGACTCATCATACCATCCACACTAGCTTCAAGGTAACATAAACACAACAAGAAATAACAGTTTTAGCGTCGAAATTTAGCGTCGGATTTGCGTCGACGCTAAATTTGCGTCGATTTTGTGTCGTTCAAAAAATTCGACGCTAATTCGACGCAAAATGGAGACGAAAAATAGAGATGCTAATTCGACACTAAATTGCATCGAATTAGCGTCGAATTAGCGTCGATCCTATAGCGTCAGTTTTAGCGTCAAAAATTCCGTCGAACTGGGTAGGTAGGTCGCACGTTTTTAATGGGTTCACCTACTTCTATAAAACCGACGCTAATTCGACGCTAATACGAAGCAAATTGGACGCAAAATAATTTGATGCTAATTTGATGCTAAAATGCAATGCAAATTCGAAGCAAAATCGTTGCTAAATGTCTTATATATACTTCCGCAAATCAGTCGCCAAAATTATTAAAGAAAAAAAAAACTTTCAAAAAATTTTCTTAGTTAATATTTTCTGAAAAAATGGGCGATATATACGATATGCAGAGGTTTTAACCCTATCAAACTACTGCAAGTGCACAGCAACGAAGTAGTATTAAAGGGATCGAATCCACAGAGACCAAGTGTTACACTACGAAAGTATGAGATTGAAATTAAGCTAAGATGGTAAAATGTGATTGTTTGCAATATGAAACTAAAATAGCAATTAAAACGATGTAAACTTATGGAATTAAAAGCGTTAGGCTTTAGGGAAATTCGCAGGGGATCATAGATCATAAATCAGACATTTATTCAGGGAACAATTCAGCGCGATCTTAAACTCAAACATAATTGTATAACCAATCCACTGTCGTGGCATCAGAGACTTTATCTAGCAACCTAGAATTCTAAACTGTCGTTTGAACCTAGAATTGTACACAAGCATTAACGAACTGGTTTGATATGTTCACAAATCGCCTTAACATCAGTTTTCGTTGGCTAAGGACAATTTGCTCATCTACGTTCTTTCGGGCGTTTAATCTAACACTTTTGGTGTGCTAAACATCCTAACATCAAGAACAGAGGTGATCAATCCCATTCAAGCATTAAGAACAACAATAGATGAAGACAAGTACAAATCCCTATTTATGTCTAATTCAATGATCCATGAATTCCTTTGAACACCCACAAGCCTAACTAATGATCTACTCACACATATTCAAAAGAAATTCACATAGAGATGATATAACAACCATAACTAAATCAAAGAAAAAGATAAAAGAGTTGAGAAATCTTCTCTATGATACAAGGTTGGAGAGTTCTCCTCCAAAGCTTACAAACTTCCAAGAACAAAAATTACAAGACTAAGAACAAGAAAAGATCAAGGTTTTGATCCTTGAATCAAGAAAAGAAAATTCTCTAAAAACAAAAGTGAACTAGAAAAATGATAAGATATGTAAATGATGGGAGAAAACCAGCTTTTAAGGCCTCAAACACGTTTTTGGAGTACTAAAACACGTTTTGATTAAAGAAAACAAAGTTAGGAAAAGTGATTTTTGGGCAGTTCTGGGGCATGGATCGATCGATCCACTTGTAGATCGATCGATCCACTTATAGTACTTCAAACTGGGTCGATCCGCAGGTCATCCGTAAAAACTGGATAATCAGATCGATCGATCCAGTTATGGATCGATCGATCTAGTTACTAAAGTTCTGCACTTGCTTCTTTTGCTTGCCAGACGGACATATCTTCACTAAACCTTTCATAGCTTTTGATCGCACCGTTAGAATGACCTCAAATTTCTTCCAAATGAAAGCTAACTCGATTCCTTAGCATGTGGCCAATTTTCAGCTCGATCCATCGGTGGAAATGGCATCGACGAGCACCTAACTTCTGACTATTTTCTGCATCTTTGCTTCCATTCTTTTCTCCTTTGGTTTTTGGCGGGGTTTCGGCTTATTTCTACCCGCACTCTGATCAAGTGCGAAAATTTTTACCCATTTTGTCAAAGAGTGCGTAACACTACCCAAACTCTGGGGTTTCGGCTTATTTCTACCCGCACTCTGATCAAGTGCGAAAATTTTTAGCTATTTTGTCAAAGAGTGCGTAACACTACCCAAACTCTTTATAATTTATATTTTCGTACCCAAACTACTTAAATTAGGCGTATTTATTCCTCAGGTATTACAGTGTCAAATTTTCTGTTAATGGTGCTGACTTGGCATCTTATTCACGTTTATCATAAACAATGATGACACTTTTGATTTCTAATATATTTAATCGAAATTGTCATCATTGTTTATGATAAACATGAATAAGATGCAAGTCAGCACCATTAACACTGTAATACCTGAGGAATAAATACGCCTAAAATATAAATTATAAAGAGTTTGGGTAGTGTTACGCACTCTTTGACAAAATGGGTAAAAATTTTCGCACTTAATCAGAGTGCGGGTAGAAATAAGTCGAAACCCCGGAGTTTGGGTAGTGTTACGCACTCTTTGACAAAATGGGTAAAAATTTTCGCACTTGATCAGAGTGCGGGTAGAAATAAGCCGAAACCCCGGTTTTTGGCCTCCAAAGTACCTATAAATGACTCAAGGACTATGCAAATGCAATGAAATGTAATCTAAAACTCTAAAACTCAACTTATTCTATATGAGACTTAAAATGATGAGAAATATGCAAAATGAAAGTATAATGACTATAAAAACTACATAAAATGTATGATAAAGATGCCAAAATATGAATGCATCAATATATACGAACTAAGAAGGTGGATGTATCGACGTAGAGATGAAAATGGAGGTATTTCAGAAGAGTTCCTCAACGGGCTTGAAATTTTCATGGCTCAAGCGAGTAGTGTGCCTACAATTCAACGGACCGGAGTGATGGTGTGCCCGTGTCGGAAGTGCAAAAATTCGAAGCCGCAGACAATTGATGTAGCCTTTACGCATTTATTTAATAGAGGGTTCACACCTGAGTACTATGTTTGGTTTTATCATGGAGAGGGATATGAAGATGAAACTTCGGGTAGTACTAGTTACCAACCTATGGATCATGGTTATTCGAATGAACAATATGATCAGTCTCATGAATTTGTTAATAATTATGATCATGATGTCGGGTTAGACCATAATAGGTTCGAAGAAATGGTAACCGATGCATTTCCTGGAGTTATGTCTACTGATGATGATGTTGTTGAGGAACCCAATGTAGATGCTAAAAATTTTTATGATATGCTTGATTCTGCAAAGCAGCCAATCTATGAAGGTTGTAGGGAAGGTCTCACTAAGTTATCATTGGCATCTAGGATAATGACAATAAAATATGATCATAATCAATCTGAGAGTTGCATGGATGATTGGGCAGCTCTTATAAAAGAGTATTTGCCTGAGGGTAATCAAGCTGCTGAGTCATATTACGATATACATAAACTAGTCTCTAGTTTAGGTTTGCCCTCGCAGATGATAGATGTTTGCATTGACAATTGCATGATATTCTGGAAAGATGATGAAGATTTACAGGAATGTCGATTTTGCCACAAACCAAGATTTAAGCCCCAAGGAGCTGGTAGAAGTAAAGTGTCATACCAGAGAATGTGGTACCTGCCCATAACAGATAGGCTACAAAGGCTATACCAATCAGAACAAACAGCTGCATCAATGAGGTGACATGCAGAACATTCAACTAGTGAAGGAGAAGTTCATCATCCTTCTGATACAAAAGCTTGGAAGCACTTCAAATCGGTACACTCCAATTTTGCTAAAGAGAAGCGCAATGTTTATCTTGGGCTATGTACAGATGGTTTTAGTCCGTTCGGTATGTCTGGCAGGCAATATTCTTTGTGGCCAATTATATTGACACCTTATAACCTTCCGCCTGATATGTGCATGCAGAGGGAATTTCTGTTTTTGAGTATTTTAGTCCCTGGTCCGAAGCATCCGAGAAGATCTATTGATGTGTTTTTACAGCCGCTTATTCACGAGTTGAACATGTTGTGGTCTCATGGTGTTCGTACTTTTGATTACTCTAGGAAAAAGAATTTTAACATGCGAGCTGTGCTTATGTTGACGATAAGTGGTTTTCTAGCGTACGGAATGTTATCTGGTTGGACAACACAAGGTAGATTGTCATGTCCGTATTGCCAAAATGAGACAGACGCCTTTCAACTAAAAAATGGTAGAAAATCTTGTTGGTTCGATTGTCACCGAAGGTTTCTCCCTATGAACCATCCGTACCGGGGAAACAGAAGGTTGTTCACAAAGGGCAAACGTGTACGTATCCCCCCACCTCCATATCTTTTAGGAGAGCAAATTGAAGGTCAACTTGATTATTATGGAGCTCAGGACACAGCAAAACGTGGTGGAAAATGGCTTAATATTCCGACCAATATCCCAGATGGATACCTTGAAGAACATAATTGGCATAAGAAGAGCATTATCTGGGAACTACCGTACTGGAAGGATCATCTATTGCGCCACAATCTTGATGTCATGCACATTGAGAAAAAGTTTTTCGATAACATCATGCACACCATCTTAAACGTTCCAGGGAGGTCTAAAGACAATTTGAAGTCTAGACTGGATTTGCCTTTTATATGCTCTAGAGTTGAGTTACATCTCACGGGAGATGGGAGAGCTCCAGTGACTATCTTTAGATTGTCAAACGAAGGCAAATCAACATTCTTCAACTGGGTTTCCATCGAAGTTAAGTTTCCAGATGGATACGTGTCAGAACTCTCTAAGTCTGTGGAGCAAGGCAAAAAATTCTCTGGTATGAAGAGTCATGATTGTCATGTGTTTATGCAGAGATTATTGCCTTTCGTCTTTGCAGAGCTTTTGCCAACGAACGTGCATGAATCACTTGCAGGTCTATTTTCTATGACGATATATTAATATATAAACAATTGATGTGTGTTATTACATTTCGATCCATTTTACTGATATTGGAAATCTGAACTTTGGTTTCAGGTGTTGGTGCATTTTTTCGGGATCTGTGTGTGCGAACTCTGACTCAGGATGAAATTGAACAACTAAATAATAACATCGCGATATTGCTGTGCAACTTAGAGAAGATATTCCCTCCATCTTTCTTTGATGTGATGGAGCATCTTCCTGTCCATCTCCCATACGAAGCCGATTTAGGAGGACCCGTTCAATTTTGTTGGATGTATCTTTTCGAAAGATTCATGAAACTCTTAAAAGGAAAGGCAAAAAACCTGGCGAGGGTTGAGGGATCAATTGTTGCGGGAAGTTTAACCGAAGAAACCTCTCATTTCAGCTCATATTACCTCCCTCCAACTGTCTAGATGATTGAGGCATCGCACAAGCGTATCTAGTTTCTGATGTCCCAGATATATTCTGTGCAGTTGGTAGGCATGCCAGAATCATAAGAGAAGAAGACTGGTCCTCGCACGAAGACTACAATTGTGCACACACATATATTCTCTTACAATGCGATGAAGTTAGCCCATTTCTGAGGTACATATAATTACAAACTATGGAATTGAGGTCAAAAGGGTTATTTTTAACATATATATGTTAATGATTTCATTTGTTATAACTATATTTTCTATTAGTGAATTCATTCGCCAGGTTACCGAGGCTTTCCCAAATGCGTCACCCGGCGAGATTGAAAAACGTAAAGACCAATATTTTGCTAAATGGTTGAAGAGTCAGGTAAGTTAATTAAAAAAAAGTTTTATATATATATGGTTTCCATTAAAACAGATATATATATATATATACTATGTATATTATATTTACATTGTATATACTATATTTGGAAGGTTGATTATGGAGACACGTCGTACCCTGTATGGTTTAGAGAATTGATCCAAGGTCCATTGGGAAAAGTTATGTCATCCCCAATGTATTTTACACGAGGTTATGTATTCCATACGTTCGAACGTGGGAAAAATAGAGCAACTGCGAACTACGGTGTCGTCGTTCGAGCCGGGGACACCGATTTTTATGGCATTATACAAGACATTGTTGAAGTACAATACCCTGGTTTAGTTAACTTAAAGTGCACACTTTTCAAATGCGAGTGGTTTGATCCAGTTATCGGGCCAGGGGTTCGAGTAGGAAAGTTTGGTGTCATCGACGTTAATGGATCGCTGTCTATGCAATGTATGATCCATTTGTGCTTGCATCACAGGCGGATCAAGTTTGTTTCATTCCATATCCACGGCTCAGGAAAACGGGGATTTCATGGCTATATGTGCTCAAAATAGCTCCGAGAAGAATTATAGATGAATCCGATGACGCGCCAATGCAATATGAAACTGCCGCGGATCTAACTCCAGAACAAGATCTAGACAGTATCATTCTGATAGATCCGCAAAATAGAGAAGTTGAAATACTTCCCGATGCTACCGATGCAGAAAATCCCGAAAACGAGTTTATGAACGAAAGTGCAGAAAGTACCAATGATGATGAGGATACCTCAAATGATAATTCAGACAGTGAAGCATAATTTTTATCTTTATTGTATCTTAATTGCGATTGTATAGGTATATATGTATTCAAAGTTTAAAACAAATGTCCTGAATAAAGATTTGAAAAAACCTATATAGTTAATTTTACATATATCAACAGTAACATTATGTACAATTATGTATTTACCAAAAATTTCAAATTTTTAAACCATTCAGTTATAAGAAACATTGACATTATTAAAATTGTTTTTTATCCGATCTGCTATCTTTAACCGAAACCGAATTATTTAATTTTTTTTATTGTAGTGTCGAATTGTGTTATTCGGTGCTACTTCGACGCTAAATTAGCGTCGATTTAGCGTCCAATAATTAAAAATCCGACGCCTTTTCTATTCTTTACCCTAAACCCGATACATCAAACATTTTGAGTTTAGCGTCGAAATAGCATTGAATTGTCCAGATTCGATGCAAATGCGTTGCTAATTAGCGTCGAAATAGCATCGAAATGTGTTGTTTCGAGGCTATTTCGACGCTAAGTCTAAAATATTTGATATATAAGGTTTAGGGTAAAGAAACCAGGAAGGATAGAAAACAATCTTAACAATGTCAATGTTTCTTATAACCGAATGATTATAAAATTTGGAATTTTTTTTTCATACATAATTGTACATAAGGTTAATGATAATAAATGTAAAACGATATAGGTTTTTTGAAATATTTATTCATGACATTTGTTATAAACTTTGAATACATAATTAAACAATCGCAATTAAGATACAGTAAAGATAACAACTACGTTATCTTTACAATTATGATATATGAATAAAAATTTGAAAAACCTATATAGTTTTACATATATCAACAGTAACATTATGTACAATTATGTATGATAAAAAAATTTCCAAATTTTATAATCATTTGGTTATAAGAAATATTGACATGGTTAAGATTGTTTTCTATCCTTCCTGGTTTCTTTACCCTAAACTCTATTTATCAAATATTTTAGAATTAGCGTCGAAATAGCATCGAACTGTGTTGTTTCGATGCTATTTCGACGCTAATTAGCAAAGCATTTGCATCGAATCAGAATAATTCGATGCTAATTCGACGCTAAATCTGAAAAATTTGATTTATAGAGTTTAGGGTAAAGAATGGAAAAGGCGTCGGATTTTTAATTGTGCGACGCTAACTGAAAATTATTAAATTTATAGGTTTTTTGGTTAAGTGGCAGTTGAAATATTTTAAATTAGCGTCGAATTATGGGTAGTCGACGCTAATTCGACGCTAGTATGAAATATTTTGGGTTTACCGCCTCCACGCGCCAACCCATCTTTACGCGGAAACTGAAAAAAATTTATGGTAGTCGACGCTAATTCGACGCTAATTAGCGTCGAATATCATAAATATATACACGCAACAGTGCTTCTTCTTCTTCATTTCGCAAAACCACAAAACCAGATTTCTTCTTCTTCATCGCCGATTTCACGCCGTTTTGCCGCCGATTTCACGCCAAAAACGCCGCCGATTCACGCCATGTTCGCCGCCGATTCACGCCGTATTCGCCGCCGATTCACGCCGTGTTTGCCGCCGATTCCGCCGCTGATTTTGCCGCCGATTTCGCCTTGTTCGCCGCCGATTCCGCATACACATACACATCAATGGTATGTAAATTTTCTCAGTTTTGTTTATGTGTATTATTTTTAGATTTGTATTTTGGGTTTAAAAAAAGTGTTTAGAGATTGTTATGAATAAAATGTATGGATAAATTTGTAGGAAATGGAATTGTAGGAAAGGGAATTTAGGTTTGTTAAGGTATTTATGAAAAATAAAATTATTTTACAAGTTATTTATGAAATTATAGAATTATTTTACAAGTTATTTATGTGTTTGGAAGAATAAGTTATACATAAAATTTGAATTTATGAATTTATGGTTTGCTCTATAAAATTATTTAACAATTTTAAAATTGATTTTTAATAAATTTTTGTTAAAAAAACGAATTTATGAATTTATTTTTTACGTATATTAAATTAATAAATTCGTTTTTATTTCATCATTTATATGTTTACAAATAATTGTTATGTTTTTTTTTTTAAATTTATTACGATTATTAGAATTTAAAAAAATATATATATATATTTCGTATTTTAGATTTTTTTTAGATGTTATAATGTATTTAGTTATTGTAATTTTATTTCATATTTATACTTTACATTGCTTATTTTAATAAATTTGTTTTGATTTTATAGGTGGGTCCCCTTTCATACGGAGAGTTATTCGGCGAGGATTCTTCGATTCCCGGATCCGTAGGTGGTCGTCGCGGATCGGGATCAGGATCGGGTTTGGGTTCCCAATCGGCTGTGAACTATCGTCCACGGCCTCCACCACGAGTTCAACCGCGAGCTCCGCCACCGCCACCGCCACCAGTTAACCCACAAGGAGACGAAGACGAAGCAGCTCAGCCCGATGATGCGGAGTAGGCACCTCCACCGCCAAACCTGCCTCGTATGATGCGGATTGCTGAGCTTCTTCGCCACCCTGGTCGTCACGAACGGGTTAAGATGCTCCATCCGCGAAAGCCTCCCAATACTTTTTGGTATGTTTATTTTTTTACAATATTTCTCGTTAATTTATAATTATATGTTTTAAATAACTTATTAACATCAAAATATTTTGTTTTATAGGTTTACCGATAACTGTGTCTCTCGTTCGGTCACCAAAGTCATCATTGGCTATTTTCATATGTCGCATGCTAATTGGACGCAGACGCCGCAATCGGTTCGTGATATTTGGTTTGAGTCTGGGCAGTAAGTCATATTATATTATTTATTTTTATTTAATAAATTATTTGATTTTAGAACTATTAGTAATATTATTCGTATTTTTGTAGCAAAAGTGGCACTGGGAAGAATTTCGTACTCACGAAGTGCGAGAGGCCTTTGAGAAGAAGGCTAAATTGCGTCTCAACGGCACTGTCGGTAGCTGGAAGAAAGCTTGGCGGGCGAAAGGCGATGATGCGATGCCTCCGGGGATGGATCCCGATGTTTGGGCAGGTCTAGTTCGGTATTGGGAGGAACCCTCTTAGATAGCGAAATCATCGAAGTGTTCTGCATCCCGTCTTACGCCAGTGGCCGAAAGAGATGGACCGTCCAAGCATTGTGCGGGTCAATCATCATACGCCACTATACGATTGGATATGGTATGATCTAATTTTTAATTAAAATAGTTTATTATATTATTTGATTTATATATTATATATATAATCTAATTTTTATTTTTATATATATATATATATATATATATTTTTTTTTACAGTCCGATGGCGACCAGTTTGCTCCGATTGTGAAAGTCATGGAGGACTCATCGGCGCAAGGATGGGACGTTTGTTACCGCTCAAGCGGAACAAACGTTCAACGCCTACAACGCTCGAGTGGCAGAGCTAGAGTCACAGTACTCTCCCGGTGGTAGCTCTGTCCAGTCTACAATGGGTGTCGCCGATTATGATAAAATTTACGAAGAGGTAATTTTTTTAGTTTTGAATATAATATTTTAATTTATTTTCTATCACATTTTTAACAATTTGATTTTATAACGTTTTCATTTTATAGGTTGCATCGAAGAAAAAAAGACGGATCTTGGGTGTTGGATCCATCGCCGATCTCCCAGCAGCTTCTTCTACCGCTCGATATAGCTACACTCCAAGTTCTTCTGACCCGCAGTTGGCAATGCAGTTGACCGCTGCTAATGCTGAGATTGAGCGGCTAAAGACGGAACAAGCAGATATGCGGTCAACCAACAGTTCGATGCAAGGCCAACTCACGGTGTTGACCAATCTGATGGACATAATTGCAGTGGATAACCCGGCTTTAGCTGCTGCCGTCTCCCAGATACCGTGTCCTGCACAGCCACCTCCAGCTACAGCTCAACCGCAGTTCGACGACGAAGCCGAAGCGATGGTAAATGAATATAGAGCAACATTAATTTAAGAGACGGACCTTAAAATTGTAATTTCTGTTTGAATTTTCCGTGTTTTTAAACAATTTTTTTTTATTTTCGCATTTGAATATAAAATTTTCTAATTTTTTAAAAATTTTGAAATTTATTAAAAATATTTTCATTTACAAATATTTTTTTTTAAAAAAAAATATTATAGTTCGACTTAAAAAAAATATTATAGTTCGATGCTAATTTAGCGTCGAATTAGCATCGAAATATAGCATCGTTTAAGCGTCGATTATTCCAATGCTAAAATAGTATCTATTTAGCATCGGATGCGTCATATGTTGATGCTAAATCGACGTTAAATTAGCGTCGATTTAGCATCGATTTATCGCATCGAATTAGCGTCGAATTAGCATCAAAGTCTGTTTAGCGTCGACAGATTAGCGTCGAATTGTGATTCGTCGCTAAGTCGATGCTAAAAGACTTTAGCGTCGATTTAGCATCGAATTTTGCCGACGCTAAAACTGTGTTTTGTTGTAGTGAAAGGACATTCTTGGATGGCTAAGGAGGTAACTGTCCTTGACTTTCTTGTTTTGACACGGTTTTATTTAGTCTAAACCGACTGGTTTGAGTTTGAAATTGATTTTTGTGATTGATTTTAGAGTAGTTTAGACAAGATAAAACTCCTTTTCAACTATTATCCTTCCTCTCTCTCATCTCTAAAAAAGGTTTTGCATCAATAGCTCTCTTTTCCTATAAAACTCTCATTTTTCTCATTTGCACACTCACCCACTAATTTAGAAAGAGGATTTCGAAATTCATACTCTCCTTTGCTATTATCAACTCCATCGTTTGTCATGCACAAGGTATGCTACATATCTCTTTTAACTCATCTCATCCATTGAAGTTAAAGTAGATGGGTAATCTTTAATTTCATGGAGTTCTTAGCTTGTGGTTTAATGTTGCTTGCCTTTGCTTTGGATATGTTTTTTATGTCTTGGATTGTTGATTTCTTTTCAGTTCTTGATGGATTGATGGAATAATTTTGAAAATTTTGTCTCATTGGGTTCTAGTGTGAATAGTGATGAAAATAAGTTTGAATTTTGATAATATAAGATAAATTGGATAATGGCTAGAGTTTTCTCTTTCAAATACTACCATTAAGCATGCTTGATCATCACTTATCATGAGATTTTTTTTCTTTCTCATTATTCAATTAAACTCGAAATATAAAACAGTAAAAAACACTAAACTGAATTATTCTAGTTTCAATTTTCAAAGTGGTTTTGGCTACAATTCTTCTCGAACTAAAGAATAATTTGTGATACTTTACATCTGGGATATTCTCAAACCTAATCTAAGTGGTTAACGAGTCAAATCCTTAAAGCTTAATAAATAATCATTGCCTAAATATTAAATTGATTACTTAATAGGGCACATCATTAACTGTTTCGATTGAATAAGACAAAATATACTTAAATGATAATAAAATAAAATCAGAATGGGGAGACATACATCAATTTATTTATTATTTGATGTAAAAGAAATTATTTATAATCATAGAGGAATCAATTTAATCAGTGTTGTCTACGGATTTAAGTGATTACTGATTCTTTAATTTACATCTATGATTTTTTATCTATTTTGTTATATTTAACAAACATTCAACATATATTTAACAAAACAGCTATGTACCTCGATTCCTAAACAACAACAATATACGATGAAATATGATTATAATTTTTCGGTTTGGTGCGGTTTTTCGATTTGAGTTATTTATGCCCACTAGGGGTGGGACGAATCCGGATATCCTAAAATTTCAGGCTATCCGGATTATGATCCGGAATCGTCGGATCCGTAGAAAAACTATCCAGATCCGGATCCGTGATCTCCGGATATCCGGACTCTAGATATCCGACCAAAAATCAGGATATCCGCTTTGGTTAAAAGAAAAATGATCTTAAATAGATCTTTACAAAGCAAAAACCAACAACTCGAAACTAACTCCTAAACTTAAGCAGAGTGAAAGACTCAGCTTATCTCCTTAGATAGAGGGTACTTGCTCAATAAGAAGACTAAGTCCTACGGCTCATTGTTCAAACACCGAAGATCAACGGCTCTTTATTCTTCAGATGATGATGATCCTCCGGTGACGACGGCGGCGGCGACGGAGGCGTTTTTGGAAGGGATAGTGTCTCTAGTGTAGAGGAGAGTGAGGTGAAAAACGATGGTGAAGCAAGAGACGAAAGCAAGAAGCCATAAACGAGTCGTGCTCGTTTGTTTTTGGATGTAAGGATGAACAAGGATTAGCTTCGTTTTCTCTGATCCATATTGAATTTTGTAGTTTCTTCTTCTGAAGTTTTTCAGAGGAAGAAGACGATTGAAGGGATGCTTTAAGATTTTCTCAAATGGGGTTGATTCAAAAAGAAGTTGTACTAGTGAGTTGTTTTCGTTAAAATGTGACCTATAAGCAAATATTTACTTTTTTGGAACCCATTTTTCTAATGTTTTATTTATGTAAACGCAACATATCAAAAATAGAACCGTGAAAACTTTAGAATTCAATATTCTCTACTGTCTTAATTACTCGAATATGATTGAGAAATAAGTATTTAATTAGGATATGAAGAACTTGGTTTACGTCGTAACTTAAATATAAAAGAAACATTGGTAGACTTTAACTTGATTATATAATATGGATCATGGAGTAAATTTTTCTTTCTTAAAACGAAATACGTATTAAGAAGTATTTGTATTATTGATAATGGCTAAAACAAATGAAAGTTTCAATCAGATACAGGAGTTAGCTTCAATTTGAATACGAAATCGTGTAATTAAATCCAACTGTGCGATATTAACTATGCTTGATTCTTTGAAAACTATACGGGCAATTTTTATAAATATCACTAATGAAGTTTTGCTTCCAAAAGTAACACCTTTTTTCAAATGTCCAACAAATCCTACCATTTTTCAAATGTTCCGCAAATTAAATATCACAAAACTAAAGTTAATTTCAAAATTCAAAACAAACTCTATCCCATAAAACTATACTGGCCTAATTTTACAGTAGTTAACCAAAATCAAAAAAATTAAACTATAAAGTCTTAAAAATTAATTTTATATTTGTGGTATATGTGAAATGATGTTATTTTTAGAATATTTGAAAAATTGTGGTACTTTTGGAAATACAACTTCAAAATGTGGTATCCTAAGAAATTTCTTCATACATACCCTCTGGTAACAGACAAAACGCACTACTTGAAATAAATATATAATCATCAGATAAAAACAATTGATGATATTTAATTAGCTATAATCTCGATTCTTGAAAATATGTATGCTCAATCCGCTCCTACCATGATTACCATCAATGAAACTATTGAGTCTCCTATTTTGGAGTCTGTTAGGAAATTATCAATAACGGCTACCACAAATGCTGAAGCAAATTCAGTTAAAATAGCAGAATAGTCGAGCCCGACTTAGGTTCTAACAAGTTTGCCTCGTTGATCTCTTTGGAAGAAGATGAAGATTCATCCGAATAAGACATAGAAACGGATTCGATGGAACTTATGACACCTTCAGGAAAACGAATCCTCCGAGAAAGACCTGTAAAACTATCAGCAAAGGCTAAAGAGATACTTAGTCAGTCTATGGGACGTGGACGTAGACGTGGAAACCAAGGTGGACAGAGCTAAAGGTATTATCATTCTAAGCACTATGTTCCCTTCTCTTTCTACGACTTGTTATCGGCTTTTATAAACAGTATGACTAACTTCATGGCATGTAACCGGTTTCGTAATAATAAATTTACAAAACAAAAAATTAAAAACAATTAATCAACCGCCGCATGTAAGGGACATGAAATTAACGCATGAAGAGTTCTTATAAGTTTTAATACTTTAGAGATAAACGTACATCTGTTAGAAAGAGATCAAGCTATAATCATTGTCTTACGATTAGAAAGAACTCAATGATATCATTTATAGAGTTGCCCATAAACTAGGATTTATAATCAACAGATCGTGAAACACATTCCATTTCTAAACATATATGTGCAAAATTCAAATACAACGAGAGAAGAAAATAAATACTCACCAGCTTTCGGCGATTGGAGAAAGTCAACTGAGAAAATTTACCAAAGTTCCCCAAATCGATTCCCCATTTACTAACAATTTCAAATTCAAATTTCAGGTAAAACTAAGATTAACAATAATTATATTTACTAACAATTTCAAACTAGATGATTAGTCCGCACTTTGTGTAGGTATGAATTTTTTTAGCAGAGTAAGTTAAACATTTAAGATGCATGGCTCATGTTTTAAAACTTATATGCATGATGCACATATAACGCAAGGTTTTGTGTTTAATAAAATTATTATATATATATATTTCATGATTCTTGTGTATGTTTCCTCTTCCATCAGTCTCTCTAACGAACATTTTTTTTCCTTTTTCTCTTCTTACTTTTAAATATTTATAGAATTAGCACTGCCTATACCCCTTGTCTAGTCACTCAAACATAAACATGCAATTGTTGTAAATGTGTAGCTCTTATGTATATCTAACTTTTTTTCAACTTTAACATCTCTTATTTTTTTCCTGTAGAATTTGTCAGATTAGTAATGACCAATATTTTGTATATCAGTATATTTTTGATTAATAAGCTTTGTTATAGTAAGGATAGGATGTATATGTTTATAATTTTCGATCTCTAAAAATAACTAAACATATCTTTAAATTGTGTTTATTTCCCTTTAAAATAACTAAATATATATTTCTTAAACTATTTTTTGAATGTCCCTTAAATATATCTTCTATCTTCTATTTTTTCTTGAAATTACTAATTCCTATATTTCAACTCCATACTTTTATTAGAGAACCACGATAACCAGAATAAATTTTAGAATGTTCTTCACACCATTTATCTCTTTAAAGTGATGATAATATGTAACAAAACAAAATAAAAATTTAGCCAAAATATAGAAACTTGATAACATTGCTAACAATACTGAAATTTGTTTATTTGCAGAGAATATCTCGAATTTGCAAAATTAAAGTTAGAATACTATCTAGGAAGATATGCACAATTATGCCTCATAATCTTAACCTTCTTCGTTACATCTTCAAACAAAGACTACAATCAAGCAGTTTACAGGCTCCTATATCATTAATCACAAAAAAAAACTGAAATACATAATCTTCATATCCTACTTTATGCTTTCTTTTTAAAACTGAGTCATCTTGTATGATCGTAATACCTCTATAGCTAATAAAAAAGAAATGATAAAATCTTTTTATAGTATAAATAATATATAAAGAGAAATTGTAAACAATGTAAACTAATTTGGTTTCGATTCGCTATATTTGATCAAAGCAAACATAAGATTGTAACTTTTGTTTTCCACATTATAATTCCTTAAAAAATATGGACAATTACAAAAATACCACTTTTTGTGTGCACATTTGGAAGAATGCCACTTAAGAGTGTCCATTTGCAAAAATGCCACTAATTATAGATTTATAAAACCTATATCTTAAAATTTTAAATCCTAAAAAATGTTTTGACCCCTAAAACCCCCTAAACCCTCATAACTAAACCCTAATAGAACATAATTAACCAAAACATAAATGATATAAAGAAAAAATAATTTTGAAAAAGTGGCATTTTTGTAAAGATTTCAAAAGTGTGGCATTTTTGTAAAGTGGCACTTAAAAAGTGGCATTTTTTGAAATTTCTCTAAAAAATAATGTTTGTATTAATTCACATGAACCAAAACATATCTAGTTTAGATCATATAAATGTTAACAAATAATGTAAAACAGATTACTTAATTCAATCCAGTTTTTCTAAAATATTGCGTATGTTATTTTCAAAATTATTAGATCATGACCAATTTAATATGACTTTACTAAAATTCAATACAATAATTTTTTTATGACTTAACTAAAACTACAAAAAAATACATATTTTTGTTTGAATTAAATTCAAATAGATATTAGAGAAATTTCAAAAAATATCATTTTTCAAACGTCACTTTACAAAAATGCCACACTTTTGAAATCTTTACAAAAATGCCATTTTTTCAAAATTATTTTTTCTTTATATTATTTATGTTTGAGTTAATTATGTTCTATTAGGGTTTAGTTTTGAGTGTTTAGGGGGTTTTAAGTGTCAAAACATTTTTTAGGGTTTAGAATTTTAAGATATAGGCTTTATAAATCTATAATTAGTGGCATTTTTGTAAATGAACACCTTTAAGTGGCATTCTTGCAAATGTGCGCACAAAAAGTGGCATTTTTGTAATTGCCCCTAGATATTATATAATTTGTGATATGTAATTATTTTTAATTTACGATGCTAATGTACTATAACATACATTATTTTATTATTTTAAATATATACAATATGGCCTTGCAATTAAAAAGAGAGAGTAGAAATTAGAGTATATATAATTTAATTGACGTAAATGATTTTAATTATGAGAAATTTCAAAAAATGTCATTTTTCAAGTGCCACTTTACAAAAATGCAATTTTTTTACAATTTTCACAAAAATGCCATTTTTTCAAAATTATTTATTCATTATATCATTTATGTTTGGGTATACTATATTGTATAAGGGTTTAGTTTTGAGAGTTTTACGGGTTTTAGGGGTCAAAAATATTTTTAGAGATTTTATAAATTTAAAGATTTAGGTTCTAAAAAATCATAATTAGTGGCATTTTTGCAAATGAACACCAAAAGTGGTATTTTTGCAAATGTGAACTCAAAATATGACATTTTTGCAAATGTCCCTTTTATTTTTAATAAAGTTGTTGATAACGTTTTCAAAATTGTTGGTTGTTAGTGTTTATTTTTAATTTCGAAATTATTGTTAATTTCAAAAAAATCCAAAATTGTTAATGGTGTATTATTGATATAATTATAATAATCAATTGTGTTTAGAGATTAGTGACAAGTTTATGCCATGTCATATTTTTTACAAAGACATGTCATATTTTAAACTAATAAAAGGAAAACAAATAAACATTTTTACTAATTGTATTCAAATTTCAGGTAACTATTACAAAGAGACTCTTTTAAAAGATTCGAAATCTTTTGACTCCTCCTTTAGGTGCGTGCTTATTCAAGGAATATTCAAAGATCGACTAGAAATAATTCGAGTTTTGGTACTAATAATTGATTTTGGATTAATGACAGAAAAATGTTATTATATTTCGTAGTAATGCATGACGTGTATCGCACGTCACTTCTAAGAAGAAACAGAGCGTTTCTTACGATCACTACAAAACTTGGTGCTGTTTTTATCCATCTTATCCAACACGTAGTGCGCAAGCAAATCATTTGACTCGACAAGATTCTCACGACACAAGAACTCATCTCCACAAAGCCTCAACGTCTCTGTAATAGTCATGAACAAACACATGAGTCTTCGGATTCCCGCCTTTTTTACTCCGAGCAAGAACGGCTGCCGTGAAAATCGACGACATCCTCCCCGGTCCTTCATGAGCATCGCCACGTGGTCCATCCACCAAGATCACATCCCAATCAAGATCGTAAACCTAATTTGCAATCGGAGAAGAGGAGATTCTGCACTGGACGACACTCGTTTCCAGCCACTTCTTTCGCGGCCGCAACGAGCTCTCTGGCTTCTTGAGCTTTGGTCGTGTATTGAACGTCGAAAACGTCTACCTCCGGGTGGATTTCTTCGTAGTAAGCCGCGTAGTATCGGTTCTCCTCGACGAAGACCGTGCGGCCCTTGTGGTTTAGCGATTTCCAAAGGAGGGTTTCGTGTGTGAGTCCGAAGACGAGGAGATTACATGACGGAGCGCAACGTCGGAGGAAGTCGGAGATTGATTTCATCTCTCCGTATGACATGTGGAAACTGTCGTTGGATCTTGAAGCGTAGTGAAGCAATGCGTTGATGGCACTTGTTGGTAGATTGGAGTTTGGGTGAGAGATCATCGTCGGTGATGATGATCCTCCAGTGATGACGGCGGCTACCGCGGCAGCAACGGAGGTATTTTTGGAAGGGATAGTGTCTCTAGTGTAGAGAGTGAGGAGAAAAACGATGGTTAAAAAAGAGACAAAAGCAAGAAGCCATAAACGAGTCGTGCTTGTTTGTTTTTGGATGTAAGGATGAACAAGGATTGGCTTCGTGTTCGTATTCGCTGATCCATTTTTCATTTTGTGTTTTCTTCTTTTGAAGATTTTTCAGAGGAAGAATACGATTGAAGGAATGCTTTAAGATTTTCTCAGATGGGGTTTGATTTAAAAGGAAGTGAGTAGTAAGTAGTTTTCATGAAAATGTGAACTATAAGCAAATATTTGTATGAACTTGTGAGAGAAATGATAATGAAATTAATATTTACTTTGTTGGAACCTATTGTACTAATGTTTTATTTATGTAAACGCAACATATCAAAAATAGAACCGTGAAACTTTAGAATTCAATATTCTCTCCAGTGTTTTAATTACTCGATTATGATTGAGAAATAAGTATTTGATTAGGATATACGAAGAACTTGGTTTACGTACATCGTAATTTTTAGACTTAATTTAACTTGATATTATTATTATTATTATTATATAATACGGATCATGGAGTAAGGTTTAAAAAAAAACGAAATTAAGAAGTATTTATATAATTGATTATGGTTCGATCAGATACAAATATTTATGTTTCCAACTACAATTTTACTAAGTGGTTGGTGGTCTGGTGGTCTAGTGGTCTTGAAACTTGAAGAAAAGTCTTTAAGGTCACTAGTTCAACTCTACTTGGGAAGGGTGATTTACGTTTTAAACGTGGTATTATGGCCTATACACCGAAGAGATTATGGATCGAATATCCGGAACACTAATGGTTTATAAAAAAAAAAAACTACAATTTTATAGTATCATTTATAACGAAGGTGTGTGAGGTGGTTGTATGATTAAGTGTAAGAGTTTTGGTCATTGCGAGAGACACCAAATCTAATTACAGGCCAAAAGTCTCTGTCCCTTATTGCTTTGGTTTAGCTCTTAAGGAAACAGCCCAAAACTACGAGATAAAAAAAACACACACATGATTAAAAACAAAAAATAAGATATTAAATATAATTTAAAAATCATTTTACGTTCTCTTTGATTATTAGCCAACATTGGATTGGGACACTGAGTTCGTTCAAATATACAATAAATAGAATTTAGTCGTTTACATATATGGTGATCCGAAGTAGAAAGGAGGCACCTCTGGAGATCAACCTTAACTTAGTGTGTTTATACTATATATATATATATTTTTTTTTTTTGAAACTTTTTTTATACTATTTTTTGCTATCAAAGTATCATGTATCTAAATTAAAGGTGGATGTACGAATGAGAAAAAAAAAAGTTGTTGGTAAAGAGAAAACATAAAAAGTACTTTTTTTTTGTTGAAAAAGCAAATCATAACAAATTTAAGAACATAGATTTGCATTTTCTTTTTCAAAATCCTTATATACTTGTAATTTCAAGTTCTATGGAATTATGAGATGATTTTCGGCAAAATGTAAGCTATATCAAACTAGTTGTAGTTGTATTTTAAGGAGGAAATTTGGAAAAATACCCTATTTGAGAAATACCCTCTTTTTTCTTGGTTTTGCAAACTACTTTTTTAAAAATATAAATTTACTAAAATTTCTTCTATATAGAGAAAAATTATATTTTAAAATAAAAAAAACGTTTTTTTAAATTGAAAAAATTGTTTTTAACAGATATTGAATATCGATTATTATTTTTTTAAATAATTCTTTTTAAATAAATTATCCAATTATTCTTATAATTTAAAAAATATAAAATATTATCTATATTAAAAACAAGTTAAATCAATCAAACTAATTACAAACTAAATGGTAACTTTTATTAAAGAAGTTTGAAAAACTCATATTATACATAAACTAAAAATATTTTGAAAACATCCATCGTATAATGGTCAACTATGCATTATGAAATTATGAAATGAAAATAGTTTAGCCTAACTTAATAAGTTTCCACATTGATCCGACCGAACCCGAAAAATTCAAACTGAGCACAACCCAAAAATTTATGAAAATCAGAATGCGATTTATATAACTAAAAAAACAACCGAATCCGAACAAGCCAAATCATGGCGGATCTGGGCAAAGTTCACCGTGCGGTTCGTACCGGAGGAAAATTTACGAGGATTGAGAGGTGAGGGTTTCTATTGGCTCTCTTACATGGTAGACTAGGGTTTGGATTTCTCGTGATTGGTTTCTAGTCCATTTCGATGATGGAATGAATTGCGTTGTGGTTTTGAACAATGGTTCCTGTATTTGTAGCAAACGAGCCAAAGCTGGATCTTGTAAATGCTGTTTCTCAGGAGAAGATGGCTTTGGGCTCGGACTTTCTTCTTATTAACTTCAACGAGGTATCTACACATTAGTCACACATTTTCAAGTAGAAGAAAATACATTGTTCCTATATCTTGTTTCTTTGCAGGCCCTTAATAAAGAATCTCCTCACTACAAGAAGAGGGGTTCTGGCATTCACATCGAAGTAGAGAAGGTACGTTACTATTCCTCATACTGGCGATTGTATCTTGCAACCTTGTTCTACTTTGACTCTGTGTGTGTGTTTTTTATTAAGTGCTTTCCTGGTGAGGAAGAACTGGGTAAGTTAATGATCCGTTATGGCCCAACTCTTAGGGAGTCCAACTATATTGGTACCGATCATGTAAGTAGCCTTATGTAGAGTCGTTGTAATGATGTTCTTATGAACTCTTAGGTAATGATGTTCTCGTCTTGTGTAGAGTCATTGTGTGAGCACTCGTGTGCAATGGTCTCCTCTAGGTTCTTTCTTTATCGCACTACGTGCAAGAGTTGCAAATCTTTTGGGTCTTAGAGACTACTCTCTTCAACACTCTCTCCAAACCTATTCTCACCATTTTTTTTTTTTTTCAGTAGGACTGAAGTTTGACATTATTTTTGTTTTTCAAGGTAAAACTAGCTGATTTCTCTTCAGGTGAAAAATACTTGGTAACCTACAACAGACCAAAGAAGGGAATCCCAATCCCAAGTGTAAGGACTGCATCTTTGCTTCTCTTCTTTCCAATTTTCATTTGCATTTCATTTTGATGCAAAGTATTCCGATTTGCAGGCATTACAAATCTTTCATGTGACAACTGGGTTGCATATGACGGGAGCATATGATGCTGGTGTTGCTGAGATCTCATGGCATGTGATTAGGTAATTTCTTCAACTGCATTTGAATTTCCTTAAAAAAAATTCATTCATGTAAACTTACTTTTTCCGCAGATGGGCTGGGGGAAAAGATGATAGATACTTTGCCACGCTTGGCAAAAACACTATATCTGTCTACGAGACTGAGACTTTCAACCTGTTAGGCAAGAAACCCATGGAGTTTGAAGATGTTGTGGACATGTCTTGGTCTCCTACTGAACCCATCTTTGCACTCTTGAAAGGTTATGGCAAGCAGCAGCCTGCCAAGGTTATCTTTGTGAAAATCCCTGGCATGGTGGAGAAGCACAAGGAACTTCCTGATGTTAGCATCGCGGATTGCAACATGTACTGGCAGAGCAATGGTGAGTATCTTGCTGTCAAATTTGATCGAGCTGTATTTATCCTTTCTTGCATCAAAGAGAGAGATATTCACATGGAGGTTCTTGAGGTGGACAAGAAGATCCATGCTTTCGCGTGGGAGCCCAGCGGTCACAGGTTTGCCATGATAATACAAGGCAGCCGATCAAAGCCAGAGGTCAGTTTCTACTCTATGCAGAGACCTGAAAACTTTGGAAAATACACTATTGTGGTCGCCCAGAGGGAACCACATAGTTCTGGCTGAACTGAAAGCCTCATTCAATGGCAATCTAGAGTTTTTCAACGTCGATAATCTTGAGAGTATGAAAATAGAAGAACACCCGAAGGCCAACGTTGTTGCTTGGGACCCGAGTGGAAGGTACTATATCCACATAGCCACACTCACTTTGGTTTTTTTCTTGTTTCCGGTTGCATGATATGTGTTTGTTTTTTTCTCCAGATATGTTGCAACGGCTTATACAATAAGTCACGAGATGGAGAAAGGGTTTGAGAGTCGATTTACTGACATGCCATTTGACTTGAGTTCTCGTGCTGCAAATGGGTTTTACGTGTGGTCTTTTAACGGAGAGAAACTTTACTGTCAACCAACAGGAAATGACCTCTCTTACAAGTATATGTTTCTCTTGTACAACTATGTGTTTCTGGAAACTATACATTGAAATGTGCTGGCTCATGTATTGTAATTACAGTTAGATTGGCGTCCTTACGGAGGAACCATAGATGAACATGTGTTGAAGGATATAGAAACCATAGATGAAAAGTTTTTGAAGAAGGATCTCAAGAACCTACATGTAGAATCTGAAAACACTGCGAGTGAAGAAGAATAACTCGTCAAGCGAAGAAGAATCTGGAAAGTCGGAAAAACAAGTATGTAAATCCAGTAGCATTTCAGTGTTATATATTTTTAGTTGTTTTTCCTAAATGTTAAGCATATCACATATACTAGTTTCTGTGTCCTCGATGATCTCCTCACTTAAGATGCTCGTTGTTTTAACTGCAGATCCCATCCCAGGAGAGACAAAGAGCTGAGGCTGGATTGACAAGTCAAGCGTCACAAAGAGCAGCAACTACGAACAGGAACCAAAAGCAAAGCAGGGTAGTTTTGAAGCAGAAAGAACTGGAATAACCTTTAACCTATGAACAACTTCTTCTTTTTTGTGCAACAACCTACGAACAGCTGTGTGTGTTATTTTGCTTATGTTGTTGACTCTTTCTCTTTATCTATTTTTAACATATTAAAAAAGAGGGTTTGTAATCTTAGAAGCCTGTCTTTCGTTACAAATATGATAAAACAAGATTAAAAAGTACCAAGGTCAATCAAACAAAATAGAGAGAGAGGAAATGACGCAACTAAAGACTCTCAAGGATTCTGTAACTTCAAATGATCAGTGAACCAATACGCCGCCGATTAGAAACTAAACTAAACACAAGAGAATGAGAAACGCCTTAAGATTATGAAGCAAGAAAGAAACTCCACTAATTCGAAACAGAGAGACTCCACTATTTCGAAACAAATTCACATGGCTTTGAAACTCTTAGTAGAGAAGAAGCTAATTCCTTCAAAATCCTTTGCTTGTCTTCTGCGTCATATGTTGCACAGAAGATTTTCGCCGTTATCAAACATATCGCATGATTCATTAAACATTAACTAAATATTAGGTAATTTTTTTTTCTATTTACATATATATATATATATCTTATATGTATAGATACTAAATTATTCGTGTATCATATATATGTACATATATATGTTGATCAAAACAAGAACACAAGATATTTCATGCAAATTTCTCTGCCTTTTCTTTTTGGCTTTTTCATTTATGTAAGAAGCAAATTAGAACAAAAGGAAACAAATTGCAACATGAAAACTAAACGTGACTCTCATATTCTTGGTCCTAAAGATCACGACTTTGATTATTTGAACAAAAGTCTCGACTCTCATATTCGACTGCAATATTTGACACCCCGCTCAAGAGCTTGTAGCATTTAAATCTATGAGCCTATGATTTAAGAACAACCCTTGTACGGTTGTACCCCTTCACATTTCTTCTGAGAGTCGAGAATCAAGCTGCGGTTTTATCCCTTGAGTGGGTGTGTGAGGATACAACGATGTATCCAGTTAAAGGTTCTGTTTTGCATTTGAACCTCCATAACATTTTTGCTCCAACAAGTAACACTGTGTAGCTTGAAAAGATATGTATCTCTTTCACCGCTAAATTAACCATGATAGTCACAAGAGTATATATCTAGCCACGTTTCTATACCAACATTAGAACATACTGCAAAGCTAACATGTCCCCTTGAAGATATGTCTCTGTTTGCTGCTGTACATACATTCAAACTGTCTACCACTGGAAAATGAATAACCGGAGAAAACCAGTGTGCCACCAGCTTGATTTTGAGCCTCAAGAATCTGCTCAACTTCTGGTTTGACCTGCAAACCTTACCTCTTCCGACGTAAAGCCAGTTGACATTAAAGATTTTCCATCGTTTCATCTCCAAAGATTATCACTCTCATGTCAAAGCTCAATCGATGATGTGATGAGAAGTTAAAATCCCAAAATTGATTGAGATTTCGCAGTTACCGGTGATGGGTTCCCTCTGCAATCAGCTTAGTCAATCGAAAACCAACCTTTAGAGAACCTACAATGTCGTGCCCTCTGCAATCGGCTCTTCCTTTCGCCACAACAACTATGGGCGCTTGACTCGTCAAGTATGAGATCCTAGAACGGTTTTAGAGAGCTCTGCATGTTGCTCGCGACTAGCCAATAGTGATAACACAGGCTTCTAAAAGATGTAGCTATCAGAGATTGCTCCCACGTTTTACCCTAAATTGTCTGATAATTTTACATGGTGATTTTATGATACTAATAATGTGCTAATACATATTCCCTTATGTGCTTCAATATATATAGCAGGGAACTAATCATCTTGGCCCCGACTGTCCCCATTCACAGTAAGATCACCAAAATCAATCGAGGTTTGGAAGAGAGAAATCGGGATCAGTGATGGCGTGAATTAGTTAATGAATGGTAAGTGAGGAAGTTGATGAAGAATATTGTCAGCACGTAGAGGAGACTCTGGTACTCTCTTTGTCTCTGTTCTTTTCTCTTATGATGGTCGTACACCATTTTACTCTAGGATGGTGGAGAGGTAGAGATCTCTGGATCTCCCACATAGAAGGCTACTCTGTCTTAGCCGTATAAGGTATCAAATTTACTCTGGTCCGTCTCTGACATATTTTTCCCAAGTATGGGCAATATATTTAAGAAGCCATTGTTGCAGTTTGAGATGAAGTTTGATACCATCAGGTTGGCGTATGCTATCATCTATGTTGTCCCGTTCAATTCAGAGGAATAACGTGGAGGTCTTGCTGTGGTTCGAGTAATTTCTTGATCCTCTCTCTATTTTGAAGTTAGGGAATTAGTCAAATGTTGTCGAAGCACTTCATAAATGGTTGCTTCAGCATATAGTTTTGTTCTGATGACACAAAAGAAATGGAATACCAATCTCTGTAAGTTCTTATTGGTTTTAGAGAATAAATTAGGCGAAGGGACTGCTATCAAAAAGAAAAAATGTGTTTAAAGTTTGACTTAAAGGACACACTATGTAAGCCTAGGAGGACTAAATGTTCGCCCAACCTATCGCCTATCATCTCAAATTTGAAAATCATTTGTGTTTGGAAATTTTGTTTACAGGAATTTTTCAAACTTTCTATTGATGCAATGCCAAAAATTGCGATGAGTTGCTATTGCATGTAGAACACATGAGCTAAACAAAGTTCCCAAAGAACACGATGACCTTGATAAATGGGCTTTACCAGACGATGAATTGACTTTGGTCGCTATTCTTTGATAACTTCAGGTTTGTTTTGTGTTCACTATGTGATGATTTCCTTTCTTCCAAAGATTTTGATTTTTATTCCTCTTGTTCTGGTAAATATTTTACTCTATATAGGATCTTTGTTTCTCCTGGTTTTAGAGAAGCAGTGAGAATTTCCACCACTGTTGGTGTTAAGGTAGGCTCCTGGCCTCTTTCAACTTTACAGTAGTTGTTTATAGATGATTACCTTGAATGATCGTGCTCCTCTTTTTCTAATGGTCACTCCTATTTTTTCGAGTATTAGCTTAGGAAAACCGTTCCAGAGTTTAGTTCATACTTAAGGTTTTCCTGCTTGCTTTTTATTTAATTTTAAACCAAAATTTTGTTCTAGCTTAATCGTGTGCACAATGAGTTGATGATCGCATAATTTGAAACTCGCAGAAAATATATCTCCAGCCAAAACACTTGCAGAGACTGTTCAGTCTCATCTGAAAAATCAGGACAAGGTGAGCGTTCAAATATTGGAAAATGTAAGCTTATAAGCTTGAATGATGAACATATGGCAACGTCCACAATGGTGGGGAAGACTATGCGTTAAAGTAGATTTTTGCTAGAGCAACAAAGCTAGAAAGAAACACGAAGTTGGAGGAGCAAGCCCTCTAAAAGTGAAATCAAAGTTGTCAAAGCACAAAAGAAGTAGATGATTTCTTGGTCCTCCAAACCAAAATCAAATTCCAGCAAAAATACCAACAGGTGGAATCGAAGCTTCACATAGCTCTCTTGGTTTATGCATACAGTGCTTTTACATATATACAGAAGGTGTAATGTTAGCAATTTTTCAATTTGGTAAAAAAACGTAATATATCTATCTCAATTTTGCACTCTCTTACAAAGTTGCTTGAAGTCTGCATTTCTGTTTATGGAGACATTATGTTACAACTCGTACAAATATAGTGTTGGGTCATAGACATGAATTGATAACACAAAAATAATAATATCTCAAATGGCTTTCAAAAGAATCTAACTACAAAAAAAAAACAGTACAAATATATTCCGAATGATTTTCAACTATTACATTGATCTTTACCTGAACCACTCGAAATGTAAAACATCATATTAGTCATGCATACGTTTGACTCTAAAAGTTTAAAGAAAAATAATTTCACTATTCAAAAGAACATTTATTAGTTATTACCATCAAACTCGTCAAAAAACAAAAAAAACACATGTTAATTGCTCTAATCGTGTACCAGAGGACCTTTCAAAGTGTATGCTCCTCAAGATCTCAAGTTCAAATCTCGCTGTTGAGGAGAAGAATAAACTAACATGTAATCATCTCCGGCTGAAGATTCTATATGCCTGAAATCTAGATCCTCTTGGTTCCAAAAGAAAAAGAAAAATACAATAAAACATATTAAGACCAAAATATTCATCCTACTTCTAAATTGTAATCACGCTCGTTTTGTATTAAAATGAGAAATTTGCTAAATTACCACAATCTGAAACTTTATTTTTTCCCAATACATTTTCTACCACGTGAACAAGTTTCATTAGGCTCTAATTTTGGAGAAACTCGATTTTACCCTATAATTTTGTTCAAAAAATTCAAATTTTTTTTTTTTTAAAAGTCAAAATAAATCCTAAACAATTCCTAAAAATTGTTTTTTCTTTAAAACAAGAATAATTATATTTTGTTAACAATTAAATTCCAGTTTCAGTTTTCAATTTAAAAAAGCCAAATTAAATTGGTAAAAATTCTAAAAATTCTAAAAAAGTCTTACATTTACAAATCATAATACGAATTTGAAGGTAAAAATTAATTATATTCCAAATTTTTATTTTCAAAAACCAAATAATTTTTTTTAAAACCTCAAATTTTCTTGGTAAAATAGTGTGATATAAGTCATTCATGTATTTTATACTAAATGATTTAAGAATATTGTTTTTTAAAAATATTTCTAACAAAATTAATATGTATGAGATATATAATTTTTGAAATTTTGTAACCATATGAATTTTTTGAAGCGTTTAATTTTTTTATGATTCTAAAAGTTTTTGAAATATAAATTGGTTTTTGAAATTCAAAATTAAAAACGTAATATTTAAAAATATTTTGTAAATTGTCGATTAAGGAAACTGAATATTTAGATCCTAGATTTAGAGAATTTAATAACTACTCGGTAGATGATAGAAAATATGGTAGAATTTATATTCTAGCATGGTAAAATATTGAGACCGGTAGAATACATATTATGGATTTGGTAGTTGTTAGTACAAATAGTGGAATAAACAACATAGAGCAAGTAGTTAAACACAAATTCTACGCTTGGTAGATATAAGTCTACTAGGTAGAACCAACAATCTACTGACCCGTAGACGTAGAACGTGGATTCTGGAAGCCGTAGAAGCAAACTATACAATTACTTTTGAACATTATTTTTAACTAATAAAAATATTTTGATATATACAAATGACTATTCATTAGATGTTTGTAATTATAAGATTTTTAAAAAAGTTTAAAAACCCTTTATTTCTAATTAGTTTTATTGGTTAATGGTAGTTTAGGCAAACAATGGTCAAAAATAAGAAAAAGATATTGAGACAAAATGAATTTCAATGTGGGATAATTTTACAAATCTCCCTATTAAAATTGTCATTCAGATGTAGTCAAATTTATAACCAATCAAACTACGATTTTTTTAAAAAACCCCAATAATGTGGGTGATTGGTTCGGCTGTAACTGTAAATTAATTGCTGTATGATTTTGTCTGTAGACGTTTTTGCTGTAGGTTTAAGATTTTAGCTGTAAATTTTTAAAGTTAAAGTATGATTGGTAAGTATTATATGTATGCTGTAGAATAATTTATACTTATATAAAATTTCCAAAATCAAATAAATGATATTTATATTGTAATGTATATAAAAATATTTAACTTATATATATACAAATTTATTTTATACTCGCATCATAATATTGTTTTTATATAAAAAATAAATGAAATATGCATACATATTTATAAATAGTTTATGTAAGGTGATACATTTTATATATTTATATAATTATAGGTATTATATATTTATATAAATATTATATATAATATAATAGAGACCTTATATATATATATATATTAGAAGAGAGAGAAAGTTGGGAGAAGGAATAAAAGAAAGAAAGAAAAGAAGAAAAGGAAAAAAAATCCTACAGCCACGTTTTTTCTTTCTACAGCATAAAAAAGAGGGCTGTAGAAAAAAGGGAGTTACAGCTAATATTTTTTTTTAGGCTGTAACTTTCAAAATTAGTTTAAAACTTGATTGGTAAGTTTTATGGCGGTAAAAATAAATTAAACTTGTAACTACTTTTTAAAAACCAACCAATCATCCCCTATGTTAAATTTCAAATGGTGCATAATTGATACTTAATACATATAATTAACATATTTTATACAATTAAATTTGGATATTTACCCGCGTGTATGCTGATGTACTTAAAAAGCCATATATGTATGTACATAGACATCACTCAAATTAACTTTGGTGAGTCGATATAAAGATTTACACTTGAGAAATGATTTTAGATTAAATGAAATTAAATACTATTACTTTGATCTTGATCCGGGAAAATTTTAAAATCTGAAAAGCTGCGTAAAAAAGCCAAAGGATCAATATGGTTTTGGTTCACCTTTACTATTTATAGCATAATTTCAATAGGATTTTGCGCTCAAGATTTATGATATGATATTTCATATTTTTTTATGGTAGTTGGTCATTAGGTTAATGACATACAAAATATTCTCCTCTCAAATATGTTTTTTTTTTAAAAGGCCTCTTCTCAAATATGTGGCTTAACATGTAATGTTTAAGCTGTTAATTTTTTGTCAAACCATGTATATTTTCATCAAATCACTTCCAATCTCCAAAAAATTGGTATCTTATTGTTTGTTGTAGAGTTTAAAGTTAAAACACAAGGTGCAACTCTAGGGACAAAAAATCTACTCCCACTGGAAATGGCAAAGAATAGCCAACACCATTTCCAAATCTCCATTAATGCAATAATAATACTTTTTATAAGTTAAATTTGTGCACAAATACAAACTAATTTTAATGTCAACCGAAATATGTAACTTCTGAAACAAATTCGAGATATAATATCAAGATATATAAAACAAAAATTCTAAAAAATGTTTGTAAGACTAACCCGCGCGTATGCGCGAGTACTCACCTAGTATACAATGAAATAAAAGTAGCTAAACAATGAGAACTTATTCGAAAAATTCAAAAACTTTCTTTTTATTGTCAACGAATCAAGAAACTATTAAAAGGAAAACTAATATATTAAAACATTTTTCATGATATTTTAATCTCGCATTTTTTAATCACGTTTTTTCCGTAGATCAAAATCTAATCTTTAATTTCAATATAAAAGAAATTCCTACTAATCTGAAGATTACGAATTGGAGATATAGTATGTTTGAAAACAAAAAGTTAGTGCCACCATCTAGCGAATTTAGCATGTTTGATTCTTTCGACATACATCATGGATTTTTTTCTAGCGGAAGACATTTTATTTCTTTGATCATAACAAGAAGTCATACTTCCCTTGAATTCAGTATGACTTCCGAAGGTGAAAGCTTTTCTCGCGGCGGTCACTGGTATGGCTGTTTTGGTTTAAATCTAGTCGTTAGTAACATGAACTAAAAAATAATTTTTTTGGTTTTTGTTCTTTTTTGCTAAGACATTTTTTTTTTTACGAAGATGATTATATGGTTTTCAACTTTCAACTCTTGTTCTAGTTTTGGTGTTTTTTATGTTTTAATATTTTTGAGTTGGTTTGTATTATTAATTTGAATATTGTGGTTTGTTCCATTGTCGTGTCGTCAATACTTATTTCAAAAACAAAAATTTAATACCAAAATAAAGTTGGTGCTTGATTTTGAGTAGATATAGAAATATTAAGTCAAATAAATTTAAATGTTACATAGAACTAGAAAAGGAAGTCAAATACAATGAAACAAAAATAAGTTGCTAAAAAATCTTTGAAAAAAATGGATATAAAAATACCAAAGTTGTCAATATTAGCAATGAAATTAATGACCTTATAATAATGGTAAAACCATATTTTGAAACTCACTTTCAATATTGAGTCGTAACCGCTTCGAATGAACGTGCTTGATTTTGAGTAATTATAAAACTATTAAGTCAAATAAATTTAAATGTTACATAGAAGTTAGAACTAGAAAAAGAAGTGAAATACAATAAAACAAAAAAGAAGTCAAATACAATGGTAAAACGGATATAAAAATACCAAAGTTGTCCATAACTCAATATTTTCATTTTATCTCATTATCAGTCTCCACAACGATTCTCCTCTTCGTTATGAGCATAGTTGTTCTAAAAGAAAAGATATGACATGAGTGAGAAAAATGGTAGAATTTTATCAAATTAATCTGAACTTAACTATAAAGTGAATGTACTTTGAACAAGATCTCAATCTTTTTCATGGTTAAGTTCTGATTAATTAGATTTCCATTTAGAACAACAATTCTCCTAGAGAAAAGGTGAATCTTTTGTCGACTAGATGAGTGGTATTCTTTGTTCATGATTGACCTCAATATCAATTTTCTTATCAAGTTTGGCATGTTTTTTTTGTTTGGAGGCTATATCAAAGAGTCAGAGTAATGAAATCCGTGATTTTCTCACTTGGATATGAAGTGTAAGACACATGAATCATCTCTTAGAAAACAGTGAAGGTATATATACTTATACACCAATTCAGGGATTTTGTCTAATTGGAAACCTCTCATTAGAATTCTTACTCATTTGCACGCCCTTCATATTTACTCAAAAGGACTGATTCCCAAATTCAAAGACTTATCCCGTTTACAAGCCGTGTTCCAGTGCGTTTTGTTACAGTTTTTGCCAGCCTTTCTTGAGAGTTGCCCGAATCTGAAACATTTAATCTTGGTAAAACCTGTTGTCATTTTAGCTTAACGCACTCTTGTTTGGTGGATGTGTATTATTGAAAATCCAGCCTTTGTTTTCCGTTCGTGTTTTGCAGGAGGTTGATTACTGAAAGGAGATCGTGGTATTCGATGACTTACTTTGATAAATGCATCAAGCTATTTAGCACCTCTATTTTCTTTCTCGCTTTGCAATATTAGCTATGCCTGAGACCAAAATTGAATACAGACTTTTTAAAGAGTCTGAATGTGTGAACGGAACTTACAACTTTATTCCTTCAGCTGCAAAACCAATCATTGGTACATATTTCGGATACGTTCTTCAAGTATATTCCAGCGCTAGTTGTCTTGGATCTATAAGGGAATCTAAATCTCTCGGAGTTGCCAAAGCAAATTTCAAAGTTGATATCCTTGCGTTATCTTGATTATTCTCATATACAGACGTGAATCAATTGCAAGTTGGTTTACAAGAGTTGAAAAAGCTAATTTATTTGAATTTGGAATGCACACTGAAGCTTGAGCGCATTTCAGGGATATCGAATCTGTCGAGTTTGAGGACACTGGGACTACGAGCATCCACAAGAACGCTAGATATGAGCTTAATAAAGGAGATGCAACTTCTGGAGTATCTAGAAGTTTTTAACCATTGAGATCAGGTCAGGGATGGTTTGGGAGCAATTGTTAAGCTCTCACAAGTTGGTCATATGTATTCAAAAGGTGGGTTTCGATGACCTTGAAGAATCAGTGATAGTATTGACTTTGCCAACGACTTGTGCTCTCCGTAGCCTCAGCCTAGGGAGTTGCAGAATGGGGGAGATAAAGATAGAGAGGAAAATTTAAACATTGAACAATAGTCCAACAACTCCATGCTTCTCAAACCTCTCTGAGATCTATATATATGGCTGCAAAAATCTAAAAGATTTGACGTGGTTGGTGTTTGCTCCGAACCTTGTTGATCTTAGGGTTGAGTACTAAGATGGATTGGAAGATATAATAAACGAAGAAGCCTCTATTTATTTGATTTACCCATGTTGAAGAGCATCTACTGGAGTCCTCTGTCTTTTCCATGTCTAAAGCAAATCAATATAGGAGTTTGTCCGAAGCTGAGAAAGCTTCCACTGGATTCTAAAAGTGTCGTAAGTGTTCAAGAACTAATCATAAGATACAAAGAAAAAGAATGGATCAAAGAGGTTGAATGGGAAGACGAAGCCGCTCAACTCCGTTTCTTGGCTCTCTGCAAGCTGCAAAGCTAGGCCCCAACTTGGTACCAATTCTGTATTTTGATTTAATAGCCTCATCGATTCGATTGACGGTTAAGTTGTTGTAACGTGTAGTACAAGTTCTTCCAATTCAAGCAGCGTTTAGATTTTGTAATTTGGATGTTTATTTATTATGTCCACGATTATACTACTAATTGGCTTTTTATTCAAGGTGCCTTCCTTTATTCCTTTATGTGTCGAGGATCAATAGACTAAGCATTTTGGGTCCAAAAGGTAAGCTGAGTGAGCAAGTAGTGAATATCAGGTCGGATGGATCCTGGCGGTTCTAGTTGAAATTTAACTAAAAATCAATTAAACCCGATTTTAACCAACAAAAAATGATAAGGAGAAAAGCCAAACAAACAATGACTCCGAATAGAAATAATGGGTCCGATTGGTAATCTAAAACGGTACAAATTTTTCAGTGGTAAGCTGGAACTGTAAGCTGTTACAGTATATATAGTGTAAAGATGTACGAAGTAGTTGTAAGGAAAAGTTGTACAAAAAAAAGTTGAGTGTAACACAGTTGATAAAGTTTTTGGTATTGTTTTGTGATTGTTATAATCTAAAACGTTACAAATTATAAAGTAGCGGTATATTTGTTAAGTGTGTTACCAATCAGAGCCAGTGGAATAGAAAGAAACGAAAGTGAGATGGATAGAATAATATCAATTAGTTTTTTAAAAATTGATATTACTTTCTCCATTTCACATTCATTCCAGATCGTTTTTATAATAAAATTTAATTCGAAACTAAAATTCGTTTTTAAATTATTATCATCTTAATTGTCGTTAGATTTTTTTTTTTTGAAAATATTAGTTTTTTTTTAATCGTGTGGATTTATTATTATTCGATTACAAATTATGAGAACTGTTATATCGATGATTCTACAATGGACAAATCTTCTGCTTTGATCCACGCCAAACGATTATATCTTGCCTCACACTGAATATCTCCTGCAAACCTGTCTCCATTAATCTGCATCAATATTTAATAAATCGCATATTCTAGGGTTCGAACCCCAGATCTCCTGGTGTATAACCATTAATGAACTATTAATCGAACCATTGAGCTAAGGTGGCTTCCACAAAAAAGATTAGTTTACTAAATTATATTTAAGTTTATCATTTATTCGAAAATCGTGAAAGAGTGAATTTTGGAATAAATTAACTAGAAATTTCTTTTGACAATCGTGAAAGAGTGAATTTCTTTTGTGTAGAAAAACGTTAAGAAGATAAAATTGATCAGACTTTTAAAATACAACTATATAATGAGTTTGATATAGCTTACATTATGCCGAAAATCATCTCATAATTCCATAGAACTTGAAATTACAAGTATATAATGATTTTGAAAAAGAAAATGCAAATCTATGTTATTAAATTTGTTATGATTCGCTTTTTCAAAAAACAAAAAAACAAAAAAACAAACTTTTTATGTTTTCTCTTTACCAACAACTTTTTTTTCTTCTCATTCGTACATCCACCTTTAATTTAGATGCATGATACTTTGATAGCAAAAATAGTATAAACACACTAGATTAAGGTTGATCTCCAGAGGTGCCTACTTTCTACTTCGATCACCATATATGTAAACGACTAAATTCTATTTATTATATATTTGAACGAACTCAATGTCCCAATCCAATGTTGGCTAATAATCAAAGAGAACGTAAAATGATTTTTAAATTATATTAATATCTTATTAGAAATTTTATCATGTGTGTGTGTGTGTTTTTTTTATCTCGTAGTTTTGGGCTGTTTCCTTAAGAGCTAAACCAACGCAATAAGGGACAGAGACTTTTGGCCTGTAATTAGATCTGGTGTCTCTCGCAATGACCAAAAACTCTTACACTTATTCATACAACCACCTCACATACCTTCGTTATAAATGATATAAAATTGTAGTTGGAAACATAAATATTTGAAAAAAAAAAAATTGTATCTGATCGAACCATAACCAATTATATAAATACTTCTTAATTTCGTTTATTTAAAACCTTACTCCATGATCCGTATTATATAATAACAATATCAAGTTAAATTAAGTTTAAAAATGTAGTCTTGTATATTTAAGTTACGATGTACGTAAACCAAGTTCTTCATATCCTAATCAAATACTTATTTCTCAATCATAATCGAGTAATTAAGACACTGGAGAATATTGAATTCTAAAGTTTTCACGATTCTATTTTTGATATGTTGCGTTTACATAAAAAAACATTAGTACAATAGGTTCCAACAAAGTAAATATTTCATTATCATAGTGTTTTATACTTTTATTAATTTCTCTCACAAGTTCATACAAATATTTGCTTATAGTTCACATTTTCACGAAAACTACTTACTACTCACTTCCTTTTAAATCAAACCCCATTTGAGAAAATCTTAAAGCATTCCTTCAATCGTATTCTTCCTGAAAAATCTTCAAAAGAAGAAAACACAAAATGAAAATTGGATCAGGGAATACGAACACGAAGCTAATCCTTGTTCATCCTTACATCCAAAAACAAACAAGCACGACTCGTTTATGGCTCCTTGCTTTTGTCTCTTTCTTCACCATCGTTTTTCTGCTCACTCTCCTCTACACTAGAGACACTATCCCTTCCAAAAATACCTCCGTTGCTGCCGCCGTAGCCGCCGTCGTCACCGGAGGATCATCATCTCCGACGATGATCTCTCACCCCAACTCCAACCTACCAACAAGTGTCATCAACGCATTGCTTCACTACGCTTCAAGATCCAACGACAGTTTCCACATGTCATACGGAGAGATGAAATCAATCTCCGACTTCCTCCGACGTTGCGCTCCGCCGTGTAATCTCCTCGTCTTCGGACTCACACACGAAACCCTTCTATGGAAATCGCTAAACCACAAGGGCCGCACGGTCTTCGTCGAGGAGAACCGATACTACGCGGCTTACTACGAAGAAATCCACCCCGAGATAGACGTTTTCGACGTTCAATACACGACCAAAGCTCAAGAAGCCAGAGAGCTCGTCGCGGCCGCGAAAGAAGCGGCCGGAAACGAATGTCGTCCCGTGCAGAATCTCCTCTTCTCCGATTGCAAATTAGGTTTAAACGATTTGCCTAACCACGTTTACGATCTTGATTGGGATGTGATTTTGGTGGATGGGCCACGTGGCGATGCTAACGAAGGACCGGGGAGGATGTCGTCGATTTTCACGGCGGCGGTTCTTGCTCGGAGCAAAAAAGGCGGGAATCCGAAGACTCATGTGTTTGTTCATGATTATTACAGAGACGTTGAGAGGCTTTGTGGAGATGAGTTCTTGTGTCGTGAGAATCTTGTCGAGTCAAATGATTTGCTTGCGCACTACGTGTTGGATAAGATGGATAAAAACAGCACCAAGTTTTGTAGTGATCGTAAGAAACGCTCTGTTTTTTCTTCGAAGTGACGTGCGATACACGTCATGCATTGCTACGAAATATAATAACATTTTTCTATCATTCATCCAAAATCAATTATTAATACCAAAACTCGAATTATTTCTAGTCGATCTTTGAATATTCCTTGAATAAGCACGCACCTAAAGGAGGAGTCAAAAGATTTCGAATCTTTAAAAAGAGTCTCTTTGTAATAATTACCTGAAATTTGAATTTGAAATTGTTAGTAAATATAATTATTGTTAATCTTAGTTTTACCTGAAATTTGAATTTGAAATTGTTAGTAAACAGAGAACGATTTGGGGAACTTTGGTAAATTTTCTCAGTTGACTTTTTCCAATCGCCGAAAGCTGGTGAGTATTTATTTTATTCTCTCGTTGTATTTGAATTTAGCACATATATGTTTAGAAATGGAATGTGTTTCACGATCTGTTGATTATAAATCCTAGTTTATGGGCAACTCTATAAATGATATCATTGAGTTCTTTCTAATCGTAAGACAATTATAGCTTGATCTCTTTCTAACAGATGTACGTTTTATCTCTAAAGTATTAAAAATTAAAAGAACTCTTCATGCGTTAATTTCATGTCCCTACATGCGGCGGTTGATTAATTGTTTTTAATTTTTTGTTTTTTAAATTTATTATTACGAAACCGGTTACATGCCATGAAGTTAGTCATACCGTTTATAAAAGCCGATAACAAGTAGAAAGAGAAGGGAACATAGTGCTTAGAATGATAATACCTTTAGCTCTGTCCACCTTGGTTTCCACGGCCACGTCCCATAGACTGACTAAGTATCTCTTTAGCCTTTGCTGATAGTTTTACAGGTCCTTCTCGGAGGATCCGTTTTCCTGAAAGTGTCATAAGTTCCATCGAATCCGTTTCTATGTCCTATTCGGATGAATCTTCATCTTCTTCCAAAGAGATCAACGAGGCAAACATGTTAGAACCTAAGTCGGGCTCGACTATTCTACTATTTTAACTGAATTTGCTTCAGCATTTGTGGTAGCCGTTACTGATAATTTCCTACCAGACTCCAAAATAGGAGACTCAATAGTTTCATTGATGGTAATCATGGTAGGAGCGGATGGAGCATACATATTTTCAAGAATCGAGATTATAACTAATTAAATATCATCAGTTGTTTTTATCTGATGATTATATATTTATTTCAAGTAGTGTGTTTTGTCTGTTACCAGAGGGTATGTATAATATCATACATACTTTATAGTTTAAAATAGCATCATTTCACAAATACCACAAATATAAAATTAATTTTTAAGACTTTATAGTTTAAATTTTTTGATTAGGGTTAACTACTGTGAAATTAGGCCAGTATAGTTTTATGGGATAGGGTTTGTTTTGAATTTTGAAATTAACTTTAGTTTTGTGGTATTTAATTTGTGGAACATTTGAAAAATGGTAGGATTTGTTGGACATTTGAAAAAAGGTGGTACTTTTGAAAGCAAAACTTTATTAGTGGTATTTGTAAAAATTGCCCGTATAGTTTTCAAAAAATCAAGCATAGTTAAGATCGCACCGTTGGATTTACACGATCTCGTATTCAAATTGAAGCTAACTCCTGTATCTGATTGAACCTTTCATTTCTTTTAGCCATAATCAATAATACAAATACTTCTTAATACGTATTTCGTTTTAAGAAAGAAAAATTTACTCCATGATCCATATTATATAATCAAGTTAAAGTCTACCAATGTTCTTTTATATTCAAGTTACGACGTAAACCAAGTTCTTCATATCCTAATCAAATACTTATTTCTCAATCATATTCGAGTAATTAAGACAGTAGAGAATATTGTGTTAGAGATACGATCATGATATGATCATGATTCTCATTTATTGTAAATATATATGATTGCTCTGTCACTACGTACATACCTTACATAGACTCTTCTAGGACATTCTACTCTCTTGTATAAATTGACTCATTGTATCAACTCCAAAATATATCGATACCCTAATTTTTTCTCCCTCCCTTCTTCTCTTCAATCTCAATACTCTCTTCTTTCATCTCCAATGGCTGCAGCAACTGAAACCATTGACACCACACAATCTCTTCTCAATCTCAACATGTCAAACATCACCAAACTCACTCCAACCAACTACATAACTTGGAGCATCCAGGTTCATGCTCTTCTTGATGACTATGCTCTTGTCGGTTACGTCGATGGATCCTCTCAACCACCATCTGCAACGACTACCACAAACAACGTAACCACTACCAATCCAGCATATACGACGTGGAAGAGACAAGACAAACTCATATTCAGTGCCTTCGTCGGCACAATCTCTCCTTCCATTCAAGTGCTTCTCACTAAATCAACCACAACCATGGAGATGTGGAAAACAATTGAATCCACATATGCAAAACTGAGCAGAGGCCACATACAACAACTCAAGAATCAATTGAAGAGTTATCCTAAAGGAGACTGTGGAGGTCGAAACCAACTCAATTGAATTTGTCAAGGGTTTTTAAGGGAAACAAGATCTCTGGGAAAGAATCACAAGAACAACCAAGAACAAGACAAAAACACGAAAATAGCGTTAAGAAAGCTTTATCGATTTGATGCTAAGTGTTTTTCCCAAAAAGTTGCGGATCCTTTTTTCAAGGGGAGTACAAGAGTATTTATACAAGTCTAAGTCGGCTAGGTCTACCAAATAAGAGATAAGGAAGCTTTCCGTATTTCTCGGGATTTCCTATTCCTCGTAGTCGGCGCTTGCCACGTGCTTCGCCATCTTGGGCCTGACCTTGCCATCTCGTCATATTGCCATCCTGCTAATTTGGGCTTATGTTCTCGGCCCAACTTCACGTAGTCGGCCCAAATAAGTTAATATGGATCGACTTCGTCGAGCTTTTTACTGCGGCGGTATCACGAGGGTTAGTGGTCGGCTCAACTGGTGGTTGGCAGTGGCAGTAGTCGGCAGAGTAGAGAAGTCGGCAAGAGGCAGAAATGGTCGGCGGATCATGCCAGTGCTAGATGAAACGAGCTACTCTGGCAAGTTGTCCAGGTCTTCAGAATGAACTAGGCACCTTCCCATTTATATTCATTTCTATACTTAGCCATTTTACAAGAGAAAACTGTCGGAGGGAGTTCTGACCCCAACAAAGACAAAACCATCGATGAATATCTTCAAGGCTTAACAACACGCTTTGACCAGCTCTCACTTCTTGGCAAGGCGCTAGATCATGAAGACCAGATTGACTGCATTCTCACCGGCTTACCAGAAGACTACAAATCGGTCGTTGATCAGGTGGAAAACAGAGATGTTCCTCCCACCATCACATAAGTTCATGAAAAACTCCTCACCAAATAAGCCAAACTTTTGTCTCTTGCGTCTACTAACCCGGTTGCTGGACCGATCTCTGCCAATGCCGGGGCTGCTCGCCCGCGATCATTCCAAATCAAAACCCAATCAACTTCACAATCATGGCTGGAATCACCATAATCAACCGTCGCAACAATCTCCTTGGCCTGATACTCGTAACAATGCAAAAGGCTATCAAGGGAGATGTCAAATCTGTGGAGTCTTTGGACATAGTGCTAAACGAGCACTCAACTCCAGCAATTCTTGGCTTCTCAACAGAGCTCCCTCCCCTAACCCAACAAATGCTTGGCTCATGGACAGTGGCACAACACATCATATGACAAGCGACCTACACACTTTGGCTTCTCATCAACCATACAATGGTCAAGATGCAGTTCTCCTCGGTGATGGTTCTAGCTTGCCCATCACACACACTGGTTTTCTCTCTTTAACCTCTAAGCCTCGGAACCTAAACTTAACTAGCGTGCTTTATGTTCCAAATCTCCAAAAGAATCTTATCTTCGTATATCGCTTATGCAACAATAATAACGTCTCCGTTGAATTTTTCCCTGCTTATTTTCAGGTGAAGGATTTGAGCTCGGGAATCCCGTTAATCCAAGGCAACATCAAGGATGAGCTCTACGAGTGGCCCGTCTCTCCATCCACCCTAAAATCCTTCTTTGCTTCCACCACATCAAAACCGTCGACTATCGATTGGCATCAACGCCTCGGTCACCCATCATCTACCATTCTCAAAAATGTTGTTTCTTCTTGTTCCTTACCATGTTCTCAATATGTACTCCCTATATGTTCAGATTGTGCCATCAATAAAACTCACAAACTTCCTTTTTCACAAACCTCTATTGTCTCCACTCGTCCATTGGAGTATATCTTTAGTGATCTCTGGAGCTCACCCATAATCTCTGTCGACAACTACAAGTATTACCTTGCCCTCGTGGATCACTATAGTCGATATACGTGGATCTATCCGCTCAAGTTGAAATCACAAGTCCGGGAAACTTCATTGCCTTCAAGACTCTTGTCGAGAATCGATTTAACACCAGAATCAGAACTCTATTCTCAGACAATGGCGGTGAGTTCATTGCTCTAAGATCATTCTTATCTGCCTCCGGAATCAGTCACTTGACATATCCACCTCACATACTGGAGCACAACGGAGTCTCTGAACGCAAACATCGTCATGTCGTCGAAACCGAACTTACCTTACTCACTCATGCTGGGATGCCAAAGAGTTACTGGTCATATGCATTCACAACAGCGGTATATCTAATTAATCGTCTACCGACACCAGTAATCGACATGGCATCTCCTATTTAGAAATTGTTTAGAACAAACCCAAACTACTCCAAACTTCGTGTCTTTGGCTGCCTCTGTTTTCCCTGGCTTCGACCCTACACCAACCACAAACTCGACGATCGATCTACTCCGTGCGTCTTCATCGGATATTCTCAAACACAAAGCGCCTATTTGTGTCTACAACCTAGCACTAGCCGCATATATGTCTCACGACATGTCAAATTCGATGAAATGATGAAATGACCTTCCCTTTTCTCACCTCTTCGCGACGTCCACCTTCACTAGAATCCGCCTCATCACCCATCACATTGATCCCGACTGTCACTCACATCCCGCTGCCTCTTGTAAATCCACCGAAAAATCCTCAACCTCCGCCACTCGTATTGCCACAATCAACGGGAAACTCGAGCTCAACTCTTCACCCTTCTCCATTGCCAACCACGTCAAGCACACCGCCGCTGCCTCCAATTGCCCAGGTATTGTCTTCTAACTCTACCTCTTCTTCTTCCACGTCAAAATCCACTGAGCCCACTGCTTCATCTATACATGTGCCAGAACCCGTGGCCCGGCCCATTCTTCCATCAAACACATCCCACAGCCCATCATCATCCCCTTCACATAACAACACAACTCAAGCCCAACAAACAAGCCCACTATCAAATCCAATTACAATACCCCCTCTTCTCCACACGTAGCCCAACTCTCGCCTCTAATATCATCACCATCGAATCCCTCTTCACCGGATTCACCCTCCGTCAGTGCTGCTCTTCCACCTCCGAACAATCACACCATGACCACTAGACGAAAAAATAACATCCTAAATACAACCACTCAGCTGCCCTCTTCTCTCATATCCCAGCCGAACCTCGAACCGTAACACAAGCTCTCTAGGATCGAAAATAGAGAGGAACGCTGTCAGACGAGATCACTGCATTCGCTCGAAACCAAACGTTTGATCTCATTCCTCGTCAACCACACTTCAACGTTGTTAGATGCCGATGGATTTTTAAGAACAAGTTTCTTCCTACTGGTCTCCACGATAGTTGCAAAGCGCGCCTCGTAGCCAAAGGATACAATCAACAATTCGGTCCGGTCATTAACGCAACAACTATTCGACTTGTTCTTGACATCGCGGTAAGCAACGACTGGCCAATTCAACAATTAGATGTTAACAATGCGTTTTTACAAGGGACTTTAACCGATGAAGTCTACATGGAGCAATCTCCGGGTTTTGTTGATACTGATCATCCCGATCATGTCTGTCGTCTCAAAAAGGCAATTTACGGTCTCAAACAGGCTCCACGGGGGTGGTACACAGAACTCAGCAATTTCCTTCTCAGCCTCGGGTTCAAGAATTCTCTTGCCGACACATCTCTCTTTATGCTTCAGGTTGGTTCTCAATTTGTTTACCTACTGGTTTATGTTGATGACATTCTTGTCACCGGAAGCAGAAGCAAGGCATTCAACGCATTCTCCAACTCCTGACCGGTTCTCTGTCAAAGATCCAGAAGACTTGAACTATTTTCTTGGCCTAGAAGCTGACCGTACATCTGAAGGTCTTTACCTATGCCATCACAAGCACATACTAGATCTTCTTGACAAATACAATATGATGAATGCCAAACCAGTAACCACACCAATGGCGACATCTCTGAAGCTCACCTTGATGTCTGGAACAACACTCTTTGACCCTACGGTGTTTCGACAACTTGTTGGCAGTTTGCAATACCTTGCATTTACAAGACTCGACATAGCATATGCTGTCAACCGTCTCTCACAATTCATGCACCGACCTACTGAAGATCAATAGCAAGTAGCAAAAAGGATCCTTCGCTATCTGGCCGGCACACCAAGTCACGGTATTTTCTACTCTGCACAGAATAATCTTACCCTTCACGCTTACTCGGACGCAGATTGGGCAGGTGACTCCGATGATTACGTCTCCACCAATGCATACATTGTCTACCTTGGCAATCACCCCATCTCGTGGACAGCCAAGAAACAGAAAGGAGTGGCTCGATCGTCGAGTGAAGCAGAGTATAGAGATGTTGCAAACACCGTTGCAGAAATTCGATGGATATGTAATATAATCACTGAACTCGGCATCATTCTTCCCTCACCACCAGTTGTGTTTTGTGACAATATAGGAGCCACATTCCTATGTGCTAACCCCGTCTTCCATTCTCGAATGAAACACATAGCACTCGATTATCACTTTGTCTGAGGACACATTCAACATGGAGCCCTTCGAGTATCTCATGTCAACACCAAAGATCAACTCACCAATGCGCTAACCAAACCATTACCGCGAGCTCGTTTCATTCAACTAAGAGACAAGATTGGAGTGACTCACGCCCCTCCATCTTGCGGGGGCGTGTTAGAGATACGATATGATCATGATTCTCATTTATTGTAAATATATATGATTGCTCTGTCATTACGTACATACCTTACATAGACTCTTCTAGGACATTCTACTCTCTTGTATAAATTGACTCATTGTATCAACTCCAAATTATATTAGAATTACATTCCTTACATATTGAATTCTATTGTTTTCACGGTTCTATTTTTGATATGTTGCGTTTACATAAATAAAACATTAGAAAAATGGGTTCCAAAAAAGTAAATATTTGCTAATAGGTCACATTTTAACGAAAACAACTCACTAGTACAACTTCTTTTTGTATCAACCCCATTTGAGAAAATATTAAAGCATCCCTTCAATCGTCTTCTTCCTCTGAAAAACTTCAGAAGAAGAAACTAAAAAATGCAATATGGATCAGAGAAAACGAAGCTAATCCTTGTTCATCCTTACATCCAAAAACAAACGAGCACGACTCGTTTATGGCTTCTTGCTTTCGTCTCTTGCTTCACCATCGTTTTTCACCTCACTCTCCTCTACACTAGAGACACTATCCCTTCCAAAAACGCCTCCGTCGCCGCCGCCGTCGTCACCGGAGGATCATCATCATCATCATCATCTCCGACGACGATCTCTCACTCCAACTTACCAACAAGTGCCATCAACGCATTGCTTCACTACGCTTCAAGATCCAACGACAGTCTTCACATGTCTTACGGAGAGATGAAATCAATCTCCGACTTTCTCCGCCGTTGCGCTCCTCCGTGTAATCTCCTCGTCTTCGGACTCACACACGAAACTCTCCTCTGGAAATCACTAAACCACAACGGACGTACAGTTTTCGTCGAGGAGAATCGATACTACGCAGAATACTACGAAGAAATCCACCCAGAGATCGACGTGTTCGATGTTCAGTACACGACCAAAGTTCAAGAAGCTGGTGAGCTCGTTGCGGCGGCGAAAGAAGCGGCCCAAAACGAGTGTCGTCCCGTCCAGAATCTCCTCTTCTCTGACTGAAAATTAGGTTTAAACGATATGCCGAATCACGTTTACGATGTTGATTGGAATGTAATCTTGGTGGATGGGCCACGTGGCAACGCAGATGAAGGACCGGGGAGGATGTCGTCGATTTTCACGGCGGCGGTACTTGCTCGGAGCAAAAAATGCGGGAATCCGAAGACTCATGTGCTTGTTCATGATTAGAAGACTCATGTGCTTGTTCATGATTATTACGGAGACGTCAAGAGGCTTTGTGGAGATAAGTTCTTGTGTCGTGAGAATCTTGTCAACTCTAATGATTGGCTTGCGCACTACGTGTTGGATAAGATGGATAAAAACAGCACCAAGTTTTGTAGTGATCATAGCATGTGCAATGGTAGTTTTTAGTATACGTTCTTAGTATATTTTTGATTAAATATAATTGATAATTGGTAAGAAGAACTAAAAACTGATCTTAATTAAAATCATTTCTTGGGTGTTTTTCCGAGACAGCTGTCAGCACCACATTTGAAGCAAAAAAAAAAAAAAAAATTAAAACAAATTTCACCGAAAACGCGTGAAAATAAAAAAAACATTTCTCTCTTCTCTCTCTTTTCTCTTTCTCTCTCATTTCATCTTCGACAATTTCGCCGAGGATTCGCTGACTCACGCACCGTCTTTCGCCGAGGATTCGCCTCGGAGATCCTTTCGCCGATCAATGCATCTTCTTCTTCTTTTGGGGATGTATCTGTTTGGGGTTTCTATGAAGTTAACCGAAGAATAGAAGCGCAATTCTCGTGGTCAGAGGTTTGGTTTCTTTTTCCCTGAGTTTATTCGTTGATTTCTGTCGTATTTGGGGATTTGCTAGATTAGGGTTTGTGTCGTATTTGGGGATTTGAGATTTAGGGTTGAATTTGGGTAATCAAAAGCTGATTTGAGGAGCAAATGCAAAAAGAAAAGAAGTTTCTTACTCTCTTTTTATTTTACGTAGATTTGGGGTTCCTGCATCATCCCTTACCACTGATAAAACTGAGGAAGAGGCAAAGAAGAAAGCTAGGCTTGCTCGTTTTGGGAAGGATACTAAAGTTGATGTTAAAACTAATACGAAAGTTGGTTCGGCTAAAGAAGAAGTACCTTTCAAGTGCTGTGAGTTTTCTCATCAACTTTTGCTAATTTAGACAGTAATTGTTGTTTAGATCGCTAATATGGTTAAACTAATTTCTTTGTGTTCTCTGTATATTTTTGTACATGTTCAGAGGAGATGGAAGCTCGTAGAAGGAATGGATTCTCGTTGAAGGTGTTGCTAAGTCCCTCTTCCTTTCTCAATGAGGCAGATAAGTTTTTTTTTTCCTTTTATTTATGTATGGTCATATACTGATTGTGTATTGATTGTGAATTGGTTGAAGGAAAAATTGATAAACTTTGTTCATACTTGCTTGTTCTGATTGATTAAGAATTGGTGAACCGAAAAACTATACTTGCTTTGTTTCTGGAAAATACTTGCTTTGTTTCTGGAAATACTTTGCTTACTCATGCCTGCTCTATCTTGCATCTGTTAGATTTATATCTGCTTTATCTTGCATATGTACGTCATTTAGTTTGCAATGATTTCTGATTAGTTTTAAATTACAATTGTTAATCCATTATGCTGATTATGGTTTGATAAGATTTTGGTTCTGGTTTGATTAGCTTGCAACTGGTTAGATTCTGGTTTGATGCTTTATTGGTTAGATTCTGGTTACATTATGCTGTTCAGTTCTGGTGACCGTATTTTTGCTGTGGTTATAGGTTGCTAATAAATAGTCTTTATAGGTTGCTAATAAATGGTTATTAACATTAAGTTGTGATGGATGGTCTGCTAGTGAAAAATACTTTTTTGTGTGATGGTTAGGTAAAGAAATTTACTCTTAGTTAATGGCTTAACCATAAGAGTACTTGATGTGTGTAACTTAAATCCGAAAACACTTATTAAACCAGAACTTGTACATCCCAAAACACTTAAATCATTCTGTCTCTCTTCTAATTTTTCTTCTTTAAAATCACTCATTCTTTAAAATCATTCCTTCTTCTCCTCTGATTCCTTTCATAACCCGAAGCTTTAGGTTATGGATTCTCAGAATCCATATAATCACTCCTCTAACTTCATAGATCTTCTAAATAGTCAACCTCAGATTCCCTACCAGAGTTTCTCCCCTAGTATAGCACTAGGATCATCACAAGTCCCTGTGTTTAGTACTCAGTGTACTGATTCTCCTACCCTGGAGGAAGACACAGCTGGAGAACGTAACCACCGAAGGAAATGGACCCCAACAGATGATATAGTGCTAATCAGCGCCTAGTTAAACACCAGCAAAGATGCTGTGATTAGCAATGAGCAAAAATCTGGTACGTTTTGGAAACGTATTGCTAAGTACTTTGCAGATAGCCCTCTTGTAGGTCCTGAAAAGGTAGCAGAAGATAAACGAATTAGTGTGCAAGTTTTGTGGATCCTATAAGGCTGCAGAAAGTCAGATTGGTAGTGGAAACAATGCTAATGATATTCTGAAATTGGCTCACCAGATTTTCTACAATGATTACCGAAAGAAGTTCAATCTTGAGCATGCATGGGTAGAGCTTATGGATAACCAGAAATGGTGTGACTTTGCTAGTAGTAAACCTGCTGGAAGTAAAAGAAGAAAGTGTGAGGATGGTTCTTCTGAGCCTCCAAGCCCTGTAGAAGGTCGTCCTCCTGGTGTTAAGGCAGCCAAAGGGAAAGGTAAGATGATAATGGATGATAGCAAGAAGTTGGAGCGATTTCAGAGTATGTTCTCTTTAAAAGAGAAGGACATGAATATATAAAAAGAGCTGTCCATGATGGGACTACTAGACAATCTCCTTGCAAAGAAAGAACTTTCAGAGAAAGAAGAAGCTTTCAAGGATATGCTTCTAACATAAATGTTGTCTAAGACGAAGTGATTTCATGTTGCTTTCCTTGCATATGTTCCATTCTGTGTTTCTATCATATTTCAATTTCAATTTTGTGTTCTATGTTGTGTGTTTTAAGAAGTGATTTATGTGTTTGTTTCATATTTCAATGTTTGTATCGGAATGTTCTATGTTGTCTGTTTTAAGAAGATTTGGTAAAATCAGTACACTGTGAAATTAATATCAGTACACTGTGAATCTTAAGTTTAAATTTTTTTGTAAAATCAGTACACTGTGAAATTAATATCCAATTGCTTTGAACAAGGTAATGTTTAGTTTGTTTCAAAGTTCAATGCTTATGAATCTATAGGAACAAAATTCAATGCTTTTGATAGGCTCCGTATGCTTTTGATAGGCTCTGTATGCTTTTTCCCCAATCTGAGACTTGTTTGTTTGGTAGAAACAGGAACAGAGAAGAGAAAGAGCAGAGATGTTACCAAGTGGGCACAACTATTGGCTTCATCTGCACAAGTGGGCACAACCAAACAATTTGTTTCACAACTATTGGCTTCATCTGCACAAGTCGGCACAACCAAACAATTTGATTCACAAGACTTGTTCATGTCTGCTTTATACACAAGTCTTGGCTTATTTATTTTGTATTGTTTCAAACCGAATCATTGTATATATGTCTACTTTGAGTTTTGTTAACCGAATCATTCACCAATTTCTCTTCTCATATTATACAAACATTTCTCTCTTTGATATTATTCTCCTTCACCTCTTCTCTTTCTTTAAATTTGATATCAAATCTCTTTCTCATTCTCACAAAATATTTATCAAATATGACATCTTCTTCTCATAATCCTTTCGGAGGAAGTCTACAACAAGAATTTAACAATATGTTCCAAGAAGAATTCGACAATATGTTCGAAGAAGAATTCGAGAGTGAAGAAACAACCAAGCCAAACAAAAACGAAGATGGATAAACAGAGATCGCGAAGAAGGGCACATGCAGTTATGGAACGATTATTTTAGTGACCAACCAACTTATCCGCCTCCTTTATTCCGACGCCGTTTTAGAATGAACAAATCCTTGTTCATGCATATCGTTGACCGACTCTCAAATGAATTTCGATTTTTTCAACAAAAGACAGATGCTATTGGAAGGCTTGGTCTCTCTCCGTATCAAAAATGTACAGCGGCAATTCGTCTCCTGGCATATGGTGCTGCGGCTGATCAAGTCGACGAATACCTCCGGCTCGGTGCAAGTACTGCTCTTTCATGCTTGAGACATTTCGTGGACGGAATAATAACATTGTTCGGAGATGAGTACCTAAGAAGACCACAGCAGATGATCTTCAACGATTACTTTTTGTTGGACAGGAACGGGGATTTCCCGGTATGATAGGAAGCATCGATTGTATGCATTGGGAGTGGAAGAATTGCCCTACCACTTGGAAAGGGCAATACGCACGTGGATCAGGAAAACCAACAATCGTGTTAGAGGCTGTAGTTTCATATGATCTCTGGATATGGCACGTTTTTTTTGGCAGTCCAGGTACCTTAAACGATCTCAATATTCTTGACCGTTCCCTAGTTTTTGATGATATCATTGAAGGTAAAGCTCCGCAAGTGCATTTCTCTGTCAATGGAAGAGATTATAATTTGGCTTATTATCTCACAGACGGTATTTATCCGAAATGGGCCACTTTTATCCAATCTATTTCACTTCCACAAGGTCCAAAAGCATCTTTATTTGCTCAACGTCAAGAAGCTGTTCGAAAAGATGTCGAACGTGCTTTTGGCGTCTTGCAAGCTCGGTTTGCCATTGTTAAAAACCCTGCTCTTTTTTGGGATAAAGAACAAATAGGAAAGATTATGAGAGCGTCTATCATACTCCATAATATGTTAGTGGAAGACGAACGAGCTACTAACACTCAGCATGATCTATTAGAGTTCCAACAAGGAGAAAGAAGTTCACATGTCGATTTCTCGTTTTCTACAGATATGCCGACAAATGTATCTACTATGCTAGGCGCTCGAACTCGACTTCGTGATAAAAAGATGCATCAACAATTGAAAAATGATTTGGTTGAGCATGTATGGCAAGATTGTCAACGTCAAGATTAGAATTTACCGTTCTTTTTCGTTAATGATTTGAAAATCTATGGTTTAAATGTTTTCATGTAATCTATGTTTCTATCTAAAATAAAATTTATTTCAAAATTTTTAATTTTTTAATTTTTTAATTTTTTTTAATTTTTTTTAATTTTTGTTTAATTTTGTTAAGAACACAACACATTGTTCCAGTATTGAAACTTGAGAACACCAAATTGGTTTTTAACCAATCATAATCATAAATTAATAATAAAATATTACTAAGAACACAAAATATGTTTCTTGCATTGTACATGCTCTAAGAATTCCTCTGTTTCTTCTTTGTCTTAGAAGTGACGTGAGATACATGTTCGATATGCATTGCTACAAAATTTATAATAACAATTTAATACGTCTCGATATATATTATACGAAATCAAGATATGGAGTTCTACAACCAAAACCAAAAAACACACCAAGAACATCAAAACCCAATGATAAGGACTAAAAGATGTTAAAGAGACCCATCTCTGAGAATTTTCTCATGGAGCCATGCTGGCCCTCCTAGGGAAAGGTAAGTACGATATATCTTCCGTCACAACTCACGAGTAACATTTTCAAGAGTAACAAAGTTAGAATCCACTGATTTAGCTTTGAAAGAACATGTAACAAAGTCGGATCAAAACTGATGCACAAGTAGAGCCCGCTAACGCGACCAATCTTATGGTTTGTTTATTAATCATAATTTATTAGTTGATTTCCACTACTAAAATCAACATTATCATAATGACTACTACTTCCTGCCCCAAATACATCATAATCTTCACCATATTCAGACAACATAATATCCAGGCATAAATCGTCTACTATGCAAGTGATCCGAAATGATTCGAGCTGGTCTTAACCTAGTGGAGTTATGACATTTAACACAAGGGCAACAAAACTTACCTCTACTGCTTAGAGCTAAGTCCTGGTTACTTGCGAAGTTAATGAATTGTTCGACCACATCCAAAAATTCCCTTAATAGATTATTTGTCTGCAAATCTATCATGTTATACATCCAATCTCGTGTTGATGCCACATTTATTTTTCTGCGTTTTTTTCTTTCTTTCTCTGCATTTTTTTTCTTTGTATGTTGATATGTCCTATATTTTACATATATTACTATCTATTTTACTATATTTTCTATGCATTTATCTACGGTTTTATACAGAAGGTAGTTTTTTTCGTATTTGTAGTTTTAGAGTCTTAACAAGAAAATCAAGCAAAAAGGAGCAAAAAGAGCCAAAATAGGTATAAACCAAGCTACAGAAATTTTCACAAGCCAAAAACATCATCAAGACCAAAGAATTCAAAAAATACAACATTCTACCAAGTTGGACAGAACATGTATGCCATAAGTTTAGCAGTAAACGGAGAACCAATTTATATTGGAATTGGATGAAACTTGGTCAGACAATTTATCTTTGAGTTAAATTCACAATGAATTTTAAATCATTTCAATTGGAGCTGTGAGCAGGAAGATACATCTGAATTACCAAAAATACGTCAAACTGCCTCAAAAACGAAGCAAGTGTAGAATCGAGCCAAACACCAGGCCGCCTCATGAACCATTGTTCCATACCGATGGAAGAACGAAGCAAGGAACTTTCAAGCCAACACTGGTCGTGTTCCTTGACCAAAGTTGCCAACCAACTTTGGGGAAGTTTTGACGTAAAAGATCGTTTTGCCTTAAAGTGAACCCTAGAAGACCCTAAACCTATATATACTTGTTTTTAGCCTTTTGTTAGGGATATGCCGAAACAATAGAGTAGTTTTATCATAAGGAAACATCCACCTTGTTAAGGAGTTTGGTGAATTTTATCAGAACTTGAACTTTAATGCATGTTTTCACCTTGTAATAACTTGCGATAGTTGAATTTATTAGGGTGCTAAAATATAGAGGTCCGAGCCACGAAAGTGGGAAGATCTTACATCCGTGTTATTGTTGCATGATTCTCTGCGAAATACCTAAGCCCTAACGTTTTTCTCACATTGATTTACGTTGCTATTTATATTCATTGCTTGTTTATTCTTACAATCATAAAAACAAGAAACATATCTTGTTCTAACTTACTTTTATTCATTACAATGTGAAGTGTGGTTAAGAAGTCCTTGTGGATTCGATCACTTATCTATACTAACCGTGAGTGTTGTGCACTTGTAGAAAGTTTAGTTGAGTGGTAAAACTCGACTCACATCATATGTGATGGAATGATTTGTGAATATGCGATGGTGGTTCGCCGTTAATATAGGTAAAACACTTGTGATGCATTTGCGACGACACAAGAAAGCGTCACATTTTTGTGACTTTTTTGCCACTCATTAGCATCATCTTTACCGAGTTAGGTAAGAGTTAGGTGCGCTTCATAACACTCTTATTTACCACGTTTCCAACTACTTTATGGTTGCCGACATAAAATTTGTTACTGAATTATGACACTTTTGTGACCCACCAAATTATTCTCAAATCAGTCACTCATTTGTGACGGATTAGTCACTACGCTACCGACTAAAAAGATATTCACAAAAAGTCTCCAATTTGTGACTGTCTTGCGATGGAACAGAAATAGTCGAATAATAGTCTCTCCAATTTGTGACTCTCTTGCGATGGAACAGAAATAGTCGAATAATAGTCTTACTTTGTCGCTAATGAATGACGATTATAGGACTATATTAATGTGTCGTAAATGTGCGACGAGTTAGCCACTCTATCTACAGTTGTCGGAAATGTGTCGTAAAATAGTTGCGAAACGGTCACAAATATTTGTGACGGAAAAAACAGTCACAAAATGTTGTCACTAATTAACTGTTTTCTTGTAGTGATTGCTTCAATCCAAGGCAATCACTTCATCAGTGAACTCCAAATCTTTCAAGCTCAGTATTGCCTAAATGACACACCTTAGTTCAGCTACAATGCGATTATGAGAACATATGAATGTCTCTCTCGTATGATAAAGAACCTCACTGGTATGATCACGTACAACCCATGCCCCACCATTGTGTAAAGATGCGTTTCCTCCAATGCGAATTAATATTGCATTCAATCGTACCAAATAAATGAGAGAACCATTTTGAAGCTCGATCTAGTAAAACTCCTCAATTATAATTTTATTAAAGATACTCTCAATCTCAACCCCATTGTTAATTTCTCTCCATTGAGTCGCTCTATCAAAAGCAGTCTAAATAACTCAACTTAAAGCATTTTGTTTCTGAGCATACAGAATCGAGTTATAGTTTTTCCATACATTCCATAAAATCTAAGGAGTCATTGCTTTGATCATTTATGTGAGCTTTTGTCTGTTGATCAAATCCAAAACATAGCTCAAGTTATCCTCTAGTGAATCCCAAAAACTAGAGCTTAGAGTAGGTACTTTTGCAAGAAACCATATGTAGATACATCAAAAATGGCAACTAAGGATCAAAGAAGGTGTAAGGATTCATGTGCTACACAGAAGATGAGCAAACCTGAAGTCAGTGTCACACGTGGGAAGTCAACATCACACGTGTGAATATCACGTACGTCTTGAACCATGAGAGTGCAAGTGGGAGATATCGTGCAGAAGGTTGGTTCAACTAACAAGGAAGTGACATTATGCAAAAGGCAAAAAGCATAAGGTTGGCGCGTTGCACAAAGTGAAATGATAGGTGAAACAGTGTTTCTCTGCGCAAAAATAGTGGATTGTCCGCTGGTCCGAAGCATGCCTCTTCAGAAATATTGGTTAGTGGAGAACCAATATAACAAGACTACAGAGGTGGTTTTGAAAAGTAGTTCTTCTTGGAAAAATCAGGGGTGAGATTGAGAGAGTATGCTTGCATAAGAACTCAAGAACAAAAAGGATGTGTGAGAAAAAATGCAATATGTTTTGTCTGGGTAGATTAGGAACTGGTGTAGAACACAAATCTTGTCTGTAAGATGTTGTGCGTTCACGGGTAGACTAGGTTAAGAGTTTTATCTCATCTCTGTAAGAGTGTGTAATCACATGCAACATGAGTTGCTTGTAGCAGTGCTACATCTGTGTTAATGAAAGGTTTTTGTGTGCTTTGAATACTTTCTGTTGACTCGAGTATTTGTGTTTCATCATTGGGTTCTCCTACATTTACACCATAGATGATGTACCACATTACAACAAAATAAAATATGGTTCATAGTTTTCATATGAACTTGACAGAATTCGCATGTATTATCCACCTTGATTCTCCTCGTCCTCTATCTGTCTAATACTGCCAAAACACTAGAAACCATACATCATATGAATAAATGATGTAGGCCTGGGAATTTTACCCAAGACCAAAAATTCTAACCGATACCGACCCGAAAAACATGTACGGACCAGGTATATATCCAACATAATTATCTAATGGATATCGTTTAGTGATATCCGTGGATATCGGTTCGGCCGGATAAATATCCGAAACCCATTCGGATAAACCGATAACCCGAAAGCATATATACCAGGTACTAGGGTTTTTAGTTTACGCTCTGATTTTGCATTCCCGAGACCGAGAGAGCGAGTGTCTTCCTCTTCTGATTTTGAAAACAAAACCAAACCAAATCATAAATTTGGAAATCTAGAAACACATCTAGTTTTAGTCTCATCACCACCATCTACATCATTTGCTTCTCTCTGTCTACGAAACTATGAATCAATTTGCTTCTCTCTGTCTACTTCTCGTCTAATCGAGTTTCAGGTCGGCTTATCTTATCTTCGACTAACATGACCCTGTTTTGTGTCTGTTAATGTCTAAATGACGAATCGTGACGAGCACAATTTTTGTTATTAAGATGTGCAGTTTAGTGTAACATGTGCGCTTTGTAGTTATTAGTCAATGGAACTTGACCCTGTTTTGTGTCTGTTATTGTCTAAATGGAATCTCTCCACTATTAATGTCTAAGAGATTTGTCTAAATGAAGCTTATATTTATACCAATTGTTACAGACTTACAGTCGTGTCTGATCTCTGTCCTTGTTTGTGTAACTGTGACTGTGTTGTTACTGATTTTGTTCTTGTGCGCTTTGTTCAGATGGATTCAACTACCAATCGACCAAATAAGGAAGAGGTAAACATTGATCTTGATGATAATATGGAGGAAACCGAAGATGATGCTAATCCTGCTACTGAGAAAAGCAAGGGGAAAAGGAAAGAAACTTCTGCTTCTCCAGCTAAGAAGAGGAAGAAAATAAGATCTGATTGTTGGGAGCACTATACCAAAGACAAAAATAATCTAATGGGACCACTAACCTGAATACCCATATTTTGAAATGCAAAGAGTACTTAACACAGCTTGATACTAAATCAGAAGCTGAGCATGGCTAAACCAAGAATGTCACTTGAAATTTGAGCTGTTCTTTTTTTAGTATATGACTTAAATGTATATTTTTAACTAATACATTGTTTGTGATGTTCAATGTACAACTGGTTCTGTTAAATTGGGTAGGGTTTTTGAAGCTGTTTTCAGGGAAGCTACAAACGAGTTGATCGTCTTAGCTGAGTTGCCAATGCCTTCATAGAGAGTTTGGCTTAGAAGTATTTCTGCTACAGAACTAAATTGTATCAGCCTCATTGTCGGAAAACAGTTACAACAGACATAGTGAAGATGTATGTAGAGAAGAAGATAGCTATGAGGAAGACTCTTCAGCAGAACAAGCAGAGATTGTCCTTGACCACAGACATTTGGGTTGCTCCTATGACTTTAGGTAGTTACATGGTAATCACTGCTGACTTCATAGATAGTTCTTCGAAATTGCAGAAGCTAATAGTAATGCTATAAAGCTATTTAAGGAGAAGTTTAGCTTGGTGGCAGAGGATTCACTAATGTTGGATGGTGACCATCTGCATTTGAGGTGTGCAACTCACATTCTCAATATGAATGTCAGAGATTATTTACATGAAGTTCGCAACTCACCATCTGCAATATGAGTGTCTGTACAGATGTTCATTACGTCAGGTCTTCTGGAAATAGGCAAAAGTCATTTGAACTTCGAGTTGACACATGTAAGATTTCAAGATGAAGTCTGCCTTTAGACTGTAAAACTAGGTGGAATTCAACTTATCTAATGTTGAATAGAGCTGTGAAATTTAGGATTGCATTTGAGAAGATGGAAGCAGAGGACAAGTTGTATAACGATTATTTTTCAGAAATCATTGGAGGAAAAAAAAAAATAGGACCACCAAGCAAATGAGATTGGAATGAAATAGAAAAGTTTTTTCAAATCTTTTACAATTCTACAATGAGATTGTCAGCATCTACTAGTGTTAGATCATATAGATGTTATAATGAGATTGTGAACATCCAAATGAGCCTGCACCCTTTGAGCCAAAGTAGTGATCTGGAACTGAACAAAGCCATTGTTATGATTGCTAAGTTTGAGAAGTATTGGAATCCATATGGGAAAATAAATAAGTTATTGATAGTTGAAACTATTTTTGATCCGAAGAACAAAATGAAGTTTGCAGAGGTGTGTTTTGATACACTGTATGGTAAAGACAGTGTAGAGTATGTGCACCTTAAGGAGACCATAAATGATATACTGAAGAACTTTTTTGAGGCGTATAGTAGTTATCTGAGCTCACCAGGTACTACTTCTTCTTCTTCTCAGTCTCAAGCAACATCATCTCAGTCTCAGTTTCAAGATCAAATTTCAGAAGATGTCTTGGATAGTGGTGTTCCTCAGAGTTTTATTGAGAATATATACAACAATCATGTTAGTCAAGTAGGAGTTAAAGATGGCATCAGTGAATTGGAATTGTATTTGAAAGAACCAGTGGTGAATCCCAATCTGATTGGTGGCTTTGAGTTTGATGTGTTATCTTGGTGGAAGGTTAATGCTTGCAAATATCCAATTATGGCTGCAATAGCCAAGGATATTCTTGCAATGCAAATGTCATCAATCGCATCGGAATCTACTTTTAGCAGAAGTGGTCGCATCTTGGATCCGTATAGAAGCTGTCTAACACAATACACTATTGAAGTGTTGATGTGCTTTGAACAATGGTTGAAGTCTGAGATACATATTAATGAAGAGGAGTTATAACTATTCAACAAATCCTTGCTGATATTGAAATGCAAGATGAACTTCAGAGAGGTATGTATCTTTCATTTTTGCTTTATATTGGTATTTGTTAACTTCATAGTTCACACATACTATGATATGTAATGTACTAATTTCATTTCCTGCGACTAAAGATGTTTGATTTTAAGAATCAAGAGGTAATTTGTTCTTATACGTTATAAGTTATAACTGTTTCATTATGGTAAAATGAACTTGTTTGATTTCACTACTAATATTCTCTTTTCATATAGAAAATTTACTAGGAAACTAGGGATGAAGCCAAAGTGTCTGTTGTTCTCGTCTTCCATGGAGCCTCTGTGTTTGAGATAAGTAGAGATCAATGTGTTACATTGATTCTCTTATGTCTCGACAATTGTTCTTTCTTTTCTATCTATTTCTATCTAGTTTTTTCTGTCTTCACAATGTGAAACTTGTTTTGGTTTTGCGGTTTCTGTAACTTTGTGTTTTAGACATTTTAAAACTTTCATGTGTAACATTTCAGATTTTGTTTTACCCATAAATGTGATTTCGGTTATGACTGTGAATTTCAGATGTATTATATCTGATATCCGAAACAGTTCGGATAACCAAATGTAAATCCGATCCGATCTGAGATCGACAAATACCGACCCGTTACCGACCCGAGTATGTTTCAGTAACTATATGGATACAAAATCCCCATATCCAAAACATTCGAACCCGATCAGGTTTTATCTGAACCTGATCCGTTCATCTGAAATCACAGGTCTAAAATGATGTCTTGGGTTTTCTTTTAGCATAATTCGACAATTGTCCTCAGAGGAATAGATTGGAGACAAACCAATATCCACTTTTAACCGATTATGACCCTTGTTTAGTGTAAAAGCATCCACATCCCTTTTTCATCAACTCTACCCACTTGCATAGATACATGCCCTTTTTCACAATTTTTTTTTTAATTCATCCAAAACATTTATTAATACAAAAACTCGAATTATTTACAGTAGCTATTGATTATTACTTGAATAAGCACCCACCTAAAGGAGCAACCAAAACATTTCGAATCTTTAGTAAAAAGAGAATCTTTTGATTAAATAAAACCAAAGTACAACTAGTCTTAAAATAGTGTGTTAACTTGTTAATCCAAATTGGGAAAAGCATAAATCCTCGCAAGTCTTTTTGCTGCGACAAAAAAAAAATTATTCATTTAGAAAAAAAAAAAAAACTGAAAGAAGATTCTGAAGAACAGAGAGAGAAAGCAAACGAGACATGACTACTGATTTCAAATCCTTACCAGTCATCGGTACTAACGAAAAACCCTAAATTATATTCTCTTTGCTCTGATTCAATCTTCACTCAAATTCGATGTTCTTGCAGACATCTCTCCTCTATTGCTCAAGTGTGATGATCCCGACATGACGGAGAATCCCGGCGTGGTTGAGGTTGTCCGGCAACTGGATAGAGCTTGTCGGGACGCCGGATTCTTCTACGTGGTATCAAGATTGAGTTTAATTCATTAGCTTTTTAGTCGAAGTTGACTCTTTTTTTTGGTGGGTTTGAAAAAGATCTGATTTTTTTCTTTTGGGTGAGTGGAGAGTAGACAGGGCATGGAATATCAGAGGATCTTATCAAGAAAGTGAGAGAGATCACGCGTGAGTTCTTCAAGCTTCCTTATGAGGAGAAACTTAAGATTAAGATGACTCCAGAAGTTGGATACAGGTTTGTTTGTATTTACAAACTCTTTCCAAGAAATCGAACAGTTTAAAGATCGTTTATTGATGTTCTGTGAACAGAGGATATCAGAGGATTGGAGAAAATGTAACCAAGGGGACACCAGACATGCACGAAGCCATTGATGTAAGTCTGTGTGTGTGTATGTGTGTGTGTTGACTAGGGACTAAACCATGTTTGCTTGTGATTCTCTTGATGTGTTTTGTTCTCTTGAGGACAGTGTTACAGAGAGTTTAAGCAGGGGAAGTATGGTGATATAGGAAAAGTTATGGAAGGGCTAAACCAATGGTAATCTATATTCGATTTCTTATCCGGTAAGGTTTCTTCGTCTTCTGAACCATTTCTCTCTTGTTTCTTGAAGGCCAGAGAATCCTCAAGAGTTTAAGGAGTTGCTGGAGGAGTATGTTAAGCTGTGTTTAGGTGTGTTACCATTTCTTCTGTTTCTCTTTTGTGTTATGTTTCCAAGAGGCTTTCGGATAAATCGTTAGTTTCTTATTTCCTTTTCATGGATTCTAGATCTTTCTAGAAAGATCTTAAGGGGAATTGCATTAGCTTGTGGCGGATCACCTTATGAGTTTGAAGGGAAGATTGCTGGAGAGCCTTTTTGGGTGATGCGTCTTATTGGCTATCCAGGTGCACCGCTCTCAAATGGCCATCCCGAAAATGATATCGGATGGTAACCTTCTACTTATCCTTCTGTTTACTACGATTCCCTTTTACGCTTATTAGCCCGAGTAACTCACCTTGTTCGAATATCTGCTTGCCCCGCTGCTCTGGTTCCAGTGGAGCTCACACAGATTATGGTAATTAATGTTATAGCCTAAAGTAAAAATCAAGTTGAATTTGTGAATCTATCTTCATAGTTTTGTCTCAATGGGGAATACTGTTATCTGTAGGCTTATTAACTCTTGTGAATCAAGATGATGACAAAACTGCCCTTCAGGTACATATATTAGTGATGACCTTCCTCTACTCTTATGTTTATGTGAAGAAGTGATCTTGTCTCTCTTATAAGATTTTTAACTTTGAAAAGGTGAGAAACTTGAGCGGTGATTGGATATCAGCTATTCCCATCCCTGGATCATTTGTCTGCAACATCGGCGACATGTTAAAGGTTTGTTCTTCACTCTTCCTACTCTCACCTCTGGTCTTTCTTGAATATCCTTTTGAGAATCTGCTAAAAATCATATATGCAGATACTTTCAAACGGAGTATACGAATCCACACTTCATAGAGTGATCAATAACTCTCCTCGATACCGAGTCTGCGTTGCATTCTTCTACGAGGTTATAGTCTTGTAACATTTTTTGTGTGTTTTCACATTTGGATTTGGACTCATGTTTATTTTTTTTTTTCAATTTTGAATGCACAGACTAATTTCGACGCGGTGGTGGAGCCATTGGATATATGTAAACAGAAGTATCCTGCAGTGACAGGATCCCAAGTTTTCAAAAAAGCCGTCTATGGAGAGCATTTAGTAAGCAAAGTCCAGACCAACTTTGCAATGTAATGGAACGTATCTCTCTCATCCTCTTTTGTACACAACCATCAACGTACTTCAAGTTCAAGCTTTGCTTGTAATACCAAAAGAAGACTTCTTCACTTCAAAATCCTCAACGATACAAACTCCGCTTTTCGAGAAATGCTGCAGCGGCGCCGTCAGGCATCTGGATCCGGTACTGAATTCAATATGCTGTATAATCCGAGTTCTAGTTTCGAAATTTGCATTTCGTTGTTTGTTTTTCGTGTGAAACATTTTCTGTAAAAGAGTTCTAATTATAATTTTAATTTTGTTTCTTTCTTTTTAAAAAGTTAGTTATATATAGGGTTAATTAGCTTGCATAATTAGGTAACTAACTTCTGCATAATAAAATTTAGGTATGCGGGAGAGAGACATAAAAAATGGACAAAAATATCACTGCGAAAATTAAAAAGAAAAATCAGTAAAAATCAGTCAAAAATATTTACCATTAATGACTAAAAATAACTGATTTAAAGATGTTGCTATTGAGAACAAAATCACAAGTAAATTTGTATTCAATAGTAAGTAGTGAACTATTATATTAAATTAAATGTAAACTTGTACAAGTATAGTGAACTATTATAGTAAATTAATTCGTATAGTTGTTTACATAATATTTGATACGACAGTAGCATGGTCAACTATTATTTGATCTTATAGCTGACTATTCTTACATAAATTAGCGCATAGCTAACTATTTAATAGCTGAGTATTCGTACGTAAATAGTGAACTATTTATGTATCCAAGATAAGACAATCCATTCACCCAATATCACAACAACAATCGTTCATTTGGCTTCTGAAACAAATAGTTAACTATGTCACAATATACAGTGAACATATATAGTCAACTTTAAATACCTCCACAGCCATCCGAGTTTCGCCGTCAACGTTGTTCTCTGTCATCTTCACCATTGCCAACCTTCAAGTTATTGATTGGGTCAAGACCAGAACGAAACAATCATTTGGAGATTTGTGAATGACGAATAAATTGGAAAAAATTGCAAAATCAACAAAAAAATTAGGAAATTATAGAAGAAATTGAAGGAAAAATATTATTGGAAACAAGAATGAAAGGGAAGATTATCAAAAGTGATGAAGAAGAAGCAAAAAAAAAAAGATGATGATGGCGTCGGCTGTGAGAAAAAAATAGAGATGAAGATGATTATTAATTAGGGTTTAGTTTTTATTATATTTAAGCTTTTGATTTTTTGTTTAATGTTAAATTAAAAACAAAAAACTTAGTAAATTGATAAGGATAAAAATGGAATTTCATGGGATAAAAATTTTAGATACCTAATTTTGTTGTACCAAAAGTTATATAAAGAATTATGTCTTAAGAGATTAATATATGATATATATATATATATGTTTTTTTTTTTAGTTTTTCCAATATTATTATATAAAACTTGATGCATCAAGCGTGATAATTAACAAGATTGTGACATGTGTCAGCTAATCGATTAGATTTTGACACGTGTTAAAAACATCCAATTAGATTTTGTCACATGTCAAACAACTATTAAAAATAAAAACTTATTTATTTGTATTTATCAATTATATATATTAATTTTAAATAAAAATATAAAACAATAAATCAAATACCTTTTCCTATTGGGATATTATACTATACATGAAATTTTTTTTTTAATTTGACTAGATTTAAGTTTAAATATCCTAATTTTTACATTTATTTACCTACTTTTATGCTCTCGCCATTCTACACAATTTAAAACTTTAATAATATTTTCCATAAAATTTATTTGTTTTGGCTTTTCATCAGAAAAATAGATTATAATATTTTTCGATATGTGAAATAGAATACGACAATATATATTAGTTTTCTGAGTTTAATATGATTCATTCTAACTCGATTTTTTGTTTGTTGTTGACAACATTGATATGAGGTGTAGTAATTTTTTTTTCCAATTTTTACTTGGTTTTTTTTTTACATTTAATAATTACTAAAATGGTAAAAGTTAAATTTGGATTTTTATACAAGGTAATTAATCTTATCGAGGCATGTTTGAGTCAATCGATTAAATCTATACAAATATAAAACATTTTTTAATTAGATTTATCCAGATGTCAAAAGATTTATCTATTCAAAAATAATAATATCTTAATTTGATAAATAGTAAAATATAATCCTACTTTAAATAGGATTAGAAATATTTAACTATTTGAATATATGTGATATAACTTAGTTAAAAATCGAACAATATAAAAAATAAAATATAAGAATACAATAGATAAATATTTGAAAGACTTTCTATATATAAATGATTTGTAATAACGTCTTCAATTTTATTTTATTATCTAAATGGAGTTATCTAATTTTGTTTTTTCGTCTTTGATTTTGCAAGTTATAAAATATTCAAGAGTAAAAATAGTTCAAATATAAATATGAGAAATAATCCATCAATATTTTCAGAAGTAGATATTTGAATAGTAAAACAAGATTAAAACTTAAAAGTAAAAAAATTTACCAAATTTAAATAGGACTAAGAAAAACTAATAGTTTCAAAAGATGTGATAAAATTTAATTGTAAATCACATAACAAAAACAGAAAAATTAATTAATAAATATTATTCTTCTCGATCAATGGTTTTATAGTAACATTCTTATTTTGATTTTATTTATGTTAACGGATGATCTAATTTTGTTCACCACAATTAAATATTTTATTTTCTATAGATTCATAAAAAGTTAAATCACATACCCGCATATATGCGGGTCTTTCATCTAGTAAAGTATAAACAATAATTAAGTGGCAAATTAGTGACAAATTTGTCACCAACACGTCGCAAATTTCCACGCTTGCGACTTATGAACTTGTAGCTAAATGGTAGCAAATTTTGCGACTAATTTGCTACAAAAATTTGCGCTTATCATTTTTTCGCAAACAACTCACAAACTGTTTCCGTCGGAGTTTGCGACGAATTTAGTTTGTCGCAAATTGTGCGACTAATTTATTGTTTCATAGGCTTCTACAGTGGAGAAGAAGAAGAAATATTGGCTAAAAGTAGATTGCAATGGAAGTGACTAGTAAAGTTAGAGTTGATCGATGTTATTCATTTTGAGTAGTCATTTTAATATGATTTACACCCGTAAATGCTCTATCTATCATCTTCTTATTCAAATTTTATAAAAAAATATTTTGCCTAGTTTGTCTCCGAAAGTTTTGCCTTGCTGTGAGCCTTCTTTTAACAAAACAAAAGTTATTATATGGATATAAAACTGGGGTTAAGCTTGTGTTTTTACACACTATCTCTAAAGGATATTGGTACTTTTGAGATGATCAATATATATCTCTCCCAGGATTTGTCTTAACTGTTTGATTTTTGTCAGTTAAGCATAACAGCCGTTAACACAAAGTTGCATCCATTTTCCTCAGCACAAACATCTCTACCTTGATATTTGCAAGTCAAGTATTTGGTGATTCGTTGTGTAAAAGACTGTGTGCATCATTAAGACGGATGTCATATGTTGTCAACATAATGTTGATGAATATATAGGGATGGATTCGAGACAAAAAGAAATTCGACCCCTTGGGTTCTTTAACGAGAAAGTAGAGAGTAGTGTATGAGAAGTATTTCTAAACCAAAGACCAAGTCGAACAAAAACACAAAAAACCATAAGCAAAGTGAATTATAAAGTATCCGTTTCTATAAAACAAAAAAAAAAAACAGAGACGGATACCAAATCATTTAGCCAAACTTAAACCAGATACTGTCACCGTTTTATCAAAAATTTCAATCTCATATTATCTGCTTAACGACAAACATTTCTAAACTAGTAAATCCAAACTAATTAAGATCAAACCAAAATACAAATGATTTTTTATAGTGTAATATCAGTTGGATATATGGCTGAGTCGTGTTAGATTTGAATAATAATAATAATACACTACAAGAAAACAGGCAAATTTCCGACGGTCAAAACCGTCGGAAAGCCGTCGGAATAATGCTATAAAAGTATTATAAATCTGTTGTTTTATATTACCTTGATTGAAGGTAAGACATCTCGATCTCAATAACATATTACAAATATTTATTAGTTTTTTTAACAAGAGAACAAAGTTTTTTTTTTTTAATGTAACTCTGGATGTTTCAATCTCCCACGTTAAATATAAATATCACAAGCAATTATGAGAGTCTTGTTACAAGATTTTTGTAGAATAAAAAATAAACAAACACATGGGATGATTGCAGCTTTAAATCAGTTGCAGTTGCTTACCCCTGGCTGTGAGAGGTAAGACCGTGAGAGTAAATGTCAAATATAGACAGGGCCCATTTTTTTAGTTAATTTTTATTGTAATTTAATGCCTAAAAATTATTAAAATTATATATAAAAGGATCCAAAATTTTAGATTTTAGTAAATATAGACTATATTTTAAAAAAAATTAAAATTTTTGCCGCCTCTGCTCACAGCCTCCGTAAAAAGCTTAAACCAAAACTAAATAAATGATGGCTCTCTCTGATGAAGAGATCCGAGATAATCAATGGGTGATCTTGATCAAAGACAACCTTGAGAAAGCCCTTAGAGATGATGCTATAAGAAGCCGGGGTAAGCTCTGCATCTACAAAATTCCATATTACATGCGCGGAAAGCTCTACACGTCTTATTCTCCTGAGACCGTCTCGCTTGGTCCGTACCATATTAATGGGGGATCGCAACTCCAGTCCATGGAGTGCCACAAATGGCGTGCTGTCAATAAGATCTTGGAACGTAACAACCATGGCATCGAGATGTTTATTGATGCCATGCGAGAGCTCGAGGAGAAGGCTCGTGCTTGCTACGAAGGTCCCATTTATATGGACAGTAATGAGTTCATAGAAATGCTTGTTCTTGATGGATGTTTTGTTCTCGAGATATTAAGGGGCCGTGTTGAAGGATTCGCGAAACTCGGGTCAGTTTGACTAATTTTTCTGCTTTTGAGTTTTGTCCGGTTATCTCAAATAAATTTCTTGTGAGACTTTAGATCCGGTTATCTATAAACTGTTGACCTCGAATCTTTTGTTTTATGTGTAGATACGAACGTAACGATTCGGTTTTCACGATGCGGGGATTGATGCATTCGATTCAACGTGACATGGTATTGCTGGAAAATCAGCTTCCTGTGTTCGTTCTCGACCGGTTATTAGAGCTACAGCCCGGTACACAGAACGAAACCAGTTTAGTGGCACAACTAGCAGTTCTATTCTTCGACCCACTAATTCCAAGGGACGAGTGGTTGACCAGAACCGTGCCGCAAACATATGAAGCTGACCCATTCACCGACATGGAGGAATTGCACTGTCTGGATATTTTTTGTCGAAGTTTGCTCCTAACTAAGTCTGATTCAAGAAGAGGTTTGCAAAGTAGAAGTAGATGGTATTGGGGTTCGCGCGTAGTGGACAAGCGCCAACAACAAATGATACATCGCGTCACCGAAGTAAGAGGCCGGTATAAAGTTCAGGAGAAGGGAAACCGACCAGTTTTGGGATATTAGTTTCAACGATGGGTATCTAGAGATACCAAAACTATTTATCCATGATAATAAGATACATGTTTTTTCAACCCCATTATTCGTCAAACATACAACCCACCTCTCTCGTGTTTCTTGTAGGTACCAAGTCTCTCTTCTTGAATCTCATAGCTTTTGAGCAGTGCCATATGGACTCAAGCAACGACATAACATCGTACATAGTTTTCATGGACAATCTCATAGATTCTGCAGAAGACGTTAGTTACTTGCGTTCATGCGGTATCTTGGAGCACTGGTTAGAGAACGACTCTATAGTTGCGGATATGTTCAATCGACTAGGTCAAGGAATCATTTTTAACATCAAAGACAGTTATCTATATCCGTTGTCGGTTGACGCTAATGCCTATTATCACCAGCACAATAAATACTACAGGAAGTGGAATGCTTGGAAGAAGACCTTGAAAGAGAAGTACTTCGATAGCCCCTGGGCATATATCTCTTTCTTTGCTGCACTTATTTTGTTACTTCTCACAGCCTCTCAAACTTATTTTGCTGGTTATGATTATTTTAAGCCAGATTCTTAATCGTCAATACTATATATCATGTTGTTTTATTGTACTTTCCATTTGGAATGCATGATTTTTATAACATTTTGTATTTTCTTCTAAGCAAAATAACAACATTTGGGTTTTGAAATACTTTATGGTATTGTAAAACGTTTTGAAGAAAAATGATTTATGAAGAAAAGAGATGAAGCAAACGAGATGGCCACGGCCAGCGGACTTGAAATCCTTATCTATCATCTACGCTTATCAGCTCGAATAACTCACCTTGTTCTAATATCTGCTTATCCCGCTGCTCTGGTTCCAGTGGAGCTCACACTGACTATGGTAATTAAGTTTAAAGCCTTATGTGAAATCTATTTGAATTTCTAATTCTATCTTCATAGTTTTGTCTCAAAGGGGAACTCTTGCTCTGCAGGCTTGTTAACTCTTGTGAATCAAGATGATGACAAAACTGCTCTTCAGGTATATTATTATGAAAATCTTCCTCTGATCTTATGTTTATGTGAAGAAGAGGTTTTGTCTCTCTTAGCGATTTTTAACTTTGAAAAGGTGAGAAACTTGAGCGGCCATCGGATATCAGCTATTCCGATCTCTGGATCATTTGTCTACAACACGGCGACATGTTAAAGGTTTGTTTCTTCCTACTCTCACCACTGATCTTTCTTGAATATCCATTTGAGAATCTTTTCGGAATCATATATGCAGATACTTTCAAACGGAGTATACGAATCCACACTTCATAGAGTGATCAATAACTCTCCGCAATACCGAGTATGCGTTGCATTCTTCTACGAGGTTATAAACTTGTAACGTTGTGTTTCCCACATTTGGATTTGGATTCATGTTTTTTATAACTCCTTGAATTAACAGACTAATTTCGACGCGGTGGTGGAGCCATTGGATATAGGTAAACAGAAGTATCCTGAAGGGAAAGGATCCCAAGTTTTCAAAAGAGCCGTCTATGGAGAGCATTTAGTAAGCAAAGTTGGACTTTGCAATGTAATGGAATAATACTCTTTAACCCTCTTTTGTACACAATCATCAACTTGAGGTTCAAACTTGGCTTTTAATAATAAAAAAATTACTTCTTTTGTTATCGATTATATCGACAATATATTAGAAATACAGTAGAAACTCGATAAATTAATATTCGATAAATTAATAACTCGATAAATTAATAAATTCTTATGGTCTTAAATTTATTTTTTGATGTAAGTAATATATTTATAAATTAATAACTCTATAAATTAATAACTCTATAAATTAGTAAAATATCGTTTACCCAACAGTATTAATTTATAAAGTTTTCATTTTAGCAATAAAACATTCAGATTTATTAATCAATATTGAATCTATTATTTAGGTGTTTTTTATCAACTTGTATTATATGGGGTGTAAATCAGATATAGATGACATGGTGTAAATTCTTTACTCTAAGCATTTCATTTATAACATGTAAATTTACTATCCAATTTACTACTACCTCATTTCCGTTTTATACGAAATTTTGGTTGAATGCGCGAAAATTTAAAAAGAGAAAAATTATAAACAAAATTTTATTTAATAATTGATTTAAAAAAAATCAACCAATCATGTGAAAGACTATAGAATTTCAAATGTCAAAAGTATCAAACAACATTAGAGCACCTCCATCGCTTGAGTTATGATTTACACCATATTTTACCGATTTTTACTATGTTTTTAATTAATAAATAACTTGGTTTTGACAATTAATTGCTAGTTTTATTATTTTCGTGGGTCGTAAAGTCTTTGTAGGTAATTGGAGCATTTTGGCTCTAAAAGAAGAAGAAACAAGTCTTTTTAAAGAAAAGACATATTCTGGTTTGTCAGATATTTCACCTCAGATGAAGATGTTCCTACCATTCGATCGAGCTCAACTTTTGCCATGAGATAGAAAAAGATCTTAGGTGCTATCTGAAAATACGCTCAATATATGAAAAACATGCAGGTTTCCAAACTTCAAAGAATATTCCTAATTCTCTTAGGATATACACCTAGCCGACTTCCTCACCTATATAATTACATGTTTTCTTTGAGGGAGAGTCTTTGGCTCGAGCTCTTTAGTTTTAGGGTTTTTAGGTATTGATCTTCAAGGGAAAAATCCTCTAATCTTTCTACCAGCAGAGAAAAGCTTTCTAAACCCTCTTTATTAATAATATTTTTTCATTCTACTCTTGTTATGATCTTCATTTCTATGATTAATTAGTTTGATTGTTGGGTTTTAGGAGTTTCAAGGGGAGTTATTCATGGATCAATAAATATGAATATTTCATGATTAGGAATTAGTGGAGTCTTCATCTATACTTTCATCTCATGCATATGGCTAGTTTAACCAACTTGTGATTGAATCTAAATATATCTTACGAATTTGAACATTTTCATTACGAGAGTTGTGTTACGAAATCATGAATGATTGATTGGAACTAGTATAGATGAGTTTGAACTTTATCATTGCGAGAGTTGTGTTAAGGATTAGGTTAACATATCGAATCTTAATTCCTTTTATGCATACTAGGTTATTTCGCGCGCTACACCGCGGATTTTTTTTGTTAATTTTTGTTTTGTTTTACATTTTAAAATTGTTTGCTCCGCACATAATCGATGTATATTTTTTATTCTAAGTAATTTTTGTTAATATTTTCTTTCTGATAAATATCTATGTGATGATGCATAAACTTTATTTTTTAATAAATATAATTTTAGATGTTCAAACAAATGCAGTTATTTTTTTTTGTCAACAATCACCATTATATTAAATCAAATACTGAAAGATAGTACAAACTAAAAAGGATAAACAATGGCAAGAAATGATTAAATAAAATTATTGTTTACAATGATTATAGTATTTAAGGATAATAATTGTATATGCAACTTATATTTATTTATAAGTTTTCACTTTTCACATTTCACATTTGAGAGAATCATTTTAAACATATGAGTTTGATGAGTCCATCATAAAGATCTACTCTTCCATGTGCTTTTAATTATGCGGGTCCATCAGAATGATCCACTCTCTTGTTATTGCTTGGTAGATTTGATGAGTATCTGTATAGCCATCCCCATTAATCACCATAAAAGATAACAAGCAACAACTTCAACAATAAAAAGACACGTAATCAATAGCATGAGTGAGTTGAGCAAATTAGTAAAGTTTCGCGTACTTCTTCTTAAGAGCAACATATGAGTTTAGTTCCTTAACCTGCACAAACACTACATCACCTGACATTAGCAAACTTTGAAAATTATTGACATATGAGTGCATCAAGAGGTGTAAGAAGAATTCAACCGAGTCGTTGGACTTGACCAGGTAAGAACCAAACAAGATTTCTCATGCTTATTACCTACTTGCAATGTGGTTAAAGAATCATTAAGGATACACCCGCCGACACGCCTCTAACGCTCCCTCACCAAGCCAACGCAGATGTCAAGATAGGAGGCTCAAACGTCCAAAAGAGATTATTGGAAGAAGATGTTGACTGAAAGATCATGATTTTAGGCTGCTTTGGTTTGGAGCAGGAAGAAGGGGTTGTCCCCATGCACAACTTGTTACCAATCTGGCGACTTCCATGTTGTCATTTGCTTCACCACTTTGTTTGGACAACCACCTCAAGGGACTAAACCGTAGGAGATTAATATGTCTAAAAACCCTGGACCTGTTACTTGCATGCGTAAGACGGTAAGAGTGTGTAAGCAACAGTGAGAGAGGCAGATTCTGTACATCCTCGGAAGTTTCAAATTCTTTATAATAAGGAAGATCAAGAAATTAAATAATTCCAAAAGCGAGATTGATGATGATAAACTCTCTCTATAATTGCACCTTGAAATTCATGAAATCGGCCTTAGAGCTTTCTCCGTGGCGAACCGTTGTTGGAAAGAACTGACTCGCACGATCTCGTATCCGTAAACTCGAAGTTCAAGATCCTTAAACAACCGAAGAAAATTTCGCCTCAGATCCAAACCTATAACTATCGAATGCTATTTTTCCAAAACATAGATTAGGAATATAAGCATTTGGAGCCAACAGATATTGTTTCCAAATGTCGACCATGAATGAGATCCCTTGCTCATCGTGACTTCCAGCAAAACAATCGAATCTTGATTTAATATGATCTCACATCCTGTATGAAGCATTTGGAAATGCTTCGGGAAAGCAAAAATCAAAAAAGTTAAGAGTGCTAGTCAAACCATTAATTGGTTTTCGCTTACTGGTCAAGATGTCCTTTGATTTTATAAGAACAATTTATCGGAAGACGGGGAATATAGTCAAACGTAGAGGAAGGTTCAAGCATTTATCTATTGTTTTTCTTTTTCAAATATCAAAATATCTATGTGTCATTAAGTTATATTTCCATTGGTTATCGACATAAGTTTTTTTGTACACATGTCAATCCTATAATTGCAAAAAATGGTGATGTGTTACCACATGGAGAGATTTTTGTGTCTTTATAGTATTTGATTTATCTATCAGATTGCTTTGCGAGAGTCGAGTATTAGGTTGTTTGATATATTAGTTTTAATTGCGAGAGTTGGTTGACTAATATTGTTAAGTGAATTCGATTTAGGAATCTCCTTTTGCTAGATTTACATTGGATGAGCTTTGTATCAACTTATGTGGCATGCGTACCTTTTCACTTGCATAACGTGAATGAATTAGGTTGTTAGACATGTTTAATTATTGATATGAGAATTCTATAGTTAATTTACGACTGATTTGTTACTTAACTATATCAGTGTTACTAGTTCTTGAATAAATTGTTATATGAACCCTGAGATTTCTCTGTTGCCCAACGCTTGTTTCCATTTATTTACCATCGACATTTATTTAATTGCATCATCACAATCCCCATATTTCATTCTAACTTAATTTTCTTCCAAAAACCTTTAGTGCCCTACCAGTCTCTAGTGGATTCGACCCTTAAATAATACTTTGATCGCCGTGCACTTGCAGCTGGTCTTTGTCTAGTCTAAGTAAAATTAGATACTCATCAAGTTCTTACGTGAGTATCTTATTAATATTATATTAATATTTTTGATAAAATTAATTTATATAATTAAATTAAAATCTTGAACCAATCACAATCAGTCATGTTGCTCAAGAGTTTCTGATCTCCCGTTCAAAGTTTCTTAAACAAGAAACTATCCCCACTCTCTTTCATTTTTTTGCTATATTTTTTTTTAATGTCTAGATACTGGTTTAGAAACCAGCAATGGGCATGGTTTTAAAATTTATACAAAACTTGTCAAACATCTTATAAAATAAAATTTTAAAAATTTTTAAACAACTTATATAATGAAACAGAGGTGTAATATTAATTTAACAGAATATGATAAATTGTTCTACTATGTTTTTTTTTTTCTTTTGATACACTATGAAAATTTTGAACCTTTGGATATTTCAAATTTAAAGAATAACCCTCCGTACAAAAAAAGGTTTGAACCCGGAGTACAAAAGAACCAACTCCCTTATCTTACCACTAGATCACCACACTTTTGTTCTACTATGTTGCTCATGGCTATTCTTCTCTATCTCTGTTTTATTTCTTCGTTTGTTTGTTTTATAACGGTTATTTCACCACTGCGTCTGTTACAAGTTGCCATACTTTTCTCGTGGTGTTTTACTACGATACCCTGTCGCTTTATCAGCTTGAGTGACACACCTTGTCTGAATATCTATGGTTCTTGGCGGGAAAAAAACTTCCAAGTGATTATGGTAACTAATCTTGAGGTTTTTTTTTTTTTTTTTTTGTCATAAAATCCTGAGGTTAAATTTTTGATTTCTTCGCATAATTTTTGAAAGTGAGATTTGGGGCTTGATATACGTTAATACGTCTGTATGATGAATCTATACTATAATAAGAAGCCAGCAGGTCAGCACTCTCCAGAAGAGGACACCTGGCTGGCCTCAATGCTCGACAATTGTCTCAAAGAAGAAAAAAAAAAAAAAAAATCTTGAACATCTCAACCGTCGTCACTCACAGATTCGCTGCTTGTGTCCCTCTTCCCTTTCGAGATTTCAATTGCAACGTTACACAGTAAAGTGCAGAATGATCAATATCATAAAGGTTCCTTCTCATCTTCTCCAATCGATTCATCTGATTCTAACTCATCAACCTCAAAAGTTACAATGACAAACCTCTCTCTACAACTACAAATCTCTTATGGCGTCTTTGGTTGATTCCGTCACCATAACCCGCGTGTTTATTTTTCCGATCGCATCTTCGATTGGTACCGTCGGCAGGAAGCCGGATTTCTCCAGTCAAGTTAATGAAACCAAAAGGTTACAAGGCTTCGCCGAGTCAGGGGTGAATCACATATCTAGATACGTTCACGGTGAACGAGTCGTCTCCGAGGTTCATGACACCATTGATGAATCGCTCTCCATTAACGAGAGAGATGATAAACAAAGTCTATAAGACGAGTTTGTTTAAGTACTTTTTCAGTTTCTCCTTCTTTGTTAGCTTATGTCATATTTCACTCTAATTATTAGTGTGTTTTGTTAAAAGTTTTCAATATGTTGAGTCTCTGGTTTTCCTTTTTCTGTGATTTGACCATATCCAGAGGGTGTGGTAGTCCCTAAAGTTTATTTATCAAAGCATTCCTTACACGTTCTTACCGTTTTCATTAACTCACTATGTGCTCAGCTCACCAGTGCGTCTATTCTATCACATATGAACTGATGTTTTGGTAATAACACAGAAACCCGTGATCTGCTTCCTAATTGAATGCCTCATTTGCCCCAAACTTTGTGGCTTTTACATCCTTGGATCATGTGACGCCCACATGGAAGGATACTTGATATGTTCCCCCGCCAAAGATGCCTTGGCTATCAATGAACGCAACACTTGGGCTTATGTTGAGTAAATTGTATACTTCTCACCGTTGATTGAGGTAGGAGCTAATGCAATGAAATCAACCATTTCATTGCTACTAAACTAAGTAAAGGGTTTGTTACTTCTTAACTATTACCAATTTGAAATTCAGATACTTATGTAATGTGTGTATCAGAGATTTTTTTCTTGTTCAACATTTTAATTTTAAATATCAATGAGCACTTTAGCTCAGAGTTGTGGAGTAAGTGTACTAACAACTACGACACCATTGCAAGGAAATGTATCATCTCGTCTATCGCTGTTTTGACATCTTCACATTTCGTATTACGTAATCTTTCTCTTATTGATGAATTTTTTTGTCTTATTAACACGCAAATGGTCAGAATGAATGGAGTGGAATCAATGGAACACGGGTCCTATAGTCGACATGAAAGAGTCAAAGAGAGCAAGGTAAGAATAAAAAGCTTTGTTCTCTGGTGAGTCTATGTTTACAATGTATGGGATGTTGAGCCAAAACACTTAAAATTTGTAATAAGATATGGGATGTTTACAATGTGATGGCAAACGTTTACAGCAATCAAAGTTGTGTGTGCATGCTTTTGAGGATTTCAAACTACAATTTCAGCTCATCTTCTTCTTTTACGAGATGATTCCAATCTCTTGAACTCGAATCGCCTATTCTCTTGCTCGCACATTTTCGTCTTCGTGATTAAATATGGTAACGCTCATCTTCTTCTTTTACGAGATGATTCCAATCTCTTGAACTCAAATCGCCTATTCTCTTGCTCGCACAGTTTCGTCTTCGTTATTAAATGGTAACGCTCAAAGCTACATTCTCTCACATTAGTCGAATATGGCTCTTTACTCTAAATTAAGATGAATTTGAAGCTGCCTCTGTGCTTGATTTGATTTTATTCGATTTAGGTTCACCGCGAGTGAGTAGAGGATGGAGTTACCGTTCGAGAAGATGGGAAGACTGTGATGCGAATGAAATCTAAATATTAGATCAAAATGAAGGAGCTCATGAATAGATCCAGTTAAGCATCTCTATCTCCTTTTATCCATATTGATTTTATACTTCTTTAGTTCATACTCAACAAGCGTAAAATTCCTCTCAAAAGGACAATTTTAAAGTATCTAATTTTGTGTGTATCTGGCTTGAGAGATCGATATGCTTGAGGTTAATGGAGATTACTATGGGTTTGTTTAAATTCGTTTTTTGTTGTTTGTGTAATTCGAAGCTGTTAAGAATTTTCCTTTGTTGCACCAGGGCTAGGACACGCAGCTATACTATGCAAATTTCGTAAGAGAACAAATGAAACAAGGTACGTATGTGTTAGCTCAGAAAATTCATACTTGATCCATAGAAGTTCTTTTGGGTTTGCATGTGTCTCTGGCTGTAAAAGAAAATAGAATTGTATTATGAAACTCTAGAGTGTCAATTAAAGTGTCCATCTTTAAGTTGTAAATAAGACTTACATACAATGTCAGAGATACCTTTGTGGATATATTTAGCCGGTGAGCGATTCTAAAAAAAGTGCGATAAATAAAATTAAATGGCGATCAGAAACTCTTACTATGTGGGTATGTGTTATGTTTTAAAATCATTTAGTCTCTATTGAACGATTTTTTAAACCAAGAGGCTTAAATTTGATGGTTGGATCAAAGATTGGGTTTCATGGCTGAATACATTCAGGAGATAAAAGGAAATCTCTGTTGTCAATATGTTCAAATCGAAACAATTACATCTTATTTACAATACTTGTCTCTAATGCTATCGAAGTTACAATAAAACAAGCAATAGTACTTAAGGTTCATTCCTACAGTTTTAATTGACAATAAAAACTCAATTTTGATATTTGTAATAGAAAAATGTAATTTAAATGGTTTCAAACTTTACGATGTACTCAACAAAACAAATTAGTTTGTGTATGAATAACCCGCGCGTATGCGCGGGCATTGGCCTAGTATATACTAAAGAAATAAGAGGGCAAAATATAATAGAAACGAGTTTACTCCAAACGTCAATGATTGTCAATGATTGAACAACTGATATTTATTGTATGTGTGAACATGTAACATCTAGGGGTGGAATTCTTATCCGGGATCCGAGATCCGATCAGTTATGCGTTCAGATTTGTTTCGAAAATTAGAATATCCAGGGAAGCAAGATCCGAATAAAGATAGTAAAATCTAGGATCCGTGAAAAGAAGATCCAGATAGCAAAATTTTAAGGTCCGAATATCATGATCTGGATCTGGACGCATTAAATATATTAAAAACATATATATTTTATATATATTAAGCTATTATTATATAAATATATATATCTATAATTGATTTTAGTTCTTTTTATAATATATTATACTTATTATGAAAAATATCATTCAAAATTTTAATTAATAATTTATTTTTTAAACATTATTTTTTATTACCATTATTTTTAGTTCTTTTTTTAAAACATTATTTTCTATTTATTTATTAATTATTTTAATATTTTTAATATTAATTTTGGATCCGGATATCCGGATCCGTCCCACCCTAGTAACGACTTATCTAAAGCTGTAATCTGACCATGCTTTGTTTATTTCTTTTTATACAATACCCTTATAAAAAGCTGTCACAAATGCTTGCAATATTTATATGCAAGGAGTGAGATTTCACACTTTCATTATAAAAAAAAAAAAAGACTTTGTACTCTTATAAAAAGACTAATAAATACTTGCAATATATTATGAGATTATTTACTGATAGAAATTTTGTAAAAAACTCTTATATAAGGCTGTCACAAATGCTTGCAATATTTATATGCAAGGAGTGAGATTTCACACTTTCATTAAAAAAAAAAAAAGACTTTGTACTCTTATAAAATGACTAATAAATACTTGCAATATATTATGTGATTATTTGCTGATAGAAATTTTGTAAGAAACTCTTATAAAAGGCTGTCACAAATGCTTGCAATATATATATGTAAAGAGTGAGATTTCACATTTTCATTAAAAAAAATAAGACTTTGTACTCTTATAAAAAGACTAATAAAAATTTGCAATATATTATGGGATTATTTGCTGATAGAAATTTTGTAAGAATTACAAATCAAAAAGTCTTCCAAGTTTTTTTTCTTTTTGAGAAAAAATCTTCTAAGTTCCTAGCTAGGTTATCATATCATCCTAGTCTGCCAGTGTATCAGAGATTTTTTTAATTTGTTTTTATTTAAAGTAAATTGAGTTTAGAATATTTATGATTGTAAACTTGTAATGCAGAAAATGTTTCCGCTGTTTTTTTTAGTGGATTAAATGTTATTTACCATAATTAATTCCAATGAAAAATAACATTGATAATGTATATATATATATATATATATATATGTATATATACTTATATATAATTGTTTAAGTTATGATGATTATGTATTTGGTATGATCAGATAAACATCCTAACATAATATTTGGATTATTTCGTTTACAGATACACATTGTGAATATCTTAAGTTTCACGAGTTTCACTTCATATTTGAATTTTTACAGTCTATAATTCTTGATCTGCAAAATAACATCTTGTTCTCCCGGTTAACTTCGATACTATATATTTTATACACACACCCACAAGCATTTATGAGTCTTTTTTGTAAGAATATGAAGTCTTTTTTTTTTGTAATAGTTTTGTAGAGTGAAAAATAAGCAAAACATGGCCAGATCACAGCTTATTATAAAAGTGGATTTTTTTTTCTCCAATCTCAATAGTTGAAGTTTTTACAAGAATTTATTATTCAAAGTCATTTTTTTACGGAGTTTGGTTGTTTTCAATCTTACTCGTTGAATATATATAATGCTAACATTTATGAGAGATCTTTTCTTTCGAGAGTTTGGTTGTTTCAATCTCACTCGTTCGAAAGACTCATAAATGCTAGTAGTTGATGATCAGTTGTTTTATCAGTTATAAGCAAAATTAACTTATCAAATAAAAACTTAACAAAGCTAACAACTTACTCATGATCTAATTGCAGCAAGTGAAAGAGTTCGAACCAGAGAAGACAAGGACTTAAATTACTAAACCATAAAGAACTTTCATTAAGCTAAAGCATCAACAAAGGTTTGGTTTGGATGAACTAAACTAAGCAGAAATGTAAATAAACCAGAAATACGCAAAATAGAGACTTGAAAACAAATGCAACGATGATGGGAGCACCAAATATCGGGATAGCAATTGATGTAGATCAATAGATCTCGGCTAACAAAATCAGGGCCTTTAGTATTAAGCTCACTCTTAAGCATGAGACACGAATAATGATCATCCCACTTTCGTGATGCTACTAACCACTTTGTTGAGTACAAACATCTAACTAACTTTCCCTGCTAGATATAAGTACTCTTCAAGCATTAAGATCAAGTCCCAATAAAGCTCACCTAGCTCCCCTTAACAACACTTTCATGGCCAGGGGTCGCTAAGCCGAGCAAAAGGTCAGTCATTCATTCCATCAAACACCTTTCGGGTAGGGGAATGCCTCAAGACAAAACTCAAGGCCGTAACCAAGAACCGAGCATTAATCTTAGCCTAAGCTCGAGAAACGTAAGGGTTAGGCCGAAAATAAGTTAGCCAAGCTCTAAAACTTCTACATCTACTACCCTGATACTCGATGAGTGAACTACTCACTCATGGCTACGGGAAAAACCATGATTGACTCGAGCGAGGTGCGAATGATGATATGTGAAGATAAATGCGATTAACAAGTAAAAGAGTGAAGCTTTAAGCTAAAGACTGAAACTTTATAACCAAAGTAACTTAGAACATCAAAGATCCGATGCTCTAAGGATCGATTACAACGCAAACGTAAATGGAAAGCTTAAAAACGTAAAAAAGAAAGAAAAACAAGACTTCGGTTTTTCAGGGGTTAAGAACATATATATAGCCCCTCATAACAGTACCCGGGTCGATCCGACGCGTTAACGTATTGTCCAGCTCGAGTCAACGGTCGACCCAGGAAAGTCAACAAAATACATTAAATATCGGTCACTCCATATGAGGGAAGTGACCGATTTCCGTTTCCTATCCAACGCGACCAACAGCTCTCGAGTCGCGACACGAACCTCTCAATGGGGGTAGTATACTGGTCTTCCTCATCGGTTTGTACCGATATCATGAGATATCGGTTTGTACCGATATCATGAGATATCGGTTTCTTCAGCTTATTCTTCACCCAGTTTGATGCGCCTGGTTCAACAGTCGGAGAGTCTTGTTGCTCCAACATAACAAGGAGATGACCTGTGACATCTGTGCATATATTTAAGGTGCACTAACGTCCTGATTCTCACCCAAGTCGTGAAGTTCACTAGGTTTGTTGAGACTTCATCCTTCTCCTATTCCAAGTGCCTCTCACCGGTGTTCCTTGATGATCTCGACTAATTTCTGCTCCGTTGCTCCCTGTTTGATCCGGAACCCTGTTCCTCTGCTCATCTGCTCCTTTGTACTCCACTCCAACCCTCTAGGCTCTAGTAAGCCGGATAACTCCATTAAAGCATTAGTACCACCTGAAAAAGGGTAAAAGAAGGAGAAATATTTACAACTCTATCCTAGGACTCTAAGATGCAAATGTGAACTAAACTATGGCTAAAGGGTGCCTAAATGATGCAGAATAAAGCTAAACAGAGGATAAATGTATGCAAATATGTACACAGATAATGCAAATATATAGACATATCAACTCCTCCAGACTTGCCTTTCGCTTGTCTTCAAGCAAACATAAGAGCAAAGCGGGAAGAGAGGTTTGAAAACAGAGGTTTATTTCTAAAGAACAGAATGCCAATGCAGGATAATACTACTCAGTGCTAAGGGTGGACCTAACTACTCATTCAATCTTTCCATACTCATCGTAACTTCAATCTTTTGCCTCTAGATTCAATATCAAGTGCTCAAATGTACCATGTCCACCAATTCCCTACATTCATTAAGATATTCTAACTGTGCAGTCTCGCATATGGGAAGTTGACCTAGTCCAATCGGCTTGGTAAGAAATAAGCTAAATGTGAAGCAAATTGGGGTTCAAAATATTTCAGTGATATATCTCAAAATCAGGCACATGTCATTACATAAAAGCAATGGAGAAGGGAAACAATTTATGCATACAAGATACATTCTTCCATATCCTACCCAACCCATCTCTTTTGTAACTCTCTTACTTTCACTCTCACTTTAAACACCATTCACTTCAACTTCTTTTTCTTTTCTGGAAATGATCTAGGGAATTTCTTTGCAGTACTCAGACATCTACTCTCACACTCCCTTTTGGCTTTGGATTTCTCTGTTTTTACTAGGAGTTTCTTCACTTAAACTTTTTAGCTTAAGAGTAGTACCTCTTTTATTTACTTCTTTCCCTAGACATCTTTTTCCTTTTTCTTAACCATTTTGATTACCCCTTCTTTTTTTTCATTTTCACACAACCATCTTTTTGGTTCTTTTCATTTCCTTCTTTCCTCTCTCAACTCTCACACCCTTATGTACCCAGAACCATCTTAACATTGGTAAAGCAGCAAAAATCACTCAACCCACCTAAACTAGCCAGTGTGACTACTCATAATGGAAGAATGATACTTGTCGCTTCCATCTCAAGAGATTTTATGCATGAGGTGCAGACAAAAAATGTCTCACTCAACAAACAGATATTGGTTTCAAAGAAGGGTCAGGGTAATGCAGGGTATGGTACCATTGATGCATTCATATTTTAGCATATTTAGTATATATTTTCTTTAGCTTTTGTAGTCATTAGACTTACATTTTTGCATATTTTTCATCGTTTTGAGTCTCATTTCATACTTAGGATCATTTTAGAGTCTAGGATACATTTTTTTGCATTTCGTGCATTTTTGGTTCCTTTTTAGGTACTTTGGAGACATTGGAGTGAGTTGGAGACAAAGCGGCTAGAAGAATTGATCAAATGGGCAAAACACATGCAGGAGAAGTACAAAGCGGCTGAAAGATCATCTCTGTTGAAGGTCTTACCTTGATCGGATTAATCTGATATTTTGTGACCAGGAAGGAAATTGAGTTATCTTTCCAATGGAAGTGGTTTCAACTCATTTGGAGCTGTATTGCGAAAGTTATTGAAGATTTAGTGAAGACATGTCCGTCTGGCGAGCAAAAGAAGCAAGTGCAGAACTTTAACAAGTGGATCGATCGATCCATAACTGGATCGATCGATCTGATCATCCAGATTTATCCGCGGGATCCTTGGATCGATCCAGCTAGAGGAGGATCGATCGGGCAAAATCTTTAGTAACTGGATCGATCGATCCAGAGGTGGATCGATCGATCCACTTACTAAAGGTTTGGATCGATCGATCCAGTCCTCAAGACAGCACTTTTTGTGACGAAAAATCAGCCACCTACTCCTACTTTATTTGGTCAAAAACGTGTTTCATGGCAAAAAACCTTTATTTTTCAGCCATATATATCTGTATCAACCTCATTATTGAAAAAAACTTAACTTCACTTTACTTTTTCTTGTTCTTGAGTGGAGGAGACTTTTATTTTTGATGGAGGAAGTTTCCCTTCCTCTTGAGTTGGTTTTGATCCAAACTCTTCTTTGATGTTTTGGATGGATTTTCATCTTCATGCAACTCTAGAGAAGGATTCTTCACCTCTATCTTTTATTCTTATGTTTATATATTTTGTTCATATCATGTTTAGCATGTAGTCTTTGTTGGATCATGGATTATGCTAGATTAGGATGCTTTGATAGTTAGATGATGATAATTATGGTTAATCTTTGTTAGATCCTTCACTTAAGTTGTTCTTAATGCTAGTTTTGACTTATCCACTCAAAATCTAGATCTCTAGGCATTTTCATACCCGGAAGGTGTTTGTGGAAATACTTGAACTAAACTTGTTGTGAGCTTGGGTCACATAGCTACTTGACCGTGGTTCTATGAACTCTTGTGACAAAAATGGGAGAATATTAATGCTTGTCTAATCATTGAGATGGAATGCTTGACCGCGGATCTTGAATGTGATTAGGGAAAGAGGTTTTTACCATTGGCGTGGACTAACCTTAAAAATGAATATTCCATTGTCTAGGATAGTGTTTGATTCAACCTTTGACATCATTGTTGATTGTTAACCCATTCTTATGATAGTTAACCTCATGATCCAACGTTTTTATTTTGTTTATCTTCTTTCATTTCATTTTCTTGAATTTCTTATTTTGTTTCATATTGAATCCATGGGTTAGGATGATCCATGGGTGATTAGTTGAAGAGTTAAGGTGTTTTATAGTTAGATTCTTAGACTTCTATGCTTGCTAAGTGTTCTTAATGCTAGATTGAATTTGATCACCTTAATCTAGATCTTAAACCTTCTATAGCATCGAAAGTGTTCATTGAAGGTTTGATCAAACTTAGTATAGCTCTAGCTTGAATAACCAAAGGGATTTGATGTTAGGATTGCTAGATGGTTAATAGACTTGAGCTTAATGTGTGTTTGAGTGAACGAAACCAATGGGAATTGATGTTTAGTTCATGATTGCATAAGGGTTTCTACCTCGGGAGAGGATTGATCTTCATTAGTGTTCTAGACTTATGGAAATTTAGGATTGTTTAAAGTAAGCACCTTGACTTAAAGCTAATTGCCTTGGATCAACCACCATACCCATGTGTTCTCTTTTAGTTAAATTAAGTTAAAACTTGTGTTAATTGCTTAGCTTATTCGAATACTTGGATTCTTAGTGTTGCTATTCTTAACTCCTTGTGGTTCGACCCTATGCTATGCTACAACAACTAGAGTGTGTTGTTAGCTAAGTTTAGGAAAATATAAATACAATTTGACACACATCAACCATCCTCATTCAAATTATGTACTTGAATCGGGATAGCCATTCAAACCATTGGAGAGTAGTAAAAAGGGATAAGATGGTTTGAATGTGTGTATACTGACCATGGTTAAGGTCTAAAATCCCATAAGCGAGAGAATTAAAATTTAATTACAGTCAAATTAGGGTGGAATTGGATTCAAATCAAACAAGTGATCAGCAGGACTTAGGGAATCTAGAGGGAAGAGATCAGAGATATGAAGAAGCAAGAACTTTCACGGTTCATCTAGCAAGAGAAAGGCATTATCAAGATATTCACAAAATGATCTATGTACTGAACACCTATGCAATGTATTGTTATGTAATACAAATGGAAGTGCAGTCCTATTATGCTTTTAGATTCATTCATACATGAAAAGAAAACAAAAAAATGCAGATGTGATGCGACTATATGCATGTTCTTTTTGTTTTTGAAAAATTTTAATGCCAAAATGAATGCAATGCAAGGAAATGCAAAGATGCAAGACACTATGAATATACAAAAGAAGAAAGTGGCAAAAGAAACTGATATAATGCGTTTTTGGTGCATTCTAACCCTTGTTTTGTAGGCTTTTATCGAGTCTTTCATCTCTATCGAGTCATTCTAGGTACAAAAAGTGGCTGGAAGCAATGATTGGAACTTGCAATCGGATTTGGCTAGAAAGGAATAAAGTTGGACCCTTTTTGAACATTCTGGAGAAAGGGAGCACCTAGTACGAAAGAGGGAGCACCTGCTCCAAGCAGAGTCATTAATGGGCTTTTTCCTAAACCTAATTTTCCAACCCTATTTTTGGGCCAGCCGTAATGGGCCTTTAAATAGGTCTTTTTGCTGGATCTTTTTGGGGGAGAGCCAACACACAGCAGCCACGTTTTCACGCAGCAGCAGCATCATGACGAGAGAGATAGAGAAAGAGAGAGAGAGAGAGATTCAAACCATTGTTTTAGAGTTTATCCTTCACGTTCTTATCGAAATTTTCTAAACCCTAAACTCTTTGCTTTTGATTTAATGAAGTTTCTTTCATCTCTTGCTGCTGTTGGTCGTTTGATTATGAGTGAGTAGTCATCTTGTTAAGTTAAGGGTTTTTCGATGGGAGTTTGATTCATGAACTAAGCATAGATAGGTTTTCATATAATTATTCGATAGTCTCCACCTATAGTCGATCTTTATGCCTAGGTTAGATTGATCACCTAGCCTTTGATTTTAGGTTGAATTTACTCACGACAGTGTTGTAAATCGCTGGAATTGGCTTAGGTGGGCGAGTTGTCTTTAGCCAACGAAAGTTGAAGTTAAAGCAACTCGTGAACAAATCAACCCAAATCGCTTAATGCTCTTCATTCTTTGTAACCTCAAACGACAGTTTAGCGTGTTAGATTGTTTGTTGAAGTAGTTGATGCCACGACAGTGGGTCTTCTTGAATCTATGGTTGAGTTCTAGATTGGTTCATAACTTGATAACCTGAATAATTGCTTGGTTTTGATGTCATAATCCCTGAGATATCCCCTGACCTAACTCTTTCATTATCATTGCTTACACCGTATTTACATATTTGCTTTCTAATCGTGACAACTTAAAACCACTTGATCGCTTAGCTGAAATCGTATCTCAAAAGATTAGAGTGTATTGCTAGTCCCTTTGAACGAACCTCACTATTCTACATTGATTAGTGATACCTAGGTTTTAATCTTATATAAACCCAAAAAAGGACTATCATCAGAAATGGTCATGTAGCTGCTGCTATTCGGAGGCTAGAACAACAAATGCAGCAGTTGCAACAACAGCAAAAACCACAGCAACAACGAACCATAGGGGATATGGACAATCCCCATGCCTATTACCGAAACCGAGCTGCGATAGTTCCCCCCGCTGTTGAAAGGAATGATTATGAGATCAAACCACAGATGATATCGCTGGTTAAGCAGCACTTGTTCCACGGATTGCCTGCTGAAATTCCGATGGACCATATAGAGAATTTCGAGGATATTTGCTCCACGACAAGCTCTAATGGGATGAACCCGGATTTCGTGAAATGCAAGCTGTTTCCATTTTCACTCGCGGACAAAGCTTCTCGTTGGCTTAAGTCTCTACCTGCTGGATCCATCACGACCTGGACACAATGTAGAGCCACGTTTTTGGACCACTTCTACACCAAGTCCAAAACCGCGAGTCTAAGGAACAAGATCTCCTCTTTCCAGCAACATCCAGGAGAGTCATTTTGTGAGGCATGGGAACGGTACAAAGAGTACAAGAGGGAATGCCCACATCATTGTTTCACCGATGAGAATCTGCTTAGTATCTTCTATGATGGAGTTAATTGGAATTACAGGAATACGCTCAATTCTGCTAGCAATGGGAATTTTATGACCAGGACCGCGGAAGAAGCATATCAATTGATAGAGAATTTGGCTGCAAGTTCCAGGAATCGCTGCCATGAGTATGATGAGCCTATATATGTCAGCAGTGTTGAGTCAAAGAAGATTGATGAGCTGACAGCGAAAGTGAACCTGTTGTTGAAGAGAAATCAGAGAAGTGTCCAGCTTTGTGAGAACAAAAGAGATAAGCAGCATGCTGAGGTGAACTATGTGGGTGGAGACTATGTGTAGAATCAGAGCTTTCAAGCTCATGCGTCTAACTCTCAAGACGAGCTGAAGTCCCTTATGAAATTGGTTTTACTCAGCCAGCAGAAATCTGCTAATGAGATCAATGTCAAGGTGGACAGCATGTACATTAATCTCAATAGTAGGTTTGAAGCTGTTTGCACTCATGTGAAGAAGCTTGAAATTCAGGTTGCTCAAACTGTTGAGGCATCAGGAATTCCTCCTGGGAAAGCAGAGGTGAATCCTAGGAATGGATATGTCGATGCAGTTGAGATGAGAAGTGGGAGGATACTGAATTCTGCAGCCGTAGAAAAAACAAGAGAGGACCCTAACTCTTCGTCGGAGCACCTGCTCCAACGGCGTGCTCCAACCAAACCTGCAGAAAATCCTCCAGCGAGGGTTTACACTCCTAAGGTTCCTTACCCAGTTCCACCTAGAGATCAGAGGGATCCCATCAGTGCAGAGAAACTAGATAGTTTCAAGAAGATGGTGAGAAGGATTCCTAAAGAGATCTCCTTTGAAGAGGCCTTGGAAAATCGTCCCATACATGATTTCTTTTGGAACTGTAGAGAGACTCAAGAAGAGATTAAGGCAATCTTTGCAGAAACAAGGAGTATACCACCACCATTGAGAGTGTTGCCTAAGGTTGAAGACCCTGGAAAATTCTTTGTTCCATGCTCCATTGAAAGAGTTGAATTTAAAGAAGCTCTTTGTGATTCTGGGTCTAGTGTGAATCTTATGTCAAAGGCTATTGCAGAGATGTTGAAAATTGCTGAGGTAAAACCTAGTCATATGACTCTTAGATTTGCAAACTCCTCCACAACAACATCGTACGGCATCATTCACGATTTACCTGTCCAAATAGGGGATTGCCTAGTTCAAACTGATTTTCAGGTTGTGGAGATGAGAGACGGTTATGATATGTCTTTGCTTCTTGGGAGACCATTCATGGCTACAGTGGGTGCAATCATTGATATGCCTAATAAGCGAGTCTCCTTTTCCAAGGTCGACAAAAAGGTTTTCTACAAAGCCATTCCCAAACGAACCACCACACACGCCTCTTGCATCTCAGCAGTAGATAGAGAGGAGTTGTCAGTTGATATTGTGAAAGAGCTTGGTGATAAGAGTAAGATCAATGAAGTTTTAGATGGAAATCATCCTCATATCACCAAGAAACTTAGGGAGAAGGCGAAGGTGCAAGGAAAAGGACAGTGCAAAAGGATCAAGGGTGATCCTAAAATGAATTTGATCCCTCAAGGATGTGATGGAAACTTGGTTGAATACAAGTTGAAGTGCAAAGGTACTCCTAAACCTTTCTCCAGAGTTAGAGTTATTCTTCCATTAGAGTTGAAAGAGAAGGGTATTGGTGTTGTGAATGGAATGCTGAGTAAGGGTCTGAACTTGAGAATGTCTGATTGTGGAGCTTGTTTTGGAGCAAGCTCTCATGTCCAACCTGGTTAATACATGGCACCAAAGTCAAGTTAGTGACTTAAACCAAGCGCTTGGTGGGAGGCAACCCACCGGTACGTTTTCTAACTTTTTCAATTTGATTTCTTTTACTACTAACTTTGATTTCAGTTTGAGTTTTCAGGTTTTTCAAAAAAAAAAAAAAAAAAAAAAAAAAACGTGGAGCTTGCCTTCGGATCGGTCGATCTCTACTTAGGATCGATCGATCTCTACTTAGGATCGATCGATCGCCTGCCCAGATCGACCGACGTAAGTTCTGTGATCGATTGATCCGATTTCCAGAGAGCACCTGCTCCCAATTCAGAGCACCTGCTCCCAATTCAGAGCACCTGCTCCAACATTGAGATCGATTGATATCTGAACAGATCGATCGATTTGAAATTTAGATCGACCGACGTAAGTTCTGTGATCGAACGATCCGATTTCCAGAGAGCACCTGCTCCCAATTCAGAGCACCTGCTCCCAATTCAGAGCACCTGCTCCACAATACAGAGCACCTGCTCTCCAGGGTAAAATTTTGAAACTCGGATTTAGGCCCACAAAGAGGTTAGTCAAATGTGTATTCATCACAAACAATTTTATTCTATGCTTTTTCTTATGATTTTATTTCTTTTCACTCTCTCTTTTCTTATTCTCACACCGAGACGGTGTGAAGTAAGTCTGGGGGGAGTTGCTACTAATATCGTTTATTTTGGTTGTTTTCTTTTTCTTATTATGTCCAATTGAGTCAGTCCACGTCGTTTTATTGAGTCAAAAGTATTATGGTTAGGAAACTATGATGTAATTTTTCTCTTTATTTATTGACTATTTATCTGAGTGACCATTATTGCAGATTAAATTCAGATCCGACTAATAGAAAATCCAAAGGCTGATTAGTTAACTAGAAACGTCTTATATTTCCAGCAAGGTCCACTAAGCTTGAGCTAATCGCACCTTCATTGGAATGATTGGTGTCTATAGAGCTTGATTCCTCGTTCGTACCTGATAGATGCACCCCGTGTGAAAAGTATTGGTATTCCTCTCCCCTGTTCCAAGATTGAATAAAATTAAGAATAATGCAAAGATCTTCACGACCCTGTCTCCTCACAAGGAACAACAGTAGTGAATGCTATTCTAAAACCGTAACGAAAAAAATTCTCACGACCCTGTCTCCTCACAAGGAACAACAGTAGTGAGTCCCGTTATGAGACCAAAACAAGTATGGGGAAGAGAAATAGTACCAAAAGGTTGTATTGGGGATCTGTCATGGTATTGTACGAGAATGAATCTAGAAGGTTCTTGGCACTGAAATTATCAATGAGGCTAGCGATGATGAGTTGTGGAAAGTGTTGCGAAATCTTGGGATGAATTTGGGAGGCTGAAAAAGCTTGCGGAGAAGTACATGGTGGTTCGATTGGAATTTGTCCTTGCAGTATGTGGATTACAAAAATTAATGGTCATTAAACGTTCCAAAAGAGAAGCTGAGTTCCTGCGTTTTCAAACCTTTCTCCTTCACTTGGTCTTGAATTTGTTTGAGGACAAACAAAGATCTAAGTCTGGGGAATTAATATAATGCGTTTTTGGTGCATTCTAACCCTTGTTTTGTAGGCTTTTATCGAGTCTTTCACTCTCTATCGAGTCATTCTAGGTACAAAAAGTGGCTGGAAGCAATGATTGGAACTTGCAATCGGATTTGGCTAGAAAGGAATAAAGTTGGACCCTTTTTGAACATTCTGGAGAAAGGGAGCACCTAGTACGAAAGAGGGAGCACCTGCTCCCAGCAGAGTCATTAATGGGATTTTTCCTAAACCTAATTTTCCAACCCTATTTTTGGGCCAGCCGTAATGGGCCTTTAAATAGGTCTTTTTGCTGGATCTTTTTGGGGGAGAGCCAACACACAGCAGCCACGTTTTCACGCAGCAGCAGCATCACGATGAGAGAGAGAGAGAGAGAGAGAGAGAGATTCAAACCATTGTTTTAGAGTTTATCCTTCACGTTCTTATCGAAATTTTCTAAACCCTAAACTCTTTGCTTTTGATTTAATGAAGTTTCTTTCATCTCTTGCTGCTGTTGGTCGTTTGATTATGAGCGAGTAGTCATCTTGTTAGGTTAAGGGTTTTTCGATGGGAGTTTGATTCATGAACTAAGCATAGATAGGTTTTCATATAATTATTCGATAGTCTCCACCTATAGTCGATCTTTATGCCTAGGTTAGATTGATCACCTAGCCTTTGATTTTAGGTTGAATTTACTCGCGACAGTGTTGTAAATCGCTGGAATTGGCTTAGGTGGGCGAGTTGTCTTTAGCCAACGAAAGTTGAAGTTAAAGCAACTCGTGAACAAATCAACCCAAATCGCTTAATGCTCTTCATTCTTTGTAACCTCAAACGACAGTTTAGCGTGTTAGATTGTTTGTTGAAGTAGTTGATGCCACGACAGTGGGTCTTCTTGAATCTATGGTTGAGTTCTAGATTGGTTCATAACTTGATAACCTGAATAATTGCTTGGTTTTGATGTCATAATCCCTGAGATATCCCCTGACCTAACTCTTTCATTATCATGGCTTACACCGTATTTACATATTTGCTTTCTAATCGTGACAACTTAAAACCACTTGATCGCTTAGCTGAAATTGTATCTCAAAAGATTAGAGTGTATTGCTGGTCCCTTTGAACGAACCTCACTATTCTACATTGATTAGTGATACCTAGGTTTTAATCTTATATAAAACCCGAAAAAGGACTATCATCAGAAACAACTGTGCATTAGTAAAGATTAGTGTGTGTGTATCCTATATCTCCCCCAGACTTATATCTCACTGTCCCAGTGAGACAGAGCAGAGAAGGAGAAGAGAGGTGCACAACAGCACACACACTAAAGAGAAAAACAGAAAAAAGAAAAACTAAAGAAATAGAGCTATTTACAAAGAAAGGTGGTACCTTTTTAGAAGTAGTAAGTGGTGAAATTTTGTGGAGAAGGTGCAATGATCACTTGATCCCTTGGTAGTGAGAATTGCAAATTACAAACGCAGTCTACCGCATAATACTTGTGCTGAGGAAGGAAGCATAGCAGAGGGGTGTCTTTGTTCTCTAGATAGCGATAGACCAAGGTATTAGGGTACAACCTTCCCGCTAATGTGTGAGTATTCACCAGGTAATCAAAGTCCATTGGGGGGATTGTCTGGATGTGCCGATGCAGGCTCGAATCAATCCCGCATGCTGTGAAAATGGGAGTAAGCAGGCCTCCAATGCAGATCTGATAGTCTTGACTACCCAGTGCATCATGCTTTACCCAAAAGAATTGGTTAAGAAGGCCTCCAATGCAGATCTGATAGTCCTTTGCCAGACACGGCTGCGGCCTTGCAAACATGGTGTGGCCAAGTAGCCGGAGGGCATAGCGAACCGTCGGATTCTTGACCTTTGAGATCCTACAGACACTCGGGTGATAGGGAGCATCACTTGCAATGTTGTGCCATACCAGATCAACATCATTCCAGACAGGGCTAGGCCTATAAGCATCACCAACAATCCCGTATATGTCCAGGAACTTAGTGTAAGAAAGGGAGAAGTGATTGCGCCCTATCTTGAATTGGACCCGACCCGGTTCATTATCTGCAGCTGCGGCCAAGTAAGAAACTGATGCAAGGAATTATTGGGTGAGAGAAGGATATGTATGGTACTCCATTAAAGACACATTTTTTAAGTTCAGCTATTCGGCGAAGTCATCAAGGGTATCTCTGATTCCCATTTCAAAAAGCACCTTCCGACAAGCGAATCTGGTTGGTACCACAGGGGTTGCACTGAGCCGCTGCAAAAAAGCCCATTCCGCGTCACTCCATAAGTTGGCTCTGTAATAAACTTCATCCCCACTCGAAATACTTGAAGTGCTCATGTTTGTCAAAGGTTCAAGAGGAGATATTAGGATTGGAATATCCTAAGCAAGGGCAAAAAGTAGAGATTTCGTGATAAAAAATAGACAGAGAAACAAGAAAAAATTCGAAGACTAGGGTTTGAATGAACAGTTACTGCATATAGAGAAGGCGACAAAAAAAAGGAGAGGAACAAATTTTTGAAGAGAAAGAGAAGTTAATTCTGAAAGAAATCCCGCTTCCTTTAAAGCAAAGATCAGGGTTTTAACAAAACCAAAATAAATCAGGGTTATCGATAGGATTGATAGATATAACCCGGTTTAGCGTGATTGTGTATTGGTGATGGCAGATTTGGGGCCTTGAAGTCCTATTCTCTTCGGTTCAAATCGAAGTCTTCGAGCTTGATGTTTTTGTGTACCATTATCTCGCTCGGAACTTATCTTCTCCCCCTCTATAGAGGAGTATATCGGTTAAACCCGGCGGTCGGAACCGAAAGTTGATGCTGAACGAATCTTCCCTCTAGCATCCTTCTTTGTAGGCTTGTTAATTAGAATCAGCCGTAACACCTGCTACTGGACAACATTAAAAGGAGGATAATTTGGAAAAAAAGCATAAACGTAAATAACCGAAATAAAGAGATATGTACAAAGGATAGTCATGAGATTGCCTCTCAAGTACGCTTGTTTTATGTCACTAAGCTTGACATTGCTGTCCCTTTTTACTTGGAAAATGGTGAAGGACCATCTTTTGGCTTTGGTCCCCAATCAATCATTGCAGTTCCGATGTGAGCTGGATCCTCTCTGCCTGAGCGTTCAGAATAACCTCGTTGAGTGATCAAAGAGATGTTTGGTGCTTCATCCTGATGGATCTTGTCCTTAGAAGAACCATGCAGTTCATAGGATAGCAGTAGGGAGTTCAAGGAAACTTCTGTAGCAGCCTGTGAAGATCCTGTGTCTTCACCACCCAAGAGTTTTCCCTTACCCTTTTCAACAGATGCTTTTTCCATGTCCTGAACAGAGTCGGTGAGCTGATCTCCATAGTCATCCGTAGCAGCTTTGGCTTTTTTCCCTCACTGGTGGAGCGGTTGTGATGTCATAAGTGACCGTAGCATCAACATTTGTGAGTGTTACCTTCAGATTTTTCAGGTCCATAACAGCTCCCACAGTCTTCAAGAAAGGCATTCCAAGGATTAGTGGCAAGTGCTTATCCACTTCCATCTGTACAACTACGAAATCTGTGGGGACAAGAGTATTTCCCTGTACAACTATGAAATCTGTGGGGACAAGAGTATTTCCCACCCTCAGAGGGTACCCGTCAATCATTCCCAGGGAATCAACCGAACTAGAGTCCGCCATAGTGATTGAGCATATTCGCTTTTTCACTTCCTTGATACCCAGTTTTCTTACCATGAAGAGGGAGATCAGATTTATGCTTCATCATGTGTCACATAGACCATTCTCATGGAATTCTCCAAGGGAACAAGGTAGAATGAATCTTCTGGGATTGACTTGCTTATGTAATGTCTTCAGGGCAGACGCTTTCCTCATCACTTTAGTATGTGTTCCCACAGTATCCTTAAGCTTCTTCTGATACTCCAGAACAGTGTCAATAAATCTCTATTCCACGGTGTCTCTTGGTGAGACAGCCCTCCTTTGGAGTGGTACTAGGAGATCATTCATTATCTTGTGAACTACTGGAAATGCTTCTTCAAAACTGGCCTTTGTGCCACTCAAAACATGATTTTCAGAACATCTTTCTTCATTTGGCTCAGGTTATAGGATTTCATCTGTATCTATATCATCATCAGAGTCTTCTTCTTGCAGGGATCTTTTCCATGTGTTCCTCACAGTCTTCATCCTCAGAGAAGGTGACATTACATATCTCCTTAGGATTGGCTTCACATTTTCCTAGGAGTGTGCCCGGTGTTCTTTGAGAGGAGGATGCAACATAAGCAATGCGGTTGTCCAATGACTTGAACTGAGAGTTCAAAGTTTCAAACTTTGTCTGAAGATCAGTGTATCCTCCATCAACATGTTGCTTCAGCTCCATCACTTTCTTGTTGATCTCTTGTTGTGTCTTGGACTGACCATCCATAATTTGCTGTAAAACTCCCTTGAGATCAAAACCTGGTGGCACTTGAGGTGCAGGGGCATGGTATTGCTGATTTGCACCTTGCTGTGGCCGGAACCTAGAGTGGGCATTAGGCACAAACTGGCCTCTTGGTTGGTATCCCTGAGAGTAGTTGTTGTAGGGCCTAGCTTGAAATCCTTGGCCTTGAGGTCTCTGCTGAGGAGGATAAACTTGATCCTGAGGATTCTCCACATTGGTGTTGCGGTAAGAAAGGTTGTTGTTGCGGTAGTTCGGGTTGAAGTTCTTGAACTGATGCCCTTGGTTTCCAACATAGTTAACCTCATCTTGCTGTTCAGTATAGACTTCAGCAGACTCTTCTTGGTAGCAGGCATGAAAACTATCAATATCTCCCACAAAATGAACTCCCTTTTGGTTAGCCATCAACACTTCGCCCATCCTGTCCAACCTTTCACTGAGTTCCTTCAGCCTATGGTCACTGTTATTGTCAGAAGAAGGAAAGCTTCTATCATAATCACCCCCATAACAGGTGTCACTCTGTGCAAGATTCTTTATGAGTTGCTCAACATGATTCTTATTTAACCCACTGAAATTTCCATAGCTTGCAGTGTCTAGAAGGGTGCTTGTACTCTTGTTGACACCTTTGTAGAAGATGCCCAAAAGGTTGTCTTTGGGAATGCCACGATGAGGGCAACTCCTAGTGTATCCCTTCAATCTCTCCCAGGTGTCACTCAAGGACTCTGACTCCCCTGTCTGAAAAAATTTATATCACTTCTGAACCTTGCAGTCTTCTGCTTTGGGAAGAACTTACTTAAAAATTCTTTGTTGCAAAGCTCCCAGGTATTAACAAATTCAGAAGGGATGTTGCATTCCCACTGAGAAACTGTGTTCCTAGAGAGAAGGGAAACATTATTATCCTTATGGTGTCATAAGGGACACCGTTCATCTCGATTGTCCTGCAGAGACGATCAAACTTGTCCAAGTGATCCAAAGGGTCTTCACTTGGAAGTCCATTGAAAATTGAGTTCTGGACTAAGTTGATTATGCTGGATTTGATCTCAAAGTTATTGTTGGGAATAGGAGGAGAGCGTATTCCTAAATAAATACCCCTGGTATTCGGTTCATCAAAAGCACCAATGGGTGTTAGCTCTCCCTGAGCCAGTGGTGGTGCTCTTGGTTGATGTCCTGCAGCTTGGACTTGTTCCCTTGTGGAATAGGGTTGTCATTGTTGGGATTCACAACCGGTGGAACAACTTAAGGATGCTCCATAGTCTCAACTTCGTGATATCTTTTAGCCTGAGCTTGTGTTTTTGTCTGTATCTCAAGCCTACCAATATCTGGAACCAAATCAAGAATGCCTCCTTCTTGACTTCTCCTTTTTATACACTGCAAAACAGACACAGAAAAGAAAGCAACAACCACATAAATAGAGTAAAATTGCAAAACAAAAGAAAATAAAAACAAACGCTTTAGTCTTGACAAAGTTCTCAAATCTAATATCTAAGTGCGCTAGCTTCCCCAGCAACGGCGCCAATTTGATGATCAGTTATTTTACCAGTTATAAGCAAAATTAACTTATCAAATAAAAACCTAACAAAGCTAACAACCTACTCATGATCCAATTGCAGCAAGTGAAAGGGTTCGAACATAGGGAAGACAATGACTCAAATTACTAAACCATAAAGAACTTTCATTAAGCTAAAACATCAACAAGGGTTTCGTTTGGATGAACAAACCTAAGTAGAAATGTGAATAAACCAGAGATACGCAAAACAGAGACTTGAAAGCAAATGCAATGATGATGGAAAACACCAAATATCGGGATAGCAACTGATGTAGATCACTAGATCTCGCCTAACAAAATCAGGGCCTTTAGTATTAAGCTCAGTCTTAAGCATGGGACATGAATAATGATCATCCCACTTTCGTGATGCTACTAATAACCACTTTGTTGAGTACAAACATCTAACTAACTTTCCCTGCTAGATATAAGTACTCTTCAAGCATTAAGATCAAGTCTCAATAAGCTCACCTAGCTCCCCTAACAACACTTTCATGGCTAGGGGTCGCTTAGCCGAGCAAAAGGTCAGTCATGCATTCCATCAAACACCTTTCAGGTAGCGGAATGCCTCAAGACAGAGTTCAATGCCGTAACCGAGAACCGAGCATTAATCTCAACCTAAGCTCGAGAAACGTAAGAGTTAGGCCGAAACTAAGTTAGCCAAGCTCTAAAGCTTCTACATCTACTACCCCGATACTCGATGGGTGGACTACTTACTCATGGCTACGGGAAAGACCATGATTGAGCTCGAGCGAGGTGCGAATGATGATATACGAAGATAAATGCGATTAACAAGTAAAAGACTGGAACTTTAAGCTAAAGACTGAAACTTTATAACCAAAGTAACTTAGAACATCAAAGATCTGATGCTCTAAGAATCGATTACAACTCAAGCGTAAATGGAAAGCTTAAAAACGTAAAAAGGAAAGAAAAAAAAGACTTAGATTTTTCAGGGGTTAATAACATATATATAGCCCCTCATAACAGTACCGGGTCGACCCGACGCGTTAACGAATCGCCCAGCTCGAGTCAACGGTCGACCCAGGAAAGTCAACAAAATGCATTAAATATCGGTCACTCCATATGAGGAAAGTGACCGATTTCCGTTGCCTATCCAACTCGACCAACAGCCCTCGAGTCGCGACACGAGTCTCTCGATGGAGGCAGTATATTGGTCTTCCTCATCGGTTTGTACCGATATCAGGAGATATCGGTTTCTTCAGCTTATTCTTCACCCAGTTTGATGCGCCTGGTTCAACAGTCGAAGAGTCTTGTTGCTCCATCATAACAAGGGGATAACCTGGGACATCTGTGCATAGATTTAAGGTACACTAACGTCCTGATTCTCACCCAAGTCATGAACTTCAGTAGGTTTGTTGAGACTCCATCCTTCTGCTATTCCAAGTGCCTCTCACGGGTGTTCCTTGATGATCTCGACTAATTTCTGCTCCGCTGCTCCCTGTTTGATCCGGAACCGTGTAGTTCCTCTACTCATCTGCTCCTCTGTACTCCACTCCAACCCTCTAGGCTCCAGTAAGCCGGATAACTCCATTTAAGCACAAGTACCACTTGAAAAAGGGTAAAATAAGAGAAATATGTACAACTCTATCCTAGGACTCTAAGATACAAATGTAAACTAAATTATGGTTAAATGGTGCTTAAATGATGCAGAATGAAGCTAAACAGAGAATAAATGTATGCAAATATGTACACAGATAATGCAAATATATAGACATATCAGTAGTATAAGAGTTATTTTGGCCCGTACGTTACAGCTTTAGTTCAGTTACATTTTTTCTTCACAGTTACACTGTTTCTTTCAATCTCCCCAAAAAGCTTCAACCAACAAAAATAATGGTTTTAGATTATTCTGATTGTCAACCAATTTTCATCAACAAAGACATGTTCAACCTCGATCTCAAGCTCTCCCAGAAACCAGTAGTCCGACTAGTTCAAGATCAGAACGTCCATGGTTTACTCGTAATTACCGGACTGGATGAAAACCTTATTTCTTAAATTGCATGAGAAGAAAAAAATATATTACAAACCTAAATGCATGTAGAAGCTCCTACAAATACTTAAAATAAACTTACCAAAAGGCAAAAGAAACAAGGCACATCAACCCTACATGTTTAGTGTATTGTTCATTTACTATACTATGTATGTAAGTGTAACACATTTTTTTTTTTGGATGAATGTTAAAAAAACCCTAATTTTTGTACCATTGTAAAATTTATGACAGCAGCTAAAAAAAAACTTAGAAAACATAGATACGGAAATCCACTCAACTAAAGCCAAACTACAACAAAATGAAAAGACGGACAAAAGTCGAACAAACTAGCCACGTGGATAAGTGAATCAAATACCGATTCCAAACACTGAAGCTGAGACCACGCCACCCGAGGCCAGACTTCAAAACCTCGCTGGTAGTACTATTGCCTACAGATTACTCCACTATCGGCGGCATAGAACCTCAATCATTGTGGTTTGTTTTGTTTCTAGCATCGTTTAACGGATTTTGAAATTGTTTATAAAAGGGATATTTCGATTTCACTAGTATTTTTCTAGTGAATAAGAGCATCCCAAATGGGGATCTATCACATAGTATCTAACCAATTAAAACATAAACGTAATAAAGTAGCGAGGGAGACGTTTCTTCGTTTGAGCGATTCTCAAGCCCCCTTGTCATTCAATTATTTGGTTGAATCTTTTCTTAATAATTTAATATTTAAATAAATAATTAAATTAAATGAAAATTGTTAAAATAATATATTTAAGAGACGCAATAGGCTTCTTGCTATTGAGGGTGGTCGAAGTTTAAAACTTTCAATCTCACTAGTTAAATATAGTATTGCAATCATTTATGGTGATAGTCATTTTATAAAGATCACGTAGTCTTTTAATAAGAGTTTTGTAGGAAGTTAAAAGATTGTAGCTTTAAATAGTTAAGTTGTTGCCTCAACCAAGTATTACTCCTTATCTATCTACCTCTCTCTCTCTCTAAAAAGCTTCATCCAAAAAAATGGAGAATTATGGTACTATTCCACAGCCCCCACCACCACCACCGCCGCAAATATTCAGGGGATTTCGGCTTACTGGGCAAAATGTCAAGAAAGGATTCAACAAAGACAAGTTGAAAATGTTCATCCTATTACGCAAAACCCAAAGCCAAGAATCCGAATCGGTTAGTCGAGATTCTACACTCCCCTTTTTAACCAGAACTACCAGAGCCAATCATGACCACACTCGTTCCAAACCTGGTGCGATCGAGGTGATCGAAGAGAGCGGGACAAGACGACGTGATTGGGTGATCTCGATAAGAGACAAGCTCGATCAAGCAAATAAAGACGATGACAGAACTAGTTGGGGCAAGCTTTGTATCTACAAAGTTCAGCATTACCTACACGAAAAGGACAATAAGTCGTATTTTCCTCAGACGGTCTCGCTTGGTCCGTACCATCATGGGAAACCGCAACTCCACTCCATGGAGTGCCACAAATGGCGTGCGGTCAATAAGGTCTTGAAACGTACAAGTCAAGTCATTGAAACGTTTATTGACGCCATGACCGATCTAGAGGAGAAGGCTCGCGCTTGCTATGAAGGTCCCATTAGTTTGAACACTTATAAGTTCACAGAAATGCTTGTTCTCGATGGTTGTTTTGTTCTCGAACTCCTCAGAGGAGTCGATGAAGGATTCTTGAAACTCGGGTAATCCTGATTCAAATTTCTGGTTATGTTACACTTGCTAACCGGATGATGTTCAAATCCGGTTATCTGAACTGGCTTTTAATTTTGATATCTTTTTTGTAGGTACGATCGTAAGGATCCAGTTTTCGCGATTCGAGGATCGATGCATTCGATTCGACGTGACATGCTAATGCTGGAAAACCAACTTCCTTTGTTCGTACTAAACCGGTTGTTAGAGCTACAAAACCAAACCGGTTCAGTGGCACAGTTGGCAGTTCGGTTCTTTGACCCATTAAGGCCAACGGCCGAGACATCGGCCAAGGACACGCAGGCAAGAGGCGTAATCATTGACCCATCAGCCGACTTAGGCGACTTGCACTGTCTCGATGTTTTTCGTCGAAGTCTCCTCTTCCCTAAACCGGAGCCAATGACATCAGAAGAAGGATTAGCTGACAAACGCTTACAACAAATGATTCCTTCTGTGACGGAACTAAGACACGCCGGTTTTCAGTTCCGGATGAGAGAAACCGACCGGTTTTGGGATATTAAATTCAACAACGGCTATCTAGAAATACCTACTCTACATATCCATGACGGTAAATTTAATGTTTTTCCCCTAACCTATTTAAATTAACTTCGAAATCTTGCATTTATTATACACCTATATTTACTCCTTTTATTGATTGCTAAACAGTAATATTAGCTATGGGAATATGATCGATGAATATGGGAATATCCATGACGGTAAATTTAATGTGTAGGGTTTTCTTATTAATTTTTGTGAATAATGAATAACAAATCCTTTTATAAGCAAAACAGAAAAACCTAATATAAGTATTAGGTAATGAGCGTAACATTCATCTTCTCATTCTATTAGGACCTTTTTGAAATCCCTACGACTTTAAATGATTTGAAGTCATTTTGAACAACAAAGTCATATATGTGATATCTGGCTCCCGAAGAAATGCATGGTATTCTAATTATTTTCTTGCACAACATGTTTTTCATTTGTATGTCATAATATATTGTTTTAGTGTTGCTTTATCTTCAAATATCATCAAGTGGCTAAATCAGAGAATGAAACAAATGCATTTTTTTTTAACTGAATCCAACTTCTCAAATACAAGCCCACCCACTCTCCATTTTCTTGTAGGTACCAAATCTCTCTTCTTGAATCTCATAGCTTTCGAGCAGTGCCATACCGACTTAAGCAACGACATAACATCCTACATAATTTTTATGGACAATCTAATAGATTCTCCTGAAGATATTAGCTACTTGCATCACCGTGGTATCATCGAACACTCACTAGGGAGTGATTCTGAAGTTGCGGATATGTTTAACCAGCTATGTCAGGAAGTGGTTTTCAACACCAATGACGATTATTTATCTCAATTGTTGACTGAAGTTCTTCAATCTTATAATCAGAACTGTTTCAGAAAGTGGAATGCTTGGAAGACAACCTTGAAACACAAGTACTTCGATAACCCTTGGGCATATTTATCTTTCTTTGCTGCAGTTTTTTTGCTAGTTCTCACATTTTCTCAAACTTATTTTGCGGCTTATGACTATTTTAAGCCAGCTTCTTAATCTTCTTTACTATCTTGTTGCTTTCTTGCTCTTTCAAATTGGAATGCTTGATTTTTATGTCATTTTGTATTTTTTTTTTCTAAGCAAAATAAAAACATTTACATTGTAACGTTTGGGTTTTGAAATTGTTGTTGTCTCGTAAAATAATACTTGAGCTGTCTATGGAGAGCATCTTGTACGCATGGAAATTCCAGACCAACTTTGCTGTTTAGTGATATTTCTCTCTTTTTTTTTTTTTGAGAAAATAATGATATTTCTCTCTCTTTTGTACACGGTCATCAACTTAAGCTTCAAGCTTGGCTTTTAATAACATAAAGGATGTCTTCACTTCTGTGTGTTTTAATCAATGCATACACGTATCGAGTGGGAGATCTACCGCCTACGTTTTAAGTAGAGGGTCAACTGATCCAGTTAAAACATAAGAAAATTGTTTTTTGGACATTAAAATTGTTGCTCTCTGGGACAAATGGATGTTGTTGCACCCCATAAAGTTCGAGGTGTTGGGTTCAGTGACCCACTCTATAGTTTTTTTTTTTATATAAGTTTCAATCATCATTTTTTCCTAAATTGATTTTCCCTTGAACGAATCCATTAGTTTACGTGGTTTCCTCTCTTTTTTTTTTTTTTTGTTCGTCAAAGATCTATTAAATTTGAATAAAGAAGATCTAGCATAAAACCAATTATAGAAGCAATAACCAAAGTAAAACAAAACCAAACTCAAAGCATGTAAAACAGAGCATTGTTCCTCTTCAAAGCACCATAACTAGTCTTCATAATCCTCATCGACCCAGCCAAGCTCGACATTGTTCTCGTACAGAAACAGCTTCAAGCCACCGTGGGTATCCTTGAGCAATATACGATTGAGATCCACCATCTCGAATCACACTCTGGCCTATCGCGCACCTTCATTGTTCTTGTGGTTTTCGAAAGTAACATGCCAACCTTGTTGTCTCTCGAGCTCCTCAATAAGCCTATTAGTTTTCATTTCTAGAGCAGACTTTTCTTGACGTTATTCATATTAGGGACTAAAATCCCACATTGGAAGTTTGAAGGGATCTTAAGCAATATATAAGGGATATAGGCCACTCCACGCATTGTCAATTGGTTTTGATAGTCCCTAATAATTCAAAGGTTTAACCAATTCTCTTGTAGTTGCTGCAAATATAACCTTAGGGAAATGCAAGCTCTTCATGGTCTCGACAGCCCAAGACCAAACTTGTATCTCCGCATCACTTTTATACATTATACCACCAAAATATCGGCGAGTGTGCAGCAATATTTTGCCACAATAGTCCCTAACCACCCAAGACACACTTGCTATGTTGTCCTGCCTTGACCAACAAAATCCCACATTGCATTTAAGATCACCAAAACTGGGCGGTTCCCAACACATCCCACTAGTGTTCTCCTCGACACTTTCCTATGCTATATGTCTACTCGACTCTGCCCAGCCAATAGCCCCATTGCTTTCTTCACTACCATAGGGGCATGGAAGAATTTCCTTTCAAACAAAATCAGATTTTAATTTTTCCAAAGTTGCCACAATATCCATTGCGGTATCAACCTTCGTGATATCTTGTGTCATCGCACACTTCAAAATATGGTGGATATTCATAAACAGATTGTCTTTGGAAAACCATTAAAGCATTATTTTTCTTAAAACTAATATTTTGTTCAATTTTTTTTTTTACCGCGGTAATATTTTCTTTTTTTGGTACTACACGTACACAATTGCAATAAGTAAATGGAAACATCGGTGGAATTACTTTTGACCTCATTGTGTCAACACACTACGAAAATTAGTTTTGCCCTTATGGCAGTCGATGTAAAGCTTAATTTTTAATGTAAACCTTAGTTTTTAACTTCTTGTTTTCCTAATTATTATTTTTACGTTTCTTCTCATGTGATATATCATGGTTTTTACCCATTTTCAACCATGATATAAGTCCTTTTTATAGAGTCTTTTTGGTGTTTCTCGAGTCTTTTAGAGTCTTTGTAGGTTGAAGATTGATTGGAGGTTAATGGAAGCTTTTGGAGTGTTTTGAAGCATCGAAGAAAGAAGAGCTGAAGAGATCAAGTCGGAATCGAGCAGATGAGCCCGTGTCGATCGACACTACCTACTCCTGTCGATCGACACGAGGCTTCCCGACACAAGTAGAAATTCCAGAGAGGTCTATGTCGATCGACATGACCAACCTCTGTCGATCGACACGTGTTTGACGAGAAGAACAGTTCCAAACAGTCAGAAGTTTGGCACTCGTTGAAGCCCTTCTAACCGACGGATCGAGCTGAGATTTTGACACAAGCTATAGAAGCGAGTTAGCTTTCATTTGAAAGAAATTTGAGGCAATTCCAACGGTGCGATCGAAAGTTATGAAGGTTTTAGTGAAGACATGTCAGTCTGGCTAGAAGATGTCAAGCTTGAAGAATTTCATTTTTTGCCCAAAAAGCCCAGAAGTTTACAGAAAAAGCCCAATCCGATTTTTACACATTATATATAGTTTTCCCTTAGGTTTTTATGTGGATTATCTTGTTTTTAACTTAGACTTTGAGAGAGAGAGCTTGGAGGGAGATTTCTACAGGGTTTTCAAACCCCCTTTTTCTGTATCTCTAACTCTATCTTTTATGCAATCTTATTCTTTCATTATGATTTCTTCATCTATGTCTGAGTAGTTTGCTTGTTAGGTTGTGGGGAATTCTAGGGTTTGATGAGAAATTGTTAGGATTATAGATCTGTTAGGGATCATCTTTTGGTTCTTCATCTAGATTGTTTTAACTCTGATTTTAGGACTGGCCAACTAAAATTGGAAACCCTAGGTTGTTTAATAGACGCGGAAGTGTTATTATCAACTGGAACTAATCTTAGATGAGCAAAATCACCTATTCGCAAAGGAATTTGGCTTAGGGATTTTGTGAACAATTGAACCTGAACGTTAATGCTTGCTTGGATTCACTCGATTTGCAAAGGAATTTGGAATTTAGGGATCTAGGGATAGATAGTCTCTGCAACGGAAGTTGATTGGCTTTATATTCGTGTTTGAGTTCTAGAACGGTGTTTAATCAAACCCTAACAGTAGATTATCATCAATTTCGATTCATTCCCGAAGAATTACCCATCGCCTAGCTTTTGTCTTCTTGAATTACTAGAAACCAAAATCGCTATCTCTTGCTTGTTTTATTAATTGCTTTTCATTACATATTTCTTGCTTAGCAAAATTCGAATACTTAAATTGATTGTGTAAATTGATTTCCTGTGGATTCGATCCCTAAGTACTACGAGGATCTCTTAATTTGAGAGAGTAGCTCAGGGTTAAATTTGAGCATATCAAATTTTGGCGCCGCTGTCGGGAAAGTGTAGAGCCTTGTTTATTAGTCTTTTAATTACATGAATTTATTAGTCTTTTAATAAGAATATAGAGCCTTGTTTTTTTTTAATTTTTTATATCGAGTATAGAGCCTTGTTTATAAATGAGTGTGGTGTTTGAATCCCACTCGTTGACTATCTAAACTACAAGCATTTTATGCAAGTCTTTTTTTTTTCTTTTTTTTCACACGCAAGTCTTTTTCTATAAGATCTATGTACATTGAAAAATGAGCAAACACATGGCCAAAGCACAGCTATAAATTAGTTATTACAGATGCATTTAACATTTCACAATTACACTCTCGTCCTCCCTCTCAATCTCCTGAAAAAGCTTCAAACAGCAAAAACAATGGTTCTAGTTAATCTTCACTCCGATGGTCAACCACTTATCATCAACAAAAGCGTGTTGAACTGGTACTTGATCCGCATGAGAAATCAAACCAGAAACCAACAATCTGAACCTGTTCAAGATCCGAACCTCCCTGGTTTACCGGGAGTTAACCTATTGGATCAAGACGAGGACTTGGAGAACCAAGATCAGCGTAGAGAAGATTGGGTGATTTCGATAAAAGACAAGATGGAGATAGCACTTAGAGACGGGGCCATAACTAGCTGGGACAAGCTCTGTATCTACCGAGTTCCACCTTACCTGCAAGAAAACAACGAGAAGTCCTATTTCCCTCAAACCGTCTCGCTTGGTCCGTACCATCATGGCAAAACACATCTCCTGCCCATGGAGCTTCACAAGTGGCGTGCGGTCAATATGATCATGGAACGCACCGGGCAAGGAATTGAAATATATATTGATGCTATGAAAGAGCTCGAGGAGAAGGCTCGTGCTTGCTACCAAGGCCCCATTACTTTGAGCATTAATAAGTTCACAGAAATTCTTGTTGTTGATGGTTGTTTTGTTCTCGAGCTACTCAGGGGAACCGTTGAAGGATTCCAGCAAATCGGGTAAGACTGACTAAATTTGTTAGTTTTGTCTTGCTATTTGCTAAACCGGTCGGATTTCATATCCACTTATCTAAAAGGTTAATTTATATTATTATTATTTTGGTTTGAGTAGATATGCACGCAACGATGCTGTATTTGCGATGCGGGGATTGATGCATTCGATTCAACGTGACATGGTAATGTTGGAAAATCAACTACCTCTGTTCGTTCTTAACCGGTTATTAGAGCTACAACTTGGTACACCGAACCAAACTGGTTTAGTGGGACAGGTAGCTGTAAAGTTCTTTGATCCACTTATGCCATCAGGAGAGGCGTTGACCAAACCAAACCAGTCAAAACTCAAGCCTTGGCTAGAAAAATCCTTGGACTCACTTGGCGACAAGGGTGAGTTGCATTGTCTTGATGTTTTCCGTCAAAGTCTCCTCGAGTTTCATCAGTCATCAAATCCGAGGTCTCAGGATACGCTCGGGATGAACCTGGTGGACAAGCGACAACAACAACTCGTACACTGCGTGACGGAACTAAGAGAAGCTGGTGTTAAATTCAAGACAAGGAAAACCCACCAGTTTTGGGATATTCGATTCGAAAACGGTTGTCTAGAGATACCCAAACTAGTTATCCATGACGGTAAGTTTAAACGTTTACTTTTATTTATTTCTTACCTTTTCAATCATTCCACAAATGTATATATGTTTTACTATTTTTCGTATATATGAATTTTGACAAAGTATATATATTAGTTAGGACTTAGGATTCATAATGTTATATCAAGGTCCAGAAAAATGGTATACCAATAAATTATTCTCTCGCACTCACATAGCCTCATGATTATGTTTCTATTTGTTTGTTTGTAAATTTCTATAAAACTTAGAAACCACCCCGGCCCTAACCCTTCTCGTGTTTATTGTAGGTACCAAGCCACTCTTCTTGAATCTCATAGCTTTCGAACAGTGTCATATCGACTCGAGCAACGACATAACATCCTACATAATCTTCATGGACAATCTAATTAACTCTGCTGAAGATGTGACCTACTTGCACCAGTGTGGTATCATCGAGCATTGGTTAGGGAGTGATGCTGAAGTTGCGGATTTGTTCAACCGGTTATGTCAGGAAGTGTTTTTCGATCCCAGAGATAGTTATCTATCTCAACTATCTGATGATGTTAACCGTTATTATAGCCGTAAGTGGAATGTTTTGAAGGCTACCTTGAGGCACAAGTACTTCAATAACCCTTGGGCGTATTTCTCTTTTTTTGCTGCAGTTATTTTGCTAATGCTCACACTATTTCAAAGTTTTTATGCTGTATATGCTTATTATAAGCCACATTTGTAACTTTCGTTGTCATTTTCATTCAGTTCTTGTTTTTTCAATAAGTTTTTTTTTTTTTATCGAAAATTCAGTAAGTAGTTTGTATGCTTCTATTTCAAATAATGTTGCAACATTTGGATTTTCAAATAGTAGTGTAAGATCGAAAATATATTAATTTTTATTTATTTTAAACTATCTTTGTCTGAAAGCCATGTACTAGATCTCAATTTTAGTTGAATCAAATTGATATCTACCTAAAATTGAGTTCTACACATGCTTACAATTTTAGTTGAATCAAATGACATCTACTAGTTTCAAAACAAAAACAATCAAATGGCATCTACCCGTTCGAATATCGTGTCACGTAATGCCTTCTGATTTGTTTTTGTAATAGATGTTTTTTTTACCTTACAATGTCAAAAACAGTTACATTATTTTTTTTCAAATAAAAAAAAACAGTTATATTAGCTAGATATTTTTTTTTTTGAATTGAATATTAAATTAATTCGAAGAAAACGTTTTTACAACAAGTGTAGCAATTTTAATGTAAGAATTGAGAGTTTTTTTAGCTAAACTAAAAGCAAATAGTTTAAACCAGTCTTATCGCGTGCCGAACTAGAACTCCATGGCGCCTTCATAACAATTATCTCCCATCTCACGAATAGAAGATATCCGATTCCGAATTTGCTTGTCAATGATTCGTGTGAGTTGTGTTGACGTTTTTGGAGCTTCCCCATGTCTCTTATTGTTTCACTCTCGCCAAATATAGTGAAGCGAAGATTGGAAAGCATATCACAAAATAAAAAGGTGGATTTTATCTCGCGGCATAGCTACCAACAATGCTTTGATTTGGTCCCAATCTGTTGTATAGGATGTTGCGAGCTTGAACCAGATTCCTCCATATTGACTATGTGAAAACACAAGTAAAGTATAAATGGTTTCGAGTTTCAAGCGAGTTTTGGCAAAAGACACAAGCCCCCGTGATTCCAAGATTCCAAACTATCATTCTATCCCCCGTAGACAATCGATTTTGAAAAGTTAGCCACGAGTGAAAGGAGTATTTCGGCGTAGCGTATAGGAACCAAATTCCTTTGTACCAATCCTTTGCTGAATTTCGCTCCCATACCAGATTACAGGTTGCTCTAGTATCGAATTTTGGCTGAAACATATCATTTTGTTTTTTCCATAACACCACATCATCCTCAAGGACCAAACAGTTATATTAGCTAGATATTTCAGTCACGAATATATTAGAGTGTTGCTACTCTATGGTTATGAAGTCCTTTTTTCAAACGTTTCAGTTTCATTCCTTGAATAAATTTTAGGAACTCGTTATACCTTCTCACTTTTTTTGTATAAGATTTTGAATATTTTAATCGTAATATACTATTACACATTTTTGGAGTCTTTTTATAATAGCACCTTAATATACTATTACACATTTTTTGGAGTCTTTTTATAATAGCCCGTATCACTTAGACGAGAGTGGAGAGGTCGTGCCATGTGCAGTTTAGGATGATTACATCTTTGATTCGATGACAGGATGTGCCAAAGATTATGTTAGGACTGAGATAGAGAACCATACTTAGTGTGTTATTCTTAATTCCCTAAGGAGTCGATTTTAAATTGTACTACAAGTGACTAATATGTGCAATTGCGATTAAACAAGTCGATCATATAATGTGTAACTAGGGTGGAATAATCGGTTATAGATATTACATTAATTATTATATGGAATTTTAGATCTATTTGTAGTTGGCCAAACCATTAGTGTCAACTACAAAACCCAGTGGAAGAAACTCAACCATTAGTATCCTTAAATACATGAAATCTATAACACGAACTTAGGAATTTAAAGGAGGGGTCGACGGTGATGAATTTCGTATACCCTTTTTCGCCAGAATCGCCACTTTCTCCACTGTTGTCGTTGATATCGCTGGAGAAAATGAAGAAAATTTTGGCAAAAAGTGAAAGATAAAACGTCGATTGTAATCCCTAACATAATTTATGTATTTTTTTTAATTTATAATGACAGTTTTGTAATAAAAACAATTTACAATGTTTATTTGTTTTTTTAAGAACTTTGTTAGATTTTTTATTTGTTTCAAAGTTGTTTTAGTAATTAGGCAATTTTTGAAAGTTGTTTTAGTAATTATCCCTAAAAACAAGACAGCTTCCTATTGAAGAAATCAGATCATCATCAAGGACACGAAACTTAAAATCTGATATTGTTTTTAAGATGCTTGTGTTGCAAATCATATGACCATTCCATCGTTGTAGGAACTATCTCCAGCCATACAAATAGAACTCAATCGATTCCTCACGTTCTTATCGATGCTTTTGATTAGGCAAGTGGCTTGAGTGGGAGTTTGGTCGTGCTAACGCTTGTTAGGTTCTTTCCAAATATGATAAATTGTCACTTGAAAGACATATCTCACGAGAAATCAGAATTAGTAGTGGCCTAGTGATAACACAAGGCGGTTGGTTCCCTTATACCTCCAGTTCAAATTCCATTTTCTTTTGGGACGGAGAGTTATTATTTAAATCGGAATATTCAAAAATTGTATCCGGATACCGAAAAAATTATGAGCCAAATGTTCGAAACTGCCACAGTTTATAAAACAAAAAAAAAACTTGAGCTAAAATATTCTTGGGTCAATTTGTTGAATATAATACAATGTGGGTATCATTAAATATAAAATTATTAAAACACACATTCTCTCTTCTTTTTACTCAACTTTATACTTTCTTTTTCATCATTTTACTCAACTTTTATTAATTTTATACTCTCTTTAAATATAAAATTATTAAAAACATACTTTTTCTCTCTTCAAAAATATCAAAAGTATCAACTATTTGATACCTTCTCTCCAAAAATACCCACTATCTCTTCTCTTTACTCAAATTTTATTAATTTTATATTTTAATACACCCCATTATTTCAATCAAAAATACTCTCTTTTTTCTTTTTACTCAAATTTTAATAATTTTATATTTAATGATACTCACATTGTATCACCAGTATGCTCTGATTAGCTCATAATATTAAGAAAATAGCCATGATAATTACTTTATTAAGCAAGTAACAATGTCGAGGCAATTGAGAGGTTTTTGCCCATGATACAAATCATCTTTGAACTCATCTTCTTCCCTTTCGACGAGACCTTTTCACGACGCCAATACCGATGGACCTCCGACGACGAAAGCGGCGATCGGAGTACTCGCCTGTCATCGCCGTCGAAATGAAGCAATCGGATCTGGGTGGGGGTTGAGTGGATATTTAATCTGGATCAACCCATAAAGAAAGAAGAAGCTTTATCATATTCGTTAGAGTTTATGGACAAAGAAGAAATGATGCATATATTGAATTTGTAGATCAAAATTTTGTCAATGGAGATGGTGGAAGGATGTTTGTGTTTACAAGGATATCTTGATCCATAATACATATTATTTATGACATATTCTAACCATTGTTCAGATTTGGCTATCTGTTGAAGTAATAAAAAAAAATTTGGGTTGCCAATTACTCAATATTCTTATGGGAAATTAGGATCAATAACCATGAAAATTTTAATAATTCACAGAATATCTATATAATTGTGGGGTTACGATATTGCTTGCGTAATATGTATTAAAGACAACATTGCCCTTTTGTTAATCTTGCTTTTTTTTCTTCCAAATCACATGAGAACCACCGCTTCCTGCATCAACGTTACGACTTACGAGCCATAACTTGTGAATTTTTGCATATTCGGAGTTACCTCCAGCATATCAATGGCGTATGATTCTAGAACCATCTTCTAGATCTATTTCTCTTTCTCGAATCCATACACCGAGATCACTGATTTATACTTTGTCAGGCTAAATTCGCCTACGATTATAATAAATCTGGTAACGCGTTTGTCGTCTTCGACTATATCGAATTTCACCGTCAACGTGTTTGTCTGTACTCCGCTTATTAGATGCCCGATCTCAAATCCTTCTTCAACGGAGCAGTTTTTGATGAAATGTTTATACTGATAAAGTTTTTCAAATTTGTGGATTACCGATCGAACTATCTTCAACGGAAATGTGGTTTGGTTGCGAGTGGAGGAAAAAAAGTTTCTATGTCCGAGTTGGCAAATGTGGAACTCAGCTAAAGGTATTTTAGTCTAACTAACGAGTGACATGGTTACGTGCTACATTAATCCATTTGCGTAGCTATATCCTTTATTAATAACTCCAATATGGTTATTAACACATTTCTTTATATATACCGGTGACATATTTAATAGGGGATAAAAGTTTCATTTGAACCCGAATTTTTCCAGTCGGATCGAATCATACGGACTTCAAGTCAGATAGGAGCTAGAGGGAACAAACTAAACCTTGTAAGGTTTGAAATGCACCTCTCTCACCTATAAACGAACGAGTAGACTTTATTTTGTAATACATTGGTAAAAGCAATTACTGTATTTTATTTTATATACAGTAGGAGTGGAGACTTTGTCAAATCTCACTCGTTAAATATATCACAAGAATGTATTAGTCTTTTTATAAGAGTACTACTGCCTTTTCTACAAATCTCACTCGTAGAATTAGTAATATATTACTAGCATTTATGAGCATTATGAGTACGTATCACATGTATCCTTTTATAGAGAAAAACACAACTTTAATATCAGTTACATCGTTCCTTTGACATTTGACAATTACTGTCTCTCCCTCTTTCTCTCTCTCGATCTCTTGAGCTTCAACCAACAAGAATAAATGGTTTTATTTTCCGATGGTCAGTCAGTTTCCACCATCAACAGAAGCTCGAGACGGTTCGTGCACAGAGTCATTAACATCCATCGTTTCCCTGAAATTACAAGACGGGACAAAGGCCAAAACTCGCAGTACCACGAGGAGACTTGCTCGGTGTCTGGTAAGATTGAAGTGAATCCAAGAGAGATACGAGAACAATGGGTGATCTTGATCAAAGACAACATGGAGAAAGCACTTAAAGACGTCACCACATCTAGTTGGGACAAGCTTTGTATCTATAGAGTCCCACATTACTTGCAAGAAAACGACAAGAAATCCTACTTCCCTCAAACCGTCTCGCTTGGTCCATATCACCATGGCAACAAACATCTCCTTCCCATGGAGTGTCACAAGTGGCGTGCGGTCAATATGGTCCTGAAACGTACGGAGCTAGGCATCGAAATATATATGGACGCCATGAAAGAGCTCGAGGAGATGGCTCGTGCTTGCTACCAAGGTCCCATTGAAATGAGTAATTATGAGTTCACAGAAATGCTTGTTCTGGATGGTTGTTTTGTTCTTGAGCTCTTCAAAGGAACCATTGATGGATTCCAGGAAATCGGGTAAGCATGACCAAATATTCTGGTATTATCCGGTTAACTCACATGTTGCTAAATCGGTCTTATTACAAATCTGGTAATTATCTAAACTGTTTTCTAATGTGTGTTATGGATATTAATTAGATTCATTAAAGAATGAAAAAGTTTGTAATTAATTACTTAACCAGCTAAGAATGAAACTGTTGACTCTGTTTTTTTTTTTTGTGCTGAGTAGATATGCACCAAATGACCCGGTCTTTGCAACGCGAGGATTGATGCATTCGATTCAGCGTGACATGGTAATGCTGGAAAATCAACTTCCTTTGTTCGTTCTAGACCGATTGTTAGAGCTACAGCTCAGTACACACTACCAAATTGGTTTAGTTGCACAACTAGCAGTTCAGTTCTTTGATCCACTAATGCCTACGGGGGAGGAGTTGACCAAAAAGAACAAGTTAAAATCCAAGTTGAAATCTGTTTGCTCACCAAGTGACAATGGCGAGTTGCATTGTTTGGATGTTTTCCACCGAAGTCTCTTCTCGACACCAAATCCGAAAAGTCCAACGTACATATCGTCTCGAAAACAACAACTGATACATTGCGTGACAGAACTAAGGGAAGCAGGTATAAAGTTTAGGAGAAAGGAAACTGACCAGCTTTGGGATATTGAATTCAAAAAGGGTTATCTAAAGATACCCAAACTACTAATCCACGACGGTGAGTGAATTCTTTCTTATCTTTTCATTCCTTCAACACAATTGTTTTGCCATTTTCTTTTTCTTGTCCATTATCTTTTAGATCTTACATTTGAACAATTATTTCTCTTTTATATGGATTGGTCAGGAAAAAAACATTTGTATAACAAATGTCTAGCTCTAAAAAATGGTATTCTAAAACATATTTTCTTGCACTCATATATATAGTCTCCAAATCATGACTTCTTGTTCAAAACGAATTGGCAATAAATAGAGAGACTCATTCTCATATCTTATGATCTTTTTTCTGTTTTTCCTTGAATATAAACCAAAATATATATGAACCCAATAACTCCTTTAAAAAATCACCATGTTTGTTGTAGGAACCAAGTCTCTCTTCTCAAATCTTATAGCTTTTGAGCAATGCCATATTCACTCGAGCAACAACATAACATCCTACATAATCTTCATGGACAATCTAATTAACTCTGCTGAAGATGTGAGCTACTTGCACCATTGTGGTATCATAGAGCATTGGCTAGGAAGTGATTCTGAAGTTGCGGATCTGTTCAACCGGTTATGTAAAGAAGTGATTTTTGACCCAAAAGACAGTTATTTATCTCAGCTGTCCGGTGAAGTTAACCGCTACTATAGTCGTAAGTGGAATTCTTTAAAGGCTACCTTAAGACACAAGTACTTCAATAACCCGTGGGCATATTTCTCTTTTTCTGCTGCAGTTATTCTTCTATTTCTCACATTCTCTCAAAGTTTCTATGCTGTTTATGCTTATTATAGGCCATCTTCTTAAGTTTAATTGTTATTTTGTTTTATATGTAATTCCTAATGTTTTTCTTTTTTTTTTAAACATTTTGTATTTTCTTCTATTCAAAATAAAACATTGATGGTGTAACTTTTGATTTTTCAAATAGTTGTTGTATTATCTTTTCTTTTAAAGGTTGGATCAAACTAGGAGTTCTTACAAGAAATTCTCTCATATACGCTCTCTCGCTCTTAAACAATAGGATTGTGAAGAACACAAACCTTTACTTATTTACTTATATAAGTATATACATGTGTGTGTATAACAAAATTCTCTCATATACATGTGTGTGTATAACAAAAGTATATACTTTTATATATATATATATATATATATATATATATATATATATATATATACTTTTCCAAAGAAAATATATATATGTATATTTATTTTGTACCTATTTGAACCGTTCAGCACCATATGGTCTAAGAGCATCTGTATCAATGATACAGAGTGAGTTTCAACCCAATAAAGAGTAATAAAAAATTGGGTCGGATCAAATTTGGACTTGAATCGTTTCAGCCCGCTGAGATAACTGAAACGTCTCATGCAAACACGTGTCGGAATTTGAGTGGAGCGGCGCATTTTTTTCGCCCAAACAGGCGATGAGATTTCATTTGGTCAGAAAAAACAATTATTTCTCGATTCTTCTTCTCTAAGTGGCGATTACGACAATAGAGATGGCGATTCATCGTCGTCCTTTGCCGTGGTCGTCCTCTTCAACGATTTGCCTCTCTTCTCCTCTTTTCTCGCTCTCTCTCACCGTCCATGAAAACCAGCGTCTCAGATCCTCTCTCAGACGGCCGTTTCGTATTCTCTAAGGCGATTACGGCGATTGAGACGGTGAATCGTCGTCGTCCTTCGCGGTCTCATCTTCCTCTTGCATGAGTGAGATCCTTCTCATCTTCTCTCGCTCTCTCTCACCGTCTTACAAAACCGCCGTCTCAGATCTTCTCTCAAACCGCCGTTTGAGATCACATGCAACCATCTCAGATCCGTCTCGCGTTCCTCCTTCGTCCGCCGTCTCAGATCCTCCCTTTCAAAACCGCCGTGTCAAATCCTTCCTTTCAATCGGTAAATGTTCTTCTCTCTAAACCGATCCATTGTTCTTGCTTGTTTTGTTTTGATCGATTCGTTTTCCTTGTCATGAGATCATTGTTTCATGTTTGTATTTACAAGTTTCGATTTGATTGCGGTTTGAGAGGTGCTTGACATTTTCGATTCCTTTTGCATGTGTAGGTAAAGTTGTATATGGATTTGGAAGAATGATTAGCATCATTGGGCAAGAACGGTTTCAGACAATCAGCCCTGGTGAGTTCGTTCATCTGTACATTGATCTGTACACTTGTTATAAATTCTATAAGACTCTAGTTTGAAGATTGTGTGAAAATCGGTTTATTGATTTGTACACTGATCTGTTTTGATCTATTCACATTGCTAGAAATGATTTGGTTTTTATCATTGAGAGATAAGCTTGAAATGATTTGGTTTTGTCATTGAGAGATAAGCTAGAAATGATATGGTTTTGATCTATTTAGATTGTGTAGATAGAGTTCAAGACTTGATAAATTCTTGCTTCAGATTGAGTTAGATAGATTACTTGGTTCATTTGTTTTTTATTTGTTCACATTGGTAGATAGCACATTGATGGTTTTTGTTCTGATTTGCTGTTCATTGAGTAGTTGAGTAGCTCATTAAGTAGTTGATGGTTTTGTTCTGATTTATTGTGTATTGAGTAGTTGAGTAGCTCATTAAGTAGTTGATGGTGAAGTACATTTAGTTACAAATGTACTTGTAATTTAGTTATAACAGTAAAGACAAAGTGAAATCAAAACTAATTACAACTTAACTAAGTTACAAAAGTGAAAGAAATATAATTAAACTAAACTAAAACTTAATGGTAATTGATGAATTGATGGTGATATAGACATCAGCCAACTGCAAAAGTCTCTTAAATTACACAAATGAAAATGAAAGTTAACAAAACAATTAACAAAAATTTTAAAAATTAGGTAGCTCATTAACTGATGAGCATGGCTTTATAATGAAGCCATATCTCTGTTGACCAGAACACAAACCTAGCTTAGATCCTCTCAAAACTTCTGTTTACGTTCATTATCCACTGTCTTTGCTTAGTAAAATGGATATGGATTTTACCATTCCATTGACATCCTCTCCAAATTTCACCGATCTCTTTTTCAGTCAACAAGGGGTCAACACTCCAAACACCTTCTCCCAACCACATTCACCTTCAAACCAAAGAAATTTAGGTGAGACATCTAAAGATGCAGTAGCCAAGCATAGATGGACTATCCCTGAAGAAAAGGTCCTCGTATGTGCTTGGTTAAACACATCTAAAGATGCCATAGTTGGGAATGAGCAGAGAGGAGGAAGTTCTGGGAAAGAGTTGCTTCATACTACGCTTCTAGTCGTACTGTGGCCGCTCTTCCAAAGTGGGAGCCCAATACATGTAAGCAGAAGTGGTGCAAAATCAAGGAGTCGGTCTTCAAGTTTGCTGGATGCATAGAGTATGCTAATCGGGTAAAAAAGAGTGGCCAGAATGAGGACGATGTTATGCAGCTGGCTTACCAAGTGTATTTCCAGGACCAGAAGATGAAGTTTAACTTGGAACATGCTTGTAGACTGCTCCGAAATGATCAGAAGTGGTGTCTTTTGCTTAGTGAAAAAAGTTCAAGCTCCAAACGAGTTAAGGTCAATGAGTCTGGTGGTTTTTCCTCAAGCTCCAACACCGGCTTGCCTGTGGAGGAAGAATCAGAGGAGAGGCCATTGGGTGTTAAGGCATCCAAGGCCAAAGGGAAAAAAAGGGTTAGGGTGAAGAGTGAAGAAACAGATAATGGTTCTGTAAAGCTGTTGGAGGAACTGTGGGTCATAAAGGAGAAGGACGTGGCTGCTCAAGACAAACAATCTGGCAAGAAAATTCTTGAATGTCTCATTGCTAAAACAAAGCCACTATCAGAGATGGAAGTGGCTTTGAAGAACAAGTTAATACTTCAGATGCTCTAATCTTCTAGGTAAGTTTTGATTGGTATTGTTTTGTGTTCATTGCTCATTGTTGTTGTTTGCTCATTCCTCATTGTTTCATGGTTTATTGTTGTTTGCTCATTGTTGTTTGTTCATTTACGTTTTTGCAGGATGAAGTGGGTGGCTGAAGCTGAGGAGAAGTGTTGTGGCTTTCCTGTCACAAGTTGAGGAGATGTGTTGTGGCTTTATGTGTCACAAGTTTTCTGTAAGAATTGTATTATATTCGGCTTTACCTAATGTTTGTGTGGCTTTATATGTCACAAGTTGTACTAGGTTTGTAGTGTATGTGGCTTTACCTAGTGTTTGCATATGCTTACTACCTACTGTTTCTGTGGCTGTATATGTCACAAGATGTACTAGCTTATTTGTAGTGTTTTTGGCTTTATTTGTCACAAGTTGTACTATAACCTCTGTGTATTTGCATCTCAATCTTGTTTGTTCGATCTTTATATAAACTCTCTTTCATTGTATCTTCATTTACAAACTTTCTTATCTCTTTCATTGTATTGTCAATCCCTTACAAACTCAGCTTATAAAAACTCTCTTTCATTGCTTGTTTGTTCGATCAACTTTCATTGTTCGCTCAACTTTCTCATTTCTTTTATCCTTTTTCTTTTTCTATCCTTCTCAAAATTAACAAACAACAAAAACATGTCTTCCCATCCTCACACTTCTACATTTGATGAAATTTTCTATGAGAATTTCGAGCAAGTTTTTCAAACCGGTGTTGAAGAAATTGTAGACGATTACATTCAAGGGGAAGCAGCGGAAAAAAAAAGAGCACCTATAGAAAGAGGACGCGAGGAAGGACACATTCGACTATGGAATGATTACTTTAGTGATCAGCCCGTTTACCTTCCACATATATTTCGACGACGTTTTCGAATGAACAAGCTGTTGTTCATGTTAATTGTACAAAGACTCTCCAATGACGTACCATTCTTTCAACAGTGACAAGATGCTACCGGAAGGCTCGGCGTCTCTGCCCTACAAAAATGTATAGCCGCAATTCGAATGATGGCATATGGTCTCCTAGCTGATGCGATGGATGAATACCTAAGGCTCGGTGAAACCACTGCAAGCAAATGCTTAGAACATTTTGTGGATGGAATTATACATTTATTCGAAGATGTATACTTGAGAAGGCCTACACCAGAGGATCTCCAACGATTACTATATATTGGAGAGTTTCGGAGATTTCCCGAGATGATAGGAAGCATTGATTGTATGCATTGGGAATGGAAGAATTGTCCTACGGCTTGGAAAGGACAGTACTCACGTGGACATGGAAAACCACTATCGTTTTAGAGGCTGTAGCTTCACAAGATCTTTGGATTTGGCACGCATTTTTTGGACCACCAGGTACTTTTAACGATCTCAATGTTCTCGACTGCTCACCCGTTTTTGATGATATATTACAAGGTCGAGCTCCAAAGGTGAGTTACGTGGTCAATGGACGCCAATACCATATGGCTTACTATCTGACAGATGGTATATATCCGAAATGAGCGATTTTCATCCAATCAATTTCTCAGCCACAAGGTCATAAAGCATCATTATTTGCTAATTGTCAAGAAGCTGTCAGAAAAGATGTCGAGCGTGCTTTTGGAGTGTTGCAAGCTCGATTTGCAATTGTCAGAAACCCAGCTTTTAGTTGGGATAAAGCAAAAATAGGTAAGATAATGAGAGCATCTATCATATTGCACAATATAATAGTAGAAGACGAACGAGACCAAGACACTCAATATGATTTATCAGATTTCATAGAAAGAGAAGAAAGCGGGACTTCACAAGTGGACTACACGTTCTCTACAGAGACACCTACAAATGTGAACAATATGATGGCCAATCGAGCTCTAGTACGTGAGAAAAGAATGCATGAACAATTGAAAACTGATTTAGTTGAGCATATTTGGCAAAAATTTGGCACAATTGAAGACTAAAGACGAGTTAATTGTGTTTTTTATCATGCTTTTATATGTTTTTTTAATCTTGTATTAATGTGTTATTCAAGTTTTAATAAAATATTGTATTTTTATATACACTCATTTAAATTTCTTTCATTTTATTTTTGATTAAAAAAAATTTATTTTTTAAGACCAAATAAATATCATCATTAATTCTACCAAACTTAAGAAGGTTTTAATGGATATCAAAACTTAAACTAATATTAAAATTAATAATAAAGTAATGTTAATGATACCCACTACAATGACAATGATGCCCTAACAATCAACGTGATATCCAAACGTTAAATCATACAAGAGAATTCAGAGATTATACTTTTCAATTCAACATATTGTCCACGGATAAAAATTGCAATTCTTAACTAAATCTATAGAAGAACCACAGAAACAAAACTTTTAGCGAATTCTGATGGTTGAATTTTGGATCTCCCATATATCGTAATATATGAAAGATTGCTTACAGAACCATCTCACCCGGGTTTATATACATGCATGTTCCTCGGGTCGGGGCTGATTACTTTAGAAACAGTAGTTTGCATCATTGCATGTCTAAACACTATTTTTGGTTGGTCAATTTTTCTATTAAGATTTTGAATATTTTAATTTAATATTTATACTATATGAATATATTGAAGTCTTTTTATAAGAGCACCTCGTCATTTATACGAGAATGGTGAAGTCGTGCCATGTGCCGAGTGTCTCCTATGTCTACGATTTATTACATCTTAACTGGTTTCTTCTCCGACCATCGTGAGTAGCGATAGCAGAAATAATGACATGTAAACTTTCGATACATCTATAATCATTTCATTAGCAAAGTTAAGAAAATGGCAAAAAAAGGAATCATCGAAGCAAGATCAAATAATTTTTTTTTTTACTAATGATTTAAATTACGTAGGTGCCCGGAACCTCCGATCGGTAATTCACCAAACGAGCAAAATATATAGATCTAAATTGTTGCACAGTAAATGTTATATTTTTATTTTCTTCAATTAATATATAGAAGATGCTTATCACATTTGGATAGGGTTCGTCGACTAATATAAAGTAGATTTTTTTAGTAAGGATTTGGATAATTAATTCAAATCGCAATCATTGTAATATATTAGTAGTTTTTTCATGAGAGTGCAAAGTATTTTCTTTTCTTTATAAGAGTTTGAATATTTCAATATCTCACTCCACGAAATATATATGACTTCAATTCATAAGAGTTTGTAGAAACAAAAAAGAATAAAACATTTAACAAAAAAAAATGTTATATTGATGGCCCAATCGGAGATGTCAAATAAGCTAATGCTAACTAATGGACAACTAAGGGGATCTCTGGTATATTCAAGTTTGAAATGCTATATTGATGGTTCTTAGAAAGAATCAGATAAATTTCAATATTTTGGATGGTATGTTTTTCAAGATAAAGGCAGAGGGAGCATGATGAGAGCCAAAAATCTTCGACGAAGTCTTACCCTACTACACACGGAGATTGAAGCTCTAGGACGGGTCATGCAATGCTTAGTTGATATGTAGCAGACGAAGGTAGCTTTCGCAACACTGTTCTGACTTGGTGAAGACGGTATATACACCAATAGAGTGGCCGGCGTCAGAAGTTCACATTGAAAAAAATTTCTTTCTTCCCTCTATCTCATATTTTGTGCACTCTTAATTTTAATCCTACATGCTTGTGAATGGTGTCCGATTAGCTACTTTTAATGTATTCTATGTAAAATTATTACCACCGCTTTTGGTAATCAAACCGTGGTAAATTAGTTTATTAAAAACAAATAATAAACGTGGCCAATCAAGGCATTATTCAATTCGTTGAAGTTAGATAAACATAGTTTTTTAAGTATAAGAATGATTAGATGTCAAAGACGTGTGTAGGTAGTGCACATATATATTTTGAATAAATATAGTTGTTGTCATTAGAGACAAACCAGGTCCATAAATACATTTGTACAAAACAAGCAGCTAATCACAGCTATAACACAAGCAATTATGTTTTTTGTATTTTGCAACGTCTTTCATCTTTGCTTTTGACTTTTTCTCTCTGACTCTCAATTGCCTGAAAAGGCTTCAACAAACAAAAATGGCGATTCCTAGAAGTGGACCATCACAATCGTCATCATCATCGCCACGATCGCCATCGCCATCACTACCACCACCACCGCCACCGCCACCACCACCGTCGCAACCATTTGGACCAAATCTTCCTGTACAAGATATTATCATAAGAAGGAAAAGCCGAAGAAATTATCGACCACTACCAATGTTGAAATGGTACTTGCTCACCCTCATTATGCGCCAAAAACTCCAAACGCCAGACCAGAAACGACGTGAAGAATGGGTGATTTGGATCAAAGACAAGATGGACCAAGTACTTAAAGACGACGACACAGCTAACTGGGACAAGCTTTGTATCTACAAAGTTCCACATTATCTTCAAGAAAACGATAAGAAGTCCTACTTCCCTCAAATCGTCTCACTTGGTCCGTACCACCATGGCAAAGACCATCTCCTACCAATGGACCATCACAAGTGGCGTGCGCTCAATATGGTCATGGCACGCACCAAGCACAACATTGAAACGTATATTGACGCCATGAAAGAGCTCGAGGAGAAGGCTCGTGCATGTTACGAAGGTACTATTAGTTTGAGCAGTTACGAGTTCACAAAAATGCTGGTTCTTGATGGTTTTTTTGTTCTTGAGCTCTTCAGAGGATTGGATAAAGGATTCTCGGTACTAGGGTAAGCGTTATGTCTTTGTTCGGTTATCTCATATACATTTTAAACCGGTTTGATTACTGAATTCTGTTTTGCTTTGTTTTGGTGTTGTATAGATATGGTCGTAATGATCCGGTCTTTGCGACGCGAGGTTTGATGCATTCGATTCAACGTGACATGGTAATGCTGGAAAATCAACTTCCTCTGTTCGTACTGAACCGGTTGTTAGAGTTACAGCTCGGTACACAAAACCAAACCGGTTTAGTGGCACAATTAGCAATTCGGTTCTTTAACCCGCTAATGCCAACCGATAAACCATCAACCAAAACCGGCCAGGCTAAAACCAAGAAATCTTTTAAAAAGGATGAGTTCTTTAACCCAATTGCTGACAAGGAGGAGGAAGAGTTGCACTGTCTGGATGTTTTCCGTCGAAGTTTGCTCAAGCCTAGTTTGACACCTGAGCCGAGGTTATCACGAAAGAGATGGTCCAGGAAAACGCGTGTGGCAGACAAGCGCCAACAACAACTGATACATTGCGTGACGGAACTAAGAGAGGCCGGTATTAAATTCAAGAGAAGAAAAACTGACCGGTTTTGGGACATTAGGTTCAAAAACGGTTATCTTGAGATACCTAAACTACTTATCCATGACGGTAAGTTCACGTTTTTCCTTCTTTCTTGCATTATACGCGAGGATGATGAATCGAAAAAGTTTGATATTGTGCTTTAGTTGGTATAAATAATTGTTCCATATTTGGTTTTTGAAATTTACTTTTCAGAAAAAACTAGTTTTGGTTTATTTTAGAAAAGTAAATTTCAATGATTTTTTTATTCTTTCATTACATTTTCTTTTTTTATTCAAATCATTAATTATATTACATCTTGGATTTAACAGATATTATCACGGTTTATATATAGAAGAATTTTATTTTATTTTTGAGAAATATATATAGAAGACTTATGAATAATTTATAGAAGATCAATAATAATGCATAGTGCCATGTTGGTAATATATACTTTAAAAGTCAATGAGAGTGAATATGAAGCTGACTTTGTGAAGACACATATTAGATATGTTTAATTTTCTCATCAAGTTGCTAAAAGGAAATAATTTTTCATCAATTATTCCCAATCTGACTAATTCAGAATGATTTTAGCGAAATGCTATCTTTTCCTTGAGAATACCCATAATTCCTTAAACTTTCAAAAACACCATATGATTTTCTCGTGATTGTTGCAGGTACCAAGTCTTTGTTCTCGAATCTTATAGCTTATGAGCAGTGCCATATCGACTCAAACAACGACATAACATCCTACATAATCTTCATGGACAATCTAATAGATTCTGCCGAAGATGTAAGCTATCTGCATTACTGTGGTATCATCGAGAACTGGTTAGGAAATGATTATGAAGTTGCGGATTTGTTCAACAGACTATGTCAGGAAGTAGCTTTCGACCTCAAAGATAGTTATTTATCTGAGTTGTCGCATAAGGTTGATCGTTATTATAACCGAAAGTGGAATACTGTGAAAGCAGTCTTGAAACACAAGTATTTCAATAACCCTTGGGCATATTTCTCTTTCTGTGCAGCAGTTTTTCTGCTAATTCTCACATTATTTCAGAGTTATTTTACTGCTTATGCTTATTTTAAGCCTCCTAAGCCTCCTTAATTTATTTATTGTTTCGTAGTTTTTTTCATTCAACTTGGAATGTTTTTATTTTTTTCTTTCTATTTTTCTATTGTATTGCAGTTAAATAAATAAAACATTGGTTTCACTATATAATGGGAAATACAATAGAAAAATAGAAAGAAAAAAATAAATTGAATGAAAGTGGTACGTTTAGTTAGAGTCCTAAAACGATACGTTTTTGGGTCCTTGTGCTCTCCAAAAATGGGAAATAACCAATGAGTACTAGAGGGTGAGGGAACCCCTATTTATACTAGATAGGGAAAGTGGAGCATGGTAGGGTTTCCCTTGAAAGTTGAGTCTGGTCCGAAATGGTTGGTGGACTGAGCTCGAAAATGGGCTTCGAAATCTTTATTGGGGAAGCCCATACCCAACATCTCCTCTTAAATCATCACTGACAGCTTAAATTATCATTGTAGCAAAAACACAGTTTTGGTAGTGAGTACAAAGTTTGTTCTTTTTAATAAGAGTTTGGGTGCTTCAAGCTCACTCCAAATATTACAATTATACACGACCGTTTATTTTTTTTATAGAATTACCATGAAAGTTTGGGACGTTGTCTCATAAACTCATCAGATCAAGAATGAAAACATGATAAATTAATCATATCCCAAAAGCCGAGACTCAGATTTTTAATTGAGAAATTCTTCCATTATGCATCTCATAATGGAGCTAGTGACGAACAAGTACTTTCCTAGTTCTTTTTGATAAGAGTTTGTATAATCAAAAACAAACAAAACGTGGCTCGTCATGGCGTTAACCAACAAATTTAAAAGTTTTTCAAACTTATAGTTAATGTATATGTGTATGATTATATGTATATATATTCAAAACTATTAATCTCTAATGTATGATTTGAGTAATTTCTCTATATATCTCTTATGTTGTTACATCTTTGCTTTTGAAATCTTTTTTCATCAATTAATCTTTTGAAAAAGTTTCAGCCAACAAAAATGGTTCGTATTCTTACTTTACCACCACCACCGCCACCACCACCATCATTTAGATCGATTCCTCCTCGGCGGTATTTCTTCAAAAAAAGAAGCAAAAATCCACCACCACCACCACCGCCACCGCCACCGCCATCATTTGGACCGAATCTTCCTTGGCGGTATTTTGTCAAAAGAAGAAGAAATGATCCATCATCGACGTCTTTCATCAATAAAGACATGTCTTTGATCCACAAAGACATGTTGGCCTGGTACTTGCTCACCCTCGTCATGCGTCAAAAACTCCAAACCCGGAACCAAGAACCCGTAGAGACACGAGAAGAATGGGTGATTTCGATTAAAGAAAAGATGGAGGAAGCACTTAAAGAAGATGCCGCAACTAGTTGGGACAAGCTTTGTATCTATAGAGTTCCACAATACCTTCAAGAAAACGACAACAAGTCCTATGTTCCTCAGACTGTCTCGCTTGGTCCGTATCACCATGGCAGCGAACATCTCCTCCCCATGGACCGTCACAAGTGGCGTGCGGTCAATATGGTCATGGCACGTACCAAGCATAACATCGAAATGTATATTGACGCCATGAAAGAGCTCGAGAAAAAGGCTCGCGCTTGTTACGAAGGGCTTATTGGTTTGAGTAGCAATAAGTTCACGGAAATGTTGGTTCTTGATGGTTGTTTTGTTCTCGAGCTATTTAGAGGAGCTGATGAAGGATTCTCGGAACTCGGGTAAGCAAGAGTGATTCAATTTCTGGTTTGTCCGATTATCTCATATACTTGCTTCTAATATCAGATCGGGATCGAAAATGTTGACTTTGATTATTATTTTTCTTGTGATATTTTTGTTTTTTGTTTTTGATAAATCGTCGCTCCTGGAAGGCAGTCTTTGGATATTCCAATTTAAAGAATAACCCTCGGTACCAAATGGGTTTGAACCTTTGGTTGTTTTATTCAGTTTCTTTTTTTTTTTGTATGTAGATATGATCGTAACGATCCTGTTTTCGCTATGCGAGGATCCATGCATTCAATACAACGTGACATGGTAATGCTGGAAAATCAACTTCCTTTGTTTGTTCTTAACCGGTTATTAGAGCTACAGCTTGGTCCACGGAAGCAAACCGGTTTAGTGGCCCAATTAGCAGTTCGGTTCTTTGACCCACTAATGCCAACCGATGAACCGTTGACCAGAAACGACCAGTCAAATCTCGATGATTCGTTGGATAAAGATAATTTCTTTAACCCAATTGCCGACAAGGACAGGGACGAGTTGCACTGTCTAGATGTTTTCCGTCGAAGTTTGTTACGGCCTAGTACTACGAAGCCAGAGCCGAGGTTGTCACGGAGGAGATGGTCCTGGAAAACGCGCGTGGCAGATAAGCGCCAGCAACAACTGATACATTGTGTGTCCGAACTGAGAGAGGCCGGTATTAAATTCAGGAGAAGGAAAACTGACCGGTTTTGGGATATTAGATTCAAAAACGGTTACCTAGAGATACCAAAACTACTTATCCATGATGGTAATTGAATTAACATTTCTTTTTTCTTTCTTTTTTTTGTCAACATGCATTCTACGGATTCAATTTTGGTTATAAGTTATATAACACATTCACGACACTATTACAAACTACTACTCTACTAGATTACATGTCATGGTCTAACTAAGTTCACATTTCATGAGATCTTTTACACATATTACTCATTTATACACTTCAACTTGATTCTTTTTTCTAGAAAAATAAAAAAGTTAAATACCATTGGCTCTCGTGTTTCTTGTAGGTACCAGATCTCTCTTCTCGAATCTTATAGCTTTCGAACAATGCCATATCGACTCGAGCAACGACATAACATCCTACATAATATTCATGGATAATCTAATAGATTCTCCCCAGGATGTTAGCTACTTGCACTATTGTGGTATCATCGAGCACTGGCTAGGAACTGACTCTGAAGTTGCGGATTTGTTTAACCGACTATGTCAAGAAGTTGCTTTCGACCCCCAAAATAGTTATTTATCTGAATTGTCGAACAAGGTTGATCGAAACTATAGCCGAAAGTGGAATGTTCTGAAGGCGATCTTGAAACACAAGTACTTCAATAATCCTTGGGCGTATTTCTCTTTTTCTGCTGCACTTGTCCTTCTAGTTCTTACGTTATTTCAGAGTTTTTTTACTGCTTTTCCTTATTTTAAGCCACCTTCTTAATTTTCATTATTATTCCAGAGTTTCTTTCATTCAACTTGGAATGTTTCTATTTTCCTTTTTTGCCGAACATTATGTATTTTTCTTCAAAGTATGTATGCTTCTATTGTATTAAAAAAACTTGACTTCACTATATTTTTGGAGCTGTATGTCTAATAAAAATAAACAAATAAACGTTTCCCGACCAACATATTCAAAGTTTCTGAAAGCAAAGATCATTTATACAAAAAAAGAATGGTGAGGTCGTGCCATGTTCCAGACAAGCTGTGTAATGGACATGTTCCGTTGTGCTCTCACCATTTGTTTTTAAATAACCTTTTCCTAACAATAACTTGTGGTTAACTTACACTAGATCATGGAATCATCTCCAAAATGGTATCTTTGGAAAAACACAAGGTTGAGGAATGTAATTCTTTAAAAGGAAAAAAAAACAAACTGATAAATTTTACTTGTTACTTTTTTAATGTGTGTGTGGGGTTTTTAGATACATCTAGTAATGGTTGTTGTCATTACAGATCAGTTGGGTCCATAAGTACAATAAGTAACCAATTATAGATTCAAATCATTTACATATAGTTGCTTCTGATATTTCACAACTACTTCTCTCTTCTTCCTTTCTCATTCTCCTCGAAAAGCTTCGACCAACAGCAAAAAATGGTAGCTGTCTTCTACAAAGACATGTTGAGCTGGTACTTGCTCACTCTCAAGATCCGCGAAAAACTCGAAACCGAGAACCAAGGATCCGAACCGGTTAATGAAGATCACAACCTTCCCGGTTTACCAGATATCACCAGATCCGATCAAGACCAAAACAATCAAAACCGCGAGGCCGGTAAGACCGAGGTAACCAAAGAGAGCCCAAGAGAGGCACGAGACGATTGGGTGATCTCGATTACAGACAAGCTTGAGCAAGCACATAGAGACGACGACACAACAATTTGGGGAAAGCTCTGTATCTACAGAGTTCCATATTACCTACAAGAAAATGACAACAAATCGTATTTCCCTCAGACCGTCTCGCTTGGTCCGTACCACCATGGTAAGAAACGGCTCCGGTCAATGGACCGTCACAAATGGCGTGCGGTCAGTAGAGTCTTGAAACGTACGAACCAAAACATCAAAATGTACATCGACGCCATGAGAGAGCTAGAAGAGAAAGCTCGAGCTTGCTACGAAGGTCCTTTTGGTTTGAACAGTAACGAATTTGTCGAAATGCTTGTTCTTGATGGTTGTTTTGTGCTTGAGCTCTTCAGAGGAGCCGTTGAAGGATTCCCAGAACTCGGGTAAGCCTAGTTACAAACTTACAACTGCTGGTTATGTCCGGTTATCTCATATAATGAGTAAACCGTTTTCAATCATTTTGATTTTAAATAATCGTTCTTCGTGTTATGTAGATATGCTCGTAACGATCCGGTTTTCGCAATGAGAGGATCGATGCATTCGATTCAACGCGACATGATAATGCTGGAAAATCAACTTCCTTTGTTTGTTCTAAATCGGTTATTAGAGCTACAGCTTGGTACACGGAACCAAACCGGTCTAGTAGCGCAATTAGCAGTTCGGTTCTTTGATCCACTAATGCCAACGGACGAGCCATTGACCAAAACTGACCAGTCAAAACTCGAGAACTCGCTAGCAAGAGGAGCCTTTGACCCATTTGCCGATATGGGCGAATTGCATTGTCTAGATGTTTTCCGTCGAAGTCTTCTCCGGTCTAGTCCTACACCGGAGTCAAGGTTGTCAAGAAAGAAATGGACTCGGAACACGCGTGTGGCGGACAAACGTCGACAACAACTGATACATTGTGTGACAGAACTAAGAGCAGCCGGTATTAAGTTCCGGAGAAGAAAAACCGACCGGTTTTGGGATATACAATTCAAAAACGGTTATCTAGAGATACCGAGGCTACTTATTCATGATGGTAAGTCCAGGCTTTTCAGTGTTTCTTCTTTTTAGTTCAAGTCCCATATGCTTACTATTTATTTATCCATCACATTTCCATATAAATTTATGTATAAAGTAGAAAAATATCAGTTTATAACTTTATATGGATTGGTAAAGAATATATTAGCTAGAGAATCATGATGTGATATGTAGCACAGAAATGGGACTTCTAAATTATTGTCACGTTCCAAAACAATTATTTTTCTCTTCTTTCTTTATTTTATCAAAAATTCAATTCTTTTATGACATAGATTGGTTTTGTTCGACTTTTCTCCTCAAATATCAAGTGTGTGAGGAGGAAATGTCATTAGTTATTCCCTATTGACTAATTCAGAATGATTTATGCAAAGGAAAAAAGTGTGATTTAAACTGCAAAAAGTTTAAATAATAATGAAACATATACACTTTCTTTCAATAAAACTTAGTCATCCCATAAACATAAAAAAAATCTCCCCTTCTTGTGTTTTTTGTAGGTACCAAATCTCTTTTCTTGAATCTTATAGCTTTCGAGCAGTGTCATATCGAGTCAAGCAACGACATAACATCCTACATAATCTTCATGGACAATCTAATAGATTCTCACGAAGATGTTAGTTACTTGCATTACTGCGGTATTATCGAACATTGGCTAGGGAGCGATTCCAAAGTCGCGGATTTGTTCAACCGTTTATGTCAGGAGGTTGTTTTCGACACCGAAGATAGCTATCTATCTCGGTTATCGATTGAGGTTAACCGTTATTACAATCAAAAGTGGAATGCTTGGAGGGCAACCTTGAAACACAAGTACTTCAATAATCCATGGGCAATTGTCTCTTTTTCTGCTGCGGTTATTCTACTAATTCTCACATTATCTCAGAGTTTTTATGCTGTTTATGCTTATTACAAACCAGCTTCTTAACCTTTATTGTTTTTATAGCTTACCTTCACTCAAAAGAAAATTTTTGTTGTATTATCTTCATTATTATAGTTACACTTGGGTGTTCAAAACAGTTATGGTCAATGTTTTTAAACCCGATCCGAAAAGCAAACCGGATTACATTCCGGATCACCGGGTCGATCCGGTTCAACCGTGGGTCAATAGGTATATATATATATATATAATTAATATTATAATATGTAGTGGTACAATACATATTTATAATTTTATATGTTATATATTATAATTATATGAGTTAAAATAATTCTTTTTTGTTAACTTTTGTCAAAAGTGAATATTTGTCTGAATTAATTATTTTATTTTCAAATTTTATTTCGATCTTTGTAAAAAAAATGTAATATAATTATTAATTATTTTATTTTCAAATTTTATTTCGATCTTTGTAAGAAGAATGTAATCTAATTTTGAATAGTTAATGGTGACAATGTAAACAAAAAAAAATAGAAAACAAAAGAAAGTAAAATAATAATTAAAACGAGATCACATATGGTTAAAAGATATTTTCAATGCAATCAATGTGATTAACTTCATTAATTTAAACTTCTGCAAAATCAAATCTTTGTGATCGACATCTTTGGATTTAATTTTTGCACAATTTTTTTTAAAACACACAAAACCGACCGGTTCGGTTTATGACGTTTCATCCGGGTCAGCGGGTTTGAACGGATTTTTCCGGGTTATTCCGGTTCAATTACAAGCCGAATTTTACGTAAAACCCAACCCAAATGTTTTATCGGGTTCCGGTTAAAACCGGTCGGACCGGCCTGGGTATCAAAACACTGGTTATGGTATAAAAAAATTTGTTCATGATAGTAAAATTTTTTAAGAATATAGACTGATAGACTGCACATTTTTCAATCCATTTGCTAACATATAAACAAAACTAAAAATCTCATTTATTGAAAAAAGGTTATGGAAATTAGCATTTTATAAACGACTATCAAACCTGAAAATAAATGTTTTTAAATTATGATAGCTAGTTCAAACTTTCTTTCTATAATAAAGTAATCCAATCCAATTTATTTGTTAATAATAAAAGGGAAATTGCAATCTAATCGGTTATCTAATTAGTTATCTAACATACAATAAATCAAAATGTACTAATTAACAATATGAGGTTTTGATTTTCCATTTTTACCTTTAATGAAAATTAACAAAGATATCGATATAGATAACTATGTTTGAAAGTTATAATAGATAACTATGTTTCTAATTATAGTTAACTATGTTCATAATCTAGAAACTATGTTTCTGATAAATAGTTAGCTATATATTTTATTATGCAAATTATAATAAATAACTACGTTTTGAACATAGTTAACTATTTTTGTTTAAATAAGTAACTATAACAACAACAACATTTTCATGTAATCATTTATGTTATGAAATTGGTAGAGTAGATAACTATGCTATGAAAATAGTTAACTATATTTTTAAATTGGTAACTATATTCTGGAAAAAAAATAGTTAACTATGTTTTAGATAGTTACAAAATAGTGTGAAATAGTTAACTATCTTCTGAGATTGATAGAATATGAAGTTTCAAAAATATAGTCAACTATGTCATTAAAAACAGTTAATATTTTCATGGATTCATGTAGGGATAATTCGTCTCTTATTTAATTCTCTCTGCTGCTTATCTAATTCTATTTTTTTACATTTTATTTACCTAATTTTGTCTTCCAAAAAATATATTCAGCTGATTAACCCATATAAAAATGAGAATATTTGAAAAAAATATCATTTTTGAAATGTTAGTTTTCAAAAATGCCACATTTTCAAAATTTTTGCAAAAATGCCATGTTTGGGTTAATTATGTTGTATTAGGGTTTAGTTTTGAAGGTTTAAGATTTGTTAGGGGTTAAAATATTTTGTAGAATTTAGAATTTTAAGATTTAAACTTTAAAAATCTATAATTAATGATATTTTTGTAAATAAATAACTCTATTTTTGCAAAGTATCACAAATGGCAGTTTTAAAATTGTCCCTATAAAAATCGTAATTACTTTGCTATCAAGCCCATATAGCTTCATCGTTAAGGCCCAAAATAAACTCGAGAAGAAAAAAAACTCAGACCGGCAAGAGCGGAGCGGAGCGGATCACAAAAGCAAAAACTCTAATCGTTGATCTCCGCACGTTCATCGGAATTTTCGTACAATCGTCTGAATCTTCTTCCTCAAGCTTTCTTCCATTCTCTGAATCTCTTCTTCGCTTACGAAAAAAACCTCGAAGCTTATCGTCCACCATTCTCCGGTAACAAATGTCTAGTCTCCTTCGTTTTCGTCTTTCTTCCCCGGCCAATGCTTGTCGAATTCGGAATGTCTAGTTTCATTCCCCGCCTCTGCTAAATGATTTTGAGATCTATGTCTACGAATCCGTCACTGATTTGTCGTTAAGAGATATCTCGAATCTGCGAACTATTGGATTATAGCAATGTACTTGTACGGTCTTAGATTCCTTTTCCTGCGAAGCAATTAGTGAATCCAGCCAATAGCTTTAGCTAGATTTTGTTTATGTGTACACAAGTGTGTGTGTGTACATTTTCATATACACACTTATGGTTTATACTACAAACATGGATAATGTGGGAATTAGAGTCGTTTCTATGTTCTTCCCAGTGTTTGATTAAATGAGAAGCTGGAATTATACTCAAACGTGAACTTTCCTTTGTGTTTAGGTTGGTGTTTGCTCGTCAAGTAGGCTAATCGTTGTCTGAGTTAGCATTGGACTGCTAAAAATGGAAACTGATCCTCCTGGCTCTTCATCTCAGTCTCCAGCTATACTAATGGAGGAAGATTTATCCATTCCTCGTAATTCTGAACCTTCTGGAAACGTTAAGGCCGTTGAAGAAGATCCTGTGAGCTCTGCAGGAGAAACCTCTAAAGACTCCATTAGTACAGAAACTTCAACTGCAAAGGTTGATGATACGCAGTTGCCTGCTACATCTACGGGTGCTGAACCTTTGCGTAAAACTGAGGATATAGTTCCATGCCCGCCAGATTCCTCCCCACGTGATTCACCGCCGTCTATATTTTCTTCTTCTGGTCTTTCTTCTTGGGCCAAAAGTTTTAAATTCCCGCAGCAAGATCCAAACGGTGCAAATTCTGGGATGTCAGCTTTCACAAGATTCACCTCTGAACTCGGTCTGCATTTGCCAACGAAAGCGTCAGATGAGGTCAGTGGCCCCAAATCACCAAACACACAAGTTGGTGGCGCTCTTGAGTCGCTCACAAAAGCTGTGGTCGATTCATCTCGTGGTGCTGTAAAAGCAATGCAGGTGAAAGCTCGCCACATTGTCTCTCAGAATAAAAGAAGATACCAGGTTTAGTAATTTTGTCTTCCTGCTTTTGTTAGATTCTTGAAACTGTAGTGGCGCACATTATAGTCACAACAGCTTGTTGTACTAACATTGTTCCTTTGTAGGAGCTGGCCCAAAATGTTTTCCCAAAACTATTAGTTACATATTTTTTATAGGAGCTTTTCATGCTATCTAATGTAATGCATTGACTAGATTCTAGTATCACTTACTTCTCTGGTTTACATGGCACATGGTCCAATATTTAGGAGGGGGAGTTCGATTTGGACATGACATATATAACTGAGAACATAATCGCAATGGGGTTTCCAGCTGGTGATATAAGCTCTGGTCTTTTCGGATTTTTCGAGGTAAATAGCTTGTCCTGGTCTGAAATATAAGTTCCCCAGCCATTTCTTTTCTTCTCTCGGCCTTGAGTTTCTCATTGACAAATGTCATATTCAGGGACTATATCGCAATCACATGGAAGAGGTGATCAAGTTTTTTGAAACTCATCACAAGGTAATCATTGACACAGACTGGAAGCCTCTTAAACCGTCTGAGTTTCTTAAAGCTCCACCAATTCGTATATGATTTATACCAGTTGGATTTGCTGCAGCCCAGACATGTAGTGGTTACTTGGCTTATGTTTGATCATGTCGGTACATACCAGATCTCTAAACCTTGTTCCAAATATACAGGACAAATATAAGGTCTACAACCTTTGTTCAGAGAGATTGTATGATGCTTCAAAATTTGAGGGGAAGGTATATTACAAACTCTACTCGCTTGCCATCTCAGACCATATATCTTGCAGGCAGTTTCTGTCGTTGCCGTGTTTTCAAAGCTAGTGTTTATAGCGTTTGCTTCATAACTTCTCTGATTCCTTTCTTCCAGGTCGCATCTTTCCCATTTGACGACCATAATTGTCCTCCAATTCAATTAATACCCTCATTTTGTCAAAGTGCATACACATGGTTGAAGGAAGACATCCAAAATGTAGTGGTAGTTCATTGTAAAGCCGGAATGGCAAGAACCGGATTAATGATTTGCTGTCTTCTTCTATATCTCAAGGTGAGACTTAAATGAAGCAAATTTTTTGCCGATGCACGCATTCCTTCTCACCAAAACTCGTGCGTCTTATCTGCTTTGGTAACTCCATTGCAGTTCTTCCCTACAGCTGAGGAGGCTATTGATTACTATAACCAAAAGAGATGTCTCGATGGGAAAGCTCTCGTTCTACCAAGTCAGATTGTAAGTCCTGAGCTCATGCCAATCTTTTTATAAGCTTGTTCAATTCTCCCTCATCCTACTAAACGTGCTTTCCTGTTTCCTTCAGCGATATGTCAAGTACTATGAACGTGTTCAGAATCAGTTTGACGGGAAAATTCCACCCGAACGAAGGTATGCGTCAGTCATATCTTACCAATCAGCTAGTTTGATCATAGTGATATTTGTAGATCCCTAACCAGCGACCAAACATTTATGTAGATGCATGCTTAGAGGGTTTCGCCTAATCAACTGTCCTTATTGGATTAGACCTGCTATTACCATCTCCAACCACAATGGTACATAGCTAGTTTCTTCTTATCTTTGTATTTTCATATATGTTTGTAATATGCTCTGCATTCTTCTATCGAACAGATGTACTTTTCTCAACAAAGAAACATCAGAAAACCAAGGATTTGGGGGTAGGCATTGTTCTACTTGGTTCCTCTCTCTCTCTCTCTCTCTCTCTCTCTCTTTCGTCTTTACATATAAACTTCTTGTTGTGTGCTTTAGCCTGAAGATTTTTGGATAAAGGCACCAAAAAAAGGAGTTGTTGTCTTTGCAATACCTGGTGAAGCTGGTCTAACAGAGTTAGCCGGCGACTTCAAAATCCATTTTCAAGACAGCGATGGAGATTTCTATTGGTACACTCTCTTCCTTCACAGTGCTTTCCCACATCTTCCAAATCGAAAAACTCACTAACTTTCTCTGATTTCTACACGCAGTTGGCTAAATACTACACTGACTGACAACAGAACAATGCTAAAAGGTATCGACTTCGATGGCTTTGAAAAGGTAAAAGAGATGTTCGTATTCTTGATGATCTGAGAAACTAACCTCGTTGCTTTCCATTAAACCTGATCCCGTGACGCTTTTGCAGAGAAAACTACCTGCACCAGGGTTCCATGTTGAAATCGTAATGATAGAATCCGACAATTCTCAACCAACAAATCCCAATTCTGATTCTTCGTACGCCACCCAACAACAATCTCAAAGCAGCTCTGGTGCTGATTCAGGCAAAATCAAGTCTAAACAGAACAAAGACGACGATGTGTTCTCCGACAGTGATGCGGAAGAGGAAGGAAACTCGAAACACATTGAGTCAAATTCAACTAACGCGAAAACCACAGGCTCGCTGCACACAACTAGTAAACCTCATCAGATCAATGAACATCCAAAGACCGATGACCATTCTGTAAACAAAAGTGTCACAAATTCATCGTCCTCGGGTCTTTATAATCCAGTACCAAACGACTCATTAGCAGTTAATGATATCAAAGCTATCGCTGCAGACGCATCGGTCTTCTCCTTTGGAGATGAGGAAGAAGACTATGAAAGCGACTGAGCTTGAAAATTCAGGTTTTATCACACTCATGCTAGTATAACAGATTCTGTACTGACTCTGTTTCTATATAGCTTCCCATTATTAAAAGGTAAAATTGTAACAATTTATTTAGCAACAAAGAAAAAAACATGAAGACAACAATATTCTAATGAAACTGCAAATGATAAAACAAAATAACAGAAACTTCTTATTGTTTACCAATTGTGTTTGTGGTTGGCCATAAATCTTAGTCCTGCATCTGAATTGGAACTCCTTTTAGTTTCTGCTTTAGTTCTTCAATTTCCTTTAGATCATCTTCACAAAGGTTATTTATATTACCCTTGTATACGGTGACAATATACTTAGTTTTGCCATTGATTGTTTGAATATCCGAAAAAGGTTACAGTCTCTTAAACGTCGTTGAATTTCAAACAAAATACCAAACATATGAATAATACAATACAAAATAGTTAATCTAATCATAGGTTGCATCATTCATCTTCAACCATCTTACGGACAAATAAACTAGCTCTTGATCCCGAACGCAGCTTAAAGACGATCAGTTTATGTGGCAACCCCAATGAATCCTGAAAGAAAACAAAATGCACAAACTGATTTCATCGCTTTCGATCAGATAGTTTTCAGATCCTTTACAAATAAAGCAGAGATTGTAAAATACCGTCATTTGGTTTCCATCAACATCTTCAAATGCTTGATCTGCTTCTTCTGAACTCTCGAAAACAACAAATGCACAATAGTAACCTCTCTGTGTTCTTGCTGGCTGCCAAAGGAAAAAAAAACTGAGGTCAGGGAATGGTTTTATGTTAGGGAGAAAAGTACATGGTTCGATTTCTCAACCTTAACATCAAGTGTAAACTTTCCAGAGAGAACTTGTTCCAGCTCTTCAGGTGGCACATTGCGAGGGATTTTATGTAGAAAGAGTTTTGCTTTCTCAGCCTCCAACATCTATGCAAAAATTGCAGACATTTGATTGTTAGTTAATTGATGAATTGATGCTAAATCTTTAAGTTTGGTAAATCCATCTTTTTTCTGACCTCTTTAGATGGTAAGATTGTTGTGCCAACTCTTTTCTCTACAACACCGAGTACAAGTTTCTCTACTCTTTTTCGATATCTTCAGCAGTGATCCCTGTAATGTCTGTCCTATAGTCAACAATGGGTTTGTCCGGTTTCACAAATGTGTCAAGGATCACCTAAGCCATGAAGATTTGATCACCCGAGTCAAGAATGCCGAAAAGATGATTCAAAAAAAATCTCTAACTATAAGCTATACCTTTAAATCACGGTCTACAACGCCAACTCTAACCAAACCTTCAGTCCCATCTTCACAAAGAACCATCTCACAATCAACAGCTATAATTTCCGTTGATTTCATCACTTTCGACATCTTCATTCCAACATCGGATACAAACCAGCCCTGCTACGCAATTTGAGACTCTTAAAGAACCGCACAAACCAGGAAACTTCGAGACAGGAAACATCAAGATCCCATTGTTCAGGAGAGGAAACAAACCTCAGAGTATGGTTGGAATGAATAGTCTACCGAGTAAGCCGGATGCTCAACAGTCAATCGAACTAGACTGTACTATCAACAACATTTCATAGCTCAATTTCAGACGCATTTCTATCCAAGTTGCATATATATACAGACATCTTCAAAACAAAGCTTCACCTACCTGCTCAGGAGTGTCATTATCCGGAGACTCCTGCTTCAACTTTTCAATCAGAAGATGATTGGCTTGACATTGCAGAACCTAAAGCAAAAACAACAAAACTCTAGTATTACTCAGCATTTGGTGGTGAAAATGACTGTGACACTGTGTGCTTGCTTCACTTTACCTGCAAATCTTGTTTCTTCTTAAAAGTTGTAAGAAAAGCCACCAACTCGTCATGAGTACGCCTCGAAAGGTCATTTGGTGATTGAGAAGAATTTTGGTCGTAAACATCTAAAAACTCCTTCCAATTTCCGTTTTCCCCTCGCAGACCTTGACTCTGCGCTAGCTTCACCAACTCTTCAAGCACCTGATTCAGAAAATTTAACGGAATGCTTAAATACCAGAGAATGTCGTTCGAGTTCGACCTAAAAATTGAAACGAGTCCAAAAACAGGGGAAAAAAAATACGAACTCGGTCTGAGAAATTAGAGCAACAGATGAGAAAAATGAGAGACGAACTTTATCCTCTGCGGCGGCTAGTTTATGCTCCATATTGGAGAGGAGGAGGACGGCTCTGCGAGTTTTCAGAGCCCGGAATGAAATTTGGCTCCAAACTGTTTGAGGGAAGAAGAAACAAAGTTCGGAATTTTATGTCCTTGCTATTTTTTTATTTCAGAAACAAAATGACGCTTTGCAGATTCGAACTCATGACCCTTAAGGCTCAAATGCCAAAAAAGGAAGAAAAACAAAAAAAGAGAACAAGGCAAGTTTTCAAGACGCCAAAATGACACTATGGAGATTCGAACTCGTAACCCTTAAGGCTCAAAAATAATTTTATTTTGGTTCTTGATTGGTGTAGCGGAAGCGTAACAAAACCTTTGTGTCGTTGATTCAAAGAATAGCCGACAGAAAGAGTCTTCTCTCAAGACAATAGCTTGAATAAGCAATTGATTGAAAAGAAAAGTAATGCTTAAAAAGCTTTGATTATCATTCAATGTGTTTTCTCTTTACAAGTGATGCTCTATTTATATACAAAATAGTAATCTAAAATAAACTACAAAATCTAATCTAAATAAAAAAAAAAGATATCATGATCTCAACGTTCCTCCAAAATAGGACAACAACTATAACGGCTTTGACTAAAGATGCGTTGCATCAGGTCACCGGGGGTGAGAAAAGATTCGTCTCTGAATCTGAATGCTCTTTATCTTCAAACGGACTAAGGTGCTTAACGTTGACCACGTTCGCTGTCTTTATGTAATAAGGTAACTCAAGACGATAAGCATTAGGATGTATGCTTTCAAGTACCTTAATAGGACCTCTCTTTCGAGACCGAAGCTTGTTGTATGCACCATAAGGAAGACAATCCTTTGTGAGAACCTCATGTTTTTGCTTGTCTACTGCCGTTGTATACTTCACCGTTGACTCCTTCAACTCGTGCTCAACTTCAGAATGCGAACACAACAGATTTAAGGACTGAATTGAGGAACCCAGTGATGTTGAAAACTTTCCTGCTTTAGGTCGTGCTTCAGGACGTGCTTTAGGTCGTGCTTCAGGACGTGTTGATGTTGGAAAGAGAACAATTCGGCGGTTGTCAAACATAAAAGTATGGGTGTTTCGACGACCATCATGAAGAACACTTCGATCATATTGCCACGGTCGCCCCAACAAAATATGGCTCACATCCGTTGGTGCAATATCACAGTATAACTTATCCTTGTAAAAAGCTCCAATCGATAAAGACACTAAGCAACAATGTGTAACACGAATTTTAGTACCTGTTTTCAACCAAGCAAGGTTATACGGCGTTCGATGTTCTTCTCGAGTCAACCCTAACTTGCTGAATGCCTCCTCAGAAATCACATTACTCGCAATCCCCGAATTAATCACAAAACGACACACCTTGCCTTTAATAGTACAAGTGGACTGAAAAGTGTGTGTTCGTAACCATGGTTCTTCAATCGTGACCGGAGATAGACACACATATCGTAGAATCAACATGGTTCCTTGATCACCATGGCTGTGATCTTCCGAAAGATTATTACCAACCTCATCATCACCGTCTGGTTCAAATAAATCATTCATATCCCACCTCACTTCATTCGTTAACAATCCTCGCTGTGTCGTTTGGCAATGTCCTGCTTCACCGCAAGAAAAACAACGTAAGACATTGGGTCTCGTTGTCTGTCGTAGTGCCTGGTCATCAACTGCAACGCCACTCTGCAACTTCGAGCTTGTGTTATTGTTTGCGGCCTCCTTCCCTTCAGATGGAGTCGCAGCAAGCTCTGTTCCAACCCACTCGTAACTCCGTTTCTCACTCCTAAGTTCCAGTTCAAACCAGCTCTGAACTGTTGCTCAAATGCTACAGCACATCTATGTGCTTCAGCGACAGATACAGGGTCAAAATGCGATAACGCAGTTTGAATTTGAGGTCTCAGACCACCGATAAAACGTGACACCAACTGCATTTCATTGTCATAAATCTCATTGCATGTGAGAAGCAATGAGAATTCCTCCGCATAATCATCCACAGTACGAGATCCTTATCGTAAATTTTGAAGACGCGTGAACATTGTGCGGTCAAAATTGTACGGCAAAAAAGTGGCTTTCAACAGCCTATGCAACTTCTCCCACGATCTGATCTTCTCCTTTCTAGCTCGAGCTCGTGTTGCTTTGATTTGCAGCCACCATGATGCTGCCTTTCCATGAAATTTTGTAGCCACCAAAGCGACTTTACGGTCCTCCAGCACACGCTTAAATTCCATGGCTTCTTCCACAGCAACAAGCCAATCGAAAAGTTTCTCTCCTCGCACACCTGCATGAAACTCTAGTATCTCCCCCTTGAAACCGGATTCCCAAAGACGATCGTCTCTTTCCTTGTACACATCACTTCTATCATCCCCACGACGCGACATGTACTCGGCAAAAGGATTGACATCGTCCTCTAACTCCACATCATATCCACGTCGTGACCTACGACAAGGCTGGTCCCGTAGCTGGAACATCTCGACTACCTCCTGGATTGAATCATGAATGGTAGTTTGGCAGTTCTCTTGCATCGCCAGTAAGGTTTGCCTCAATTCACTCCAATCATTCACCAGTTCTGTCGTTGCTTGATGGTTGAGATGACGTCTTGGTGGCATGATTGATAGCAATGAAACAAAAGCAGGATTTTTGGCTCTGATACCAAACTGGTGTAGCCGAAGCGTAACAAAACCTTTGTGTCGTTGATTCAAAGAATAGCCAACAGAAAGAGTCTTCTCTCAAGACAATAACTTGAAGAAGCAATTGATTGAAAGGAAAAGTAATGCTTAAAAAGTTTTGATTATCATTCAACGTGCCTTCTTTTTACAAGTTATGCTCTATTTAAATACAAAATAGCAATCTAAGATCTAAACTACAAAATCTAATCTAAATAAAAAAAAGATATCATGATCTCAACGTTCCTCCAAAATAGGACAACAACTGTAACGGCTTTGACTAAAGATGCGCTGCATCAGTGATTTTTGGTGAAAAATGGAATTGATGGGTGATTTAGTGGAGTGGAATTTGAGAACACCATTGTAAGCCTATGAAGAAGACGATGATTATGGTAGTGATGATGATTCAGAATCGAGTTTGAATACCTCGTCGGAGTTCAATTTTTCTGAGATCGGTGACTGGATTTGGTTGAAGAAAATGTTATTCTCTGAAGATGAAACTGGGCGTGCGTGAAAGCAACATTTCTTCACGCACCACCGAATTGCGGATTTTCTTCACGCACCACCGAAGCTGAGAAAGCTTCCACTGGATTGTGTTGTGAAGTCGTGGATGAATTTGGGAGGCTACGAATGTCTGTGGAGAAGTACAAGGTAGTCTGACTTTGGGTTGATTTTGCATTATTTGGATTACCAGTTGAAAGGGTCATTTCAGTGCTCTAAGGGAAGGTAAGTTTCTGTGTTTTGAAACCTCGACTTCATTTTTTGTTTATGTTTTGCTTGAGGGCAAGCAAAGGCTAAGTCTGGGGGAGTTGATATATCATGGGTTTTACCCGTTTTCGACCATAATATAAGTCCATTTTGTAGAGTCTTTTTGGTGTTTTTCGAATCTTTTTATTACTTTATAGGTTCATGGACGTTTGGAGCTTAATGAGAGATTTTGGAGCATTGCGGAAAGAGGAGTCGAAGTGATCAAGCTGGAGACGAGTTTTTCTACTTGCGTCGATCGACACAAGCCATGTGTGTCGATCGGCGCACCTGTTGGAAGAAAAGATATCGCAAGTTTCAAGGCCCAGAAGTTTACAGAAAAGCTCAAGTCCGATTTTTAGACATTATATATAGTTTTTACCTTATGTTTTAGGGTTACATCTTGTTTTCTATTGAGCAAAAGAAAGAGATTGGATATGAGAGCTTTTGGGGAAAGATTTCTGCACTTGACATCTTCAGATTTCGAACCCTTTGTATCTTTTACTCTATCTCTTTATGCAATTTTATTCATTCATAATGTTTTCATCATCTATGTCTGAGTAGTTTGCTTATTAGGTTTTGGGGATTCAAGAGATTGATGAGAAATTGCTAGGATTGAATATTGTTAGGATTTATCTACTTGTTCTTCATCTAGATTTGCTTTAACTCTGATTTTAGGATTGATCAACTGAAATTGGAAACCCTAGGTTGATTTAATAGATGCGGAAGTATTATTAACAACCTGAACTAAATCTTAGATGAGCAAAATAACTTTTCGCAAAGAAATTTGGCTTAGTGATTTTGTGAACAATTAGACTTTAACTTTAATGCTTGACTTTATTCATTAATTCGCAAAGGAATTTGGGATCTAAGGATTTAGTCGTAGATAATCTCTGCAACGAAAGTTGATTGATTTTACACTTGTGTTTGAGTTCTAGAACCGTGCTTAATAATTCTGACAGTATTTTATCCTTCGATTTCGATTCATTCCTAAGAATTACCCATGACTTAACCTTTTGTTTAATTGAATTTTAAGAACCTAAATCATCATCGTTTGCTTTGTTTTGCTACTTTAATTACATTCTCATATTTTAACTTAGCTTAATTTGAATTCATAATCGGTTGTGTGAGCAATTCCATGTGGATACGATCTCTAAGTATTAATACGATCTCTTAATTTGAGAGACTAGCTCAGGATAAATTTGAGATGCTCAAATTTTGGCGCCGCTGCTGGGGAATCGATTTACCAATCGATTTTTGATTTTAGAATTTTGGCAAAGTTTTTTTTTATTTTTGTTTTGTTGCTTACTTTCTCTTTTCTCCTTTTCTTGTGTGTTTCAGATGTATGTCTAATCGCGTTACCAGGAGCAATCAGAACACAGAGCTAGTCGATCTCAATCTCGAGATTGGAAAGTTAGAGCGAGCAAACCGAGCTGCGAAAAAGACAGCCAAAATGGTTAATCCAATTGTTCTTATGAGAGGTGAAGATGGTTTGCTGTATGACCAAGAGGGTCAGAGGCGCAATGATTAGGGTCAGAAACTGGATGATCAGGGAGTTGTGGTCGTTGAGCCAGCGCCAGTGGAGTAGCCTGTGCAGCAGGTTGTGCAGCGCCAAGAGCCAGCAGCTACTGTGCGTGGGCGTACTCTGGGAGGGTACAACAGGCCTGATCAGTTCTATGCCAACAGGGCAGGGATTCGTCCTCCAGCTTTTCAGAGGAACGATTTCGAGCTGAAGCCTGCGTACTTCGCGCTTGTAGCTCAGCATCCTTTCCATGGTCTTCCGTCTAAGCACCCCATGGACCATATTGAGTGGTTCGAGGACTTTGCATCGAGCATTAAGGCTAATGGAGTATCTAGCGACTACCACTACTGTAAGCTTTTCCCTTACTCTCTTGGTGGAGAAGCAGCTTACTAGCTGAAATAGTTGGAACCGGGATCTCTCACTACTTGGGAGGACACTAAGAATTCCTTCCTCAACAACTTATTTGACGAGGCAAGATCTGAGGATTTGAGGACGAAGATCTCTATGTTTAAACAAGGACTGACTGAAGCATTCAAGGCTTCTTTGGTCAGATTCAAGGCTTATCAGAGAGATTGTCCTCATCACGGTTTTAATGATGTTCAGTTGTTGGGTATCTTCTTCAGAGGAGTCGACTAGCGTTACCAGATGGCGTTGGATACTGCATCTAACGGGAACTTCAACACTCAATACCCAGATGATGCGCTTACGCTCATTGAGAACTTGGCTTCTAGCAATAGTACCAAGAATGCAGACTTCGAGAGGAAGAAGTTTGGTGGCAACATGGATGGGAATCAGATTGCTGAGGTAAAAGCCAAGTTTGATTCTGTGCATAACCTTCTGGTGGGGAATAAGTCAGTTCAGTTTGCTCAAGAAGTGGAGACTTTCGAGCCAGAAGTAAGGGATGTCAACTACATCAATGGAGTTGGTTATCAGGGTCAGAGGTTTGGTAATCAGCAAGAGTATCAGAATAATGATTTCTAGAAGCCGTTTCAAAGTAGCAACTACACAAGGAATTATGGTTCCTCCTCTTACCAAGCACCACCAGCTAGGTCTTCAGACAATGAAACAAAGGCTTTGCTTGGGCATTTTTTTGGAAGGACAGTAGAAGATGACAGTCAGCTTTAATGGCAAGATTGATGATCTATATACTAATTTGAATGGAAAAATTGAGGTTCTCAATCTCCATGTGAAGAAGCTAGACACTCAAGTTGCTCAAACTGCAGAGAATGTTCGAAGGCAAGAAGGATTTCTCCCAGCCATGACGGAAACAAATCCAAGACTACACGTCAATTCGATCACTTTAGGGTGTGTAAAAGTGGTCGAACCAGCTTTGGAGAAGGGTCTTAGTGCAGAGCAAGCCATGAAGCTTCAAGAGGTTGAAGAAGGAGTCGAGATTTTTGATACAGACTCTGTGACGGTCGACACAGAGTCGTGTGTCGATCGATACATGTCAAAAATCTTGACAGAGAATTTTACGCAATCGAACTTGCATCGACCAAGATCGACACACAGCTCGACACATCCTCGACACATAATGAGGTGTGTCGATCGACACAACCCTTGTGTGTCGATCGACACACAACCAGAGGAGTCCAGACGCGATGAAACCTTCGGCCAATGCAGAGGAAAGGGTTTACAAGCCCAAGATACCATACCTTAAGAACCCAGAGGTATCTAGACAAGAGCTGGAGGATGCTAGATGCAAAGCTATCATGGATAAGCTTGTTGTGGAGATTCCCTTGCTTGATGCTGTGAGAATTTCTCCCGTGATCAGAGGGTGTGTGAAGAAGTGGCTAGCCAGAAATTGAGTCCTGAGCAATATACTGCAATGCTTTTAAAAGAAGTTTGTGCAGCGATTCAAGGCATGACTCCAGAGAAACATGCTCAACCGTCGCTAAGGAAGCTACCTAAACTAGCAAATCTAGGGCGGTTTGTTGTTCCATGTTTAGTGAACGGTATGAAACTAAAAGACTCTCTCTGTGATACAGGTGCTAATGTGAATGTCATGTCTATGGATGTGGCAAAGAAGCTAGGAATTTCGAATCTACAACCTCCAAGGGCATTTATCGAGCTTGCAGACTCTTCTTCCACAGCTTCGAAAGGCTTCATTCCTGATATAGTGCTTCAAGTGGGAGATTATCTTGTCCATGCAGACTTTCACGTGATGGAGATGAAGAAGGACAGCGAGAAACCATTGATTCTTGGGTCATCCTTCCTTGCCACTGTGGGTGCGATTGTGGATTTTCCCAATGAGCGAACCTCTTTCTCAAAAATCAATAAGGATGTCTTCTACCTTGCAGTTCATGTCAACGAGACTTCTTGCATGACCGTCCGTGATGGAGGGGAGCAATGCTCAAACCCTGGCGATGACATTAAGAACAAGATGACCTCTTCCATAGCATGTCGTGATGGAGACTTGGCTGCACCCAAGGTAAGGCGCAAAGGGGCTCCAAACCTTTCTCTAAGTTCAAGGTCATTGCCCCCTTAGAGTTGAGGGAGAAAGGAGAGGTAGTGGTCCAAGAAATGCTGCAAAACACTATGAAGCTCTTTCCAGGTGTTGTGTCCTTCACCGATCCACCAAAAGCCTGAGCTCTGACACTGTCAAGCTAGTGACTGAAAACAAGCGCTTAGTGGGAGGCAACCCACTGGTAAGTTTACTTCTTTTTGTTTATTTTTCCCTTTGTTCACTAACTTTTGGTTTTGGTTTTAAGTATTCAGTAAAAAAAAAAAAACAAACGATGACGAGACGAGGAAAACCAGTGTCGATCGACACACCCTACACCAGATAAGTTCTCGTTCTTTTCAATTGATGTTTTCTTTTCTTTTCAGTTCTTTTACCAACTTCAAACTTGATAACACTAGGGACAATGTTGTTTAAGTTTGGGAGAGGTAGTTGCTAACTTTGTGTTTGTTTTTTAGAGTCAGTCTAAAATGTTTTATTATGTCAAAATAGTTGGAAACTATGACCCTTCTCTTGGTTTAGTGGATTGTCTCTTTCAGTTGTGTGGCCATTCTTCCAGGATCGATTTCAGAGTCATAGACTAATGGAAAATCCTAAGGCTGACCAGTTAACTCGAGACTTCTGTTACTTCCAGCATAGTCCGCCGAGTTCAAGCTATTCAACGGTCTCCTTTGTTATTGATATTCATAGGACTTGACTCCTCATTCATACCTGACAAGTGCAACCGGTGAATAAAGTGATGGTACTCCTCTCCCTTATTCTAAAAAAAAAAAAAAAGAAGGGTGATATGATTCTCTATGGGTAGAAAGTCAGCGAGTTATTACTCAAAAGATGATCACCCAGAGCTCAAAAGTAGCAGTCTGAGTCCCATAGAAAGAATGTAGAGGACGAGCAATCTTCACGACCCTGTCTCCTCACAAGGAACAACATTAGTGATGTAACGCCCGTGATCCAAAAAGTAATTTTTGGGTGGGTGTCGATCGACACAAGGTTTGTGTGTAGATCGACACGGCTGTTTTGACTCAAGAGGAGTCGAGCAGCGAGTGGTGTGTGGATCGACACAGTTGGGGTGTGTCGATCGACACGGATTTTCGATTGCCGTCAGAATGACGTATTGATTGGTCATGTGTCGATCGACACAAGTGGGTGTGTCGATCGACAGAGTGTCGGCTGGTCTGGCTATTTAAATCGAAAATCAGATTTCTGGGCAGAAAAAAAAAATGGTTTTTTGAGAGAGAAAGTGAGAGGATTGAGGGGAAAGGTTGTTGTTGTTGTTTCCTTCGTGTTTCTCAATCTTATTAGGCTTGTGGGAGTGTTTGTGAGGTTGTGGAAGCGTGGGAGGACCGTACGGTGAAGGATCTCGGATTTGTTCTTCGTGTTCTTCATCGGATTCTTAGCCTTTTCTATCCGAATTCGAGGTGAGTGCGTGACCATAGGCTTATCTGGGTAAAGGAATTGATAGGATGCGATTGTGTGTTGTTTGGATCGATTTTTGTATGGATTTTTGTGCAGAAAATCGGTTTGATGAATTTCTGGGTTGGTTGTGTCGATCGACACGGGGAGGTGTGTCGATCGACACGGTTTTGATAGTGTCGGCAGGTTGTGTCGATCGACACAGGGTGGTGTATCGATCGACACGGGTTTGATGTGTGTCGATCGACACAAGGAGGTGTGTCGATCGACACGGGTTTTCAATTGCCGTCAGTTTGACATATTGAACGTGTTGTTCTCGTTTGGTTGTTGTGTGATGCATTATTGTTTGTTCATCCTGGTATTGTATCTTTTGCTTATGCCTGTGTGTATAGCCTGTAGATGGGATGACCGTCTAATTGGGTTGGGTTGTAGCTAATTGGGTTGCAGCGTGCAACGTGTGTCAGCTGGTGAAGGCTTAGCATCAGGTTCCGAATGGTATGTTGCAGAGTTTGCCCATTCCGGAGTGGAAGTGGGATATGATTACCATGGACTTCGTGACGGGGTTGCCGTTGTCACGGACGTATGATGCGATATGGGTGATTGTGGATCGTCTGACCAAGTCAGCACATTTTCTTGCCATCAAGAAGACCGATGGGACGGTGGTGTTGGCTAAGAAGTATGTGCGTGAGATAGTGAGGCTGCACGGGGTGCCAGCGAGTATTGTGTCAGACAGGGATCCGAGGTTTACGTCTGAGTTCTGGAGGGCGTTTCAGGCAGAGATGGGCACTAAGGTGCACATGAGCACGGCTTATCATCCTCAGACAGATGGGCAGTCAGAGAGGACTATTCAGACTTTAGAGGACCTGTTGAGGATGTGCGTGCTGGATTATGGTGGTCATTGGGCGGACCATCTGAACTTGGTTGAGTTTGCGTACAACAACTCATACCAGGCGAGTATTGGTATGGTTCCATATGAGGCTCTGTATGGGAGGCCATGTAGGACACCATTGTGCTGGACTCAAGTGGGGGAGAGGAGCATGTTTGGTGCGGATTTTGTTCAGGAGACGACGGAAAAGATCCGTGTCTTGAGACTGAACATGAGAGAGGCTCAGGATCGGCAGAAGAGTTATGCTGATAAGAGACGGAAAGAGCTGGAGTTTGAGCTGGGAGATCTGGTGTATCTCAAGGCAGCGATGTTGAGGGGTCCTAACAGATCCATTTCAGAGAATAAACTAAGTCCGAGGTTTATGGGTCCGTTCCGGGTGGTCGAGCGGGTTGGACCAGTGGCTTATCGGTTGGAGTTACCTCAATGTATGAGAGCGTTTCATAAGGTATTTCATGTATCGATGCTGCGGAAGTGTCTACATGAGTCTGAGGAGGTGTTGGCTAGGATTCCGGAGGATCTTCAGCCCAACATGACCTTGGTGGCGAGACCTGTGAGGATTCTCGAGAGGAGAGTCAAGGTTCTGCGCCGGAAGAGGATACCATTAGTGAGAGTCGTGTGGGACTGTGATGGTATTGAGGAGGAGACTTGGGAACCAGAAGGAGACTCTTGTAAACCAACTTGTAATCGCTTCACGCCTGTTTTTGACAAATCAAGATAACGCAAGGAGTTCAACTTTGATATCTGGTTCGGCAACTCAGAGAGATTTTGATTCCCTGAGAGATCCAATACAACTAGCTTTGGAATATACTTGAAGAATTCATCAATATGTAACAACGAATCATTTCGCTGAAGGAATAAAGTTGTAATTTCAGGGCATTCGGGGCTGCCACTTATCTTTTTAATATTATTACCCATCAACGACATCTTTCTCACAGCCCTCCAATTCTTCACTTTTGGTACTATGCGTAACCCAACACCAGCTTGCACAATACATCTCTCTTTATGCTTCGCAAGATCAGATGCTATCCATAGAGCCATCTCACGAACCACATCATGCATACTCACATATGATTCATTCTCCTTTATTGTTTCCAAAAATAAACATGCACGGACAAGGGTACCAAGTGTGACGACCCAACCCGTCAAATAAAAAAAAAATTTCAACCCGGATCACTATTATCATAAATAATGATCCTCAACGGTCCAATAAACAAACAGCGTGGAAACAATGATTCAAACAATCAAATACAATTTATCGTTTAACAAGCCCACACTTATTAATTCTAGTTCAATTCGGTAATTCACATAGTTCTGAAATTGCTAACACCCTAGCAATTCTAACTTATTACACGAAAACGAGACACTAGATCATTCCCCTCGTCCCGGCCATGATTCCACGATCACTGACTGTCTTTACCTGCATCACATGGTTATAAGAGATGCGTGAGTATTATCATAAATACCCAGTGAGACAGTCATCCCATCTACAGGCTATACACACAGGCATAAGCAAAAGATACAATACCAGGATGAACAAACAATAATGCATCACACAACAACCAAACGAGAACAACACGTTCAATATGTCAAACTGACGGCAATTGAAAACCCGTGTCGATCGACACACCTCCTTGTGTCGATCGACACACATCAAACCCGTGTCGATCGACACACCACCCTGTGTCGATCGACACAACCTGCCGACACTATCAAAACCGTGTCGATCGACACACCTCCCCGTGTCGATCGACACAACCAACCCAGAAACTCATCAAACCGATTTTCTGCACAAAAATCCACCAAAATCCATACAAAAATCGATCCAAACAACACACAATCGCATCCTATCAATTCCTTTACCCAGATAAGCCTATGGTCACGCACTCACCTCGAATTCGGATAGAAAAGGCTAAGAATCCGACGAAGAACACGAAGAACACGAAGAACAAATCCGAGATCCTTCACCGTACGGTCCTCCCACGCTTCCACAACCTCACAAACACTCCCACAAGCCTAATAAGATTGAGAAACACGAAGGAAACAACAACAACAATAACCTCTCCCCTCAATCCTCTTACTTTCTCTCTCAAAAAAACCATTTTTTTTTCCGCCCAGAAATCTGATTTTCGATTTAAATAGCCAGACCAGCTGACACTCTGTCGATCGACACACCCACTTGTGTCGATCGACACATGACCAATCAATACGTCATTCTGACGGCAATCGAAAATCCGTGTCGATCGACACACCCCAACTGTGTCGATCGACACACCACTCGCTGCTCGACTCCTCTTGAGTCAAATTAGCCGTGTCGATCGACACACAAACCTTGTGTCGATCGACACCCACCCAAAAATTACTTTTTGGATCACGGGCGTTACAATTCTCCCCCACTAACACGGATTCGACCTCGAATCACGCAACACCGTCTCACTACGGTCTCCACTACCTGACCCAAACGCGGCCATCAACCTTCGAGATAACACTCGAATCCCCTATCCCGTCCTGCTAAGGCTACACTCTTGCCCAAAAATTCGCCCAGATTACCCTGGAGCACCCACGATGCACGCCCCATGATCCGGATTAGAGCTGCCCGATTGACCGTCCAACAATCAAACAAGAACATGTCCGATCAACCGTTGACCCCGCACTGGACCAAATGATCGTACAACAATCAAACAAGAACATGTACGACCATCGGCGTAACATATACTACCAAGGTTGTCCGACCCGAATTCCAGACTCCAATAATAACCCTAGACTCGACGTACACAACACAAAACCCCTGGCCCTCAGCCAGCACCACTCGCGATCACACCTGATCCCCGAGTTCTACTAGGCTCACACTAGTCTCATTGCACCATATCTATGGATACAATCCTGACCAAACCCGGTCAGTCCATGATCAGAGATCACCACCCGATCTCAATCACCTAACCCCGTCTCACTAAGGTTGACACTCTCATCCATAACCCGTCCAAATTCCCCCAGGAAACATCCACGATGCAACACTCGCTGATCCGGATCAGGGTTGTCCGATAGATCGCACAATAATCAAACAAGAACATCCCCGACCCATCGTAGACCCAAACCTTGGATCAATTGGTCGCACAACAATCAAACAAGAACATGTACGACCAAAGAGGCTACATATGTTTACCAGGGTCGTCTGAACTAAGGTTCCAAACTCGAGTAACAACCCTAGATTAGACATCCACAAACCACCTGAGATCATTCCCGATCCCTGAAGTTCATCGAATCTCATACTTATAATCACATTACAGGTACTATTGCTCAAACTCATATCTCTATACACCACTCCCACTCGCAGGGTCGTCACCCATCGAGCTCTCGATGTATACCATACCGGCTCTCGGTATGCCCTAGCCCCTCCGTTTCAGGACACACAGTCCATCAGCTCTCGGCTGCAGAGGAATCACACATCCTCTGGAGAAATCGCAATCTCTCAAAGTATATGCAGGAGAATATCACCATCCCCTGGAGCAGTAACACTGTAACGTGCATCATAAGCACCTGTCGACCGATTTACTTCCGTGGTTCCCATCCTGATATTCCCTAACCCGGAATATCACTCATGACCAATCCCCAGGTCACCTGAAACAACCCAATCGCCAGGGTGTTTCCTACCCCGATATTCCTTAACCCGGAATATCCCTCATGACCAATCCCCAGGTCATCTGAAACAACCCAATCGCCAGGGTGTTTCCATCGGAGTCCCTGGAAAAGACAGTCCTAACTCACATAAGACTTCTGTTCCAGACTCCCCCTAGAAAATAGACAGGTTCTAACTCACATAAAACCTCTATTTTCCAGCGCCATCTAGGGATCTACCCGTCCTAACCCCTTAGGACCCCCCCATCCCTAGATACCTAGACAAGCCCTAACTCCCATAGAGCTTCTACCCTAGCCCCTCAAATGACCTCCCCGTCATCACACACTGACCTAACCCAGTCATCAAACCCATGACCTCCCAGTCATACCATAAGAACATCCGTCTTATAACCCAAGATAATAAGAAAACTCCATCTTATTAAATCTCAACAATGTATATCGTTACAACCCAAACGAAAATACATACAACTCATAGCCACAAGCTAAAACAACCACTGAAAACCAGAAGACACTCAAGCCTCCGCTTGCTTCTCGAACCACTTCGAGAACTTCGTCTTCATACTTGCTTCTGGTTCCCAAGTCTCCTCCTCAATACCATCACAGTCCCACACGACTCTCACTAATGGTATCCTCTTCCGGCGCAGAACCTTGACTCTCCTCTCGAGAATCCTCACAGGTCTCGCCACCAAGGTCATGTTGGGCTGAAGATCCTCCGGAATCCTAGCCAACACCTCCTCAGACTCATGTAGACACTTCCGCAGCATCGATACATGAAATACCTTATGAAACGCTCTCATACATTGAGGTAACTCCAACCGATAAGCCACTGGTCCAACCTGCTCGACCACCCGGAACGGACCCATAAACCTCGGACTTAGTTTATTCTCTGAAATGGATCTGTTAGGACCCCTCAACATCGCTGCCTTGAGATACACCAGATCTCCCAGCTCAAACTCCAGCTCTTTCCGTCTCTTATCAGCATAACTCTTCTGCCGATCCTGAGCCTCTCTCATGTTCAGTCTCAAGACACGGATCTTTTCCGTCGTCTCCTGAACAAAATCCGCACCAAACATGCTCCTCTCCCCCACTTGAGTCCAGCACAATGGTGTCCTACATGGCCTCCCATACAGAGCCTCATATGGAGCCATCCCAATACTCGCCTGGTATGAGTTGTTGTACGCAAACTCAACCAAGTTCAGATGGTCCGCCCAATGACCACCATAATCCAGCACGCACATCCTCAACAGGTCCTCTAAAGTCTGAATAGTCCTCTCTGACTGCCCATCTGTCTGAGGATGATAAGCCGTGCTCATGTGCACCTTAGTGCCCATCTCTGCCTGAAACGCCCTCCAGAACTCAGACGTAAACCTCGGATCCCTATCTGACACAATACTCGCTGGCACCCCGTGCAGCCTCACTATCTCACGCACATACTTCTTAGCCAACACCACCGTCCCATCGGTCTTCTTGATGGCAAGAAAATGTGCTGACTTGGTCAGACGATCCACAATCACCCATATCGCATCATACGTCCGTGACAACGGCAACCCCGTCACGAAGTCCATGGTAATCATATCCCACTTCCACTCCGGAATGGGCAAACTCTGCAACATACCACTCAGAACCTGATGCTCAGCCTTCACCAGCTGACACACGTTGCATGCTGCAACCCAATTAGCTACATCCCTCTTCATCCCGACCCAGTGATAATACCGCTTCAGATCACGATACATCTTGGTTGCCCCCGGATGAATCGATAACATGCTCGCATGAGCCTCACGCAAGATCTCTTGCCTCAGATCCTCATCCTTGGGTACACAAACCCGTCCGTTCACCAGTATCGTCCCATTTGCCGAGACCATATACTCTGAACCTGCAACCCTAGCAGCATCAATCAACATCGGATCCAACTCCTGAGCTGCTCGAATACGACTCAGCAAATCTGCCTGGTTAGCTACCTCTAACCCCAACGGCTCCTGTGAGATCACACACAACCTCAACGTACTAATCTCGCTCACCAGAGCTTCCATATCACGCTCCTGAGCCGAAGCAACCCTCATCCGACTCAATGCATCTGCAACCAGATTAGCCTTACCCGGATGGTATCCGATCTCCAAATCATAATCTGCTACCAACTCCATCCAGCGCCTCTGTCTCTGGTTCAACTCCGGCTGAGTGAAGAAATACTTCAAACTCTTATGGTCTGTGAACACCTGAACCTTTCCGCCATAAAGATAAGATCTCCAGATCTTTAGAGCGAAAATTACCGCAGCCAACTCCAAATCATGGGTAGGGTAATTGCACTCATGCTTCCTCAGCTGCCTCGAAGCATACGCAATAACCTTTCCCTGCTGCATCAGGACACAACCCAAACCAACACCCGAAGCATCGGTATACACCACGTAAGGCTCACCCGGCTCGGGTAACGCCAACACAGGTGTACATGTCAACATCTCCTTCAGCTTCCCGAAACTCTCCTCGCAAGTAGACGACCATACAAAAGGAACATCCTTCCCTGTCAACCTGGTCATCGACTTAGCCAAACTTGCAAACCCCGCAATGAATCTCCGATAATAACCTGCCAACCCAAGAAAACTCCTAATCTCAGTGGCATTCCTCGGTCTAGGCCACCCTCTGATAGCCTCGATCTTAGCCGGATCCACAGAAACTCCCTCTGCAGACACCACATGGCCAAGAAAACTCATCTCCCTCTGCCAGAAACTGCACTTGCTCAACTTCGTAAATAGCTTCTGCTCCCGCAGCTTCCCCAAAACTACTCTCAGATGCAACTCATGCTCCTCAGGACTCTTGGAATACACCAAAATATCATCAATAAAGATGATCACAAACACATCCAGATACTCCTGGAATACCCCGTTCATCAACCGCATGAACGCTGCTGGTGCATTCGTCAAACCAAAAGGCATCACCACGAACTCAAAATGCCCATACCTCGTCCTGAAAGCAGTCTTCCTCACATCTGCTTCCTCAATCGGAATCTGATGGTACCCCGAAGCCAAGTCGATCTTGGAGAACCAGGTAGCCCCTCGCAACTGATCCAACAACTCATCAATGCGCGGCAGAGGGTACCTGTTCTTCACGGTGACTCGGTTAAGTCCCCGATAATCGATGCACAACCGGAGACTACCATCCTTCTTCTTCACAAACAACACCGGCGCTCCCCACGGTGAAACACTAGGCCGAATAAAACCCTTATCCAACAAATCATCCAGCTGCTTCTTCAGCTCTGCCATCTCTGCTGGAGCCATACGGTCAGGTGCCTTAGATATCGGAGTAGTCCCGGGTTCCAACTCAATAACAAACGGATCCGACCGCGATGGCGGTAATCCCTCCAATGACTGGAACACATCCTGGAAATCCCGAACAACTCGAATATCCTCAACTGCAACCCCTCCAACAGACTCAGGCATCACTATCGTCACCAGATACGCCTCGCAGCCCTTGAGAAGCAACTGCTCGGCCTGTATCGTGGAAATCACGAGACTCCCGGAAGTCGGTCTCACACCCTGATAAACCAACCTCCCCGCCTCTCGCTTAAACACAACTCGCCCTCGGTGGCAACCCAGATGGACCCTGTAACGATCCAACCAATCCATACCCAGGATAACATCGTACAGCTCCACCGGACTGATGATCAGATCTGCTGGCATCAACTCTCCCGCCACCAGAACATCCACACCACGAGCCCGCCCGAAAGTAGCCAACGTCCTACCACCAGCAACCTTGACTACTCCCGCCTGTTCCCCGGAATCACTCTGGATTCTGCTACTCTCCGCACACTCCGGCGTAATAAAGCTATTCGTAGCTCCCGAATCAAACAACACGTGGGACTCATAACCGCCCATAACTAAGGTCCCTGCACAATCCCATGTGCCTCAGAACCCTACCATTCTAGCACAGACTCACAATTTCCCAACAGACAAAAACTCAAACAACCATGAATTTAAAAGTCAAGTTCGGAAATACCTGTGATCGGTCTGGTGCTAGATCCACCCGCCTCCGCAGACGTGAACACACGCGGTGCTGCTGCAATCTGAGACAACGGCTGCACTGTCAATGGCTGCACTGCGGCCACCGCCAACTGCTGCAGCTTCGGACACTTGGGCTTAATATGCCCCGTCTCTCTGCAGTGATAACACACCCGCGTATCCTGAACCCCGACCCGCACATCTCGAGTCCCGGTCCCGGTCCTCTTCGGACAGCTCGCCACACGATGGGACATGCTCCCACACCCGAAGTATCCCGCACCGCCCTGACTGGCCCCTGAAGTGCTCTCCCACTTCCTCTTCTGTCCCTGAGCAAGCTTGCCGCCCCTGCCTGAACTCATCTGCTGCTGAGATCTCCTCGGCTGCTGCTGCTGCACCGATGGACTAACCACCACAACCTGCTCCCCGAGATCCTCCTCGATCGCAGCAGCCATCTCAACCAGCTCCGCCCTCGTGGCGAACCTACTCGCCCTGCAGCGAGTCCTCAAATCTGGACGAAGTCCTCGCAAGAACCTCCTAACCTGGGCATCCTCGCCCTCCATACCTCTCCCTGCATGTACCAGAAGTCGACTGAACTCAGCATCGAACTCCCTCACTGACCGATCTCCCTGAGTTAGGTCCAGAAACCTAGACTCCAAACGGTCCACCGCCTCCTGCGGGAAATACTTGGCGTTAAACTCCGCCAAGAAATCCTCCCAGACCATCTCGGCCTGCACCCTCCTGGCCTCAACACCTCTCCACCAGAGATGCGCATCACCCTCTAGGTAATGTACCGCCAGATCCACTTTGTATCCCTCTGGACACCTGATGGAGCGAAAGTTACGCTCTAACCTCATCCGCCACCCATCAGCCTCCTCAGGCCTAGCACCGCCCGAGAAAAATGCAGTACCAATCCGCTGCATCTGCTCCATCATCCGCAGATAAGATGGAAGCTCCTCAACCCCAGCCATACCCGGCTGTACCCCAGCCAAACCCGGCTGCACCCCAGCCATACCCGGCTGCACCCCAGCCATACCCGGCTGCACCCCAGCCATACCCGGCTGCATCCCAGGAGCATGACCCGGAGCAGGCACCCCTCCCTGTAACCTCTCCAGGATCATCTGTAGTAGACCTGCCAGACGATCATCTCGATCCGGGGCAACGCCTACGGCAGCACCCCCACCAGGGCCCACCGCACCGCCAGCTACATCAGGACCCGCACCAGCCCCTCCAGCCCTCTCACTGGAACCCGTAGCTGTCACACCCACGGATCCCTCCTGAAACGCCTGCGAGTCAGCTACCCGCTCCTGTGTAGTCTCCTGGGACACCCACGTGGCAGCAGACTCACTCCCAAGTCCCCGCCCACGCCCACGCCCAGCACGACTACCACGACCTCTACGGCCCCCGCGACCTCTGCCTCTAGTCCCCCTAGTCATCACTCTGCACTAACCCGCAGAATACTAAGTACTAGAAAAACAGAAATCACATAAACACATACCGTGGAATCTTATTGAAGGCTCGGAAGGGATGATCTAGGACTCCATACCCACACAACAGTCAATTGACTAACTCGCATAATTAATTAATTAACTAGCCCTAGAACCGCTAGGGCTCTGATACCAAACTGTGACGACCCAACCCGTCAAATAAAAAAAAAATTTCAACCCGGATCACTATTATCATAAATAATGATCCTCAACGGTCCAATAAACAAACAGTGCGGAAACAATGATTCAAACAATCAAATACAATTTATCGTTTAACAAGCCCATACTTATTAATTCTAGTTCAATTCGGTAATTCACATAGTTCTGGAATTGCTAACACCCTAGCAATTCTAACTTATTACACGAAAACGAGACACTAGATCATTCCCCTCGTCCCGGCCATGATTCCACGATCACTGACTGTCTTTACCTGCATCACATGGTTATAAGAGATACGTGAGTATTATCATAAATACCCAGTGAGACAGTCATCCCATCTACAGGTTATACACACAGGCATAAGCAAAAGATACAATACCAGGATGAACAAACAATAATGCATCACACAACAACCAAACGAGAACAACACGTTCAATATGTCAAACTGACGGCAATTGAAAATCCGTGTCGATCGACACACCTCCTTGTGTCGATCGACACACATCAAACCCGTGTCAATCGACACACCACCCTGTGTCGATCGACACAACCTGCCGACACTATCAAAACCATGTCGATCGACACACCTCCCCGTGTCGATCGACACAACCAACCCAGAAACTCATCAAACCGATTTTCTGCACAAAAATCCACCAAAATCCATACAAAAATCGATCCAAACAACACACAATCGCATACTATCAATTCCTTTACCCAGATAAGCCTATGGTCACGCACTCACCTCGAATTCGGATAGAAAAGGCTAAAAATCCGACGAAGAACACGAAGAACAAATCCGAGATCCTTCACCGTACGGTCCTCCCACGCTTCCACAACCTCACAAACACTCCCACAAGCCTAATAAGATTGAGAAACACGAAGGAAACAACAACAACAACCTCTCCCCTCAATCCTCTCACTTTCTCTCTCAAAAAACCATTTTTTTTTCTGCCCAGAAATCTGATTTTCGATTTAAATAGCCAGACCAGCCGACACTCTGTCGATCGACACACCCACTTGTGTCGATCGACACATGACCAATCAATACGTCATTCTGACGGCAATCGAAAATCCGTGTCGATCGACACACCCCAACTGTGTTGATCGACACACCACTCGCTGCTCGACTCCTCTTGAGTCAAAACAGCCGTGTCGATCGACACACAAACCTTGTGTCGATCGACACCCACCCAAAAATTACTTTTTGGATCACGGGCGTTACACCAAGTATGTCATAGACATAATTAATCGCCCTTTCTCTGCCTTCATTCTCATCTATGAATCCTTCACATATCCAGTAGTCTACCAGTCTCTCTTTCTCTATAAGATCATCTTCAGGAAAGAGAGAGCAATAAAGGAAACATGATTTCACCACCTTTCCATTTAAACTATCATAGCTATACTTCAGAATAGGAAGTATTTCATCATCCATTCCCGAAAAATCTGCGGCCGACAATGTCAAAACGTCGATTGCACGGCGCCATTCTTGTACCGTAGTTTTGCATGACATAGTTTCACCAATAACGTTAAGTGCCAATGGTAGGCCAGCACATTTTCCAGCGACTTGTCTTGCGAGATTTGGAATGTCTTCATGGATTTTCAATGTGTTTTCTCCAACTTTCTTTAGGAACAACTCCCATGCTTTGTTGGGATCTAGACAACTGACTTCCATTGAGTCATCAACCTCCATGCGTCCACACACATCTCCAGAGCGAGTGGTGAACACTACTTTGCATCCGTTATTATCATTCGGATAAGGGACTCCAATTGCCGATAGATTCACTTTTGCCCATATATCATCCAAGAACAACACAAATTTTCGTCTCTTGAGAACATTGTTGATGTCAAGGGCTTTATGGTTTTCATTTTTCTCGTCCCACTCCTGACCCCGAAGGCCTAGTTTATTTGCTATGTCTCCTTGAATCTTATGGATGTCTAAACTTTTAGACACCACAACCCATATCACAACATCAAAACTGCCCCATCAAAATATTGTTGATCTGCATTATAAGAGTGGTTTTGCCCACTCCTCCCATACCATACAAACCCATAATCCCAACTCCATCTTCCATGAGACGGTCCCATACCCTTTCAAGCAATGCTCCTTGGCCAACAATTGTGGGTTGAATAGGCATATCTTCAACCTCAGTTACATGAATTTCCTTAGTCACCACATCAAATACTCCTTGAGAACTGACACTCTCAACCTCCTTCAACATCCGGATAACTCGTTTGCCATAAGGATAGCTCATTTTCATGTTTTTGGAACAGAATCCACAAAAACATAACCTTTGAAGCTCAACGCTACTAGTTCTAAGCAGATCATTGAATTGATTCTCGACGGCAAGGACATTATTAAGCCATACCTGGACTTCAGCAAGCCTTAGATGACGCCCTGCAAACTCTTCTCTGTTAACACGTCCTTGCACATCAGCTCGCTTTGCCTTGAGCAGTTCCATGTCTTTTTGCAGAGCCACTAGATTCTCGGGAAGGTTGTAGATGTAACTCCCCTTGACGCTTAAACATTGAGAGACTTGATTCACAGCTTGATCACATGGCATAGAGACCGAGAAACAACCCCCCATTGCTCCAGAGAGAGAGAGAGAGAGAGAAAAAATAGAGATTCAGCGAGCAGAACCAGAATTTCTACAGTTACTCCAAAAAAAAATGAAAAGATAAAGATTACTATTAGACGTATAATAGTTAATGTCAACAACAAAAGTTGGCTCCTACCTAGAATAGTAATAGCAAAGTAGGGGTGAAATTATTATCCGGGATCCGAGATCCGATCCGTTATTTGTTCGGAATCGCTCCAAAAATTAAGATATACGGAGAGTCCGGATCCGGATAAAGATATTAAAATCCAATGTATAAAAAATCGTTAGGCACTAGTCGGGCGCTCGGGTTGGGTCTAGCGCCTAACGAACATATCAGAGATTTATCGTGGCCTAGTTTTTGATTTTCTTAAATTTATATTTATATTTATCAAATTTAGGCTTTATATAATACGTTTGCGAAAAATATATTAGTATGACAATAGCTGAGTTAGTTAATCCCTTTCCATTTAGCGTGGAGTAAATGTGTTCGAATCTCTCAAACCCCATTTTGTTTTTTTTTTCATTTATTTTAAAGAGGGGTAAAAATGTAATTTCCCTACCATCTTCTTCTTGTTAAAATCTGAGCTTCTAAACTCTAGTATCCGTGAAAAGAGGATTCGGATCCGGATAGCAAAAATTTAAGACTCGGATATCCGGTACGGATCCGGACGCATTAAATATATTAAAAACATATATATAGCTATTTTATATAAATTAATATATATAAAATTTGATTTTAGTTGTTTTTAATATTATATTATATTTATTATGAAAAATATCATTTAAAATATTAACTAATAATTTTTATAAAAAATATTTTTATTTCTTTATTAATTATTTTAATTATTAACTAGATGATTGGCCCGCACCGTGTGCGGGTATGAATTTTTTTAGCAGACTAATTTAAACATTTAAAATGCATGGTTCAAGTTTTAAAACTTATATGTGTGTAAAAAAAATTAATATGCACATATAACGCAATATTTTGTGTTTAATAAAATGATTATAAATATATATATATATATATATATATATATATATATATATATGATTCTTGTGTATGTCTCCTCTTCCATCAGGGCATCTTTATTGGGGGTATATTAAGGGGTTCTTAAAATATAAAATTATTAAAATTTGAGTAAAAAGAAGAAAGAGAGTGTTTTTAGTTGAAATAATGGGGTGTATTGAAATATAAAATTAATAAAATTTGAGTAAAAAGAGGAGATAGTAGAGAGAGGGTATGTTAAAGTTGTATATTAAGAAACTTTTGGAGAGGGTTTTTAGGTGTGTTTAAATATAAAATTAATAAAAGTTGAGTAAAAGTATGAAAGAGAAGGTATAAAGTTGAGTAAAAAGAAGAGAGAGAGTGTGTTTTAATAATTTTATATTTTAAGAACCGCCTAAGAAACCATGGATAAAGATGGCCTCAGTCTCTCCGACGAACATTTTCTTTCATTTTTCTCTTGTTATTTTTGAGTATTTATAGAAGAATAGTATCTAGTTTGGTCTTTAGCACTGCCTATACCCCTTGTCTAGTGACTCAAACATAAACATGCAATTATTGTAAATGTGTAGCTCTTATGTATATCTAACTTTTTCTCAACTTTAACATCTCTTATTTTTTCTGTAGAATTTGTCAGACTAGTAGTGACCAATATTTTGTATATCAGTATATTTTTTATTAATAAGCTTTTGTTATATTAAGGATAGGATGTAGATGTTTATAATTTTCGATCTCTAAAAATAACTAAATATATCTTTTAAATTGTGTTTATTTCCCTTTAAAATAACTAAACATATTTCTTAAAGTATTTTTTGAATGTCCCTTAAATATATCTTCCATCTTCTATTTTTCTTGAAATTACTAATACCTACATTTCAACTCCATACTTTTATCAGAGAAGCCACGATAACCAGAATAAATTTCAGAATGTTCTTTACACCATTTATCTCTCTAAAGTGATGACAATATGTAACAAGACAAAATAAAAATTTAGCCAAAATATAGAAATTTGATAAAATTGCTAACAATACTGAAATTTGTTTATTTGCAGAGAATATCTCAAATTTGTGAAAATTAAAGTTATAATACTTAGGAAGATATGCAGAATTATGCCTCATAATCTTAACCTTCTTCGTTACATCTTCAAACAAAGATTACAGTCAAACAGTTTAAAGGCTCCTATATCATCAATCACAAAAGAAATTGAAATACATAATCTCCATATCCTACTTTATACTTTCTTTCTAAAACTAAGTCATTTTATATGATCGTAATTCCTCTATAGGTAATAAGAAAGAAATGATAAAATCTTTTTATAGTATAAATAATATATAAAAAATAAATTGTAAACAATGTAAACCATATCAAGTAATTTGGTTTCGATTTGCTATATTTGATCAAAGCAAACATAAGATTGTAACTTTCGTTTTCCAGATTATAATTCTTTAAAAAAATAATGTTTGTATTAATTCAGATGAACCAAAACATATTTTGTTTACATCATATAAATGTTAACAAATAATGTAAAACAGATTACTTAATTCAATCCAGTTCTTCTAAAATATTGCGTATGTTATTTTATTAGATCATGACCAATTTAATATGACTTAACTAAAATTCAACACAATAAAATTTTTACGACTTAACTAAAATTAAAAAAAATTGTATAATATTTTTTTTTGAATTAAATTCAAATAGATGTTATATAATTTGTGATATGTAATTGTTTTTAATTTATGATGCTAATGTAATATAACATACATTATTGTTTTCTTTTAAATATATACAATATGGCCTTGCAATTAAAAAGAGAGAGTAGAAATTATACTATATATAATTTAATCTACGTAAATGATTTTTATTTTTGATAAAGTTGTTGATAACGTTTTCAAAATTGTTGGTTGTTAGTGTTTATTTTTAATTCTGAAATTATTGATAATTTCAGAAAAAGATCTGAAATTGTTAATGGTATATTATTGATATAATTAAAATAATCAGTTGTGTTTAGAGATTAGTGAGAAGTTTATGCCATGTCATCTTTTTTACAAAGACATGTCATATTTTTTAAGCCAGTAAAATTAAATTAAAACAAATAAGTCTTTTTATTAATTGTACTTCTCTTTTAATAGGAAGGAGATTTCAGATCCGGATCCGACTGCGGATATCCTGATTTTTTATCAGATATCTAGAGTCCGGATATCCAGAGGTCATGGATCCAGATCCGGATACTTTTATCACGGATCTGATGATTCCAGATTCGGATACCCTGAAATTCTAGGATATCAGAAATCGTCCCAACCCTATAACAAAGATGTTTACCGTATCTGAGTCAACTATGTCGTCTAGACAGTTGTAAATATTTAGACTATGATTATAAAAAGTTTGGTTGCCTGACATTTATAGTTATAGACAATTCATTAGAGTGTTGACAACCAAAAAAAAAAAAGACAAGTCATTAGAGTGATTTTACGGTATAACACAGTTTTGTGTATATTGTTTACCCAATAAAGCACTTTTAAATTTAAAAATTAATATGGTAAAATATCCAACAGTTCTAGTTTATTAGTTATTTATGTATTTAATATTATAAAATTTGTTGTTGTATTAAATAATTATTTAGGTTAGAAGATTAAGTATTTGGAGCAAATTACTGGACATATACAATTTTATATGCAATAAAAAATAGACTGTTCATTAATAAAAATTACGGCGTATGCATATGGAAGATATCTTCTTTTGCACAAATTTGTAACTTTTATGTCTTTAATTTATCAACATTCACTACGGTTCCCTAAAAAAATGAGGTCGTCTTTTTCTAGCATCAAATGCGTTTCTGAAAAATGCTATTGATCAAACAAGTTATAGTATATTTTGCTTCTATCAAGACATCTGCATTATCTCAACAGAGATGTTGGAATGCATCTTTATGTTTTATTTCGTTAGAACCTTAAATTGTAAAGGAAGAATAATTGATGTTTGATTGTATGTTTTATTTCTACGATTTTAATCTTTTACATAGATTCATTTGTGAATTATTATGTTTTTCTAGATTCATAATTTGTGGAGGAGTAAAGTTTCCTTTTGAGAGTATTGGTTAGGAGATAATTGACAATTTTATATCATTCTAACAACCTTAAAATTCCTAAAATCATTAATTAATTTTTTCACACTATTTTTTTGCTAATGTTACGATTCTTTTTGTTAAAGTTTTTTGTCTTTTTATCAATGTTGTATTTTTTTGGTTAATGTTACGATTATATTATCAATGTTGTATTTTAAAATAATACATAAAATATTATTGAGAAGTTTTTTAAACATCTATAATTACATTTTATTGACTTGTGATATATGTTTCCAACAAAAATCATTTTTTTAGAAATTTTCATAATTTATATATAGATATTTATCTTCGCTAAGCAATAAAAAAATTTCCCTTCAAACAAAATTCAAAGAATAATAAAAAAAAATCATAATTTCTAAACCTAAGCTATGAGAGGCTGCCACGTGTCTCATAACTTTTTGATATCTGTCATTCTCTTTTAATTTAATAAATTAGACTAATTAATTTTGTTTTGCTTTAATAATTTTAAGACAAATAAAAAAGGGTTAATTAGCTCAATATTATGTTTTGAGTAAAGAATTAGGAAACTAACATATCCATAAAAGAATTTAGGTAAATAGCATAGAGAAGAAATAGTTGGACAAATTTACCCCTATTAAATTTAGTAATTATTGCTGATGATAAAAATCAATAAAAATCAGTGGTGAAGAATATGGAAAGTAGGGATTGTGAAGAATATAGAAAATAGAGGTTGTGGTGGATCTCGAAAAGGAAGGAGAAGTACATATAGTTGACTATATTTGATTTTATTTTATGATGTGGTAGTTAGCTATAATTCTAATACTATAGTTAACTATTTGTTTCAGATGGCAAAAGAGACTATGGTTTTTGTGATGTTGGGTGTTTTGGAGACTAGTGTTTGGGATTTCAAACCTAAGTAGGATGAGTTGTGTAAATGTGTGTATTGTGTCCGTAGACAGTATAGCTAGTTATGTCATAAATATTGTATTATATAGTTAAGTATGTAAAACATAAAGCTAACTTACCTTGTTAGGGATAGTATAGATAGTTATGTCATATGTATTATGTAAATATAATTAACTATGTAATGCGTATAGCTTACTATCCATTGTTAATAAATAGTATAGTTAGCTATGCTATGAGTATTGTGTAAATATAGTTAATTATGTAACACGAGATTATCTCTTGTTAATGGACAATATAGTTAGCTATGTCATGAGAACACTGTAAATATAGTTAACTATGTAACACGTATAAACAACTTATTCTATGTTTTCAGCAAGTTTCCACAATTATACGATGTAGTTAGTTATACCACAATTCTATGTAACTAACTACGGAAAGTTTTTATTTTATTTTTTAAATTGTACTATGTATTTATTTATTTATTTGTTGGCTAGTGACATAAAAAATAAAAATAAAAACTTTCCATATTGACATAAAAATAAAAACTTTTCATTAATTGCATGTAATAAATTGTATGTCATCATTGAAAGTTTTTATTTTTATTTTTTAAATTGTAAAAATATGTATTAATTACATAAGGGTAAAACTGAAATTTAATCTAACCTAAATGCTAGTTACTATATTATGTTTTGCATGATGTTAGATTATGAATTATAGATGGAAAACTAATATACATGCTGATTTCCCTAAAAAAAACATATAGCAAATTGAGTATATACATCCAACTGATATTTTCTTTTGATTCTTTCATCTTTCAAAAGTATTTTCCCATTTTTATTTATTTTAACTGATTCAACAAAACTATTATATTATCAATGTTGTATTTTTTACTTATACATAAAATCTTATTGAGAAAATTTTGAAACATATAAAATCTTATTGAGAAAATTTTGAAACATTCATAGTTACATTTTATTGACTTGTGATATGTGTTTTAAAATCGTATAGTTACCTATGTAAAATTTTAAATATTTTTATATAGTATATTGCTAGGTTTAATAGATAAAATATATATTTTTCAAACCGTGAAAAGTTTATAATAACACAGACTCATGTTTATAATATTTATGTTATTCACATCTTAAATTATTTATATTGTCACCAAGAGCAAATAACTCAATTAGTAAAGATTTCAGATAAAAAAGCCTAGAAATCGCTGGTTCGAATGGCTTTTGGGACGAAACTATATTACATGATGTGATTTCGAGGATGTGAGGTTTACGGGCTTTGGTCCAGAACCTCCTAGTAAAAAAAAAAATGTATATACATATATATATATATATATATATATATATATATATATTTATATTGTCCAGCTCACTATATTTCAACTTAGCATAGTATTTACGGAAATCACACGCATTATTAACTAATAACACGTTTAGTTAAACTCATAGCAGATATATTCACACAGTATATAAATAACATGTTATTTGTTAATAATGCATCATATATATATGGAAAACACGCATATTATAAACAACATGTTATTTGTTAATAATGTATTATGTGATTTTTTTTTTTGGCCATCTCACATTATTTGTATCACGTGTATAGTGAAACAACATGTTTTTTCTTATAAACGTGTATTAATTTTCTGCTATATATATGACATTTTACATATGAACATTGAAAATTGAAATCTTCTATAGCTTCTGAGTTTTGGATATGCTCCTCATTTCAAACTTCCTTCATCGTATGCTCCTCATTTCAATCTTCCATAGCTTCTGATTTTTGCATACCATTCTTTTTGTTTCTCCCCACTACCTCTTTCTAGTTCTCCACTATTAATTTTCGTATGATAAAATCTACAAGAAAAATTTTCAGTAAGGATTTTTTTCAATTCTACCAAAATGACACTACAAGAATTGAGCAATATAGCTACAAAAAATATTGTAGCTATGTTAATTTTTTTTTGTAACAAATTTTTATTTGTTACGAATTTGCTACAACTAATCCACTGTGACTATGTGTTTAAAACAAATTTATAATTTTTAACAAATTGTAGCACGTTGCCACAAAACGTCACTAACATACCATTGTAGCTATTTGAATTAAAATTGCTACAACATATTTCATAGCAATATTTATTACAATTTTGTTACAAATAATTTGTGAAAAGTTGATACAAATATCCACAACATTTTTGAAGTAAACAGTCACTAAATGCAACAAAAAAATCATGAAAATTACCACAAATAGTGTCAAATGTTTTGAAGGTAATAACCACATTTAGTTACAATTTATTTGTAACAAAACTAATGTAATTAAAATCTAATTAAAAAACTATATTATGAAAATGAATATTCTGTTATATATAATAAAATTATATTTAAAACTATAAAACCAATAATAAAAACGAAAATATAAATTATATAGTTGGCTCGGTGGCTCTCAACCAACCCAAGAAGCTCGAGCTAGGTAACCGATTTGGTGACCGTTGAAGAATAGTTTTCCATTGCTACAATCGATGACCGCCTTCTCTAGAATCGCATTCCCTTCTTCGACTTGAGCTATAGCTGCATTCTTACCGTATTCTCTCCTTGTGCTGTTAGGATACTTCTACTTCCATTCATATCCAGTTAAGACAGAACATAGAAGATTTAAGATTAGTTTATGTATAAAGAATATACATACAAAATAAAAATTCATAATTTATTTTAACATTAAGTTACTTGACTTCTTAATACACATTGGTAAGTTGAGCTCGAATGGGTAAATTAGGGAGTAGAGTGACAAAACAAATGTATAACATAACAACATTACGTGGGATAACTTGAACTCGAATCCCTTGCCTTGATGATGCAGAGAGTCGATTTCTTCTCCACCTCGTCCAAAAGCCTGAAAACACCAAGTAAAGGTTGAAGCCAAAGAAGAAAGGATCAGAAAGTATCATAAGAATCCAGAATTATCCGTACCAAAGGATCTCCACCGTTAAGCCTCACAACAGTTACTATCTTCGATTATTCCATGGCCTTTATATATCTCTGATGAAGTAGCGAGCAAATCTGTCATAAAACATGGATAATAGCTACATAACAAGGCTTCGAAGCAGATATTGAACATAGAGGTTGTCTTATGCTACTTTTTTATGCCCCATAAGAAACAATAAACTGGAAATAGACCCAATTGCTATCTTAAAAAAGAATGGTATGAGGTTTAAGTTCTAACAAAGTGAATGTTATATTTTTATTTTTATTGTCAATATAGGAAATTAGGAATATAGTATTTTTGATTTTTTTCCAACTATTGTTTTTATCTTTTTACATTTATGTAAGAAAATTTATTTGGCATAAACAAATAAAAACAATTACATATCTTTATGGGATAAGATTTTTGTATTTCAATGGATAAAAATCTGTTGTTAAAGATAATATGTCTTTAGGTACATTGTTTCCAACCCTAAAATGTGATTGTCTATCTTTGTAGTAAAAAAGTTTCAAACCCTTCCGTCTCTTTAAATAGTGGCTTACTAGATTTTGACCCACGCCAAGCGTGGAATTAAATGATTAAATATATTTTTAATCTATTTTAATATATAAATGTGTCTGACAAATCATATGATTTCTAATATTTATAAACTTACAAAATGATATGCATTGTGCATAAGTATAATCAAGTTAAATTTTGATCAAACATATTTTGATGCCATCAGTTTTAATATTTTTATGTGCAATTGATCAGAACATATGAAAATGTTATTTATTTCAATATATTTTAAGTGTAAAGTTAATTTTTATTATTCATGTAAATTATAGAGCATGCGATAAATCAGATAAATTTTAGATTTATATGAATTTTTCTGACATAATAAACGAAAAACAATATATATTTTCTAATAATAAAATGTCTAAATATTTTATATATCAAATTAATTTAAATACATATATACACTATAAATAATATTGTCACAAATATAATGATAAAAAGTTTTAGAAATATAAAAGAAGTTTTAAAAATATATGATATGATAAGTCTAAATATTATATTTAGTTGGACTTAGATTTGCAAAACATGTATTAATGGATTTATGCTATAAAATTAATAAGAACATGTATAATTAATTGAAATATTTTCATTGGTTAATTTAAATGATATCTTCTTTGAAATCCTCGTTGAGTGACACATAGGATTTTATCTTAGTGTCTCCTCAATTAATATATAGAGGATTCTCTAACCTAACTTCATATCTAGACCGTAAATCATTTCTTCAATTTTCTCATCATTCATATTTGTGCAAATTGGACACCATCCCTCTTCTTACTCCTTTGAGATGAGAACCAGAGTTGAAACCATTTGGAGATCTAAACAACAACATATGGTTTCAACTTGTGTTCAGATCTTAAACGTGTGAGACCATAGAGAAATGGGATAGGGTTAGGAATCTGCGCATGTGTTGTTTTTGTTTGATATTTTCTTCTTCTAATGTTTGTGTTTTCTTCTAAAACATAGTTAAGGTTTCTGTTTTTTTTTTTCCGAAGGTGAAGATTAAAAGTACAAAGTTTCCTTGTCTTTTTCGTTTTCTCTTTCCTTTTATTTTTTTTAAAAAAGAAAAAGAAAAAAGAAAAGGAAAGGAAACTTTGTACTTTTAACCGGTTGACGGTCAAGATAGGATTAGATGAATTTCAACAGTCAAGATTAAAACTACAAAGGCGGTTTGCACTTACGGGCTAGGGGTGGCCAAACTGGGTTTTGAATTGGATCTTTTATGTTTTGAATTGGATTTGGGTTATTTAGATTAAGAATTATTGTACCAAATTCAATCCAACTAAAATTTGAATTGGATCTCTTAGGTTTTGGATTGGGTTTGGGTTATTTGGATTAAAAATTATTGTACCAAACTCAATCCAATTAAAATTTGGATTGGAATTCTTACGTTTTGAATTGGATTTAAATTGTTTGTAACACAAATAATTTTAACAAAATAAACTTAATTAATTTTGATTTGGGTTATTTGGAGAAGTTTGAAAGTATTCTTCAAAGTTCTATCGATGATTTCTTTTATACTAAAAGTTTAGTTAACTTATCATTAGGGTTAATAGGAAAATTAGGTAAATTTACGTATACTGAAAATGTTAATAGTATATTACTATTATTGATATAATTAATTTTACATATACAACTTATAAGATTAATCGTAAACTGTTAATTTTGATTTAGGCAACTTTACATTTATATTGAGTTATATACTAATATAATATATGTATGGAAAAAAATTTGGGTTTTATTTGGGTTTTTTAGTTATCTAAAGACTAATCCAAATAACTCATATTCAAATTAATATTTATTATTCGATCCAAATGAGTTTTTATATGAATCAAAACCCATACTAATCCGGGTTATTTGGATTAGATTGGTTTGGGTTAACCGAATTGGCCACCCCTATTACTGGCTTATAATTTAGAGCTTTCTTCGGTTTTTTTTTTTATAAAATGTAAATTTTATATACCAAAAGATGGAAATGTTTCTTTACAGATGCTCTGCGGAGCAAAGTGTTTCAAAAAGGCCCAAAGAAAGAGAATAAAAAAGCCTAAATGAGAACAAGAGATAGATATGGGATCAACGCAAGTGAGCTAACTACTCATAGGTGAACCACTGGGAGAGGAGGTTTCGGAAAGACTTCTGGTGAATCTGGGCAAGAATGGAATCTCTGATGCTACGGTCAATCTGTTTGAAAATGACAGAGTGGGGAGTGGAGACAGAATTGTGAAGTTTGTTATTCCGCTCTTTCCAAATGTGAAAGATCAAAGTGTGCACTACGAGCCTCTTTAGAGTGATACTTGAAGGTCCGTAGGAGGAGGATAGCCAAGTGATAAGATCAGACCAAGCAACAAATGAGATATGACGCTGATCTAGTAACTGTGTTCCAAAGTTGTGAGCTATATTCACAATGGAGGAGCAAGTGGTCTCTGGTTTCAGCCACCAAGTTGCAGGTAGAGCTTCCTTTGTTTCTTGACCTATTCTTTTAACCTACTCTAAATCTTCGCGCTATTAATGGAACACATTACTAACATTTACAAAAACGTGTTTGAATAATTTTAAATTTAGGTGCTTACTTATTTTTTTTTTTTTAAATATGGTCAACATTGTTTGGTGACTAAAGTAGGTTTAAGGGATAATATTGTTGTAATTTTAATGGAAAGAACACTCTACATAAGATAAGATATTTTTGGGAGCAACGTTTCTAATCCTAAAATGTGATTTTCTACCTTTGCAGTAAAAAAGTTTCAAACCCTTCCATCTCTTTAAATAGTCACTCATCCCTCTAACCTAACTTCATATCTAAACCCTAAATCATTTCTTCGATTTCTCCTTAGACAGAACTTTGTGTAGATACCACAAGCATCGATGCTTCTTGCTCTCAACAACGAGTGAGAAAAAGAAGCATGGGGCTGGTGGAATCTTCCCAAGATTGTCTTGTGTTTGATTTTACTCTAGGTTGTTAGTTGTATATGATGCAACTCTCTTGTATGCTTCTTTTATCTCTCAAACCTAAACATGTACAATTACCAGTAAGTTTTTTTTTATATATGAAGTTGTATCCAATGATTGTGCTTTGGAGTTTTAAAGTTTCGCACTTCAATAAAAAGATCAATTGTATTAATCTAGGAAAGTTAGAAACTCTCAAGCCTAAAGATGTACATTTCACTGTTATATCCATACTTAAGCCCAAAAATTCTGTCTCGATTGAGTCAAGGGCTTCTTAAGCAAAGTATTTGTTGCTGATCGAACAAGACCAATATTTACATATATACGCTTATATTGTGATGGATCTCTAATATGTTGTTGATTGTATATGATGCAATTCTTTTGTGCTGCTTAATATTTGCTTATGGTGTAATAAAAAAATTAATAATATTTTAGTCTCTTGATAATAACATTTGTTGCTCTATAAAATTAAGCACGAATCAGTACCGGTTTGTTAATGCTATTCGAAAACATCAGTTCATCTAATACCCAGAAAACTTCAGGTTTATTATCTCTACGTCGAATATATGGTCCTGAAGAAGGAGCCCAAATACAGAAGTTGATTGCTGAATTGACTTTGAGATCTAGAAAACGTAAACGCATGAGAAGTCGAATTTATTGATATTTCCAAGGTTTGTTAAACCTTATTTTGTCTTTCAGAAGAGAACGCAAACCGAATTTCCATTTCACGTTTTACCATAGTACAACTCTGTTTTGAGAGTGAGAGAATCCCCTTATGGTTCTTGTTTTGATTTAATAAAAAGCACCAGATGTTAAAAAAAAGAAGAGAACGCAAACCGAAATCAGTTAAATGAGGATTTGAACATGACATTATATAAGTCGAAATTATACATCTTTTCTTTCTAGAGTATATGTTTTTTGTTACAACTTATTAAGTATATGTGTGTATATTTATGTCAAAAAAAATGTATATATATATATATATATGCATATTGTAAGGGAAATTGAATTAGATAGGTACCTAGTTAAGAAACCAGTATGCTAATTCTCTTAAATAAAAAATGTAAATGTAATAAATAGCCCTTCTTCTTTCGCTTGACTATTTCTTTCTACCGTGAAGGAAGTTTGAAATGAAGAGCTATGGAAGATTTTAACTTTCGATGTTCATATAAAAATATCATAGCAGAAAATTACACGCGTTTATAACAAAAAAATATGATGTTTTCTTTTTTTCATGCTTTATTCATCTTCTTCTTCCCCTCTCTCAAAGAGGCATCAGTTAGAATACAAGATGGATTAAATCTAAAGATGAAGAAGCATAAAGAAAATTACAAGAAATTGCAAGAGAAACAAATACCAAAAAACATGTTATTTGTTCATTATATACGTGATACACATAATGTGAATATGAGGAAAAAAATCACATGCTATTTGACATTTGTTAATATAATATGTGTTTGCGACAAATATGATGCATTTCTAACAAATTAATAACACGTTTTCTTCCTCATAAAATAACATGTTATTTAACGCGTGAATATATCTACTATGAGTTTAACTAAACGTGTTATTAGTTCCTAATGTATGTGAATTCCATAAATATGATGCTAAGTGTTGACAAAAAACAGAAAATACGATGTTAAGTGAAATATAATTCACCGAAGAAACTACATAATATATAAATAATTAACACGCATATAACATAAATTAGGGCTAAAAAGTGTTTTTGTGTTCTCTGTATAAAAAATTCCGTTTATGCGAAAGTGGTTTTCTTAACTTTTCATTTGACCAATTTTTAAAAAACATTTCCCCATTAGTGGGCATACCATTCTTTACAAATGTTATACTTTTATTTTGACCGTCAATTGCAATGAAGTATTTTCATTTTGTTTCCAACTATTTTTTTTTTTACCATTTTTATTCAGCATAAATAAATAATATTCTCTAAGGGATAAGATTGTTGTATTTTAATGGAAAAAAATCTTGTAGATAAGATAAGCTTAAGAAATCTTTTGGTACAATGTATCCAACCCTAAAATGTGATTTTCTATCTTTGCAGTGAAAAAGTTTTTTTTTTCTTTTGAGAAATTTGCAGTAAAAAAGGTTTCAACCCCGTACGTCCATCTCTTTAAATAGCCGCTCATTCTCTAACCTAAGTTCATATCTTTTGTTTGATTCTTTAAAGTGTCTTTTGTTTGATTCTTTGTGAATTCTATTCCATCTCTCCTTTTACACGTTTGAGATGTTTATTTGTTTTTTGATTGATATATCACTCGTTTGAGACGTTGTCAGGGGTTTCAACCATTGACAAATTGTTTTCGCACATCTCTCAAACGAGTGAGACCATAGAGATGGAATGGGTTTATGAAATCTCCACACATGTTTTTGTTTGATATTTTCGTTTGTATTGTGTTTCTAAACGTATTTTTTCTGTTTTCTTCTAACACTTGTTTGATAGGTTTTGGATATGACCATATATATATCCCCATGTATAGCTTACTTGGATTTGAGTTTCTGCACAAGAATATGAGCTTTTTGTCTTCTAGATCAAAACATTTTTGCTTTGTTTAGAAATGGAGAATATGCGTTAGTCTTATAGACTGCAAAATCTCATATACTTGTGCAACAACTCTCACACGAGTAGTCTATACAGCTTTATCTTTGTTGATATGCTATTACGTCTTTTTGTAAAATTGTTCGTTCTTTCAAACCCGTTGATAAGTGCTGGTTTTATTACGTTAGCACCAAGTAGTTTTGCTATAAGAAGCCGTCAATGAAAGGAGAAATTAGCTAGTTGTATCCATACCAGGAGAAGCTATGTATGACGGTTTCTCCTTTGTTTGACTTGAATTGCTTCGAAGTAAAATATTTGTTGCTAGTAGATTAATACCAGTATGTATTTACGGTTTTAAAAGATTGGATATATTTTACTGAAATTCGCAATAGGATCTCAATAAAAGACACCTTATTGTTTATTATTGCTAGATCTCTCGTAGTTTGTTAATTGTATATGATCCAACTCTCTTGTGTACTTCTTCAATTTCTCTTGCTTGTGTCTTTAAAACCATTTCATGAAATGATTAATCTGATATATCTGTACAAAAATCAGGTGTCATTCAAATGATTTTGTCTCCTAGGATTTTAGAATACTTTTCAGAATCAAATTGTTAAGCAATCACTTGTCATGATGGTTTTGTTTATTCGAATATATATGAATTCAGGTATGTTTAAAGATTTCTTAATTTGAAAACAAGGTAAAGACATCAATTCATGTAATATCTAGAGAATGCTACTGGTTTATTATCTCTAATTCTCTGGCTTGGATTTAATTTTTCAACTCGCAGAGTACAGACCCAACTGGCTTCATGATTGAGGAGCCAAAATACAGAACTGACTCGAGAGCTCGACGACATAAACACAGATTTGCGCAGATTCGACACCATCCCTCTTCTTACTCCTTTGAGATCTGAACCAGACTTGAAACCATTTAGAGATTTTTTCCCCATGAATCAATGGTTCCAACTCGTGACAGATCTTAACCGTGTGAGACCATAGAGATATGGGTTAGTGTTAGGAGTCTGCCCATATGTTGTTTTTGTTTGATATTTTCTTCTTCTAATGTTTGTGTTTTCTTCTATAACATAATTAAGGTTTTGGTTTTTTTTTTTTTTGGAAAATGTCTGAAAATGTCACATTCCAAGTTTATAATTACATGGAATGTGACATGTGTGTTTTTAATTTAAAAAATGTCACTTACACGATATTATGACTAAAATACCTTTTGTATATGTGTGTGGGAGTGTGCAGAGTGTTTAATACTGGACAGAGCATTTAATGCTGGAGAGAATGAAACACGTACACGGATAGGTGGATTGTCTACGTACACCAACGAAACACGTACATATAAACGTACATGAAACACATGCATTGATGATGTACACTTAACAACTTAATGATGATATACCAAAAGAATACGTACACTGAGAGCCACTATAATAATTAGATATGTAGTGTACATATAGTTTCACTTGGTGTGAGTGTACATAGTTTTATTGAATGTACATGGTATTTGTATATGTGTATATCATCCAATATTCGTGTACTTGCAATTACTGATATACGAGAATTTTGTGTACGTGTGATTTTATTGAATGCACATGACTAGTAACACATATGTAGTTTCATGTATGTGTGACTGGTATCGTATTGAGTGTACATGGTATTTGTGTATGTGTATATCGTCCAGTATTCGTGTACTGGAAGATATGCACATACACAAACCAAACCAAATCGAACTAAATCGAGCCAAACCAAATTTACTTTGGTTTGAATTTGGTTACTATTTTACTAAAACCGAACAAGCCGAACCGAACCGAACAACCCGAACCAAACCCGAAAATAAGCCGAAATGCCCACCCCTAACAATTAGTACCAATATATGTTGATGGGTTTGAAGAGTGGATTGATTTTACTGACAGTCGCGATAGGATGTTAATAAAGACACCCTATGTAGATTGTTGCCGGATCTCTCATATGATGCAACTCTCTTGCTGCTTTTATCTCTCTTGTTTCTAGTAAAAAAAATCTGGTTATCTGTAGTCTCTTTAATTAAAACCATTTCATGAAATAATGTATCTGATATCTATATTTTTTTTTTATCACGAACACACTCCTCTTATTGACTACCCAAATACAACAGTATCCGGAAACCAATGAGAAACCGAAGTGCTAATAGTAGAAAAAACCAATTGATATCTGATATCTATACAGAAAGAAGGTCTGTGTCAAATGATTTGTCTCTTAGGATTTTAGAGTAGTTGTCCTGATGGTTTGTTTATTCGAATATGGATTCACTTATGTTTAAAGATTTCTTAATCAGTTATAAATGAACATTACTTTTTCGTGAGAATCAATCACCAATCATCTGCCAAAGAAAGGTTTTTAAAGTCTACATTAACCGAAATGTCGCCGAGATTAGTGACATTATAAGTTCATTAAAGTCGTAAAAAATAACATAAAAAGTAAAGATATTGAGTCCCAAATTTGCTTTTGACATAAAAAGCTAGAGCTTAGTAACTTCTTCCCCAATAGGTCCGTTTCTTCGCTGGCTTTCTTGATGCAAAGGATAGAGTATCTACAGAGCGAATTCAAGGAGATTAGTTTATTACAAAAATTAGTCATAATATTACTTACTGATTAAATTATTAATGTGTTAATATATAACACAAAAACCTTCTCTTAGTTCAGGCTGCTCAAGTAGAGTACATAGAGTCTTAGCTCCGCCTAAAGTTCCATCACCTCTGGTTCGCTCTTTCACATCCTTCTCCACTTCAACTTCGTCACACCATGGAGCTAAAATCAGTTTCTTTTGGCTAAGAGCTTCAACAAAATCATCCCAAGTTTCAACCTTTTGAGTGCTTTCTTCGACCTTTCTCTTTGCGACATCATAGAGGTTTCTCTGGATGTTTTCAAGCAAGTCCTTAATTTTTTCAATCAAGTATTCTCTCTTAATATCCATCTTAGCTCCCGTATCGAGTCTCACTATTCTCACCTGCCTCAGAATCCAAGAAACCGTTTAGCGCCGATAAACTAGTAGTAAAGGAAAAAGACTAGACGAATATAACCTGATTTTTAGCCAAATCTCTTGGACCAATTTCGATTCTCAATGGAGCACCTTTCAGTTCCTGATCTGAATACTTCCAGCCGCAAGAATAGTTGTCGCGGTTATCTACATCAACACGGATCCAACAGCTTCACAGGCATCACAGAGTATTTGAGAATCAGCATTAACAGGGATCACAACAACTTGATAAAGTGCGACTTTTGGAGGAAATACTAAGCCTTTGTCATCTCCATGAGTCATAACCATTACTCCAATCTATATATACATATAACAAGTTTAATGTTAGAGAAATTGAACATTACAAAAACATGAAAAAAAAAAATCAAATAAGATAATAACAAATTACCGATCTGGTACTGAATCCCCACGAGTTCTGCCACACAATTGATTTCTTTCCTTTATTATCTTCAAAGGTTATGTCAAACATCTTTGCAAAGTTTTGTCCCAAACAATGTGAGGTTGCAGCTTGTATACCACGGCCAACGCTTGGGATCAAAGCCCGAAAATATCAAAGAGAGTATTGATTCATTCATTCAAAGATTATTCTAATTATCTCCGATTTCCGAGAAAAAGTGAGAGCTATATTACCTCAATGCTTGTGGTGTAAAGTGCACCAGCAAACTTTTCATTCTCACTCTTAAAACCTTTAATAACAGGAACTGCAAGAAACTCTTCATACAAGCAGCTCTATAGATCCAAAACATGACGCACCTATACATGTTTTGGGATACTATTCGATTAGCTACTAATCGATTTGGGACGAAAAGAGTCAAACTTTGTATACATGTACATACCTGTTCATCAGCCTCTTTTTGGTGGCAAAAGCAGTGTGCCCTTCCTGCCAAAGGAACTCACGACTCCTGCGAGGGTTAAACCAGTTTAGTATCAATGGAAAGAAACAAGATTCATATATAGAATGGAAAGAAACAAGATTCATATATAGAATGTTGTTATACCTGATGAATGGAGTAGGGTCCTTAATCTCCCATCTAACAACATTAGCCCATTGATTAATCTTCAATGGAAGATCACGGTGGCTCCTAATCTCGACCCTAAAATCAGGGTAAATCACGGCCTCACTAGTTGGACGTAGAGCTAATGGGACTGGCAAATCAGAATCACCAGCTCTTGTAACCCAAGCAACTTCAGGGTTAAACCCTTCAATGTGATCCTTCTCCTTCTCGAGAAAATCACGAGGTATAAACATAGGGTAATACCTTTTCTCCACTCCAATCTTCTCGATTTCGTCATCGAAGAAAGCCTAAAGGGAGAAACGAACTTTATTAGGGTTTCAAATCGAATGAAACCGTACCGAATAGGGTTTTGAAGAAACAAACTCACTCTTAGACTCTTCCAAATCTTCATTGCAGATTTCTCTAGAATGTAGCACCCCTTTACATCGGAGTATCCTGACAATTCACCTAGCACTTTAAGGTTTGGTAGATATCAAAGAAAGAAAAAAACAACTGGAATTGGTCATCTTTTACACTTTAATTTTTGAAATTAGCTTACATTAATTATAGGAATTCATTTTTATTATTAAAAATATTTAATTTTTTTTTAATAAATAAATCAAAAAAACAAATGTCAAATGAATGGGTGACACATGGCATATTCTCATGAAATGAGTTTAGAAAAACTTTAAAATATTCTTTCAATAAATAAATCAAAAAGACAAATGTCAAATGAATAGGTGACACATGGCATCATCTCATTAATTGGGTTTAAAAAAATTTTAAAATATTATATAAGATAGTTTATACTTAATTTATCACATCACATTGTTGGTTTGCTTATTTGAGCACTCACTGTGAGTAAACGGATAAATTGATGAGAATAAGAACACAAAAGTGTTTGGAAAGAACTATAATAGATTCTTAAAAATAATTCTTTGTTCCACGAAATCTAGAATGCATATTTACGTTCTATGTTATGTAAAATATGTGTTCTGTTGTTTGCTCTGTAATCTACCAAACGTGAAATACGTTTTTACCTAATTTATAATATGTATTCTAACGTTTGCTCTATGTTCTACCAAATTTAGAATACGTATTATAACATTTTCTCTATGTTCTACCAAGCGTTAGAATACGTTTTCTATTTTTTTTGTTTCTATGTTGTATCAAGATTTTACGTAGTTTACAATAGATATTCTATTTTTTCACTATGTTTTACCGATTTTGTAGTATATCTTTTGTGTAGTTAAGTTTAGAAAAACTAAAATCTAAAATAAAATTTTCACCAAACATAAGAAAAACATCTTTAGGTTATTATCCAGAATACTTTTAGTTGTTCAGATGGTAAATTTTAAATATTACTCCTTTTGTCCCATTATATAAGATTTTTTAGATAAAAACGTGGAGTTTATAAATGATATAAATGTTAGTTTTTGTTTTGTTTTTTACATTAAAATCATTATTTAATATCTAATTACCACGGAATCAGAATGAAAAGACGGACCTACCGGCTAAGAACGCTCGTAAACGGAATTTGATCTCACCACTTAGATAAAAGGAAAATATAAATTACACCCAAGTTGCAAAAGTGATTTCGGAATAAGGCCCAAAATATGATGATTTTTAAAATCTGAAAGCCCAATAGCCCAGGTTCGCGAAGTAGAAACCAGTGTGATGATGAGTCAGAGCATCGAGAACCAAAGTTGGATGATCTCGCTTGCCTTCACCGGATTTTGTGATCGGAACGCAGAAATCCTGTTTTTAACTATTCCGGTGATTTTTCTGATAATCGTGTTCGGCGGTATGTGGATTTGTCGATGCCGCCTGTCGGTTCTTTCTCACCACAGCTCATGTGAGCAAGCTTGCCATAGAAGAAGGTACAAATTTCTTGAATAGGCGATTAAGCCTTGTAAGAGGAGATCCCAAGTTGTAGTAGATCGGTTAAGGCCAAATTTCGATGAGTAATGAGCGGGTCAACTTTTCTTGCTTTACTTTCCTAAAAGTCTATAATGGCAACAAAACTTTTTTTAATTTTTTCTTTTCGCTTTTTTTGGGAAATGGGAATAATTGTAGACATATTCTGCTTTTGCTCTCTCTCTCTCCAGCTTAACTCTCTCTCAATCTCTAAATCTCTCTTCTCTCTCTTTGCAGCAATGGGAGGTTGCTTCTCGATCTCTATGCCATGTGATCAAGTTGTGAATCAAGTCTCCCAGTGTTTAAGCGTCAAGGAGAGTTATATCTACAACCTTTCTGACAATCTAGCGGCTCTGCAAGAAGACATGGAACTGCTCAAGGCAAAGCGAGATGATGTGCAAGGACGTGTAAACAGAGAAGAGTTTCCAAGGCGTCGTCAAAGGCTTGCTCAAGTCCAGGTATGGCTTAATAATGTCCTCGCCCTCGAGAATCAATTCAATGATCTGGTTAGAACTAGTAGCGTTGAGCATCAAAGGTTATGTTTTTGTGGATTCTGTTCCAAAAACATGAAATTGAGCTATCGTTATGGCAAGAGAGTCGTCCGGATGTTGAAGAAGGTTGAGAGTGTCGGTTCTCAGGGAGAGTTTGATGAGGTGACTGAGGAAGTTCATGTCACTGAGGTTGAAGAGATGCCTATTCAACCCATAATTGTTGGTCAGGAGGCATTGCTTGAAAGGGTATGGGACCGTCTCATGGAAGATGGAGTTGGGATTATGGGTTTGTATGGTATGGGCGGAGTTGGGAAAACCACTCTTATCACGCAGATCAACAATAAGTTTTCTAATACGAGGGGCGGTTTTGATATTGTGATATGGGTTGTGGTGTCTAAAAGTTTAGACATCCATAAGATTCAAGAAGACATAGCAAAAAAACTAGGCTTATGGAGTCAGGAGTGGGATGGAAAAAACGAAAACCATAAAGCCATTGACATATACAACGTTCTCAAGAGACGGAAATTTGTGTTCTTCTTGGATGATCTATGGGCAAAAGTGGATTTATCGGCGATTGGAGTCCCTCATCCGAATGAAAATAACAAATGCAAAGTAGTGTTCACCACTCGCTCTAGAGATGTGTGTGGACGCATGGAGGTTAATGACTCAATGGAAGTCAGTTGTCTAGATCCCGACAAAGCATGGGAGTTGTTCCTAAAGAAAGTAGGAGAAAACACATTGAAAAGTCATGAAGACATTCCGGATCTCGCAAGACAAGTCGCTGGAAAATGTGCTGGCCTACCATTGGCACTTAAAGTAATCGGTGAAACTATGTCATGCAAAACTACTGTACAAGAATGGCGTCGTGCAATCAATGTTTTGACACTATCGGCCGCAGATTTTTCAGGCATGGAAGATGAAATTCTTCCTATTCTGAAGTTTAGCTATGACAGTTTGAGTGGGGAGGTGGTGAAGTCATGTTTTCTTTATTCCTCTCTCTTTCCTGAAGATTTTCTTATAGAGAAAGAGACTTTGGTAGACTATTGGATATGCGAGGGATTCATAGATGAAAGTGAAGGTAGAGAAAGCGCAGTTAACCAAGTTTATGAGATACTTGGTACCCTTGTCCGTGCATGTTTATTGTTGGAAGGAGTAAAGGAGAATGTATCATATGTGAGTATGCATGATGTGGTTCGTGAGATGGCTCTATGGATAGCATCTGATCTTGGGAAGCATAAAGAGAGATGTATTGTGCAAGCTGGTATTGGGTTACTCGAAGTACCAAAAGTGAAGAGTTGGAGGGATGTGAGAAAGATGTCATTGATGGGTAATAATATTAAAAAGATAAATGGCAGCCCCGAATGCCCTGAACTAACAACTTTATTCCTTCAGCTGCAAAACGATTCATTGGTACATATTTCGGATGAATTCTTCAAGTATATTCCAACGCTAGTTGTCTTGGATCTATCAGGGAATCGAAATCTCTCTGAGTTACCGAAGCAGATATCAAATTTGTTCTCCTTGCGCTATCTTGATTTGTCAAGAACAGGCGTAAAGCGATTCCAAGTTGGTTTACAAGAGTTGAAAAAGCTAATTTATTTGAATTTGGAATACACAGTGTGGCTTGAGCGCATTTCAGGGATATCGAATCTGTCGAGTTTGAGGACACTGGGCCTAGAAGATTCCAGAACGAAGCTAGATATGAGCTTACTGAAGGAGCTGGAACTTCTGGAATATCTAGAAGTTTTAACCATTGAGATCGGGTTAGGGATGGTTTGGGAGCAATTGATACGCTCTCCCATGTTGGTAAATTGTATTCAAAAGGTAGGTTTCAAAGACCTTGAAGAATCAGTGAGAATATTGACTTTGCCAACGACTTGTGATCTCCGGAGTCTCAACCTATCGATTTGCGGAATGGGGGAGATAAAGATAGGGAGGACAATTTCATTACTGAACAATAGTCCGACAACTCCATGCTTCCCAAACCTCTCCAAGATATCTATAAGTATCTGTCATCATCTAAAAGATTTGACGTGGCTGGTGTTTGCTCCAAACCTTGTTGATCTTACGGTTGATTGCGCAGATCAGTTGGAAGAGATAATAAACGAAGAAAAAGCTGCAAGTTTTACAGGAGGACATACAGGTAATATCGTTCCTTTTCAAAAACTAAGATGCCTCTATTTATATGATTTACCTATGTTGAAGAGCATCTACCGGAGTCCTCTATCTTTTCCATGTCTAAACCAAATCAGCATAACAGAATGTCCGAAGCTGAGAAAGCTTCCACTGGATTCTAAAAGTGTCAGAAGTGATCAAGAACTAATCATAAAATACAACGAGGAAAAATGGATCAAAGAGGTTGATTGGGAAGACGAAGCCACTCAACTCCGTTTCTTGCCTTTCTGCAAGCTTCACCCCCTCTACGATAAAGATTTAGTAGCCACAGTGAGTCAATGAACGGTTAAGTTGTTGTAAGCAATTACCAGATATTTTTTATTTTATCATCTCAATTACCAGATATTTATAAAACAGTAGTATTACTATTTGGTTGTAATTAAAACAGTATTACGAAAGTTAATTACCAGATATCTATTATATAATTAAATTTTCATAGGCAAAACTATTTTTTAAACATTTAAGTTTTAAAATGTTCATTTAATACACGCTAAAGCATATTTATATGTTTTTATAATTAATAAGAATATTAAATTAAAATAAAACGTAAAAGATTAAAAAGATGAATGAAAATAAAAACTAAAAAATCTAAGATTATACAAGATTTTATGAATAATAAGAATATGAAAAATATTTCCTATATTATTTTTAGATCTATATTTTTATGAAATATAAAAGGCTTCTCTCTTATTAAAAGGTTTTGTAGCTCAATAATAAAAGTTATATACATTCAATCCAACTTCTTCTTTTTTAACCGCAAATTAAACTTAAAAAATTATCTTAATGTTTTTATATATCAACTTATTACGAAGACGAACGTTCAACAAATAGTATCATAAAATCTCAAATATTTTCAACGATGAACAAAAAAACAAAATATATATAAAAACTCATGAGACGGAGATAAATGACACCAAAAAATGATAAGTAATCATATTATAAAGATAAAGTAAAAAATGATTGATAAATTTTATCTTCTAAATCATAATTGGTTATTTAGATAACATGATTTATATAATGGTCACATATATCTACATAACAAAGTTAAAAAAAAAATGGGAACTATCGAAGTTAGGGGTGGGCAAAAATACCTAAAACCGAAAAACCGAATTGAATCGAACCGAAAAAACCAAAACCGAAACCGATCTGAAACAATTTCGGTTTTAAATGGATTCATTTTATCGACAACCGAAAAACCAAAAAACCGAAAAACCGAAAAACCGAACCGAAACCCAAAAAACCGAGCCGAAACCAAAAAAACCGAAAAATATTATGAATTTTGGTGTATATACGATATATGGATCTCTATAAACCGAACCGAAACCGAACCGAAACCAAACCGAAATAATTTCGGTTTCATATGGACTCATTTTACGAAAAACCAAAAAACCGAAAAACCGAAAAAACCGAACCGAACCGAAAAACCGAATGCCCACCCCTAATCGAAGTCATTGATAATCACTTCGTATAATTAAGCATTATTGAATACTAGATTTAAAATTTCTTTTATCTATGACTACCTTAAACGTAGGGGTTGGCATATTACCCGAATCCGAAATCCGAACCCGCATCCTATCCGAAGTAGCCGGTTTTGGTCGGTTTTGGTTCTTCTCAAATAACCGATTGGTTATCATATTGAATTAATTTGGTGTTCGGTATGGTTCGGATTTTATCCGATAACCGAAATCAAACCCGAAGAAAACCAAGTATATACACATATATTAAGGGGTTTATGTTAATCAATCTTATACTATAATTAAGAGGTCGAAAATCATGTCACTCTCACATCGAGTTTAAGACTTGATTTGCCGAAAATACCATTAATGAAATTACTTAATTATTTTAGGTGCCATCGATTTTTTTTATTACAATGTTTATTGGATTTGGGCTTGATTTTAAAATTAGCCCATATATAACCGTCGGTTTATATGAAACCTAAGTGCGTTCTTCTTTGTTTATATAAAGGAGGATGCGCACGATGAGAACGCGACACGTAAACAAAATTCTAATTCACCAGATCGTGACATGTGTCTGGTGTTGTTCAGATGATGACATGTGTTAATATTTAAAATTCATTAAAAATATATAAAAACAAATATGGAAAACAAACAAAATAATTGTCAAGTATCTAACCAAATAGTAAAGTAAAAATTTTTATTATTGTTCAAACTAATTATGAGAAAAGAAAAATTTCTAATACTCCACACTAGTTAGATTAAAAAAAAAATCTAATAGTATAAACTAATTATAAAATTAAATTAAGAAACAAATAGAGAGAGTGTAAACCATAAAAAAAGTTAGAGAGAAAAAATATAATAAGAAAAATGTTATCGACATATTAGACATGTAAAATAATTATAACTCACCAAAATATGACATGTGTCCAATATTGATCAGATGAAGACATGTATTAAAACATAATATTAATTAAGAAAAAAGTAAAATTAAAAATGGAATACAAACAAAATAATTGTCAAGCAACTAATCAAAAACAAATTCTAATAATCACAAATAGTTAGGAAAAAAGAATTATAATAGTTTAAAAAAAATATAAGAAAATAAAATTAGGAAAAAAAATTGAGAGTATATAAACAATTAAAAAAAAGATTAAGAGAAAATAGAAATTTTAATTAAATATGAATGATAAAACAAAAAAAATATTAGAAATTGAAAACAAAAAAATAGAAAGAATATGGAAATCTCAATGTTAAAGTTTATATCCACAAACATACCAAAGAAAAAAAATATACACATATTTACTTTGTAAACATAGTTATAGAATATTAAAAAGAAAATAAAAATCTTCTACCTATACGTTTCAATATTGAAAAGGGAAATTAAATAAAATAAAAATTTATACATGTTATAAAATAATAATAATATATTTACAGGTTTCGAATTGGTTCGATAGTACGTGGTTTTAGTCTTGTTTCCGCTAGCCTTGTTTGATTGGGACTGTGGAGGAGGCTTTTTCTGGCCGTCAATGGTCTTTGAGGTTTCTTTCCCTCCGCACAGAACTTTATTAGGTTGTTGCGATATATGTCTACGGTTTGTCTATATTGTCCTGGATTATTGGCCTAAGTTCTAGCTCATATTTGGATGGTTGATGAGTATATGCCTTCATTTGTATCATGTACCTGCTTGAGGTGGTTTTTTGGTGCTGCTTGATTAGGGGTGACTCTTTCTTGATGAAGAAGATGGTCTTGAAGATGTTTTTCCTCGCCTTGCTGTTTAGTATCCTTTATATCCGATGTGAATAATTTCTTCTATTGGCATTATGCATACCAACACCTTGCATTCGTGTACTGGGTTGTGTATCAATATGAAGAATCTTGGATGTTTGGGGTCTACTCTTGCTCAGGATTGGTCTCTTTTTCCTGGTTATTCTTTGGCTTTTGTCACTCTTAGTTTGGTTCTACCTTGGTCTCGTGATATGATGACTTTGTCTCGAGTGTGCGTGCAGCTCCTTTTCACTTTTATCGACGTTGTGATTCGAAGCAGTGGTTCTACGTTTGAGGGATTCAATGGAAGGAAGACTCTTGGCTTTGTTGGTGTTCGAGTTGGTTGTTATAGATTTATAATCTGGCTTTAATTTGATGTTTCCGTAGCTATGCGTTGGTCTTTTCGTCTGAGGATCTCGGTATAGATTCGTCTTAGTATTTCATCTTCGTATTCCATCTTTGTAATCCAAAAACGTTTTCCAAAAACGTATTCCAACATCGGGGAGGTGCTTAATAAAATGTTTTAGATGAAAAAAAAAATACTTGATTTGAGAAATTCACCTCTTCCTTTTTGAGTTGACTACGATCAAGTAAACGACTTTGCATTATTGTTCTAGCTAGGAACCAATATCTCTGGTTGAAAAATCAATCTATTATACGTCTAAAAATCTTATCATTTCCTCTCTTTTTCTTGTGGAATAATTGTCACTCACAGGAACTAGCTACTGCTTTTGCTTTTCTGAATCTCTCTTCTCTCTCTCTTTGCAGCAATGGGGGGTTGTTTCTCAGTCTCCATACCATGTGATCAAGCTGTGAATCAGGTCTCTCAATGTTTAACGTCAAGGAGAGTTATATCTACAACCTTCCCGACAATCTAGCCGCTCTGCAAAAGGACATGGAAGTGCTCAAGGCAAAGCGAGATGATGTGCAAGGACGTGTAAACAGAGAAGAGTTTACAAGGCGGCGTCAAAGGCTTGCTCAAGTCCAGGTATGGCTTAACAATGTCCTCACCCTCGAGAATCAATTTAATGATCTGCTTAGAACTGATAGCGTTGAGCTTCAAAGATTATGTTTTTGTGGATTGTGCTCCAAAAACATGATAATGAGCTATCGTTATGGCAAAAGGGTTGTCCGGATGTTGAAGGAAGTCGAGAGTGTCAGTTCTCAAGGAGAATTTGATGTGGTGACTGAGGAAGTTCATCATGTAACTGAGGTTGAAGAGATGCCTATTCAACCCACCATTGTTGGTCAAGAGGCATTGCTTGAAAGGGTATGGACCGTCTCATGGAAAATGGAGTTGGGATTATGGGTTTGTATGGTATGGGCGGAGTTGGGAAAACCACTCTTATCACGCAGATCAACAATAAGGGCATGTGCAATGGTGTTTCTTAAGCATGTTCTTAAAATATAAAATTATTAAAATTTGAGTAAAAAGAAGAAAGAGAGTGTTTTTGTTTGAGTAAAGAGAGGAGATAGTGGGTGTGTTTAAATATAAAATTAATAAAAGTTGAGTAAAAGGAAGAAGAGTGTTTTTAAATAAGAACTTTTGGAGAGTGTTCTTAAAATGATGAGAGAGTGTTTAAATATAAAATTAATAAAAGTTGAGTAAAATGATGAAAGAGAAAGTAAAAAGTTGAGTAAAAAGAAGAGAGAGTGTGTGTTTTAATAATTTTATATTTAAAAACTTGGCTAAGAACTAAGCATTGCACATGCCCTAAGTTTTCTAATACGAGGGGCGGTTTTGATATTGTGATATGGGTTGTGGTGTCTAAAAGTTAGACATCCATAAGATTCAAGAAGACATAGCAAAAAAACTAGGCTTATGGAGTCAGGAGTGGGATGAAAAAACGAAAACCATAAAGCCATTGACATATACAACGTTCTCAAAAGACGGAAATTTGTGTTCTTCTTGGATGATCTATGGGCAAAAGTGGATTTATCGGCGATTGGAGTCCCTCATCCGAATGAAAATAACAAATGCAAAGTAGTGTTCACCACTCGCTCTAGAGATGTGTGTGGACGCATGGAGGTTGATGTTGATGACTCAATGGAAGTCAGTTGTCTAAATCCCGACAAAGCATGGGAGTTGTTCCTAAAGAAAGTTGGAGAAAACACATTGAAAATCCACGAAGAAATTCCGGATCTCGCAAGACAAGTCGCTGGAAAATGTGCTGGCCTACCATTGGCACTTAACGTTATCGGGGAAACTATGTCATGCAGAACTACGGTAGAAGAATGGCGGCGTGCAATCGATGTTTTGACATTATCGGCTGCAGATTTTGCAGGCATGGAAGATGAAATTCTTCCGATTCTGAAATTTAGCTATGATAGTTTAAATGGAGAGGTGGTGAAATCATGTTTTCTGTATTGCTCTCTCTTTCCTGAAGATTTTGTTATAATGAAAGAGAGACTGGTAGACTATTGGATATGTGAGGGATTCATAGATGAAAGTGAAGGTAGAGAAAGCGCAGTTAACCAAGTTTACGAGATACTTGGTATCCTTGTCCGTGCATGTTTATTGTTGGAAGGAGTAAAGGAGAATGAATCATATGTGAGTATGCATGATGTGGTTTGTGAGATGGCTCTATGGATAGCATCTGATCTTGGGAAGCATAAAGAGAAATGTATTGTGCAAGCTAGTGTTGGGTTACGCAAAGTACCAAAAGTCAAGAATTGGAGAGCTGTGAGAAAGATGTCGTTGATGCGTAACAATATTAAAAAGATAAGTGGCAGCCCCGAATGCCCTGAACTTACAATTCTATTCCTTCAGCGAAACTCATTGGTACATATTTCGAATGAATTTTTCAAGTATATTCCAATGCTAGTTGTCTTGGATCTATCATATAATCAAGATCTCTCTGAGTTGCCGAAGCAGATATCAAAGTTGATCTCCTTGCGCTATCTTGATTTGTCAGCAACAGGCGTGAAGCAATTGGAAGTTGGTTTACAAGAGTTGAAAATGCTAATTTATTTGAATTTGGAACACACAGGGGAGCTTCAAGGCCTTTCCGGGATATTGAATCTGTCGAGTTTGAGGACACTACGACTAGAAGGATCCAGAACTATGCTAGATATGAGCTTATTGAACGAGCTGCAACTTCTGGAGTATCTAGAAGTTTTAACCATTGAGATCAGGTCAGGGATGGTTTGGGAGCAATTGTTAAGCTCTCACATGTTGGTAAACTGTTTTCGAAAGGTGGTAGGTTTCAGAAACCTTGAAGATTCAATGAGAGTATTGACTTTGCCAACAGCTTGTGATCTCTGTAGGCTCAGCCTAACAAGGTGCGGAATGGGGGAGATAAATATAGAGAGGACGATTTCATCATTGACCAATATTCTCACAACTCCATGCTTTCCAAACCTCTCCAAGATCTCAATATATGGCTGCGATCATCTAAAAGATTTGACGTGGCTGGTGTTTGCTCCAAACCTTGTTGATCTTAAAGTGGAACGGTCAAAACAGTTAGAAGAAGTAATAAACAAAGAAAAAGTTGCAAGTGTTAAAGGAGGACATGCTGGTAAGATCATGGTTCCGTTTCAAAAATTAAGATGCCTCACCTTAAATCATTTACCTATGTTGAAGAGCATCTACCGCAGTCCTCTATCGTTTCCATGTCTAAACAAGATCCGGAAAGCATTTTGTCTGAAGCTGACGAAGCTGCCACTGAATTCTAAAAGTGTTGTAAGTGTCCCTGAACTAATCATAGAATACAAAGAGGAAGAATGGATCAAAAAGATTGAATGGGAAGACGAAGCCACTCAACTCCGTTTCTTGCCTTTCTGCAAACTGCAAGTTGTTGCTAATTCTATTTTGATTTGATGAGTGGCTAAGGTGTTGTAATGTAGCAAGCATTTGCCAATATTTATAAAGCGGTAAACTGTCAGAGAAGTTAAATGTATTGTCAAAATGAAATTCCATACAAAAAAACAAACTTGTCAGAGAAGGAAAAGAGTAAGAGATCGTCTTATTTTCTTCTTTCGTCAAGTCATTCACAATTTAAACGTTTCGTCTCCCATCTCCCTTTCCATCTTTATTGTATCTTTCCTTGTAAAAGAACTTTGTTTTAGCTTGTAAAAGTCATATCAATAATTTTGTATTGGGGTCATTATCAGGGGCGGAGCTACATTAAGCAGAAGAGGGGCAGCTGCCCCAATGAATTTTATGAATTTTGCTTTTAGCACTAAATTATGAGAATAATTTGGCAATTTTGGTTACGTCTTTCATTGTTGCCCCCAGTATCCAGGTTTGATTTGCCATGTGCCCCCCGTGAGTTTCATATGGTATTGACATTTTTCCCATCTTTTAACATAATTTCAATCAATTTTATGAAATATTTATTCTATATACCTCTAAATTTTGTTTTTGTTCTTCTCGGTCCTTCATTTTTCTTCTATAATTGACACATCAAAGCTAGTACATAAAAATGTTAGTATAATATATTTTTGATAAGTCTACATAAACTTAAAAAAACAAATTGCCCCCAATAAAATATTTTCCTAGATCCGCCACTGGTCATTATAATCATTGATATGAACATACATATAGATTTTTCAAAATTTCTAGGGGTCAATTGACCTCTATGCCTTAAGTACCATTTTACGCACATATAGACTAGCTCTTGATCCCTAACGCGGATTAAAGACGATCAGTTTATGTGGCAAACCCTATGAATCCTGGAAAAAAAAAAATCATAACGCACAAACTTATTTCATCGCTTTCGATCAGATAGTTTTCAGTTCCTTTACAAATAAAGCAGAGATTGTAAACTACCGTCGCTTGGTTTCCATCAACGTTTTCAAATGCTTGATTTGTTTCTTCTGAACTATCAAAAACAACAAATGCACAATTATGACCTCTCTGCTTTCTTGCTGGTCACGGAATGGTTTTATGTTAGGGAGAAAAATTGCAAACATTCGTAATTTTTTTTTTTTTTTGCTAAAAAACATTTGGAATTTACGATAAAACTATAAAGTTTGGTAAATACATCTCTTTTTCTCAACCTCTTTAGATGGTAACATTGCAAGTTTCCTCGCAGCTGCTGCGTCTTTAGATGGTAAGATTGTCTACACGACAATATCTGACAAAGATAATAAAGTAAACGTCTTTACTTTATTATTCTAGGTGGGGGCCAACGTTTATGGTTGAAAATTCAATGAGCATGTATATTGGGAGTTCTCAAGTATGTTCTTAAAATATAAAATTATTAAAATTTGAGTAAAAGAAAAAAAGAGAGTGTTTTTGTGGGGTGTATTGAATATAAAATTAATAAAATTTGAGGAAAGAGAGGAGATAGTGAGTGTGTTTAAATATAAAATTAATAAAAGTTGAGAGCATTGGAGAGAGAGTGTTCTTAAAGTAGTACTTTTAGATAGTGTTCTCAAAATAAAAAAGAGAGTGTTTAAATATAAAATTAATAAAAGTTGAGTAAAAGGATGAAAGAGAAGGTATAAAGTTGAGTAAAAAGAAGAGAAAATGTGTGTTTTAATAATTTTATATTTTAAGAACACCATTGAGAGCATCCAATGTACATGCTCTAAAAATCTTAATCTTTTCCCTTCTTTTTCTTTTGGAAGAATAATCGTGACACACAAGATTCAAGAATAGCTTCTGATTTTGCTCTCTCTCTCTCTCTCTCTGTGCAGCAATGGGAGGTTGTTTCTCGGTGTCCATGCCATGTGATCAAGTTGTGGATCAAGTCTCTCATTGTTTAAGCGTCAAGTGGAGATATATCTACAATCTACCCGAGAATCTAGCGGCTCTGGAAAAAGACATGGAAGTTCTCAAGGCAAAGCGAGATGATGTGCAAGGACGTGTTAATAAAGAAGAGTTTACAAGGCGTCGTCAAAGGCTTGCTCAAGTCCAGGTATGGCTTAATAATGTCCTCGCCCTCGAGAATCAATTCAATGATGTGGTTAGAACTGATAGCGCTGAGCTTCAAAGGTTATGTTTTTGTGGATTCTGCTCCAAACACGTGAAAATGAGCTATCGTTATGGCAAAAGAGTTATCTGGGTGTTGAAGGAGGTGGAGAGTATCAGTTCTCAAGGAGAATTTGATGTGGTGACTAAGGAAATTCATGCAACTGAGGTTGAAGAGATGCCTATTCAACCCACAATTGTTGGTCAAGGAACATTGCTTGACAGGGTATGGGACCGTCTCATGGAAGACGGAGTTAGAATTATGGGTTTGTACGGTATGGGTGGAGTTGGCAAAACCACTCTTATCATGCAGATCAACAATAAGTTTTCTAACACAAGGGTCAGTTTTGATGTTGTGATATGGGTTGTGGTGTCTAAAAGTTTAGACATCCATAAGATTCAAGGAGACATAGCAAAAAGACTAGGCATTCAGGGTCGGGAGTGGGACGAGAAAAATGAAAACCATAGGGCCCTTGACATATACAATGTTCTCAAGAGACGGAAATTCGTGTTGTTCTTGGATGATATATGGGCAAAAGTGAATCTATCGGTGATTGGAGTCCCTCATCCAAATGAAAATAATGGGTGCAAAATAGTGTTCACCACTCGCTCTAGAGATGTGTGTGGACGCATGGAAGTTGATGAATTAATGGAAGTCAGTTGTCTAGATCCCGACAAAGCATGGGACTTGTTCCAAAAGAAAGTTGGAGAAAACACATTGAAAATCCACGAAGAAATTCCGGATCTCGCAAGACAAGTCGATGGAAAATGTGCTGGCCTACCATTGGCACTTAACGTTATTGGTGAAACTATGTCATGCAAAACTACGGTACAAGAATGGCGTCGTGCAATCGATGTTTTGACGTTATCGGCCGCAGATTTTGCAGGCATGGATGATGAAATTCTTCCTATTCTGAAGTTTAGCTATGATAGTTTAAATGGGGAGCTGGTGAAGTCATGTTTTCTTTATTGCTCGCTCTTTCCGGAAGATTTTCTTATAGAGAAAGATACTTTGGTAGACTATTGGATATGCGAGGGATTCATAGATGAAAGCGAAGGTAGAGAAAGGGCAATTAACCAAGTTTACGAGATACTTGGTACCCTTGTCCGTGTATGTTTATTGTTGGAAAGAGTTAAGGAGAATGTATCATACGTGAGTATGCATGATGTGGTTCGTGAAATGGCTCTATGGATAGCATCTGATCTTGGGAAGCATAAAGAGACATGTATTGTGCAAGCTAGTCTTGGGTTACGCGAGGTACCAAAAATGAAGAATTGGAGGGCTGTGAGAAAGATGTCGTTGATGGGTAATAGTATTGAAAATATATATGGCAGCCCTGATTGCCCTGAACTTACAACTTTATTCCTTCAGCAAAACGATTCATTGGTACGAATTTCGGCTGATTTCTTCCGGTATATTCCAAAGCTAGTTGTCTTGGATCTGTCAGAGAATCAGAAACTCTCAGAGTTGCCGAAGCAGATATCAAAGTTAATCTCCTTACGCTATCTCGATTTGTCACATACAGGTGTGAAGCAGTTCCAAGTTGGTTTACAAGGGTTTAAAAAGCTAATTTATTTGAATTTGGAATACACATTGAAGCTTGAGCGCATTTCAGGGATATCGAATCTGTCAAGATTGAGGACACTTGGACTACGAGGATCCATAATGACGCTAGATATGAGCTTATTGAAGGAGCTGCAACATCTGAAATATCTAGAATGTTTAACCACTGATATCAGTTCATGGATGGTCTGGGAGAAATTGCTAAGCTCTCACATCTTGGTAAAATGTATTCAAAAGGTAGGTTTCGAAAACTTTGAAGAATCAGTGAGAGTATTGACTTTGCCAACGGCTTGTGATCTCCGTAGCCTCAGCATGTGGGGTAACAGAATGGGGGAGATAAAGATAGAGAGGACAATTTCATCGCTGAAGAATAGTCCCACAACTCCATGCTTCCCAAACCTCTCCACGATCGAGATATATGGCTGTGATAATCTAAAAGATTTGACGTGGCTGGTGTTTGCTCCAAACCTTGTTGATCTTAGAGTTGAATCCTCAGAACAGTTGGAAGAGGTTATAAACGAAGAAAAAGCTGCAAGTGTTACAGGAGGACATGCAGGTAATATCGTTCCTTTTCAAAAACTAAGACGTCTTGCCTTAAATCGTTTACCTATGTTGAAGAGCATCTACCGGAGTGCTCTGTCTTTTCCATGTCTCCTCAAAATCATCATTGGACTTTGTCCGAAGCTGAGAAAGCTTCCATTGGATTCTAGAAGTGTCGTAAGAGATCAAGGATTTATCATAGAATGCAAAGAGGAAGAATGGATGAAAGAGGTTGAATGGGAAGACGAAGCCACTCAACTCCGTTTCTTGCCTTTCTACAAGCTTGTTCCCCTCGACAATTAAGATTTAGTAGTCGATGATTGGTTAAATTAAGTTGTTGTAACTTGTACTGTAGCAAGCAAATAAGCAATTACCAGATAATATTGAACCCAGATTTCGTCCAGTAGTGATATTTCGTCCAGTAGTAAATATCATTAATCTAAAGAGCCAAATTGAAGGAGAGAAAGAGAATTGGGGACTTTTAAAAGATTTTTTTTTTTTTTTTTGTTGGTCAAGAAAAAAAAGTTAAATATTTATGTTCTAAAAATCCTATCTTGGATTCTTTTTTCTTTTTTTTTTTTGGTGAATCCTATCTTATATTCTTATTACTAGGTTTTTTTTGGTGAATCCTATCTTATATTCTTATAAATTGAAATGAATAATATTAATTTACTCTTTTTCATTTATACATATACCATTCATATTCTTAGAAAATTATAAATTCATCAAAAATCATTCTTTTTTTTGCAAACTAAAAGGAACTAAATCCTAAGAGTGTGAAGCCAGAAACATTAACCCTAACAAACTAAACAAAACTATGGATCGATTCAGCTCAGCTCGTATGCATAATGTTCGGTTTATTTTGGCGAGTGGTTCATACTCACATCGCACATATCCTTCTCATAAGTTTCTAATGGGATTTATATCATAAGATCGACTATCACTATTTTCAATTAATTTTGATTAATATTTAGTTTTCATTAAAAAATAAGCTTTCAATCATATTTTTTATAATTTATACATACACCATTCATATTTTTAGGAAATTATAAGTTCATCAAAAATCATTATTTTTTACAAACTAAAAAGAACTAAACCCTAGGAGTGGAGAGTCTTAACCCAACGGAAGCCTTAACCCTAACAAACTAAACAAAAATATGGATCGATTCAGCTCAGCTCGTATACGTAGTGTTCGGTTTGTTTTGGCGGGTGGTTTATACTCACATCGCACATATCCTTCTCATAACTTTCTAAAGGGATTTATATCCTATGATCGTCTTCACTATTTAAATTGATTTTGTTTAATATTTACTTTTCATAAAAAATAAGTTTCCAATCACATTTTTTTCTAATTTATAAATATACCATTCATATTTTTAGGAAATTATAAATTCATCAAAAATCATGAAATTATAAATTCATCAAAAATCATTATTTTTTTGCAAACTAAAAGGAACTAAACCCTAAGAGTGGGGAGTCTTAACCCAAGAGAAGCCTTAACCCTAACAAACTAAAAAAAAAAACTATGGGTCGATTCAGTTCAGCTCGTCTACATAGTGTTCGGTTCGTTTTGGCGGGTGGTTTATACTCCCATCGCACTTATCTTTCTCATATAACTTTCTAACAGGATTTATATCGTAGGATCGTCTATCACTATTTTAAACTAATTTCGATTAATATTTAGTTTTCATAAAAAAATAGTTTCCAATCAAATTTTTTATGATTTATACATATACCATTTTAAGAAATTATAAATTCATCAAAAACCATTATTTTTTTGCAAACAAAAAAGAACTAAAACCTAAGAGTGGGGAGCCTTAACCCAAAGGAAGCCTTAACCCTAACAAACTAAACAAAACTATGGATCAATTCAGCTCAGCTGTATACGTAGTGATCGGTTGGTTTTGGCGGATGGTTTATACTCCCATCGCACTTATCCTTCTCATATAACTTTCTAACGGGATTTATATCGTAGGATCGTCTATCACTATTTTAAACTGATTTCAATTAATATTTAATTTTCATAAAAATAATTTTCCAATCATATATATTATGATTTATACATATACCATTTATACTTTTTAGCAAATTATAAATTAATCAAAGATCTTTTTTTTTGCAAATAAAAAAAGAGCAAACCCCTAAGGGTGGGGAGCCTTAACCCTAAACAAACCTTAACCCTAACAAACGAAACAAATTTATCGGTCGATTCAGCTCATCGTATACGTAGTGTTCGGTTCATTTTGACGAAGGTTTATACTCCCATCGCACTTATCCTTCTCATATAACTTTCTAACGGGATTTATATCGTAGGATCGTCTATCACTATTTTAAACTGATTTCAATTAATATTTAATTTTCATAAAAATAATTTTCCAATCATATATATTATGATTTATACATATACCATTTATACTTTTTAGCAAATTATAAATTAATCAAAGATCTTTTTTTTTGCAAATAAAAAAAGAGCAAACCCCTAAGGGTGGGGAGCCTTAACCCTAAACAAACCTTAACCCTAACAAACGAAACAAATTTATCGGTCGATTCAGCTCATCGTATACGTAGTGTTCGGTTCATTTTGACGAAGGTTTATACTCCCATCGCACTTATCCTTCTCATATAACTTTCTAACGGAATTTATATCGTATGATCGTCTATCAATATTTTAAACTAATTTCGATTAATATTTATTTTTCATAAAAAATATGTTTCCAATCATATTTTTTATGATTTATACATATACCATTTATATTTTTTAACAAGTTATAAATTCATCAAAAATCATTATTTGTTTACAAACAAAAAGAACTAAACCCGAAGGGTGGGGAGGTTTAACCCAAGAGAAGCTTTAACCCTAACAAAATTAATAAAACTATGGTTCCATTCAGCTCAGCTCGTATACGTAGTGTTCGGTTTGTTTTGGCGGGTGGTTTATACACCCATCGCACTTATTTTTTTCATATAACTTTCTAAGAGGATTTAGATCGTCTATCACTATTTTAAACTTATTTCGAAAATATTTTGTTTTCATAGAAAGTAAGTTTCCAATCATATATTTTATGATTTATACATATACTATTTATACTTTTTAGAAAATTATAAATTCATCAAAAATCATTATTTTTGCAAACAAAAAAAGAATTAAACCCTAAGAGTGGGAGCTCTAACCCTAAAGAAGCTTTAACCCTAACAAACTAAACAAATTTATGGGTCGATTCAGCTCATCTCGTATACGTAGTGTTCGGTTCGTTTTGGCGGGTAGTTTATACTCTCATCGCACTTATCCTGCTCATATAACTATCTAACGGGATTTATATCGTTGGATCGTCTATCACTAATTTAAACTGATTTCGATTAATATTTAGTTTTCAGAAAAATTAAGTTTCGAATCATATTTTTGATGATTTATACATATACCATTTATATTTTTTAGAAAATTATAAATTCATCAAAAACCATTATTTTTTGCAAACAAATCATATTATGAAAGAGAATTTTTTTAAAAACCTTCTATTCAAATCACATCTCTAGGTTTGTTCATCCAAATTTATAACTAACAATGAATATCAAATCTCCTAAAATCCTTTTTCTTAAAAATATTGTTAAGCAATTAATTTTTTTTGCAAACCAAAAGGAGCTAAACCCTAAGAGTGGGTTGCCTAAACCCTAGGGAAGCCTTAATCCTAACAAATAAAAAAAAAAACCACGGTTCGATTTAGCTCAGTTACAGATATAACTCGTATATGTAGTGATCGATTAGTTTTGGCGGGTGATTTTATACTCATGTCGCACTTATCATTCTCATATAATTAACTTTCTATAAGCATTTAAATCATATGATTGTACTATTTTAAAATTATTTCTATTAATATTTAGTTTTCATAAAAATAAGTTTAAAAACATTTTTTTTAATTTATACATATACCATTCATACTTTTAATAAATTATAAATTCATCAAGAAATTATTTAATTATTTTTTTTTTGCAAACCAAAAAGATCTAAACCCTAAGTGTGGGGAGCTTTAACCTTAGAGAAGTCTTAACCCTAACAAACTAAACAAAATTATTGTTTGATTCAGCTCAGTTACAGATATAACTCATACATGTAGTGGTCGATTAGTTTTGGCGGGTGGTTTTATATTCACGTCACATTTATGCTTCTCATATAACTTCTTACAAGCATTGAAATCATATGATCGCCTATCACTATTTTAAATTGTTTTTGATTAATATTTATTTTTCATAAAATTAAGTTTAAAATCATTTATTTTTAGAAAAATTTTAAAAATTACCACTTTTCAAGTGCCACTTTACAAAAATACCACACTTTTGAAATCTTTACAAAAATGCCATTTTTTCAAAATTATTTTTTCTTCATATTATTTATGTTTGGGTTAACTATGTTCTATTAGGGTTTAGTTATGAGGGTTTAGGGGTCAAAACATTTTTTAGTGTTTAAAATTTTAAGATATAGGGTTTAAAATCTATAATTAGTGGCATTTTTGCAAATGTGCACAACTAAATGACATTTTTGCAAATGTGCACATAAAATGTGTCATTTTTGAATTTTCCCTTATTTTAATTTATTCATATACCATTTGTAGTTTTAGCAAATTATAAATTCATCAAGGAATCGTTTTTTTTTTTTTGCAAACCAAAAAGAGCGAAACCCTAAAGATGCGGAGCTTTAACCTTAGAGAAGCCTTAACCCGAACAAACTATACAAAGTTATGCACTACAAGAAAACATTCTAATTTTGACTATCAATTTGGTTTAAAATTGGTCAAAAACAGCTTTTTGACTAATACTTGACCAAAATCGATTCGTCAAAAATCGATTGTCGCAAATGTAATTTGGTCAGAAAATAATCAAAATTTTTTGACCAAGAAAAATGGTCAAAATTTTAGTTTTTACCAACAAAGTGATCAAAATTTTGATTCTAACCGATAAAATCGTCAAAAATTTTCGATCAATCAAAATGGTTGGAACTATATATTTTGACTAATTTTAAACCATATATTATAACCATTTTTTGACCAACTTAGATATTTAGATTTTAGAACTATATTTTGATCAATTCGAAAAAATTGAAATTGAAATTTAAAATATTTGATTCATAATAATTAAAATTAAATTAAATATTTTTAAAAAAATTAAAATATAAAATATTCAAAAAAATATATTCGAAAATATAAAAATTCAAATTTAAAGTATTTGATTCATAATAATTTCAAAATATTCACTCAATCAGCGATTAAAATATTTCAAAATTTAACTATTTGGGTCATGAAACCCATTTACGTTTTTCACAATGGAGTAAGTGTTATTTGATAGAGAAAGTCAAAGTTTTATCCCTTCCATATTGGCAATGTGGGACAAATACAATAGAAGTGTTCTCCTCAATATTTGGTCGATAATGTTGTGACAATTTCTGTCAAGTATTTATTCGTCAAAAATTACTCACGAAGTTTTGACCAAATTTTGTTTTAGTTGATAAATGGTAAGAATATTTTGACTATTTACTGACCACTTGTATTAGTCAAAAAAAGTTTGATCATATTTTGACGAGTTTAAATTTTCATATTTTTTTGGTCGAAAATTTGTCAACAAACATTTTAACCAATTTATTGGTAAAAAATTGGTAAAAATTAACATGTTTTCTTGACCAATTTTCAACCAATCTTCTTTGTCGCAAGTTTTCGACCATTTTTTACAAATTTACGAATCCGTTCAAAATTGGTTTTTGACTCTTATATTTCATCATATTTTCTTGACCAATTTATAACGAAAATAAACATTCGTCTAAAATTGGTCGAAAATGGTCAAAATAGTTTTGACCACAAAACAAAATTGGTCAAAAATTGATATATTTTCTTTTAGTGATGGTTTGATTCAGCTCAGTTACAGATATAACTCGTATATGTAGTGGTCGATTAGTTTTAGCGGGTGATTTTATACTCGCGTCGTACTTATCTTTCTCATATAACTTTCTACAAGCATTTTCATATGATCGCCTATCACTATTTAAATTGATTTTGATTCCTAAAAATTAGTTTAAAATTATTTTTTCAATTTATATATATAGCATTTATATTCTTAGTAAATTAGAAATTCATAAAGAAATCATTTTTTTTTTTGCAAACCAAAAGGAAGTAAACCCTAAGAGTTGGGAGCCTTAACCCTAGGAAAACCTTAACCCTAACAAACTAAACAAAACTACGGTTCGATTCAGCTTAGTTTCATATATAACTCGTATATGTAGTAGTCTATTAGTTTTGGCGGGTGGTTTTATACTCACGTCGCACTTATCCTTCTCCAAAAGAAGCTAAATCCTAAAAGTGGAAAATCTAAGAGTTGAGAGCCTCAACATTAAGGAAGTCTTAACCCTAACAAACTAAACAAAACTATGGTTCAATTAAGCTCATGTGATATTTTGTAACAAAAATCAAATCTATTTATGGGTCTAATTGTCTAAACAATATACTTTGTTAGACTTCATTTTGATTCATATTGTTTGTTCTTAAAATTAAATCTTAAATGATGTTTTGAAGGTAATCATTCGAATTATTAGATTAGATACAATAATGTTTGTACCATGTAATCTTAACACATCAAAATTTAATAACGATTTGGTTAACAAAAATCATGTACACTACAAGAAAACAAGCAGTATTCTGACGGAATTTCCGATGGCCGAAATTTTCGTTGGAATTTTCCGACGGCATCCCGACGGATTTCCGAGCAAAATGAATCCGTCGGAATTTTGTGACGGATTTCCGACGGACACGGAAACCGTCGATATTTCGTCGGAAATCCGTCGTCTTGTCCCGACGGATTTCCGACGGAAATAAACTGTCGTAATTTTCCGACGACAATCCGACGAAATAACGACGGAAATCCGATTTTTCCGATGTCGGCAAAGTTTGATTGGTCAGCTCATATCGACGGATTTCCGACGGAAATAAACTGTCGTAATTTTCCGACGACTTTCCGATGGAATAACGACGGAAATCCGATTTTTCCGATGTCGGCAAAGTTTGATTGGTCAGCTCATACCGACGGAACTAATTCCGTCGGAAATTCGATGTCGGTAAAGTTTGAGTGGTTACCATTTCGTTAGCGGTGGCCGATGGGATTGGTGGGGTGTTATGTCGGAGGTTTGTGACGGATTTTCGACGGAAATCCGTTCTATATAAGTTCCTACATTTCTTCATTCCTATCAATAACACAAATAATGTCTTCTAGCTCTCCTAATGAAGACTATAAATAGTGGGAAATTCCAAAACACTCGTGGGAAACCGAAACTCAATGCGACGAATTCACTCAAGAGATACCCACTCACTCGTGGGAATTTGATACGTGCTCACCAATCCAAATTGAAGATTCTTCATCAACAGTAGTGCCGGACAGCCAGTGCTTGCCAACCATCCCACACATTCCAAAATTCTCGTGGGAAACTCAATCTCAATGCGACGAATATACTAAAGAAATACCCACATACTCGTGGGAAGTTGATTCATGCTCTCCTCCCAATGTTTTGAGTCTCAAATATGATAAGCAGGCAAAATGGCCTAACCAGAAGCGTGTTCTCGAAGACGTACCATCGGTATTGATTGAAAAGTCAGATAGTTACGGTGGAAGTACTTCAAATGAATGTAAAGATCAGTACTATGATTATGAATTTACCCAAAGACCAGAAAGCCCCAACTTAAATGTAGATGTTGATGCAATCAAAAGGAAATTTTGCGACGGATATTTAGATTCTTCGCCAAAGAAACAAAAGGGAAAAAAAAATTTATGGTTCTAACAAATGGTAAGTTTGGAGTGGATACAGAGACTTATGTTTTTAAATTTAGAAATGTATTATGACCTTGTACCATAACCGTTGTATGTTTCATATGTTCAAGGCTCTAATGTTAAGAAAATTAATTTGCGAAATGAGATCAATCTTTATCTGTTATTATCATTTAATAAATTTTCGTTTGATAAATCTTTATTAAATTTAGTTATAAATTTAGTAAATACGACGGATATCCGAAGGATTTTAATTTTTTTAATTATAAAAAAATCTTTATTAAAAATTAAAATCCGTTGGAAATCCGTCGGTATATAATAAAATTCTTTATTAAATTTACGCATATTTATAAAAAAAAAATTTCAAAATCCGTCAGAAAACCCAAATTTCTGCCGCCAGACAACCTCGATCTCATCGAAAAAGCGGGAAAATCTGTCAGAAATCCGTCGGAAACCTGTAATAAAACTAGACTCTTCTTCTTCGCGGAGACAGACGGATCGACGGAGAATAAATCAAAAAAATCGCCGGAAAACGCTCGAGACTCGCTGGAAACGCGTAACAACACCAAAATCACCCACAATCTCAATCTCTATCAACAAATCATGAATCCAATGTAAATTTTTAGAAGTTTTTGTAAATTATGAATTATGAGATGTATTTTTAGAATTTGATAGATTTAGGATGTTATAAATTAAGGGATGTAATGATTTAGGATGATAGAAATGTAGAAATATACGGGTTTAGCATGTTTGAAATTTAGGGATTTAGGAATTTACGTATTTAGGGATTTAAGAATTTTGGAATTTTGGAATTTTGGAATTTATGAATTTTGTAATTTATAAATTATTGAAATTAGAGAGTAAGAAAAATTTTGAATTTTGTAAATTTTGTGATTTAGTGAATTTTCGGGTTTATAAAATTATTTTACATTTTAATATGTATTTGTTAATATTTAGGGAATTATAAAGATTTATAATATAAATAAATTATAAAATTCTAAATTGTTGAAATTTTACTAATTCTTTAATTTGTTTAAATTACAAAATTCCAGATTCCCGAAATATCCTAAATATCTAAAACTTTAAATTACCAAATCTCAAATTCCAACAAATTCCTAAATTTGTAAATCCCTAAATCTCCATATCTGAAAATCCAAAATCCAAATATTCCTAAATACTTATTTAGGAAAACCCCAATTTTCCACAATCCATAACTTCCTAAAACCTTAATTTATGAAATCCGAAATTCCATAAATTAATCCATAAATTCCAAAATCCCTAATTCTCAAAATATCAATTTCCCAAAATCTCAAAATCCCCAATTCACGTAAATCCCATAATTCCGAAATCTCAAAATTTCGAAATCAGAAATTCTCAAAAACTCAAAACCCTAAATCCGTAATGTAGATTAAAATATCTTTAAATTTATATTTAAAATTTATGATTTAAATTTACAGATATATATATTTAAAATCAGAATTTATATTTATATATGTAAGTTAATTTCAACGGTATGTAAAAATTTTGGCAATCGTAGGAACTATGGGCGATTTCATCACTCTAGTGGATCCGGTACTTCCACTAGGGGAGGTATGAGTGGGAGTCAAGTCGCATATCCCGGAGACTAGCTTTCCGGATCCCCAACACCCGTCTCCTCCTATGGGTACACAGCCCTCAGCTCCGACTGTAACGCCCGTGAACCGGAAAAATGCGTTGGTTGGTTATGTGTGTGTGACACGTTGATTCGCAAGTTTTGTGCGTTTCTGACGTTGTGTCGCGCGACACAGACCTGAATCAGACCGAATTGTTCGGTTCTGGTTTGTCTCGGTTCGGGGTCGGTTTGGCGGAACCCTAGGTTTTGATATAAAAGGCTGGAACAGGGTCCTGGCCGTTTTGTGGATCAGAAATCAGAAGAGAAAAGGTTTGGGAGAAAGTTGAGAGTTTGTGTGAGTGAGACAGCTTCTGATCGGATCTTTGAGAGGGCAAACGGCAGGGCTTTTCGCGGCGGTTTGGGCTGATTTTTGGAGGGTAAGTTCTCCAATCTCTGCTCGTGTTTTAGGAGAAAACGGTTTGTCTTTTGGTTGATTATTCACCGAGTTATGGCTGTTTGAACTCGGTGGGTTCGTGCAGATTGTTGTCTGCGATCAGTCGGGTTTGAGGGGGGATTCCGATTGAACCAGAGGGATTCTGGGGGCGATCCACATACAGACGCGTAGCTGTGGGTGTCTAGTTTCGGTAACAGTCGCCTGTTTCGGAATTGGATCGGTGGTTCGTCGTGTACGGGGGTTTTAGTAAACGTCGTTCATTCTTTCATTTCGATCCTTCAAGGTGAGTGCGCGACCATAGACTCTCAGGAAGTAGTTTTATGTGATATGATTGCTTGTTATCGTTCCTTGTTGGATTGTCGTGGTATATGAGATGTTTTGATGCAGTTTTCGTGACCAATTGAACTGAGAATTGAGTCATGAGAGGATGAGACTCGATTTCAGGTTCAGCGCGCTGTGTCGCGCGACACACCTCGACACAGAGGTGTGTCGCGCGACACACGTTACCCGTGTCGCGCGACACAGACTGTGTCAACACGCTTTTCTGATTGCCGTCAGTTTGACGTATTGATCATTGTGTTTGCGTGTTGTTTGATAATCCTGGTATTGTATCTATTCTATTACTGAGTACATGGTCTATAGATGGGAGGACCGTCTCGCTGAGTATTTGTGATAATACTCACGCAACTCTTTTTGCCATGTGTTGCAGGTAAAGAGAAAATGTGATCGTGGAATCGGGCAAGGAAGAGGAGATGATCTAGTGGCTCGGTTGAGTGAATTATGTGGTTAGAATTGTTAGGATGTTAGTGAATTCTGGAATTGAGATTGAACTGGTCTAGTTATTGAATTATGTTATGGTTTGTGATTATTGTTTATGGATGGAATTATTGAATGGTTTACTGGGTTATTTGTCTGGTTTTCCGCTGTTTGATTAACTGGTTGATTAGGCTATTGAGAGTTAGCATTTATGGGAATGCTAATTCGAATCCAATGTAAAAAAAAAAAACGGGTCGGGTTGTTTCAATTTGGTATCAGAGCCCTTACGGTTCTAGGGCGGGTGAACGTAGTATGTTGATTGATTTATTTTGAGTGGTTAGTAAGTTAATTATTGTTTGGGTTTGGAGTCCTGGATCATTTTCTCCGAGCCTTCAATATGATTCCACGGTAAGTGTTTTCGTTTTATGATTTCCGTGTCTAATGCTTAGTCTTCTGTGAATAGTCAGTGGGTTATGGCTAGAGGCAGGGGTCGTGGTGCCCGTGGGGCTAGAGGGCGTGGTCGCGGCCGGGGTCGGGGACCGGTGGTTGATCCTGTGGAGTCGAGTGGGACTCAGGAGGCCACGCAGGAGGAGGTTGCAGAGTCGCAGATACCTCCAGAGCCTGTGTATGGTACAGAGTTAGCCAGTGTGGCGCAGGGCCCAGGTGAGGGTCCTGCCGGGGCGATGCTCAGGGTCGGTTGGACCGGTTGGAAGCGATGATGCTTCAGATTCTTGAGCGGTTGCCAGGTGGGGCACCGGCTCAGGGGTATGCTCCGGGTGTACAGCCAGGGGTGGCTGGTGTTGAGCCGTTAGCGGCGGGTGTTCAACCAGCAGTGGTCCGGGGGCAGCAGGTGTGGCGGCTGCAGAGGAGGCTCCTTCCTACCTGAGGATTTTGGAGCAGATGCACAGGATTACTACTGGGTATTTCTCGGGCGGTGCTAAGCCTGAGGAGGCTGCTGCGTGGAGGAGTCGTCTGGAGCGTAATTTCCAGGCGCTGAGGTGTCCCGAGGGATACAGAGTGGACCTTGCGGTTCACTATTTGGAGGGTGATGCACATCTGTGGTGGAGAGGTGTGACGAGCAGGAGGCCTCAGGCGGGGATGGCCTGGGCGGATTTCTTGGCAGAGTTTGATGCCATGTATTTTCCGCAGGAGGCGGTGGATCGGATGCAGGCGCAGTTTTTGGCGCTGACTCAGGGAGTGAGTTCGGTCCGGGGTTATGATGAGCAGTTCGGTCGGCTGTTGGTGTATGCTGGTAGAGAGTTTGGGAGCGAGGAGTCCCAGATCAGGAGGTTCATGCAGGGACTTCGACCGGTGCTGAGGACGCTGTGCAGGGCTCGTAAGTACGCCACGAGGGCGGAGTTAGTTGAGTGGCAGCCATTGAGGTTGATATGGGGACAGAGCTGGCTGCAACGCTTAGTCCACCGGTGCAGCAGCAGCAGAGGAGGCCGCAGCAGCAGCAGGCAGGTGCGAGCCGGGGCGGTAAGCCGGCTCAGGGACAGAAGAGGAAGTGGGAGGGCTCTTCGGGTTCCGGTCAGAGGGCCCAGAGTGGTCAGAGTGGTACGGGGTGCTATGGTTGTGGGAGCACGGAGCACCGGGTGGCAGCTTGTCCGAAGAGGAGAGAAGTTCGGACTACACAGGCGTGCTTCCATTGCGGAGAGGCGGGGCACATTAGGGTGAGGTGTCCCAAGTTGCAGATGGCAGTGGCAGTGGTGCAGCCAGTGCAGGGGACGGCGGTTGATGTGCAGCCGTTGAGGCAGCTTGCAGCGCCGCGTGTGTTCACTTCGGCAGAGACGGGAGGTCCTAGCGCCAGGCCGATCACAGGTACATTAACCTTAACTTGGTGAATTTCAACTATATGTTGCGAATTGCTTGTTTTGGGAGTCTTATATTTGTGATAATACTTTAGGCTCTGTGACACATGAATTATGTAGGGACCTTAGTAGTAGGCGGGCGTGATTCCCATGTCTTGTTCGATTCTGGAGCTTCGAATAGCTTCATTACACCGGAGTGTGCGGAGTGCAGGGGAATCCGGAGCGAATCCGGGGAGCAGCCGGGAGTGGTTAGAGTGGCTGGAGGGAAGACCTTGGCTACTTTTGGGCGGGCTTGTGGAGTAGATATACTAGTGGCAGGAGAGGTCATGCCGGCAGATTTGATTATCAGTCCAGTCGAGTTGTATGATGTCATTTTGGGGATGGATTGGCTGAATTGTTACAGAGTTCATCTGGATTGTCATCGAGGTCGGGTGGTGTTTGAGCGTGAGGCGGGGAGGTTGGTTTATCAGGGCATCAGGCCGACTTCCGAGAGTTTGATGATTTCGGCAATTCAGGTCGCGCAGTTGATTGATAAGGGCTGTGAGGCGTACTTGCTGACGATTGTGATGCCAGAGTCGGTTGGGGAGGTCGCTTTGGCTGATATTCGGGTTGTCCGGGATTTCCAGGATGTGTTTCAGTCGTTACAGGGATTGCCGCCGTCTAGGTCTGATCCTTTCACGATTGAGTTGGAGCCTGGGACTACGCCGATATCTAAGGCACCTTACCGCATGGCTCCAGCAGAGATGGCATAGCTGAAGAAGCAGTTGGATGATTTGCTGGGTAAGGGTTTCATCCGACCGAGTAGTTCACCGTGGGGAGCGCCGGTGTTGTTTGTGAAGAAGAAGGATGGTAGTTTTCGGTTATGTATCGACTACCGGGGCCTTAACCGGGTTACTGTGAAGATTAGGTATCCTCTGCCGCGGATTGATGAGTTGTGGATCAGTTACGGGGGCCTACTTGTTTTTCCAAGATCGATTTGGCTTCGGGATACCATCAGATTCCGATAGATGAGGCCGATGTGAGGAAGACGGCTTTCAGGACGAGTTCGTGGTAATGCTGTTTGGGTTGACGAATGCGCCAGCGGCATTCATGAGGCTGATGAACGGGGTGTTCCAGGAGTACTTGGATGAGTTTGTTATTATCTTTATCGACGATATCTTGGTGTACTCGAGGACTTCGGAGGAACATGAGGTTCATCTGAGGTTGGTACTGGAGAAGCTGCGGGAACAGAAGTTGTATGCGAAGCTCAGTAAGTGCAGTTTCTGGCAGCGGGAGATGGGTTTTCTGGGGCATGTCATGTCTGCCGAGGGAGTTTCAGTTGATCCGGCTAAGATCGAGGCTATTAGGGATTGGCCGAGACCGAGGAAAGCGACGGAGATCAGGAGTTTCCTTGGATTAGCTGGGTATTACCGGAGGTTCGTCAAGGGTTTTGCGAGTATGGCGCAGGCGTTGACGAAGTTGACGGGTAAGGATGTTCAGTTTGTGTGGTCTGCGGAGTGTAAGGAGAGCTTCGGGAAGCTGAAGGAGATGCTGACTAGTACTCCAGTATTGGCGTTGCCTGATGCGGGTGAGCCATATGTGGTGTATACGGATGCATCTGGTGTGGGATTGGGGTGTGTTCTGATGCAGCAAGGGAAGGTTATTGCTTATGCTTCGAGGCAGTTGAGGAAGCATGAGTGCAATTACCCTACGCACGACTTGGAGTTGGCTGCAGTGATCTTCGCCCTGAAGATCTGGCGATCTTACCTTTATGGTGGGAAGGTCCAGGTGTTCACGGATCACAAGAGTTTGAAGTACTTCTTCACTCAGCCAGAGCTGAACCTGAGACAGAGGCGATGGATGGAGTTGGTAGCGGATTACGATCTAGAGATTGAGTACCATCCGGGGAAGGCTAATCTGGTTGCAGATGTGTTGAGTCGGAAGAGGGTCGCTTCGGCTCAGGAGCGGGATTTAGAGGAGCTGGCGAGCGAGATTGGCGCGTTGAGCCTGTGTGTTATCTCGCAGGAGCCGTTGGGGTTAGAGGCAGCTAACCGAGCGGACTTGCTGAGCAGGGTTCGGGTAGCTCAGGAGAAGGATCAAGGTTTGATTGATGCTTCTCAGCAGGCGGGTTCAGAGTATCAGGTCTCCGGGAGTGGGATGATACTGGTGAACGATCGGGTCTGTGTACCCAAGGATGAGAGTCTCAGGTAGGAGATTCTGAGTGAGGCTCATTCGAGCATGCTGTCGATTCATCCTGGAGCGACCAAGATGTACCGGGACTTGAAGAGGTACTACCACTGGGTCGGGATGAAGAAGGATGTTGCGTTTTGGGTTTCGAGGTGCAACATGTGTCAGCTGGTGAAGGCTGAGCATCAGGTTCCGAACGGGTTGTTGCAGAGTCTGCCTATGCCAGAGTGGAAGTGGGATATGGTGACTATGGACTTTGTGACAGGTTTGCCGATCTCGCGGACTTATGATGCGGTCTGGGTGATTGTGGATCGTCTGACCAAGACAGCACATTTTCTAGCCATTAAGAAGACTGATGGGGCTGCAGTGTTGGCTAGGAAGTATGTGCGGGAGATTGTGAGGTTGCATGGGGTGCCTGCGAGCATTGTGTCAGACCGAGATCCGAGATTTGCTTCGGAGTTCTGGGGAGCATTTCAGGCCGAGATGGGCACGAAGGTGCATATGAGTACGGCATATCATCCTCAGACGGATGGGCAGTCTGAAAGGACGATTCAGACATTGGAGGACTTGCTGAGGATGTGTGTGTTAGACTACGGTGGTCATTGGGCAGATCACCTGAGTTTGGTAGAGTTTGCGTACAACAACAGTTATCAGGCGAGTATCGGGATGGCTCCGTATGAGGCTCTGTATGGGAGGCCATGTAGGACACCATTGTGCTGGACTCAGGTGGGGGGAGAGGAGCATGTTTGGTGCAGATTTCGTTCAGGAGACGACGGAGAAGATCCGTGTCTTGAAGCTGAACATGAAGGAGGCTCAGGATCTTTATGCCGATAAGCGGAGGAGGGAGTTGGAGTTCGTGCTGGGAGATATGGTGTATCTCAAGGCAGCCATGTTGAGGGGTCCTAACATATCCATTGCAGAGAACAAGCTGAGTCCGAGGTTTATGGGTCCGTTCAGAGTGGTTGAGCGGGTTGGGACGGTAGCTTACAGGTTGGAGTTGCCACAGAGTATGAGGGCTTTTCACGACGTCTTTCATGTTTCGATGCTGCGGAAGTGTCTACATGAGTCTGAGGAGGTGTTGGCTAGGATCCCGGAGGATCTTTAGCCCAACATGACTTTAGCGGCGAGGCCTGTGAGGATTCTCGAGAGGAGAGTCAAGGTTCTGCGTCGTAAGAGGATACCATTAGTGAGAGTCGTGTGGGACTGTGACGGTATAGAGGAGGAGACTTGGGAGCCGGAGGTGAAGATGAAGGCCAAGTTTCCGAGGTGGTTCGAGAAGCAAGCGGAGGCTTGAGTTCTTTCTGTGGAGGGTTTTGGTTTTGCAGTAGCATGTGGCTACAGTTGTTGTATTTTTCGCTTTGTTGTAACGATTATACGTTTTCGAGGAGTAATAAGATATGTTTCTTATTATTGTTGGATCTTAAGATGCGAGTTCTTATGTGTTGTAACCTAGAGGGGGTTACGGTAACCTAGTGGGGGTTACAGCGGTATTTAGTATTTCCAGTGGGGAAATGTCATGGTGAGCCATGGAGGCGTGTTGGTCGATAGATGCCTATGACGGCACGCTGCAGAGTATTGCTCTCTAGGGACGGTGGGTTCCTGTATACTTGAGGGATAGTGGATCTCTCCAGGGGATAGTGGATTCCCTGCATGCACTCGAGGGGTAGTGGGCCTCTCTGGGGACGGTGGGTCTCCTACATGTACTTTGAGGGATAGTGGGTCTCTCCAGAGAATAGTGGATTCTCTGCACACCGTAGCTCAAAGGGTGACGATCCTGCGGGTAGGTGTGGTGTATATGTGTACGAGTCATGAGTATAAGTACGAGCAATAGCGTCTGAGCAGGTTGCAAGTGGACGACCAAATGGCCATCGGGGATCGAGAGGGATCTCAGGTGGGTTGACCGGTGGGGTCATGTATGTGGGTGGGATGGTAGGGTCTGGTCTAGGGTTAGTATTTGTGCTGGAACCTCGATTCGGGCAATTTCGGAGAGTAATGTATCGTCTTGGTCGTGTATGTTCTTGTCTGATTGTTGCACGATCAGTTAGTCCTTATGCCGGGTCTACGGTGGGTCGGACATGTTCTTGTCTGATTGTTGTTCGATCGATCGGGCAGACTGGGCCGGGACTACAGCGATACATTGTGGTGTATCTCCGGGAAGGTTAGCACGGATCTGAGTGATTATTGGCTTGTGATTCGAGGATGAATCCTTGTCAGTGGGGGAGAATTGTAACGCCCGTGAACCGTAAAAAGGCGTTGGTTGGTGTGTGACACACGTTGATTCGCAAGTTTTGTGCGTTTCTGACGCTGTGTCGCGCGACACAGGTGAGTGTGTCGCGCGACACAGGCCTGAATCAGACCGAATTGTTCGGTTCTGGTTTGTCTCGGTTCGGGGTCGGTTTGGCGGAACCCTAGGTTTTGATATAAAAGGCTGGAACAGGGTCCTGGCCGTTTTGTGGATCAGAAATCAGAAGAGAAAAGGTTTGGGAGAAAGTTGAGAGTTTGTGTGAGTGAGACAGCTTCTGATCGGATCTTTGAGAGGGCAAACGGCAGGGCTTTTCGCGGCGGCTTGGGCTGATTTTTGGAGGGTAAGTTCTCCAATCTCTGCTCGTGTTTTAGGAGAAAACGGTTTGTCTTTTGGTTGATTATTCACCGAGTTATGGCTGTTTGAACTCGGTGGGTTCGTGCAGATTGTTGTCTGCGATCAGTCGGGTTTGAGGGGGGATTCCGATTGAACCAGAGGGATTCTAGGGGCGATCCACATACAGACGCGTAGCTGTGGGTGTCTAGTTTCCGTAACAGTCGCCTGTTTCGGAATTGGATCGGTGGTTCGTCGTGTACGGAGGTTTTAGTAAACGTCGTTCATTCTTTCATTTCGATCCTTCAAGGTGAGTGCGCGACCATAGACTCTCAGGAAGTAGTTTTATGTGATATGATTGCTTGTTATCGTTCCTTGTTGGATTGTCGTGGTATATGAGATGTTTTGATGCAGTTTTCGTGACCAATTGAACTGAGAATTGAGTCATGAGAGGATGAGACTCGATTTCAGGTTCAGCGCGCTGTGTCGCGCGACACACGTTACCCGTGTCGCGCGACACAGACTGTGTCAACACGCTTTTCTGATTGCCGTCAGTTTGACGTATTGATCGTTGTGTTTGCGTGTTGTTTGATAATCCTGGTATTGTATCTATTCTATTACTGAGTACATGGTCTGTAGATGGGAGGACCGTCTCGCTGAGTATTTGTGATAATACTCACGCAACTCTTTTTGCCATGTGTTGCAGGTAAAGAGAAAATGTGATCGTGGAATCGGGCAAGGAAGAGGAGATGATCTAGTGGCTTGGTTGAGTGAATTATGTGGTTAGAATTGTTAGGATGTTAGTGAATTCTGGAATTGAGATTGAACTGGTCTAGATATTGAATTATGTTATGGTTTGTGATTATTGTTTATGGATGGAATTATTGAATGGTTTACTGGGTTATTTGTCTGGTTTTCCGCTGTTTGATTAACTGGTTGATTAGGCTATTAAGAGTTAGCATTTATGGGAATGCTAATTCGAATCCAATGTAAAAAAAAAAAAAATCGGGTTGTTTCACCGACGGCCATGAGCATTGAGGAGTTTGTTTCGCAACCCAGACGGGATAGGTTGACTCGCCTAGATCCTGACTTGCCACCTAACACGACCTGGTAAGTTTTATTTAAAAATGTATTTGATTATATTAACTTAATAAAATATTTAACTAAATATTGTTTAGATTTCAATATTCAGAAAACGGGATTACGAGTTCTATCAACGCAATGATGAATTCGTTGATAACTAAACCGTATCCCACATTTAGTTTGATGCCGGTGGCAGACCAGGAGACCTGGTTTCGGCAATTTGCGGTATGTTTTTTTTTTCCCAATTAAGAATGTAGATTTTTATTTCCATTCAAATTGTCAATACTAATCTGGGTACGTTTTTTTTCAGCAAGAATTTACTTAGGACCCACAGTTGACTGCCCAGGTCCGACGCCAGTTCCACAAAAAGGCCTCCCGAAAGTACTCGTTGAAGATAAACGAGTGGAAGGACATGTGGTACAAAGAATGAAAGGTGCCTCGGAGAATGCAAGATAACCCAACATTATGGGTTGGACTACTTGCCCATTGGGAACGGGAGGACACAAAAGCAAGCTCCGGAAAAAACTCGTCTAACCGGAACAGCAACCGGAAGGGGAAGGGATCGGCGACCCATAACCTCGGAGCAACGAGCAAAGCGTCACGTCTTGAAAAACTGGTAATTTTCTAAATTTTCCAAAATTTTATTTATAACCCCTCTCATATTTCCTTCCTTATCTATGCCAACAGATTGAGAAGACCGGTGTGCGTTCGTCACATTTTGATTTGGTCAAAGATGCGCACACCAACAGAAAAACTGGTGAAATTCAAGATGCCATTGCTCGTGAAATCGTGGAAAGCGTGGAGAGGCTCGGTGAGGAGTACCTCCAATCCCAACCGATCGTCGAAGGAACTCCCCCGGCCACCGAAGTTCCACTAGAGATGATCAACGAGTTCACCTACCAGGTTAGTAACACTGTCAAATTTAAACAAATTTAAAATAAATTTGAATACAAACAAGTTAGAACATTTATTGATTTATTTTTTATCGTAGGTTACGCCTAAGAACAAAGGTCGTGTGTTTGGCCTCCCGGAAGACATTTCATCCGCGTCCGTTAATTCTTACCGCTTTCACGCAGAAGGTATGTTGAGGGCACAGAACGCCGAGCTTCTCGAGCGGGTGAACGTGATGGAGGCACAACGCGCAGAAGATGAAGCACGCTTTCGGGCAATGGAAGAACAGATAACCGCCATGCGGGCAATGGAAGAAAGGATAAACGAGTTCTTCCGTAACCATTCATAGTATACTTTACGTTATGTAATATTTTTATTTTGTAAAACACTTTTAAAAATATTGAAATTTAATTTTAAATTTTGTTTTATTTTAATTTTATTTTAATTTAATTGAATTTTTATTTATATTTAATTTAATTTCATTAAATTAGAAATCTTTTTTTTTAATAATAAATCCGTCGGAATTCCGTCGGTTTGCGTAGCCATCGGAAATCCGTCGGTTTTGGCCACCGTCGGAAAACCGTCAGAAGTTCTGGCCGTCGGAAATCCGTCGGTTACCGCCGTCGTCGGAAGCTCTGGCCGTCGGAAATCCATCGGTAAATGATTCCGTCGGAAATCCGTCGGTAAATTTAATCCGACGGACTTCCGACGATGGAATCCTGACGGATTCCGGTTATCCCTTTTCCGTCGGAAATCCGTCAGTATTTCCGACAGATTTCCGACGGATTTTTATTTCCGACGAGATAGAACCGACGGACCAAAACCGTCGGAAAACCGTCAGAATAGGACTTATTCCGACGGATTTCCGACGGTTTTGGCCGTCGAAAACGACCCTGTTTTCTTGTAGTGGTACATTCATCATGAACAATGGTAAAATATCACGTGATGATGATTATCCATCAGTGTCACAAGACTCACAACAATCTCTTGTACGTTGAGTTAAACGATACACATACACACGTACCTTAGATTTAGCAATACAAGAAAGCCTAAGGTTGAACCGAAAAATGCTCGTCTTCATGCATTTTTCATCATCTTTGACAACACCAATGTCCAGAAGCATGTGATATAGTAGCAGTTAGTTCATGTGCATCAAAATACTACATATGAAAAGAAAAAAATGTCTTGAAATTCCAAAATTGTAGCTCGAGAAGTTGTCGGCTAAAGCTTTATTTTTTCTTCCCTAATTCAAACTTTTTCTGAGACAAAAAGGCATATAATATATTTGTGTTGAGACAGAAAAACAAATCCTTACTCTAGCTACTGAGAAATTGGCCAACACAAAAAAATAATAAAAAATCGCAAGGATTCAGAAAATGAACCTTGTGTTTGAGACATATTGAATATAATGGCATGAATTACTCAATAAATAATTTTCCAAAATTAGATTAAACCTTGGAGATCATGGTGTCATACACCGTTTTTTTTTTTTTTTTTTTTTGTTGAAATGTTAAGTTTATTTATCAACCAAAAAGAGTTTACAATCTTGTGGATCCAAATACAATCTAAAAGAAGCCTATAAAACTTGTCAAAACAGAGCACATATATCAGGCATAGAAAGCTATTGTTCGATGTTTACGGCGAAGCTTGAAGCCATCTAGGCACCGCTATGTCCTCCTCGTCAGTCAACGGAGACCAATGGAGAAAGGATAGCCTTTTGAGGACTTCTTTGTGAACAATTCTTGTAAGAACCATGGGAGTACAAGGAGCTCGCTGGTGCCGATGACCATTCCGCTATTTACATATCCAGTAGAGTATTGTCTGAAAGGCCATACACAGTAGTTGAGAATATATCTTGGAGAGTTGATTTCATAATAGTGATTAATTCTAATCAACCAATATGGATTAAGTCTTCATCCCACAACAGGTGTCAAGAGCGTAGTCCATATCGTATAAGAGAACGGACATGCGAAGAACAAATGATCCCGAGATTCATTCGGCTCTCCACAAAACAAACATGTTTGATACACTCCCCATGTCAAGATCATAGCCAGCATCTACTGTCTTCTTGTTCTCTCGTTTGTTCTTCAGCTGCTCAGAAACAAAACAAAGAGAACAATCGAAATCTGAATATGTAGGAAAAGAGAAAGAAAGCCACCTTGGCATCTTTGATTTTTCCAATCGAGTTTTTCTAAATTCAAACCAAAGACGCCATTCGAAAAAGATACTTGGATACATATGCAAACACAACTGCTCTACAGAAATCAGAGACGATATTTGAATAACTAATTGAAATCAACAATGAAGTAAAATAAAAAAATCACAAAGAGTAAAGGAGTTGAAACTTTCTTTTGCTTTTGGATTTCCTTTCTCAATTTATAAGAGAGTTAAGGACTGACAAACAAAATAAAAAGAGAATCAAGGTTGGGCCATTGGAGCTAAAGTTAGAGACTTTAAGCTCAAGCCTTAGAAAGTTCATTGAGGACGTCGTTTTCTTCTAGACGGGTTGACTGTTCTTATTCTTACACTCCCTTGCTTATGAAGAAATTAAAGTAAACAAAAGAAACAATTAAATATGCAAAGAAGAAGAGAGAAACAATATATGAGATATAGATATCAGTTTAGTAATTATATGAGTTTAGAAGTTAGGGTTCCGATTTTTTTTTTCCACCAGAAAACTCCATAGATATTAGCTGTCATGTTAGCTCTCCATCGCTGAAGCATCTCCAACCGTATAAGACAAATTGGACGAATCAATAATATGGGAGACCATTGACTTTGATTTGGTCTGATTCTTCGGCTTCAAATCCTCTTAAACAGAAAGAAGAAAGATGAGAAACCAAGAAGAGTTCACGTGTTGTGATGATGACTAATTAGTTCATTGGATTAAATATAAAACGTATTCAATCTATGTTTATAAAACGTATTGAAGAAGAGTTCATGTGTTGTGTTTATAAAACGTATTGGCCGTATGGTTCATTGGATTGAACTTTGACTTTGCATCTATGTTAGGGTTTATATATTGAGAAAAGATGAACATCTATTAGATAGGGTATTAATAACTATGCAGGAATTGGTTCAACCTTAAAATCACTAACAAAGTTCGCTGAATCTGTAGAACAAACTGATGCATTCATATTTTGGCATCTTTATCATACATTTTATGTAGTTTTTATAGTCATTATACTTTCATTTTGCATATTTCTCATCATTTTAAGTCTCATATAGAATAGGTTGAGTTTTAGAGTTTTATATTACATTTCATTGCATTTGCATAGTCCTTGAGTCATTTATAGGTACTTTGGAGGCCAAAAACCAAAGGAGAAAAGAATGGAAGCAAAGATGCAGAAAATGGTCAGAAGTTAGGTGCTCGTCGATGCCATTTCCACCGATGGATCGAGCTGAAAATTGGCCATATGCTAGGGAATCGAGTTAGCTTTCATTTGGAAGAAATTTGAGGTCATTCTAACGGTGCGATCAAAAGTTATGAAAGGTTTAGTGAAGATATGTCCGTCTGGCGAGCAAAAGAAGCAAGTGCAGAACTTTAGTAACTGGATCGATCGATCTGATTATCCAGTTTTTGCGGATGACCTGCGGGTCGACCCATTTTGAAGTACTATAAGTGGATCGATCGATCCATGCCCCAGAACTGCCCAAAAATCACTTTTTCTAACTTTGTTTTCTTTAATCAAAACGTGTTTTAGTACTCCAAAAACGTGTTTGAGGCCTTAAAAGCTGGTTTTATCCCATCATTTACATATCTTATCATTTTTCTAGTTCACTTTTGTTTTTAGAGAATTTTCTTTTCTTGATTCAAGGATCAAAACCTTGATCTTTTCTTGTTCTTAGTCATGTAATTTTTGTTCTTGGAAGTTTGTAAGCTTTGGAGGAGAACTCTCCAACCTTGTATCATAGAGAAGATTTCTCAACTCTTTTATCTTTTTCTTTGATTTAGTTATGGTTGTTATATCATCTTTTTGTGAATTTCTTTTGAATATGTGTGAGTAGATCATTAGTTAGGCTTGTGGGTGTTCAAAAGAATTCATGGATCATTGAATTAGACATAAATAGGGATTTATACTTGTCTTCATCTATTGTTGTTCTTAATGCTTGAATGGGATTGATCACCTCTGTTCTTGATGTTAGGATGTTTAGCACACCCAAAAGTGTTAGATTAAACGCCCGAAAGAACGTAGATGAGCAAATTGTCCTTAGCCAACGAAAGCTGATGTTAAGGCGATTTGTGAACATATCAAACCAGTTCGTTAATGCTTGTGTACATTTCTAGGTTCAAACGACAGTTTAGAATTCTAGGTTGCTAGATAAAGTCTCTGATGCCACGACAGTGGATTGGTTATACAACTATGTTTGAGTTTAAGATCGCGCTGAATTGTTCCCTGAATAAATGTCTGATTTATGATCTATGATTTCCCGAGAATATCCCTTAAGCCTAACACTTTTAATTCCATAAGTTTACACGTTTATAATTGCTATTTCCGTTTCAATATTGCAACCAATCACATTTTACCATCTTAGCTTAATTTCAATCTCATATTTTCGTAGTGTAACACTTGGTCTCTGTGGATTCGATCCCTAAAATACTACAACAGTTGATGTGCACTTGCAGTAGTTTGATAGGGTTAAAACCTGAGCATACCAAGTTTTTTGCGCCGTTGCCGGGGACCAATAGCGTTACCTTCGAATTTCAGTTTGAAATTTAGTCTAAGACACTAATTTTTGTTTTGCTTTTTTCGTATAGTTTTTTTTAGTGATGGCCATGGACTACAATGATGAACCAGAAGAGGAGGAAAACACATTCAAAGATGAGCCTTATGTTGAGCCTCCATTTGATGAGAGTGTACTTACACTAGAGCAAAAAGTATAATTGGATGAGCTTTACAAGGAAAACCCAACCTTGACAAGGAGAGACCTAGCAGCTATGATCCGGTTGAATCTCATCTCACACCGGGCAGCACTTGAAGGAAGAGAGCTCACGCTTTCTGAAATAATGGTAGCTCATGCACTTGAAGAGGTAATATATTGGGTACCACCATGCCACCTAGAAGGTACATATGACTTATCCTTTGAATTTCATGATAATGAGGATAGTGACATGCCTTGCATTGAAGATGTAGTTTCTAGTTTACATGCTCCCGTGCTTATTGATGAATGTTTTGATTTGATATGTGAAACTGAAAGACTAGATACTTTAAGAGTAGAAAAACTTGCTAGGGATTATCATGAAGTATGCTTTGATATCAATCATCTGTGTGCTTTAAGTGTTCATGATCTCGAGTTTAAGTTTTTAATGCTTGAAAAAACTAGTTCTCTTCTTGATAGTTCTTGGCTAGGAGATGTAGTTAATGTAGATGAGCTCTTGAATGGGGTAGAAGATCCTAAGGTTGAGATAGATTATGAGAATGAGAATACTGTGTTTTACATGATTGATAGGGATGAAGTTAACTATTATTTGATGAACTCGTTTAACCATGAAGTTGACTTTATCTTTCCATCAAGTGCATTTGATTCTCATGAGCATCTAACCAAGGACGATTCAAAGATATATGCTACACTGGTAGTAAAGTCCCTTAATTTGAGTTTTATCTTTTTGTCATGGATATGTCATCTTGCATATTTTGTTCATCTTACTAATAGGAGAAGGACAAAAGGTGCATTGGCCCAACCTTTTGATTCTCATGATTAACCTATGTGTTCATAAGTCAAGCTCGTGACTTAAAACAAGCGCTCTTGGGAGGCATTCCCAAATGTATCTCTTGTACATATTTTTTGTTATTTTCAATTTTCTTTGGTTTTTCTTTGGTGTATTTGAGTTGTAGAAACTTCGTCAAGCTAGCGACATTAAACGCGCCTCTTGGGACCTCCCAAGTCTATCATTTGTCAAGCTAGTGACACTAAACAAGCCTAAATAAAGAGGATCATGAACCATTTTGGCACTCTCTCCACGAGCTTCCCACATTACTAGCTCTCCAAGGTACCATATTTTTCCATTGTAAATACCATTTTTATTTCATATTTTTCTTCTTTGCGTGTTGTCCCTTTCCTTGAATTTACTTTCTCACCGAGACGATGAGAAGTAAGTCCGAGGGAGGAACATTGTTGCTAATGTTAGATTTGAGTTGTTTTGTTTTCCTTTTTGCATTGCATTGTGCATGTTTTAAAAATATAAAAACCATAAAAATTTGAAAAAAAATATACAAATAGTTTTTTCTTTTCATTTAGTTGCATTTCATACACTTGTATGATCATTTAGGTTGCATCATTCATATGGAGAACAATGATTTAAATGCCTTATAGAGATTTTTAGTACATAGCTTTCTTTGTGAATGTCTTGATAATGCTCTTTTAGGCTTCATAAACCGCGAAAAACATGCTTCTCCATATCTTTTATCTCTTCGCTCTAGATTCTCTAAGTCTTGTTGATTACTTGTTTGAATTGAACCAACTCCACCTTATTAGACCATAATTTGAATTTTAATTCTCTTGCTTATGGGTTTTAGACCTTAACCATGGTTCACTTGTACACATTCAACCATTTTTTCCCCCTTTTACCACTCTCTAATGGTTTGAATGGCCATCCCGATTCAAGTACACGATTTGAATGAGGATGGTACCACACCTTGATTACACCTAGCCTTTCTTTGAAACCACCATTAATTTGTTGAGTGAGGCCTTTTTCTAATTGCACCTCATGCATAAAATCTTTAGAGATGGAAACGACTAGTTCTTTTCTTCCAATACGAGTAGTCTCATTGGCTATTCTAGGTGGGTTGAGAGAATTTTGGAGTCTCATTGGTTTGAATTATGCTTTAGGGAATTGGTGAGGGTGAGTAAGAGTGTGAGCTTATGTAGGGAATTTGGAGAGAAAGGGAAAGAAAGAAGTGAATGCATCAATTGTTTCCCTTCTCCATTGCTTTTGTATATTGACTTGTGCCTTATGTTTGAGAGTAGTCACCAAAATGTTTTAAACCATCTTTTACTTCACATTAAACCTATTCTCTTACCAAGCCGATTGGATTAGGTCAAATTCCCATTTGTGAGACTACACGGTTTTGAACTCATAATGAATGCAAGGAGTTGGTGGATAGGATACAATTGATCACTAGACATTGAATTTAGAGGCAAAATATTGGAGTTGCGATGCTAGTGTGGTTGAGTAGATGGTTTATCTTTAGCATTGACTTGTATTATCTTGAATTGACAATGATATCTTTGGAAAAAAATCTCTTGGCTATGAGTTCTCCTTTTCAAACTTCTTCACCGGTTTGTTCTCTTTGTTTGCTCGAGGGCGAGCAAAAGGCAAGTCCGGGGGAGTTGATGCATTCATATTTTGGCATCTTTATCATACATTTTATGTAGTTTTTATAGTCATTATACTTTCATTTTGCATATTTCTCATCATTTTAAGTCTCATATAGAATAAGTTGAGTTTTAGAGTTTTATATTACATTTCATTGCATTTGCATAGTCCTTGAGTCATTTATAGATACTTTGGAGGCCAAAAACCAAAGGAGAAAAGAATGGAAGCAAAGATGCAGAAAATGGTCAGAAGTTAGGTGCTCGTCGATGCCATTTCCACCGATGGATCGAGCTGAAAATTGGCCATATGCTAGGGAATCGAGTTAGCTTTCATTTGGAAGAAGTTGGAGGTCATTCTAACGGTGCGATCAAAAGTTATGAAAGGTTTAGTGAAGATATATCCGTCTGGCGAGCAAAAGAAGCAAGTGCAGAACTTTAGTAACTGGATTGATCGATCTGATTATCCAGTTTTTGCAGATGACCTGCGGATCGACCCATTTTGAAGTACTATAAGTGGATCGATCGATCTACAAGTGGATCGATCGATCCATGCCCCAGAACTGCCCAAAAATCACTTTTCCTAACTTTGTTTTCTTTAATCAAAACGTGTTTTAATGCTCCAAAAACGTGTTTGAGGCCTTAAAAGCTGGTTTTCTCCCATCATTTACATATCTTATCATTTTTCTTGTTCACTTTTGTTTTTAGAGAATTTTCTTTTCTTGATTCAAGGATCAAAACCTTGATCTTTTCTTGTTCTTAGTCTTGTAATTTTTGTTCTTGGAAGTTTGTAAGCTTTGGAGGAGAACTCTCCAACCTTGTATCATAGAGAAGATTTCTCAACTCTTTTATCTTTTTCTTTGATTTAGTTATGGTTGTTATATCATCTTTTTGTGAATTTCTTTTGAATATGTGTGAGTAGATCATTAGTTAGGCTTGTGGGTGTTCAAAAGAATTCATGGATCATTGAATTAGACATAAATAGGGATTTATACTTGTCTTCATCTATTGTTGTTCTTAATGCTTGAATGGGATTTGATCACCTCTGTTCTTGATGTTAGGATGTTTAGCACACCAAAAGTGTTAGATTAAACGCCCGAAGGAACGTAGATGAGCAAATTGTCCTTAGCCAACGAAAGCTGATGTTAAGGCGATTTGTGAACATATCAAACCAGTTCGTTAATGCTTGTGTACAATTCTAGGTTCAAACGACAGTTTAGAATTCTAGGTTGCTAGATAAAGTCTCTGATGCCACGACAGTGGATTGGTTATACAATTATGTTTGAGTTTAAGATCGCGCTGAATTGTTCCCTGAATAAATGTCTGATTTATGATCTATGATTTCCCGAGAATATCCCTTAAGCCTAACACTTTTAATTCCATAAGTTTACACGTTTATAATTGCTATTTCCGTTTCAATATTGCAACCAATCACATTTTACCATCTTAGCTTAATTTCAATCTCATATTTTCGTAGTGTAACACTTGGTCTCTGTGGATTCGATCCCTAAAATACTACAACAGTTGCTGTGCACTTGCAGTAGTTTGATAGGGTTAAAACCTGAGCATACCACAAACATGAATCTGTTCCAAACAAAAGAAATATAAGATGTGAGACAATATTGCATAGAAAACTTAGAATACATAAAAACAAAAGAACATCAATATTTGGGAAAACATTAACAATCAGGAATCATACATACGAACCAAATAAATCAAAATATATATAATCTTATAGACATAAACGAGGGGAACATACCTTCTTGTTCGAAGTTTTAATATGCAATACCTAGGTAATCATAAAAAAAACAAATTATCTATTATAACGGAGCACCAAAAAACCTAAACAGAATAATGACTATAAGAACTACAAATAACAAATTAAAACAAAAAAACACATAATACACACAACGAAGAAAAAATATACTATGAAAAAAAAAAAAGAGAAGATGATGATTTGTTTGACATGAAAGAAAGAGGGGTATATGTAGGAGTCAAAGAATGTATAGATAAGGATGAGACTTGTTTTGATAACATCAAATTCGATAATTGTATATACCCATAATAAATTAATTATCGAATATATCAGTTAAAAAATAAACCATTTAAAGACAACATGTGAATATATCCATTAAAAATTAAAATTTAAAGACAACAAAAAATTTTGTTGTAATAAAAAAATAACTCTCATTCTGGTGCATTATCACATTTGATATAAGATAATAGATAGGGTTTATGTTCTAAAAAACATATATGACACATAAGCAAAATTCTAATTCACCAAATCGGGGCATGTATATTTTAATTAGGATGATGACACATGTCGATATACTTATATATAAACTAATAAAAATTAGTCCCTCAGTTTCTTAATATAAAATATTTTAGAGATTTTTTTTTTGTTTTATAATATAATATGTTTTCATATTTCGATGTAACTTTTACTTTTATTGAATATTGTGTAACCAATAGTATTATGCAGTCTTTTTCTTAATTTGTTGAATTGTTTATATTTTATTTGTTAAATAATTTTATTTGAAAAAAAAAAATTTTAACTTTGTGATTTAAACCAAAACATCATATATTAAAAAACGTAGGGAGTATTAATTTATGAAAAAGTAAATCAAATCAATTAAAGAAAACAAAAAATATCAGCATGGCATAAAAAATGTATAGTACATGTGAAAAGAAATAGATTTTTGTTTGTACCATTTTGTAACTTAATTTCATTTACCACATTACTGTAATGTCCAAGCGAATGAAATTTTCCATTTTTAAAAAATCATCTTCGTGTTCTTATTATATAAAGTTAAAACAATTTTAAAATTAAAAAAAAAAACAAAAAAATAATAATAATAATAAAACGCGGGTTTATTATTTGGATAATTTACAAAATCGACATATGCATCTATGATGGTCGATGGAATACATATATGTAGATATGTACTTGAATATTTGAATTCTATTTATAAAATAAAATAAAACTAGATTTTGCCCCGCACCAAGTGCAGGATTATAAATTCATATTTATTATATTCTATACTAAATTTTAGAATATATGTAAATGATACTGAAAAATATAGTTTTAATACAATAAGTAAAAACATATCATTTGAATCATACATACTAAAAATTATTATAAAAATAAAAATGTCCCAAAAAAAAAACAATCGGTTTTCGAGTATTACGTGTTTCATACAAGCGATTTTGAATGCAGAAAAAATGAATTGGTTTGCAATAACAGAATTTAGAAAATAAAGCATTATCTTATAGTGTATGATTGAGAATGTAATTGATTGGTCTAAATGTTTTATTTTATTTTTAAAATAGTTGTTCAACAACTTTAAAAAAAAACATTAAAATTAAAGTAATCATTGAACGAAATATTATTATCTAACCCGATTCGAATTTCCAGTTAATTGTGGATCCAAAATTAGTAAAGCTGTTTGAAACGGTTTATGTTTCGGGTATTTTGGTTTTCCAAAATTAAATAAAGTATCTAAGAAACATAACAAAATGAAAATTTGTTGTAATAAATTGATTTATCTAATTTCTGTTAATTTTTTTTATTTAAACTAATTTTTCAATTTTGAATTTCTTTGGCTGGTTTGGATTGTAGTTTAGTTTTCATTTTTTTGGGATAAAAAATGAGAGAAGCCCAAATCCACAAATATGATTTGGTGCTGCACCACCCATGTCTGCAAAGTAAAGGAATCTCATTTCTTTTATGACGTTTGAGTTTTAGGAAATGTGTTTTTTTTTTTGATAAAGTAGGAAAAAAATGTAAGATTGATATCTAGAATTTTAAAATTCCTTAAAATCCTTTTTGATTGACCCCTAAGATTTTTCACCTAGTGTCTCTTCTATTAATAAGTAGAACAACAAAAAAAACAGTACAACTAAATAAAAAAAAAAGTTGGAAAAGTGTAGACGTTTGTTTTTTTTCCTATTAATATGGTGTTTAGAGCTCTATATATATGTTTGGGAGGGTTTAGAGACCAAGTGGAGTCGATGTATGAGTGTTCACCATAAGAATAAATATTGTTATATACGTCAGTTTGAGCCAAATTGAAAGAGAGAAATCGAACTGGGGATTTCATTTGCTTTGTTAACAACGATATAGGTCCAAGTATCGCACTGGAAGAAGCAGTCCCGTTGCAAAAGGGAATCGAGAGATAATGTGCTCTTGTACTTGAGCCAAAATACCAGCTAGATACACGTAGACTTTGCAATGATAATCTTCAAACCTGAGCTCAACCTTGGATGGTAACCGAAATACCACCATTCCGCTGTTTTCAGTATATGCAAAGTCACAACATAGAGTCCAGCATCACTCACTTGGAGCCTCTCGAAGTGAATTTCAGTGAAGGAACTATTTCCAACTCCATTTTATTTGAAGAACATTATCCTAACTAACCAAGGCAGTGAATGGTTTTCAGTTTTTTCAAGGTTCTTGATGCAACCAAAGATTCGAATACCTTACCGTTAACGAGCGAATCTATTTACTACAAGCGCGGTATCGATTACTTTGGGATGATTTATCATCAACTATAATTAAATTTTGTAGCTACTAAAAACCAATTAGGAATAACAAAACCAATACCCACTCGCTCTACTTTTAACTACCTTCCTAATCGTTGCTCAAACTGTGACATACCAAAATCGTACCCTTACAAAAGTGATTTCTGGATAAGGCCCAAACTATGCTGATTTTTTAAAATCTGAAAGCCCAATAGCCCAGCTTCGGGAGGCTTCGCGGAGCAGAAACCAGTGTCAGAATTGGATGATCTCGCTTGCCTTCATCGGAACGCAGAAATTCTGTTTTCAACTATTCCGGTGATTTTTCTCGCTATCTTTTCCGGCGGTATGTGGATTTTCCGGTGCCGCCTATAGTTTCTTTCTCGCCACAGTTCATGTAAGCAAGCTTGCCATAGAAGAAGAAGGTACCGTGATTTTTTGTTCCCTGAATAGGCCATTAAGTCTTGTAACTTGTGAGAGGATATCCCAATTTTAGGAATGTATTCTTGATCAGGGTTTTATTAGCTCCACTTCACTGGTTCTAAACTCGAGTATGACCCTTCTGGTTTACATTGTCGCTGTAATGACTTCATTAAGACTGCTTATATTGGTTTGTAGAAGGTGTTGATAAGGTGAGATTGAGCCAAGCGTTTTGCGTTAAATCCTGGAAAAAATGTCTCTCAAGGCATTAGACTAACGAGTCACTGAATGAAAACGATGAACAACTGTCAGTATGCAGTCAGAGGTGAACTATCTCCGTGCTTCTGAGCTTCAGAAACAAGTCAATTCAAGTTTTGTAATTTGTGAGGCATTCTTGATGATCCAGATGATGATTGTTGTTTAGGTGTTTGAGCTAGATTAGACATGAGATTCTTTGTTGGTTTTCTAACTCGTTTGAAATGTCGCATAACAGATTATTTTCACAAATGTTGGTAACCCCCATGCTTTAGGACAAAAGCCACTAACATTTCCTCGACAGGTAAGTGAATAGAGAGTCTATTATGTTGCTGCAATTCTCATACTTTCTGATTATTATATACCAATGCAGGTGTTTGCTCTATGCCAAGCACCATTTCTGCTAGATAACCCAAATGTTGGGACTGGCCGGTAGTAATGAGCGGGTCAACTTTTCTTGCTAAACATTCCTAAAACAAGTCTATAATGGCAACAAAACTTTTTTTTAATCATGGAGTAAACAACTTTACCATTATTAATTTTTTTTATTATTAATCTTATCTTTTCGCTTTTTTGGGAAATGGGAATAATTGTATACATATTCTGGTCTCTCTCTCTCTCTCTCTGAATCTCTCTTCTCTCTCTAGTTCTTGCAGCAATGGGAGGTTGTTTCTCGGTGTCTGTACCATGTGATCAAGTTATAAATCAAGTCTCTTAATGTTTAAGTGTCAAGGGGAGTTATATCTACAACCTTTCCGACAATCTAGCGGCTCTGCAAAAGGACATGGAACTGCCAAGGCAAAGCGAGATGATGTGCAGGGACGTGTAAACAGAGAAGAGTTTACAAGGCGTCGTCAAAGGCTTGCTCAAGTCCAGGTATGGCTTAAGAGTGTCCTCGCTGTCGAGAATCAATTCAATGATCTGCTTAGAACTAGTAGCGTTGAGCTTCAAAGGTTATGTTTTTGTGGATTCTGTTCCAAAACCATGAAAATGAGCTATCGTTATGGTAAAAGGGTTGTCCGGATGTTGAAGAAAGTCGAGAGTGTTGGTTCTCAAGGAGAGTTTGATGTGGTGACTGAGGAAGTTGATCATGTTACTGAGGTTGAAGAGATGCCTATTCAACCCACCATTGTTGGTCAGGAGGTATTGCTTGAAAGAGTATCGGACCGTCTCATGGAAAATGGAGTTGGGATTATGGGTTTGTATGGTATGGGAGGAGTGGGCAAAACCACTCTTATCTAACACGAGGGGCAGCTTTGATGTTGTGATATGGGTTGTGGTGTCTAAAAGTTTAGACATCCATAAGATTCAAGGAGACTTAGCGAAAAAACTAGGCTTTTGGGGTCAGGAGTGGGACGAAAAAGCAGAAAACCATAAAGCCCTTGACATATACAATGTTCTCAAGAGACAGAGATTTGTGTTGTTTTTGGATGACATATGGGCAAAAGTGGATTTATCGGCGATCGGAGTGCCTTATCCGAATGGAAATAATGGGTGCAAAATAGTGTTCACCACTTGCTCTAGAGATGTGTGTGGACGCATGGAGGTTGATGACTCAATGGAAGTCAGTTGTCTAGATCCCGACAAAGCGTGGGAGTTGGAGAAACCACATTAAAAATTCATGAAGACATTCCAGATCTCGCAAGACAAGTCGCTGGAAAATGTGCTGGCCTACCATTGGCACTTAACGTAATCGGTGAAACTATGTCATGCAGAACTACGGTAGAAGAATGGCGCCGTGCAATCGATGTTTTGACATTATCGGCCGATGATTTTTCAGGCATGGAAGATGAAATTCTTCCTATTCTGAAGTTTAGCTATGATACTTTAAATGGAGAGGTGGTGAAGTCATGTTTTCTTTATTGCTCTCACTTTCCTGAAGATTTTCTTATAGAGAAAGAGACTTTGGTAGACTATTGGATATGCGAGGGATTCATAGATGAACGCGAAGGTAGAGAAAGGGCAATTAACCAAGTTTACGAGATACTTGGTACCCTTGTCCGTGCATGTTTATTGTTGGAAAGAGTAAAGGAGAATGTATCTTATGTGAGTATGCATGATGTGGTTCGTGAAATGGCTTTATGGATAGCTTTATGGATAGCATCCGATCTTGGGAAGCATAAAGATATATGTATTGTGCAAGCCGGTGTTGGGTTACGCAAAGTACCAAAAGTCAAGAATTGGAGGGATGTGAGAAAGATGTCGTTGATGGGTAATAGTATTAAAAAGATATGTGGAAGCCCCGAATGTGCTCAACTTACAACTTTATTCCTTCAGCAAAACGATTCATTGGTACTTATTTCAGACGAATTCTTCAAGTATATTCCAACGCTAGTTGTCTTGAATCTATCAGGGAATCGAAATCTATAGATGGTCGCACGAAATTATAATTGCAAGTTCCGGAAACGTAGTTCAGAATGGCATCCATAGCTGCCACAAAATCACTCGCAATCTCAACCCTGGCATGGTGTATTGCATGTCCAAGACTCCAAAATAATTTATGCACCTCACTAAGGCTAGCTTTATTAATTCAAGAAGCATCGATGGTAAACTTGACAGAACCAAATTGCGGTTTTAAACACATCTGTTCACCTCTATACGTCATGAACACTAACCTGAGAATTAACATCAAGCCATGTTTGCGCATCCTCCACAGACTAACGGGCCAACATACCAAGGTCCTCTTTCTTACCACTCAATTACTCGGCTTTTGTGGACGGATTTCAATTATTAGATAAACTCATAAAAGAAATTAATTAATCTAATTAGTTTAGTTTATGTGAAATTAATTAATTTCAAAAAGAATCGTAAAGCTACAAGTTTCAAAGAAACAATACAGAATTAGGTTATTGTTTTGATATGCAAGACCCTTTTAAAAAGATGTAATCATGTAGAACTTGTAGCTTCACTTTGAGACCATCTCCTGAATGTGGAAGCCACCAAGTTCTTTCCTGCAAGTAACCCTAACTTTGTCTTAAACATAGCTAACCTACCAACACCTACAACCTCCGCACCAACACCAGCCACTGGTGCCGGATCCTCAACCACCGTCTCAAGACCTCTTCGATCGTCCTCATTTACCATGACCGCGCCTTTGGTTTCATCATCATCCATACTCACCACCAATGTCTTCCTCTGTTCACGCAGCCACTCCCTAACTTCACCTGTAACCTCTTCACATTTCTTCACCTTCAGTTTCACCAGCTTCGGGCAGCCTAATGCGAGAGCCTTGATCCCGACATCCGAAATCGGACATCCCTTGATACAGAATTTCCTCAACGCCACACATTTCTCCGCAATGCAAGCAATCTCTGTATCCCCAATTGTACCACTCCCACATAGAGCTAACCGTTCGAGTTTCCCACAGTTTGAAGCAATGGCGGACAAGCTCTTATGGGTCGCATTAACACTGATAAGTACAAGCTCTTGCAGATTCAGGCAGTGTTTAGCAACAGCCATCAGACCTTCATCACCGATTCTCTTAAACCGCCAACCATCAATGTGAAGCTTTCTCAGTAGCTTACATCTCTCTGCTACTCTAACCAGACCTAAATTCGAGCATTCCGGTGTTTTCAGTATATGCAAAGTCTCTACATTTGGATATTTGGATATGGCATAGAGTCCAACATCGCTCACTTGAAGCCTCTCTAAGTGAATTTCAGTCAAGGAACTACTTCCAACTCCATTCATTTGAAGAACATTATCCCAATTACCCAAACAATGAATAATTTTCAGTTTTTTCAAAGTTCTTGATGCAACCAAAGATTCGAATACCTGACCGTTAACAAGCTCTTTCAAGCAAATCGACCTGAGTGAAGAAGACGAACGAAGCTGGATTGGCTCGGCTGATTCGTGAATTCCTCTAATCCGCTTCACAGATAACTCCTCTAGAAACTTGCAATGCTCGAGTATCGCGTTTAAGCCTTTAGTACCGAAATTGCATGAGCAACACGAGAGCTTCCTCAACTTCTTACAGTTTCGAGCGAACGATTCCATCCCTAGATCCGTAACCTCACGACAACCACGAAGCTTGACTCGAGTCAGATTCGAGCAACGAACCGAGACCATGACCAACGCTTCATCGCTCAAGCTTAAAGACTTCCGATCACATCGAAGAGTGAGCTTCGTCAGGGAATCGAATCTGTTGAACATATTAGACAAAAATGGGAGAATCTCCGCCCTAGCGTCAAGTGATAAACGGTAACGATTCTGACCGTCGATGAACAACCACCGTTTGCATACGAGTGAACATCGTTTCCGATCTCCGGCGTTGAGAAATTGAAAGATATGAGCGATGCAATCGCCCGGTAAATCTCCAGTAAGATCATAATCTCCACCTGCAACAACAACGACATTTCCGAAACCAAACGATTCGCAATCGACAAACTCCGGTGACAATAGCCGGAAATAAGTATCTCGTCCACTCGGTTCCGTCGGAGAAGACGGAGCCTGACCCATTTTGTGTGGTCCACGCGCCACCGAACGAGAGCAAAACGGGTAAGGTGGAGGTTGAGTTGCGAGTCACGAGTCACGACTCGTGAGATCTTTTTCTTTTTTCTTTTTACCTTTCCTTTTTAATATGTTCTTTTTCTGAGTTTTTCTTCAGAGTAGTCACCAACACTCTCTCTCCTCCAAGGCCCATTTCTCTCCCTCACTCTCACACGTGTGGCCCAATGGGCTTTCTTCTACTTATCGCTTTCCTTGATTTTGATCGTCACCATAATCACTAATTCACTATGGTCAAACTTTGGGTTATTTTCATTTTCTTCTTCTTAGTTCTGATTTCTAAGAAGAAGAAAATTTCATTACTGTTTGATCAGTAATACTATCTTGTTATGGAACTGAATAAGTTGATATCCCAAAATAAAACTTAGATCATTGGATCATTTCAAGGCTTTTACCGATTTAAAACCCAAAAGGGTCAAAAAGGCCCAATCTCGATATCAATTTGAAAACCAACAAAAACCATACATTTCTGAAAACTTAATGAGTAAAATGTCGTAAGAACATTTGTGAAAGATTTTGGGAAGTTGGTTGGGTTTTGCTGGTAAACACTAAACTAGCTAGGTTTATAATCCCCTCTCTACACATCTTGCTTAGATTCTTGAGCCTTCGAAAGTAAATTGGCGAGATCTCCCATATTGCAGTATACAATTGGACAAATACGATGGAAAAAAATGATATACAAATCTAAAAGAAGGAAAAAGAGATCTACAATTCTAGTGGAGATCAAATCAAATAGTAATATATTTTGTTTGTCAACAATCAAATAGACAAATAGTAACACTTTCATATGCACATACCCATGTTTAAAAACCATTTAGCCAATGACAAAAAACTTTAAAACTAAAAAAAATAATCAAAATATACTCAATTAAAAAAATATTCATTTTGACAATTTCCTCAAACATAGGAGAATTCATCCTATCCAAAACTAGTTTCCGAGTGAAGATTGGTTTGTTTGATTCCATCTTATCGGTTTAGTTTTCTACGAATCCATAAGTTGTAAGGAGCAAATGCGTATTGTTGTCTGGATTTTCCAATTCTATTTTTTACTTTCACGTTGAATATTTTAGGATTTAAATTTTTGTTTGGCAAAATGTGATTAGTTTTAGTTCTGATTTTTTTTTTCAATCTCAAACTTCGAATCCAGTAACTTTTTTTTTATGTCATTTTTTTTTTTGACAATATCGTTTGTCTTTCTTTCGCAAAATTTAGTTTCCGAAGATATTTTGTGGTACGCCAATTTAGTTTCCAATACTTAGTTCAATAATCCCCGACTTATATATTCTTTTTTTTGGTCAACAATTTTTTCCATTCATTTAAAAGATCAAAGTACAAACGGAGGGAATTAAGCATCCTCCAGCATTACTACAACATAATTGAAGTGCAATAAAATAAAAAAACAAATAGGTCATCGCAGAAGAAGATGATAGACAGCAGATCCAAAGCATGCCTCAGATGCGTCAAGAGGGTCTTCGCAGCAGAGCCAGAGATTCTCAGGTTAGTCACTTTACCATGTGACTTTGAAATTCCCGGCATAAAGCATGGGGGTTCGACCACTCTCCATGAGAGGGAAGAAAATACGACAATGCTCAAAGGGATGGAAGTTGGTGGAATTGAACTCTTCCACCGAGAGTATTTTACAGGATTTGAGAATCCAGAAAACTTAGATCTTCTTTCCACAGAGAAGATATTGAGCATCTAGAAAACTTTGGCCCTCTCATTCGTGGAGATATGGCTCTCGACGCTTGATGGAATGAAACACAGTGAAGACGAATCGGTCTCTTCAGGCTCGATTTGGAGGACAAGGATTTTAACGAGCTCTGTAATAAGTCGCCTAATTCGGCAAGAAAGGCAGTACCACTATGCATAGATAAATAATGAACATTGCCATGGAGGAAATTGAAATTACGGCCATCAAAAATAACAATCTCTAACCCAAATAGATGTATAATCTTGTTCTGTGGATTGCAATATGGGCTATAAATCCTTACCTTGTGAATATTATAAAGAGACTGGGCCTGGCCCATCAAGGGAATCTGTTTGGAAAGGGCTCGGGTTGGGCTTATGCAGAGATTTCGCCGGCCCATCGTATCTAGCCCATCATGGGTAAAGCCCACTGGGCCCAATAAATCAAAGGTGAAGTCGGGTGGGGGATCGGACTCTGCGGCTCGAGATTTCTCGATCTCAGGAGAATCGACGGTGAAATTTAAACGATTGGAGATCTCGTACCAGGGAAGAGACGGGAGGAAGGAGTCTTGGGTCCTCCGTGACTGTGTGTAGCAGGTCGGAGGAGCACCGATAATTTTCCTATCAGGTCGGAAGAGAAGTTCGAAGTCCGAGCAAAGTTGAATCTCGTGCCGGAGCGGATTTCTTGACCGGCTAGAGAGGTTTCGCCTGAGCCGGAGAGGATGACATCAGATCTCGGCAAAGGAGATAGGCTTACCGTCGACGAAGCAGGCGTTGAAGTCGACGACGGGGTAACGGTGGGGCACATGCACCGGTGATAACAAAGCAGCAGATGGTGAAGAAACATTGTGTCATGCCGCGAGGGATCCGAAGGATCCGGTGGCTCTGGTGGCTCCGGCGAAGGGTTTCTCCACCATGAGATTGGCCTCACTCGACGGAGAGAGACTAAGCTTTGATCTACACGCGGTGTGCCGCCCGGTGAGAACAAGCAGGTTCGAATCGAGAGAGGACTCACCATCTCAAAGGGTGAATGAAGTAAAGCTATCGAGCGCAGGGTAAAAGCAACAAATCCTCCCAATGGGAGATGGGTCTTCGGGAACCTAGAAGCTTCCGAGAAGACTGCGGCAATCAAGCTTAGGTTGCTGTGGAGACGAGGCAGTCGCGGCGAAGAGACTCCATTCTAAGCATATGTGGTTGAAGATGCGATGCGGTGCCTTAGTTCCTGTGCCTGGGAGAGATATACGTGTATCTATTAGTTAATATCTTTCTTCTTCTTATTTTTCTTCTTCTTGCCGACTTATATATTCATGTAAAAAAATTCACCTATGAACATTGACCATAAATACATTGGGAAAATATAAACTAAATTTGTTTTTCAATTTTCTATATTTGAAAATGTAAGTACTGTTTAGAGAAAAAAGGATGGCAGCTGTATGTAACTACTCTTATTGAGTTATTGTAATTCAAATTTTGTTTTTGGTGGCTTTAGAAATTCACCCATGCTTCAGCTGTGCCTCTGTCGTGGAGTTACAATTTGAATTATCTTTTTATTATATACAATTTTGAATAGAATTTCAATTTAAATATAAAGTCATGGCCCCATCACCAGCCTGTTTTTCACTTTTTACCATTTAATTTTATTTTCTAAAAAAGGTAAATAAATGTTTTATATGCAGGTAAGTAAGAAAACACATGTTTCGAATTTTGCGATATGTGTTTGTGTTTGTGTTTTTTTTTTTTTAAATATCTTTGTGACATGATCATAGAACTGTAATATTTCGTTAACAAATTAAATATCTTTGCAAAATAATATACATATTTCTATGTTCTTTTCGTTGTCTCTTTTTTTTCCAACAGAAAAAATAATTAAGATTTGAACAAGAAGAACAGTGACGAAGGATATCTTTTCAGGTTTGACTCCAAAAATTTGTTGAGATTTCAAACAAATTCTGACACACGTAGTCATTTGTATGAATAATATAATTAAAACTATGAACTAGTACTAGTAATTAGTTTGGTGGTAATGATGTTAGATTATGTAATAATGAAAACGTACCAATAATGATGAAAAATCATGAAGATATGGATTTTTCTCTACCAAATTTACTTGGATTGGAGCAAAACAAAGTATTATGTTTACCTATCATTTTATCATACTTACCATATAATAGAGCTGTTATTTTAATCAAACTTAAGAAATGTATTTTTCATAGGATAGAATAAATTGTCGTCTTTAAATGTAAAATGTTAAGAAAATAATAATAAAATTTTGAGGAAATGTATTTTCCTCTAAGAAAAAAAATATATATTTTATCTTGGACTCCAAAATGGTGAAGATGGTCAGTAAGTTTATGAGAACATGGATGATTGATCAGGCTATGAGACTAATATATGTATGACCTAAAACCAATAAACGACTTAGACCTATAAAGGAATCAATGTAAGTTACATATTTCTGTAGAAAGTTTTTTACTAAAAGTTTAAATGACTTAATTATGAGAAAACAAATTGAGCATTATGATACAAAGCTTCTCATGCACTTAATACATATTGCATGTGTAAAAAATATATTCATATATATGGTAATGAAAACTAACATGAATAAAGCATATAATCGATCGGTGGAATGATGGTTTTTAGAAATTTTAATGCCGAAACCCAAAGGTGAAATTTTTGGATTCATACGTCTCAAAGATTATGAAATATGTGAGGTGAGACCCATATAATTATGAGATAGACTTAAAGCAAAGTGGTTATTTTTTTGCTTTTAGTTTTTTTATCTTACGTATGAAATATGTCTTTTTTTCAATTTATTTGAATAATGATACGAAAACATCAAATTTATTTGTATTCGACAATTCTTGATAGGTGTTCAAGTAGCTGAAAAAACACCTCAATGGTGAGACAATAAATCAAATATCATTCTCAAATTGACAGGAATCAGATTCAGCATCAAAACTACAAAAGTTATATTCACCAACAAAAAAAAAGGAGGGGACTAAATAGCAAAATTTAACAAACTTATCTAATTATAAAAGTCATAGAGTTCATATGATCTCCCTGAAAACGGAGTCCAAATCTCACTAGTATTCCTCATAACGCCCTATGCTCATAAAACTTATTTAATTATTAAATTAAGAGCATAAAATTGTCTATGATCTTGTTGGAAACATGGTCCATAGTCGAATAATGTTCCTTACAACTCCAGCCCAATGCACAAAACACTATAAGAAAATAGGAGCCAAGCTAGGCAATACATTTAACAGTAAATGGGTGACACCTAAGATCAAATAACTTTATAAATAATGAATATTACTATGTGTTATACACTTACACTACTACTTTATTATATTACTAATGATAGAATTAATTAAAGAAAAAATTAAGACAAGTGGTTTAAAAAAAAAGAGGGTTAAGAGTAGGAAGGGAGATCGAAAGTTAGCGTACGGCGTTGGTCTCTGGCAGACAAGACGCCATTATTAATTATGACCCAAAAACCTCCTTCGATCTTATCAAACACAACACAACACAGCACACTTACACACTCACACACACATCCTCTTACTATTACTCTAATCAATTTCTTCATTTGCTTTTGTTTTTTAATTGTTTATTATTGTGTCTCACTTAGCATCTTCTTTCTTGTTTGTTGACCATTAAAGAAGAAGGTCATCGTCCCATTTTTTGTACCATTATTATAACTCTTGTTGTCTCCTCTTAAATTACAACCTGTTTCTTTTTTTTTTTAATTTAATACATAAACTAAAAAAAATTTATAGACTACATGAAATCGGAAATGGATACACTAAAACAAAACATTTGGAAACGTGGAAACGAATATTTAAAAAGAAAAAAAGGAAATATTTTGGGAACACATATATATATATATATAAATATTAGTAAAATATATATCATGAAACAAAAATATCAAAGTTAAAACCATATTAAAGATAAATATATGAAACAAAACAAATCCAATATATAAATATTAAATAGTTAAATTAAAAGATAAAAAAAACAACACTCAAAGTCAAATATCTAAAAAGGAAAGAAAATATGAGTTTTTATAATTAGGTTTCTAAATTTATTAAAAATAACTCATATATATATATTTAACTTTTCATAGTATATACATAATTTGTTTCCAAATCAAAAATCGCCCTTTCATCTCGTTTCTACATTAAAAATTTTAAGAAACGCGTTTCTACCATATTTCTATTTTCAAACGAGAAACAAATTTTGGTCGGAATTTCCATGCAACCTAAGATGTCACTAATGTAATTTTTGTGTCAACTAATAAAACTAATTAAATGTTCGAAACTTCAACTCTATTGGCAATCGTGGGAGCTAAACAAATAAACCATCTCATTTTTTAACTTTCCAAGCCAATAAATCAATCTTGCAATTAAGACTTAGGAAAAATTAGCACAATAATATTTAAAAAAGGAGAATTAAGTCTTTTTTTAATTTTTTAGAATAAAGAAGTATCAAGTCTTCAGCATTTGCTAAAACTATTGGGATACCATAAAACAAACAATGAGAAATTTTAAAAAATATATAATTTAAAAAAATTATGAAAGAAATATTAAATATAAAAAAATATACATATATATATATATAATAGAGTAAAAAAAGAAAATAGAGTGTTATTAAAATATAGCTAAAAATATAACATATTACTTTATTATTAGAACAGATTTATCCGTTATACATTATTTGGGAAGTGATTTTTCCAAAAAAACTTATGTGTATTCTCTAAAATTATTATCCCAAAATTTATCGTGACAAGGCATTCTCTAAAATATGACATGACAAAATTTAATTCAAACATTTATCCCACTAATTTAGCACACTAAAACTTATACCACGAAAATTAATCCCACAAAAATACTTAAATTTAGCCCACTAACTCAAAAACTACACTCACGAAATTTTTGTGAGAAAACTAATTAATTTTTTATTGTAATTAGCCCACTAAAACTTACACCCACAAAAATCAATCTCACAAAACTACTTAAATTCATCAGATATTCGTTTTTCATTCTAAAATTATATATAAATTTTTGTTTCTCATTTAAAAATAGTTTAAAATTGATTATTGTAATAATAAAATTCTAGAACATTTTTATAAAATAAATATTCTTTTTGAAATTAATAATAAAGACTTACCAAATTTTTAAAACAAAATTTTTATATGTTTTATGAAAAAAAAACTTTCCAAATTTATGAAAACAAATATAATTATTCTTTTGAAATGTTTTATTTTTAACACAAGACAAAAAGTAACAAAAACATTCTTTAATTCAAATAAAAAAACATTTTTAATTCGTGTTTCATTTACAAAATTTATGTTTATATATTTTAATATTTTAAAACGTTAAATAAGTTATTTTTATTCTAAATTCTATTTAATATATTCGGACAAACCAAATTTAACATAATTTATACTTATGATACAATTTAAATAAATATGAGCTGTACATATTCATTTAACAAATAAGTACTCTTTACTATTGTTCTAAATCATTTCTTTATATAGCCAACTTCATATCATATATATAAAGTTATTAGCAAATAATAAAATATTAATATGAATATTTTTACAATTTATGTAAACTTGAAAATAAACTGTAATCTAAATGTCCACATTCACTATTGAATCTAACAAAAAACTATATTATTCATAGTAGATATTTTTATTTTAGATATTGCTATTCACAAATAGAATAATTCACACAGGTTTAACCAAATGGATATTGAACACAATTGATCACAATATGTCGTGTTTTCAAGTTTTAAGATAATTTACACATACAGTAATAGTAGTTTGGTGCAATATATTAACGATAAGGTCGATACTACAACATTAATAGAAATGAAAAAACTTTTAGAAACGACAAAATCTTACTTGATTATTACGATATAAAATTGGATCGAATGACCAATTCAATTAATTGTTAATTGAATTGTAAATAAACTTATTGTCAATTTTATTAATGAAAATATAAGTAGTACCAACAAACAGAAAATAAAGAAAGATATTATTTCGTATAAAGAAAATTGAATTTAAATCCAAATTGATCATTATCAATTTTTAACCACGAAATAATACTTTTCTAATAGTACATGTAAAATTTTTAGTAAGAAACTGAAATTTATTATCGTTAAAATGTATATTGGTTCTTATATTTTAATGGATATGGAGATCCACACAAAATCTAGTGTTATTGGTTCTTTGATTTTAAAATCTATATTCAAATTCAGTGTTATTGGTTTTATGATTTATAAATACCAATTCAAATCACGTGTTATTCAATCTACAGATTTAGTTATAGATTTGACTTGGATTTGATTTTAAAGTGTATTTGAATGGATTTGGAAGGTTTTCCAAGTCAAAAATACAAAGAACCAAATCCGATGTAAAATCCTCATATTTCTAAATATTTCCAAATCCTATAAGATTTCCAAATCCATTAGATTATAAGAACCAATAACCCCCACTAAGTTACAAAATTCCAATCAAATTCGTATAAAATTGTGTGATTTGTAAAAAGGCTACAAATTGTAATATTATTTGGCCATTACACAAATAATCAATCAAAATATTCAAAACCATAAGGGCATGATTATGGGTGGTAAATAGGGGTAAATATAAGAGATTTTTCATATTATAAAATTCTTATATTTACCCAAATTTTTTTTTGATTTCTAAATATAAAATTTATATTATCCATATTTAGTGGGTAAATATAACATATCTCTCTCTCCTTTTTTTTCTTTATATTCATCAATGCTAATACAATTAATATTATAAAATTTATATATTACCCAATCATATTTACTATCTATAATCATGCTCTAATAAAACAAACGGAATATTTTCTTACAAAGACTACGAACAAAATGCATTTAAAAGCGATGATGATAAGGAATTTCTTTTTAGAAAAAGAAAATAAAGATATGAAATGTAGAAATGAGAAGTCGCTATTAAACTTTGTACAAATCTCAGACTCCGCTTGTTACCAATGGCTTCACTTCCTCTCGTGATTTACTTTTCCCCATTCCCTTATTTATATTTTTTGTCTTTTGCTTTTTTTTTTTCATTTCAAGTTTCTTTTATTACCATACATTGCTTTCTTTCACAATCGATAAAGATCATCAATATATATGTGTTAAAAAAAGAAAGTAAATATTGTTGCTTTGTTAACCGCGTCTAGGGCGGTAGGAACGCAGTAAACGTAGCAACAGTCTCATTCACTATGGTTTTACTTAGTTCTAAGAAACATTAATTAGTGTTATTATTTGAGAAATTTAAAAAAATATCATTTTTCAAATGCCACTTTACAAAAATACCATATTTTTATAATCTTTCCAAAAATACCATTTTTTCAAAATTATTTATATCATTTATGTTTTGGTTAACTATATTGTATTAGGGTTTAATTTTGAGGGTTTTTGGGGCTTTAGAGGTCAAAAAAATTTTTAGGGTTCAGAATTTTAAAATTTAAATTCTAAAAAATCATAATTAGTGGTACTTTTACAAATGAATATTAAAAGTGGTATTTTTATAAATGTCCCTTATTATTTGTTGTTTACCATATTACTTTTTTTTTTTTTGCCAAACAACCATGTTACTTTTATTACCATAAGATATACATGTAAATGTTACCGACTCAAACATAGAAAACATAAATTATCACAAAAAGAACTTGTTCGTATTTAAAATTCACCATTCAGAAATAAATTTTACTGGTTTTTAATTTATTATAGAATTTGATTCCTAGTAAGTAACTGTATTGTTTGTTCCACTATAGTATTTAAATTAGAGATTGTCCACACTTTGCGTGAATTTAAAAATTAACATAGTAAAATATACAATATTTCTAGCTTATTGATTATTTGTATATTTAATATTACAAAAAATTATTGTTGTATTAAATAATTATCTAGATTAAAAAATTAAACATTTGGAGCAAATTGTTGGACATAGACAATGATATGTGAATAGAAATAGATTATTCATTAATAAAAATTACAGCGTATGCATATAAAAAAAAATGTTTTCGTGGAGGAATAAGGTTTTCTTTCGAGAGTATTGGTTAAAAGATGATTGATAACTTTAGTATCCTAACAACCTTAAAATTCTTAAAATCAATAATTAATTTTCTCACACCATTTTTTGGGCTGATGTTACGATTCTTTATTAAAGCTTTTTTGTGACTTTTTGTTTTAAAATCGTAGTTACCTATCTAAAGTTTTAAATGTTTTTGTATAGTATGTTGCTGCGTTTAATAAATTAAAATATATAAATTTCAAACTGTTAAAAGTTTACAACAACACAATTAATTTAAAATTATAATTTTTGGTTATCTTTATGTTAAAATTTAATTTTTAAAATTAACTTATATTAAAATTAGCTATTAAATTGTAAGAATTCATTGTTAAAGTTATTAAAACACTTAGATTTTTTCTTTTCAATAAATAAACAAAAAAAATAATTAAAAAAATAAGTGATACATGGCATCCTCTCATGACTTGGGTTTAGAAAAATCTTAAAAAATTATATAATATAGACTCAACTATATGATAATGTTTTTAAATTATTAGTTGCATTTATGTAGTTTGAACGTTAAAATTTGGTACAACTTTTTTTAACAGTACAAACGAATACATTTACGTTTTAATCGGCTTTCTGGGCGTCACTCTTTGTTTTACTTTTAGCATATTAAATTGTAAAGCAACGAGAATTAAAATTGAAATGCTCATCAAGATCAAGCGTATTATATTTATAAAATACCTTTATAGGATACATAAGAAAATACTAATAAAATAGTTTAATTAAAAAAATATATAATAAAAAAGCGCGAGCGTTTTAACAGAACGAGGTCAGGTCTTTTTATTTAATTATATTCAAAAAAAATATTTTTTAATATAAAAATATTGTTTTATGTTTTGCTTTTCCAAATGTTTATGTCAGCTCGTTGACCATTTAAAGCTTCCCATTCGTCCACGTGGATTTGTTCTGACATATGTGACCCCACGAGTGATTTTATATGATTATATAAAAAAAAAAATCATCCCTTCCGTATAAACATAATTAATTGAAGGGAAAAACATATACTCATAACTTTTGTATTTGGTGTTTCTTAACACTAAAGAACGAATAATTATCTAAAGTATAATCAGAGATCTTTAATAGTAATAGAACAACACAAAGTAGTAGTAGTACTATTGTTTAATGTTTTCATAAATCTTGATAATATATATACGGGTGAAATCATTCAAATTTTGTTTTTAATTAAATTTTATACGAAAGTACATATTAATGGAAAAAACAAACAATAATCTTTACTTGTAATCATCGATGCTCAAAACCGAAAGGTGACAAAAATAATTAATGGTCAACGATTTTACCCACCACTGAAAATTCCATCCCCACTTCTCTAGCGCGTGAATCACACACTCTAACAAAGAGCCCACGTAAATCCCATCGCACGTACAGGGATCAAAAGCGTGTACAACACACGCGATAAGCGCGTGAGTAAAACATTTTCGTAATAATACGTATCGCTAAGCTAATAATAAGCTACTTCTCTAAAAACCAACCATTCAAATTTCATTTATCTAAAATTTATACTGTATTTTCGAGAGAAAAAAAATTAATTAAAAAAGAGAAGATTTTTCCATTTCAGAGAATAAAAACAAAAAAGAAGTAGGTTTCATCAATTTTCTCGCGCGCCAAACATCCGAATAATAAAAGACAAAAAATAAAGAAGAAAGAGAAAATAAATTAAAATAATAAAATAAAATAAAAAATCCTTGAGAAAAAAAAAAAAAAAGAGAGGACAAGCGTGAGATTAAAACCCTTCACTTTCTTGGCATTTGTCTTCACTCCTTTTCTCTCTCTCACAGTAGAATCCAGAGAAGAGAGAGAGCCTCTAATGGCAGAATGAACATAGAAATCTCACAATCTCTTCTTCTCCGAAGAGGAAGATGGCTTTAGAAGAAGAAGAAGAGAGCCAAAACGCACCGTATTGTATACTCGATGGTCTTATCTGTGAGGAAGAGAGTAGTGGGTTTGAGGAAGAAGTAGATTTAATCGAGAAATCTGATTCTAATGTCGTAAAGTTTTCGTTTTTCCATCTGGGTATTACCGATCAGGACATGTTTTATGATGACGATGAGTTATTGAGTCTGATTTCGAAAGAGGAAGAGTTAAAGCCTTGTCTTTGCGACGGAATCTTAGATGAGTTTCTGATTCTGTGTCGGGAAAAGGCTCTTGATTGGATCTTTAGAGTGAAATCTCATTATGGGTTTAATTCCTTGACGGCTCTTCTTGCTGTTAATTACTTCGATAGGTTTATTACAAGCAGGAAGTTTCAGACAGATAAGCCATGGATGTCTCAGCTTACTGCTGTGGCTTGTTTGTCTTTAGCTGCTAAAGTTGAAGAGATCCGAGTTCCATTGCTCTTAGATTTCCAAGTAAGTTTCTTTATTTCTCAGATTCGATTTGTGTAATGTCGCTTTAGTGTTTGTTGAAATGCCGATTTGAGACAGATTTTTGTGTTTTGTTTAAGGTGGAAGAGGCAAGATATGTCTTTGAGGCTAAAACCATACAGAGAATGGAGCTTCTGATTCTTTCTACTCTTCAATGGAGGATGCATCCTGTGACTCCAATCTCGTTTTTCGATCATTTTATCCGACGATTCAGCTCTAAATCTCATCAGCAATTTGAGTTCTTGAGAAGATGTGAATCTCTGTTGCTCTCCATTGTCCCTGGTAATGCTGCTTCCATTTAGATCTCTTGAGGTTACATTGGATCTGTTGGTTCTCCTGTTGCTGAATTCTTTGTTCTTGGTTATTCAGATTCGAGGTTTATGAGTTATAGCTCTTCTGTGTTAGCCACTGCAATAATGGTCTCTGTGATTAGAGATTTCAAGACGTGTGACGAAGCTGAATACGAATCTCAGCTCATGACTCTACTCAAAGTGAATAAGGTCTGAGGCATTATCATTACTCGAAAGTTAATTAATTATTTTGGATCAATGAATAAATGCCAATGTTATTAGTGTTAAGATCAAGAACTGATTCCATCATCGTTTTTTACTTAAACAGGAGGAAGTAAATAAATGCTATGAGTTAGTGTTAGATCACATGCCAAGCAAGAAAAGGATGATAAATTGGATGCAACCCGCTAGTCCGATTGGTGTATTCGATGCATCATTCAGCTCTGATAGCTCGAATGAGTCGTGGGTTGTGTCTGCTTCTGCTTCAGTGTCTTCATCATCGTTGTCTCCAGAGCCTTTGTTCAAGAGGAGAAGAGTGCAAGAGCAGCAGATGAGGTTATCTTCAATAAACAGAATGTTTCTCGATGTGTTTAGTAGTAGTCCTCACTAGTAATCACCAATCAAAATGTGTCGACTTAGATTCATAAAAATCTGTTTCGGATTAGTATCGGCTACTACAAGGAAACATTTTGCGTTTTTTACTCGGTTCGTGTGTTTATGATCGAAAAACAAAGATCGCTCGTTTACATTAAAAGTTTCTTTATGATCTTCTCACTGTTTCTTCATTTGCTGATGCTGATCTAGTTTCATATCACAGCCTTTTCAATTTGTATAGAAAGATAAAGTGTCAAAGATTAGACTGGTCTCTTGTTAGGATCTTCATAAGCAACATCATTACCATTATATTGCGGGTCCTGTCTGAAAAAAAAACTTACAGAGCTAATTGGTTTATCTTTCTATACAAATTGGTTTATCTTTCTAAACTTATATGAAAAAAAGCCTTACTACAGAGAGATATATGTGAGGGACATGTCCTTTGAATTGAAGAGACAACTAAAGAGTTGGTTGGACAACTAGTAATGATTTTGAATTTTGTGAATCAAAATCAGCAAATGTATATCTTCTTAAGCTTGTGTGGACTTGTCCAGAGTTTTTTATTTGTTACCATTTTTGTGGGGTTTGATTTGAAAGGAAATGAAGAGAGACCAAACACTTGGGATAGTTCAAGTACTTGTTTCTTTTCAGTTAGGGTGAAAAGCAAAACTGTGTGGGAGATATACAACATAACAACATAAGTACTCATAATATCACTTTATCTTCTTGCCATTGCCATGTCATGTCAAAACATTTAATAAAAATACCTTCCATGAAGAGTCTTGTTGTTACAGAGGACCAAATAGCATTGAAGAGGTTCGATTAGAAAAATAAAAGAAATAAAATAGAAGCTTTCTGGTTGAACAGGAGTGAATGTACTAAACCGAACCGAACTGAACCACTCATTAGGTCAATTTGTTCTTTGGATCTTACAGAGTTTTGTGTGTTTCTTGGAAGTAGTATCTCAAGTCTACTTTAGAAATTTGAATATTAACAAATTCAAGAAAGAAGAAAAAAAAGACTTATTATAAACTCTAAAAAGACTAAATCATAGTATATGTTAAAGATTAAAGACATGAAAAAGGCAAACAAACATATGCAGATGAAGAAGTTTTATATCGTTCCAAAGATTTATCAGTGTATCATAATATATTATGCGATGTTAAACATCTCTTTGATGCTATTGATAATGCCAGAATTTAAACCTATCTAATGATGAAAAAATTGCAAAAACAGGGGGAGGCAAAGTGTACATGAACTCAATAGTTAGTTCAATTTGAATCGTGAATATTTGTGTTATTTGTATTCTACGTCGGATCAATATTTTCGGTTTTTGGTTACGCAATTAATCGGATATCCGTAAAAATATGAATACTCAGCCAAACATTCGATCCGCTCCACCATTTTTTAAAAATAAATTTTTAGTAACCCAAGTATTCATAGAGAAATTATATTTCTTTCCTAATTTGTGAAATTATAATACATTTTACAAATAATTTGATGAATACAAATACATAGAATAACTAAATAACTTTGGTTTTAAGAGTTGTTTGTTTCAGTATAAGAGTTAAGTCTTTCTTTAGTTTCGTTTGATTTTATTTTCTTTGTTTTTCTTGTTTGAGCTTATGACTCCAGACGGATTTCTTATCATATTGGCTTTTGGCTCCAGATGGATTTGTTTCATGCCGGTTTCTGATTCGTGTAATATCAGTTTCTAAGTATCAGTATAATCAATCTAGATGACAAAAAAAAAAAAAAAAAACTAAAAAACTATTTACTATACGTAGATTTGTTGTAATATCAAATCAAAGTGGACAATAGACTGAAAAAAATATAGCTATATTTAGCTCAGCCTTAAGAATCTCCTCCTCTTATTCATCTGATGAGCTAAGTTCAAAATTCATAGACTTGTGAGTCTTACGATACTCTTTCGCTAACTTACTTGGCACCATCAATAAATACATTGGGAGGAATCAAAGTTAGGGATTTTCACTTTCATTACAAAACCAAAATTCTCTTGGTTTCGAGACAATTGAAGAAGATGACGTAATTTATTGGCACGTTTTGGGCCGAGAGTTAAGCGAAGTAGAGTGAAACGGCCCATTCTGACTAAATTGTTTTTTTACACCGAGTTTCAGCTATTGACGGGTTTAGATATATGAACACGTGCGCATGTGAGTGTTATATAAAGGCGTGCGTGTCTCAAAAGACAAGTCATACACGTGTAGTTGCCAAGTACGGAAAGTCTTTAGTCGGCGAATAAAGCGGCTAAATTTGAATATGAAGCCGTTTCAACAAAAATACAGAAATTGGAGTTTTAGATAATTGACCGATATCCGTCTAGAAAATAAATGAAAATCAAATATAACTTTGAAAAGAAAATGTTCAATATACAAATTACTAACACATAAATAAATATGTGGAAAATCATCTAATTTTTCTACAAAAGGTTGCATTACATTTTGCTCAAAGACAAGTAAGCTTCGAAAGTTGTGGTGGCTCGATTTAGACATTCCTCAATAACGTCATTAGACAAATCTTGGATCACACTTGGCTTTTTTTCGTTTCTATGTTTACATACTAAACATTTGTAAACGCCAAAGAATTACAGTTTACCGCAACTATTACAATGACTATATCTTTCACAATTGCGGTTTGGGTGGCTAATTAGGTGTGATCATATGATGATCCGTTTGGTTCGGTACAATAACAAAGGTGTATATTTAAGAGGACATCGATAAAATGAAGATTTTAGGATGATAACACTTTTAATTAGTATGATCAATTATGGAGCTCAATGGATGGAGACATATTTATAAGGGTTGTTGTACGATAAGAGAATGGTTGGATTGATTACGTTGGTCCCCTCTCAACTTTTTTCATTCCGCTTCGATTTCTTTGGAGTTTTGACATCTCTATTTTTTCTCCTTAAAAAAGTACATCTCTTCATATTTTCTCCTAAAATATTTAAACTCTTCAAAATTTTCAAAATCGAGATCGCGTTTCATCAACCGAGTATTAACTGATATTCGTCTAATCGAATCGCGTTTACAATAATTCGAATTTAGCTAAAATTCGAATCTTACCCCTATTTAAAACCCTCATTTTTTCACAGAGAGGGTTACAATACGGATTATATCAAACGCGATTATGAACCAAATTAATTTAAACCATATTTTTTGAAACATAATTTTCGGTTAATTAAACGAAATCAATGGGTTAACTCGATTTGAGAAATTTTGAAGAGTTTAAATAGTTTGGAGGGAAATATGAAGAGATATATTTTCTAAAGAAAAGAAATAGAAAGGTCAAAAGTCCATAGGGATCAGAGCAGAATGTGGAAAGTTGAAGAGGCTTAGAGCAGTCAACCCAGAATGTTTCATCATTAATGTTATCAACGGCTTACTGATTGTCAATTCAAATTTCATTAAATTTAATATGATTAAATTTTTTAAATATTTTGTTTCAATGTTTCATTTCAAACTAGAATTGATCTGATCCAAAATTATTATAACAGATATGATTTAAAATTGATTCACCGCTCGACCGATTTAACCGAAAATGATTCTATATAAAATGGGATCATATCCAGAAAATGGACAGAAAATCACAATTTCGAAACATACTAAGAATTGTACATCATAAGTGATATCATAAGTTAAGAGTTTATATATGAAATATATGCCAATGAAAAAGATTTAGGCTTCTAGCCATAATTTTAGTATAAACTTGATTTTGTGTTGCAATCTTTATATTTTTTTTTTTTGCTTCGTAGATGAAAAAATGATGATCAATTCAAAAAACTAAATCATCTCGATGAGGTCCGGTCCATTGGTGTTATGGATCTTGTGTCAAAAAAAATTATTTAGAAATTTTAGTACATATTTATAATACTGACCGAAATTTATGGTTTTTTTTTTAATTTTACAGAAATGTAAGATCTTTTTGTAAAAAAAATTTAACAAGAATTGGGAAACCCATGGGCTGGGCCCTATGCAAAAGCATCCTACTCCTTGCACAGTCCATGGGCCGGGCGTGATCTCGATACATAAGAACCTTTGGATCGGATATCCGTTCGGGTTCGAATCAGGTAATTCAGATTTTTGGGATTAGAGATATAATACCCATTCGGGTATTAGAAAACTTTGGGTCGGGTTCGGTTCGGGTTTTGTCGGCTTCGGATCGAGTTCGGATTATCCGAAATACTAAAAAATTGTCGAAAATATTCAAAAACTAGTGAAAATTCATGTGTTGCGCGGAACAACTATTTAGATGATTTTAAAAACTATTTTAATATATATATTTAAATGATATTTAAGATTTATGCTCACAATTTTTATTTATACAAATTCAAACATCATTTTCAAATGTTTAATATGAAAGTGAACTTATATAAATATTTTGATTTGAATACTATATTTCAATTTTGCTCTAGGATTTAGCATATTCTTTTGGAATCTTTTCGTTATAATCCGTATCGACTATTGAAAAAAAAATGATGAATCCACACGTGACCGGAAAGATAAAACTTATAAAGTGAAATATGCAATAATTTATAGATAAACACGTGTAAAAAATTTGTGAAATTTAAATTTTTTTGAAATTATTGATTTCATATTTGATTTACAGAATTTGATTTATATTATCTAAATTTATATAGCTTCTACAATTTTTTTTAACAAAATGATAGTTTTTTATATAAATTTATTTTTTATTCATATCTTTATGAGTATTTGGATAAAATACTCTATATAAAAATCAATATCGTATGTGACATAAAAACGTTTTTTAGTTTTTTCAAAACTATTTTTTTTACCTATCAATAAATGAATTTCATAACATTTTTTAAAAAATTGCATTTTCTAATATTATTTGCATAGAGAAAAAATTTAGTACAAAATTGTCAATGGTGTGTCAAGATGAGTTAAGTTTGACCTAAACTTTCAAAATTGTTGTATCAAACATGATAGAAAATATTGATATACCAAACATAATAGAAAATTATATAATGATATTATGGTATGTGACCAATACGAAAAAAATATTGGAACATTTTATATACTTTTTTAATTAATTTATTATAGAATAATTTAATTTTAATATGTGGCATTTTTGCAAATGTGCACATAAAAAGTAGTATTTTTGCAATTTTCTCATTTTAATATAAGATATACTCTTAATACAAAAAAAGACAAAACAGCAAAAAAAAAATTAAAAATATATATTTTTTTAAAATATGATAGTTTTTCGAAAATTCTAATTAAGAAAAATTTAAAAAATTTGAAAAGAGCTATTGAAAAAAAACAATTATCTATTAGAATGTGGTTTTACATATTTATAATTAATTTATGAAAATAATTTGATGTTAATTAAATGTTTACTTTAGTTAATATATTGATATTACATTTTTATTTTAAAGAATCAGTGCAAAAATTCTAAAATCTAGAAGTACAAATGTTAAATTTAAGTAAAAATAAGGTACTAAAAATGAAAAATTGTTAACACCAAAAGTGACACGTGATAGCCTCTCAAAACTTTGCTTATAGGAAACCTTAAAATATTATATTAGATTACCCGAAAGATTTATAATTATCTCACTTTCTTTTTTATTTGGTTCAATTTAATTTTTTTATTCAAATTATACAAAATTACCAGAAAAAAATAACGAACAAAATTTTGTAAAAGTTCAAATAATAACATAAATCGGTTATTTTTACCGAAATGTATCCACAATATCCAAAAATTGATCAAAAAGGTAAAGAAAAAGTTATAAAAATTACAAAAACTACATGAACATACCATACCTTAACTCTAAATATATTTAAGTTAGTTTATGTTTCCGATATTTCGCATACACGTTCGGTTCTTGGTTCGATTTGGGTTCGGTTTCGGATTTTCGGTTCTAAGTGTGGAAGATCCATTAGGATATTTTAGAGAATTGGTTCGGGCTCGGTTTGAATAATTTGGATTAGATTCGGTTCGGTAATTCGGTTTTGGATTTTTTGCCCACCCCTAAACCTTAGTAACGAAATAAGAATTTTACTCAAATAATATACATTGATTTGTGGTCATTTAACCTTCCATTTGAAAAAAAAGAAGAACCAAATTCGAACTTGTAGAATGTAGACTTTGGGAAAGCAGCAAAGGTGAGACATTTAGTCAGTTCTGTAACTTGTACAATTGGAAACTAAATTTATGTATTCTTCTGAATTTTTTTTTTATCGTAATATATACAAGATTAAGGGGCAGTATTGAAATATTGTGCTTAAGAAAACGTTGAAGCAAGTATTGAATCTTTTATATATCAACATAAAAAAAGAGGGTTGAATCAATTATGAAAACCAATATCCTGATATACAAGGCCGTGCCTATAAAGTTTTAAAAAAATGCATTTGCTTTGGATCCAAATAATATAAATTTTGGGGTTCCAAATTTTCAAATATTAGTTATAGTGTAGTGGTTATAAAATGTTTGTTTAATCCACCGTAACATATGTTCCCATCCGAATTCAAAACTCGAAATAGAACTCATGATTTAACGTTTCTTTTGATTTTGCTAAATAATTAAATCTATATCATAAAAAACGTTGAATAGCTTTGCTATCACATTTAACAAAAGAAAATTGGTTCGACAAAATGTTTACAAGAATTTGGTCAAAGAGTTCATAGAACGAAAACAAAAAATGGTCATTGTTATAATAGTTAAATGCATTTCACTATATGCATTCCATTATATGAAACCCATTTACCTATTCCTAAATACTAACTTATGCTTTTCCTCTTCTATATAAATGATGCATTTCCTTCATTTGTAAGAACACACAATTCATAACTTCAATAAGAAGAAATAGCAAATCCTTCATTCTCTCTCAATCTTCATTTCATCAGTATCCCGTTCTTTACCGGATATAATATTTTGTTCTCATTTATCGAAATGATAAATTATACCATTCTTTTTATAACACGTTATCAGCACGATCACTCTAAAAATCTCAATTTTCATATGCATACTTATTGTGCCCTTTGGTGTGCGAACTACCGCCTCCATAATAATTCTATGTGGTTGTTTCACACACCATAATTTATTTATTTACTGTTTTAATTATTTATGGTCGGGTGAACCGCCTGCTATTTTATTTATTTATATGGCTGCTTATGCACCATAATTTATTTATTTACTGTTATTTATGTACGGTTGAACCGCCTGATTAATTATTTATATCTGTGGTTGTTTCACACACCATAATTTATTTATTTACTGTTTTAATTATTTATGGTCGGTTTAACCGCCTGAAATTTTATCTGTTATGTTAATAATTTATTTATTTGTTAATTAACGTGGATGACTCTGTCACCATAAATCCGTTATTAAATTCATGTTTATATAAATCCCTGTTATATATATTTTATGATTATTATATAAAATATTTACCACATATTTATAAATTTGATATTTTATCTAAAACTGGTAAATATAATAGATTGCTCATGACAGATTTTCAGATTAATTTTTCCTCAAAGATTTGACCCCCAACGGTTACAAAGAATTTTTCACAAAATTTTTTGCTTTCCCAACGGTTATGAATAGTATTTTCAATCTATAAATACACCCATATTTCACTCTTCCAAAATCATTCAATCATTTCATCCCCTTTCAAACACCCCTTCAAATTTTTATTGATTTAGATTTTAATTCCGATTTTGTAAGAAAATGTTTCGCTTGTTTTTTATTTTTATTATCGGTGTATTTCTTACCGTGATTTATGGTCTCTTCGCCGGGGAATTTACTCGCGAAGAATTTATCATAAATATCGGTTTACTTGTTTATGCTTTAATATTCTTTGTAATTGCGATTTTAATTAATGTATATGGTTTCTAAAATCATGTTATATTTCTAATAATATTTGGAGCAGCTGTTGAGTAAGATCAGGAAGCTGAAAAGGAAATTCCTTGATAACATGCAGACAATCAACCAAGGGAAAGATCCGCTCTTTACTAGGCATACGGACTCTGAAGCCTTTGGTGTTTCCATGATGATTTGGGGCAACAATGAAGCTGAATGTGCTGATGGGGGCATGAAGAATACACAACAGAGCGAGAGTGGCGTAAGTGACTGATTTTATCATTTGTTCTGTGATGTTTTAGTTACATCTTTCTCTGTCCCTAAGCATGATGATGATGATAAACACAACGGGTCATATCTGTTTCGATCAGCTTGCTTGATGAATTGCAGCCAGAGTTTTACATTTTTGTGTCTAATAGTTAGACTGATTTGGATATTGGTCAATGATATGTTTTTTTTGAAGCAGAAGGAGATGTTAAAGGAGGGCGAAGAGGAAAATGCTAATGCTGAACACTTAGATGAAAATGGGGCAGGGATAAGCAACTTTGATGGCAATTCACTTGATGAGCTCGGTGTTGCCAAAATAACGGAGAACAAGACTGCTGGGGAAGAGTCTCATGACAATGGAGAAGCGAAAACCGATGCTGATGGCAAACCCATGGGCTGGGCCCTATGCAAAAGCATCCTACTCCTTGCACAGTCCATGGGCCGGGCGTGATCTCGATACATAAGAACCTTTGGATCGGATATCCGTTCGGGTTCGAATCAGGTAATTCAGATTTTTGGGATTAGAGATATAATACCCATTCGGGTATTAGAAAACTTTGGGTCGGGTTCGGTTCGGGTTTTGTCGGCTTCGGATCGAGTTCGGATTATCCGAAATACTAAAAAATTGTCGAAAATATTCAAAAACTAGTGAAAATTCATGTGTTGCGCGGAACAACTATTTAGATGATTTTAAAAACTATTTTAATATATATATTTAAATGATATTTAAGATTTATGCTCACAATTTTTATTTATACAAATTCAAACATCATTTTCAAATGTTTAATATGAAAGTGAACTTATATAAATATTTTGATTTGAATACTATATTTCAATTTTGCTCTAGGATTTAGCATATTCTTTTGGAATCTTTTCGTTATAATCCGTATCGACTATTGAAAAAAAAATGATGAATCCACACGTGACCGGAAAGATAAAACTTATAAAGTGAAATATGCAATAATTTATAGATAAACACGTGTAAAAAATTTGTGAAATTTAAATTTTTTTGAAATTATTGATTTCATATTTGATTTACAGAATTTGATTTATATTATCTAAATTTATATAGCTTCTACAATTTTTTTTAACAAAATGATAGTTTTTTATATAAATTTATTTTTTATTCATATCTTTATGAGTATTTGGATAAAATACTCTATATAAAAATCAATATCGTATGTGACATAAAAACGTTTTTTAGTTTTTTCAAAACTATTTTTTTTACCTATCAATAAATGAATTTCATAACATTTTTTAAAAAATTGCATTTTCTAATATTATTTGCATAGAGAAAAAATTTAGTACAAAATTGTCAATGGTGTGTCAAGATGAGTTAAGTTTGACCTAAACTTTCAAAATTGTTGTATCAAACATGATAGAAAATATTGATATACCAAACATAATAGAAAATTATATAATGATATTATGGTATGTGACCAATACGAAAAAAATATTGGAACATTTTATATACTTTTTTAATTAATTTATTATAGAATAATTTAATTTTAATATGTGGCATTTTTGCAAATGTGCACATAAAAAGTAGTATTTTTGCAATTTTCTCATTTTAATATAAGATATACTCTTAATACAAAAAAAGACAAAACAGCAAAAAAAAAATTAAAAATATATATATTTTTAAAATATGATAGTTTTTCGAAAATTCTAATTAAGAAAAATTTAAAAAATTTGAAAAGAGCTATTGAAAAAAAACAATTATCTATTAGAATGTGGTTTTACATATTTATAATTAATTTATGAAAATAATTTGATGTTAATTAAATGTTTACTTTAGTTAATATATTGATATTACATTTTTATTTTAAAGAATCAGTGCAAAAATTCTAAAATCTAGAAGTACAAATGTTAAATTTAAGTAAAAATAAGGTACTAAAAATGAAAAATTGTTAACACCAAAAGTGACACGTGATAGCCTCTCAAAACTTTGCTTATAGGAAACCTTAAAATATTATATTAGATTACCCGAAAGATTTATAATTATCTCACTTTCTTTTTTATTTGGTTCAATTTAATTTTTTTATTCAAATTATACAAAATTACCAGAAAAAAATAACGAACAAAATTTTGTAAAAGTTCAAATAATAACATAAATCGGTTATTTTTACCGAAATGTATCCACAATATCCAAAAATTGATCAAAAAGGTAAATAAAAAGCTATAAAAATTACAAAAACTACATGAACATACCATACCTTAACTCTAAATATATTTAAGTTAGTTTATGTTTCCGATATTTCGCATACACGTTCGGTTCTTGGTTCGATTTGGGTTCGGTTTCGGATTTTCGGTTCTAAGTGTGGAAGATCCATTAGGATATTTTAGAGAATTGGTTCGGGCTCGGTTTGAATAATTTGGATTAGATTCAGTTCGGTAATTCGGTTTTGGATTTTTTGCCCACCCCTAAACCTTAGTAACGAAATAAGAATTTTACTCAAATAATATACATTGATTTGTGGTCATTTAACCTTCCATTTGAAAAAAAAGAAGAACCAAATTCGAACTTGTAGAATGTAGACTTTGGGAAAGCAGCAAAGGTGAGACATTTAGTCAGTTCTGTAACTTGTACAATTGGAAACTAAATTTATGTATTCTTCTGAATTTTTTTTTTATCGTAATATATACAAGATTAAGGGGCAGTATTGAAATATTGTGCTTAAGAAAACGTTGAAGCAAGTATTGAATCTTTTATATATCAACATAAAAAAAGAGGGTTGAATCAATTATGAAAACCAATATCCTGATATACAAGGCCGTGCCTATAAAGTTTTAAAAAAATGCATTTGTTTTGGATCCAAATAATATAAATTTTGGGGTTCCAAATTTTCAAATATTAGTTATAGTGTAGTGGTTATAAAATGTTTGTTTAATCCACCGTAACATATGTTCCCATCCGAATTCAAAACTCGAAATAGAACTCATGATTTAACGTTTCTTTTGATTTTGCTAAATAATTAAATCTATATCATAAAAAACGTTGAATAGCTTTGCTATCACATTTAACAAAAGAAAATTGGTTCGACAAAATGTTTACAAGAATTTGGTCAAAGAGTTCATAGAACGAAAACAAAAAATGGTCATTATTGTTATAATAGTTAAATGCATTTCACTATATGCATTCCATTATATGAAACCCATTTACCTATTTCTAAACACTAACTTATGCTTTTCCTCTTCTATATAAATGATGCATTTCCTTCATTTGTAAGAACACACAATTCATAACTTCAATAAGAAGAAATAGCAAATCCTTCATTCTCTCTCAATCTTCATTTCATCAGTATCCCGTTCTTTACCGGGTATAATATTTTGTTCTCATTTATCGAAATGATAAATTATACCATTCTTTTTATAACACGTTATCAGCACGATCACTCTAAAAATCTCAATTTTCATATGCATACTTATTGTGCCCTTTGGTGTGCGGACTACCGCCTCCATAATAATTCTATGTGGTTGTTTCACACACCATAATTTATTTATTTACTGTTTTAATTATTTATGGTCGGGTGAACCGCCTGCTATTTTATTTATTTATATGGCTGCTTATGCACCATAATTTATTTATTTACTGTTATTTATGCACGGTTGAACCGCCTGATTAATTATTTATATCTGTGGTTGTTTCACACACCATAATTTATTTATTTACTGTTTTAATTATTTATGGTCGGTTTAACCGCCTGAAATTTTATCTGTTATGTTAATAATTTATTTATTTGTTAATTAACGTGGATGACTCTGTCACCATAAATCCGTTATTAAATTCATGTTTATATAAATCCCTGTTATATATATTTTATGATTATTATATAAAATATTTACCACATATTTATAAATTTGATATTTTATCTAAAACTGGTAAATATAATAGATTGCTCATGACAGATTTTCAGATTAATTTTTCCTCAAAGATTTGACCCCCAACGGTTACAAAGAATTTTTCACAAAATTTTTTGCTTTCCCAACGGTTATGAACAGTATTTTCAATCTATAAATACACCCATATTTCACTCTTCCAAAATCATTCAATCATTTCATCCCCTTTCAAACACCCCTTCAAATTTTTATTGATTTAGATTTTAATTCCGATTTTGTAAGAAAATGTTTCGCTTGTTTTTTATTTTTATTATTGGTGTATTTCTTACCGTGATTTATGGTCTCTTCGCCGGGGAATTTACTCGCGAAGAATTTATCATAAATATCGGTTTACTTGTTTATCCTTTAATATTCTTTGTAATTGCGATTTTAATTAATGTATATGGTTTCTAAAATCATGTTATATTTCTAATAATAATATTTTCGGTTTTATTTTTAGAAATCAAATGGCAAATATCGAAAAGCTTAAGATCCCAGCACTCAAGGTCACTGGAGAAAATTACATATCATGGTCCACAAATGCTGAACTCTTTCTAGATTCTCAGTCTATAGTAGACACCATTAAAGAAGGAAATAAATCGTCTGCACCTGCAAAGGCAAGGGCGGTTATTTTTCTTAGAAAACATCTAGATGAGAATCTAACGCATGATTATGCGAATGTAAAAGACCCTGTAGAGTTGTGGAAAGCTCTAAAAGAAAGATTTGACAATCAAAGGGCAATAACTCTCCCACATGCTCTTGATGAGTGGTCAAAATTAAGATTTCTTGATTTTGACACGGTGGATAATTATAATTCCGCCATATTAAGAATTGTGAATCGGTTGGAATATTGTGGTAAGCCTGTGAGCGAAGCAGAAATGTTCGAAAAAACTTACCTGACATTCCACAAAGAGCATTTTGTTCTTGCAGAACAATACAGGAACTGCAAGTACAAAAGATTTTCCGAACTGATTGTGGCACTCATGTTAGCTGAGCAGAATAATCAGCTTATGATTAAAAACCACAATGCTCGACCTGCAGGAACCATTGCAATCCCTGAAGTGAATGCAATGGATGGCAAAATAGATGCGGGAAATCAATGGAGAGGAGGTCAAAACAATCAGGGTCGTGGTGGCCGATTTAATTGTGGTCGTGGTGGCCAATTCAATCGTGGTCGTGGTCGTGGGAGATTCTATAATCCACAAGGACGGTCATTCAAATGGGTCCGGCCTGAACGACAATCCAAAGGGAAAGGACATAAAGGCAATATCACCCAGAAGCGTGAAGGCGTTTGCCACAGATGTGGATGCCAAGGCCATTGGTCCCGAGTGTGTCGTACTCCTATGCACCTTTGTAAATTGTACCAAGAATCAGTCAACGGTAAAGGAAAAGAAGTGAACCTGATGGAACACCCTGAAGGTGATACACATCTCAACGCCTCAGATTTTGAGGATGATGATACCCAAATGACTGATATTGCGGATGTATAAAAGCTTGTAATAAGACTACTGAATAGTCTTTGCCTATGTCTTGTATAATATTATGTTTTTCCGTTATTAGAAAAATAATGTTGTTTTCAAACAACAATTTAATATATAATTATAGTGTGTTTTTTTTTCTTTTTCTTTTAATGAATAAAATTTATTCTTCTTTTATCGGTGTCTATCTTGATCACAGGAAATGGAAAGCAAAACAAAAGGAATGATATCCAAAGAAAATATTAGAGAAATTTGTATACCAGATAGTGGAACAACGCACACTATTCTGAGACATAGAAAATATTTCTTTGATTTAAAACCAACGAAAATCGTTGTGAATACAATATCAGGTCCTGCAGACTTGATTGAAGGAACTGGTAAAGCCAACTTTACATTACCGAATGGAACAAAGTTTTCCATAAATAATGCATTGTTTTCTCCGAATTCTAGAAGGAATTTGTTGAGTTTTAATGACATATATCTTCAAGTTTTTGACACTCAGTCCGTAACTGAAAATGGAAAGAAGTATATGCTCATTACTTCTGATAAATCAGGAAAAAAGCAAATTATAGAGAAAATACCAAAGTTTTCTTCTGGTTTGCATCATACATACATAAATACGATAGAGTCGTATTTAGCAATCAAACGAAATCTAGAAGATTTCACATTATGGCATGATCGCCTTGGTCATCCAGGCACTTCGATGATGCGAAAGATCATAGAGAACTCACATGGTCACCCACTGAAAATCCAGGAGGTATATCAGGGGAATGGAAAGACATGTATTGCATGTTCTCTTGGCAAATTGATCATAAGGCCATCCCCAACAAAGGTTGATAAAGAATCACCAAAATTTCTTGGACGAATTCAAGGCGATATATGTGGACCAATACATCCATCATGTGGACCTTTCCACTATTTTATGGTGTTAATTGATGCATCCAGCAGATGGTCACACGTTTGTCTATTATCATCTCGAAATATGGCATTTGCGAGATTTCTAACTCAGATAATCAAACTAAGGGATCAGTTTTCTGATTATCCAATTAAAAGAGTTAGACTAGATAACGCCGGTGAATTCACATCTCAAGCCTTTAATGATTATTGTATGGTAACCGGGATTGATGTTGAACATCCTGTAGCTCATGTTCATACACAAAATGGTTTGGCTGAATCATTAATTAAACGTCTGCAATTAATTGCAAGACCGTTGATCATGAGATCAAAACTCCCACCTTCTGTATGGGGACATGCTATTTTACATGCAGCAGCACTTATCCGAATAAGACCAAGTGCATATCATAAATACTCCCCACTACAACTAGTATTTGGTCATGAACCAAATATTTCTCATCTACGGATTTTTGGTTGTGCGGTGTATGTGCCTGTAGCACCCCCACAACGTACAAAGATGGGACCACAAAGAAGGTTATGGATATATGTTGGCTATGATTCACCATCTATTATAAGATACTTAGAACCTCAAACTGGTGATGTCTTTACGGCACGGTTTGCCGACTGCCATTTTGATGAAAAAGAATTCCCAGTTCTAGGGAGAGAAAACAAACAAGTAGGAAAGGATATAAGGTGGAGTGTGCCATCTTTATTACATCTCGATCCTCCTACGAAACAGTCCGAACTGGAAGTTCGACGAATTATGCATTTGCAGAGTATAGCGAATCAGTTACCAGATGCTTTTGCAGATACTAAGACAGTAACTAAGTCGCACATTCCAGCTGCAAATGTTCCTGCTCGAATTGAGATTCCTGCAGAATCTGGAAGAGCAGATGATACACGAGAATCTAGGACACGCCTGAAGCGTGGAAGATCTGTTGGTTCTAAAGATAAAAACCCTAGGAAGAAAAGGGAAATTGAAAAGGTTGATGTTCCCAAAGTAGCTGAAAATACTTTGGAAGAATCACATCAAGAAACGAATGATGATGTGAAACATCATGAACCTAAAGAAAACCATGAGACCTCTATCAACTATATTCATAACGGAAAAGTTTGGAATCGAAATGAGATGGTTATTGTGGATGACGTTTTCTCATATCTTGTGTCAAAAGAGATAAATGAAGAAAACGAAGATCCAGAACCTCAGTCCGTATATGAATGTAAAAAGAGGGATGACTGGAGAAAATAGAAAGAAGCCATTCAAACCGAACTTGATTCGTTAAACAAACGAAGTGTATTCGGACCGATTGTACTTACACCTGTAGATGTAAGACCGGTTGGATATAAATGGATTTTCGTTCGGAAACGAAATGAGGATAATAAGATTACGAGATATAAAGCTCGTCTTGTGGCTCAAGGTTTTTCTCAAAGACCTGGGATAGATTATGAGGAAACCTATTCTCCTGTCATGGATGCAATAACGTTTAGATTCCTGATAATTCTAGCCGCTTGCGAAAATCTAGAGATGCGTCTCATGGATGTTGTTACTGCTTATCTGTATGGATCATTAGATACGGATATCTATATGAGAATCCCTGATGGGTTTAAAATGCCAGAAGCATTAAGTTCCAAACCCAAAGAATTATGTGCAATCAAATTGCAAAGATCATTATATGGACTAAAGCAATCTGGACGTATGTGGTATAATCGTCTCAGTGAGCATTTAACAAAAGAAGGATACGTGAACAATCCAATATGCCCATGTGTTTTCATCAAGAAAACAACATCAGGATTTGTGATTATTGCGGTCTATGTTGATGATCTAAATATAATTGGAACTCAGGAAGAAATACAGAAAGCTTCAGAATATTTAAAAGGGGAATTTGAAATGAAAGATCTCGGACAGACAAAGTACTGCCTTGGTTTACAAATTGAGCATTCTCAAAATGGTATATTTGTACATCAATCTACATATACCAAAAGAGTGCTAAAACGATTTAATATGGATAAGGCAAATCCATTGAGTACCCCCATGGTCGTTAGATCACTAAATGTCGAAAATGATCCATTTCGACCACATGAAGAAAATGAGGAGATACTTGGTCCTGAAGTACCGTACCTAAGTGCAATCAGAGCCCTCATGTATCTTGCGAATTGTACTCGGCCTGATATATCATTTGCTGTTAATCTTTTGGCAAGATTTAGCTCGTCTCCTACACGAAGACATTGGAATGGGATTAAACATGTTTTCCGATATCTTCAAGGGACGATTGATTTAGGATTGTTTTACCCTAAAAATCCAAATAGCCAAATGGTTGGTTTTGCAGATGCAGGATATTTGTCAGATCCGCACAAAGCGAGATCACAAACAGGATACGTTTCACGGTCGGAGGCACCGCTATATCCTGACGTTCCCAGAAGCAAACGCTTGTAGCTACTTCCTTAAATCATGCTGAGCTTATTGCACTCCATGAAGCAAGTAGAGAATGTGTATGGCTAAGGTCAATATATCAACACATTCGATCATGCAGTGGATTACTTGTAAATATGGAGCTGACAATATTATATGAAGATAATGCCGCATGCGTCGCCCAAACAAAGGAAGGATATATTAAAAGTGATAGAACCAAACATATCCCTCCAAAGTTCTTCTCATACACCCAAGAGCTTGAGAAGAATAAAGACATTGAAGTAAGATATGTCCGATCATGCGACAATGCTGCAGATCTCTTCACGAAATCACTACCTACCTCGGTGTTCAAGAAGCATATATATGACATTGGAATGCGCCATCAACGAAATCTATAAACTTGATCACTCGAGGGGGAGCATGCTAGTTGCACTCTTTTTGTCCTTCTAAGGTTTTTCCCAATGGGTTTTCCTAGAAAGGTTTTTAACGAGGCAACAAAAGACACGAGTCAAGAAACATAGTAAAACTGGTCTCCAAGGGGGAGTGTTATAATAGTTAAATGCATTTCACTATATGCATTCCACTATATGGAACCCATTTACCTACTCCCAAACACTAACTTATGCTTTTCCTCTTCTATATAAATGATGCATTTCCTTCATTTGTAAGAACACACAATTCATAACTTCAATAAGAAGAAATAGCAAATCCTTCATTCTCTCTCAATCTTCATTTCATCAGTATCCCGTTCTTTACCGGGTATAATATTTTGTTCTCATTTATCGAAATGATAAATTATACCATTCTTTTTATAACAGTCATAGATTTCTTTTCTATTAATATCTTAGTTTTTTTAGTTTTAATGACCTCTATAGTTTTTTGTTTTGTTTACTACAGTTTAGAACTACTTCAAAAATATATTGAAAAACCTTCATTGTTTACCTCGTCTTGAACCTTTACAAACCTTGACACAACACTGCTAATATGCCAGTTGCATATATCAGAATACAATTTCGATCGAATAATCAGAAATTTCAAAAAATGTTTATTTTAGATGAATATGCACGGACAACAGATTTACACAAATATGATTATTATTTTTTAACGTCTATTATATTAATCAAATTGGGAACGGGTAATACAATTTATTCAAAAGCCATGTCGGTGGAATTGTAAAACAACAATACATTAAATCACTATTATCTGCTTTCTTCAATAAAAAATCTGCAGCTTGATTCCTTTCATAGTTAACATGAGCCAAATAACATTGTGGAAGCTTCTCCATCCACCAACGAATATCATGAAGAATATTTCCCAAATCTGTGCTTTACTCACCATTATTGATTAATCGAGTCAGTTCTGAACAATCACTTTCAAACTACACAAATCTCCAATTTTTAACCCAAGCCAATTGAAGTACATGGAGGAAACCTATTGTGGAATATGATTTTTGTTTATGTGACAAAATTATACGATTTTCATTCATATAAAATTCCGAAAAAGATTAAACGAATCTATATGGAATTCAGATTTGTCTACTAATTTCGTATAACATCGAACTCAGTCAACATATATTTGTTTTTCTCTCCTCACACCGACTTACTACCGTCCGTTAGTGTTATTATTTTTGTTATTTAAAACGTATTGTTATTTAAATTATTAAATATACAATTGAACGATTTAATGTTAATTAGCTAAACCCTACAAAAAAAATAATTGAAATATTAGCGGACCAAACCCGACAATTAAAGCATGGATCGTAACAACAAACAGTATATATACTTTATCTATTAGGTATCGACGCAATATATTTTATATATTCGCATCGTGCACCGTCTTGTTCCTTTTGACAACAACCTGTTACCAATATTTTAATTACAAATTTTCAAGGAATAATTCCGCATCTAATCTCAGAGATATATATACCAAATGTTCACGTGCATCTTTCAAATCTAACTAGGTGTACACCAAAAGTACGTGTTAATTATATAAGATGATCCCAATAATAACATATTATACATGTTAGTTAACTTGTCTGTTACAGATCGAAGAGAGTGCAATTGAAAGAAAGATAACCAAAAAAAAAACAAAATAGAAATTGCAAAAATACTATTTTTTATGTGTACATTTGCAAAAATACCATTTAGGGTGTTCATTTGTAAAAATACCATTTAGGGGTGTTCATTTGTAAAAATACTACTAATTATATATTTTTAAATCTTATATCTCAAAATTCTAAACACTAAAAAATGTTTTGACCCTTAAACCCCAATAAACCCTTATAACTAAACCCTAATAGAACATAGTTAACCCAAACATAAATCATATAAAGAAAAAATAATTTTGGAAAAGTAGCATTTTTGTAAAGATTTCAAAAATGTGACATTTTTGTAAAGTGTTATTTTTTGAAATTTTTTTAAAAAAAGAGCAAAACATTATAAAAACTATTAAACGTTGATGAAAGTTATCAAACTATGGACATAAAAAAAAAAAAAAAAACTTGGTCGAGTTATTGAGTTTGACGATAAAATTTAACATCAAAATTATATTTACACATTATTATACAAAAACATCAAAAATGTTCTATGTTCTCCTAAATAAATTAGGAAAACGTCAAAAATCTGTCTATTCCAATTTCAGATATATATACGAAGGTTGTTTTGAACAACTTGTTCATTTGATCTCTTCGATTTTAGTTGATAAATTGTATTGACTAAAAAGGTGGAGTTTTAAGAAACTATATAAATAATAATATATTTCGCGTTTTTTATGTTAAAAAATATAATTTAACATCTAACCATAAACGACAATATATGGTATAAATTTTCAAAAATTTCAAAAAAATCTAAAATAAAACGAAAAAAATTATGAAACGGAAGAAGGAGTACTAAAGATGGTTTAAGCTAATATATGATTGACATAGAAATGGTTGTTTTTTAATTGTATTCTAACTAATTTGACGAGAAATCATATACTGTAAAAGTTTTAAAGAAAACCAAAAAAAAGGTTGTGAAACCGTTCGAGGAAGGTTGGGGGAAGGTGCAAATGACGTTGTGCGTTACTAACGTTAGAGAGACAGTTAAACACCTTTCAAACTGACACGTGGCAGTTTGCTTAATGGACGACAGTTAGTTGTTTGTTGAGGATTACAGTCTGGATTTTTGGCTCCAAATTTAAAAAGTTATTAAAATATTTAAAATGTTTTAAGTGAGATGATTTCACAGTCCAATTGGCCAAACTCTATTTGTCGTTTTGTGCCATGTCATCAAACTTTGAATTTTAATTTTTTTTTTCCGACCACTAACTTTTTACATATTTTTGTGTGGCCGTTTCTTTGTAACAAGTTTATGAAACAGAATATTAATCGTATTATTATGAATTATGAAATGATATCTACATATACTATAATGAAGTTTCCTTTCTTATAATATGATTTTGAATTGCGACAATAAATTTACTTTCCACATCTAACAACTGGAAGAAAAAAACTGAAGCACATTTCTATAGTAATATAAAATATAATTTGTGTTTGTTTATATCCCAATTTTGTAGCTTTAGGTAGTTCGAAGTTTGAACCTTTTTCAGTTAAAAGGATAAGCTTAAATAACTGAGAAAGGTTAAAAAAATTACAAAACAAGTTAATATTTGAAAACTGTAATTTCATTGCTCAGAACAGTTACAAAAACAAGTTAATATTTTGAAAATTAACATATACATACAAAAAACTGCATTTTTTTAAAACTGATTTTTTTAGTTATCAGCTACAAACTTTGTAACTGTAGTCAAAATTTTATTTGATTGCGTTTATTCTGGTATTATTGCCTGGTCCATTACGTTGCAAAACTGTAACTACTTTTAAACTTATTTTAATAAAAAATTCAAAATTAGACGTTTTGTATAGTACTATAAAATTTTAAAAAATTTAAAAGAAAAAAGGTATATTGGAATACAGGCTGGCGTCGTCAGTCAAAAGTCAGAAATGCATAAAAAACTGTCTTTACCCAAACGGCCAAACCTAACCGTTATCGTCTTTATTTTTTTTCAGATATTTTATTTTATTTCGAAATTTGATTTATTATTTTTGATTTTTTTCCAAAAAAATTCAAAACAACTTTCTATTTTTTTTTTCACCTCAGATTGTGCGAATAATAATCAGACCTTTCCTTGTAGGTTTCCGTGATTTTGTCGCTTTTCAAAACTTCCCAAACAAACCCACGCGCTTCTCAACGCGCCCGTACTTCACTCTCTCTTTTTCACGTAGTCAACACTCGACTGTATCACACGCTCGTGTAACAAAAAAGACACACAGACTCATCGAGATGATGACACGTGTAAACCTACAGCTGTATCCCAAAACTTTCAAAACCGCTTGCGTGGAAGAAGCGGTGCCCATGGGACCATGACCTTCTCCACCGTCTCAACCGGTTACCGGTTTTTTCCCCTTCTTCTCTGTATAAATACTTTTTTTTCTCTCTTCTGTTTTCTCGACCTTCTTCTTCGTCTTCTCTAAACCGAAGAAACAAAACAAAATAAAACTCTTCTCTAATGGCGGATCGGGTTAAAGGTCCGTGGAGTCAAGAGGAAGATGAACAGTTACGGAGGATGGTGGAGAAATACGGACCGAGGAATTGGTCGGCGATTAGCAAATCGATCCCAGGTCGATCTGGGAAATCGTGTCGGTTACGGTGGTGTAATCAGTTATCTCCGGAGGTCGAGCACCGGCCGTTTTCTCCTGAGGAAGACGAGACGATCATCTCTGCTCGTGCTAAGTTCGGTAACAAATGGGCGACGATCGCTCGTCTTCTCAACGGTCGTACGGATAACGCCGTGAAAAACCACTGGAACTCGACGCTTAAACGGAAATGCAGCGGAGGTGGAGGTGAAGATGGTAGTTTCGTTCCGGCCACGGAGGAAGATCAAGATCGGCCGAAGAAAAGGCGATCTGTGAGCTTAGATTCGAACGGTGGTGTTTCTGCTCCGGTGGATACTGGATTGTACATGAACCCGGAGAGTCCCACCGGAATCGATGTCAGTGACTCAAGCACGATTCCATCTCCGCCGTCTCCGCCTGTAGCTGTTCAGCTTTTCAAGCCAATGCCGTTTTCCGGCGGTTTCGCGTTACCGGCTCCGGTGGAAATATCTTCGTCGTCGGAAGATCCGGAGACGTCGTTGAGCTTGTCGCTTCCCGGAGCTGAGGTCAATTATGAGTCAAAGAACACGAGTTCGAGCCACCACAACAATATCGCGTTGATGTTTCCGCGATTTGAGAGTCAAATGAAAATCAATGTAAAGGAGAGAGGAGGAGAAGAAGCAATCGTCGGACGTAGAGCTGAGTTTATGACGGTTGTGCAGGAGATGATAAAGGCGGAGGTTAGGAATTACATGGCGGAGATGGAGAAAAACACCGGCGGTGGTGGATTTGTCGTCGGAGGTTTGTATGAATCCGGTAACGGAGGTTTCAGGGATAGTGGAATAACACCGAAAGTTGAGTAGTGGTTTGGTAAATGTGAGAGAGAGAGAGTTAGGAAACTCAAGAGCATTCATTTTTGGGGGTTTATGGTGAAATGGAAAACAAAAAAATGTACAGAGGAATTAAAATTTCTATGGAATAATCTTAATTCTAGTCTTTTTTTTTTCTTGTTGGGTGTTGATGATCATCGATAAACTATAACAAGTAGCTCAAAATATATGTTAAACTTGATTTTCTTCTAGACTTAAAACCATGATTAGAGAGACCTTGTAAGTAACATAGCTTGCGACATATAGTACAGTGTCAAAATCAACGAAAATATAAGATAACAACAAAAAATATTTTTTTATACATGATACAAAAGTTTCAATAGGCTGTTTAAAAATTTCATGTCCTTTATAGTACAGATTAAAAACTCTAACAAGATGTAGAAGTTTATCATATAAACTGTAGGAATTGTTTTTTTGTCATTGCAATCTAAATAAACAAATCAAAACTGAACTGAAATAATCGATCCAAAAATCAAACTATATTTTTCGTATGAGGTGTTAAAATGGGTAATCCGATTCAACTAGACCCAAATCCACATGGGATCGAGATTTTAATGGATGAGTTTGACTCGACCCATTTATTATATGAGTTGAATTTACATACCCAAATCCAACAACATTAAATATATGGGTACCTAAATACAAATTAAATATCATAATAAATTAATTAAGAAAATAACACAATTTCATATTATTATAAATAAACAAAAGTTTTCAACTTACAAGTAACAAACTAAATTAAAATATCTTCGTATGTTAAGATAAATAAAAACCACAAAACCGTAAAACCAATAAAATCAATAAAACCATAAAACCAAGACTAATTTTAAAAAACGCTTTCTTCGTTGGGTTTATCTGCTTCCTTGGATGCATATGCTTCGTCGCCATCATCATCAGTTTCATTGTCTACAAATAAGAAGAAAAACTAGGTTTTCACCCGCACTATGTGCGGGAACATTCGTTGTATATGTTGTAAGCTAAATTTGGCTTTTGTATTGTATTAGAATATTAATATCAGCTTAACAATTTTGAATTAGGGATTTAGCCAAAAAGTGTTAAAATGGGTAACTCGACCTGACGCAAACCCACATGGATTTGAGATTTAATGGGGTTTGACCCGAACCTATATGTTATATGAGTTGAATTTAGATATCCAAATCTAATAATATAAAACTCATTGACTTAATGGGTTATATGAGTTACTCACATATAAATTAAAATATAAGAATAAATTAATAGATAAATCAAAACAATCCATATTATTATAAATCGGACCAACATTTTCAACTTTTCAACTAACAAATTAAATTAAAATGTGTATGTATCTTAAAATAAAATAAAATAAAAATCATAAACCTAATAAAATCAATAAATCAATAAAAGCAATAAACCATTGATTAGTTTTAAAAGATACTTCGGTCTTAGTTGGATGATGATAAGAAAAAAACATATTTGTTAATTTTTTTAAAAACACTTGATAACCTTTTAGAGTTATCATATATTATTATTTTATTTTAATAAAATATGTGATAAATCAATCAGTAATTCATGATCCTATTGAGTTTATCTGCTAAATTCATAAACCCATTAGGGGTAACTCACCAAAGACTCATTTATTTATATGGGTTAAAAATATATCCCTAATCCACTTAAATTATGGACGGGTTTGGATAACCTATGTGTAATGACCCTTTTGACACACCTACATGTAAGTTCATATGAGTTTATTTTTTTTTGTTTAGACAAAGATTGAGTAGTTTCCAATAAAAATTTATTGTTTATGTTTCAATATTTCTATTATTTCAAATATAGTTTTATAAAATATTTTTGTTGATATAAATAATACTCATATTATCACAATAAATATATTAAAAATTGACAAATTTATGAATTTAGAAACTATTAGATGTTTGTATAATTTGCAATTATTTATTTCGTGTGATCTAATTTTTTGGTTAAATAAAAATAGTTTTTTTCTTATGAATTTTAGTCTATTAAATATTTTTTTTCGATTAAATGAGAAGCACAACCACTTTCTCCATTTTAAAAGTATTAGATGGATTTATTTTTCTCTATCCTCTTGGTAATATTCTGGGAGATACACAACTGTTTTTCCCATTTTTCTATATTTTTGGTCATTTCATACTTTTATTTTAAAGATGAATTGTTTGGCATATTCTGCCCGTTCTAGAACTGTAGATATTTTTTTACAAAAAACTTTCTACCTAATTGGATTAATGTGTAGTTGACAAAAAAAGAATTTCAATTTTACACTCGCCGCTAACTTCTCACCAAAAACCAAGTTTATAAGCAATACAAAGTATACAACTTATTTATATTTATGTTTGTTTAATATAATTAATATATGTATGCACTAACCCGTCTAATACTTCTAATAAATTAAAATTAATGCAAAAGAAAAATAAAAAATCTTAAAAAAATTAAACTACTTTTTATATAATTAATAGGATTATTTCGTTCCATAAAAATTTTAAATAACATTTTTATCAAATTATTTTTTTTCTAATTTTTTCTATTATTTGATTTGATTGTCGGTTTAACTTAATAACCAAATTAAAACAAATTAAATATTTAGGTTTAGATGCCTGTTAAATTAGGCTTCATGCTCTTACCGTTCTTCTTCAATTTCTTTTTTTTATATAGAATTTCTTTGGATCAAAGTTCATTTTCATACTGATCAAATGACATTAATGGAAGTCCGATGATTTAACATGGCCTCCTCGGGCCTCCAGGACCACGCCAGATCTGATTGGACGCGGCGCTAGTTGGGACCCGCCTAAGGTGGGACCTAGACACCTGGGTTATAAAAAAAAAAATTACCAAAAAAAAATGACATTAATTTTTGCTATCGAAGAGGGTGAATCTTAGTGAGGATTAAGGTTCACATGACATGGTTGATGTAAGAACTGAGTATATATATGTGGCGAATGCAGCTCAAGAAAATCTTTCCTTCGGTATACCTACCTACGCATAGAGTGTTACCTTTATATGAGTCATATACTGTCAGGATTAATCTTCAATGTTCCCAATTCCTGCATCTTTTAATACCATTTGTTATACGTCTGTAAACCTGATTCAAGCTGGAATTGAAGAGCCCTCTCATGAGAAAAATATATTGGCATGGCACACCGTACTTCTTAATGTACAACATAAACATAAGAGAAGGTAGATGCAATTTTCTTAGAAACGAAGAGCCATATACCAATGTACAACATGAACAAAACAGAAAATGTTCATAACTCAAAAAAAAAAATTTGAATTGACAGATTTGGAAGCACTTAACTTTAATGTGAAATTTCCATTTGATCTGCATACTAAAGAAACACAAATAGGATACGATCAAAAGGATGAAAGCAAGAGCCAAAACATAGAAAGCAGAGTCTCTTGGTTGTAGCCAATGATACAGGAATTGATATAGTGATATACACAACATCAAAAGGTTATTTTCTCTAATTGCAATTCGACATTTGATGTTGTTTCATAATGTCTTAACCAGCCTCACAAGCCCCCCAAACCAGAGCCACTACCTAAATGCTTGTACTCCTTAGCCTCAAGATGATCGTCGTGCTCAGCAAAACCCGTGCTTCCTTTCTTTAACGCAACCAAGTTCCTGTTCTTGCAAGGTTTATCACACACAAGACAGACTTTGTCGACACGCATAAAATTTTCACCACACTTCTTGCAGAAAACATGCCCACATGAGCTAAGTGCCACAAGGAACCAAAGAAGATAAAAAATTCCAGAAAAGAAAAGTGACCAAAGAAGATAAAATTACCTGTGACCCAATTGAGCTAGGAATAATGTCGTCGACACGTTTAAGACCATCGATGAGAGCAATTTTTGATTTCTCAAATTTTAAAAGAACAGTATCTCCCATAATGGCCTATTTAAATTGGAAAAAATAAAAATTTAAGAAGCAAAAACACAAAAGAGAAAGTATGATAGTCGTCCAAAGAGAGATAAGGAGAAGCTTACCAAGTAAAGTTTACTACACTCAGAACAGGGAAGTAAGGCGAGTGAGGAATCGCGCCTATGAGTCCATTGGAACGTTTCAGAGTGATCCAAGCTTGAACTGTTGTAACGTCACCTTCTTGAATACCTTCTTCGCCTTCTGTTTTGTAAGTGACTTCTATTTTCAGAGAAGGTTTCATTTCTAACACCTTTTCGATGTCTGAAACATCGGTTTCTGACAAACCCACAACCTCTCTGAGCAGTTTAGAACGCTCTTCCATGCTCAGTTCTTGAAACTCTTGGAATGATTTAACCTGCAACGCTATCTTTTTAGCAGCAGCGTCACTAAAATGAGGAAGTTGCAAGAAAGAAGCAATGCTTTCTGAAGATGACTTCCTTGCACTAAGAGGAACAGCCTGCAATCAAACAACAACATTAATAAAGCTGAGAAATCTTCAATGTTTTAGGCAAAAATTAAACTTGGAAAAGTCTTAATACCTAAACAATGCATTGAGATAGCTCCATTACTCCAAGTGCAGGACATAACCATCCATGTCTTTGTTCATTGCGGGGTATAGCCGCCATCTGCAAGACACTCACAGTATCAACGGGTTTTGCATTTTAACATAAATATTTTCTTCCTCTCTTTCTCTCTCCTATCGATCATCTGTCGTCAACACCGTCTTCACCAACAAAGACGAAGCTTGATTTAACTCATGTAGTGCACTTGTGTCGGAAAATGTAAGAGGTACAAAAATCTAACTCATGACAGCATGTAATCTTCATTGGTTTTATAGGCTCAATAGAAAATTGATAGATGTAGATACTATATGCAAGTCTACTAAAATTGAACATGAGCAGAATTTGTAAGAGCAAGAAGAGATCCCTGAAGCAAGAAGAAAGATTTCAATTAAATAATAATGAAGATCAAATAACTTGACACCACAAACATTCAACGAAAGACTTACACATAAGCAAGAGAAGCACAGCTCCTAATCTCATCTGGAATCTGACCACCCATTTTATTACCTTGCAAGTCTCTGCAAAAAGACATCAACTTCGTAAAGGATCACAACACCAAGTTTAACCACAAACTTATAGGTTTCAAGGGAATAGAGAGGAACAAATCTTCAAAATCTGAAATTGGTTAGAATTTATCATCAGACCATGAGTACGGTCTTGAAAAATTCTATTTCATTTATCTCGTGTCGACTTTGCACAATGATTATCAACTTCTATAGTGAAAAAAAAAATGTTCATACTTGAATCCATTTCAGCTCTGGGATATATGCAGATACTATATGCAAGTCTACTAAAATTGAACATGAGAATCAATAATACACTAAAAGTAACCAATTTTCAGAGGAAAGTCTCATATTTCACCACCAAAATCTGCGTGACCAGGTGTATCTACCATGTTAAGCTCGTTATCCTTCCAAAACACTAATGTCACCTGTCGAAAAATTTCACATAAACCTTAGTCTTCCCGTGATCTCCTTCCATCAATCTCATCAAACCTTCGACCTTTTTTGCATCACACAAACACAAAATCAGACTGATACTACAAAATTAAGCTAAAAGAATAGCCAAGACAAATGGGCAATAAAGTTCAGACCCCATTCGTTCCTATATCACATGATATTGATACCCTTCTTCATAAGATTGCTAAAGTGGAGACCGTTTCTGATGTCTCTCAGAGATTTGGGTCTCAAGTCTTAAAGCCTATGTTTATAGATCTCACAACACACTAACAATAACATGTGACTTCACTTGACACAAATTTACTTCCTCTGTTTTTTAGCTCTCTCTACAAAAATCTTTCTACACACCAAAATGTTAAAAATAATGTGATACAAAAGTAAAATCATCTCTTTTGTGAATCTCACACTAAAAAGCAGTTCCACTAAATACAAAAAGAACTTAAAGGTCTAATACTTTCAAAAGCTTGAATATGATTTAACATAAAAAGAATTTTTGTGTAGGCAATTTGTATTACTATAATGGGGGAAAGCAAAGGCCTTACCAGATCAGAAACATACTGGAAACTCCTTGTCTGCTTCCCATCACCATAAACTGTCAATGGTTATTTCCTTAGTGCCTGTTCAATTATTTAAAAACTCAGACCATCATTACTCTAATTATCCACAAAACGTTTCTTTAATCCTTTATTGTTTGTGCCAAATAAATTATTAAAACCAACCTGTGCAACAAAGTTGCTGACCACACGCCCATCATCTATACACATTCTTGGACCGTATGTGTTGAAGATCCTAGCAATCCTGACCTTTGTGACACAAAATTAGTCTTGAAACGCTCTCTGCCTCCTTCTTTTTCATCGATTACTAAAACAAACACATAACTTGGCTTTGAAATCGTGGACAAATGAGAAACTAACTAACCTCAACATTGGCACCTCTGTGATAGTCCATGGTCAGCGTCTCTGCCGTACGTTTCCCTTCATCGTAGCAACTACGAACACCTGTTTCGACCAGTCACAAGAACCATGATTAAGTCAATAACATATCAAAAAAATCCCAAAGAAGAAGAAGAATTCGATTAGAACCCTAAAAGTAGTCTTCCCGTGATCGACACGGAGAATCTAGAACTAAGGTCCATGAGAGTAGTCTTCCCGTGATCGACATGAGCTATAACGGAAGAAGAAAGATTAGATTAGAACCCTAGAAGAAGGAAAAGTAGAAGAATCGATTAGACCCTAGAAGAATTCGATTAGAACCCTAGAAGAAGAAGAAGAAGAATCGATTAGACCCTAGAAGAAATCGAGAGATCGCTTCAGATCGATCTAGAAGAAGAAGAAGAAGCAAGCGAAATTTTTTCTCGAAGAAGAAGAAGCAAGAATGCGGCTTGCCCATCTCTCGGAACCCTCGACCTTTTTTAAAACAAAATTACAATTTTGCCATTACTGAGTTTGGGTCGGAATCCAGGATCCGCGCCTGACCCGGTTCCAGTCCAAAAATGTCTGAAATTGAACCTAAAATTACTGAAATTGCCACTGAAAAATTACAAAATTACCCATTTCAATTGAATTTCTATAGTTTAAAATCAATGGCAATTTCAGTAATATTAGATAGGATTTTGGACATTTACTCTAAATGACTTCTGTTTTAATAGTATAGAGATATATCATCAATTGAGATAATATTAATAGCTAGTATTAAAATCAATAAATATAAATGATAAATGTATCTCTTTCATTAGTTGTAAAACTAAATAACCAAGATCTTGTACAAAGTAAAGTTTTCACATGTAGCTGACTCCGGTATTTGTACAAAGTAAAGCTTAGAACATGTTTAGGAAACTCTAATATTTTAAAGTACTCTAATATATATTAGCTTTTTATTTTTATGATAAATTCGTGGGTTACCCACTACCCTAATGGGTTTACCCATTAAACCTATAACCCTGATAGGGTAACCCACCAAAACCCATTTATTTATATGGGTAAAAAAATTCAACCCTTACCCGCTAAAATTAGGGTTTTTAATAAAAAATCCCCTCAACTATACACGGATCATAAAAAATCTCCTCAACTATACTCGGATCATAAAAAATCCCTTCAACTATTTTTTTAGTATAAAAATCCCTCAACTATACTTCGTTAATAAAATCAACCCTCCATCTACAATAACGTTTAATCCTAATAAAAATTGTTGTCTTTTGTTAGAAAAACGACAAAGCGTCTCAAATATTGATCAAAACATCAAGTTGTTTACATGAAAACAACACAAAACGAATCTTATGACATAAAATGTGATCGTAGGTGTACTGTAAATCGTGATTAATGCAAATTTCATTCAGGAAATCAGCCGCAATCTTAGGTTTACTATAGAGTTTCACCACACCTATTGAGTAACAAATGTTTTCGTTGTAGGATCTCACAACCATAGACTGACTGTTTATTGAAGCATATAATCTCCAATCAAAGCGATTTTGAACACAAGTTGGAGCTCATTTCTTCTTTGCGCACTTCTGTTGTTTTCATGTAAACAACTTGATGTTTTGGTCAATATTTAAGACGTTTTGTCATTTTTTTGTAACAAAAGACAACAATTATTATTGGGATTAAACGTTATTGAAGACTGATGGTTGATTTCATTAACAAAGTATATTTGAGGGGTTTTTTTACTAAAAAAATAGTTGAGGAAATTTTTCAAGATCCGGCGATAGTTGAGGGGATTTTTTATTAAAAACCTCTAAAATTATGGGCAGATTTGGGTAACCCATGGATATTGACCCATTTTGACACCCCTAATTCAATCTAGTATTTCTTGTGATTTGTTATGATTTGTCAAATCCTATGTTATTAGACATTGATTTAGAACTCAATTAAAATACAGTGTTATTAAACTAGTAGTTTGAAAAAATAACTTCAAATCCCCTGTTATTGAAACATACGACAGATTTATTTTTTTAATGATTTCAAGAAATTTAAGAGGGATTTAAAATGATTTCTTTGTTAAAAATACGAAGAGCCAAATCACATGGTTTTAAATGGGATTGTAGAGAATTTTATATTAAACTTCATCAAGTCACACAGAATCATTAAAATCATATAAAATCTCATTAAAACTCAAATCCTTTTAAATGTCAGATTGAATACACACTCCTTAAGTAAATACAACGTTTACATATACGAACCAAAATAGAATGGAAGTGCTAATAAACAAAAAAACAATGTTGTGATCCTTTGCATTCCTTGCGAGCAAATGGGTTTTCACATTCTTCTCTCTGAGTTGAAACGAGTTCCGTAGTTCGACCAGCTCGTGGCCAGTCTTCCGGGTGATCGATCATTAGCATCAACGTGAGTTCCTTCGGTTTTTTTTTTATTTTAAACGAATTTTGGTAAAAGATTTTTGGAATCTCGGCTATTTCGGTCATTCGATTATCTTGGTTGAAATTTGTTTAAAATAGAAATTTGGAAACCATCGAATCAAACCCGTTACCGAAGTTTACAAAGTACTTATACCGGTCGGTTCGGTCTCCAATCGGGTTGGGCCGAATACCCCCAATTCCCAGACACTTCTACAGCGATGTTAAAAAGGTAAAAACAACAAAAAGCGGCGCTAAAACTACGTCGTTTCTGCGTTTAGACGGGATTTGTTCGTTGCTGGGTTTTGTCTCAAAGCAAAAAAGCGACTTTGATTTTTCGTAGATCTAACGATTTCACTCCTCGACTTCTTTTTCAATTCCCCACTCGCATTTTCTCCGGCGATACGGTCATATCGGAGAACTTCCCCCCGGCGATTAGATGGCTCTGGCGTCGATCTCGTCAATCGGCGCGACGATCTCATTCCTAATCTATTGCGTTCTTCCCTTTACAAATGCGGCTAGTGCCGGTGCTAGATCGCAACGTCCCATGGTGTTCCCTTTGTTTCTCTCTCAATCAAACGCTTCTTCTTCTTCTTCGAGATCTGTGTCTATTCACCATCGGAAACTCCACAAGACCGATTCAAAATCACTGAATCACTCTCGTATGAGACTCTACGACGATCTTCTTCTTAACGGGTAAGTAAACCCACCTTCGTTTCGATCCGGATTTACAGATTTTCCGATCTGGGTCGTGTTAGGAGGAATGAAATTTCATCGATTTTGTAGGTATTATACGACGCGGCTTTGGATTGGTACTCCTCCCCAAATGTTTGCTCTTATAGTGGATTCTGGGAGTACTGTTACTTATGTCCCTTGTTCTGACTGTGAACAATGTGGCAAACACCAGGTAATGCTCGAGTTTCCGAATCGTGTTTGAAGAACGAAATGTTCTTGTTTTGTGTGTTTACTTTCTTATTGTTATTGATCAGGACCCAAAATTTGAGCCAGAATTGTCAAGCACCTATCAGCCTGTGAAGTGTAACATGGACTGTGATTGTGACGATAATAAAGAACAATGTGTTTACGAGAGAGAGTATGCAGAACACAGCAGTAGTAAAGGTGTGCTTGGAGAAGATCTTATATCGTTTGGCAATGAAAGCCAGTTGACACCTCAACGAGCTGTTTTCGGTTGTGAAACTGTGGAAACCGGTGATCTTTACAGTCAACGTGCTGATGGTATTATCGGATTAGGCCAGGGGGATCTCAGTCTTGTGGATCAGTTAGTAGATAGAGGTTTGATTAGTAACTCTTTTGGTTTGTGTTATGGAGGGATGGATGTCGGTGGAGGTTCAATGGTTCTTGGGGGTTTCAGTTACCCATCTGATATGATTTTCACTGACTCGGACCCGGATCGTAGGTATGTTCCAAGGACTGCTTTGTCTGATTGGTGAATGGATCTTGTATAATCCTAACAGATACGTTTAATACCTTTCACACATTTACTCTAGTTTCGGGATGGCGACAGTCCATATTACAATATAGATTTGACGGGGATACGTGTTGCTGGGAAGCAGTTGTCGCTGAACTCAAGAGTATTTGACGGAGAACATGGCGCTGTTTTAGACAGTGGTACAACATATGCTTATCTCCCAGACGCAGCGTTTGCAGCATTTGAGGAAGCTGTAAGATGTTTATATATTTTACCTCGTAAACTGTTCTGAGAATTGTCAATGTCTGGTTCAGTTGCCAGTTTTCTTGAGGATTGTAGATATTCATTGTTTTCCTCTACCCTGTTTATGTGTGCCTTTTCTTACGTTGGCTGTATTGTAGGTATTGAGAGAAGCTTCCCCATTGAAGCAGATTGATGGCCCTGATCCTAATTTTAAAGATACTTGCTTCCATGTCACTACAAGGTATTGTGTCTTGCAAGCTTGTGATCCTTTTCATACCTATCAATCAAGGGAAGTTACTGACAAATAGATTGTGTTATGCTCAAGTGATGATGCCTCTGAACTTACAAAGATATTCCCATCAGTCGAGATGCTGTTCAAGAGTGGGCAATCATGGCTGTTGTCCCCTGAAAACTACTTGTTTCGAGTAAGTAATTTTTTCCGTTTTTCTCTCTAGTCTATTTGTGTCTGGTGTTGGTTTCTGATGTGGTTGGTTACTTTTTGTTCAACAAAAGCATTCCAAGGTGCACGGAGCATACTGTCTCGGTGTTTTCCCAAATGGAAAAGATCACACAACTCTTTTAGGAGGTAAATGGATATCTGTTTTTTCCCATTTCTGGCTACGTTCATATGTTTTAGTATTTTTACTCTACTTGCCAATTGGTTTACTGGTAATTAATATCAGGCATTGTGGTTCGCAATACACTTGTTGTGTATGATCGTAAGAATTCTAAGGTTGGATTCTGGAGAACCAATTGTTCAGAGTTATCGGATAGGCTTGATATTGATGGTGCACCTCCACCTGCCACTTTACCTTCAAATATTTCAAATCCATCCCTCAATACATCGAGCAATCTCCCAGGTTAGCGACATCTAGAGAATTTAATCTAAACTCTTCTTTCCAAGAAAATACAACTAAAGAATAACTTATTTTCATGTCTCCTGATGTTTTGCGCGTGGTACATATTTCCTCAGGCGAGATTCAAATTGGTAAAATAAACCTTGACATTCAACTAACAGTCAATTCGTCCTATCTGGAACCTCGCATTGAAGAGCTCCCCAAGATATTCTCCAAGGAGCTCGATGTCAAATCTTCACAGGTGAGCAAAAAATGATAAACACTTAGTAAGCCTTAAACACTGTTTTTTTTTGTTGCTAATATTGAGCATGACAATTGTGAAAAATGTCCTTCCTCACAGGTCTCTTTATCGAATCTCACCTCCAAAGGAAACAACTCCCTCATCAGAATGGCTGTTGTCCCTCCTGAACCTTCTAGTTCGTTTTCAAATGTCACAGCAATGGTATGATCATACACGAAAAAACTTTTCCTTACATTGATCGATTTTATCCTCATACTTACCTTTCCTTTGTGCTTCTCGTAGAGTATAGTTTCTCGGTTTACCAATCATCAAATCCAGCTTCCCGACATTTTCGGAAACTACCAGCTCGTTAATTACAAACTCGAGCCTTCAAATAAACGGTACACCATTCATTCTTAACCGTAATCATAGACTATCACTCCCTTTGTCTCCAAAACAAAAGTCTTTTTTTCCTTTCGTTTTAGGAGGACAAGGTGGCAGATGAAAAACATTGCGGTTGTGACAGCGGTTGGGATCATCAGTGTAATCGTCGGGTTATTAGCTTACGGAGTTTGGTTGATATGGAAACGCAAACAAGCATCAAATCCATACAAACCTGTTGATGAAGCCATAGTAGCTGAACAAGAACTGCAACCTATATGAATAAACCTGGTAACTTGTTTTGTTTTTCATTTTCTCCTCTGATCATACAAACTTGTTTGGTCTTAATGATCAAAACATCAGAATACCAACTGTCTTAATGATCTTTTATTGTTTAGTAAATAATGCCACCTTTGTGTTTTATAATTTATTTAACTTATAGATCGTTTTGTTTAAATTTAGACTCTATGTTTTTGGTTTCTATCTCATTACTCATGTGTAAAAGATTGTTGTATAGTGCAGAACAGTGCATTCAATCGATTTTTTTTGTTTTTTGTTTTATTTAAACGAAAGGAGTAAAAATTATGTTCTCGTTTGTGTTACAATAATTACAAACAAGTGAACTGTGCTCCGACCAAAAAAAAAAAAAACAAGTGAATTGTGCTTTTCAAACGACTTTTGGTTCTTTCTTTGTAAAAACAAAAACTCCACAAGTAACACACATTTTCTATTTAAACGCTTTGGTTCTTCAGATACTTGTGAATCCTTTAACTAAATGGTTTCCTTTTAACTCTCTTGTAATTTGACCAACTCTATATTATCTGTCCATTTTTGATACTCCTTCCCTATCCTATTAAATGATTTTTTAGAAATTTTTTTTTTTTTTTGTCTCAAATTAGATGATCTTTTAAGTTTTCAAAGTAAAATTAATTATGTTTGTGTTGTTTTTGACTATTTAAATTTTGCAGAATAGTTTTCTATTGGTTAAATTGTATTGGAATTGATGGTTTTATGTTGAAAAATAGAAAATTAAATAGTTTTTTAATTTGTGTGTAGAAATCTTAAAAATCATTTAAAATGATACAGAGAAGTATTTAATAATTAAAAAAATGCCTAATTTGACGCTAAGCATAAAAAAGGAAAACATAATTTTTATGTTAACAAATAGTATATCTATGGTAACACTTACCAAAAACGACAATGCATATTTTCCGTCAAATATTATTTTATATGCTAATAAATGCATTTATGGTTAAAAAAATGTAAATAGGAAATATTTCAAAATGAATGAAACAAAATTGACCCATTTTATTATTTATTAATATAACATTTTTTCGACATTAATTTCAAAATTTTTTTAAAAAAAAGTAATCAGACAAAACTCTTTAAATTTGGGGGAGGTGTATTCATTCTAACATTTCAAATGATTTGTTATGATTTGTCAAATCCTATGTTATTGGATCATAGATTTAAAAAACTTGGATTTAAAAGGGATTTGAGAGGATTTCTTTATTAAAAATACAAAGAACCAAATCACATGATTTTAGGTGTGATTGTAAAGAATTTTATATTAAATTCCTTAAAATCACACAATAAAATCATCTAAAATCTCATTAAAACTCAAATCCCTTTAAATAGAATACATCCACTCCCTTTTTATCTTTTTTCTTTAAGTGATAATTTTAGTAGAGTTCTAATTTTATGTCCCCTTCAAATTTTAACCAACTTCCAATATGTTTGATGAGAATCTATGAGAATCGTACTAAATCATTTGAGATCTTTGAGAATCGAAAGGAAAACAGAAAGACAAAAAAAGGAGTAAAAAGGAAAAAAGGAAAGAAACCAAAAACAGAAAAAAGAATATTGAATAAATTAGTTATAGAAAAGATAATTAAATTGGAGCAAAAAAGTTGTTTACTCATTTTACACGTAAAATAACTCAATTTAAAATAAATTTTGTAACAAAGTTTCAGTCATTAAATATTTTTTTTTTACAACAGAATTGCGGAATTATTTTGGGATTAAAAAACCTCTTTTTATCCTTTTGCCTTTGGTTTCATTCGACTATCGATTTTCAGAACCGGCCAAGTCAATTTCTCGAAATAGTTGGTGAATTTACTCTCTTCTCTGTTTCTTACTCTCTTCTCTTCTCTCTCTTTCTCTATCTCTTAGGGTTTAGGGTTTAAGACTCTCCAAGAAATTTGGATTCACCCTAAACAGATTTTGATCATCGATTCGATTTTGGGCATGTCTGATATTTTCTAAAGATTTAGCGAATCACTCCAATTCGAGAAATTTCTCAATAAATTTCCTGTTTTTGCTCCCTTTTCTTGGTTATAGGATTGAATCAGTAAGATCAAATTTCATGGCTTTATCAAATTAGATTGATTTCGCATCAAAGTTGAATCCTTTTTCTACTTGGGTCTAATCTCATTGTCTTAATACAATTCTCTGGTTTTGTTTTCGATTGTGACAGAACAAAAAAGTTGAAGTCTTTAGGGTGGTTGCTAATGGCGCTTAAAGCAAAGCCAAGATCTGAAATGGATACATCAGATTCTTCTGCAGAACAAGATTCAAAAGTTGATATAATGGAGTGTGGAAAGTTACAAGAGGAAGAAGAAGAAGAGGTTGTTTTGTGTGAAGAAGCCTCTTCTTCTAGTTCTTTTGGTGATTCAATGTGTGCTCGTGATGATGATGATGTTGATTCTGGTTTTGGTGGTGTTGGAGATGATGCTCAATCTAGGTTGAGTAAAGACTATTCATTGTCTAGAACTTGTGATGATGTGAGTGTGTTTAGGAAGAAGAAACTGACGGATGAGTGGAGACGGTTTTGTCAGCCTATCGGGTGGCGATGTAAGTGGTTAGAGATCAAGGTTAAAGAAATTGAGTCTCAAGCAAGAGGGTATGAGAAAGAAGTTAGAAGTTACTATGAGGGTAAAGAGTTTGATTTGGAGAAGTCTAAAGTTGAAGGCTTTGATGGGAAATCGATTCCTTTCCGCGACCAAGCTCAGAGGATGAATGTTTTTAAGAGAAGAAGAAGGAAACGAGTGGAAGAGACAACAGATGTTGCTGCTTATATGGCCAACCATAATCTTTTCTCTTATGCGGGTATCGACATTGCAACTCTCATTGCTTCTTTGAACTCTTTCTTTTAATTAGCGACAACAATAATGTTCTAACTTTGTGATCTTAAAACTCTGTGATCAGACCAGCGGATGCCAGCAGGTCTTAAACCTCAAAATCTTGATCCAGGTGAGATTTATACACTGTGTCCCGTTTTCTGATGAAAAGGGCGGGGAGTTTAGCGCTAAATATTCGATATTATGTCATTGATTTTGGTATAGGCCGCAAAGCGACGATCAAGGAAGATGGAATTGAAGATGATTGCCTTGTTTCTGAGTTAGATTTTTCTGATGATTTCCTAGCAAAAATTCTGTGTAAGATTGATGAGGCGCAGGAAAAAGCAAGAAGTTTGCGGAAGCGTGCTGATCAGTTGATGATCGAATCTCAGTCTGCTCCTTATCAGAGAGACTTGACGGTACAAAATGGCAAGCAAAATGCACTTTTAGAAGAACCATTGATATTGCCTCAAACAGCAGCTCGCAGTCAGAGAGAAGCGACTGTACAAATTAGAAGGCAACGTATATCTGCTGATCATACCGAAGATCTATTGGTGCCTCAAGCTCCTCCCGTAGAAATTGGTGGGCAGTGTTTGAATATCAACTCTCCATTATCATCTGGTGACTTAGGATATAACCTTCACATTGAAGACGTGAGAATTGTTTTGTTACATTTTCTTTATGTTTGGTTTGGATTTGAAAAAAAAGTAAAGTAAAATCTCTGAATGGTTGTTGTGCAGATGCTAATGAATGATGATGAAACAGAAATGGACGAAGAAAAGTTTATTCGTTTTACGAAGCTAATGGATGAGTTTACACCGGCATCACCAGAACAAGCAGATGCAGAAGAAGATCCTACACCGGTCAACAAGAGGCGTAGAACCTAAGCTCTCTTCTCTCTGCCTCTCTTTGTACAGAGCCTTATCCTCATGTCTCCATAAAGCTCTCCAAAGGCAGTATTATCGGTATATTCTGTCCATTCTCCTCTCTCTCTCTCTCTAACTCTTTGCATTTGGCTCTTTGAGAGTTAAGAGACCACAATAGGTTTCAGAGTTTGTGCAAAGTTTAGTGACTTAGAACCGTATCATAGTCTTATCTTTCTTGTTCTATTATTACTATTAGACCCTTTTATGATTCATAAAATTCAAATCTTTGAGAGCTTTTTACTTGTGGAGAATTCATGTGTTCACAAGAATCCAAAACCCATAAGCACGCGGATTAACAAACTGTGATTAAACTAATTTCTGTGTTTGGTTTCTTTAATAATCTTGAGAAACTTTCTCCGACACATACACATGTCAAGTAGAGAACTTAGTCTGAAGTGTTTGTCCTAAAAAGGCTCTTTCTTGAATTTCGAATCTTTGGAAAGAAATGATTAAGGTTTGAAAATGGAGGCAGGTTAGTGATAATTGATTTACCTGTAAAGACCAAAATATTAGTGATGATTAATTTGAGTTTTAAAAGAGAGGCTTTTTAGGTAGCCGTATTTTCTTGAGACCCAAACAACATTTTGATACTTTGAATTTCATTGGCTTCCTTGTTGAGGGGACCGCAAATCCAACTTCACTTGTTTCTTTCTTTTTCAATTCCATTCTCTTTTACATTTTAAAGTCTTGATTCTTTGAATATGTACGCAAATGCATAATTCATTGATTACATAAATGTCGTACTCGCACATAAATTCGATAGAGAAATACTTGAGCTTCCATTCTCTTATCTTGAAAAGTCTCGAATAACTACTAAGCATCAATTAATCTTGTTTGGTTTCAAGAATGTTTGAATACTAAGCATCAATCTTGTTTGGTTTCAAGAATGTTTGGTTCATAATTCATACGATAGTTTTACTAGATTTAGAAACATTTGTTAATGATGATAATACAATGGTTTTACAAAACTTTAAATTTTTGTTCCCAACTTTTTTCGTTCCTCATAATCTAGCCCAGAGAGCATCTACGTGAGAAAGTCTTAGATGTAACCATTTTGGTGGACATGAAATGATTAATTAAATTTGGACTAAACATGCTATAACATCAAGATGTCTGTGAGGATTCAACCTCTATGCCTTGATCTAATCCCGATGAATCTAGTATGCTCTTTGGTTGTTGATGAATCGTAAAACAGAAAATACTTAAAGAGACAACAGAATGATCACCGAGTTCCCCTTCTACAGGTACATCTCGGGTGGACGACGGTGGTCCACAACATCCACTAGATCGGAAAAGATACAAGAGTTTCACGGAGCTTGAGCCTTATAACAATGGCATCAAGTCGTCTTTTTTTTAGAGAGAAAGTACAGAGTTACTGGAAAAATCAAGAGGAAGAAGAAGACCCTACAACTTGCCACGACACTTCTCTTTTTCCCTTCTGTTACAGATAAAATCTTATCTACTGAACTTTGGGCCTTGATGTAGTAAGCCGGCCCAAACTCAAAATTCTCTCTTCAGAGCCCAAACCGAAACTTAGCTTCTTGGGCCTACGAAGACAAAACGTCAATATGACCACAATCTCCATCTTTGACTTTTGTTGAAGAAAGACAGATCTCATCTCTCTCGAACACTCCGCAAAACTCTTTTCTCCTATCTTCTTCGGCGATACACAATCACTTCGCCGTAATCACTTCGCCGTGGATGTCTCTCCGGCGCTGCACCTCGCACCATCACCGTCGCGACTGTCATCTGTAAGTCTTTCCTTTCGACTTATTCCCCAGAATCATGCAATCTTATCACCACCATTTTTCGACTATTCGGTTTCCGAAATCTGACCCGATTTCAACCTTGCAGCTTCAACGATCCTGAAGAGAACCCTCAGATGCGTCGTCTTCGCATCAACAGCAAAACCCCTTTGCTTCGAATCTGACCGGAGCACTCTGAGAATTGAAGATCCTTCCGACTTCTCTCTGCGTCCTGAACCGACTCGACCTGAAGACTGATGAATCCGCTGCAACCTCTGAACTTTCATCTCATCAGACCAACCAATTTCGCTCAGGTAACATTCAAAAATCCTCTCTGACTCAGAACTTTGAACACAAACCATAACCTCACATAGACATTCTCCAGAAACCACTAACATGTTTCCTTCTTTCTTTATTGCGAGATAAACACCGGTACCTGAGCGAAGTCACTGCACACTTAGGCGATCCTGAGCTGACCCAGACCCTCTTCGAACCTTGGTCCAGGTAAAGACTTAGTCATTAAATTTGCAGGATTAACTTTAGTGTGAATCTTATGAACTGTAATCTCCCCTTGAGCTGTAACATCTCTGATGAAGTTTAGCTTAGTATCAATATGCTTAGTCCTCTCGTGATGAACACTGTCCTTAGATAAGCATATAGCACTTTAAGAATCACAGTAGACCTTCACATTTCCATTTGAAATCCTTAGCTCTGAACAGAATCCCTTTAGCCACATAGCTTCTTTTACTGCCTCTGTCAATGAAACATATTCTGCTTCTGTAGTTGATAGAGTAACAACTGGTTGTAAACTTGATCTCCAACTGATAGTATTTCCACCAATCTGAAAAACGTAACCAGTAATTGATCTCCTTCTATCGAGATCTGCTGCAAAATCTGCATCTGAAAAACCTTCAATGTTGAAATGGTCCCTTTTAGTAAATGTCAAACTCAAATCTGACACACCCTTTAGATATCGCATAACCCACTTCACTGCTTGCCAGTGACACCTTCCAGGATTTCCCATAAACCTACTAACCAAGCCTGCCGCATAAGCAAGGTCAGGCCTTGTGCCTACCATTGCATACATTAAGCTCCCTACTGCACTGGCATAGGGAACTTCGTCCATCAAAGCAGCTTCTGTAACACTCTCCTCTTGATTCAGACTCTTAAGTTTGAATTGAGAGCCGATTGGTGTTGTTACAGGCTTTGAATCAAACATGTTAAATGTTTGTAGGATCTGAGACAGATACTTTTGCTGTGAAAGCTTTAGAACCCCATTCTTCCTCTCTCTGATGATCTCCATACCCAGTATCTTGCTTGCTGGCCCGAGATCCTTCATTTCAAACTCCTGCTCCAGGCTCCTCTTAAGATGCGAGATACCTTCTGCATTCTTGGACGCAATCAGCATATCATCAACATAGATGAGGAGATATACTTGATCTGCTATGGAGTCTCCATTGACATAGACACATGGATCCCTTTGGCACCTGTAGAACTCCTGGTGCTTCATGAACTCATCAAACCTTTTGTTCCACTGCCTAGGACTCTGTTTTAAACCGTACAGAGATTTCTTGAGAAGACAGACTTTCTTCTCTTTCCCTTTAACCAAGTAACCCTCGGGTTGCTCCATGAAAATCTCTTCTTCAAGGACTCCATTTAGAAAAGCAGTTTTGACATCCATCTGTTCTAGTTCCATATCCTCATACACTACAAGAGACAACATTAGTCTAATAGAAACATGTTTAACAACAGGTGCAAATACCTCATTATAATCTATTCCCTCAATCTGAGAGAACCCTTTTGCTACTAGTCTGGCTTTGAACCTAGGATCCTCCACTTCGGGTATTCCTTGCTTCCGTTTGAAAATCCACTTGTTGCCAATGACTCTCTTGTCTTTTGGTCTGTTCACAAGAACCCAAGTGTCATTTTTATATAAGGAATCCATTTCTTCATTCATACCTCCATGCCATTTGACTCCATCATTGCTGGATATGGCTTCAGAATATGAAAGTGGTTCATCCAGGTCAACAGCAGCAGCACCTGCAAAAGCATAATACACAAAATTAGAATCTGAATATTTAGCAGGTTTTTTCTCTGCCTTTAAATTCTATCTCTGGTTAGAATGCGTTCTGAAACTGGTGTCGAATCGTAGTCACTGTCTTCTTCATCGTTCTCTGAATCGGTAGAATCTACTTCTAAAGACTCTTTCTTTGAAGAAGCTCCACCTTGAGAAGAACTTCCTTCCTTGGTATCAGACTCTGAAGAAGATGCTTCTGATACATCTACTGTAGCTCCACCTGAGCCTGAAGACTCGGCTGTAGCTCCACCTTTGCTAGAACTCCCATTAGAAGGTCCTTGGACTAGACAAGGACTAAATGAGACCCTTTTAGAACTTTTCTTCCCTGCATCTTTTGGCAGACCAACCATTTCAGAACCCATAGCCTCCTTATAAACATGATCCTCATGGAAGACAACATCTCTACTGATCACACACTTGAGAGCTTCTGGAATCCAAATTCTGAACCCTTTAACGCCTTTAGGATATCCCATGAAAAAACCTTTTACTGCTCTTGGTTCTGTCTTGGCTTGTAAAGTGTGTACATAAGCCGTACAGCCAAACCTCTTAAGATAGGATAGACTTAGTTTCTTACCAGACCATAATTCCTCAGGTAATCTGAAACTAATTGTAGAGTTTGGAGACCTATTTATCAAATAGACAGCTGTGGATGCTGCCTCTGCCCAGAACTTCTGTTCAAGTCCAGTTTCAGACAGCATGCAACGGACTTTATCCATGATAGTACGGTTCATGCGTTCTGACACTCCATTTTGTTGTGGAGTATAAACACAAGTTCTGTGTCTCTTGATCCCAGCTTCAATACACAACTGATCCATCTGATTGTTGTAGAATTCAAGCCCATTATCAATCCTCAAGCGCTTAAGCTTCTTTCCTGATTCAGTCTCAACCTCAGCTCTCCATTCCTTGAAGCTGATGAAGACCTCATTCTTTGATCTTAGAAAGTAGATCCAGACCTTTCTCGAGTAGTCATCTATGAAAGTAACAAAGTAGATGCATTCACTTAGGCTTAGAGGAACAGATGGTGAACCCCATAAGTCTGAATGCACATATTCAAGAACTCCTTTGGATGTGTGTTTACCAGTAGGGAAACTTTGTTTATGGGATTTCCCTAACACACAACTCTCACAGAATTTCAGATCTGAGACTTCTTTCTTACTGATATAACCATCCTTTACTAACTGTTTCAGCCCTTTGAGACCCATGTGACCAAGTCTAGAATGCCACAAAGCAGTCAAGTCTATTTCTGAACAAGCTGACATAGCTGAAGCCTTTATGACTGTCCCATCCAAATAGTACAAACCATTCCTATAGTCACCAGCAAGAACCTTCTGATCACCCCTGTAGAACTGAACCCTGAAGTTTCTGCCTTCATACCAGCAACCAAACCTCTCAAGAAGACCATGAGAAATCAAGTTCTTACCCGCTTCTGGCATGTACCTTACTCGGACAGAATGACTTCAACTCCTTCTGAGTTGATAACCTTTACCTTACCCATACCTCTGACACGGCATAATGTGTTGTTAGCCATCTGAACTTTCTGACCTTCAAATTCCCTTAGATCATACAAAACATCTCTGCAAGGTGTTATATGAAATGTAGCACCTGAGTCCAAAATCCAATCATCTCTCTCACAGTGATCCTCATATGTGATAGTGGCCATGAAGGCTGATGGATTTGCTGGATCAAATTTAGCACTCAGCACAATCGGTCTTGGCTTAAGTGCAGCTACATTTGCAGATTCCACAGACCGGTTCCGATTTTCATTAACTCTCCTTTCAAGACAGTTTCTCTTCCAGTGACCTTCCTTACCACAAAGCCAACAGCCTCTTGAATTCTTTGGCCTTTACTTAGACCTGCCCTTGCTTTGAGACCTACCTCTCCACTGCTTGTTGTTATTTCTATGTTGTGACCTGCCTCTTTCACCAACAAACAGACCAGTAGCAGCTCCTTTAGACTTATTCAGACTTCCCTTCTGCCTTAGCTCAACTTCTTTGGCATAGGCTGCCTCAGTAACCTCTCTTACTCTCAATGTATCTTTACCAGTACCATACTTCAGAGTATGTACTAAAAGTTCATACAGTGGAGGAAGGCTAGTCAGAATCTGTATAGCTTGATCTTCCTCATTTATATTGATGTTCAAACTTGCTAAATCTGCAATCAGTTTCAAGAAAGAGTCTAGATTCTCCTCAATAGACTTAGCTTCTTCCATCTTGAAACTTGCAAACTGTTGCTTTAGGTAGATCCTGTTTGGAAGAGTTTTGGTCTGATAATCTCTCTCAAGAGCTTTCCACATACCAAGAGCAGAGGTCTCATTCATGACCTTTCTCAGAATCTGATCACTGAGACACGTAGCTAAAAGATTTCTAACTCTCAAATCTTTATCAGCCCTTAAAGGATCTACCATAATAATCGGTTCCTTTCCTGTGCCTTTCTTTACATCACCAGACTCACTGGTTTCTTGAGCAGTGAGTGTTACCTCGACTTGTTCTGACTTAGACTCATGAGAAGTGATGAAATCTTCACGTAGAACAGATGCCAAACCTTGTATCTCAAGCTGCCCCATCATCTTGAACTTCCATAGTCCAAAGTCACCTTTACAATCAATTTTTTCCATTTCAAATCTTCCTGGAGTTGGATCCATGATTATACTAACCATATTTTACTTTCTTGTTTGTTGTTTGATGCAGATTTTCCCAAAAGAACCTGGGATTACCTCTGAAGAACAGATATCTGCAGATCAAGAACAAGACCTACATGAATCTTCAACAGATCCAATACAAAGCTGGTGAAAACCCAGCGATCCGGAAACAACTCCGATGCTTCTCTCCGGTACGTACCGTCTTCTCTCTCCTTAATCTCCCAGCTACGAACCAGTAGCTCTGATACCACTTATGAGGATTCAACCTCTATGCCTTGATCTAATCCCGATGAATCTAGTATGCTCTTTGGTTGTTGATGAATCGTAAAACAGAAAATACTTAAAGAGACAACAGATTGATCACCGAGTTCCCCTTCCACAGGTACATCTCGGGTGGACGACGGTTGTCCACAACATCCACTAGATCGGAAAAGATACAAGAGTTTCACGGAGCTTGAGCCTTATAACAATGGCGTCAAGTCGTCTTTTTTTAGAGAGAAAGTACAGAGTTACTGGAAAAATCAAGAGGAAGAAGAAGACCCTACAACTTGCCACGACACTTCTCTTTTTCCCTTCTGTTACAGATAAAATCTTATCTATTGAACTTTGGGCCTTGATGTAGTAAGCCGGCCCAAACTCAAAATTCTCTCTTCAGAGCCCAAACCGAAACTTAGCTTCTTGGGCCTGCGAAGACAAAACGTCAATATGACCGCAATGTCAAAACCACCAAGGATTTTGTCTTATCACATTCCCAAAGTTTGTGTGAACACAAATCTTTTGGGTTACTTACCTAATTTTGGTTAAAGAACACGAAACCTTATAATAATATTCTAATTATCTACGTTGTACTATCTTATATTATTAACTAATAATCTTGGAACTTGAAGTGGAAATAAAGGTAAAGGCTAAAAAGAGGAGCCGCCATAAACTTTCCACGCGGGGAGAATATTTAGTTAACATTTCTTTTGAGTTTGAAATTAAAAACTAATTAATCCAAAAGAGAGAAATTATGTGGTCTTTTAGTCTAAAGCATTAGTGTCTTTTTTCTCTTTCAAGATTCATTAATTATCTCCTTGAAAAAACCAGAAGGCAAACCAAAGAAGAAGAAGATGCTCAAATTCGATGAACCACACTGCACAAACCCATCTTGTTTCTTCTGCAGCATGAAAGAGACGAACCCTTTTCGTCGAAGATCGAAACTCGCAGCAATTTTCAAAGAGATTCCTCGTACGGAGTCCAAAGACCATGTCTTGGTCTTGAGTGGCTTGTGGAACATAGCCATGTCCGAGCCTGACGATCCTGAGTTCCCATCACTCGGTTTGTTCGAGTGTATGTCAAAACTCATAGAGAAATCAATCAAGAACAGAGCTTGGCTTCTCAAAGATCAAAACATTTTCATTCCTTATTACGCAGCTCATATCATCGGTTCATATGTAATGAACAAGGAAGATTTGGCTGCAATAGCGGTTGATTCGAAGGTTTTTGTTGTCCCTTCTTTGCTGGAGCTTCTTAGAGGGAAAATCAGTTGGGTTGAGCAGAGAGCAGCGGCTCGAGCACTTGGCCACTTAGCTAGCCATGTGAAGAGCTTTGAAGCAGTTTCTTTGTTCGAAGAAGAAATCGTGAAGCTTTCGATGGAGATAGCTACTAATTGTTTGAAGAATGTTTACAAAAGCTTTCTTGGAGTTGAAGATAGCTTGAGGTTGAAGTATCAAAGCGATTTGTTGACTAGAGGGCTTGGTGGGTTAGAAAGAGAGAATTCAAAAGCAGAGGAATGGGGGATTCAGCTACAATGTTGGTCACTATATCTATTAAATTGTTTCGCATCGAGAGGTAAGTCTATTGATCGAATCTGCGAGGGAGGTTTCTTGAAGAAGGTGAGTGAAATGTGGGGCGGTTTAGTAAACCGGAAGTCACCAGGAGGAATTGGATTGATAAAGACTCTTTGTAAAACAGAGTTGGGAAGAAACAAAGTTAGTGAGGTTAGAGAAGTTATTGAGAGACTTTGCGATCTTTCGAGATCATCTGATGATTGGAAAGAAATGGCTTTAGATACCCTTTTGAGTCTTCTTAAAGACTCGAATGTTAGGTATCGAGTTATCGATGTTTTAGGGTTTCGTTTAGTGGATTTAGCAGAAGATAAAGTTGTTGGAGATAGAGTAGCTCAAATAGTCTTACAAGATTATCACAAGATTAAGTATAATGGCCTGAAGATGAACAACGAGGAAGCTCAGAGAGTTATAGAGAATCTATGGGAGATGAAAGTAGAGAGGAAGAAGAAAGAGAAGCTTATGAGTGAAACAGAGCTTGAAGAAAGAAGAAAAATGGTTAAATCTTTGAAGAAACAAGGAAAGAAGAAGTTTTTGAATGGTTTTGTTGAAGAATCAATGGAGATTTATACAATTGGGATTGATTTGTGTCCGTTGGATATGGTAAGAGATAGGGTTGTGTTGTATAGTAACAGAGCACAGTGTTACTTGTTGTTGAAGAAAGCTGAATTCGCTATTAGTGATGCAACTAAGGCTTTATGTTTATCTGCTGTGACGCATCCACACGGTAAGAGTTTGTGGAGAAGATCTCAAGCGTACGATTTAAAAGGATCGGCGAGAGAGAGTTTGATGGATTGTTTGGCGTTCGTTGATCAACGACTCAAGAGTTCGAATACAGAAATGGTACCATACTACGCGGCGCAGACGATAAGAAAGCAGATGAGCGCCACGTGGGTTTTCTCGGGGGTTGACTCGAAGACCGGGAAATTGACGGTTGACAGATGAAGGAAGTTAAATAGTGGAGCAGCCTTGGGGACTTGGAGATCTACACGGTATCGTTTTTGTTTTTCACTAGCCGAATTGTATTCTTGAATTGATAAATCTGTTATGAACTCGAAGACTTGAAGGCTTATTGTCCAAAAAAAAAAACTTAACCGTAACAATCATTAATAAAAACTTCAATCATCTCCTATATATTATTTTTGAGAAGTGTCTTTTCAGAATTTACTTACATGTCAACCTAACAACTCTTAACAAATAAATTGTGACAAATAATTTTAAAAAAAAAAAAAAAACTCTATTCTTCTCTCTCTATTAGCCCTAACCACCTAGCAAGCACGGGGACGTCAATTTTGTCACCGTACCCGTACCAGAAATGTTTCGGGGACGAGATCAGTTCGGGGGCTACATGGGGACGTTTCGGGGACGTTTCGGGTAAACCGGGGACGTGAGCTAATATCGGAGACGTGGAGTTAATATATGGGGACGTTTCAGAAACTTTATAAATCTAAAATTGGTGTCCCCAACGTATGTATATGTGTATTTAACTCATTTTTAAAAAGAATAAAATAAAAGAAGGTGAAAAGCCTAATAAACTCACGTTCTATTTTCAGTTTACAAAGAAATTAGGGTTTTTTTTATAAAACTTACCTTTGAATTTGTGGCTGACGACAACTCACGAAGCCATCACCATCACCATCACGAGACTGTAATTGCAACTAGAGGTGAGTTCACTGTAGATTCTACACGAGTCGTATCATCTAGTATATCGATTTCGTAATAGGTTGAGTTCCATTCGCATAGCACGTGATAGCTCCTGTGATGAAAGAATGATTTTGTGGTTCGCTACACGACATCCATAAAGAGATTAGAGAGCCCTCACTTGTCTTCATATTTTTTCCAACAATTATGTTTAGATATGAATTTCTCTCAAACTTGAAGTAACATTGCTATAAAAAACGTTTTAATTCATTCGAAACAAAAAGAAAAGTTATTCGAAACAAAAAAAGAAAAACAGATTTGTCTTGTTTTGTACGTTTCTATATTAGTTATATTTTTATTTTAATGTGATGATATTTTGCAGGTTTATGGCTTCTCAAGATCACGTTGATGGCAATAGTGGCTCTGGGAATTCATCAAATCAAAGTGGTGATGAAGCTCCTTATTGGAAACATGTCACTAAGTTGGAAAAAGTGGGAGCAAAAGGAGGAACTTGGTTATTTTAGTGTAATTTTGCAAAGAGATTCGACAAGGTTCTCATTCTAGAGTGAGGGCACATTTACTGAAAATTACCAATAGTGGAATTGCTATTTGTAGGAAAGTGACTAATATTCAGATAAACGAGATGAGAAGAGTGGAAAACGAGTTTGAGCAGAGAAAAATTGGGTCTGGATCTAGAGAAGTTCCTTTGCCTTGCAAAACTGGAAATTCTTCAAAGAAAAGAAGGCCTAGCGTGTCACCTATTGAGAAAGCATTTGGTGTTGAAATCAGGCATCAACTGGATCAGGAAATTGCAAGAATGTTTTACACGGGAGGCTTGCCATTTAATCTTGCAAGAAATCCTCATTATCATCGTTCTTATCAGCTTGCCGCCGAGCACAAAATTGCCGGTTACATTCCTCCTGGTTACAATAGGCTCAGAACAACCTTACTTCAAGAAGAAAGAAACAATGTTGATGGATTATTACAGCCGTTGAAAGCAACATGGAAAGAAAAAGGGGTTTCAATTGTGACAGATGGTTGGAGCGACCCTAAAAGAAAACCTCTTATCAATTTCATGGCTACTTCTGGAAGTGGACCTATTTTTCTGGAGGCTGTGAATTGTTTTGGTGAAGTAAAAGATAAGAACTTTATTTCTCAGTTGATGGAGAAAGTTATCAAGCAGATTGGTCACCAAAATGTTGTGCAGATCATCACAGATAATGCAGCTAATTGCAAAGCTGCTGGTGAGATTATCGAGAGCAGGTATCCTCACATTTATTGGACTCCATGTGTTGTCCATACTCTAAATCTTGCATTGAAGAATATCTGTGCAGCAAAGAATGTGAGAGCAATCAGGAAACATATGACGAGTGTAGTTGGATAACTATCGTTCATGATGATGCTTTGGCAATAAAACATTTCATCATGAACCACAATATGAGGCTAGCAATTTTTAGTAAGTTCTCTCCTATGAAATTGCTATCAGTCGCTGACACTCGCTTTGCCTCAGTTATTGTAATGCTCAAGAGAATGAAGCTTATCAAAACGGCTCTTCAAACCATGGTCATAAGTGAGGAGTGGTCTTCTTATAGAGAGGATGATCCGAGGAAAGCTATCTTTGTTAAAGATAAGATTTTGGATGATGAGTGGTGGGAAAAAATTTCTTATATTCTTGATTTCACAGGATCCATATATGAGATGATCAGAGCTTGTGACACCGACAAGCCATGTCTTCATTTGGTATATGAGATGTGGGATTCTATGATTGAGAAGGTAAGGGTTGAGATCTACAAGAGGAGAAACGACAAATGTCTGAATTTAGCCTCTTCTATGACGTCGTTTATGAAATCTTAATGGCTCGTTGGACAAAGAATAACACTCAATTTTAAATCCCAGGTAAATGGTTTTAAACAATCAATTTTAATTTCTATTTTGATTTCATTGCAAAGTATGTATAATATTATTTTTTAAATTATAGGTTTTATAGTGATGAATGGTTGAACGGGAGTGCCGCACGAATTGGTCCACATAAGGATACATAAATCTCACATGAAAGACAAAAGTGTTTTAAAAGATTGTTTCCCAATGGTGAAGATCTTCGAAAAGTTATGGATGAGTATGCATTATTCTCGATGAGGGCTGGCCCGTTTGGAGACTTATCATCTTCTTGTTTACTATGGAGCCTCAAAGTTGGTGGGTTAACTTTGGTGCCGATGCTCCTCACTTGCAGTCGTTGGCTTTTAAGTTGCTTGGACAGCCTACATCATCTTCTTGTGCTGAGCGCAACCGGAGTACCTACGGATTTATTCATTCACTGAGAAGGAACATATTGTTACCAAGTCGCGCTCAAGACTTGGTTTTCATCCACAACAATCTACGCCTTTTATCAAGAAATTCTTCTCAGTATGAAAATGAAAAGACTAAGATGTGGGATGTTGGTGGAGATTCCTCTGATCCATTGGAAGATGGAGGATTTTTGGATTTTTCTGAACTCTCTCTAGATGAGTCAGACTTTGAAGACGAGTTTCTCAATCATAATTAACTAGTTCATTTTTCATTTAAGATATTAAGCTAGATTTTTCTTCTTATGTTTTGACTTACATGAAACTTATTTCTATATAAATACTTTTGCTTATACTATATTGCCGTATCCGCTTTCTTATATTTTTGACCTTTGCCGTTTCCTGTCTCCGTTCCCGTCCCCGTCCCCGTTTCTGTCCCCGTTTCCGTCTCGGTGCATCCTAACTAACCACTCCTTAAAATAAATTTCGATTTCGCCTCTCTGGTTGCTGGTTTCGTCGGAGCTGTGAGAGACTTTGACTCCGTCATTTTTGAGGTCTACCACATTTCATCTTGGTAAAGCATCTCTCCTCAACAAGCTAGGTGGCCTTTGTATCCTCCCGGTGGTGGGTCTCGGCAGCTTCGGACGTTCCGGTAGTGATTGTGAGGTGTCTAATCAGACCCATTATGTTAGGTCCATTTTTTTTATATTACAAAATAAAAAAAAATATTTATATTAATGGAATCAACATTCTCAAAAAAGAATTTGCCATGACAAAACATTATCGTGACATGACAAACACTTATGAAATGACAAATAATCTTTATTAAAAAATATATTTATGAAAACTAAATAAACTAAAAAATAGTTAAAATATATTTATGAAAACTAAATAAACTAAACAAAGTCAACAAAAATTATATAGGTATGAAATAATCTAAATCAACAAAAATTATTGAGGAGAAACTAAGTGAAAAAAATTCTATGTGTTATTCAATAAAGATTTTAAGGAACACTTCAATTACATTAACAAATAAAAAAATTTCAATTAATTTTATTTACCATGTTTGAAATCTCTACATATTTATGTTAATTTTTGACATGAGCTCACAAATACATATGTTACTAATTTAAATCTAACTAACTTATAATATTTAATATTTTAAATATTATATAATATAATGTATTAACGATGAATTATTTACCGTTTGTCAATTACTTTCTAAAATTTATATTTATGTCAATTTAGATATTATATATATATATGATTGATAACGCAATTAATAATTTTAGATCGTTTAATTGTATCCATATTTCTCTAACTAAAATTTTGATTTTGTTATTAACGTACAATTTTACAAATCAAACGTTAATAATTAAATTTTGAAATAATCATTTTCACTTTTTATTATATATTTTTTTTATTTAAGAAGATTTATATACTAACGCGATATTTTTGTTTTGTATGGTGAGCTCAAATAAGTTTGAAAGAGCCCATAATCTCAAACGTATTTGATTTATATTAAACACGCTTAGATTCAATCTAAGTGTTATGCATATTAAATAAAATATCTATGGAAGTTATGTCATTTGATCTTTATTGTTTCTAATTTCTTATAATTTCTCATGTATATTATAAAAAAGTTATGATTTTTTATTTTCAAATATTTTAATCTCACGATTGACACGTATAAAAAAATAGTAATATTTACATACAACACATTTACCATCAGATTTGAGAATACAAATACATATTATAAAAATGTATTAAAAATACATATTGTTTTTATCATATAGGTTTTAGTACAGACATTTCAATATTACGCTTTTAATATTTGGAGACAATCAAACTTCACTACAAAATACTATATAAATATATATACAATACAAAACTGTAAACACAATCAATGCTTTTAGGTTATTGTCCATAGAACATATTTTCAAACAAATGATATCTTCTACATAATTTATATATTGCATGTAGAATATTTTAACTAAACTTTATATAGAATTTATATATTTAAATCAAACCTAGAACTATATATTCAAAATATTTAACAATTATATTCTCAAAAATTTTACGTCTTAATTTTATAATTTTACATTTAAATTTTAAAGTTTACAATTACCAACCATTTCATGTCAATATTAAAAACTAATATCATTTTAAAAATTGATTCAATATGTTGTTAATATATTCAATATTTAAAGAAAATGAAGGAAATCACTCATCTGTTTCTGTTGGCTTTAATTCCAACAACAAATATCTAAACCTTGAAAAGAATAATCTTCATATATTTGATAAGTATTTATAAAAGAAAGATTAGTCAATACTACAATTTGCAGAATTTACCAAAGTTTTAAGTTATAAAGAATTTTCACACACAATAGTAGTAGTTTGGTGCAATATCTTAATGGTAAGGTAGACACTATAACATCATAGAAACGACAAAACTTTTACAAAAAAAAATCTTTGGAAAAAAAAAATCTTACTCGATTATTAGATATAAAATCAGATCAAAAGACCAAATTTTATAATTTATTATTTTTTGTTAATTGACTTGTAAATGAAAGTTGACCAAAAAAATTGCAAATGAATTTATTGTTAATGTTATTAATAAAATTAGAATTAATATCAACAAAATAAAAATATATTATTTCATATAAAGAAAATTGAATTTAAATCCAAATTTAACATCATTAATAATTTTTAACCATAATTTTGTTTTTCTAATTTATTTAATTTTAAAATATACTTAACTGCGTATGGCGCAGTAAGACATGTAGTTTAAATTTAAAGTAAAAACAAACTACAACTAAAGCATACATTACATAGGACATTAATCTTTATTATCAAATTGACTTTGAAAAATTGATCTTTAGGACTTTGAAAAAGAAAATCAAAAGTTTCTAAAATCTTACATCTAGTTAACTTGAACTAAGAAGAAAAAAACAAAAAAAACAAAAATAGATTGTAGCTCAGGTCGAGGTGATTCGGCTTCGGTTGGTTATGGTGGCCTTTTTAGTTATCTTGTTGATTCGATCTCTTGTTAGTTATTTCTAATTTTGGTGGTTTCCAGGTCGAGGTGATTCAGTTCTTTTTTTTGGTCTATCATTTTGATTTAGGTTTGCAGTTCAAATTTGTTTAATGGTAGTTTCACCAAAACTATCTCACAAAAAACTAATGTAAACAAAAATAGATGGTAGCTTCATGTCGAAGTGATTCGGCTCAGTTCGAGTATGGTGGGCTTTTTAGTTATCTCGTTGGTTCTTTTTCTTGCCAGTTTTTCTAATTTTGGCAGTATCCAGGTTGAGGTGATTTGGCTCTTTGTTTTTGTCTATTGTGGGAGGTAGATTCAACATAACTAAATATTTTAAGGGTTTAAAAGAGGACTGAGAATTTTAAGTATGATTCACAAGGCAAAGATTGAAGATGATTTTATTGTTGTTTTTGCTAAGCTTTCAAAGTACAAGTGTTTATGTTCCATAAAATTGCGCCCTTTTTTCAAGGGGAATACATGAGTATTTATAAGAGACTACGCCGGCTAGGTCAACTCCTAAAGAAATAAGGAAGACTTTCTTTTTCTTAGGGGTTTTCTTTATCTAAATTCGGTTGCGTGTAATGGGCCTCGTCGCCAAGCTCGGGCCACTAAGTAATGTCATGAAGCTTTGGGCTTGGTCCACCTTGTTACATCTTGGGCCTCACCTCGTCTTAGGCTTGTCTTGTTGGCTTTACATCTGGTTGAGCCCACCTCTCAGTTATGAAGTTAGGCTCGTCGCTATGTCACATTCTTGGCCTCGGCGGGCTTGTCGCTCTGGCCTTGCCAATTTGACAGCTCTGTCGTGCAGTCCGCCTCGTAAGGTTGTCAGCTCGTGATGTACTTGGCCTCGCCAGGCTTGCCGCTATAGTCTTGCCATTTTGACAGCTCTTTTGTGCAATCCGTCTTACCGGATTAGTCACCTCGTCGTGCATTAGACCTCGCTGGGTTTGGGATTACCGGGTTCACCTAGTCATTTCTAATCCAATTTTCATACTTAGTCATTTTTTGCTTTGATCTTACCGGGGTGGAACCTGACTCCAACATCTATCATTTTGATTTAAGTTTTGCAGTTCAATTTTTTTTAATGGTAGTTTCACCGAAACTATCTCGCAACAAAATGGACAAAATCAATCAAAGAAGGAGACTTATCTAAAAAAGAGAATTGTTGTCGTGTTATCGCAAAAAGTATTATTGTGGATACATGAATACTAATTGTTTACGATGGACTTGAATCAAAACTGTCTTGGTATAACTATTGTCATCAAGGATGTTTGTCCTCGCTTAATTTCCGATGCAGAAAAGACCATTAGTTTCTCTTTGTATTTCATATATTAATCTTATTGTATGATATAATATATTTGAAGTAAGTTTAAAAAGAAAATGTTAAGTCTATTAAAGTTTCAAAAGAAAGTAACATATGACATACGTGTTTAAGTAGTGATACTGGAATAGCATGATATTGCTAAGTTTAACACCCAATGGATGATAATGCTTAGATACCATGATAGATACTCAATTGGCATGTGTCATCATTTCATTCGTTCATTATTTTTTATAACTTAATAAAAATAATTATATTAGATAAAAACTATTAAAATAATACATATTAGATATTCAATGAGTTTCTCCTCATTAAAAATGTTCTAACAATTAACAGAATCCATTACATTTAGGTAACTTATTTTATGTTTTCTTGACAGTAAGTAACCTACGTCTAGCTTAGTGATATGAGGCTTCTTACCACATGTCTTCCATCTGACCACTCGATGCAACATCAATGGATTCACAGTGAACATGACCGTATAGGATTTCTTCTCATTGACATTTTTGAATTTGAAAACCGTCGGTTCCACCGAAATGTTGCAAGCCAGTTTGTTACAAAAGATTTTAACCGAGTACATACCGGCTCCTCCCACACTCTGTTACAATGTGCGTGTGCTTGTATGTGCCACCTCCACCTCATGATAAGTCGACCAAGGCCGCATACTAAGGGTAATTCGGGTTCGCAATGATGTACTTGTTGTTGGGGTCGAAGGCGAAATTGCTTCTCGCGATGGTTTTGATCTGTGAAGACGTGTAATTTGACGCGCACACAAATGACAAATAAATCCTCCACTGGTAGATCATAAACAAGTCATGGCTTGAAGGATGATACAAGTGACATGTATCCCGCGCCGTGTGCAAACGACACCGATGGTTCACGATTCACAATGTCACACTGTCAACGATTACCTTCCCTTCGTTGCTGATTGTGTTTGTTGTCGTCATTAAAACCGAGCGCTGCCAATCGCTGTCCGACTCCACTTGGGATGCGCCACCTTAAGTAGTGCTGCCAATCCGCCACGTTCCATCAATGTTTCTGATACAAATTTCATTCATGCGCCGGTTTTGGAGATTTAGTTTGGTTACTCTGGTCTAGACCATGGGGATGTTAACACCCTAGCGCAATGATGTCAGATTTCATAATTTCTGGAGAAATTAATGGGCCTCGAGAGCTAAAACTCGCCACAATAGAGGATAAATTCACGTTGAGAACGGTTCCTTTGAATTGAACCGCGACCTTCAGATTTGACTTGGACAATATATACTCCCATATTTGGTCACCGAATAACTTGCCGAAGATAGTGGATAGAAACAAACCAAACTGAGCTATAAACTCTCTTCCATCCCCTATGGTGTTAACAAATATAATCCCGCAGGCTGATCTTGTCCCATATCAACGAAGACTAGTTCGCCCGTTACGTTTCCTCCCAATAGACCATAGACCAAAGGGAATTGCTTGTTGGGTAAAGCACGAATTTTGAACAATGTTGAGACACCGGGAAAGGTCTTATGGTTTCCAAGGACAACAATCGCCGAAAATTTCCAATCGATGGTCCCAACACCTACCTTTGTTATCCACGAGGACAAATTTACGAGAGTCGAATCTCGTGGACCATGGTTTCCAGCTGCCGCATACACAATTATGTCTCTCTTGGTGGCTGATAATGCTCCGATGGTGATGCCGTCGCTTTGGTACTCCAGAGTGCCAAACTCGATCGAGATGGATAAGATGTTGACATTGTCTTCGATTGCCTTATCTATGGCGGCTAGGATATCCAAACTCACGTAGTATCCTTCATTCCAGCATGCTTTGTACGTTGCAACCCGAGCTCCTGTAGCCATTCCACGAGCTACTTCTGCAGCGTAGCCCAATAACGTGGTGCCTTTCACCACCGACCCAGCTGCGGTCGATAGAGTGTGTGTTTCATGGCCATCAGAATCCCTAGGAGATTTTTAATCATGCCCCTCGTCGATTCCTCGAAACCCTTGAAGAAGAAATTGGCTCCTATGAGTTTTCCATTGCGCATAGAAGCCGTGAAGTTAGTTCGTTCTACGCATTCGCCTCTCCAAAGTCATCGGCGGCGGGGAAACCGTTGTCCCTGAAGCTTGCGCCTCCAGGCCAAATTCCTGTGTCAATTATATCGTGATGTCTGAACCGACACCTTGGAGACAAAACTGATGATCCTCAAGTCCGAGAAATATCGGACTTCTTGTCGTGGTTTTGTGGTAGTGACACCCTGGAAAAATCGACAAAACTCCATATTGACGGAGTAGTGTCTTGATGTTAACCAATCCGCAAATTCGCTGATAGCGATGTTGTAAACACCGTAGACTGAAATTTGTGATTGTTCAGAAGGCGAATTTTGGCCACTTTCGATATGTTTAACCTCCGTAAATATTTGCTGATCATCGACTTCCTTTCCTTCGATCTGACCTCCATGCAACTTTTCCCTTGAGCTCGTCAACCCCAACCCAAAAACATGTTCCAAACTGGGATTCCAATATCTTTAACTCTGGCACTCCTCAGATGACTATTTCCTCCTAAGCTGGATAATAAATTATTCCATCCTTGCAGAGTCCTGAGTTATCTTCAAAAGGGCAACATGGACAATCGCAGCGGATCTCTCTCCATTAGTGCAGCAATTTCCGGGAGATCACCAATCGTTAAATTACGAAGTTCATTCTCTGGTTAGGAAAATCGGTCACTCTCACCTAGATGCTGACTAAGTCGATCTTTTGAACCATGCTAAACATTTTAACAAACTTCCAAGATTACTCGAATAAAAAAAGACCACAATAAAACTTCGCATATTTAGAATCCATATATAAAATAGCTGTAACATGTCAAAAGAAATCCATAAGAGAACAAAAATCCACTTGTCTCAAATACTCTTACACATCTCTATTAAGTTCTCATTCTGCTGCTTTCTGCCGCCCTGACTTGAGCGAAATACGGGTGAGCCTGTTAAATTAATCAAACTTTAGCTTTTACCAATCTCATGATCATAATCATGTAACCCAAGAAACAAGACTGAGTTATGTTCTGGTACGTACCATTGCTTCTTTTGCAGTTAATCTGTCTTGATGATCATACCGGAGTAGCTTGTCCAGGTAATCAATCGCCTACATTGTAGAAAAGGGTTACAGCTCGAGGGAGAAACCGTGGCAAAAGAAAGGGTTTTGTGTTTGTAAAGGAATAAAGTGAACAAGTAGTAAACCTCAGGTGAGACCAAATGGCGATTGTCAGCGTTGATGAATTTGGACCAAGGCTTCCTGCTATGTCTGTGGAAATCGCACACGAAGTTGAGAAGGAGAATTAGTTATTGGTATTGCTCTAATCTTACTCTTATAGACAGTTATACATAGATAACATGTTTGTTCTGCTTACCTCCCAACAAGTGCCTCTAGTTGAGCATCAAGTTCTAACTGATACTTATTCAGATATGCATTCAATTCATCTGTTCCAAGGACCTGAGTCAAGAGTCAAACACATACTCTTTAGATGTGAAAAAGAAACATAATGCCCTCTAAAATTCTAACGTTTGGCTACACAATTGATTACCTTGGCAATTTTGACAAGCTGATCCTGGTTGTCATGGCCATAGAAGAAAGGTTCCTTGCGGAATATCTACAAGAAAAGATAAACAAATAAGTATTCTTTGGAAACATTCTGAAAAGGGATCTGCAGATGATCATGTACTAGTAGCATCGGAAGCCTTGCAAAATGGCAAGGTACTCACCATCCCAGCAAACATGCAACCGAGGCTCCACATGTCCAAGGAATAGTCATAGTCCTGTAAATCCACTAGAAGTTCGGGTCCCTTGAAGTATCTGATATAGGAGACAACATTTGATCTAGCTTAGATACTGACAAAGACTATAGATTGTAACCAGGCCCAGAAAAAAATGGGATAGCAAACCAAGTTATTTTGAAGGAGCCTATCATACCTTGAGGCCACACGGACGTTATACTCTTTTCCAGGATGATAAAACTCAGCGAGACCCCAATCTATAAGGCGAAGTTTGCGCAGCTCATGGTCGATCATGACATTGTGTGGCTTGACATCTCTGTGCATTATACCTTGTGAGTGGCAGAAGTCCAACGCCTGTCATAAGGAAATTACAAGGTTATCACTGACCTCAATTTGTTGTGGAGAACCGAGAAAGTTTCACAGACTAGAAGTCGTAATGGAATTATAAATCGAGGCATAAATTACCTTCAACAGCTCATAGATGTAGTATCGGATGTCATAATCAGTCAATGTCGGATACAGAACCTTAAAGTCTGTGCTGTTAACATACTCAAATATTAAGCTTGGTGTTTTTGAGTGTTGATCTCTGACAACATCAAGCAGCTTGACAATATTTGGCCCTCCACAGAGATTCTGAAGTATTTTAATCTCTCTTCTAATCTGTTACAAGATCATCAAAAATTCAGAAAGGCAATCCAAAAACAAAACTAATCAAGGCAACAGCATCCTTTGCTCATCAATCTATATATTGAAAGTTTAGCCTTTTCTTTCTTTTGCTACATTAACATGAACTACAGCAACATAACGACAGAAAGCGACTAAACTTGATATAACTATATCACTTATAAGTCACCTTCTTTTTCTTAACAGGCTTGAGAATCTTGATTATGCACTTCTCGTTGCTGTTCACGTTTATCCCCTCAAAAACCTCACTGTATTTTCCTCTCCCCACCTTCCTGACTACCTCGTAATCATCTTGCTCCCTGAGAACCAAAAACACAAAGAAAGAAGCTCAAATATATTAACAAAAGCATCATCACCTATCATGACCAAATCATAATAACATGAACATCATACGAATAAACTCCTCTCCAAACAGATCAGAAATCAAGAATATCAGCTCAATTTCCAGATAACTTGTATCACTTGCACAAGATTCAATTTAACTGGAACAGAATCCAAAAACTATTAGGCAGCTAAAATCAAAATCACCCACCAAAGAAAGATTGTGTTTTCCTATATTCCAATCTCAAACAAACATGAACACACAAAAATAAACCGGAGAGCTCCTAGGGTTTTCCTAATTCCAAAAATCAACAATCTTACCCCCACTGAACATTGAGCGATTCGTAATCCCAATACTCCTTGGGTCGGATCACGTTAACGTCGGTGTAAACACGAGCTTTCGACATCGCTCGCCGGACGGTGGAAAGAGAGATCTCGGCGAGAGAATCGGGATCGAGGAGGCGATGATCGAGCCTGCTGCCAACGACGTCGGTTCCGGTGGTGAGGACGGTGAATGGTAGGATAGGTGAAAGCGCCAATGGCGCACGGAAGATCGAGATGGCGCACAATAAGAGGAAACGTCGAAGAAGAGATGCGAAGAGAAAGTAGGGGAAGAAGAATAAGCGCATGTATTATCATTCAGTGCACTCTCCCACTGTGGATTATTACTCTTAGTGGCATACACTGAGTTATGAATCGTTTATTTTTAATTTTTTTATGAATTTTTTTTCCGGCTATAAAATATATCTAAAACGCTGCGTTTTCTTACATAGCCTAAAATTAAAATCTGCTTAATTTAAACATTAGGGAGAATTTGTCACTTTTAAAATGTCACCACCAAATATCTATTTTCTAATTTTAAAAATACAGATAATGTGACAGGTTCGAAGTACCGTTTGGCTTGGGGAGAATCAACTAATGGCAAATTTACAGTGTCTTCTGTTTACCAGTTGGTGACTAGGGATAAGGCACCTAAACAAGACATGAAAATTTTTTATGACCGCATTTGGAGAGTCCCAACACCTGAAAGGGTAAAAACTTTCATCTGGCTTTTCTCTCACCAAGCTATTATGACGAATGCGGAGCGGTTTAGGAGACATCTAAGCGATACAGACATATGTTCAATGTGTAAGGGTGGTGTGGAGACCATCATACATACTTTGCGGGACTGCCCGACGATGGAAGGAATTTGGATTCGGCTAGTGCCGCAGCGAAAGAGACAGGATTTCTTTGCTCAGTCGCTGTTACAACGGTTGTTTTCGAATCTTGGTGACCATACTAAACATGATGGTGTCGAGTGGTGCATGATCTTTGCTTTGGGTTTGTGGTGGGGATGGAGATGGAGATGTCAAATGTGTTTGGAGGGGATAAAGTTTGGCGGGATAGATTTCGTTTCCTGAAGGAGTTAGGCAAGGAGTTTGCTATGGTGGAGGAAAAAAAGGCTATCATACAAAAATAGGGGTGAAAGAGTAGAGAGGTTGATTTCATGGGTTCCACCGAGGGTAGGATGGTATAAGTTGAACACGTATGGAGCCTCACATGGGAATCCTGGATTGGCTACTACAGGTGGTGTTTTGCGAGATATGACCGGGACCTCGCATGGTGGTTTTGTAGTAAATATTGGAAGATGTTCAACGCCTTTAGCAGAGTTGTGGGGGGGGGAGGGGTGTATTATGGGCTTTATATCGCTTGGGAAAAGAGGATCGAGTGCTTAGAGTTCGAAGTGGATTCAGAGATGGTGGTCGAGTTTCTGACTTCAGGGATTGGTGTTTCGCACTCGTTGTCTTTCCTGTACGTTTGTGCCAAGGCTTTCTATCAAAGGACTGGAATGTTCGAGTGTCTCATGTGTATAGGGAGGCTAATCGTCTAGCTGGTGGATTAGCTAACTATACTTTTTCTCTGCCGTTTGGTTTTCATACGTTTCTTTCTGTACCGTCTGAGATTGAGGTGTTATTGAGGGAGGATGCCTCAGGGCATACCTTGCCTAGACAAATTGTTATGTAATTGATTTTCTTTAATAATATTTTATCGGGAGTTTTTCTCCCGGTTCACGACCAAAAATTTTTTAAACACTACATTCCTAACCGTAAAAAAAAGTTTTGACCCCTAACAAAAACTAAACTCTAACGTAGAAAGGATGGACATAATTCCCGTCCCGTCCCATTCCGTCACTTACCCGTTTCTGAATTTCCGTACCATATATTTCCCATATTCCCCATATGGGACAATTTTTTAATTCCCGATTGGGAATGGAACGGGACGGAAACGAGAATTCTTGGAATCTCGTTTGACATAAATAAATACGTATTAAATTATATTTTATATATTTATTTGGTGGGATCATATAATATATTATATCATATATTACAAAAGTAATTAACTTTTTTTTTTTGTAGAATAGGAATATATACTTTAAAAATTCTATATTATTAGATTTATGTTTTGATTTGAGGCATTGATGTAGTTTACTTTATGTTTGATTCATCTTGATTCAACTATGATTTTTCTATTTTAAACATTTATGAAATACAATTAAGAGTTTCTTTTTTGGTAATTTCGGAGATGCTTTTGATGAATTAAAGAAGTAGGTTAGATAAATGTTTCCAATTTGTAACATCGTTTTATTTAAGTTAGTGTTTTGAAACCGGTTATCTTATGGTCATTCCCGTACCATTCCCGTCTCATCCCGTTCTATTCCATTCCCGTCCCGAATTTTAAATGGGACACAAATGGGATATATATTTTTGTAGTCCCAAAATTTCGTTCCCGTGAAATCCCGTCCTCTATTCTCGTTTGCCAACCCTTACGTAGAATAATTTACTCAAATATAAATGATATTGTGAATAAATGATATAATTAACTCTTTCTCTGGTCCGGAAGACACATAATCATGGTCTTCACTCTTCACTGTCAAATTCTTCATTGTCTTTGTAGAACTTTGAAGGGTTCTTCTTCTGCATCTTTTCAGTCACTTGTTCTTCTGATGGTAAAGACTTTTGAGAGACTGTATCAAAAGGGCAAAACCAAATTCATTACCAAAAAGATTTATTTCCGTTCTTATTGCACATATGATATAATGGATATAAATTCAAACATATGGTGTACTGGGTTCTTCTTTTCTGCCTTATCACATTTTTGAAAAGTGGCATTTTGCAAAACTTCTCTTAACATTATATGAAAGTGATTTTCTCAATTTTGTTTTGGTTTTAACACTATAATCTTTTTTACCAATTTTATTACACTACAACAAATGGACGTTTACATAATAAGGCACTTTAGTATAAAGTAGTTGCAGTTTAAGATACTTTGCAAGAGAATGTGACTTTGGGGTTGTGAATTATCAATTATGTCCCTTTGATAACTTAACTAGTTACTTTTTCTAGTTTAGTTATCACGGTATTTGGTTAGATAAATTAGGGATTTGGAACTAAAAGAAATCTTCTCCTCTTTCAAATCTACTTTTTACAGATCTGGGAAAACCCTCGATTTTATTGATTCTTCGATGTCTCCGACTTCTCAACATCTCAGACTCGAATCCGACATGTCAGGTACGAAGGAGTTTCGGTCGAATGTCGTCTTCCTGTTATTGGGGATTTTGAAGAGGATGATATTTATAGTATGAAGATTGATATCGCCGAGGAAGATAAGTGTATATCCTCAACATCGGTGGCGCATGATAGATACTGAATTTCTCATTCCTCAACCTTGCACCATCGTGACCGGAAACGAAGCTTTCGATCTCTCATCCATCCACCACCTCGTGAATCTATATTAGTTGCAAAATCCAGGCTTGTGTGCTTCGATTTTCTCTCATCATCATCTCTGGTCATATGCAAATAGGATCAACACAATCTCTCATGATTATTCAAAAAAAAAAGTTTTGTTTATTTGCAATTGGTTTTTTGGCTGGATCCCTGCCATGAAAAACGTGTTTTGGTTTTTCTCTTGAGAAAAAATTATCTTATTCTATTATGTACATGTTTTCTATGGTGTTAATCTTGCTCTCTCACATGAAATTAGTTAATTAAGTTTGGAAGTGTGTTCGTGTTGATAGCTATAGATAAATTGTGTTTGTTTTAGGTGCTTTTGCCTACTTGGATTCAAAAGATTATGGCTTTGAAGTTTCTGAGGTTGGTGAAGGTGAGAGTGATGTAGAGGAAGCATATGGTTTTTGGCATTTGGATTGGTGTTTTCCGAGGAGAAGAATTGGCTCGAAGATCTTGAATGGAGGATCTCTAGCTGATGAAGCTCGATCGAAGAACCGTTTGAGCATGGTCAAATCTGAAGTATTTCGTTTGGAACCTTCTCATGGAATGGATTGATGGACATAAGTTCTTACGGCCATGATGGCGTGGATACAGTCTTGTGGACATGATTCTGTGGATACGGTTTGATGTACATTAGTTCGTCCGGGCATGACGTCGTGGATACGGTTCGATGGACATAAGTCTCATGGATAAGAATTGATATTAGAAGTTGATCAAATGTCTATCGTAAAAAAAGCTCTTGAGTTATGATAGATAAACAAATGAAGCAAAAAGTAATAAATGGGATTGTATAACCATAAAACCATGACCGTTTGAATACGCTTCTGGATAGTTTGTTTGTGTGACCATAAAACCATGACCACGATAGAAAATTTTTTGCTGTAAACACTTTCATATAAAGTGCATATACATGTAATATTCCCTTAGAATTAGAACTATATATGACATAATTTTTGCTACATTCTTACATTATTTTCTTAGTTTTTTTTAACATTCAACTCGATCTTTGGAAAAATGGAACTCGTTTAAACCCTTTCTTGTCCACCGTTTATCCTAAAATGGAGATACTAGACTTTATCTGAAACAGAAACATGTTAATTTAGTTTTGAGAATACTGAACATAAAACATAGTTGGTATTTGCATGGATGATGTGGATACATACGACACGAAAAAATTAGTTTCATAATACATACCAACCATTCATTCGTATCCACTATCCATTACGCTCAAACGTTACCATCCACACATAATCATCTGTAATTCACAATCTATTATATCTAAACAAGTCGTGCATTACTCATCAAAATGCTCTGCGTTTTTTCGAAAAATAAGACAAACTCGAAGCACATGTATTAGCTTGACCATTGAAACTCGAAATCATAATATCAGAAGATCTTGATTTTGATTAATGACTTAATTTCAAAGATTTAGTCAAATTCGTTTGAACAAAATCTATCAAACTACATGGTCATTGAAAAAGGTGAATTAAATCACTAGTGTATGATAATGAAACACAAAAAGATGAATTAAAACACACTATGAAAGAAATAACCATAAAACTCTAACTATGAATCACTGACCATGAATCACTCATTACATTAACCATAAATCATTCTTTACGTTTACACATTAGTACTAACCATGAAACACTAACTATAAAACATTGACCATGAGTCATTGACCATGAAAACACATTGGCATTAACGCTGAGTTGTCCACAATACTTTGTCCATGCGTACGTATCCATAAGTCTCTATTTTTTTGACACTATCTTATCCATGACGATTTGGCCACACTAGTTTGTCCACAATACAAACCATTCGATACGTAATGTTCTCATAGCAATCTTGCCTAAAAAGGTCAAAGACAAAGACTGTTTTGTGACTTTAGTAAGATCGAGCTCCTTCAAACAACCCTTAAGATTTTCACACGCTAATCAATCACCAAAATCTGGTGACAATATCTTCATCTCACGATAGTCCAATTCCAGCAAACTCCCCAACTCTAGCATAAATAGTTCAATCTCATTAGTGAAAACTTAATTTTGCTCAACCTCCCAAGCTCATAGCTAGAGAGCAAAATTTTTTTTTTGGATAAGGACTAAAAAGGCTTAAAAAACCAAACCAATTTCAATCTCCCTTTCCAAAACCCAAAAAATCAATATACCAATAATTGAAAGGAAGAATAATCAAATTACCTCTGATGTTTGGTTCGTTAAGAGCCCCTCATAGCTTTGCTTCTTCACCATTCAAATTCTTTTTCTACATCATATCAGATCGAAATCTCAGAGCTTCTCTTCGATATCACCATGGTATCCCCAATTTGATAAAAGATCATATCAAATTTAGAAATCACCAACTGGATAAAAGAAATTCATTAGATTCGTATTTCATGGTGCGTCCTTCGCTATTGTCCTCTTCTCAAGACCTGAGATGATGAAAACTGTTTTTGAATATGGAAATTAAGAACCCATAATCTAGAGATCACAAGAGCCAATCATGGAAAAGGAAAATAATCATAGAGAGATCTGATTTTAACCCAATCTTACCTGGTCAAACTTTTACCACCTAGAAGAAATATCTAGCATCGTGAATAGCAACAAAAACTCTCCATTAACCTCATCTGTTAGATTTTAATGAATATGGACGGCTTAGATCATTTAAATTATCAATCTAGATCTAAAATCTAGTCCATTGGATTTTAATGAGCATGGACGACTGAAATTACACAAAACTTAAACATATATTTCCTTCCTTTAGAAGGGCAAATTGATCCGAAAATTCTTGAATCTTGTGCAAAAGTCCCTTTTCCTTGTAAAGTACCTTTGTTTGAAAGATATTTTTGAGAAAGTACCTCTAAGTGTAATTTTCCCCTACAACAAATCTGTAAGATAACGTCTCTTATTTTTAGTCAATTGTGGAACCGACGTTAAAGTAAAAAAAGGACGGAATTTAACGTTGAAAATGTGAGTGACGTAAAAATTAAAAGATTAATTAACACTTATAAAAGTAAAGCATGTTACTTTTCCGATCTACCTTCTCTAGGTTTCAAAAATTTCAATCGACGAATCTCTATTTGAGAATTTTAGATTTGGGATACCGCTGGTCAGGAACGGTTCCGTTCTGTTACATTGGCTTATTACCGTAGCGCAGTCGGAGCACTCATCGTCTACGATATCACTCGCAGCTCTACTTTCGAGAATGTCGGTCGCTGGCTCGATGAGCTCAACAGTATATTTTTTGATCTCAATCTCGAATTCAAAATCTTTCTCTGGGATTTCGATGGATTTGTTTTCAATTTGAGTGAGATTGTAAATTGAGTGTTGATTTTGATTGGAGTAGGTATCAGATTTGGATTAATTAGGTCGCAATTTTTGTGAATTTGGAGTTAGAATCATTGCGGTATGATGATGGTGAATCGGTGATAGTGAGAATTTCTAGATATGAAGATTTATGTTGACTTGATAAGACTTTGATTCATAGTCAATGCAAAATTATCTTCCTTAGGTTAATGATACAGAGCAATGTGATTGAGTAGAATTCTCTATCAACATTTGATTCATTACTTGAAATCAAAACGTTTTCGACGCATAAATGATCAGCATTCTTCATTTGGCATGTTTGAATCTCTACTCTACTGAGTTTTAGATTGTGGAAATTAGTTAATGTTTGGGTTTGAACGATAATGATGAATCTTTATCTTGCAACTCATTCTGATACAACAGTAGCTAAAATGCTAATGGGAACAAATGTGATCTCGAGAGCATAAGAGCGGTGAGCGTTGAGGAAGGTAAAAAGTCTTGCAGAGTCTGAAGGCCAATTCTCTTTTGCTTTCTCTGTCTCTTTAGGTGCAAGATGCTATGGATGGAGAACTAAACAAGCTTTTTCAAGTAAGCAAGTCAGAGCAATTTGGTTATTTAGTGTTTGCACTTTCTCCTTGGATTTAGCTAAATCTGGTTTTGTTCCATCTAGGTATGCATGATTGTGCAAAATCCACCCACATGTTTTGTTATTTAGCCTTTGTCTAGAGACTGTAAGATATGGGTAGGAAAGTTGTTCAGGTACGTATTCCAAATTTTTTGGGTAAATTTAGGCACCAGTTATAATGAATGATAAAGACACTACAATTTTGGCTAATGCATCATGCATTAAGCATCAATGTTGCAGTTTAGATCCTAGACTTGGATGCAGAGACTATGATACATTTTCATGAGGTAAATCACTTTGCTATTCTTTTTTTTACGGTTTTTTGGCCTGATCCCTATGAATAAATTGTTTATGCACCTATAAGACCATTCACAGTTTATGTTCTACAGATCAAAGAGACCCAATAAATTTGATCCTTCAGATTCTGATCATCCTCTTTCAAGTTGTTGTAAATAATAAGTCACAGTTCTCTCTCTCTCACTATACACAAATACGCTTTGTGTGCTCTGATGTTTTTGAGTTGTGTTTCTTCTTGTTGTGCAGATAAACTGAGTTTTGTGCTCGGAAGATATTCAACATACCAATAGTTTCTAACCTCTTTTTCGTTTTTATGCTTTTAGGCTAAGCTAGGGAGATGAATCGTGGAAAAGAACAAGATCACATTCATTTGAGTAATACAACATCAAGCAGAATTGTGAATTGTTGGGTTTTATGTTCTTAAGACCATTGCATTGTGTAAAACCATATTATATTTGATTAATTAAAGTTTTAGTTGCTTAATCTGTCTGCTTTCAATATTTTAATAAATTACACAAATTGTAATATATGAAAATAAAAAATACTCATAAAATTGTATTTTGTGTGGATTGATAAGTGGCATAAATGCTGGAGACTTTGAGACGGATTTTAACTGACGTTATAAAGTAACTAAACTGACGTGAATGTTTTGACGCCGACGTGAATGTTTTGACGCCAAACTTAACGTCAGTTGACAAAACGAAGCAAGCTTATCTTACGACGGACGATGTAAAGATGGTTTAATAACCGACGCAATTTTTTGAGTCGGTGAATAACTGACGTAAAACCTAAATATAAACGACGTTAACGCTCTTGTTTTTTTGTAGTGTTATGATATGTTATCTTAAATAATTAATCAACAAAATTTTATGACATTACAATTTTATGTCATTCAATTTTTATATTAAAATTAACAATCATGTTTTAAAAAAAAAATAGTGTAAAAACATATATTTAAAAAATTCTAGAAAATTATTAGTGTACCAAATAAGAAAAATGATAATTCTGTATAATTCGATCGTTTTTTGAATGACATATTATTAGACAAATATACTAATTCTGCATTCCTTATATTATGTGACATCTTTTAATATACATATTCTTTTTCAAACTACTCATATAATAAGTTCCATCAATTATTCTTTGAAACTATAGATGACATTTTTTTTCACTACTCAAACTCTCAAAATAATATTTTTAATAACATCCAAACAATATTGAAAAATCAATGTTAAAGTCAAGGTTCTTAGTTTTTCTTTATGATTTTCATATAATATTCGTTTTAATTCTATACGATCAAAAACTTCAATGTTTTGATTAGTATGAAAAAAAACACAACAATAATAGATTTTATCTTAACATTTAAAGTACATCCATATTCTTCGATAATTTACCGCACAAAAATTATACGCGCGAGAAACATTAACATAACAAAAGCAAAAAAAAATGATATTCTAAAATAAAACATGAGTAATAATACATTTGAGGATAATATCGTCAAGTGGATGTGTTAAAAAAAATACCAGAGGAAAACAATTAGCATCAAACAAAACCAACAATAACCACTACAACACAAAACACAAGCACAAGCACAATTTATCTTATAAGTTTTTTTAGTTGACGTTATGAGAAGCTGCCATGTGTCACATATTTTTTTGTCATGCGTTTTTAATTTATTTATTCAAGAGAAAATGAAATTATAAGTCTTTTTCTCTTACTAATAATTTAGACAATTAATTCCAACAATTTAATAGTTATTCTAATGTTAATTTAATAAACATTTTCTCTTTCTTTTCTTTTTAATAAAAACAAAAAAATATGATTCCAAATTAAATGCGTTATTATAAAAATTTTAATAGTTTAGAAATATATATTTTATTTATTGAACTCAACAATCATCTATATCTATAAAGAAACATTTTATCTCTTCTCATTGTGCCACCTCATCATCGACATGTATGCCATGCTATTTTTTATTTAATTTTTTATAATTTCAAAATCAATACATTTGATTGTAACATTAAAAAAAGAATTTGAAAAGTCATTATTCATATTCTACAATAAACATGAAACCTCAAAATTATATGCATATGATAAGCAGCATATAGTTCACTAAAATGATAACAAGTTTAATAAATTTGGTTCTACTAATATTTCACACCATAAATATTCAATTAGGTAAAGTTGTATCATGAATATTATAAATATCAAACAAGTTTATCTATAACAAAATTCATAAACCAAAATATAAGTTAATAAGTTTTGCATCTAATAAAAATAAAATAAGTTAAATTCATTTATACTTAAGACAAGTATTGCAATTATACATAATTAAAGTGAAACATAGAATAAGAGAAAAAAATTTTAAGGAAAAAAATGTAAATATTTACAAAAAAATCATTTAAGTTTAAAAAATTCAAGATTATTGTGTTTTATGATTTTATTTTTAACCGAAAAAGAAAATTTAAATGTAACTATAAGAACAAGCAAAATTTCTAAATCGATGTATGACAAAATCGACATATTATTTACTTAAGAAGAGGAGAAAATTTAAATGTAACTATAATATATATTATGTGATATAAGTAATTAATATCTTGAAACAATATGAAATGAAATTTCTAAGTCGATATATGACAAAATCGACACATATTTTTAACTTAACAAATATCTTCTATTTTAAAATTTAAATAATTATTTTTTTTATTCAACCAATAGTTTCATATTATCAATGTTACTAATCAAATTTTAAATCTACATAAAGAGTATATTGTATTTAAAATAATACTGACAAAGCTTGTAGACATAAAGAGTATATTGTATTTAAAATAATACTAAATAATATGGTAAATAGAAAATAAAACAATTAATTTTAAAATAATAGAAATACCATAATTTGTTGACAAGAAATATGAAATATATTATAATTTATGTATGTACTAACAAAGTTTTAAACAAACACATATATTTTCAAATAGTAATAATTCATATCCAAATGGTTAAAAATCACTTCATATTTTCACATTCATACAATATAGATAAGAAAAAAAAAACTAATTTATTTCAAGCCAATCATTATTCTTTTAATTTACAAAAATTGGTTATTTTTGTCAAACATAAATAATAAATTATTAGATAAATCAAACTATTTTTCTCTAAATAAAATAAAATTGTAGAAAAAACATTCGCGCTGTGCGCGAGCAAATTTTAATATATATGAAAGAAGAACGAACCCTCTCCATCTATGCAACATATGACGGCTTTTGGGATTAACACATGTCTACCAAAAAGTTGTCTTTTGCACTTCTTAAACGTAATCCGTTAATAGCATTTACGACAATTTACTCTCTAGAGCTTTGATTTCAATTTCACGTTCTCTTGTTGTCTATACAGTTTCCGTCGGAATTAACGATGATAAAATATCAATCCACAATTTCGGCTGAGCCTTCTCTTAAAAAACTCCCCCTCGCCAGACAATGCAGCACCGGAGGTCACCCTAGTTTTAGATCTTAAAACTAGTCTTAGATCTTCGTCGGAGATAGTCTTAGATCTCTAATCTATTCAGATCAGATAAACCTATAGTGAACAAAAGTACAAAAATCATAAAGTTCTCTGTTTCTCACAATTTTCTTATGGAGACGACTGCCGCTTGCGAGCAAATGTCCTACCCCAAGCCTTACATTGAACATAATTGGTATCTCTTCATTGTCAATGTCATCTACCGTTGTTCCGTGGCTTGCAACCCATTGGTTCATGTTCTTGTTTTTGTCACTGTCAACTCTCCACAATCCAGCTGTGTTAGGTGGTACTCGCAAACCATTCTGTTCTTCGAGATACCCTCTATTTCGAAAGAGAACTCTCCACTGTTCAACAGTGAGCCAGTTATCCACGGGTTCAACTATTACTTCATTGATTGCTAAATGAAAGTAGATTAAAACAGATTAATACAAGACTATCACCATAACAAAGATAACACTAGAACATCACCCATCTGATACAACGAAATCAACTTGTATTATTTCAGCAGAAGTCTTTTATGTCATCTGGTCAGATTGGATATAATCAAGAGGACAAGCCTCACAAATCAACAAGTAGAAAGATCCCACCCTAGATAATCCTAAGTTAACCCCATACTTACAACAAAAATGCCTAGTCAAAGTTTACATTCGTTGACTATAACAAAAAATCAAGACAACCATATGTCAAAAACACTTGACACCAACTCACACTACAACTAATTTCAGCAGAAGTTATTAGCCATATTATCTGATCTGATACAACAAAATCACCTTGTATTATTTAGCAAAACAAGAAATCACCTTATTAGCCATATTATCTGATCTGATACAACAAAATCACCATGATACAACGAAATCATATGATACAACGAAATCACCATGATACAACGAAATCACCATGCATTTTGTTGTATCAGATCAGATAATATGGCTAATAAGGTGATTTCTTGTTTTGCTAAATAATACAAGCTGATTTCGTTGTATCAGATCAGATAATATGGCTAATAACTTCTGCTGAAATTAGTTGTAGTGTGAGTTGGTGTAAAGAGTTTTTGACGTATAGGTTGTCTTGATCTTTTGTAATAGTCAACAGATGTAAACTTTGACTAAACATTTTTTGGTTGTAAGTATGGGGTTAACTTAGGATTCATCTGGGGTGGGATCTTTGTACTTGTTGATTCGTGAGACTTGTCCTCTTGATTATATCCAATATGATCAGATGACATAAAAAACTTCTGCTTAAACTTTTTCGAGGAGAACAACGACGAGAAATAGTACTGTGTTCGTACCAGCTGCAATTGATTTGACAAGAGTGGCATAGAAAACTCTCATGAAGAATTTAAATGAAATCGTTGCTCCGATGATAAAAAATGTTCTCCCCGGTGAAGCCTGAGAAATTCGCCACGTATTATTAATCTAGTTTTCTCTACTCTAGGTTTGTTTGATTAAGGGTAATCAAATACTTGATATATGGAGATTATATTCGTAGTGTATGGTCATTTGTACGAGTGTTTGTGACATGAATCTATTGGCCGTTGTGACAAGTAAGAATGCACTGGTAAAAACAAATCATGCTTGAGAAGTGTGACCAATGGTTTGTTGATCTTACGCTATGAAGCTACATTATGTAAATCCGCTGGAAAAATTTAACTTCATCTCGAGCTGGTATTATCTAGAAACCTCTCTTCTATTATAACTCAATTTCTTGATTCTGTTATGTAAGTCATTTTAAACCTCCTTGTTGAAAGAATCTTAACGTGTCATGGGTTTGTACAATGGTTGTTTAAGAAATGAAATAAGGGATATGAGTACTCTTGATCGACATTGATTTCAATTCAAAAGTCGTTCGGTCTAAAATAAAGATGCAACTGTTTCAATTTTGATGGACACACAAATCTCTTTACAGTTGATAGATCTTAGAAACAATAAACACATTATATTTATATGCTTATATATATGCAAACTCACTTAATCAACATGCAATAGGATTATATCTTATTTTACTTCCTCTCAACCATGTTATGTGTACAGATTTTGATGCACATTTGATCGAGATCCCATTTTTAATAGAGAATGCAGACAAACGCCAACTATCATGTATGAACACAATCACAATTTATATGGTCTTTGCTTGTAAATGGTCTTCAAAGTTGGGTTGCTTGTTTTCATTCCAATGGAATCAATTCAAACATTTAAGGACACAAGAGCTTCACTGTATTTTTTCTACCACAGGGTCAAGATCCAGAATAATAGAGTTGGTCTTGAGATAGCAAGTGGAAGCAGGAATTAGCGAAGCATGGGGGTCAGATATTCAAACATTGGTTTTGCACTTTCCTTTATCACAAGGATGAGAAAGAAACATTGGTTTAGAGTTAATTATTGTGCTACTCAGTGCTGGCTGGTTTTCGTAAGGTTAAAGTAAGTTGGTTACCTACCATTTGCTTATGTTTGAAAATTTGGCTATCAAATATTTTAAATGCTTAAGATGATAATACTTCAGTTTGACTGTCTGTAAATTTTAGGTGATTTTGACCACAAATATAGAAACACCGACTATAATTCATGAAATAAGATACATGATAAACTTTATATTTGTTACGACATGAAATTATGATCCAAATAGTCCAATCAAAGGAATGGAAGCGCATATACAAAGAAGGTACCATGTTCAATATTCATTCTTTTGTTCCATTCAAGGTCGTTTAATGGTTCACAATAGTTGGGAGTTTTACCTGCAAATTTATTTGTTTCTCTTTTCGCTTTTACTTTAGTAGACGTGTGCAGGATGTGAGGGTCATGCCTTCCAGTTCACAATACTTGCCTTCCAGTTCCATGATCTTTCGCATACATATTTCTGCTGAAAATTTTCTACAACTTTTGGTGAATATTACACAAAAAACTTCAACCACAATTTTTTCTCCTAGATCTAACACCATAAATTTACACACCACAATTTTTAGAATTTTAATCGACAAAAAAACCCGCACGTATGCGCGGATATTGGCCTAGTCTTATCTTATTAATATATTTTTTAGTTGAAGTTATAGAGGTTGTTATGTGTCACCTCTTAGATTTTAAAGTTTTTTCACTAAGTTTAATAACAAATTAGTGCAATTTAAACTTTTGTAAATTGAGTAAAACTCTTTTTATTTTTATTAATCCTTTCATACTGTAATCATGATAGAAAAAACATAATTCACTTCACCAATGAATCACTGTAAAAAATAAAAATCACAGCAAAACAATCAAAAGAAAAAAAAAGAATACAATCAAGCAATTTTTTTTTACGATTCAAAGTTCTAATGAAATAAACATAGAAATGTATTCCAACATTTTTGTTGAGATGATGCAGATCAATAAATTTCTTGAATAACGTGTTTGATTAAAAAAAAAAAAAGACCAAACATATTTTTTTACTTTACTTTATATTTGTATTATCTCACATAATATATATCTCCTACAAATTTATGCAATTCATATACAAATTTTTTTTTATGAACGATATTTTTACATATAACATTGTATCAATAATTTGTTACAAATGTTTAGTTTTTGAACCTAAATAAGTATTTTCTATAAACATCAAATGACTTTAATATTAAATTCACAAATAATCAAACAAGGTAAAAACTATTACATATTTTTTATGATGTTAATATTTAAATCTACGCAACGCGTGGACAATAAAAGAACACAACACCATATCACAACAAAATATCTAACACGGCACAATAGCAACATCAATAATGTAATTAATCTCATTAACCGACAAATGAAAACAAACTCCATAACTTAATCACAAAACAAACACCAACACTAACACAACACACAATGTGACAAACACTACACAAAAACAACACAATAACACTAACACATCACTAACACTATAACAGAGTAACAATAACTCTAACACACTAACACTATAATACAATAGATTAAGAGCAACATCAACGCAAAATTACAAGATACTAAATGTTTTGGTATAGAAATATACAATTTTTGTTAAACTATACTATGTTATTTGAAGGCGTGATTAATGATTTTTTAATATAAATATTTTAATTTATTATTTAATGATAACAAATAAAAACGTAACAATATATTAGTGGTTTAGATCTTAAAACTGATGTTGCCGTTACTATTAATACCAAGAGAAAACGGTGTGTAATATGTTACGGGGTATTAGAAGATATTTTAAAATTTAAAAGATATTTTCTTGACAATCTAATCATTTTCTATGCATAACTTTATTGTATATATATGATATGTATAATGATTTTTACAGATGTTTGATTCTCTCGAGACTAAAAAATGTAATTCACGATAATATTATGTATATATACAAGATTAATAATAGATATATAAAGATTGTTTTTTCCACTTCTTATGAAGCCATTTCATCATCTACATATATGCCTCATCATATTTTTACTTAAAGTTTATATTTTCAGTTTAACATTTTAATGCACTTAATTATACTTTTGTTATGTATTGAATTATTAAAGAAGTTTCTATAAAAAAATGTTTTTTTTTACAAAAAAATTAAATATATATTAAATGTGATAATTTGTATTGAATGTAATAAAAAATAAAATAGTCGTATTTTATTTTTCTTTCTTAGTTAACAAATTTATAAAATACACATACTATTTAACTAATTTAGATGGTTAAACATGTTATTTCACTAATAATTTAGATGCTTATGTTATTACACTAAATATTATAATATTTGTTGAGATTAAAACGGTGCGTTTTGCTCAACCCTAAAAAGCTTCAAAGCCGTTTATGTTGTTCATCATCATCATATCGTCCCTCTGCGCCTCTCTCACAAACTCCTCAGGTAAGCAGCTTCAATTTCCTTCTTGAACCAATGGTGATTTGTTCGCCTCAATTTCGATGATTTTGTGTTGATTGATGAACCCTAATTTTAAAAATTTCATCTTTATTAGTTTGGATATATAATCGTACTCTAGCTGATCGCTGTGACTTACAAACCCTAGTTTTTGTGCAGTTATCAAAACCCTAGTTCGCAAGCCCTAAGAACCGAGCTTGCTTCTGCTAATCTTTGAAGAAATCAGTGAAAAATGGGGAAGAAGAAGTTTATTGATAAGAAAAAGGCGGCGACTTTCGAGTTGTGTCCTCGTGATACATCTGACCCAAGATACAGTGACGCACCTGGTGGTGATAAGATCTTCTTACGAGTTGATCAGAACCCAGTAAACATCAATGGTTTCGTTGAAGAAGAAGAAGAAGACAACTCACAGTTCGACGATGCCCCTGAAGATGGTCCTGAAGATTTCGCTTACGGTTACTCGAGTCTCGGTGATTCGAGTAATCCTTTACCTGCTCATATTAGAAAGGAGATTCTGGAGTTAGGTTATCCTGATGATGGGTATAATTACTTGGGGCATTTGAGAGAGATTAAGAACACTGGTGGTGGTTCTAATTTCTATGCTAATCCTAAGTTTGAGGTTGATCAGCTACCTCGTGACGTCAAGGCGTATGATGCGTCTCGTGTTAAGATCTCTGGTATGATCAATGAAGAAGCTAATGATAAGTCGATGTATACTGTGGCATCGAAAACTTTTAACGTCAAGGTTCAAAAAGCTATTGATCCTGAAGTGGCTGCGTTGCTTGAGAACAGTGATGTATCTGAGTTTGGTTCCGATGTTGAGGATTTGGAAGAAGATTTTGTCGTTCAAGCTAATCTTACTCAACAGGGAGAATCTTCTGGTGTGAGCAATAACGAGCTCGAGATTTTTGAAAGACCTAAGGCAAGGGGTGGAGAAAGTGTTGGGGTAACTGATAAACCTGTGGTTGAAAACCCGAGAGTTCTTCGTCCAATTGATGAGCTATTTGATCAGATTGAACTCAATGAATATGGTAGTGACAGTGACAATGATGGTTACATGGCTGGAGATGGAGACGATGAAAAAGAGTTCATGGCTCAGAGCGTTCAGAATTTTATTTATGAGAAGCCAAAAGATAATGAGCTTGAAGAAGAAAAATATATGAACCCTGCGGATATATTGAAGAACAGTGACTCTGTGAAAGATAAAGCGGAACTGGACTCTGCTGCTCATATTATCCGTCGCTGTGTAGAATATGCTGAGAATTTCGAAAACGGGAATGATGAATTTGTAGAGGTGGTCGAAGAAAGCAGCGATGAAAGCGAGAAGTGGGATTGTGAAACTATAGTCACAACATACACGAATCTCGATAACCACCCTGGTAAAATCTATGCGCCAGAGTCAGCTAGGAAGAAGAAGCTGAGCGAAACAGTAGCTAAAGCATTGAGTTCAAATGGCAAAATCATTTCCCTCCAAGGGAAAGCGAAGCTACCTGTCGAGTTTTTACCCGGTAGGAAAGCTGAAGAAACCGTTGTCAAAGCGGCAATCCCGAAAGCTGAACCAGTTAAGAGGAAGACTCATGGTCAAGAGTCGAAAGAAGAGAAGAAAGAGCGGAAAACTGCTGTGAAAACCGAAAAGCGAGAAGCAAGGAAGATGAAGAAAGAAACGAAGGAGCTTTATCGCTGTGAAACTCAGCGAGCTCAGAAAGCTGTTGCTTCTTCTGGTCCATCTTCAGTTCATCTATAAAGGTAAAACAAAAACATCCTCACAGACTGTTAAAAACCAGTTTTTTCCTATCATATCGTGTAATATTTTTTATGTTATGTTGTTTCATCAAGATTTGAAAATCTTGAATCTTTCTTTTGGATGTGGACTTCTTTAATCTTATTTATTACTATTACTAGTCAAGTTTGAAGAAAACGATAGAGCAAGAGAGACACACCATTTATAGCAAAGATTTGAGTTATGTCTCAATCAAACATTCAATTATCAAACGAAATATATACATCTGGTAATAAAAACTTTGTGGGGATACAAGATTTATGTTCTGTCACAAAATCCCAACCTGTGCAGCTTATTTATTCTCCCTCTCTTTTCTTCTTCAAGCTTCTTCATGAACCATCATTATTCATATTCTATAGTAGTAATTTTTTTGGAATTATTGATAGTCGACTAATTTTATAAATTTTGAAACTTGGAGAAAGAACAAAGAATAGAAGATTATTTACTTCTGTCATTCCACATGTTTTTGTCGGTAACACAAAAAAAAATTATGCTATTTCACATTTAAGTATGTCACAATTTCACTATTTTGCGGTGTGATCGATCAAAGATTTTTTTAACTTTTGGGAAATTATTTTATTTGCATTATTTAGTGTATAACGAAAAGACGTCTCAAAGATCCACAAAGGACCCATACCTCTCTGAATTTTGAAACCCCACACGTCCAAACCAAAACACAGTCTCGATCTTGAACACTTTTCTTGTTAATTACCTAACCATCCTTAATTCCTCTCGCTCTTGTGTGCTCAGTGACCGAGTGACAGGGCTAGTTTGGGTATCTTCATAGTTTCATTTGAGGAACTTAGATTCAAGAGACTAAAGAAGACAAGTTTTTTGATATGTGTATATGAGTTATATTGAAGAGGGTTCCTTAAAGTAGTGCTATTGTTGATTTCTTGAGGAAGAAGAAACTCTTTGTCAAATGTCCGCAAAGAAGAAGGAGCTCGTGTCCTCTGCCATGAAGAGAACTAGTGAATGGTTTCTCACTCTGTTCCTCTGTTTCTTTCTCGTTCGTTTTTTCGTATTTTCGATTCCTCTGTTTGTGATTACGAAATCAAGTTGATTCATATCCGTCTTCGGTTACAAAATGTGAACTCGTTTCAGGATTTCTTCTCAAGAAATTCCTAGTGACGTCTCTGTTCATATAAGAGAAACTTCGTTTTCACTCCACAAGGTGGTTCTTTTGTCTTAGATCTATTTTATATACAGTGAGTTCCCTTTTTCCTTATAACAGAGTCTCTTTGTCATATAATCTGCAGTTTCCACTTGTGTCAAAATGTGGGTTTATAAAGAAACTTGCTTCCGAATCAAGCAACGATTCAAACGTTACCGTTATCAAATTCCCAGATTTTCCCGGAGGTGCAGAAGCATTTGAGCTAGCAATCAAGTTCTGCTACGACATAAACTTCGAGTTGAACAAAGAGAACATTGCTATGCTTAGATGTGCAGCAGAGTATCTAGAGATGACTGAGGAACACTCTGTTGGAAACCTCGTCGAGACGACAGAGATTTACTTAAACGAAGTGATCCTCAAGAGCTTATCGAATTCGGTCAAAGTTCTGCGAAAATGTGAAGATTTGTTGCCTATAGCTGAGAGAGTGAAGCTCGTGAGCCGGTGTATAGATTCAATTGCTTACATAACTTGTCAAGAGAGCCACATTAAGCAGGCTATAGTTGACTGGTGGGCAGAGGATTTAGTTGTTTTAAGGACTGATATGTTTCGACGGGTCTTGAATGCGATGATGGCTAGAGGGTTTAAGCGATACGCGCTTGGTCCAGTTCTTATGCTCTATGCTCAAAAACCTCTTAGAGAGTTGGTGAGATTCTTGATTTTGTTACAGAACAATGTGTCTTCTTTACTATAACTTTCAGAGAAAGATTCATGACATTTCGGTTTCTTTGTGGGAAAATGCAGGAGATTTTTAGGAAAGGGACGAAGAAGATGGAGGCGGAACAAGAACACGAGAAAAGCGTGATTCTTGAAACGATTGTAAGTCTTCTTCCGAGGGAGAGAAACGCAATGCCAGTGAGCTTTCTTTCGATGCTTTTAAGAGCTGCGATATACCTCGAAACAACGGTAGCCTGTAGGCTTGATTTGGAGAAGAGAATGGGATTACAGTTAAGACAAGCCGTGCTTGATGACCTCTTGATGTTTGATGTTGACACTTTTCAACGGATCCTCATGAACTATCTTGAGTTTGAAGTTGAAGGAAACTCTGTTGATTTTGCCAGTGATATCGGTGAATTGTTGGAGACTTATCTGGCTGAAATCGCTTCTGATAAAAACATAAGTTCTGCGAAATTCATCGGTTTAGCTGAATGCATTCCTGAACAGTCTAGGATTACTGAAGATGGGATGTATCGAGCTATCGACATCTATCTCAAGGTATTATTAGGTTTAAAACGTTTATATTTTGCGAGAAGACTGAAACTTCTTTTATGATTTAACAAGATTTGTGAAATCTTGTTGGTGTAGGCGCATCCGAATATAAGTGAAGTGGAGAAGAAGAAAGTTTGCAGCTTAATGGATTGCCAAAAGCTATCGCAAGAAGCCAGTGCTCACGCAGCTCAAAATGATCGTCTTCATGTACAAACCATAGTTCAAGTTCTTCACTACGAGCAACAAAGGCTTCGCCAAATTTTAAGCGATTCAGATTCCCCAGCAGCCGCAACCACATCAGAAATTCTTCCTCCTCCTAAGTTCACCTACTACAACGACGAGCTCTCTCAATTAAACCGTGAGAATCAAGACTTGAAGCTAGAGTTGCTCAAAGTGAAAATGAAGTTGAAGGAGTTTGAGAAGGAGAAAGCTTTTGAAGTCATGAGTAGTTCGGATTACTCTCTGGTTTCTACTGCTTCGGTAGTTAAGCCTCCGAGAAAGTCATTTATAAGCTCTGTTTCTCGAAAACTCGGAAAGCTTTACCCTTTTGGCATGTCACAAGGACGAACCAAACCATCAAAAGGCCGAAGACATTCTATATCTTAGAAACAATCCATAAACACTTGTTCTTGTTGAGGATTTTGAACTTGTGGTTTGAAAAGATTTTCTCTGTATCAAATATCAATATATGATTGTATATAGAGCTCATCGAGCATTTCTCAAGGTTCCAAAGAAGATGATTATGGATGTCAAAATTCACACCAAGGATATTTCAGTGTTTAAGATGATCAATAAAAAAGATGGAAACTCAAATCTTCGTTTGTAATGAACAAGGATCAATAAGAATAAAAAAATGAATAGCATAATGTTTTATTGGTTATTCAAATCAAGATGGTGTAATTGGTTCGATCATTATTACCATATACAATTTCTTGAATTTTGTTTTACCAAACATTCATTTTTTCTTATGGTAACATGTTAAGATTATATTATCGATTTTCAATTTGTGACAAAAGTTACATAGACAACTTATAAAACAGAAATACCAAAATTTACGGACTGTAACCTCAGAAGCCCCTAACTTCACATTTTTATTCCAAAAGACCCCACTCTTTAAACTGATTTTTGTTTTGATTTTTTTTTTAATTAAAAAACGGTTAAATACTCAATAACCCTTAATAAATCAGCATATTTACCAACCCAACCAGACATATCCACCCGAACCCGTTGGATCCGAGCAAAAATCGGATCTTACTGCAAAATCAAAAAAAAAACGGAAAAAAAATCAGTCCGCCATTTCTCCCTTTTCTTTCGCGATTTCATCTCTTCTCTTCATCTCTCTTTGCGAAAAATCTGTGAGCCAAACCGTCTCCCGTTTTCTTCTTTCGACTCCATCACCGTCAGTTAAAGGTGAGCGTCTCAATCTTCTTGAGTTTCAGAAATTGGTTTTGATTTCGATTTCGAATGGGTTTGGATATCCAATTGGGTTTTGGTTGCAAGAAGGTGTTTTTGATTTCTAATCGGGTTTTGATTTGTATATATGTTATCGATTTGAAATTAGGGTTTGAAGAAAAATCAATTTGGGGTTTTGATTTGTAGTGTGGTTTTGAGGTTTGTTGGATTTTGATATGAAGAAATGAGACAATATAGGTCCAGAAATGTATGGGTTCGTGTTTGAAACTAGGGTTTTAAGTAAAACTGATTTTCATTTTGATATGTAATGTCGGATTTGGAAGGAATGGTTTTAGGATTTGATATGAATTGGGAAAAGATGTGAATTGTGAATTGTCTTTTTTGATTGTGAATTGTGTCTGATTTGTCTTGTTTTGAATTGTCTTGTTTCCGCTGTGTATTCCGTGTATAATTGTGAATTGTCTTGTTTTGCTTCTAATGGTCCGTTTTGGGTTTTGATATGAATTGAGAAAAGATGTTTTGTGGGAGTCCTGTTTTGTGTCTGTTTTGATTATGGTGTTGTTTGTTGTTGTGGATTTTGCAGAAATGGGTCCTAAGATGAGGGGAGGACGTTGTAAAAGGATCCCTTCAAAAGAAGGGACTTCAACTTCAAAGGAGCTGACTTCAAAGGATCCGACTTCAAACACGTCAAGTAGTAGGGATCCAACTGAAGTAGCTCATGCGCAATCTGAAATTGAAGAATGCATTACGGTTTTGGAGGTATGTGATTCAAGATTGGGGTCATATTATATAGTATAAGTGTGGATTAGTACTTAGGAGAATTGGTACTAGATAGTATATAAGTTAGTATATAAGCTAGTATTTAGAGGAATAGGTTCTGAGTATTCAGTATAAACCGTATAAAAGTTAGTATTTAGGTGAACGTATAACTGTTAGTTGAACTGGTACTACTGTATATAACTGTTAGCAATAAGTGGTACTACTGTGTATAACTGGTACTACTGTGTATAACTGGTACTACTGTGTATAACTGGTACCATTAGGATTGTAATAATGTTTTATTGCAGGATATATCTGATACTCCTACTCTTCCGATGCAGCCTTTGACGATGTTCCACCCACCGAGCAAATATAATGCGGTATGCAAGATCCAAACAAGGTGTGATTTGGCCACCTTCTTAGAGATGATAGAGAATCCGGATTTTGCACCAGAGTTGGCGTGGTTTAAATCTCACCCGCAGTTTAAACACCTTTTCCACATGGAGAGAGAAGCAAACCGTAAGCTCCAGGGTTTGTTTATGCTGCTGATTCGAACGGTAAAGCTTGATGAGAAGAAAAATCTTTGGTTTGTGGTGAATGGTATTCCAATCCGGTACTCTCTGAGAGAGCATGGTCTGATCAGTGGGTTATTTTGCCATGAATACTCTGCAACACTTCATCCGAAGATGAGGTTGCGTGATTACACGTGTCAGTTTAAGAAGAAGCTGTTTACGAGGACATCCGTAAGAGTCAAAGATGTCAAAGACAAGCTTCTTTCGATGAAGAAGAGGTCTCAAGATCGGCTGAGGATGATGATATTGTATTTTTTAAGCGCGGTACTTGCAAAAAAGGCCGGGGCTGATTCAGCTATAGAGCCATTCTTGTTTAGAATGGCTGAGGATCCGGATTTGTGTATATCATTTCCGTGGGGGCGATACACCTTTGATGACTCTGTCGAGAATGTTTATTACTTGATGACAAAGATAGAAAAGATGACTTGTGGTCCGCGGGAAGAACAATTGACATTGCCTGGATTTGTAATTCCATTGGAGGTAAAGATATTATTTCCTTGAATCTATAAATGTTTTTAATCTATTAATGCTTTAACATTTAACCTTTGACGTGTTATTTCTCTATATGTAGGTTCTGCCTTTCGAAGTTATACCAAATCTAAGGAGATCAAACAGAGTAGATATTGAAGGGGCAGAGAAAGACTGTCCAAGGATGTGCAAGCGGAAGTTTGAAACCTCTACTATGAAAGGTTGGCCAGTGGAAGAGATATATGAGAAGCTTGGTTCTACTAAGGTACTACTGTGTATAACTGGTACTACTGTGTATAACTGGTGTGATACACAGTAGTATCTTAATTATAATTCGTTTTGGTTAATGTTAATAGGATGTTAATAGCTGTTTTGTAACATTGACAGGATATTCATAGTATCTTGGAACCGGAAGGAGAAGAAAGAGCTCTTTGTGAGCTCATCTTTGATGATGATTTAGGTTATGATGCTTTGGATATGTTGCCAGACAGTTGGAGCAAACATCTTCAAGAGAATAAGAAGATTTGTTGGGGAAAGATGTATGAGGAAGATGTGGATTCCCGAAAGCATGAGGAGACGGAGCAAGAGGAAGAAGAAACTGTTGAACCCGAGAATGCTCATGGGATTGTTAAACTGTTGAAAGAAATGGAAAAGAGACTGACCGCGAAAATGACACAGGGTTTGATAAGGTGAAGGCTGAGTTTTCGGGTTTAGAGGATAAGTTTCTCGGTTTAGAGAAGGATGTAAAGGATCTCAAAGATGAATTTTGGAGAGGTGGTGGAAGAGATAGTGGCTTTGATTTCAATTTCGGATATGAGAGGGATGAGAGAGCTGAGGGTACGGAAAACAAAGGAAAAGAGAAAGTAGGAGAAGAAGGAGGAGAGAAAGTACAGAAAGAAGGAGAGAAGGGAGGAGAAGAAGGAGGACAGAAAGTACATCAAGAAGGAGAGAAGGGAGGAGAAGAAGAGAAAGGAGAAGAAGATAAGGAGATAGAAGAAGAGGAGACAGAAGAAGAGGAGACAGAAGAAGAAGAGAAAGGAGAGAAGACAGAAGAAGAAGAGAAAGGAGAGGCGACAGAAGAAGAAGAGAACGAAGGAGAGAAGATAGCAGAAGAAGAGAAAACAGAAGAAGAGAAAGCAGAAGAAGAAAAGAAAACAGAAGAAGAAGAAGAGAAAGTAGAGGCGACAGTAGAAGAAGAGAAAGGAGAGAAGATAGCAGAAGAAAAGAAAACAGAAGAAGAGAAAGCAGAAGAAGAAGAGAAAATAGAAGAAGTAGGACAGAAAGTAGAGGCTACCAAGTTGGGAACAGTTATAGGGATTGATCTTGGTACCAACTACTCTTGTGTTGGTGTTTACAAGAATGGCCATGTTGAAATCATTGCCAATGACCAAGGAAACCGTATTACACCTTCATGGGTTGGTTTCACTGACTCCGAGAGGCTCATTGGTGAAGCTGCTAAGAACCAGGCGGCTGTTAATCCTGAGAGAACCATCTTCGACATCAAGAGATTGATCGGAAGAAAGTAAGTTCATTCTCTTTTTTTCCTGTGTTTGTTTTGTTTCATCATTCATGTTGAATGTTGCTCTTGTGTCAGGTTCGAGGACGAAGAGGACAGGAAGCTTGTACCTTACCAGATTGTCAACAAAGATGGAAAGCCATACATTGAAGTCAAGATCAACGATGGTGAGACTAAGGTTTTCAGTCCTGAGGAGATCAGTGCCATGATCCTGACTAAGATGAAGAGGACAGCTGAAGTTTACCTTGGGAAGAAAATCAAGGACGCTGTTGTCACTGTGCCAGGTTAGCTCCTTCTTGTCAATTCTGCATCATCATTTTTATCTCCAAATTCTAAACAACAGTTGATTGATTCTTTATCTGGTTTTGACTGTTTGCACAGCTTACTTCAATAATGCTCAAAGGCAAGCGACCAAGGATGCTGGTGTTATTGCTGGTCTCGATGTTGCCAGAATCATCAACGAACCCACTGCTGCTGCTATTGCCTATGGTCTTGATAAGAACAGTGGTGAGAAGAACATCCTTGTCTTTGATCTTGGTGGTGGTACTTTTGATGTTAGTGTCTTGACCATTGACAATGGAGTGTTTAAGGTTCTATCCACAGATGGTGACACTCACTTGGGAGGTAACTTACCATTTTGATCACTCGAATCCATCTTTTAATCAGTGAAAACCACAAAATTAAGTTGATGTTAAACCTTTGTTGTGCAGGTCAGGACTTTGACCACAGAATTATGGAGTACTTCATCAATGTGATCAAGAAGAAGCACAAAAAGGACATCAGCAATGACAACAAGGCTCTCGGTAAGCTCCGAAGGGAATGTGAGAGGGCCAAGAGAGCTCTTAGTAGCCAGCAGGAAGCCCGTGTGGAGATTGAGTTCTTCGTTGACGGTGTTGATTTCTCTGAGCCACTCACAAGAGCTCGTTTTGAGGAGTTGAACAATGACTTGTTTAAGAAGACCATGAGACACGTGAAGAAGGCCATGGATGATGCTGGTCTACAAAAGAGCCAGATCGATGAGATTGTCCTTGTTGGTGGAGGCACTAGGATTCCAAAGGTTCAACAGCTGTTGAAAGACTTCTTTGACGGGAAGGAGCCGAACAAGTCATTGAACCCTGACGAGGCTGTTGCTTATGGTGCTGCTGTCTATGGTGGTTTTTTGAGCGGAAGAGGTGGTGATGAGACCAAAGACAAAGGAGAAGAAGCAGGACAGAAAGTAGGAGAGAAGACAGAAGAGAAAGGAGAAGAAGGAGGACAGAAAGTAGGAGAAGAAGGAGGAGAAAAAGCAGGAAAGAAGACAGAAGAAGAACAAGCCGCGACGGCTCTGACTCTTATCGCAGGTGAACCAAAGAAGAAGAAGCAGAAGGTGGAAGCTACGAAGCGGGATGTGGATGCTAGGGAGATTAAGCCATCTATGCACACGAGAACACCATACACAATAGAGAAGAAAGGGAGAAACACGAGGAAAGCAACTGTGAAGAAAGAGGATGATGGAGCTGTGAAAGCGGGTGGATCTAAGAACGCAACTGTGAAAGAGTCTAAGAAAAGAAAGGAGACCGGAGATGTCGTACGCACGAGCCCACGCAAGAAGACAAAGAAGAAGAATTAGGAGTCTATGTTTTTAGGTTGATGTTATTAGGATGATGTTATTTTCTGTTGGTTGTGTTCCCTTTTTTAGGTACTTAAGTGTTGGAGGGATTTAAGGGAAACAAATACTCATATTTTGTTATGTTCTCGGTTTCGTACTACTAGTAATACTGGGTACTACTGTGTATTAATCCAATACTACTGGGTACTACTGAGATTAGCAACCACGTTTTTATCACACTAAATTTACTTTACTCATAGTTATACTTAGTTTTCTAGTAGTACTGGCTTGCACATAGTTATATTTTGACTGTTTTCACGTATAACCAGTAGTAAGTACATAAGATTATAAATTTTCTAGTAGTATTGATCCAATTGATCACTTTAAATATATTTCCTATCATTTCGTATACTAAAATTTCCGAAAACACCATAATCGGATGTTTCACATAAAAAGTTGCTACTAACTCATACATAAACCATATGTATAAGGTCTAGTTTTAGGGAAAATATATGTTTTGCTCTAAATTCTTTGAAATTTTTCGTATGTTTCTAGTGGTACCTAAGTATCAAGTAGACACAGTCCTAGGTACATAAATGGACATAGTAAGGAAACAAAACGAAATTTCGAAAAGAGAGAAAATACTTGAACACAGTTATATTCAGTCATACATAGTCATACAACTAATACGTAGTAATACGCAGTTATACGTAGTTATACCGGGCAGAGAGAATTACGAAAATAACAAAACACAGTAACACGCAGTTATACCGGGCAGAGAGAATTACGAAAATAACAAAACACAGTCATACGCAGTTATACATAGTTATATATGCCAGAGAGAATTACCAAAATAACAAAACACAGTCATACGCAGTTATACATAGTTATATATGCCAGAGAGAATTACCAAAATAACAAAACACAGTCATACGCAGTTATACATAGTTATATCTGCCAGAGAGAATTACGAAAATAACAAAACACAGTCATACGCAGTTATACATAGTTATATCTGCCAGAGAGAATTACCAAAATAACAAAACACAGTCATACACAGTTATACATAGTTATATCTGCCAGAGAGAATTACCAAAATAACAAAACACAGTCATACGCAGTTATATGTAGTTATACCTGCCAGTGACACCATTTGTACCTAGTTAGGTTCCTGGACATTGGATTCCTGCAAATTGGGATTTTGTACACGTCCCTTTCCTCTTCCTTTTCCTCTTCCTTTTCCTCCATGTTCTCCAGGTGATAAGAACCGTGTTTGTTGAGCCGGTCCTTTCTTAGTTTCGTGGGGCGGAGGCATGCCTTCCCGGAACGAGTTCCATTCTGTCATAGGAATCACCCAAGTTGACATATGTGGGATAGGATATATCGTCCTAGAATATGCCATTACCCACTGCTCAACCGTATAAAACTTCGAGGCAAACTCATAACAACGGACCTCAGTCCCTCCGCTTAATCGGATGATACCTTGTATCGCATGCACGCATGGGTACCTATCGATATCAAAATACTTGCAACTGCAAGTTTTGTTCGTCAAATTAACCACATAATTCTTCCCATCTTCTCCAATCACATTGTACTCCAACGACCAGCTGTTTGACTCTTGCGATAATAGCTTCTTTGCAATCGGTAAATTACTCTCTATAATGTTGTTCACATAAGGCACCAGCTTCTGTGAGTCGGGTACTTCAGTGGATGCCTTCCGATACTTATTGAACCATTCAGCTATTTTTTCTATGATCATATCAATCATAGGCAATAACGTGTACTTCCTTGCTTCAACGAAAACACCATTGATTGATTCTACACTATTGGTGGTTGCTATGTTGTATCTTTCTCCTGGAAAATAACATCTTGCCCATTTTTCCACCTCAACACTTTTATCGAGATACACGGCTGCAGCAGGATACCTTCTCCTGAACGAACTATAAAGTCTTATGAACACATCCTCTGTATAAGCTTCCGCGGATAACATGAATTGCCCCGCAACCGTTTTTTTAAGGGTATTAGAAACGCTTCCTTTCAGATTCTGACCCAAATGGTATATACAATACCCATGGTGAGCCAACGGGAACACCACACGTATTGACTTGATGAGGGATACATTCCTATCAGATATAAACACCAGTTCACGCTCAGATCGCTTGGCTTTTTCAGGATCATCCTTATCCTCTTCCATTATCACTAGTTTTAATTTATTCATAAACCACATCCAATTTTTTTCTTTCTCACCATCAGCTACACCGAAAGCAATTGGATAATGGTGATGATCGGGATCTTGAGCCATCGCAACGATTAGTACTCCACCATATGCATGTTTAAGGTGGGTGGCATCCACAATGATGACTTTCCTCATGGATTTGAACCCTTCAATACAAGCTTCCAGTGCAAAGAACATATACTTAAACCTATTATGTTCATCCCATTCTACACAAGTTTGTGTACCCTCATTCATCTTCCGTAGCATATACAAATATGCCTCCAACATCAGATAACTCTGCTCAGGACTTCCTCTAACAGTATTAGCAGCTAGTTGTTTTCCCCTCCAACAAGTAGTGTATGATAGGTCAACACTAGCTTTTGTTTTAACAAGCTTCATCAGATGTTTCGGCCTCGGAGTCTCCAAACTACCAGGATACTCTTCCTCCAAAATAGAGGAAACTATTTTTGCTGACCCTTTCCTTCTTTTTATCCTTGTACTTGCATCAGCTCGAGAGCATGTATGCATCTTCCTGTAAGTTACAAGTGACCAACGATCTGAATCACGAATCGCAACAACCCGCACATACCACTTGCAACCTTTATCTGCTGCCACACATTTCAGCACATATCGTTTTGTACACGTCTTGTTTACAACGTACTCAAAACAATTTTTATGTGAAGCTAGTTGAACTAAGAGTTGCACTTCGATTTTACTTCCAAATTCTTGACCCAATTTCATATCTACACCATCTTCCCATGGAGTGGATACAAGGCTAGATCCATCCACAAAATGTTCTTGCTCATTATTTTGCTCATTATCTTCATGCATATAAAAATGTTCTTGCTCTTCGTGATCTGTGATTAAAAAAACAAACAGTTATACCAGTTATACCTAGTTATACAGAAAGTAATACATAGTTATACCTAGTTATACTAAACAGACAGAACACACAAAACTAATCAAACAGTTATACGTAGTTATACCTAGTTATACAGAAAGTAATACATAGTTATACCTAGTTATACTAAACAGACAGAACACACAAAACTAATCAAACAATTATACCTAGTTATACCTAGTTATACTAGACAGACAGAACACACAAAACTAATCAAACAGTTATACCTAGTTATACAAGACAGAAAAAACACATAAAACTAATCAAACACTTGTACCTACGTTTTCCCAGTTTTACCAGACAGACATAACACACAAAATGAGTCACACATATACCTTGATCTACCAACGCATGGTGTTCCAATGGTTCGTCTGTGTATAAAGTTATCATATCATTATCCCCTACAACAACATCACTTTCTCCAACATCTCTTCTCGCTTCCACACATCTCTGAGTTTCATCCACAACATTGATGGGACCATCCACATTGATGAGCTCCACCTTCAAAAGCTTTCTACAACCATCTCCATTCACTTGCATTAGGTAATCAAAAACCTCATCATCATTCGAAATTTTTAATGGTGTCCAAAGATTCAGAATCATCGGAAAGTAACTAAGTTTCAACTGCGTCGTAGCTTCATCTATCATGATCTTTCTGCTAATTCCGTCAACCAACGCCGAATAAGTCACCTCCTCCGGTGCACTTCGTATCGCTAAAGTCTTAATTCGATCTCCTTTTGAACTCCATCTTGAGCAATCACCTTCCATTGAGTAACATCCTCCATAATCAAAACATATGATTGTGCAATTCATTGTCATGTCCCCTGCAGTACCAAAACATATGTACCAATTATTCTCGATAGTACTTGTTCTACCAGTTATTCTCAGTAGTACCAGTTATACCTATAAAAATTACGTCTGATTTGTTTGCTTTATAATGATTCAGCTGCCACAAAACCTAGCACATTACCCTAATACACTTATAAAAAAAGTCCAATACCCAGAAATACATTGGATATCCAATATCCAAATTTAATTTACAAACAAATTTCCAAAACTATAACAAAACCTAATGTAACCCTAAACATGAAACTTGCTAGACAATGAAATATCATACCTTAATTTAGAAGACTCAACTGTGCAAGAATGAAACAACTCTTAATCCTTGCCTCTGTTTTTCGTAACTCCTACAGGAAGAAGAAGATGGACTAGGGCAAAGAGGCTTCAACGAGATGGAGAAGAAGAAGGGTGATGGCAAAGGGATGATGAGATGAAGAACACAGAAGAAGGACGAGGAAGAGAAGTGAAGCAGATCCGAAGAAGAAGCTCTGTTTTTTTTTTCAGCGAGAGGAGAGACAGAGGAGAAATCGCGACGGGAAAGAGGAAGAGAGAGAAAGAGTATAGTGGTTGTTTTTGATTGGTTGAAAATTAATTTGGTTGGTAAAAAATTTAATTTGTTTGGTGGATTATTTAATTGGATGTTTATATATAATAATAATAAAAAAGAAGGGTAGAGTTGAGAGGGGAAAGATTGAGGGGTTGTTAAGTTAGTCAAGGGCTCTAAGAAATTTTTTTGCCCATTTGGGGCTTATGAGGTTATGGTCCAAAATTTACTGACAAAAGCAAAATACAACGGAAACAAAAAACAGTTAAGAGTCGAATCAGCTTGGCACACGCTTGATTAAGCATACTGAAAAGAACTCCGACAAAGAAACACCAATTCCAAACACCTAAGCTAAGACATTTGCTTTGTTGACATCTAGCACTTAGTTTATTTGTTTTGAAATAATTTTCGTGTTTTCCATTTAATTATTCAGTATTTTATTTGCCATCTGTTGTTGACTTTCTAACAATACATACGAGTCTTTGTTTTCAATTTTTGTAATTTGTCAACAGTCTTTTGTATTCATTTTTGTTTGTTTGTCAACAGTCTTTGTTTTCAATTTGCTACTTTAAATGGCAATCGTGATGAGTCGACAGATTGGTGACAATAAGTGTTTTTTTTTATCGGCAAAACAATTATTCATTCGTCTCCACTTTTTCTCTTTAGTATTGAACAAAGAGAGAGAAGAACTAAAAAAGCATAGAGTTGGGAAAATCAATTGAGATGCAAAACGACGTCGTGGAAATACTAGCGAAGTATGTCATCGCTACGGTTGCCAACGGATCCAACCTTGTCTTCTCACCAATGTCAATAAACGTTTTGCTCTGTCTTATTGCCGCTGGCTCCAGTTGCGTCACAAAACAACATGTACTCTCATTCCTCATGGTACCTTCATCGGAACACCTCAACGCAGTCTTTGGTCAAGACCGTATCTATTACCCTCGCAAATGGCACCAAGAGAAGTGATATACGCTTCTCTGCGGCTAATGGTGTCTAGATCGACAAGTCTTTGTCCTTGAAGCATTCCTCTAAAGAGATTTTGGAGAACTTCTACAAGGCTACTTGCAGTCAAGTTGACTTCGCAACCAAGGTAACCCTAATTTGCATTTTTTTAAATGAATGTAAAATTGGTATGAACCTTTTTTATGAATGTTAGAGCATCTCCAATGCTAGATACTCAATTGAATATCTAAACAATAAAAATAAATGAAAATAAGAAACAAAATTAAAAAAAATATGAGAGAGAGTGAGAGAAGGTTCTTGTTCACTCACTCTCAAGAACAAAAACCTCATCTCCTTTTCAAGCCACATGTGTGTGTTTTAAATGGTTAATTTCTTTAAAAAAAATTAAAATTTAAGTAAATAACTTAATGATATTAAAATATTAATAATTTAAAGATTAGATAATCATATTAGATGTTAGATGTTAGAGATTCCACCACTGTGGATGCTCTTACACCAGTTATATAAACGCTTTTGAACTTTTGCATTATAGACTGACTCTAATTTACACATGGTATATATATTTTTTAGATATCATCTTATTTTAGATGTAAGATATTGTTTATTACATTGAATTTGGGGAAGGATTATTCACTATGTTTGATCTTTTTTTGTGTGTGGAAGCCTGCTGAAGTGATTGATGAAGTGAATAATTGGGCTAAACTACACACTAATGGAGTCATCGAGCAGATTCTCTCACGTGATTCTATGGAGGTTATCCGAGGCAGCAAATTCATACTTGCAAATGCAGTGTACTTCAAAGGAGCTTGGAGGGAAAAATTTGATGCAACGATGACAAAAGACAACGATTTTCACCTTCTCGATGGCATCTCTATGAAAGTCCCGTTCATGACCAGTCGTGGGGACCAATACCTAGAAGAATATGATGGTTTCCAAGTTTTGCGTCTCCCTTATGTAGAGGATCGACGTCAATTCTCCATGTACATTTATCTTCCTAATGATAAAGACGGATTACGTGCTCTGCTTGAGAAAATAAGCTCCAAACCAGGGTTTCTTGATAATCCTATTCCACGCCATGTTAGATCTCTGGGTGATTTCAGAATTCCAAAGTTTTAAGTTCTCATTTGAGTTTGAAGCTTCAAATATCTTGAAGGATATGGGGATGACTTCATTGTTTTCTCCCGGAGGAAGTCTAACAGAGATGGTTGATTCGTCCTCTGTCGCTGGGAATCTGTATGTCTCTAACATTTTTCATAAAGCTTGCATTGAGGTGGATGAAGAGGGAAGTGTAGTTGCAGCTGTTTCTGTTGCGGTCATGGGGGAGACGTGTTCGTTTTACCGACCAAAAAATCCAGATTTCGTAGCTGACCATCCATTTCTCTTCACGGTGAGAGAAGACAAGATTGGAGTGATTGTGTTCATGGGTCAAGTTCTTAATTCTTCAAAACATTGATTGAAATACTCGTGGTGCGAAAGAAATAAGCAATACGTTTGAAGAAGCCAAACCTTAAATTTCCTTCTTTAATTTTATGTTTTGGAAAGTGGTGCTCTCTGGATTGTGGGAATAGAGTTACTCACCTTCTCTTTTCCATCATCATATATTTCTTTTAAAGTTTGTCGGAACATTTGTTTAAAATTTTTCTTTTTAAGAAGACCAAAAGAAACGAAAAGGCACATTGAAAAAAAAAAAAAAAAAATTTGTGAGGTGTCAAAGTTGTGAGCAGAAGTAGTTTTTTATTGAATAGCCTAAGAGGCATATATATACATACCTACAAGAGTTTTAACGTAACCTAGAAGAATTAGGAATTTATAAATTATAACTGATGCAAAACCACAAATATGTAAATACTACAATATCATTTGTAAATACTATAAATATCATCGATACTACTCCTCAAGTTGAGCATGAAGATTCTTAATGTCCAATTTGGACAATAAGTAGTCAAACTGAACACAACCAAGAACTTTTGTAAGAATATCTGCAGGGTGATCCTTGGTAGAAATGTGTAGTGGTTTGACAAGTCTAGCGAGTGCATCATCTTGAACAAAATGACAATCATTTTCAATATGTTTAGGACATTGATGAAGTACTGGATTAGAGGCAAGTTGCAAGGCCTATTTACTATCACAATAGATAAGAACATGTGCATCTGGTGGAGCACCAAAGATGATCATTAAACCATGTAATGTAACCATCGTAATTCTTGATTTGCATCTTCCATGGACCTATATCATTAAACACTTGGTTGGCTCACAAGTTTTGTTATTTTCAACCATTTGTTTTCCTATTATGTATACTGAGATTCATTTACCTTATATAATTAGTGAAACAAATTAAAATGAAGACATTTTTTATATATAATATTTTATTTATAAGATATATTGACAAAACTCTTTTTTTTTTTATATATATATATATAAAGAGTTTTGTCAATATATATCTTATAAATAAAGGATTTGTCATCGGCGGTATTGAAAGTATTCAACAAGATTAGTACAATTGGTTCGATCATATACATTTCGTGAAACATTTTTTTCCGACAAATATAGTAATTAACAAACCGAATCAAATAACTTATGAATCTTTCAACACAGAAGAGAAGGAAGAAGAAAATAGGGGACAACGAAACACAAATACAATAAAGAGAAACGTAAACTTAATAAGTAAGTCGTTGAATTCGACCAAATTAACCCGAGAGCTTATCTCTCAGCATCTGATCTCCTTCAAACCATGTGCGAAGTACCAAAAGGTTGGGTTAGTTGCACCTTCCTTGTAGTAACAAAAGACCAAAATGCCTTCATCGTGCATCTCCTCTCCTGCAAAGAATTGGAGATCAACGAGCTTGGAGACCAAAAAATTGGTAGCTCCTTCAATACCTTTCTTGAAGGCTTTTTCTTGTTCTGCATCGAGATTTGGTATCAAAAGCTCGATGTATTTCTTCACATAAGCAATGAATGTCTTCTTGTCGAAGGATGGTTGTTCTTGAAGTCTATATGTGTCGACAATGTCAATAACCTTTACAGCTTGGTCATGAACACTCTCATCCTCACCACCTACTTCTGCAGATGGATTGGCACCAATGTTAACATCTAGAGCTCCCAAGACAATCCATTTTCCTTCTACTTCCCAAAGAGCTCCATTCTCAATCTCCTTGTAAGGGAAAGAGTCAGACAAAAGCTCATCACCGGTGAGAAGGTCCTGATACACCAACATGGTCGCTTATTATGTTTCTCTCCACAATCGATGGGAATAATTAACAAATATAGAGGTTGCGGGAGAGATACGGCCGCATCGAAGTATTCAAATCAAGATTAGTTCAATTGTTTCCATCATTATCAACATATACCATTTCTTGAAACAATCTACGAAATATGCATATAGCACTATTTGATTTATATTTTGAATAGTTTTCTTCTTTTCGGTTTAATAATCTATAAAATCTTTTGAAGTAAACATTTTTAAAACCGAATTTAATATGTCATCTTGGTGACTTTCTACACCTTATTGTACTTTAAATAGTTTTCTATTTAATATGTCATTTTCAAAAGATATTTTAAAACAAAACCTCGATAACTGTTCAAAGTTTCTAACACTTGACTTTGAAACAAGATAGAACCATTTGTCACCTCTGCCTATATAGAACCATTCGTCCGCCAACCCTCTATTTTTCTAGGATAAAAAGTAAAGACTAAAACAAAAAAGCATGAATTTGGGAAAATCAATGGAAAAGCATAACGATGTTGTGGTAAAACTAGCTAAGCATGTCATCACTACCGTCGCAAAGGACTCCAACCTTGTGTTCTCACCAACGTCAATCAACGTTTTGCTCAGCCTCATCGCCGCTGGTTCGAATTCCGCCTCCAAAGAACAAATTCTCTCATTTCTCATGTCACCATCAACTGATCACCTCAACCGAATCTTGACCAAGATCGTATCTATTGCCCTCTCCGAAGGCAGCGAGAGAAGTGATTTGTGCTTATCTACGGCTAATGGTGTCTGGATCAACAACTCTGTACCTTTGAAGACTTATTTTAAAGAGCTTTTAGAGAACTCCTACAAAGCCACTTGCAGTCAAGTTGACTTCGCAAATAAGGTAACTCCTCTCAAAACTAATTATGTCCCTCGGTTCCAATATATTTAATTTGTCATTTTAAAAGAATTTTTTCAAAATAAGTATATATCGTTTTAAGTTAGATGTACGTTTTTGTTACAACTTTCTATTTTCACGCTAATCAAAATTAATGAACTAAAATAGAATTTCAAGAATCACATGTTTTTTTGTAAAGGCATAATTCAGTTAGTCTTTTAATTTGTGCAAATTAGTAGTTTGAACCATGCCCTTTTATATGATGTGAGATTCCTATGGTTAACGTTGCAATTTTCTCCTTGTGTGAATTGTGTTTATTACATTGTGGAATGATTGGCCAATTGGTTGATTGGTTTTTGTAAGCCTGCTGAAGTGATTGATGAAGTGAATACATGGGCAAAAGTACACACCAACGGACTCATTGAGGAGATTCTTTCACGCGATTCTATCGAGGATATCCGTTGCAGCACACTCATACTTGCAAATGCAGTGTACTTCAAAGGAGCTTGGAGGGAAAAATTTGATGCAAAATTGACAAAAGATAACGAGTTTCACCTTCTTGAAGGCACCTCAGTGAAAGTGCCCTTCATGACCAGTTACAAGGATCAATACTTAAGAAGATATGATGGTTTCCAAGTTTTGCGGCTCCCTTATGTAGAAGATCAACGTCAATTCTCCATGTATATCTATCTTCCTAAAGATAAAGATGGACTACCTGCTCTGCTTGAAAAATTAGGCTCCGAGCCACGGTTTCTTGATAACCATATTCCACTCCACGATATAGAAGTGGGTGTCATCAAAATTCCAAAGTTTAAGTTCTCTTTCGAGTTTAAAGCTTCAGATGTTTTGAAGGATATGGGGCTGATTTCACCATTTACTTCTGGAGGTAATCTGACTGAGATGGTCGATGCGCCTGCCATCGGTGAAAAGCTATACGTCTCAAGCATTCTTCATAAAGCTTGCATTGAGGTGGATGAAGAAGGAACCGAAGCTGCAGCCATCTCTATTGGCATCATGATGCCCTTGTGTTTGAGGCGAAATCCAGATTTCATAGCTGACCATCCATTTCTATTCACGGTGAGAGAAGACAAGAGTGGAGTGATATTGTTCATGGGTCAAGTTCTTGATCCTTCAAAACATTGATTGAACTTGGTCGTGGTGTGGGAAAAAACATTAAGCAGTAATACGTTTGTTGTATCTTGTATGTATTCCTGATTTGTAAAAAGACCCCTGTATTTGTTTATTCCTTTTTTACTGGTTTATGTCTAACAATAAAAGCTTATTCTTGAGTACTCATGTGATTGGTAGTATACGTCTTATGGTAGTTTAAGTCTCAAAATCTCAATTCTTCTTAAACACCGTCGTTTCGTCAAACACGGCTTTATTGCTTTCTACATATACATTAAAGAAATTTTACTTCATTAACTAGATCAATTCAATAATTCATCGCCCACGATTGTGATCCATGAACTTATACTCTCATCTAAAGTGAAAAATCAATAATAAAAAAAAAAAAAAAATGTTGGATATATGTCCAAACTGAAGGAAAGTGTAGTGATGCAAAAATGTGGTGAGGACCCAAGTATAAACAAAACCGTGGGAGATGGTTCTTGTAGCTTTTGCAAGTTTGGGAATAGCGCCTTCGTGGCAACTACGATGAGGACTTGAATTTCCAACGAACTGCAGCAAGAAGCTCTAGACAGTTCTAACTGCGAGGTTTTGAGAATTGGCTTCGGGTAGGATGGCTCGTGGCAACTACTATTAGGATTCAAAATTCTAAGGAATTGTGGCAACAACACATATGTTCGATCTTAGGTTTGGAATTGGTATTTCTTCGTTGAAGATCTTCTCGGTTTGTTTATGCGTAGGTTTTGAGGATTGGCCTCATGTGGGATGGCTCGTGACAACTACGATGAGGACTCGAATTTCCAAGGAACTGCGGTAACAACACATATGTACGATCTTAGGTTTGAAATTGGTATTTCTTCATTGAAAATCATTTTGGTTTGTTTATGCGTAAAAACTCATTTTATGAGATTAATTATTACTTTTTTCTATTTGTATCAACATTATTTGAACTTTCTTTTTCTAGTTGACTGAGAGGGGGGGCATATCAACTAATACCATAGCCCATGTTTTCTTGGCTCTGTATTAACAGACCTGTGATTTATCAAAGATACACTACCCTGCAAAATAAATCATTCTTTCTCGGGGGTGAGATCAAAGAATATAAGCTTCATCTAAAATGAAAAAAAAAACATTATAACTAAACATGCCAAATGAGATTTACTATTTGACACGAATATAATCATTATATAGATCACACTTCCTTACCCATATTTGTTTGTATTTTCTACGCATGTAAGAACGAATATACCTAAAACATCGAGGTCTGATGTGACCTATCTCACCGCAATGATGACATATGGGGCGAAAAGGTTTGTGTAAACCTTGCTGATTTTGGTTTGTTTTTCCATTGTCTTCCAATCTTCCACCTGAAATAAAGACAATTTTAGAACTAGATTCATTACCTTGATAGCCAAGACCTTGGGGTTGATGTTCCACTCTTCCAACAGTAAGAATGTGATCAAGCTTGGCTGTTCCAGTGTTTAACATCTTTACTCCTTTTCTGGTTTCTTCAAGATCACGATGTATAGAAATTAACTCTTCTTCTTCTTTATGTTGAAGCTCATTTTTCAAGTCTTCAATCTGATCGCCTAGCTCCTTCTTCTCTTTTATTAGCTTGACATTTTGACTGCATGTGTTGATAAAGTTTTGTAGCAGGTCTTCATAGGTAGGCATCTCCTCTTCATCCGAGTAGCCCTCATCTGTTTCTGTTACAGCAGCTTCTGTTTTAACAGACACTGTCTTGACAGGGTCTTTTGTTTCTGCAACGTAAGCAATCACGTTGTTGTAACGAGACAGGCTCTTCTTCATCACTTTCTGTTTCTGATTCACTTAAGGTTGTTTTAAATGATTTTTTCCTTTCGTTTTTGCAGATTTGTACAATCCGCTTTGACATGCCCAAACTCTTGACACTCATAACATTGAACGGGTCTTTTGTCTCTGCATAATAAGTTTAGTTTGTTTAACCTTAGATGTTCCTTCATAGGTAGTTTCCAGCGCATCCCATACTTCCTTTGCTGTTTTGTACGAGGAGATTGTTCGGAATTGACTGACATCGATTGCATTTAGTACCTTGGCGTTGCTCGTGAATTTCTTGACTTCTTCCCCAGATTTAACAAGGTATCGATTGGTTCTTTCAAACCAACCACTAATCCTCGGTTGTAAAAAAAGTTTATTAGATAACTTTAAGAAGACAAAGCACAAGATAGAAATCACATCTATCTAAGAACATGAACCAAGGTTAACAAGTAAAAACCAATACTCCCCCTTAATCATGGATGTCTTCTTCTTTCAGAAGTCCTTGCTCCTCATAGCGGCATCAACATCTTCCCAAGTATATCTCTCCCCAAACTCAGCAGCAACACAAACTTAACATGAGACTGTTTTCTGGTTCTCTGTTTAAACTGCACACTTGTGTGTCCTCAACAAAACTGAGCACATCTTCTTATTATAGCAAAGACACCAACATCTCTTTCCTTTTCTGGTAAATCACAATCACAATCACAATCACAATCACAATCACAATCACAATCACAATGTTAACGTTAGAAAATAAATCATTAAGCACAAATCCATATAAAAGGAAACACATATAATTCTCTAGTAAAACCTCTATAAATTAATAATGTTGGGACCACGATATTTTATTAATTTAGCGAAATATTAATTTATCGAGATATAAATTGGGTCGAAAACTTAATTTGGGACTTGAAAATTGTATTAATTTATCGAGGTATTAATTTATCGAGTATTAATTTATAAAGGTTCTACTGTAACCCAAAGTTGACAAAAGAGACATACGTAATATAATAATGTCAAAAATCAGTTAGGGAATCTAATTAAACAAAAATATAATTCTCAATAATAATAAACTCTACAAAGAGGTTTGTCAAACGGCCTTATCGAAGTATCCTTTATATATTAATAGATGATATTAGGTGTTCTATGTGTCATCCTAAGAGGGTTTCGAAGGATTTTTAATGAAAATTAGTAAAACTCACAATCCTCTATGGTCCATTAAACAAAATAATATAATTGTCCAATTAGCCACCCAATAAACTAATTTCTTTTCAATTAAAAATCACGGTCATACCTAATTTCATATTTAGCATTGATAATTCTCTATATCCTCTATATATTATTAATAGAGAAAACACTAGATGAAAAATGCTAGGTGTCTAAGGATTTTAAAGAACTCTTAAGGAAAGCTATTAAAAATTCTTAATGACATGAAACATTATGTAAATAATTAGAAGAACCCATATTTTAGCCAAACTACCCACTAAATTTATATCATATATACAATATATAATCATCAAACGAATATGGAAGCAACGAATATGTAGTAATTAATACGGAAGATTTTATGTGAAAATATCTTATTTTCTTTTCAATAAAAACTAATTACTAGATTTTGTTATCCGCTTCAAACGCGGGATTATAATATTCAAAAACAAAAATTCATTATTTTTTTAATACATGGGAGAAAGTAAAGAGAACAAAGCTCAAATGGTATATATCTCTCATGTTTTATCTTCAAAAATTAATTTGCATGACACTTAGATTAAATGTAGAGAATTTTTTGAGAAATGCCACTTTTCAAAAATGTCATCATTTAGAATTTTTTTCCAGAAATATCACTAATCCTCTATATATTAATTGAGTAGATATTTGGTGAAAAAATCATATGTGTTATTCAATGAGGTTTTTAAAGAACATGTCATTTAAATTAACCAATAAAAATATTTCTATTAAAACTATATGCCATGGTGGATATCTAAATGTTTTTATTAATTTTATAAAATAAATCCATTAATACATGTTTTACATATTTAAGTATAACTAAATGTAATATTTAGACTTACCATATCATCTTTTTAAAAAAAATTAGATATATTAAAAAGCTTTTCATTATTATATATGTAACAACATTATTTATTTGTAGATGATAACTACACTTACAAATATTTTTACATTTTATTATTGAAAAATATATATTTTTTGTTTGTTATGTCTGACAAATTCATATAAATCTAAAAATTCATTTGATTTATCGCATGTTCTATTTACACAAATAATAAAAATTAATTTTACACTTCAAATAGATTGAAATAAATAATATTTGCATGAGTTTTAATATTTTTATGCAAAATTGATCAAAACATATGACATAAAAATATGTTTGATCAAAATTTATTAAATTTATGCACAATATGTGGAAGCCCCCTTGGCCCAATGGTTCGGTTAAGGGTTCATTAATGCTTATACACCAGGAGAATTGGGTTTCGAACCCCAGAATATGCGATTTATTAAATATTGATGCAGATTAATGGAGGCAGGTTTGCAGGAGATCTTTAGCGTGGGGCAAGATATAATCGTTTGGCGTGGATCAAGACAGAAGACTTGTCCGTTGTAGAATCATCGATGTAATATTTCTCATAATTTGTAATCGAATAATAATAAATCCAGAAGTCTAAAAAAAAAATTTATGCACAATACATATCATTTTGTACGTTTATAAATATTATAATACACGTCTAAGTATTAAGATCGATTAGAAAACATATTTAAGTATTTAATTCCACGCTTGGCGTGGATCAAAACCTAGTATATAAATAAAGATTAGTTCAATGAAGAGTTGAATACTAAAACTGTTATTAGTTCCCTTGTCATCATTCATCATATACCATTCCTCCGCCACCTCTCTTTTGTCTGGATCAGTAAATTTAAAGAATAAAACATGGGGTTGTGAAAATCAATCGAGAAGCAAAACGACGTCGCACAAAACGACGTCGTTGTAAGACTAGCGAAGCATGTCATCGCTACCGTGGCCAGGGAATCCAACCTTGTGTTCTCACCAATGTTAATCAACGTTTTGCTCAGCCTCATTGCCGCTGGTTCAAGCTTAGTCTCTGTTGGGATATCAATCGAAGTCCCACATCGGAAGTTTAGACAAGAATTGTATAATATATAAGAGATTTCTAACTCTAATTAGTATGAGGCCTTTTGGGAAGGAGTCCAAAGAAAAATCCGTGTGGACTTTGCCAATTGGGCCCAAAGCGGACAATATCATACTAATGGGAGAGTTGGACATGGGTTTGGAAAGCCTCACATTGGTATCAGAGCCAAGGTTCAGAGAAGTGGACCTAGAGAAGTGGGTTGGACATGTTCATTGTGGGAGGAGAGCCTTCAAAAGGTGACCTCACGAATAAAGGTACCAAGAGTACAAGCGGTACAAGATGGGTACTAAGTTTCGCTGAAGGTAGAAGACCACGAGTTTATGTGGTACTTGGTTTGAAGGGGGGGAGGATTGTTGGGATATCAATATAAGTCCCACACCGGAAGTTTAGACAAGAATTGTCTAATATATAAGATATGTCCAACTCTAATTAGTATGAGGTCTTTTGGGAAGGAGCCCAAAGAGAAATCCGTGCGGGTTTTGCCAATTGAGCCCAAAGCGGATAATATCATATTAATGGAGGAGTTGGACATGGACTTGAAAAGCCTCACAGTCTCCATGAACAAATCCTCTCATTCCTCATTTCACCGTCAATGGACCACCTCAACGCGATCTTGACCAAGATCATATCTGTTGTCCTCTTGTTCTCACCAATGGCAGCGAGAGAAGCGATTAGTGCTTATCTCCAGCTAATGGTGTATGGATCGACAAGCCTGTCTCCTTGAAACCTTCCTTTAAAGAACTTTTGGAGAACTATTACAAAGCTACTTGTAGTCAAGTTGACTTCATGAGGAGGTAATAAGTTTTACCCTAAATAATACAACCTAGCTGTAAGTGCACAGCTAATCAATGGTAGTATTAAGGGGTCAAATCCACAAGAGACTAGTAGGACTCTATAGGTTTACGGGAAAAGACTCTAAGACAAATACGAGTTTCGATAGTGACGATGTGATCATCAATTTATCAATAAGAATTCAATGGGAACAAACGTTAGGCAGCAGGAGAATCTAAGGGTTCATGGAGCAGTTTATTCAGGTGTTCACGCAAGTAAATCTAGCAAAGCGGGATTCCTAACTCGAATTCACTTAATGGTATAATCAACTAGCCCTCGCAAAGATGACTAATATATCTATCAACCTAATAATCAACTCTCGCGAAGTAGTTAAATGGATAAATATGGATAAAAGAGATCAAGATTCAATATGTTAACCTAACCTTTACCACGACTCTCGCAACGGCAAAGTTCAAGCTTGTCTATACTAGTTCCAATCAATCAATCACAATTTCCTACACGACTCTCGCAATGATATTGCTTCAAGTTCTTAAGATTGACCTAGATTTAATTACAACCTGGTTAAACTAGCAAAATGAGAATGAGATAAGTATAGATGAAGACTCTACTAAACTCCTAAGCATAAACAAATCCTATTTATCGATCCATGAATAACTCCCCTAGAAAACCTCTTAAACCCAACAATCAAACTACTCAATCATGGCAAGTGATTTCATAGCAAGATAAAAGTATTTTATATAGAAGAAAGGGTCTAGAAAGCTTCTCTCTATGGATACAAAGATTAGCAAAACGTCTCCCTTAAACAAACTAGTGAAAGAAACTGTATGAAACTCTCGTCTCCTTCATGTCTCCTTTGTGCCTCCTTTAAACTCTCGCCTTAGGGTTGATAGCCGTGTGTCTCTCCATGATAGCCTACCTTTTTCATGGCTGCTGAGTTCTCGTTTATAGGTGAGAAGTCGAACCCCTAAGCAAATCTCCAAAAAGATATGAAGATAAACTTGAAAATAGAATATCTATTTTCTTTACGGGTGAGGTGATCGATCGATCACTAGTGGTGATCGGTCGATCACCTTGTTAAATTACTTATGGATCATCTTGTTAAATTACTTATGGATTAAAAACAATGGCTTGGTGTCTGATCGATCGGTGTTGAAGCTCGGTCGATCGCACTTCCTGCTTCTGGATTGATATCTTCTCAAATCTTCTAGGATCAATCTTCAGGAAATTTAGCGTATCGTGCAATCCAACCGTCCGGTTTTGGCAATTGAATATCGGTTCTGAAACTGAGATCTTCATCTATTTCGTGATATAATATGAGCTTGATCCAACGATGGGAACATCTTCATCTAACATGATATATCCGACAGACAGGATTCGTCCTTTTTAAAAAAAGCTTGTTTTCCCTCCTTTTTGCTTTAAATTGCTCCAATTCCTGTAATGACTCTAAAATCCATGAAAGTACTAGAAAAGCAACTAAAATGTCGAGACAAGAAGAGTTTTCATAGAAAATCTTAAGTAAAGCATAGTAAAAATAGGTAAAATATGACGTATATAAACTCCCCAGACTTAAACCTTTATTTGTCCTCAAAAAAATTCCAGCGTAAGAATAGAAAAGAGGTTTGAAAATCATGGAAATTGTAACGCCCGTGAACCAAAAATGTGTATTTTGGTGGTGCGTCGATCGACGCAGTGGGACTCGCGAGGACTCGGTTTCTGGGTGTTGCGTCGAGCGACGCAAGGGAGGTGCGTCGAGCGACGCAAGTCATTAATCAGACCTAGGGTTTTGATTTCTGGTTTGTTTTGAGTTGGACCGGTTTAGGAAACCCTAGGGTTCGAGTATTTAAGGTCTGGGGTCGTGTTTCTCAGTTCCTTTGGCCACTTTTGAGAGAAAACTAAGGTTGAGAGAGTTGAGAGAGTTTTGAGAGATTTTGGAGGTTTGCCGTCGGTTTTGGAGGACACAAAAGATAGGGAAGATCAAGTCGGATTGGAGGGAAACTTTGAGGGTAAGTTCTCCTATCTTGGATCTTGATGTGGGTGAAAACCGCGTGTGATTTGGTTAAGTATTCGCTGAGTTATGGTCGTTTGAATGTGTGAGGTTGGTGCTGTTACGAGTCTGCGATCAGTCTTCTTCGAGGGAGGATTCCCGTAGAGCCAGGAAAGCTCTTTCTGTCTAGTTTCTGGATCAGGTTTCCGATCCTGATTCAGAGGTAATCTCCGTTCTCTGTGTTCTTTTGACTTCAGGTTGTCGTTTCTGAAATCTCTGATTTTCCAGTTCCGATCAGTGTAATTACGGGCTGTTTTCCCGTCGATTCATTGGGAATCAGAGGACGATCCACATACCATTGTGTAGATCTCTCTGTCTAGTTTTCAGAACAGTTTTCCGATTATGTTTTGGAGCGTGGTCGAAGAGATAATCGAGTCCGAATCAGAGGTTCTGGGTTAGGGTTCTTCGTGTTCTTCATCCTTTTTCTCCAGAATCAGGTGAGTGCGCGACCATAGACTCTCGGGAAGTAGGATTGTATGGTATGATTGTTTGTTTTCGTTCCTTGGTTGGATTTGGCGTTGGTTGGTTGATTTCGATGCAGGTTTCGATGAAAAGGGACTGGGATTCGAGCCATGAGAGGATGAGGCTCGGACTCAGGTTCTGCGCGACACATTTAAGCGTGTCACGCGACACAATGCAATTCTGCACGTTTTGCGTGTCGTTTACTTGTCTTGTTCACTGCTGTTTGATAACCCTGGTATTGTATGGTTCTATTACTGAGTACATGGTCTGTAGATGGGATGACCGCCTCACTAAGTATTTATGATAATACTTACGCATTTCTTTTTGCCATGTGATGCAGGTAAAGACAAAGTGTGATCGTGGAATCAGGGCGAGGACGGGATGATGGATCTAGTGGCTCGTTATTGTGTGTTTTAATTGAATTGCTAGGTTGATAGTAATTCAGATTAGAACGGGTTAGGTTGTTGGAATATTGGTTGACTGTTTTGAATGATTGGTTAAATTGATAATGAAATTATTTGGTTTAAAGGTTTTAGTTTGATTTTCGCTGGTTATTTGTTGACTTGTGAAATTGATTGGATTATTGAGGATTATCATTTATGGGAATGATAATATGATTCAATGTATAAAAAAAAAAAAAAAACGGGTCGGGTTGTTTCAGTTTGGTATCAGAGCCCTTATGGTTCTAGGGCGGGAGAACGTAGTTGATTGAATGTGATTGTCAATTGCGTTGTTTGTGGATTGCTTGATTGATTATGAGTAGTTAGTCAGTTGATTGTTGTGTGGGTTTGGAGTCCTAGATCATCATCTCCGAGCCTTCAAAAAGATTTCACGGTATGTGTTGTTTGACCTCTTATGCTTTTTAGTATGCTTAGTTTCTGCTTCTGGTTGAGAAGAGGAATTGTTAGAGATACTAGAGTTCTGCCATTGGTAGGGCAGAGTGTGATGGGTAGAGGTACTAGAGTTGCTAGAGGTATTGGCCGGGGAGGCCAAGGTGGGTGTGGAGGGCGTAGGCGCGGGCAGGGCCTTGTGAGTGAGTCTGCTGCCGCGTGTGTGGCCCAGGAGACCACACAGGAGCAGGTGGCGAATTCGCAGACGTATCAGGAGGGATCCGTGAGTGTGGCCACTGAGTGTACTAGTGTGAGGGCTGGTGGGACTAGTGAGAGTTCTGGGGTAGCCACTGCGTGTACCAGTGTGAGGGCTGGTGGGACTAGTGAGGGTCCCGATGTGGTTAGCGGTGCGGCGGGCCCAGGTGGGGGTGCTGTTGCAGGTGTCGGCCAGGATCGAGATAATAGTCTGGCGAGTCTGCTACAATTGATCTTGAAGCGGTTACCGGGAGGGGTACCGGCTCAAAGTTAGGCTCCGGGGGTTCAGCCTGGTGTGGCTGGTGTGCAGCCGGATATGGCTGGGTGCAGCCGGGAGTGGCGGCTGTGGAGGAGCTCCCATCTTATCTTAGGATGATGGAGCAGATGTAGAGGATTAGCACGAGAGTTTTCTCGTGAGGTGCTAAGCTTGAGGGGCCGATGCGCGACGGATGAGTGTGAAGCGTAACTTCGAATCTTTGAGGTATCCGAAGGGATTCCGAGTGCAGGCAGTGATGGCATGGGTGGATTTTTGGCTGGGTTTAATGCCAAGTATTCTGCAAAAGAGGCGGCATCGACCTAAGTTGAGTTTTTGGAGTTGACTCAGGGCGACCGATCAGTGAGGGAATTCGATGCGGAGTTCTGTCGACTCCTGGTTCATGCGACTGGAGGCATGGAGGGCGAGTAGGCCCAGGTGGAGAGGTTCTTGAGAGAACTTTGAGCTGATTTGAGGACTTGCTGTAGAGCGAGTAAGTTTGCCACGAGGACGGAGCTGGCTGAGATTGCTGCGACGGTTGAAGAGGACCTGAGAGAGTATGTGGTGGTGGTTAATCCTCCTGTCTAGCAGAGAATGTCACAGTAGCAGGTAGATCCGAGCAAGGGCGGTAAGCCTGCGCAAGGACAGAAGAGGAAGTGGGAGAGCACTTTGGAACCGAGTGAGAGGGTTCAGGGTGGTCTGAGATGCTTTGGGTGTGGGAGCATGGATCACAGGTTGGCGAACTGTTCTAGGATGGACGAGTCTCAGGATAGTACGTTAGGGTTCTTAGGCACATGAGAATTACGCAGGGACCTTAGTAGTGGGCGGGTGTGAGTCCCACGATTGTTGATTCTGGAGCAACGAATTGCTACATTACTCCGGAGTGTGCGGATATCAGCGGGATCCAAGTGATTCTAGGGAGACGTCGGGAGTAGTTAGAGTGGCTGTGGGAAGTCGTTGGCTACTTTTAGGCGGGCTCGTGGAGTGAATGCTCTGGTGGCGGCGAGTTGATGCCCGCAGATCTGATTATCAGTCCGGTGGAGTTGTATGATGTCATCTTGGGGATGGATTGGCTGGATCGGTATAGGGTCCATCTTGATTGTTACCGGGGACTTAGTTGAGTAAGTGTAGTTTCTGGTAGCGAGAGATGGGTTTTCTCGGCCATATTGTGTCGGCAGAAGGAGTTTCTGTGGATCCGGCTAAGATTGAGGCTATCAGAGGGTGGCCTAGACCGAGGAATGCGACGAAGATCAGGAGTTTTCTCGTGTTAGCTGGGTATTATCGGAGGTTCATCAAGGATTTTGCGAGTATGACGCAGGCAATGACAAAGTTGACGGGGAAGGATGTCCCTTTTGTGTTTTATTCAGCCTGCGAGGAGAGTTTTGGGAAGCTAAAAGAGATGATGGCTAGTACACCAGTATTGGCGTTGCTTGATCCAGGTGAGCCTTACGTGGTGTATACGGATGCATCGGGAGTTGGTCTGGGTTGTGTCTTGATGCAGCAGAGGAAGGTAATTGCATATGCTTCACGGCGGTTGAGGAAGCATGAGTGCAACTACCCTACTCATGAATTGGAGTTGGCTGCGGTGATCTTCGCCTTGAAGATTTGGCGATCTTATCTTTATCGCGGGAAGGTCCAGGTATTCACGCACCATAAGAGTCTGAAGTATTTCTTCACTCAGCCAGAGCTGAACCAGAGACAGAGGCGCTGGATGGAGTTGGTAGCAGATTATGATCCGGAGATTGGGTACCATCCGGGTAAGGCTAATCTGGTGGCTGATGCTTTGAGTCGGAAGCGAGTTGCTTTGGCTCAGAAGCAGGATTTGGAGGAGTTAGCGAGTGAGCTCAGTACATTGAGGTTGTGCGTGATCTCACAGGAGCCGTTGGGGTTGAGGCAGCTAACCAGGAAGATGTGTTGAGCAAGGTTGGGAAGCTCAGGAGAAGGATCAGAGGTTGATTGATGCTTCTCGGGTTGCAGGTTCAGAGTATCAGGTCTCGGTGAATAGGACGATACTAGTGAACGGACGGGTTTGTGTAGCCAGGAATGAGAGTCTCGGGTAGGAGATTCTGAGAGAGGCTCGTTTGAGCATGTTAACGATTCATCCGGGAGTGACCAAGATGTACAGAGTCTGAAGAAGTATTATTTTTGGGTTGGGATGAAGAAGGATGTGTGTGCTGGATTATGGTGGTCTTTGGGCAGATCATCTGAACCTGGTAGAGTTTGCGTATAACAACAACTATCAGGTGGGTATCGGGATGGCTCCATATGAGGCATTGTATGGGAGGTCGTGTAGGACACCATTATGCTGGACTCAAGTGGGGGAGAGGAGCATGTTTGGTGCGAGGTTCGTTTAGGAGACGACGGAGAAGATCCGTGTCTTGAGGCTGAACATGAAGGAAGCTCAGGATCGGCAGAAGAGTTATGCCGATAAAAAGAGGAAGAAGTTGGAATATGAGCTGGGAGATCTGGGTATCTCAAGGCAGATAGATTGAGGAATCCTAACAGATCCATTTCGGAGAATAAGCTAGGTCCGAGGTATGGGTCCGTTTAGAGTTGTGTAGCGGGTCGGACTGGTAGCTTATCGTTTGGAGTTACCTTAGAACATGAAGGCTTTTCATATAAGGTCTTCCATGTGTCGATGTTGCGGAAGTGTCTGTATGAGTTTGAGGAAGTGTTGGCTAGGATCCCGGAGGATCTTCAACCCAATATGACTTTAGAGGCGAGACCTGTGAGGATTCTCGAGAGGAGGGTCAAGGTTCTACGCCGGAGGAGGATATCGTGGGTGAGAGTCGTGTGGGACTGTGACGGTATTGAGGAGGAGACTTGGGAACCAGAGGCGATGATGAAGACTAAGTTCTCGAAATGGTTCGAGAAGCAAACAGAGGCTTGAGGAGTCTTTCATTTCGTTGGTTTCAGTCTTTTGGTTTGGTTGTAGCATATGGCTACGGTTGCTGTATTTTCGTTTTGTTGTAACAATATACATCTTGTGTTTAATAAGATGGAATTTCTTATTATTTGGGTTTCATAAGATGTGAGTTCTTATAAGGGGTTTTTAGGAAGTGGAGTTCCTATGTCATGACAGAGTGTCATGAGATTTGGACTATGAGATGTGAGTTCTTATAGTAGATGACCGGTGAGGGTCATGTGTGTTGTGTTGTCTGGCAGCATGGATGTTCTATGGGAGTTAGAGCTAGTCCATGGCTAGAGATCCTAGGGGCGGCGATCCTACGGGTAGTTAGGTTTCGTCTGTTCGCTAGGAGAGCTGGCTGGAAAGTAGAAGTCTTAGGTGGAATCGAGACTGGTCTATTTTCTAGAGGAGTCGGGAAGCAGGCCTTAGGTGGGATCGAGGTTTGTCTGTCTCGGGACTCTAGCTGGCTGGAAAGTAGAAGTCTTAGGTGGAATCGAGACTGGTCTATTTTCTAGAGGAGTCGGGAAGCAGACCTTAGGTGGGATCGAGGTTTGTCTGTCTCGGGACTCTGAGCTGGGGACTAGAGATCCTAGGTGGGATCGGGATCTATCTATTTCCTAGGGGAATCTGGAAAGAAGGTTCTGCAGGACTTGTCTTTCCCAGGGACTCCAGATGACTCGCTGAGGGGTCATATACGATATTCCGCTGAGAGAATGTCATGAGAGCCACGTGAAGGAATTCGAGTCAATAGGTACTGATAGCCATGTTACAGAAGATGCCGGGCATACCTGAGGGAACATGATTCTCTCTAGGGAATCAGTACGGTTTCCTGTATATATATATCTCGAGAGACAGATCAGATCTCTCCAGGGGATAATTGGTGTTTCCTGCTCGCAGAGCGTTTGACGGACTGTGTGTTCCGAGGATGTGTCAGCGGGGAGCAGACCAGCCTGACGGGTGGCCGCCCGGAGGGTGATTGGATGTTATACACTTGACCTCAGGGTGATGACCTTGGGGGTGCTGGGTGTGTATATATATATATATATATATACATATACATTGAGTGCGGGCAGGGCGTTCTGTAATGTGACTATGTGTTGAGACTTGATGAGCTTCGGGGATCGCTGAGGATCTCAGGTGGTATCGGCCGAGTAGGGCCAGGAGTGTGTTTTGATGGATCTAGTCTAGGGCTGTTGTTTGTGTCTGGAACCTCATTCAGACGACTCTGGAACTTATGTAGCGTCTTGGTCGTGCATGTTCTTGTTTGATTGTTGCACGATCAATTGGTTCTTTCGCCGGGTCTATGGTTGGTCGGGCATGTTCTTGTTTGATTGTTGAACGATCAATTGGGCAGGCCTGGTCGGGACTATAAACGGTGCATTTCGGTGTGTTCCGGGGAAATTTGGTCGGGTTTCTGGGCGTAACTGACGGTTTTGGCAGGGGTCAGGTATGTGTAACTTGTGATTAGAGGACGAATCCTTGTTAGTGGGGGAGAATTGTAACGCCCGTGAACCAAAATGTGTATTTTGGTGGTGCGTCGATCGACGCAGTGGGACTCGCGAGGACTCGGTTTCTGGGTGTTGCGTCGACCAACGCAAGGGAGGTGCGTCGAGCGACGCAAGTCATTAATCAGACCTAGGATTTTGATTTCTGGTTTGTTTTGAGTTGGACCGGTTTAGGGAACCCTAGGGTTTAGTATTTAAGGTCTGGGGTCGTGTTTCTCAGTACCTTTGGCCACTGTTGAGAGAAAACTAGGGTTGAGAGAGTTGAGAGAGTTTTGAGAGATTTTGGAGGTTTTGCCGTCGGTTTTGGAGGAGATAAAAGACAGGGAAGATCAAGTCGGATTAGAGGGAAACTTTGAGGGTAAGTTCTCCTATATTTGCTCTTGATGTGGGTGAAAACCGCGTGTGATTTGGTTAAGTATTTGCTGAGTGATGGTCGTTTGAATGTGTGAGGTTGGTGCTGTTACGAGTCTGCGATCAGTCTTCTTCGAGGGAGGATTCCCGTCGAGCCAGAGAGAATCAGGAGACGATGGGGATGTCTTTGGAAAGCTCTTTTTGTCTAATTTCTAGATCAGGTTTCCGATCCTGATTCGGAGGTAATCTCCGTTTTCTGTGTTCTTTTGACTTCAGGTTGTCGTTTCTGAAATCTGTGATTTTCCAGTTCCGATCAGTGTGATTGCGGGCTGTTTTCCCGTCGATTCATTGGGAATCAGAGGACGATCTACATACCATTGTGTAGATCTCTCTATCTAGCTTTCATAACAGCTTTCTGATTCTGTTTTGGAGTTGTTTTTGAAGAGATAATCGAGTCCGAATCAGAGGTTTTGGATTAGGGTTCTTCGTGTTATTCATCCTTTTTCTCCAGAATCATGTGAGTGCGCGACCATAGACTCTCGGGAAGTAGGATTGTATGGTATGATTGTTTGTTTTCGTTCCTTGGTTGGATTTGGCGTTGGTTGGTTGATTTCGATGCAAGTTTCGATGAAAAGGGACTGGGATTCGAGCCATGAGAGGATGAGGCTCGGACTCAGGTTCTGCGCGACGTGTCGCGCGATACATTTAAGCGTATCATGCGACACAGTGCAATTTTGCTGCTGTTCACTGCTGTTTGATAACCCTGGTATTGTATGGTTCTATTACTGAGTACATGGTCTGTAGATGGGAGGACCGCCTGACTAAGTATTTATGATAATACTTACGCATCTCTTTTTGCCATGTGATGCAGGTAAAGACAAAGTGTGATCGTGGAATCAGGGCGAGGACGGGATGATGGATCTAGTGGCTCGCCGTTGTGTGTTTTAATTGAATTGCTAGGTTGATAGTAATTCAAATTAGAACGGGTTAGGTTGTTGGAATATTGATTGACTGTTTTGAATGATTGGTTAAATTGATAATGGAATTGTTTGGTTTAAAGGTTTTGTTTGATTTCCGCTGGTTATTTGTTGACTTGTGAAATTGATTGGATTATTGAGGATTATCATTTATGGGAATGATAATCTGATTCAATGTACAAAAAAAAAAAAAACCGGTCGGGTTGTTTCAGAAACTCACTTATCTTGGGAACATTACCTCACCCCATTAACTCACGACATACGAACAAATCGCTCCACAACGTTTTTCACCGAATTCCAGCACAACCATTGCAAGTCTTGTCCATGAACCTGAACCTGCAAAAACCCCAACTTCACAACATCCAACCGTCTACAATGATCAAGTAATGATGGATCTCTCTAAAGGATATCATTCGGGGTAGACGACGCTAGGTATTTAAAGACTTTTTAGGGATGGAGTTAAGAGTGTTTTAAGGGTTACCAAACGCTCCGGAGGATGCAAACATTATGCAAAATCACAAGAGATAACGGTCCTGTTGATGCCCACAATTTTCAATCACTCTATGATACTCTCCCAAACTTAGATTCTTCAATGGAATCTGTGCGAACCTCTGAAAAGTCACAGGAAATCTCTGAAAATCGGATCCAACTCTCCTCCTTGATCAATCTCTTTCCTTGGGATTTTTCGCTTGCCTTAAGACTCATAAGTGTGATCAATTTCATTTTCCATATTATTCTTACATTTTTTTTTTCGAAGGGAAAATTGATCTTATGATGATGAGAGTCTGAAGGACACGAAAATTACCATGATATTGTAAAAATCTCAAGGGACAACCAAACTCTGAATGAATCTCCATGTACCTGCCAAGTAACCTTGAACCTTCTCGCATATGCGATGATTGAAAACTGTGTCGGCTCTCTTTCTCTCCAACGTTTTTACACATGTTTGCACATATGACAATGAAGAACAAGAATGCATGAGGTTTGAAAAGAGGTAATGGATAAAAAGTGGGTACCAACTAAAAATGAGCTGGCCAATCAGGATTCGGAAAGTGGTAAAAAGGAATAAGAAATCATGAATGTTGGTTCATTTCCCCGATCTAACCCTTTAAAAAGAAATAGTGAGATGGAGGATCAATGTATAAAGTCGGAATCAGTTCTATCGGGATCCTTGCGAGGTAAGATCATCTGGATACGCTTCCGAATCATGTGGTTTCCAACTAGTCCATCTTGGAGAACTAACGCAGCGATGACAAGTCTTTGGAACTAAGCGTTCTTAGAAAGGTCATCATTCCCTGCAAGTTTTGACTCAATAAAAATGGTTTTGACTCGATAAAAGTTTTTTGTTTTAGAAATCAAATAAAAATGACTCGATAGAATCCAAGATTAAACCAAACGATAATGAAAGTCGTTAGATAATGAGGAATTCCTCCCGAGACTTAAATCACACTGGTGTGAGCTTAAACTGGAAAGAGGCAAAATCAAATGGAAAAAGGTTAAGGGTGAAAGGAATTGCTTCGATGCAGTGCAGATTGGTTCAGGGATTATGATCGATCGAACATGGATTATGATCGATCGAACATGGATTGTGACCGATCGATCACGAGGCTGCTGGAATTTGATGGACTTTCGTTTTTCAAAGTGTTCGATCGAACATCAAGGGGTTCGATCGATTACTATGTGTTACGAGCCATTCTCCTGAAACACTAGGTAGAATCATTAGATAGAAAATAAACTAAAATAAAATCATCCTAAAGTAGAAAAACATGCATAAGTACGGATATATTTGCCTCCCAGATTTACTTCACAAATGTGATAGTAGTCAACTGGGAGGGAAAATAAAAACGAGATAATAATTTGAAAAAAATAAAAAGAGAGAGAGATAGAGCTACGATCAATGGTCCTCAGGGCGGATACTCTAACCGTTGCCATGGATCCTCCTAGCTCGTGGTAGACGCTTTGAAGTGCTAGGATCTGCCTCCTCGAATCTGCATCTCCGTGCTGGCTCCGCGTGATCTTCTTGAGTAGCTGACGCACTAAAACAAGTAGCTCTAAGTGGGATTTTAACCTTGGAGAGCGCATGCCAAATCCTATGCATCAAACCACTATACCTCTTGTTGTTCTCAACCGTCCAACGACGGTAAGCAGCATCGTCCGTAACTGGATTAAACTGGATTGATCACCTAGTTTATGATATTAGGGTTTTTAGCACACCAAAAGTGTTTGATTAAATGTTTGAAAAAACATAGATGAGCAAAAAATCCTTAGCCAACTAAAGTTGATGTTTTGTGAACCTATCGAACCTGAACAATTAATGCATGTTTAGCCTCTTGAATTCAAACGACAATTTAGAATCTTAGGTTGCTAGACATAGTAACTAATTCTACGACAATAGATTATTTATACATGATGATAGTCCTTTTATCCGGTTTCAAGATTAAAACCTAGAATTACTAATCAATGTAGAATAGTAAGGTTCGTTAAGGGACCAGCAATACGCTCTAATTCTATGGATTACAAATCTCAGCTAAGCGATTCAAGTTGGGGTTTAAATGTCACAATAAAATCAAAGCAAAACAAAAGTAAATTCGGTTGTAAACAATAGTGGAAAGGCGTTAGGTCAGGGATAATTCTCAGGGATTCGAATATCAGGAACCAAGCAATTATTCAGGTATGCGATTACGACCAAGTCTCGAACTCAACCATAAATATAAGGAGATCCACTTTCGTGGCATCTACAACTTTAACAATCAATCTAACACCCTAACTATTATAACGCCCGTGAACCAAAATGTGTATTTTGGTGGTGCGTCGATCGACGCAGTGGGACTCGCGAGGACTCGGTTTCTGGGTGTTGCGTCGACCGACGCAAGGGAGGTGCGTCGAGCGACGCAAGTCATTAATCAGACCTAGGGTTTTGATTTCTAGTTTGTTTTGAGTTGGACCGGTTTAGGGAACCCTAGGGTTCAGTATTTAAGGTCTGGGGTCGTGTTTCTCAGTTCCTTTGGCCATTTTTGAGAGAAAACTAGGGTTGAGAGAGTTGAGAGAGTTTTGAGAGATTTTGGAGGTTTTGCCGTCGGTTTTGGAGGAGACAAAAGATAGGGAAGATCAAGTCGGATTGGAGGGAAACTTTGAGGGTAAGTTCTCCTATCTTTTCTCTTGATGTGGGTGAAAACCGCGTGTGATTTGGTTAAGTATTCGCTGAGTTATGGTTGTTTGAATGTGTGAGGTTGGTGATGTTACGAGTCTGCGATCAGTCTTCTGCGAGGGAGGATTCCCGTCGAGCCATAGAGAATCAGGAGACGATGGGGATGTCTTTGGAAAGCTCTTTCTGTCTAATTTCTAGATCAGGTTTCCGATCCTGATTCGGAGGTAATCTCCGTTCTTTGTGTTCTTTTGACTTCAGATTGTCGTTTCTGAAATCTCTGATTTTCCAGTTTCGATCAGTGTGATTGCGGGCTGTTTTCTCGTCGATTCATTGGGAATCAGAGGACGATCTACATACCGTTGTGTAGATCTCTCTGTCTAGTTTTCATAACAGCTTTCCGATTCTGTTTTGGAGTTGTTTTTGAAGAGATAATCGAGTCCGAATCAGAGGTTCTGGATTAGGGTTCTTTGTGTTGTTCATCCTTTTTCTCCAGAATCATGTGAGTGCGCGACCATAGACTCTCGAGAAGTAGGATTGTATGGTATGATTGTTTGTTTTCGTTCCTTGGTTGGATTTGGCGTTGGTTGGTTGATTTCGATGCAGGTTTCGATGAAAAGGGACTGGTATTCGAGCCATGAGAGGATGAGGCTCGGACTCAGGTTCTGCGCGACGTGTCGCGTGACACATTTAAGCGTGTCACGCGACACAGTGCAATTTTGCACGTTTTGTGTGTCGTTTGTTTGTCTTGTTCACTGCTGTTTGATAACCCTGGTATTGTGTGGTTCTATTACTGAATACATGGTCTGTAGATGGGAGGACCGCCTCACTAAGTATTTATGATAATACTTACGCATCTCTTTTTGCCATGTGATGCAGGTAAAGACAAAGTGTGATCGTGGAATCAAGACGAGGACGGGATGATGGATTTAGTGGCTCATTGATATGCTCAAATTTCCCTGAGCTACTCTCTCAAATTAAGAGATTGTAGTAGTACTTAGGGATCGTATCCACAGAGAATCAAATCACACAATCGATTATGAATTCGAATTAGGCTAAGCAACAATGTGAGAATGAAAATAAAATAACAAAACAAGTAAGCAGATTATGATTTAGGTTCTAGTAATCAATATGACAAAAGAGTTAGGTTATGGGTAACTCTCAGGAATGAATCGAAATCAGGGATAAAAGACTGTTAGGATTTGATTAAGCGCAGTTCTAGAACTCGAACACTAGTGTAAAACCAATCAAATTTCGTTGCAGAGATTATCTATGACTAAATCCCTAAATTCCAAATTTCTTTCCAAACTTAGTGAATAAAGACAAGCATTAAGTTCAAGTTCGATTGTTCACAAAATTACTAAGCCAAATTTCTTTGCGAATAGATAATTTTGCTCATCTAAGATTAGGTCAGGTTGTTAATAATACTTTCGCATCTATTAAATCAACATAGGGTTTCCAATTTCAGTTGGCCAGTCCTAAAATCAGAGTTATAGCAATCTAGATGAAGAACATATAGATAAATCCTAACAGAGTTTCAATCCTAACAATTTCTCATCAAACCCTTGAATCCCCAAAACCAAACAAGCAAACTACTCAGACATAGATGAAGAAAACATCATGAATGAAATAAATTGCATTAAAAAGATAGAGTTAGAAATACAGAAAGGGTTCGAAAACTCTGTAGAAATCTCTCCCAAAAGTTCTCCAAATCTCTCTCTCTCTCCAAGTCTCAATAGAAAACAAGATATATCTAAACAATGGCTAAAAACTCCAATAAATAGGTCTAATCACGTTTTTTGGTTCAATCTCTATGACAAAACCAAGTCAAAATAGGAAAAACTACAATTTCCTTTTTCTCCAGCGAACCGGTCGGTTAAGGGCAGATTGACATGTCGTCATTAAAACTTGCATACCTTTCGATCCAACCGTTGGAATGACCTCAAATAACTTCCAAATGAAAGCTAACTCAATGTTCTAGCATGTGTCAAATTTTCAGCTCGATCCGTCGGGCTTGTGTTGCTCGACGCAACCCTTTTGCGTCGATCGACGCAAGAAGAAAATATCGACTCCGACTTCATAACTTTGGCTACTCTTTCCACAATGCTCCAAAACCTTCCAAAGGCTCCCATTATGCTCAAAACGTACGGGGACCTATAAAGACGTGAAAAGACTCGAAATATACCAAAAAGACTCTATAAAATAGACTTATATTATGGCTAAAAATCGGTAAAAACCATGATATATCACTCGTCGTTGTGTGTTTTAATTGAATTGCTAGGTTGATAGTAATTCAGATTAGAACGGGTTAGGTTGTTGGAATATTGGTTGACTGTTTTGAATGATTGGTTAAATTGATAATGGAATTGTTTGGTTTAAAGGTTTAGTTTGATTTCCGCTGGTTATTTGTTGACTTGTGAAATTGATTGGATTATTGAGGATTATCATTTATGGGAATGATAATCTGATTCAATGTATAAACAAAAAAAAACGGGTCGGGTTGTTTCAACTGTCGTTGAGGTTACAAGGATTATCAAGCATTAAACGATTAGGGTTGATATGTTCACGAGATGCCCTAACTTCAACTTTCGTTGGCTAAGGATCAAATCGCCCACCTAAGTCATTTCCAGCGATTTACAAACTTTTGATAAGTAAATTCAACCTAAGATCAAAGGCTAGGTGATCAATCTAACCTAGGCAATATGATCGACAATAGGTGGAGACTATCGAATGATTATTTAAAAACCTATTTATGCTTAGCTCATGAACCAAATCCCATCGAAAGCCCTTAACCTAACAAGTGGATTACTCGCTCATGATCAAACAACCAAACAGCAACAAGAGACATGATAAACTGCATTGAAATCGATATATAAAAGAGTAGGGTTTAAGAAAACTTCGATAAGAACGTGAAAGACAATCTCTAAAACAATAGTTCGAATCCCTCTCTCTCTCTCTCTCGTGAATCTCCCTTCGTTGCTGCTGCTGCGTGAGATCATGATGTCTGGCTGCTCGAAAAGATCCAGCAAAAAGACCTATTTAAAGGCCCATTACGGCTGGCCCAAAAATAGGGTTGGAAAATTAGGTTTAGGAAAAGGCCCATTAATGACTCTGCTGGGAGCAGGTGCTCCCTTCTTTTGTACTAGGTGCTCCATTTCTCCAGAATGTTCAAAAAGGGTCCAACTTCATTCCTTTCTAGCCAAATCCGATTGCAAGTTCCAGTCGTTGCTTCCAGCCACTTTTTGTACCTAGAATGACTCGATAGAGAGTGAAAGACTCGATAAATTCCTACAAAACAAGGGTTAGAATGCGCCAAAAACGCATTATATCAATACATTTGTGATTCGAGTTCTAGAACGATACTTCATTGTTCTCTGCTTGTTTATCTGATTTACAATTCTAGATTCCCTGCGATTATCCCTAAAGTCTAACGCTTTTAATTCATAAGTTACATCGTTTAGTCTATATTCTTGTTTCAATTTGCAATCACAATCATATTTTTGTCTTAGCTTAATTTCATTCTAAAGAATCGTAGTGTGACTCTTGGTCGTTGTAGATTCGATCCCTACATTACTACAACATTTGTTGGACACTTACAGTAGTTTATATAATAGTTTATATAAGACATAGCTGTCGGTACGTTTTGCCTCTAAAAAATCAGATTTATATGTTTTCTTTAGCAGTAAATAAAGAGTATTATGATTAGCTAATATTTTTTCCAATCACTTTCCTTTCAAATTCAGCCAACATGGGTTTATATAAGAATATAAATGTCAAAAGATTGTTAGTTATGAACCTCCAAGGTCACGTGACTTCATCAATGACATGACGACTTGAGTATTATTCAAGGCCATCAGTTGAAGAATTTTGTGGACATTTGATTCTTAACTCTTGGACTAGTTTTCCATCCATAGATTTATCAGGCTGTTGTATATTTAGAAAATTATAGAGCCGGTCCATAATGAATGAACAATGTGTCACTCCCATCGTATGTCCACCTATGAACATACAAAGAAAAACAAAAATTAAAATGTCATTTGTATTTTAATTATATGGTTTAAGACTCGAGCATGTAGTTTATAGTTTAGTAGTTTGTATTAGTATTATTGACGACAAAAACATATTTAATTTAAACTTATGATGTTTAGTTAATTTTACTACCCATACCAAGAAATCGAACCATGTCGGTAAGGCTAAGGTTCTTTTTAGCAAATTTCGCAATGGTATCGGAGATGGTCAACCGAGGAGATGGCAAATCAACGGTGGAAGCCAAAGAGACCAAACCATCTTGTCGTCCCATTGGTATCTCATATTTTATTTTTTGTCTACTTGCCTTGAAATCAATATTTCAATTATTTTTTGCAATCGGTTAGGAAACGCATAACATAGAAAATAGAGTGTGTAGATATAAGAATGAAGTTTAGTGTATTTACAAGAGTAACAAGATCTCTAGTCGCCATAGCTATGATATAAGCACAAGCAATGACATTGGGACATTCTTTTTCGACTGCACTTTTCACATCATGGATCAATTCATATCCTCGCACACTTAGATTTGGCGACGCCTTTTTCTCGCTGCTAGTACCATCTAGAAGAAGTGACGCATCATAAGACATAGCTGTCGGTACATTTTGCCTCTAAAAAATCAGATTTATATGTTTTGTTTAGCAGTAAATAGAGAGTATTAGGATTAGCTAATTTTTTTTTCCAATCACTATCCTTCAGCCAACATGGGTTTATATAAGAATATAAATGTCAAAAGATTATTAGTTCTGAACCTCCAAGGTTACGTGACTTCATTAATGACATGACGACTTGCATGGTTCTTTGAGGTTAATGTTTATAATTTTCATGCAAGAATTAGATAAATCATGTTTAAAAAAACTACCAGAATTTGTGTTCATCAAAGCCATTAGAGGCCTTGGAAAATTATCTTGCACTCGAGCTTTTTAACATCTATGTTCTTGTTTAAGAAAAAGAAACCAAAAGGTAAGAAGCATAAGATTTTTTACGGAGTTGGAAATTTGTAAGATTTATATACAAAAACTTAATAATATAAAACAAAATACATAAACTCAACACCAATTTTACTATAGTATTAAAAAAAAAAATTTGACTGGCTCCAAAATACGTAAAGAAAAAAAGGAGCAATGGTTATAGTACAAAAAAAATGTGTTTTAATAATCTTCTCAATAACTTTCCAACTACGGTTTAGTATCTAATTCATGTTCAAAAGCGAGACATGGCACCTTGTAATATCTGATAACCATGTTAAGCCTTCATATCTCTCAACATATATTCATTGCTCGCTCAAACAAAAATACAGTCTCTAATAAGGTTAATTTTGTATGAGGGCATAATATATTTGTATATGACGAAAGATATACAATATAAACTTATATGCTTCTTCCTCCTCGCAGGAAGTATATTTATTTAGTATGAACACCGAGATTGATGAACTTACTCAAATTACAAAGAAAATGAAGATAAAGAAGAGAAGATACTCAATTTGATACATTGATGTTTAATATTTTACATTAAACTTAGAAAGAATGTAAGTCACTAGGGAAAAGAAAAGAAGGAAGCGCAAGTACGTTTCAAAACGGTGGTTAATTCTTGGTTGTTTTTTGAACACATGTCCTGTTTTTGGTGTCATGATGTGGTAGTCATACGGAGAGGTATAGCCTCCTTTCATATATATATATATGATTACAAACGTAGTGTTTTAGTTGTTGAAATAAAATATACTCGTTCAAATTACATAATTACGGTTATAGTTCCGTTGCTACACTGACTTTTCTATTAATAATAAGTCTTATTAATGTAACTGGACTAAAAAAAAATTGATAATGAAAAAAGCAGCATAACACAACGTTACAAATACGTGATGGTTCGATACATGATTTTTTTCAGAATTTCGTGAGAAATTAAACCTTATTTTGCATCTTACATATGTCCTGATGATTCCCCACCCAAATAATCTTAGATCTGGATTTTCGGATATAAACCTGGAGCCAACCTAGGTTTGGCAGATGCGAGTAGAGGCTTGGCCATGAACAAGTTGCTATCTGCTGCGATGAGCTTGACTTGACTTGCACCATTAGGGAGAGTCCATTCGAACCCTTGGAGAAGCCTGGCTAACAACATGATGGTCATAGATGTCCCAATCTTAGTACCTGCGCAGCCACGTCGACCGGTGCTGAATATCGCAATCCGCATGTCCGGTTCCATCAGAGTCACTCCCATTGAGTCCCTAGCATAGTCATTGAGGTGTCGCTCCGGCTTGAACACGTTAGGTTCGGTCCATATCTTAGGATTCCGACCAAGTCCTAGACGGCTCACAAGAACTTGAGTACCTATCATATATACCCAAAAAGAAATTACCACACGTCATATTAATTAAGTTCGACTGTATTCTGTTGTAATCATTATATATATATATATATATATATATGTCATATAATCTTTTAGAATTTAACATCCAAAATAGAGTTAACACTACCGTTTTATTAGTCGTCATTTTATTTTAGTTTGAATGACAAAAATAGTATGCTTCCTTTTTGTTTTCTCTTATTTCATCCGTATTAATTATTATATATACATAATTGGATCTTTCCGTGTAATGAACGCTTAATATAGTAAGAAGTTTAAGAGTCAATGCATCTCTTACGTGAGGCATGGTTTTTTTTTTTTTTTTTTAACTTAGTCAAGTAATATATATAAGATTATGACTATTGTTTTTAAATAGAAACGCGTGAATTTTGTAATTATTCCAAAAAAAATTGTTTGAAATCACTTAATTTCTTGATTCTTAAATAGCCTCCGAAACTTATTTGTACTCTAATTCTCTCGTGATTGTGTTTATATATTATTTGCAAAGGATAAATGAATTGACTTTAAATTTACCTTTGGGGACGAAGTAACCAGCGAGAGTAGTATCTTCTCGGGCTCCATGAGGAGGCATGAACGCATTAGCTGGATGAAGCCGAAAAGATTCTCTGCTACAAGCTTTGATGTAGTTGAGATGTGGTATGTCTGATTCTTGCACAAATCTGTCTTTACCAACTACCATGTCCAATTCATTTATGGCTTTCTCAAGTATTTCTGGATGATTCAACATCTCCGCTATCGTCCACTCCACGTTATTCATCGTATTGTCGATTGATGCAACATTGATATTCTACATATAACAATATGCACGTAAGAGATGAAACCCTACATTTTAGTTGTCGTAATTTAAAAAGTATGAACATGATCACTTACCTTGCATTGAGCTCTAATCTCATCAAGTGTGAACAAAGGCTTTCCTTGTTTATCCTTTAGAGTGATGAGAGTATCGAGCCAATCTTCCTCTCTCTCTTTTCCACCTTTATTCCTCCACAAATGCATTCTCTCATGGATGATTGGATCGTTGCACCTGTTGATAATATCAACTGCTTCTCTTACCTCCGCGTCTTCTCCATCGATGTTCCATCCTCTAAGACAAGAGATGTAGTTCGATACGCTATAGCTAAATAAAGAATCAAGAGCTCGGTATATTGCGTCCATATGCTCTCTTTCTTTGGGGCCTAGACCGCCGTCCTCAGCCGCTTCATCAAAATGCCTCTGGCCAAACATCATCCTCATCATCACGGCGTGGCAATAAGTTAAGGCGACATCCCTCACGTTGATAGTCATCTGATTTGACCCTGATTGGCATAAATTGAAGATATAGGTGACGATATTATCTGCTTCTAGGGTTCTATCACCGAGGGTTTTGTTCAACAATGTAGGAGACATTAGTTTGGTGACCATCACTTTCTTGGCTAGCTTCCAACTCTCACCGTAGGAAGAGAAAACAATGTCCTTGTAGCCATGACTTATGAGTTTGGCCAAGTACGACTCCGCCCTGTCTGCGAGAGCCTCGTCTATTTCCCGAAGCACTTCCCGGGCAATCTCGCTTGAGGTTACGGTGATGACGTGGACGCCGGCAAAGCGGAAACAAGCTATCTCCGTTTGCATGTCTTCCATGACACGGTGGATCCACAAGTGAGTCGGCCGGTTCATGATCATGTTGAACAAGTTCCCAATGATTGGCCATCCCCGTGGGCCGGGAGGAAGCTGACCTTTTGGTTTCTTGAATCTCAAGGAACGTATAGCGAGAACCAGGACCAGCGTAATGGAAAATATAACAAGTGTGAAATTAGAGTGATTCGTAATAATACTCATGTTCATGGTGATAAAAAGTTTTTTAGTGTGTATGATTTTTTTGATTGGGAGGGTGAAAAGAGGTTTCACTTTAAAGCTATAGTAGTGGAGGAATCTTACTACAAAATGAGTAATGAGAACGTTTGCCTAACTATCTATTTATACACTTCAAGTTTCATATATGACCGTATAAAATACTATTGGTCTCGGGAAACTATTATTCATCAATCATGAAACCCTAATAATCAAGATTGACCGAGCAAGTTGCAGCAACATGCATATATAATAGTGTTATATGTGGTCATTTTGTAGTGTAAATGCCCTATTGTGTTTTTTTCCTCCTAAACTATGAGGTCAAATATATTGGGGACAAATGATAGGTCCCACTAGTTTTCATTTTTTAAGGCGGTGTAGCAAAAACGTTTGGAGGTATCGAAAACTAGGGCCGAAAAAATTATCCGTTAAATTCGATCCGATTCGAAAAATTTGGATATCCGTTTTGAATCAAATCGAAGCAAATAATAAAATTTAGTATCCGTCAAAATCGAAACAAATCACAAATAGTAATTTTAAAAATCCGAATATCCGATCCGTATATTACTTATACATTCATATAATATGGTAGATTTATAACGTATATTTACATTTTTTTACTTTTCAATATATTTGGCGAATCTATTTATAGTAAAAATAGATAGATACTAACTTATTTGAAATATATTTCTTAAATAAAAAATATATTTAATTTTTTACAGTTTTAATTTTTCACTTTTTATTTTTTAAACAACTTACCGAATAAAATTAGACCCATTTCATATATTTATTGATTAATTAGTTTAAATCTTATATTAAAAATAAAATTTTGAAAGAAAATATTATGGTGTTTTAAAATTTTTTTGTTTAAAACAGATATTCGCGAAGATCCGGATATCCGCAAATATTTAGAAAAAATCCGGAAATCCGTCATCTCGGATATCCAAAATTTTCCAAAACAAAGCAAATCGAAAAATCGAATCACAAATACTGCATTTTTCCGGATATCCGATCCGCGCCCAGGCCTATCGAAAAGAAGGGTAAAAATATATACCCTGGTAAAGAGATAGTCATGCTCTTAAGCACATCTAAATGGAGCAATTGCAAAAATACCATTTTTGGTATGTACATTTGCACGAATGCCAATTAGAAGTGTCCATTTGCAAAAATATCACTAATTATAGATTTTTAAAGCCTAAATATTAAAATTATAAACCCTAAAAAATATTTTGACCCCTAAAATCCTCAAAACTAAACCCTAATACAACATAATTAATCCAAACATAAATGATATAATGAAAAAAAAATTTCTTAAAAAGTGGCATTTTTACAAAGATTTTAAAAAGATAACATTTAAAAGTAGTATTTTTAAAAATTTCTCCATATAAATGTGCTTGTTTTGAAGCACATTACTTTACATAAAAATTGTATGTGCTAGTTCTATCGAATAGAGTAAATTTAACTACTTCCTCTCTTTATGAAAGAATGTCATTTCAACTATATTCACGCAGATTAAAAAACAATGTTAAAGTTCATTTATACCCTTACACTAACTATATAATTACAATTATTATTTTTTAATTTAGTATATATATACTCATTTATTTGTTAAAAAAAAATAAACATTCTATGCATCTCTTGATATTCTTATTAAATGAGTCAATAATCATTCAATGACGATAAATACACTTCTAATGTTTGAGGAAGACTCTCTTACGATCTACATAAAAAATTGGAGGCAATTTGTTTTTCAATTATTCATTACCTTAAGATTATAATTAAAACAATTAAAGCCAAGTTGAAGTGGAGGCAAACAAACAAAAATTTTAATTATTTGGGAGTTTATAAACTAGATCCTATGGTTTTTGATTTAAACTTTTCAAAAAAATAAAGAAGAATACTCATTTGCTTTAAATCTCCTACGCGTGAATATTTGTGTTTATATAAAAAAAAACTCTTGAGACGTTTTAATTAATCTAGTTTCATGTATAAATATAATACTAATATTTAATGTATGTACGGTGATTCAATATAACTGGGATTACGAGAACTTAATTGAGATTTGATTTTGTGTTGAAAGTGACTATTGGTTTTGTTTTTGTTTTTTTTAGTTATTTGATCATTTTAGTTGAGGTTAAAATTGGAATAACTTGTCAAAAGATACATGAAAATCTAAAATGATATTTATTTTGTAACAAGAAAATTATGTTAAAATGACAATTTTATGAAAGAGAGGGAGTATCATTTTGACAACTTAAGAGTATAAGAAAAGACTAGCTAAAAATTCGATAGTCATTACACCCTTCAAGTTACAATTCAATATTGGAATTGTTGCGTTGCGTTGCGTTATGTTTAGTTGCTCCCATCCATTAATTCCGCTCGTTCCACCGTAATCAAGTCATTCTTTGCTGCAAAAAAAATAAATTAATTAGATTTCATAATTTTTTTAAAAAAGCTGAAAAAGTTTTAAATATTCTATAAATTGGTATACTTAATAGTAACTAGATGGATTTATTAAGTAATAATATCCCACGTAGAAAACAGGAAAAGATCTAAAGTAATATAAAAATGATATAAGTTAATCTACACATTCTCAATTGGTCTTTTATTTTTAAGTTGAAAACTCATAATCTAACGTTTGAGAGTTGAACGATTTTTAAACATTACGTGAAGAAGTGTTTGTAGTGGTTTAAAAGGAAAAAGTAGCAAGAGATTCAGATAATGGTTGGTTAAAAAAAATCATTTTAATATTTCATCGATTTGAATAGTAAAATAGATAAAAATAACCAAATAAGAATAAATGTAATTGAACCAAACTATAAAGTGTCGTGGCTAGACTCATAAAGGCAGTGATTGATCAAATATTCATTAATGCATGTTTTTACATAAAGAATTCTGTGGTTCGAATTTTAGAGAATACGATTTATTATCATCTATGCAGATTAATAAAAACAAATTTACATGATATTTTCAGTGTTGTGCTAAATAGAATCGTTTTACATGCATCAAAACAGTAGATTTATACGTTGTAGAACTGTCGATGTAACATTTTTCATAATTTATATTAAAATATGAAATCAATATAAATAAATAAATAAATTCATAGACGCATAAGGCAAGTTTAGAAAGTGCCTTTTCTCTTTTTTTTTTTTAATTGAAGTTTTAGGGGATTTTTTGTTATTAAGTGATGTTTACGTTATTCTATGCATAATAAATTGGTTTTTCAAATTGTTTTTAGTTTTTGAATTTGCAGATTGTTTTTTTATTGGTTAAATTATTATCAAGTGATGCTTTATTTCAGAAAACAATAAGAATTAAATAAATTCATAGTTGGTGTGTAATAACTTTAACATCAATTATAAACATATTGAGAGAGTATTAAACTATATACATAAGCATAGTTTTGAAACATGTCGCCTTGTATTTTTTTTTGTATTTCTTGTGGCCTTAACACTAAGGCATATGCTTTTTTCTAATACATGCGTCACAATAACAGCTAATTTAAAATATTTGAAAGGTATAAACATCTCTGGAAATAAATTTTGCGGGAAGGTAATACGACTACGGCAACCATCTCACGATCCATTATTTTCGAATCATCTATGAATATATACACATTAACTAAATGTGAGGATAAAAAATCAAATTTTATATTCATTCATTTCTATTTACATTACTTTTTCTTATATTTTCGTGTGTTATATTTTTATTATATCAATTTTTATATAATTTAGGGTCTTTATGAATTATTGTTTTTCTCAAGAATAAATAATGGGTTTGTAACAATAACCAAAAAAAAACTATAATTTACAATCTAACTAAAATCTTAGAAAGCGATAGGGAGAGTTAATAAGAGAAAAAGTGAGATTTTGATTAGTTTGTAAATTATAGTTTTTTAAGTTATATATGCCACTTACTCGTAGTTTCAATAATGTGGACATTCTCTAGAAGGAGAGAAATACACTTTTCTTATTAATAATATAAGTAATCTATCGTCATAAACTATCTTTTAAAATTTCTCTTTAACATTTTACTACATTTCATTTATTGGTATTTACTATATCAATTAAATCTATTGACATCTTAAATCTTATAAATCCTTTTAACATTTTAGGATGATCAATTTTAAATATAATAGTTGCATAAGAAATAAATTATTTTACTATTACTTTCTTTCACATGACATTATAGTTTGCTTTAATTCTCACAAAACTTATCAATTTCAAAAAAAAAAAAATTCTCACAAAACTGCTAATTGATAAATTCAATTAAAATTGAAACAATTTATAGAACTATATGTATGATTTTTAATCAAAAAATCTGTTTTCTTCTAATCTTCATTTTTTTCTTGTTTTTTTTCTTTTTTTTTATTTCGTTTTTATTAAGTTTAAATTTTAGTTCTGTGGTAATGAATAGAAGACAATAAATAGAAAAGTGTTATAATTAATTGATCACTAATTTTTTTTTTTATGATGTGGAAATTTGTAAAAAATGATATGGACATTCAAGTTGAATGATGAGAAGTTTCCTAGTTATAAATATATGAATAGGAAACTTCTCACCATGACTATGCTTAAAGGACAAAAACATGACGTAAAGTGTTCCAGTAAGAAATACAAGGATATTGTTATAAGAATAGTAAACGACTAAATATTATAATAAATGACTTGAGTAATTATAAAAGATAAGAAGCAAATGACTATACATATTTAAATCTAGTAAATGGTTTACTATTAAATCACGCATGGTTCATTTAAGTCATTATTTACCTATTTAGAGTTTTTTTTTTTTTTTTTTTTTTTTTGAGATAGCAAACAAAAAGAAAGTTCTCCGAAATTCAGTTTACGCGGTCGACAATGATTCGGTAGTGTTTATTGTTGGCACTTATTGGTGCATATAAATTTAAGGCTACATTAATACCGGGGTTTGTTTTTAGGGAAGATTAGTTTAATACTCTCTCTGTATAATTTTAAATAATTTTTAAAGTTTTTAAATATAAATTAAAAAACTATTTAATTTTCTATTTTTTAACATATAACCACCAATTCCAATACAATTTAACCAATAGAAAACTAATCTGCAGAATTTAAAAAGTCAAAAACAACAAAAACATAATTAATTTTACTTTGAAAACTTAAAATATCATTTAATTTGAGACAAAAAAATCTCTCTAAAAATTCATTTAATATGATACGGAGGGAGTATTCCAAAAATTTTAAAAAATTTGAAAACGTTTTCAAAATTTTGAGAAATAACCATTTTGTTAAATTAAAAGACAAAATATCCTGATTAATTTTTTAACATTTAAAATTAAAAAAAAATTTGAATTAATTTAGTTTTTTTTATTCGTTTGAATTTATTATTATTTGATTACAAATTATGAGAACTGTTACATCGACGATTCTACAACGGACAAGTCTTCTGCCTTGATCCACGCCAAACGATTATATCTTGTCCCACGCTGAAGATCTCCTGCAACCATGCCTCCATTAATCTGCATCAATATTTAATAAATCGCATCTTCTAGGGTTCGAACCCCATATCTCCTGGTGTAGAAGTATTAATGAACTCTTAACCGAACCATTGGGTTAAGGGGGCTTCCACATTTAGTTTATTTATTTAAGATATATTTTTATAACAAGAAAAGAAAAAATATATATTTTGATATTATTTTATGTTTAGATATAGGCATATTGAATAGATATATAAATATATTATTTATAAAAGAGAGAAAGATATACGTATTTTAAAAACTTAACTTTATCATCATCCAACTCATTCTATATGTATGGATCATCACCGTACCTATATATATGAAAAAAAAAATACACTTTGCTATACATTACTTAGCTTTTGATTCGGTTAGTTCATCACTTCTTTTTTTTTTTTGTAGTTCATCACAATTTAAAAGTAGGTTGTAGTTCACTAGTTTTAATTGATTATGTAAATTTGATATATTTTTATCAATTTTATAATATCATTGTCAAGAACGATGCAATATTTATTTTTGCTTTTTCTTATTAAAAAAAATAATAAGATGGATTTTGATTTGGATATTTTCATAATTTTAAGTATGAAAAAGGTTATTTTTCAAAAATTTCAAAAAATGGTTAGTTTTCAAAACAAAAAAAGTTTTAAGATTATTTTTACAAACTTCCTCTTGTATTTATTCTAAATTTTGTTTTGATCTAGGATTCAAACCCTCACGAAACTACGATGAAAACTGTTACTCCCTTCGTTTCAAAATAATTGTCATTTTAGGTGGTTTCACACATATTAAGAAAAAATACTAAAAATCTATGTTACCCCTAATTAATACAATGTTTTATTTGATTTGATTAATTAATAAGGTTAAAAGTAGAGATAAAAAATAGAAAAATTGGTCATAAATGTGCATTGAAATTGCAGAATATTGACAAGTAATATGAAACAAAAAATTAAGCCTAGAATGACAATTAATATAAAACGGAGGGAATATTTATTAAATTTGAAATAGACAATTAGTTAACACGATAATAAATAAAAGTAACAGTAAAATGTAATAATACTTTTTTCTTTTTGTCACAAGTATAATACCAAGACATTAACATCTTAAACATTTTTAATACTCTTATTATAGAAGTAAAGATATTAAAAATATATATATATATATATATATATATATATATATATATATATGAAATGACATGATATTACAAACTAATTTTTAGAATTATGAGAGATTGATTATAAATGAAAAGAACCAAAGAATTACTAGAATGTGCAGCAATCTTATAATGCATTAATAACATAAAACAGGATTTTCAAAGAAGATACAACTATATGATTCATTAATTATTATAAAACCGTTTTTTTAAAGACTCAATCATAAGATTTATTAAGAACCATAAAACATATTTTTTCCAAAAAAACGCAATCCTAAGATGCGTTAATAACCATAAAACATATTTTTCCAGAAAAACGCAATCCTAAGATACGTTAATAACCATAAAATAATTTTTTTGAAATGCATTATAACTATACAACGATAGTTTTTAAAACGACGCAACACTATTATGCATTAATAACTACATATCATTTTTTCAAAAAGATGCAACCATATGGAACATAATAACTATAGAAAAGTATTTTGAAAATATGCATGTTTACATAGACCAAGTTTAAAAAAAAAATACAATCATAAGATGCATTAATAACCATAAAAAAAAATTTTCTCAAAAAAAGGCAATATGAAAATGCATTAGTAACCACAAAAAAAAAAAAAAAATTACTCAAAAATACAACCCTAGAATGCATTTTTTGGAAAAGACGCAATCCTAAAAAAAATGAATAACCATAAAACAGTTTTTTCGAAAAAGACACTAATAAACCTGTTGAATGTGACATGTAGGTATGCACATTAAAATTTATTGACATGAAATATTTAAGTTTTAATTAATTACCCGCCGTATTACCAAAATATTTTAATATTTATATAATATCTTTGGTTTATCATTTTTCTTTTTTACTTAATTTAAATTTCTATTTTTTTTTTTTTTTTTTACTGCTTACATTCTTTTAGAAAAACAAAATTTTTAGTTTGTTTCGACTATTAGGGATTTCATTTTTTCCTCTAATCAGTCTTAGAGGCTCAACCAAGAGATTTTCCATCTTGTATGGAAGAGCCTTACTTGAAAATGGCTTGAAAGAGATGGTGGCTAATGGTGCATCCCTAATATGGACCTTACCCTGGCTACATGATGTCACCATGAGAGTTAGTCTGATGAAAAAATATCTTAGTATATATTAACTTAATGGTCGGAAGAATAGATCAATCATCTAGAACTTGGGATTGAGGAAAACTGGAAGATCTTTTCGTTAAAAAAGACAGAGCTGATAATGAAGATAAAACCACTGATAAAAAGTCTCCTGATTTTTGGTCTTGGAAGTATAATAAGAATGGAGACTACACTGTCAAATTTGGGTACTAGCTAGCTTGCCAAATTTATGCTTCCCTTTATTAATGGCCTCAAGGATCAAGTTTGGTTGCTCAAGACCTCACCATAAATTAGAACTTTCTTATGGAAGGTCCTCCGTGGAGCTGTTTTAGAGGGTGACAATATAGCTTTAAGAGGTATGAAATCTAGATACTATATGCTAGAGTTGTGCTCATGAGGGTGAATCCTCCAATCGTGTTTTGTTCACCTGCTTAATGGGAAGACAGGAATGGATCCTATGGATCTTCCCCTCTCCTCAGACTGGTTTTGACTTAGGTTCTATATGTGAAAATATGCATTACTTTGTATACACAAGCTTGCCATTACAATAACCATATGGGTCCGAAGTGCAATATTGGCTTTGCTTGAAACAAAGCAGGAGGAGCCTCATGGGATATGAAGAATGATGTTGGTAAGGTACTGTTACATGGTAGAAGATCCTTAACCTTGGCATTTAAAAAACCTTAGGTTCTCCAACGTCACCTTCTCGGCTGAAGATGCTATCCTAGTAGGAGTCGCCTTCTTCTTTGCCATCTTTCAAATTCCAGTCTGAAAAGCTTTTGGACTTTTTACTTCATGTACTCTTTTGGAAGTTGCATGTGGAAGAAAGAGATGCTAATATAGCACAAAAAGTTACTTCTGAGAATCGAATGTAATCATATATATTGGACCCAACTTCTTGGTTCCGTGACATTTTTTACTTGGAAAATAGTACTACCTTAGTGTAATGCTCACAAAAGCCTTGGTTTCTTGATTGTCTTTGAGTCTCTCAATTTTTTTTATCTGTTTAAGATTTGTAGCACTTTATTTAATCTGCTCTGACTTTTTCGCTATATAGTTGGGTTGTAAGAACACTCTAACTATAATATACATCTTTCTAGTGCAATAATAAAATAAAAAGAAATATAGGAAAAATTACTAGAACAACTTTGAAAAATAGTATAATTACTAAAACAACTCTTACACAAGGCTGAAACTTAACAAATGTCATAAAAGACATATAAACCTTAGAAAATAATTTTTATTACGAAAATGTCACTCTAATTACTTATAAACAAAAAAAAAAAATTCAGAAATTTGTTTGAAACCGCGGCCGCGGAGGCTACGGAAACACCGGAGACGCGCTTGGCGGAGGTGTACCGCCGGATTTAGATAAAGTCGGATTGAAAATCACAAAAAAAAAAAAACTTGAAATCTTTTGATTTTTGGTTAGAAAAGAGATATATGATGTTAGATCTACTAGTTTTAGGCTAAACCCAGTTGAAAACAAGTTGAAATACAGTAAAAACGAGTTAAAAGGTAGTTAGCCGCCATTGTTAGGGTTTAACAGAAGTTTATTATGTGGAGAAGATGACCGGTAAATTACGATTTAACCCTTTATTGAATAAATCTACCACTACTGTAAATAAGTCTACTACATATTTATAAATCTATCAATTCTACATATTATAAATCTACCACTACCACGAGTATAAATATATCTACCACATATTATAAATCTACCAATACTATAAATAAATCTACCACTATTATAAATAAGTCTACCAACTAAAGGTTGTTTAGTAAAGACGTGAAAAGATTGAATAAATCTACCACATAATATAACTCTACCACTAGTATAAATAAGTCTACGATTGCACGAACCATCAATAAGTCTACCGATCACAAAATTAACTCTACAACCACTAGAAATAAGTCTACCGATCACAAAATTAACTCTACCACTACTACAAATAAGTCTACCATATTTTATAAATCTACCACCACTATAAATAAGTCTACAATTGCGCGAACCATCAATAAGTCTACCAATCACAAAATTAACTCTATCACTACTATTAATAAGTCTATCAGTGAAAAATAAATCTACCACTACTACAAATAAATCTACGACTGCGCGAACTATCAATAAGTCTACCGATCACAAAATTAACTCTACCACTACTGCTAATAAGTCTTTCACTCCAAAATAAATCTACCACTACTATAAATAAGTCTACGATTGCGTGAACCATCAATTAATCTACCGGTCACAAAATTAACTCTACCACTACTAGAAATAAGTCTACCAGTCACAAAATTAACTCTACCACTACTACAAATAAGTTTACCACATATTATAAATCTACCACTACTATAAATAAATCTACGATTGCTAACCATCAATAAGTCTACTAACCACTTAATAAATCTACCAATCGCAAATAAATCACATGAACTGTAGACTTATTCACTGCTTCATTAATGGCAGTTTCGTAAATACATTTTTTGTCTTCATAGAAAATAAGGCTAAAACGGGTATAAAAAATCTTTCAAGTTGTTTGATTAATTATGAAATATTAGCATCATTTTGGTCAAAAACCTATTTTTCAAGGCTGTTTTAGTAAACATCCCTAATGTTAATTGGTTTTGTGCAAGCACTCTAAACATAAAAAGGGGCTTTCTAATTATTCAGAAATTCTAAGAACAAAACTTTTCACAAGAGAGAATCTCTTCCCCCTCCGTTACAGCAGAAAATATGAAACTAAAGCATGCTTACCCTAATGGCTTCCATGAGAGACTTGACTTATTAAAGAAGAAGAGAAAACAAAAGAAATTGAAAACTCCAACAATTACTCAATATCAAATCCTTGAATAATCTCCTTTTGTTATTACCACCGATTTGTTTCTCATTTTCCTTAATCGCTTTCACTTTCCGATGAATGATAGCTTTCCGATGAAGAGGTAATACAGTTGATAGAACAGAAACAAATACCATTCCCATATTGATGAAAACCAGTTTGTCTTGACAAATACCTTATGACATGTCTGGCAACTCGGTCGAGAAAGATTGTTAAAGCAATTTGTATCTCAGAACCATTCATTTTGATCTTATGGTCCGTTTTGAGATAAGGATATTTCCCTATCATGCACTTGACATGTATAGTGGTGTTGCAATCGTCTCAGATTTAGAACAATGGCTCCTGGTCTATTTTGACTTCGCATATTCCACAAGAAAAATGTAACAAAGGCAAGGCAGAGAAAAATTCATACCATCGGACTAGACCATCAGTATGTTGACTTAAGCTTGAAGAAAGCTTGAAGATCATTCTAGAAGATCGTATTGATAACCAATCGACAATTGCTCTTACAAAGAATCCAGTTTTTCATGGCAGAAGCAAACACATACACAGGCGTTATCACTTTATAAGAGAATGTGTGGAGAGTGGACAAATAGATGTGGAACATGTTCCGAGAAGTAAACAAAAGACGGACATTCTTACAAAAGCTTTGGGAAAAATCAAGTTCAAAGAAGTGAGGGAGCTCATGGGAGTTCAAGACTTGGAGAAAATTGATTTCAAGCTTAAGGGGGAAATTGTTGACTTAAACTTGAAGAAAACTTGAACATCATTTTAGAATGTTGAAGAATATTGATTATATTTAGGAGTTATCTAAATATAATGAGAAGATGAAATTAAGAGAAAAAGAAATTTTGTTTATGTGTTTCTTATATAAGGAGATGCCAAAGTGTGACATAACTTATGAATTTTGCGAAAGATTGAGAGATTTAGTTTTGAGAGATTTTCTAAAGCTAATAAAGAGAGTTATTCTTTATTGATCTTGTTCTATATCATCTTTCGGATTCTATACATGATATAACTTAGGGTAAGTAGATGAATGTCGTGCTTGCATTTTACCGATACTGGTAAAGTTACGCGTTTGTGACAAGTTACCACAATGTCTATTAGAGTGAGAGGGTGTTGGTGAGCTCCGTTGTATAATGGATCAGCAAGAGCAAAGGAAGCACATTTCACATCCATTTTAAACCCACATTCCTCTTGGCAGCACCTATACATGAAACCACGAGATTCTCGTTTGCATTTAGAACATTTCTAAATGGTTCGAAGAATCTCGTGGTTTCATGTATATTTACGGTGTGGTATAAACTGTTCTCTTAATATGTCACTTTCAAAAGATATTTTAAAACAAATACATTTTTGAAATTGATGATTTTTTGAAATTCAAACATTTCTTTTTTTTTGTTTTTTTGTATAAACTGTTCTCCTAATTGTTTTTCAAATAGTTCTAATTTCTAAATGGTTCGAAGAATCTCGTGGTTTCATGTATATTTACGGTGTGGTATAAACTGTTCTCTTAATATGTCACTTTCAAAAGATATTTTAAAACAAATACATTGACGGTGACACGATTTATAGATCTTTTGACAGTGACATGATAAAACAAAGATATTATTTTCAGATCCATTCGTCCCAAACCTTTCTCTCTCTCGTCTCGAGGAAAAGTAAGAAGCAAAACAGAAAACGGAGTTAGGAAGATCAATTGAGAAGCAAAACGACGTCATTGTAAGACTAGCTAAGCATGTCATGGCTACAGTCGCCAACGGCTCCAACTTTCTATTTACACTCTAATCGATATTAATGAAAAAGAAAACATTGCAAGAATCACCAAGGACATAATATAATTAATTAGTTTTTTTTTTTTTCAACTCGTGTGAAATTGTCAAAACATCATTTTTATTAGAAAGGAAGGAGTAGCATAAGTAGATTGACTCAAATTGTTTTCAATGATGTGAGATCCTATGAAAACGTTGCATTTCCCTCCTTGTGTGAATTCTGTTTATTCCATTGTGGAGTGATTGGCCAATTTGTTGATTTCTTACTTTTGAAGCCTGCTGAAGTAATTCATGAATGGGCTAAAGTCCACACCAATGGACTCATCGAGGAGATTCTTTCATGCGATTCTGCTGAGACTATGGAGACTATCCGTTGCAGCACACTCATACTTGCACATTTATCTTCCTGAAGATATAGACGGATTGCCTACTTTGCTTGAGAAAATAGGCTCCCAACCAGGATGTCTTGATAACCGTATTCCACAACGCGATGTAAATGTAGACGTCATTAAAATTCCAAAGTTTAAGTTCTCTTTCCAGTTTGAAGTTTCAGATGTTTTGAAGGATATGGGGCTGACTTTACCTTTTACTTCTGGAGGTAGTCTAACTGAGATGGTCGATTCACCTACCACTGGTGAGAAGTTGTACGGTTCAAGCATTCTTCATAAAGCTTGCATTGAGGTGGATGAAGAAGAAACTGAAGCCGCAGCTGTTTCTGCTGGTACTGTAATGTTAATGTGTGCTAGGTGTAATCCAGATTTTGTAGCTGATCATCCATTTCTATTCACGGTGAGAGAAGACAAAAGTGGAGTGATCTTGTTCATGGTTCAGGTTCTTGATCCGTCTAGACATTGATTAAACTGTTGGTGGTGCGGGAGAAAACATGACGCAATAATAACGTGTGTTTTATTTTGTTTTATAAGTACATGGGTTTGTAAAACCAGCCACTGTATTTGTTGATTCGTCTTTTTACTGTTTTGTGTCTAACAATAAAAGCTGATTCTTGACACATGATTGGTAGTAAACGTCTTTGGTTCTCTCTACCATAATTTTTAAAAAAATTGACTTGATTGGTTCCATGATTCATCACTCTCAAGTGAGAAATTGAGAATCAAACTACAAGTTGGATTTATGTTCAAAGTGAATTAGTGATGCAAAATGTCGTGACGATGATAAAGAAACAATAAATACTTATAAACAAAATTCTCCTTTTAACTCAAAAATGAAAACATATTAGTGAAAACAGAATATGTGAAACAGAGATAAACTCTAAAACAACTCAAAAAGAGAGTTAACGCAAAAAGAAACAGAGACATTTCCCTCACAATCATTAACGCAAAACTCATGTTATGAGGCTAATAAACTTTGAAACAGTATAATATATTCATCACCTCTGCCTATTTAGAACCGTTCGTCCGCCACCTCTCTCTTTTGTCCAAAAAAAGAGTAAAAACTCAAAAAAAAAAAAAAAAAACATGGAGTTGGGAAAATCAATTTAAAAGAATAACGATGTCGTGGTAAGACTAGCTAACCATGTCATCGCTACCATTAGACATAATTTTAAAGAAAATTGACTTGACACATGTGGGTTGAATGTGGAATGATTGGTCAATTTGTTGATCGTTTATTTTTTAAGCCGGCTGAAGTGATTGATGAAGTAAATACATGGGCTAAACTCCACACCAATGGAGTCATCGAGCATATTCTTTCACACGATTCTATTGAGACTATTCGTGGCAGCACACTCATACTTGCAAATGCAGTGTATTTCAAAAATGCTTGGAGCGAAAAATTCGATGCAAAGTTGACAAAATATAACTATTTCAAGCTTCTTGACGGCACCTCAGTGAAAGTCCCATTCATGACCAGTCACAAGGACCAATACCTAAGAGGCTATGATGGTTTCCAAGTGTTGCGCCTCCCCTATGTAGAGGATCAACGCTAATTCTCTATGTAAATTTATCTTTCTAATGATAAAGATGGACTACCTACTATATATTGGGCCATGTTAATATTGTTACGTTTATGTAAATTTGGTTTAGGTTAATCTTGCATACTTTGTGTATAAGGCATTGCCTCCTTCTAAGATCAATAAGAAACCCTTTACAACTTCTACGGCTTCTTGACATGGTATCAGAGCCAATAACCTAAAAACATCGGTTATCGATCTCACTGCTTTTTTTGCTCTTTCTTTGACCTCATCTTCTTCTATCTCTCTTCGTTGAAGATTTCTAATGTCGGGTGACGAATCTTCTAAATCCAAAGATGGATATGTGTTGTCCGGTTCAAAATCCAAGTCAAAAGTAGAATACGTTCGACGAACTATCTCTCCTTATGATGTCACGTCTGGTGACAATCCAGGCACTCTTATCACTCGTTTAGGACACTCTTCCTCCAAAGCTTTGGAGATGTTGAAGTTATCTGATTTTCGTAGTAGTGTTTTTGATTCAAAGATGTGTGATGTCTGTATCCGCGCCACACAAACAAGAGATTCTTTCCTTTGAGTATTAATAAAACAAGTCAAGCTTGTGAGATGATTCATTACGATTTTTGGGGTCCATATATAACTACATCAATCTACGGATATCGATATTTTTTAACAATACTTGATGATTATTCTCGAGCTGTTTAGGTATATCTTCTTCCATTCAAACAAGACGTTCCAAAACATCTCAAAAAATTTATCGCACTTATTGAAAGACAATTCTCTACCCATGTTACTATTCATAGTGATAATGGGTCTGAATTTGCTTGCTTAGCTGGCTTCTTTGCGGAGAAAGGCATCATCCATAAAACTTCTTGCGTCGGAACACCGCAGCAAAATGGTCAAGTTGAACGAAAGCATCGTCACATCCTCAACGTTGCAAGAGCACTATGATTTCAAGCTCATCTTTCGACTGGATTTTGGGGATATTGTGCACTTGCATCAGCTTATTTGATCAATCCTACTCCAACTACACTACTACAAGGCAAGACTCCATTCGAATTGGTATGCAACCATCCACCTCCTATGCAACATCTGCGTGTTTTTGGATGCCTCTGTTATGTTCATAATCAGAAACATGGTGGTGATAAGTTTGCTTCTCGTAGCAATCCATCTGTGTTTCTCGGCTATCAGTTTGCCAAGAAATGATGGCGAGTGCACAACATCAAAACCGGTGTGGTTTTTGTCTCTCGAGATGTTGTTTTCTGTGAAATAGTATTTCCTTACTCTAAAACAGAATTATCATCTTCGTCTTCTCTACCTCAGACAGTTCAGATTTGATTGTTAGATGACGAAGACGAATTTTTTTATTCTGAAGTTTCGTTCGACTTGGAACAACCTTCTGTATCATCTCCAATTGCAACTACTACGACAGATTCTGCAAGTGCTACAACAGATTCTGCAACTGCTACAACAGATTCCGTAACTACTACAGTAGAGTCTGAAACTGCTACAACTGAATCACCCACTGCTACAGCTGATTTAGGACCCAAAATTTCAGAGGAGGAATCCAACATTGTTTCTCCGCTGCATTCACCTTCTCCAATCCCAGAGCCTACATCGCCCGAGGAACTTGGTCGTGGTTTGCATAAACAAAAACCTCCCACTAAATTGGCTGACTACGTCACGACTCTTCTCCATGAACCATTTCCATCGGCTACTCCTTACCCATTAGACAACTACTTATCGAGTTCTCAATTTTCAAAAAATCATCAAGCTTACATATTGGCAGTCACTTCTACGGTTGAGCCTCAATACTTCAAAGAGGCTATTGAAATTGATGTGTGGTGCGATGCTACGACATATGAAATTATCGCACTTGAGGATAATGGCCCTTCGACAGTAGTTGACCTCCCTCCGGGAAAGAAAGCCTTGGGTTGTAAGTGGGTGTATCGTGTTAAATTCAAAACTGATGGCACGGTAGAATGGTAAAAAGTTCATCTTGTGGTTCTTGGATGCAATCAAACCGAAGGAGTTGACTACAGTGAAACCTTCTCACTAGTCGCTAAGATGGTCACGGTACGTGCTTTCCTTAAACTTGCAACCTCTAAAAACTGGAAAATCCATCAAACGGGTGTTCATAACGCGTTCCTTCACGGTGATCTCGACGAGGAGGTATATATACAATTTCCTCTGGGTTTTCTTTCGGAAGATCATGATAAAAACAAGGTTTATCGCTTGCATAAATCAACCAAACTCCTTGATATTGGTTCGCGAAGTTAGCTACAACCTTTAAAGAGTACGGTTTTGAACAAAACTACTCTGATTATTCTTTGTTCACGCTACAATAAGGTGATAAACAACTACAAGTGCTTGTGTACGTCGATGATCTAATTATCTCTGGGAGTTCAATTGAACTAATTAATAGCTTCAAGGAATACTTGAGCTCTGAAGTACTTTTTGGGAATCAAAGTTGCTCGTAGTCCTTCAGGCATCTACTTGTGTCAAAGGAAATATATTCTTGATATCATCTCTGAAGCCTCATGGGAGTTAACCGACTTCCTTTCCATTGGAGCAAAATCACAAGTTGGCGTTGGCAAAAAGTGAACCACTTTTGATCCTTCTAGCTATCGTCGGTTGATTGGAAAACTGATCTATCTTTCTACGACACGTCCGGAGTTATCCTATTTCATACACATACTCTCACAGTTTATGGCAAATCCAAAGTCGGCACATTGGGATGCCGCACTTTGAGTCGTTCGTTATTTGACAAATGATCCTGGTTAAGGTATTATTCTTAGTTAAGACTCATATTTGACTCTTACTGCTTGGTGTGACTCTAACTGGGCTGGTTGTCCCTTGACTCATCGCTCTTTTACAGGTTGGTTTATTCAGCTCGGTGGTTCCCCATTGTCTTGGAAAACACGTAAGCAAGACGTGGTTCTCTCTCTTCTACTTAAGCATAATACCATCCCATGGCTGATACAGTCCAGGAAATTATGTGGTTACGTGAGCTTCTTCCAACACTTGGTATTGCTTGTTCAGATTCAACTACAGTTCATTCTGACAGTCTCTCTACGATTCAACTCTCTACCAATTCTGTTTTTCACGCTCAAACGAAACACATAGAAAAGGACTGTCATTTCATTCGTGACGAGATTATCCGTGGTACTATAACTACAAAACATGTGTCCACCAAGATAAAACTAGCGGATATCATGACCAATGCGTTGGTGTTAGGAAATAACGTCAAATTTCTGATAAATCAAATTTGCGGGAACGATAAAAACACACACACAATTTATTAACGGAGTTCGGCCAATGTTGCCTACGTCTCCGGACCTGCTGCAGATCTTTTTTTATTAACCGGGAAAAATTACACCACTCTCAACTCACACCCAAAACCCAATTACATTTAAGAAATTACACTTAATTTCTCACACAAAAAAAATTATATTTTTTTTCTCTCTTTTTTTCTTCTCTCTCACGTTTCTTCTTCTTTCGGATTTTGGGATGTTTTTGGGATGTTTGATTATGATGAGGAGCTCATGTATTTATAGCACATTGGAGGAGGAGTTGGTGAAGTGTGAATGAGTGAGCCAAAATTGTTGAAACAAAATCAACCTCTATTTTTGACTCCTATCACCAACCTCCCATTCTTGATTTGTGAAACTTTCTTCACCAATCTCCTTTTTCACCACCGTCCATGACTAACAATCTCCCACTTGAAGACTGATTTCAGTCTGTCTTCACACCTTGATCAATGCAGCAAGTCTTCTCCGGTTGTTACTCTAACAAGCCAACTGATGTGGTACATAACCTCAGTTTCTCATACGGTACAGTCTTCGTTAGCATGTTTGCCGGATTTTTACTTTCTGGGATCTTTTCAAGCACCAACACTCCATCTTCTAAAGCTGGTCTGATGAAATGATACCGAAGTTGTATGTGCTTCGTCCGAGCGTGGTAAACCGGATTCTTCGCCAGATCAATGGCACTTTTACTATCACAATATAACACACTTCTCTCTTGGTCATGGCCTAGCTCTCGTAGAAATGATTGTAGCCACATCATCTCCTTTGTTGCCTCTGTGACGGTAACATACTCAGCTTCACAGCTTGATAGAGCTACGATTTTCTGCAACTTTGAAATCTAGCAAATTGCACAAGTTTTACTATTCACGGATTCACTATTTATGTGAATAGTAAACTTGCACCAAATTTGACGAAAAATAACCCGAAAGCTCTGATACCAGTTGTTAGGAAATAACGTCAAATTTCTGATAAATCAGATTTGCGGGAACGATAAAAAACACACACAATTTGTTAACGGAGTTCGGCCAATGTTGCCTACGTCTCCGGACCTGCTGCAGATCTTTTCTTATTAACCGGGAAAAATTACACCACTCTTAACTCACACCCAAAACCCAATTACACTTAAGAAATTACATTAATTTCTCTCACACACACAAAAATTATATTATTTTTTTCTCCCTTTTTTTCTTCTCTCTCACGTTTCTTCTTTAGGATTTTAGGATGTTTTTGGGATGCTTGATTATGATGAGGAGCTCATGTATTTATAGCACATTCGAGGAAGAGTTGGTGAAGTATGAATGAGTGAGCCAAAATTGTTGAAACAAAATCAACCTCCATTTTTTACTCCTTTCACCAACCTCTCATTCTTGATTTGTGAAGCTTCCTTTATCAACCTCCTTTTTCACCACCGTCCATGACTAACAGTTGGGTCGGAAAGAGTTTGCAGAGTTTCTTCTCAAGATGGGTGTTATTAACATACACACTCCACCTTGAAGGGGAGTATTTGGCCTATTGGGCCATGTTAATATTGTTACGTTTATGTTAATCTTGCATGCTTTGTAATAAGGCATTGCCTTCTTCTAAGATCAATAAAAAAACCCATTACAACTTCTACGGCTTCTTGACACTATGCTTGAGAAAATAGGTTCCACACCAGGATTTCTTGATAATCATATTCCAAACCACCAAATAGAAGTGGGCGTTACCAAAATTCCAAAGTTTAATTTCTCTTTCGAGTTTGAAGCTTCAAATGTTTTGAAGGATATGGGGTTGACTTCACCATTTAGTACTCATGGAGGTAGTCTAACCGAGATGGTTGATTCGCCTTCTACCGCTGAGAATATGTACGTCTCAAACATTCTTCATAAAGCTTGCATTGAGGTGGATGAAGAGGGAACCGAAGCTACAGCTATTTCTGTTGGCGTCATGAAGGTCACGTGTTTGAGGCGAAATCCAGATTTCATAGCTGACCATCCATTTCTATTTACGGTGAGAGAAGACAAGAGTGGAGTGATTTTTTTCATGGGTCAAATTCTTAATCCTTCAAAACATTGATTGATCTTGCTGGTGGTGCGGGAGAAAACATTAAGCAATAATACATTTGTTGTACCTTGTTGTATGCATTCCTGATTTGTAAAACGATCCATTGTATTTGTTGATTTCTTTTTTTTTTAACTGTTTTATGTCTAACAATAAAAGCTTATTGTTTCTGATGATATCATTTAGTAAACGTCTCATGGTAGTTTCAGTCTCAAATCTCAATTCTTCTTAAACGCCGTCATTTCGTCAAATATGTTTTTTTTTGTTTTACAATTTCTGTTACAATCTTGCTGAAGAGAATAAAATGAACTTTGAAAGTTCTGAATGATTAAGCATAGGGCTGTCTTCAACTAGCTTGTTAGGGTGTTTGGGTTGCAAAACCATCGACATAGGCCATCATCGAACCAATTGTCCCCTAGCAATCGGATAGAGCTGATTTAATTTCTCACTGAATTATCGACAAGCTTGATGACATAATTGGCTAGTCTAGGATCTTCTCTGTAGCAGCGACTGTTCCTCTCTCCATAAATGATATAAAGTGTGGTTTGAAAAACGTATCGTACCAAGAAGGTTGTGATACTATCAAATACCAAGTCTTGAGCCATGAGCTGGAGTTGATCCCAATCTGTGGTGTAGTTGCTGCCTAACAATGGAAGAGTGAGGCAACGCCAAATCTAAGAGGAAAAACTACATGTGAAGAACAAGTGGTTTCTCGTCTCATCCGTACTATTGCATAGAACACAATGTATTGCAAAGAAATCAAGATTAGTTTTAAACATAAAATTCAAACAAAAAAAAAAATTCAAGATTAGTTCCATCACTATCATCACTAGACTAATGCCCGCGCATACGCATGGGTTTGATCAAGAGTTGGTCATCACCTAAGATCTAAGAACCTGTCATGATTCACTTTGGGCTAAAAAGGCATCATCTATTGATAAAGCTCTTCGTGCATATATCCATTAGATAACTACAAAAGAAAGAGGAATTAGACTAAAGGAGTGTTCAACGTATCTCCCATCTCAATGAAAGCATTTTTTTTTATGCCCACAAGACAATGATACTCAGTTATCTAAAAAAAAGGCTAACAATATTAGTTTAACTTTTTGACCAAACTGAGATATTCACTGTTGATTTGCTAAAAAAAATTTCTCGACAAATCTTGTAGATTGGCAAAAGATATTAGGGAATCAATGAACTTAAAACTGGAATTGGAAACTACAGTTTTCAATTTCACATTCTCGCAAAGTAATTTCTCTAAATGGATAAAAGTGGAAGAAAAGTAAGAAGAAATGAATCCAATAAAGAGTTGTCACAAGCTTATAAGTTAGTTATATTAAGAATCAGAAAAAAAAAATTAAAAAATTCCCACCTAGGACTCAAGCACACTCAATTTGTGGATGTTTGGCGAGGTTTGTTATATAATCATTTCTTCATCAACTTCAATTAAGACATATTAGTTCGATGATATATTTTTAACATACAATTAAAAAGGCTTCTCGAAATTCTCCCTTTATGTATCTTTTATTGGTTAAACATGTGTTACATTACATGTCCCTTGTTTGAACTCAACCATATTTTTGTGAGCATTTGTAAACTTGACAAGCGTAGCCTTCATGTCTATCATAGCTAATAAAGCCACAAACATACGAAGAGTTAGACACCTCACCTTGGCCCTTACAGAGTTGATTTTTTTCCATTGATATTACATATCTCATTTCCATGTTATTTCAGAGGAAACAACCACATATAACTGCTTTCATATAAATGAAATTTAGTATTAGCTAGACATTTATACTAAATTCAGCCACAAGAGTGAGAGTCATTGTTCAATAAATTAAAATATGGGAAATTGTATTTTCCAGAGAAGAAACTTAAATCGCTCTTCTCCTCCTAATCTACTATATAAAAACTTCACAGAAGACATGAGAAACAATAACCACGTACCAGGAAAACCCCTAGAAGATGAATTGTCTCTAGAATTGAACGCACCTCCTTCTTCTTACAACTCTTTTGGTTCAATTTTTTTGTGTAATTTTAAGTCAACATCTAAAATAGATTCAGAAGAAATAAAAAAGAATTTTTAGAACAACAAAACTGTTTTTGCTTCGCTTCAAAGGCGAAAACGTAAAAAGGCATGAAAAGAGCAGGCGAGAGGACAAAACAAACAAATTTGTTTTTACAATGTCACGTATCTATTTATAGGCTACCAGGTGTCTATCTCTAGAGAGTGCTAGTCAACTATTATAGTATAGATTTATCATATACCCATTTGTTGAAACAATCTACCCAATATAAGTCTAGCACTATTTGATTTATTTTAAAGGTTTTCGTCTTTTCGATTTAATAACCTATTCAACTAAACAAATTTAAAACAGAATTTAATTGGTCATCTTGGTGACTTTCTAAACCTGTATTATTTTAAATAGTTTTTTATAGTATAGATTTATCATATACCCATTTGTTGAAACAATCTACCCAATATAAGTCTAGCACTATTTGATTTATTTTAAAAGTTTTCGTCTTTTCGATTTAATAACCTATTCAACTAAACAAATTTAAAACAGAATTTAATTGGTCATCTTGGTGACTTTCTAAACCTGTATTATTTTAAATAGTTTTCGATTTTATATGTAGTCAATTTCAAAAGATGTATTTTCAAACACGACCTACCCTGTAATTGTGCTGAGGTGATTAGTCGATGACTGTTTCAAAGTTTCTAACACTTTACTTTGAAACAAGATATAATATTCATCACCTCTGCCTATATAGAACCATTCGTCCGCCAACTCTCTCTTTTGTGTGGAAAAAAAAGTAAAAATTAAAACAAGAAAGCATGGAGTTGGGAAAATCAATGGAGAAGCACAACGATGTTGTGGTAAAACTAGCTAAGCATGTCATCACTACCGTCGCCAAGGACTCCAACCTTGTGTTCTCACCAACGTCAATCAACGTTTTGCTCAGCCTCATCGCCGCTGGTTCGAATTCCGCCTCCAAAGAACAAATTCTCTCATTTCTCATGTCACCGTTAACGGATCACCTCAACGCACTCTTGACCAAGATCGTATCTGTTTCCCTCGCCGATGGCAGCGAGAGAAGTGATTTGTGCTTATCTGCGGCTAATGGTGTATGGATCGACAAGTTTGTCTCCTTGAAGTCTTCTTTCAAAGAGCTTTTGGAGAACTCCTACAAGGCTACTTGCAGTCAAGTTGACTTTGTAAATAAGGTAACCCCTCTCAAAACTAATTATTATTCCCACAGTTTCTAAATATTTGTCACAAATTTTTATTCTAACCCTTATCAAAAACAAAGATATAGAAAAAAAACTTCAAGAGTCACTTTTTTGTACGGATATAATAGTATATTCAATTAGTTGTTTTTTTAATTGTTTGAAAAATGACAAAACAATACTTATATTGCAACGGAGGTATGGATTGGCTCATTAACTTTTATATATATATATATATATATATATATATATATGAGTTTTGTTTAGTGATTATGCAATTTTCTCCTTGTGTGGGTTGAGTGTAGAATGATTGGTCAATTTGTTGATCGCTTGTTTTTGAAGCCTGTTGAAGTGATTGATGAAGTGAATACATGGGCTAAAGTCCACACCAATGGAGTCATCAAGGAGATTCTTTCACGCGAATCTAAAGAGACTATCGAGACTATTAGTTGCAGCCAACTCATACTTGCAAATGCAGTGTATTTCAAAGGAGCTTGGAGCAAAAAATTTGATGCAAAGTTGACAAAAGATAACGATTTTCACCTTCTTGACGGCACCTCTGTGAAAGTCCCTTTCATGACCAGTTACAAGGACCAGTACCTAAGAAGCTATTACGGTTTCCAAGTTTTGCGTCTCCCCTATGTAGAGGATGGACGTCAATTCTCTATGTACATTTATCTTCCGGACGATAAAGACGGATTGCCTACCCTCCTTGAGAAAATAGCCTCGGAACCAGGATTTCTTGATAACCACATTCCACAATATGATATAGAAGTGGACGTTATCAAAATTCCAAAGTTTAAGTTTCTTTTCGAGTTTAAAGCTTCAGATGTTTTGAAGGATATGGGGCTGACTTTACCGTTTACTTCTGGATGTAGTCTAACTGAGATGGTCGATTCCTCTTCCATTGGTGAGAATCTGTACGTCTCGAGCATTATACATAAAGCTTGCATTGAGGTGGATGAAGAGGGAACCGAAGCTGCAGCTGTTTCTGTTGGCGTCATGAAGGTCACGTGTTTGAGGCGAAATCCAGATTTCATAGCTGACCATCCATTTCTATTTACGGTGAGAGAAGACAAGAGTGGAGTGATCTTGTTCATGGGTCAAGTTCTTGATCCTTCAAAACACTGATTGAACTTGGTGGTGGTGCGGAAGAAGACATTAAGTAATAAGGTGCGCTGTATTTTGATGTATATATAATAATATTCCTGCTTTGATGGATTTGAGTTTGTAAAAGTTGATTCCTCTTTCTATTGTTTTGTGTCTAACAATAAAAGTTGATTCTTGACTCTGATTGTTAGGAATTAGGAAACGTCTTATGGTAGTTACAGTCTCATATCTTCTTAAACGTTTTAAGAATGCCAAGAAGAGTTAAATTAATAACGAAAACTAACAGTTCCTAAATATTCTTGAAGAAATTATTATTTTACAATCATGATCTCACTTCTGTAACGATGTGCAAGCCACATCTCCACTTTCCATATTTATAATCCACTTTTACGGTTTCACCTTCTTTTTCTGTTTCGGCGATCCACTTTTACCTTTTTCAGCAGATTAATCCTTTTTTTTTTTATTAATCCATAATCACATTTAATTACACATTTACCCCATTGATCATTACTATACAATTGATCAAATAAGTACTCCACATTAAGGCAGTTGGTTCGTGGTCATTTATGTTTCATTCTCACTAAAGAATTCTTCGGTCATTTTCCATCCTTGTCAAAAGTACTTCTTTACAGAAAGAAAAAAAAGAAACATAAAAATAATTTATTTCCCAAAAAGAAAAAGAAAAAGGAAAAAACACAATTGGTTCCATCATGCTAACAATTAGTATAAATGAAATGAACAGGGAGTAGCGTGGTGCATTTAGCCAAAAATTGAATAATTACTTCAAAAGCCATATTGTTTCTTTTTTTCTTTTTTTCTTTTTTTTTTTTAATTTTGGATGATAGTATAATATATTCTTCAAGCCCATCATTATATAAACCCTTTATCGTGCAACTTTTGCCATCATCAAGACAAAGCAACCCTTCTTCTTGTGTTGGCTCAATTTAAAACAACTCTCTTTCTCTCTTAGGTTTGTCCAAAAAATGGCTCGCTTCAGTATGGTTCTAGTCGTGGCTGTTTGCCTGACCATCTCTGTTTTTTCCCATACAACTACCGCGCAACTAAGCCGTAATTTCTACTCCAAAACTTGTTCCAACGTCGAACAAATTGTGGAAAATGTTGTCAAAAAGAAAGTTAAGCAAACATTTGTCACCATCCCTGCCACTCTCCGTCTCTTCTTCCACGACTGCTTTGTCAATGTATGTTTTCCTATCATTTTTTCTTCGATTTCATTAGCCGATTAATTGGTTTCTTCACAATAACTTTGCTGGAATTCGCATTGTAGGGTTGTGATGCCTCAGTCATGATCCAGTCCACGCCTAAGAACAAGGCGGAGAAGGATCATTCCGACAATGCTTCGTTGGCCGGAGATGGATTTGATGTGGTGATCCAAGCTAAAAAAGCCCTTGACGCTACCCCACATTGCCGGAACAAAGTCTCATGCGCCGATATTCTAACCTTGGCCACCCGAGATGTTGTTGTTGCGGTAAACACACCTTCTTTTTTATATAATTATATCTAGTGGCCGGAAAAGGTATTAATGTGAAGTATATCGCATTGTTTGATGTGAAATGTTTCATGAAACAAGATTTTTACGCATGTTATAGGCCGGAGGACCATCTTATGATGTCGAACTCGGTAGGTTCGATGGATTGGTATCAACTGCATCTAGCGTCAAAGGGAACTTACCGGGACCTTCAGACAATGTAGACAAACTGAACACTCTTTTCAAGAAAAATAAACTTACCCAAGAAGATATGATTGCTCTTTCAGGTTGATCAAACCTTAAAATATAACATTTTATATATCAAGTATTGTCTGCAAATATCACCAAAGTGCAACGATATCTAAACCAATAGGTTCATACTGCAGCGGCTCACACACTCGGATTCGCACATTGCGGCAAGGTGTTCAATAGAATCTACAACTTCAACCGTACCATCTCTGTGGACCCTACCTTAAACAAAGCTTACGCTAAGGAGATTCAAATGGCTTGTCCTAAGAACGTGGACCCGAGAATCGCAATCCACATGGACCCAGTGACGCCCAAAAAATTCGATAATATTTACTTTAAGAATCTTCAACAAGGCAAAGGTCTCTTTACCTCCGATCAAGTTCTCTTCACTGATAGCCGCTCAAAGCCCACCGTTGATGCTTGGGCCAGAAACTCTCAGGCCTTCAATCGCGCTTTTGTGATCGCCATGACCAAACTCGGTCGCATTGGAGTTAAGAATAGTCACAATGGAAACATCCGTCGCGACTGTGGTGCGTTTAACTACTACTAGAGAGTAAAGATGATGATGTTATAGTCATGTAGTATAATTAATTTACATGGTCACCAATTTTTGGTCCTTTTGACGAATTTTTGAACGTGTTAGTCTTGATCATGATGGTTTCTGGTTTTTTTCAATTGTTGTGCTTATAAAATATTAATTGTATCTTTTTCTAATCGTCTAAGTTATTGATTATTATAAATTACGAGAACAATTATTCAGACGATTATATAGTGGACAATTTTAGCATCGACATACGAAACTATTTCGAATGACTCTTTTTGCACCATGCTGAAAATCTTATATAAATTTTGTATCCATTAATTTGTATTTTCCGAATTGAACTTCATACATGATGGTGTAGAAACATTAGTGAAATTTTTATCAAACTACTAGACTAAGAAGACTTCCACAATATTATTAATTATATTTTAGTTTCACTCTTCGAATCATTCACTATTTTTCATGAGCTACAAATATCAGATCATTGTCTGAAATCATAGTTCTTACTTATCAGAAATTATAGTTTTCTTCTGCCGACAGAAAAAGAAGATATGATACACTTTTTTTAGATATGATCACTCGAGTGATTATCTAAAATTAAAGCACAAAGTTATTGGAAAAAAACTAAAAAGAAAACAAAAATATTGTTTTTTTTGTTTTGAAACAGTAAAATATTGTTCCGACAATCAAATTCAAAAATTCAAAACAAACATTTTGTTTACATACAATTAATGTTTACCAATTTATCATATTTAAAATATTTAACAATATGTGTTAGTACTGCTACAATTAATCACAATAGCGACTTTTCTACTTCATTATTTATTTTTTCTGATACAAAATGTTGTAGCTAATATGTGGAATTTCATTTGATTTAGTGGTTGAACATAGATTTACTAATGTTTTTACATTTTGGTTTTCAATTTCTAAGAAAATACAAATTTTGTAGAGTAATGAAGTTGGCCATCTTGCCAAAGATTTTTCTAGCCGTCTAGATAAAAAAATTCGTCCTGATCTTACGCGTTAAAGTAAATAAAACTGTCCACTATAATAAAATTGTCTGTTTTAAAATCGTACGTGGAATTATCTATTGTATTTCTAACTGAAATAGAAAAGTAGATTCGTTCATAAAATATCATTTACAATGAAATAAGAAATTTGAAGTTTATTTTCTAGTTGATATAATATAAGAGTTAGGAAAATTATTTATTAGAATAAGATAAAAGATCTTTAAGAACTGTAATCAAATCAGATCTCAGAGCAAATATTAATCAACTACAATATCCAATTAAAAAATAACTAAACTCAAATCAACCCAATTTAAACCGGTACCCAAACAGTGGCAAACACAACACTATGACCTTTCCAAGTCAACACAAGACTCTCGTCATCGTCTTCACTTTTCATCCCCCACCCTACGGCGTGCTCCTCCAGCATCGCCTTCAAATCGGAAACCGCCTCTTCCTTAACCCTAACTCCGCCGAACTCAGCATCTCTCATCCTCTCAATCCACCGTCTCTTCGTCTCCGTCCTCTCAACCCTCTCCGCCCCTTCCTTAGCCACCACGTTTTCTATCTTCCAACTTATCTCCGCCTCGTACCACCGTCTCTGCTCGCTCATAAACGTATCCGTTGTATCGAAAGGGATCCAAAAATAGTTCAAAGCCGATCGTAAACGCGTGACCAGGTTCTCTGACGTGAGGTCCACGTCTTCTTCGATTAGGGTTACTATTGTTGGATTCAAAGACCGGAGTTGTTTCAAGAAAACCGTTCGTATGGACGATGATGATGAGGTTAGGGTTTCATCGGGGATGTAACGAAGCATCATGTGGCAGTTAACGACGAGAGCTTCGTTGAAAGAAGAAGGGTAAATACGTAATTGTTGGAGGAGGGAAGAGAAGCCATCGGAGTAAGACGAAGGTATGATTGTGAACTGCATTTCTATGTTACGTGTGGTTGCGAAATTGATGAGTTTTGATCCGAGCTCTTCGTAGGAGATGTTGATGAACGGTGGCAAGTCGGAGGAAGGAACGACGGTGAGCTTGAGAACCGGAGGTTTGTTTAGTCGGTTTGCCATAGCGTCTATGAGAGTAGGGATTTGCATACAATGAGTCAAACTTAAGTCAACGATGTGTACCGTTGAGTAACCTTCCACGGCGGTTAAGATGGCCGCATTGGCCGCGATGAATCCGAACCGGTGCCACGGTGTGAGGTCGACGAATCCGGCGAGTTCCACGACTGAGAACCGGTGAATTTCTTCGGCCGGGGGTAGGAAACCGACGGTGGAGAAGAGCGCGGGGAGTTGTGAGACGGCGCGTGCGAGCAACGCGCGGAGGAAGGAGGAGATTAGACGTTGGGTGGAATCATCGTCGGGTGGTGCGACGTTGTTGAGGACCCAAAGGATTTGGTGAGCCAATGCAGCGTCGTTTGAGTCAATGGCCGTGGCGCAGTGGAGGAGGAGCTGCTCCATGAAGTTGGCGTCGCCGCCGCGAAGGGATTTGGGATACGGGTCGTGCTTAGAATACGGGTTTTGGTCATTTGTGTCCGGTTTAGAGAACTTGTTAATGATCTCTTCTTCTTGTGGTTTGCTTTCATGACACATAAGGATACAAAAAGAAAAAAAAAAATAGAGTATAGAAGGGTGGAGAAAACGACATATCTATAAATTAATTGTTATGCATATTTAAAAGTAAAGAATATAAAGAAATGAGACAAAGGAGAGGGATGAAGAAAGAAAGAGACGAGACACTAGAGAGTGTCGTGTAAAGTATGTGGTAACCTTATCATTGGGAATCGCACCGTTTCGGTCGTTTGTGCAAGACAAATCTATATATGCAATATAACAGCATTTTTCAATATAGATATACATGTCTCTGACTATCTTTATTTACCAATATATGTGTAACATGTCTGAAATAGCTAAAAATAGGAATCATAGTTCGGTCGTGGGGTGACTATTTATCTGCTTTTTAGTATTATTGACTCGAATCCATGCATACAATATGTGATATCACAACGAGAAGTTGATATTTAATTATTAAAAAAGATTTTGATATTTTGTTATACTAGAACTAGATAGAAAGAATCGTGTGTAGGAAAAAACGAGATTGTACTACTTCAAGGTGGGTGACATGTGAATAAATTATGGCAGGTTGATTTGTATTTGTCTATGTATGTACGGCCGAGTTTTTGTCATCTAGGTTGCTATTATTCTCTTTTTTCCGCACTGTCGCATTCATCAATTAAATCACTGCATGCAGTTTAAAAATTACAAAAACAATTATAAGAAAAATAAATAAATAAAACCTCACGATTGACATGATTTGGGTCCGTTTGTATTGAGCATTTGAACGTTGATCAAGTTATTGAATTCAAAATTAAAATCTAGAATAATAAGAACAAATTGGTCTTGGAGATAATTTGCAGGTTTTCAACATAATTTGCTGGTTTTGTTATAAAAATTTTACTTGAAGTAAAAGACCTCAATTGGTTAATGTTAATCGAAGTGAAGAAGAAGAACAACAACAAATTGGTCTTGGTCCTCTTGGAGATAAACAAGGACTAGTTAGGTTTAGAGGATTGAATTAACTGAAAGCTAGTTATAAATATATTAGTCTTGGTTATCATTGGATTAATAATAGGTATCTGTACAAAAAAATAATTAAATCAAGTCGTTTCTTTAATTTGTTATCTTGTCGATACGTTTGTTGTCCATTCGAGTAATAAGAGAAAACATGTACGATGGATTGAGACATTAGGAGATAATAAAAATTAAAGATTTTGCGAATACAACTATTTTGCAACAGTTACAAATTTTAAAGAAAAATATTTTGTTAGAGGCTTCTACTAAAAGAATTATCCCAAACAAAAATTGTCCATTAGGCAAGTTAAATTTTCATTAATCTTAAGAGCATCTTAAGGGTGATATCTTTAAAGGTTCTTAAATCATATTTTAGTATTAAAAAATAATATTAATTTAGTGTTTGAGACTCAATTAGTTTCTTACTAATATTTATGTGTCCAATGGTGAGACTCATTTCTCCTCTAAATCCAACAAACAACACAAAAACAAAAAAAATATGTTCTTAGTGTTTGTTCAAGTACTAAAGATCTCAAACAAATTGCATAAGGAAATCTTGGTCAAATCTGCAAGTCAGCATTCTACTTCTCTAAGTCCATCTTTGCTTGATTTCAGAAACTTGTAGATTGGAGCAGCCTTGTCACCATTCACATCAACCTACATAACGATCATGCAAAGCTAGAAATCAAGTCCAAGAAGAGAACTAACATTTGGAAATGTTATACAAAAATGATTCACTAAACATATAACCATAGTATAAAAACTTGCATAGCTCTCATATCATGTGTTAACATTAGCATTCACATTCAAGAACGAGAAAAGTGATTACCTTGTCGAAGATCGGGTACTCCGCCTTGAAACGGGTACAAGCAAACGCAACAATCTCTTCATTCGAACCAGGCTCTTGGTTACCAAACTGGTTACACGGGAATGCAAGAATCTCAAACCCTGGAAAAACATTGTGAACATTAACAAAACACAATCATAACTTAAAATGGTTCTTTCTACATTGAAAATTGAACAAACAAACAAACAACTGATAAAAAGAAATTATACCATGATTTTTGTACTTCTGATACAGCTGTGCAAGCTCAGTATAGTTCGAATTGGTCAAACCACTGCACGTAAAAACCAATACCAACGAAACTAGTCACTAAGTGATTATTTCAGAGATTACAAATTAAGCAAGTGTGTTACAAAACTTGAAAATTTTACCACTGAGAAGCAACGGTCACAATCAAGAGAACCCTTTGTAAGTGCTTAGATCAACATCACTTCCCTGCGCATCCTGCAACCAAAAAAAAAAAACACAAATTCGGAAAACATTTCAATTTTGATCAAAGAAACACAAAATTGAATTAAGGAAATCAGACCAAGAACAATTTCCCATCAATTTGAAAAACCTTTGTAATCCCAAGTTCCAGTCTAGTACAAATCAAGCATTACTAAACCAATAAATCGGTCTCTAATTAGATATACAAAACAGACACGATCTGATTGAAGTAATCGATAAACAACACAAAGAATCACATACTCTCTTTGCCGACAACATCAACATCAACAGCTTCTAATTTCTTTTTCATCATGTCCTTCCCTCTAAACCAAACCCATCAAAGAAAAACAATAAGAGAAGAATCAGACAAATCTGTTGCCCAAATTACTTAAAAAACGACTAAGTGATGATTGATTAGTATCGAATCACCTAGTCAGAAGAAGAAGGAGCTCCGACACCATGAGCAAATACGATTGCCGGCGATAATTTCTCCGGTGAAGATTGAATCTATGTTTCGTCATTCTTGTCTCTTCTTTTCTTCGCATCCATCGATCAATTTCTGAAACCTGTGAATCTCACACGGTCAGAGAGAGAGAAGAGAAGAAAGAGAAGAGGTGAACAAAAATAAAATGGTCCACTTAGATGCTGCCATGTGTTCTCGTAGAACCGTTTCACGGAACTCTTACCATAGAGACGACTCAGACCAAAATCTCTTCGGCATTTTAATGAAATCCCTAGAGTCTCACGGTTAAGGAAGGTCTAAACTGCTACCATTTTAAGTTTTCGACCCTATCTATGATTATTCGGACAGTGTTGCTTCTTAACTGTATTCGTGTTATGGTTTTATCACATGCACACGTGCCAAATAAGAGACGAAGAGCCATAAGTGCAGCCCATTGCCCTTAATAAAATGGATACATAATGGAACTTTTGAGCCCATGCTTTCAAGCCCATTTCAATTTTCTTTTTAGGATGAAAACATTTTTTCATTAAACCAAATACGAGTACATTACCTAACTTTATGTAACCAATCTGGCACTATATAGTATAGCTTATGTACATGATTCATCAATGAAACTGAACTCTTTAACTATCTTATCAGCAACAACATTCTTTCATTTTCTAAGGTTGTGAGTCATGAATCTTGTACGATTCAGATCACACCAAAAGATAAAGAATCATAAACAAAAAGTAATCAGAGCAAGGTTACTAGATACGATTTGTTAACCTAGGAAGAATCAGTAATCGAGTTTCCTGGTTCTGAGATGAACTAATTGATTCAAGAAAAATGTAACGTAAAAATGGCTAAGTAAAAAAGAACAAGTTTATTGCTTATATTGCTAGAGAGTTCATGATCCCCTTTCTCTCTAGTCTTATTTTGTATATATACTTCTTACAAGGTGCGATAATCGTGTTCCCACATTACAATCTCACTTAATTCTTTTAACTCCTAGTTGACTTAGAGTTTACAAGATTTGAATGTAGAACAAACTTCTTATCTCTTCATCTCGTGGACCTCGCTGACCTCGCGGATCTAGGGACCAATTTTACTTCGCCAACTCGCAACCCATGTTTGGGACCAATTGGTTCCGAGCTTCGCCAACCAATTGGCCCATTATTCCCTTGTCTACAAGTTTGGCTCTCTTCAGCGAAATTTGGCTATCTCTGGAAGTGGGTTCCGGGTTGTTGGGTTAAATCTCTTTATACCGAACCCGGGTTCCGGGTTGCTGGGTTAAATCTCTTTATACCAAACCTGATGCCAACAAAGGTAGAACACCATTTGGTACTCCACAGACATCAACTAAAGGGTGTTTTGACTCAACGGAAGGAGCAATAGTTGGATATCATCACCGTGAATACTAGAGATTAGCTCTTTACAATTAGACTCAACGATAATCTTGCAATAATTAGAGTCAGAGATATCGAAGATATGTTCGACATCTCTAATCGGAAGTTAAGATAGGTCATAAATAGTATATAAAAAATGTGAACCAATTCATTTCTTGTCAATTACTTTTAGTCTAAAATATGGTAATATATAGTGTTCAGTTTATGATCCAAATAATATGGCCGGAATAGAACATGTTATCGATTATAGTGAAATATGGTTCAAGTTTGGCTGATAAACTCATCATCTTGTGAGACCGTATTTAAAATCTTACATTGAAAGTTAAGATAAGATAGAGGTAAAAGCAAATATACCATTTGACCTTTGTAGTTGGATCTCGCAATATCCATTCAACGACACAATGATATCCATATTTAGATAGTGTCCATTTATGTATATTACACTTCAACCAGTCTACATAGAGCATATTCCAGTGATTATTAGTTTGTATGTAAGAGTTTTGAATTCTCAATTTTCTTATCTTACATTGAAAGTTAAGATAAGATATAGGTAAAAAAAAATATTTTACACTATTATTTATTTATTACTTATCAGTCACTAATAAAGGTAAAATAATATACATATATAGGAACAAGGTAAAATAATTGACAAGGTAAAATAATATACAGAGTCTATCTGAACAAAGATGTACTCTAAATAATTTTACCTTTATTTTCAAAATATATATATGTATCGATAAACTCTTTATTCTGTAAAATAAAATATAGAGTATATCTGAACAAATATGTACTCTAAATCAAGACATTCTAGAAGATCAAGACAAGATAGGTGGGACCCACAAGAAGATCCACTGCAGACTGTCGGCACCAATCACTGCCTCACAACAAAAAGAGACAGATAACTCTGACTCAGCTAGACCCAAGAAAAAGACACGCACCAATTAAAACTCGACAAGAAACAGTAGAAGACAAATAAGTCAACAAAGCTAATAATGAAGATTCCTTCACATCCCCTATAAAAACCCAGCTTCGGGATCAGAAGGAGCACACGAGCATTTTCTGTAACCTTCTCTCTCTAAAAATCTCCTCTCTACAAAGCTTCAAATCATTTTTTTAAGTTTTAAAATTGTAATTTTAATTATTTACTTCAAAACTTTATATTTACTTCAAATTAATAAAAATCAAAAGTTTTAATCACTTACAGTTTATCAAAACTTTATATCAAAATTTTAAATATTTAATAGTAAAAAGAAAGAAAGCAAAATTTACATGGTATCAGAGCAAAAGATCCAAAAGGTTTTTCAACACAAGATTTTCGTGAATCAAATTAAACCTTTTCTTTGAGAATCTTTATTTTTACTGAACCACAGAAGCTGAAGGTGCTCCAGGCAGCAAACCCTGACGAAGGCCGTAAGACCGTTGGTAAGCCATAGCCGTGAAGACGTAAACAGTGAGTATTCTCTCAGTATGAGTTTAATTTAATCATGGCATCTTCTTTCCAAAAACCTTTTAGATCAAAGCATGCATCTACTTCAGCATCTCATACAACTATTAATTCAAGAGAAATTATGTCCAAAATAACATCTTTCAATCAAGAAATATCAAAAGACCAATTACCCCATATCAATCCAGATAATATATATAAAATTGGGATTTTTGACTTTAAGACATCATATTCTATAAAAGAACATGAACAAACCTTACCATTACAAAACGAGTTTGAAGAAATTAAGTTATTATTATCACTTGCCATAGACAAATATAAACAAAAAGGATATAACTATATTCATTTTGGAGTTATACAAATTGCTATTAAACCCTTATCTAGAACAGATATATATATTCACCTATTCTTATGCTATTACGAGACAAAACTCTATTAAAATTTGAGGACTCCCTATTAGGAGCTGTCCAATCAAATTTATGCAACGGAGCAATATATTTTAATTGTGCTCCTAATTATCAAGTAAGTTTATATGATCCAACAATACTCAATACTTTAGTACTAAACGTCCACCTACCATAAATTAAATTTCAAAATGAAAGATATGGCTATTTATTGCTATATCGAATTTATTTTAAGCAATCAACATCAGAGTTTAATCCAAGATGTTTATTACAAGACGATAAGGGAGAAACTACTATTTCAACAGTACATAGTAAAGATACTCCAAGGGCTACCTACACACCTAAGCAATTAAATTGGAATGAAATCACTATTCCAGAACAATGAAAAATTGATATAACGCAACAACCTAGAAATTTTGAACAAAAAAGTATATCAAGAATAATTGAAAATAGAGATGGAAAAATATTATTACAATTTGGATCATTTAGAGATCCACTTCCACCCAGAATTAGTTCATATCACTCAAGAGCATCTTTTTCGAATTTCGTACTGGTCAACCCAATACTGATTCTGAATCGGAAAGCATAAATCAAACTATTAATCAAGATAACACAATTAAATTCGAAGCACCAATAGCTGAACCTAATCAAGATAGGTATCTAACATCTCCTATTCCATCCGATTTCAAGACAATAAATGTTATAACCAAAGAATATGAAATTAATAAATAATATATTAAAGAAGACTTTTATTCAAAAGAACATGAGGAGAAATGTAGTTGGTATTTTCTAACATTTTCTAAATAACAAACAATCGAATTTAGAGAAAATGGTATAATTGTATGCTATTCAAAAAGAAAGAAATCCCATTTTTCATATGGTTTGAGACATATTCAATAGCCCACAATATTAGCTATCCATTTAGATCAATTAACACTAGTTTATCCTTACATCAAGTATGGGAATTGGTTGATGGAAGTAAAACTAAAACGATCCCTCCACCTCTGAGAGACTTAAAATTAAATACCTCTAATAGAGCAATTGTAGCCGCACTTTTTAAAACCGGAGCTAATAGAGAAGAAAAAGATCCAATAATTATGCAAGATATTAAGGCAGTATACCAACAAAATAATTATCAAAGTCAATTACTACACACAATTTCCAAGCAAGTAGATAATATAGATAATAAAATAACTCAGATCAACCAAACTATGCAACATCCCTTCTCATCTGTATCACCTCCAATATTTAAGCCAATCACTAGCCAAATCAAATTCGGGGAAAATGAGATTTTAAAATCTATAGCTAATAGATTAGATAAGCTTGATAAGGGAAAAAATATTAATATTATAGACGAAAACAATAATGAATCTATACGAATTTTTACATAATCAGAAAGTGATATTCAAGAGATCAATAGAATAAAAAATAAAATGAGATCTAATAAACATTATTATCCAAGACATACTGCACCAGATTTATTGTTTGAAAAACACCATAAATATTCTCATCATGCGTATACTGGAAATGGTATATACGAATGGAATATTGATGGACGTTCTGAATATGAAATATGGCATCTACATCATTTAAAGCAACCAATGATAAACTAACCGATAGACAAGCATGCGTTATGCTAATAGCAGGATTTACAGGAGCATTAAAATATTTGTGGGATAACTCCCTGATGCATACACCCAAAGTTCTATAGTCAATCATAAAGAGATAGAAAGAACGCAAGATGAGGATGGCTTTGTTATAGAAAAAGAAAAAGAAAATGCTGTAGAAGTATTAGTCAATACTATAATGATACATTTTATTGGTAATCCCACTGAAGAATTAGAAAGCAGAAAAATAGTTTTAACAAATTTAAGATGTCCAACATTAGGAGATTTTAAATGGTATAAAGATAATTTTATAGCCAATATATTTCAACGAAATGATTGTAATAAAGCTTTCTGGAAAGAACGGTTTATCGCAGAATTACCAACTTTCTTTGCAGAAAAAGTAATCAACAAATTAAAGGAAATTTCTGGAGGACAACCTGTCTCCTGAGATACTATCACATATGGTTAACTATTTGCATTTGTTAAAAAATAGGACTATCAATATGCTAAGAACAAAAAGATAAAAAACGAAATGATAAATTCAAATTTGGAATAACCATGGGTTTATTTTGTGAACAATATGGTTATGAAAAGTTTAATCCACCATCTAGGGTCAAAAGAATAAAACATAGAAATAGACGATCCAATAATATAGAATATTACAATAAAAATAAAAAATTTATTAAACCAGCTAATCAAAATTATTCAAAAACTAGACATTATTCCAAGAATAACAAATGTTTTAATCCTAAAAATAAACAAAAAATAGTATGCTGGAATTGTAAAAGACCCGGACATAGGTCCACGGAATGTAAAATGAAGAAAAAGATAAACGAAATATTCCAAGATCAACCTGATATTCAAGGAAAATTAACTAAATTGCTAATATCTGACTCCTAGCTATCAGAAGAATCTGATAGTAATTTTTCGATAAATGAAATAGAAAATTCAAATGATTCCTCAAAAGAATCATAAGAATTATCTGACAATTTATGCAATTGCAAAATAATCAACGTAATAACTAGAAATAGTGATAAACAATTTTTACTAGATATCCTAGATAAAATAGATGATCCAGAAGTTAAAAAGGATTATTTAATAAAATTTAAAAAAATAATAGATCAAGAAAATCAAATAGATACACCACAACCATTCAGTCTCAATAAAATATTCGAAAAATATCCAACACAAAGTCTATTCAAACAAGTATCAACAGGAGAACTACAAAATGAGATTAAGCAAATAAAAGCACAAATTAAAGAATTGTAAGTAACCGTTAATCAACAAGATCTTAAACAATTACAAATGGATGCAAGATTGTTAATAGTCGAATCAAAAAACCATGATACTCAAGCATCATCAAGTAATCCAAATATAGAAATTACCCAAAGAATAAAGAAACAAAATACCGAAGAATATATTCAAATAATTAATAAAATTAATTATAAAAAATGGTATACAAATATTACTCTACACATAGGAAAGGATTTTAAAATAAATATTATAGCATTAATGGATACCAGAGTAGATTATAACTGCATCCGTGAAGATATAATTTCAACTAAATATTATGAAAAAACCACAGAACGATTAAGCGGTGCTAACGGTAGTAATTTAAAAGTACAATACAAATTAGCTTGTGCAAAAATATGTAATCAAGGTTACTGCTTTAAAAACCAATTTTTTCTGGTCAAAAACTTAACACAAGAAGTGATTTTAGGAACTCCTTTTTTTACTCAAATATATCCGTTTAAAGTAACTGAAATAGGAATAACAACCAAAGTCGTAGGAACAAAGCTATTATTCAATTTCTTATCTCCAATGAAAACCAAAGAAATTCTTAGCCTTCAACAAAACACTATCCACAAAACCATTAATTTAATAAAAGGAAAACAAGCTCATATTCAACATTTTCAAGAAGAAATATCATATCAAAAAATAGAAACACAACTTAAATCTATTTATGTAATAGAAAATATAAAATCTATAGAAAATGATATATTAAATCAAATATGCTCAGATTTACCCAATGCATTCTGGGAAAGAAAACAACATACTGTTGAACTCTCATATATAAAGGAATTCAGTGAAAAAAACGTACCAACCAAAGCACGACCTATTCAGATGAATAAAGAATTACTAGAACATTGTAAACAAGAAATAAATGACTTATTAATCAGGCCATCTAAATCTCCTTGGAGATGTTCGACCTTTGATGTTAATAATCAAGCTGAAAAAGAACGTGGAGTACCACGATTAGTAATTAACTATAAACCCCTTAAGGATGTACTCCAATGGATTAGATATCCGATACCTAATAAAAGAGATTTATTAAAACGATTATACAACGCAAAAATATTTTCAAAATTTGATATGAAAAGCGGGTTCTGGCAAATCCAAATTGCCGAGCACGATAAATACAAAACAGCATTCACAGTTCCATTCGGACATTACAAATGGAATGTAATGCCCTTTGGACTTAAAAACGCACTTTCTGAATTTCAAAATATAATGAATGACATATTCAATAATCACTCAAAATTTACTATCGTTTATATAGATGATGTACTTCTTTACTCTACCTCCATAGATTAACATTTTCATCATCTAAACACACTTTTAAACATAATAAAAAAAAACACGGTTTAGTCGTCTCAGCAAAGAAAATACCTTTATTCCAAACAAAAATAAGATTTCTCAGACATAATATATATCAAGGAACTATAACTCCCATATCAAGATCAATCGAATTTGCTAATAAATTCCCTGACGAATTACAAGAAAAAACACAATTACAAAGGTTTTTAGGATGTCTAATTTATGTTTCAGACTTCCTACCAAATCTCCGAATAACTATACAACCTTTATTTCAACGTCTTCAAAAAAATCATAAACCATACCAATGCTCATACTCAATTAGTCCAACAAATTAAACATAAAGTCAAAACACTTTCGTGCCTAACTATACCAAATCCTGAAGCCAATATGATTGTTGAAACTGATGCTTCAGAAATAGGTTATGGCGGCATTCTTAAACAGAAACTTCCAGGATCTACTCACGAATCCATAGTTCATTTTCATTCGGGAGTCTGGTTAGGACTCCAAAGAAATTACTCAACAGTTTATAAGGAAGTACTATCTATTGTTAACTGCATTTCAAAATTCCAAGATGATTTAATCAACAAAACATTTATACTACGTGTTGACTGTAAGTCAGCTAAAGAAATACTTAAAAAGATGTTAAAAACTTAGTATCCAAACAAATATTTGCCCGCTGGCAAGCTATACTATCTGCATTCGATTTTGATATTCAATATATTAAAGGTGAAAATAATTCTTTACCAGATTTTCTAACAAGAGAATACTTGCAGGGCAAATCAACATATACTCAACAACGTATTCAAGATGGCTGACAAAAAGAACAAGCGACCGATGACTGCATCGGACTACGTCAAAAATCAACCACACCTCTAAGGGAAACCCTTGACTATTCAAAACCCATATTCAGCCCTTGCTGAATTTCCACCATTATCATACTCAAAGGCTGTAGCCTCAGACAAAGGCCAAACCTCTCAAAATATTCAAGAACCTCAACAGAAATCAACATATATTCTCAAACCTCAAAAACACCATATCCAAACTACCCATTTTATTGAACTAATTAAACTCAGAGAACTTCAAGCCTATACAAATCGAATCTTTTAAGAAGATTGCCTTTATCCAACCGATAATCTCACCAAAAATCGTACTTTCTACGAGTATATTCTCGTAGACTCCAAATCTATCGAAGTTACTCATTACTCGGATAAAACTAACCCAAATGTTATATCATACTCAACATGCAAAATACTTCGTATAGCTTCTATACAAGACCTTGGTTTATTAAACCTACATACTACAACAAACTTTTCAACACCTGGATTCTTACCATCCGGCTACTCCTATACAGATTATCAAAATGCTTTTTTCCGATTTCTCTACCTCAGACCTTATGACCATTCGTGGTTTATTTTATTTGACCACAATTTTAATAAATTCATCCCAGGATGGTTCAATAAATGGTGGCATTGGTTCGAACCATGCGACCAAATATACCCACCTGAGCTACTCAAAACAGCCTATCCATACTACCTCAAACACATACCCAAAAAGACCTTAGGTCCTTACCAAAAAATCATTTTCCACGCAGACATGGGTATACCATGGATCTGTTCGTCGCACTTCAATCTTATTATAACCTTACCTGATATGCCATATTCCCTCGTCAAAGAATACCGCGTTAAATGGTGGGATAAGTACAATCTCGATCGTTGCTCCCTACCCAATATTCAAAAAAATTCAATAGTCTTCGACAAATCATCTTGTCCAATCTATATCCAAATCTATCCCCTTACTCACCCCTAGTCAACTCACAAAACCTTCACCAACATCAACACCAGCCAAACCACCAAGCCCAACCAAATCTTCAAAATCCACAAGCTCCACCTCCTCACGGAGGCATAAAAAAAACGCAAAGTTACAGCAAGCCCTTCAAACACTTAGTCAAGAGCTCCTCACTTCTTCTGATGACGAGGAAAGTATCCACAACGAGGACCACTCCAACACTGACGAAGATCCTTTCGGTGGTCCCTTAGGTCATGACCCTTTTGCGGATGTACAAATCTAAATATAAAAAAAAAACCCTAAATTTTCCGACTTACTGATAAGGTCGATGTTCCAGGCAGCAAGTCCTCCAAGGCAGTAAGTCCGTTGGCAAGTCACCTTTGTGAAACCCAAAATTTAGGACAAATATATATGTAAAAAAAAACCTAATAGTACTGTGTAATTTTTACTTTTCACTCATAATTTCCGAACAATATATATTCTAATAGACTCTGTATATTATTTTACCTTTATTTTCAAAATATATATATGTATCGATAAACTCTTTATTCTGTAAAAAAATAAAATACAGAGTATATATGAACAAAGATGTACTCTAATATCAAGACATTCTAGAAGATCAAGACTTATGCAAACCGACAAGACAAGACAGGCGAGCCCCACAAGAAGACCCACTGCAGACTGTCGGCACCAATCACTGCCTCACAACAAAAAGAGACAGATAACTCTGACTCAGCTGGACCCAAGAAAAAGACACGGACCAATTAAAAGTCGATAAGAAAAAGTAGAAGGCAAATAAGTCAACAAAGCTAATAATGAAGATTCCTTCACATCCCCTATAAAAACCCAGCTTCGGGATTAGAAGGAGCACACAAGCATTTTCTGCAACCTGCTCTCTCTATAAAAATCAAATTTTTTAATAACTTACGGTTTACAATTGTAATTTTAATTATTTACTTCAAATTAAATAAAAATCAAAATTTTTAATAACTTACGGTTTTTCAAAGCTTTATATCAAAATTTTAAATATTTAATAGTAAAAAGAAAGAAAGAAAAATTTACATGGTATATTGGCCTTAATAAAATGGATACATAATGAAACTTTTGAGCTCATGCTTTCAAGCCCATTTCAATTTTCTTTTTCGGATGAAAACATTTTTTCATTAAACCAAATACGAGTACATTACCTAACTTTATGTAACCAATCTGGCACTATATAGTATAGCTTATGTACATGATTCATCAATGAAACTGAACTCTTTAACTATGCTATCAGCAACAACATTCTTTCATTTTCTAAGGTTGTGAGTCACAAATCTCGTACGATTCAGATCACACCAAAAGATAAAGAATCATAAACAAAAATTAATCAGAGCAAGGTCACTAGATACGATTTGTTAATCTAGGAAGAATCAGTAATCGAGTTTCCTGGTTCCGAGATGAACTAATTGATTCAAGGAAAATGTAACGTAAAAATGGCTAAGTAAAAAAGAACAAGTTTATTGCTTATATTGCTAGAGAGTTCAGGATCCCCTTTCTCTCTAGTCTTATTTTGTATATATACTTCTTACAAGGTGCGATAATTGTGTTCCCACATTACAATCTCATTTAATTCTTTTAACTCCTAGTTGACTTAGAGTTTACAAGATTTGAATGTAGAACGAACTTCTTATCTCTTCATCTCGTGGACCTCGCTGACCTCGCGGATCTAGGGACCAATTTTACTTCGCCAACTCGCAACCCATGTTTGGGACCTCGTGACTAAGACGAACACCGGTTCCGAGCTTTGCCAACCAATTGGCCCATTATTCCCTTGTCTACAAGTTTGGCTCTCTTTAGCGAAATTTGGCTATCTCTGGAAGTGGATTCCGGGTTGTTGGGTTAAATCTCTTTATACCAAACCCGGGTTCCGGGTTGCTGGGTTAAATCTCTTTATACCGAACCCGATGCCAACAAAGGTAGAACACCATTTGGTACTCCACAGACAGCAACTAAAAGGTGTTCTGACTCAACGGAAGGAGCAATAGTTTGATATCTTCACCGTGAATACTAGAGATTAGCTCTTTACAATCAGACTCAACGATAATCTTGCAATAATTAGACTCAGAGATATCAAAGATATGTTTGACATCTCTAATCGGAAGTTAAGATAGGTCATAAATAGTATATAAAAAATGTGAACCAATTCATTTCTTGTCAATTACTTTTAGTCTAAAATATGGTAATATAAAGTGTTCAGTTTTGATCCAAATAATATGGTCGGAATAGAACATGTTATCGATTATAGTGAAATTTGGTTCAAGTTTGGCTAATAAACTCATCATCTCGTGAGACCGTATTTAAAATCTTACATTGAAAGTTAAGATAAGATAGAGGTAAAAGCAAATATACCATTTGACCTTTGTAGTTGGATCTCGCAATATCCATTCAGCGACACAATGATATCCATATTTAGACAGTGTCCATTTATGTATATTACACTTCAACCAGTCTACATAGAGAATATTCCAGTGATTATTAGTCTGTATGTAAGAGTTTTGAATTCTCAAGTTTCTTATCTTACATTGAAAGTTAAGATAAGATATAGGTAAAAAAAATATTTTACACTATATTTATTGTACTAATCAGTCACTCATAACTTATGGTTTGACATTGTAGTGCAGACCGGGATGAGTGGAGAACAGTTTCAGTTGTAATAAAAATACCCATATATATATATACACACATATATTATATATACACATATATGTAAAATTAAATTGTTACTATTGGGTGCTAGACAATACAAGATAACTCGTCTCATTCGAAATCTGTATTAGTGATTAACTGGCGATTAGCAATGTTAGCTCACAAAATAAATTACTGGAAGTGTAATTTTTTGTCTTTGTAATTGTAATTTAAACCGTGTCTAGAAGTTGTCTTCTACTTGTAAAAGTTTCTCTTTCTAAAATCTCTCGTCTTCTCGAAAAGTTTTTTTCTCAGATCTGATTTTCTGGCTGACGGGTGTGGGCTTCTACAGCCACAACGTCGGTCCGGTTTGTAAATATTTGTTTTCTATTGTGTTTTCTTTGCGTTTTATATGTAGTTATATAGATCTAAAGTTTCCTATTATCTGATATATACTCCGGCTTGTCCGTTTGTCTTTCCGGCTAGAACCGGATCTTCGCCTTTTTGCAGATCTTCTCCGACGACGTTAGTGAAACTCTCTTCTTCAATTTATGCTCCAATCTCTTCTGGCCTAGGAGTAATGATGTCATCACTCCTCCATCATTGATAAGGATAGGCCTTGTATAGGCAGTGGACAGGGTCGGCCCTGGACTAAAGCAGGTTAAGCTTGGGCTTTAGACGCCAAATATATGTTATTAATTTAAGGGCATCAAGATTATGTAAAAGGTTCTGTAGTGGTCAGTGACAGCTAAGATGAGTTATTGGTCCTGAGATCGAATTGTAGAATTGCAATAATTTCGATTTTTTAATATTTATGTTAATAATTAGGGCAACATTTCTATTACTGCTTCATGTGGCCCATGGGCTAGGGTTGGCCCTGGCAGTGGACATAAGTGTCCGACGGTTGAAGGAGGTGATTGGAGATGAGGTTATCGGAGTAAGACGAGATGTGGATCTACTTATCCGTTCCGGTTTTGATTTGTCAAGGGCCTTCTACGGTGGTTTAATAGAGGAGTCTCGGCGAATTAAATCAAAAGGCAGTGAAGCTTATTTTCTCTCATCGGAATTTGCCTTCAATGGTGTTGACACAGTGGTCCCGCGGCGGAGCACAGTGTTGTGCAACACACACGTGGGGTACACGTGTCTCTATCAAGCTCATCCTTATCTCTAATCGATATTGTATTGGGCTTATGGGCTTCATTAATATTGTATCGAATTGGGCTCTATAAAGCCATTGTAGATCACTTTACCCATTTATGAGTTTCAATGAAAAAGTTGACGACCAAAAAAAAGCTCAGCAAAATAAAATTAGGAAAAATGTCAAAAAATGCTCCAACTTTCAAAAAGTGATCATTTAATACTTTCTAAAATGTCATTTAAAGTTCATACTTTTTGTTGAATTTTACATAAAATAATGAAATTTTGTTGACTAGACCATTTTAGGCTCGTCGTTACCAGACCGTTACGAAGTTACTGTTCCGTTAACGACATACGTTAAAACAAAACGACGTCGTTGTGGGTTGAATAAAACGACGTCGTTTTGTCTGTTAAAATATCATAAAAAGCTCTAACTTTCAAAAAGTGGCAAAAAAAACCCAAACTTTCAACAAGTGGCCAAAAAGGGTCCAACTTTCAAAAAGTGGCCTAAAAATCGATTTTGAAATCGAAAATCTCTGGCACACATCCTATCACAATCCTGGCAATCCAGACAATTGAATTTTACTCGTCATCCGTAGTAGTGTTCGTGGTCGTCTTTTACTATGGAACATGGCTTGGTGGAATCGGTAATTTATCCAATCTACAAAATTTGTCTCTCCGTTTCAATTCCCTCTCCGGTCTAATCCCATCAGATTTCTCAAACTTAGTGCTTCTTCGTTACTTGTATCATCAAGGTAATGCTTTTTCCGGCGAGATTCCGTCGTTTCTTTTCACTCTTCCGAACATAATCCGAACATAATCCGAATCAATTTAGGGTCGGATCCTGGATAATGTCAATTCAGCAACTCGATTGCTTACTTTGTACTTAGAGAGAAATCTTCTCACTGGTCTGATCCCTGAGATCACAATTCCTCTTATGCAATTTAATATTTCGTCGAATCAATTAAACGGATCGATTCCGAAATTGTTGTCGAGATTTCCTCGACCAACTTTCGAATAATACACCAACTACCACAGTGAAGAAAAAGTATAAGCATTTTGAAAGTTGGAGCCTTTTTGCCACTTTTTGAAAGTTGGAGTTTTTTTGACATTTTAACAGACAAAACGACGTCGTTTTGTTTTAATGTATGTCGTTAACGGAACAGTAACTCCGTAACGGTCTGGTAACGACGAGCCTAAAATGGTCTAGTCAACAAAACTTCAGTATTTTATATAAAAATCAACAAAAAATATGAGTTTTAAATAGCATTTCAGAAGTTGGAGCATTAAATGGCCACTTTTTGAAAGTTGGAGCATCAAATGGCCATTTTTTGAAAGTTAGAGCGTTTTTTGACATTTTCCCGTAATTTTCCAAACAAAACATGTTATTTATATATCAAAACATATATTTCTTTTCTTTTCTTTCGGGAAGTATACATTCTCTAAATTCAAAGATCAATAATTAGGCTGAGCAAATTATCCGTTTGATTCGTTTCGATTTGATCCGAAAATCCAAATATCCGTTATGAATCAAAACGAAGTAAATAGTAAAATCTAGTATCCTTTTAAAGTGAAGCAAATCACCAATACTTATTTAAAAAAATCTTTATATCAGCTCCGATCCGTATATTACTTATATATACATATAATATGGTAAATTTATAACATATATTTACATTTTTAGACTTTTAAATATATTTGGCGAATATATTTATAATAAAAATAAAATAGGTAAATAGTATTTTTTTAAATGAAATACATTTGACTTCTTTTTGTTTTCTTAAGTAAAAAATGTATGTTTTATTTTTCACCATTTTAATCTTCCATTTTTCATTTTCTTTAATAAAGTTAGATAATTTCATATATATTTATTCATTACTAAATTTAAATATTATATTAAAATAAAAATCTCATTTATATAAAAGAAAAAGAATTTCTCAGCCAAAATAATCACCAATCAGATTTTCACCACCATAATCCACCAATTAATTCATTAATTTTCCATCCGATTTAAAATTGAACACTCTGAATTGTTTCTAAAACAAAGCCTAACTTAAAATTGCCGGCCCAAATATAAATTGCAGGCCCAATCTCTTATGTCGTCTCCGCGGACACTTCGCTCTCCAGAATAACCAGAAGCGTTGAAGAACCCTACGAGCATGATTAACGGTGAAATAATGTGGGTGTCTTTCACTTTTTTTGAATAAAAAATGATTTTTTCTGGTGAAAAACGGATGAAACGGGTCGGTGTACTGAACTTGTTGAAACGGGGTCATTTAGTGTGTCGAAGACATGTGTTTGTGTTTGGTTGGACCAAAGGAAAACAAAAAAAAAATTTGGAAACAAGAAACGCGATCTCTTCGTCTTTTTCTCTCTCTCTCTCTCTCTCTTCTCCGAAGGTGACGGCGATGGCGATCAGCTGATCGATGTCGCCGTTGTCGTCGGAGCTTCTCCCTTCTGATGGCTCTGCCGTCGTCTCTCTCTCTCTCTCTCTCTCTCTCCCCCTCTCTATCTCTGATGGCGATTGAGATTGTGGCGATTCATCTCTTCACCGATTCAGCGCTCTTGGCCGTCGTCATCTCCCTTCCGATGGCTCTGCCGTCGTCTCTCTCTCCCTCTCCTCTCTCTCTCTCCGATGGCGATTGAGATTGCGGGCTTCTAGGGTTGCTTCTCGTCTACGGATCTCCGTTTCTCAACGAGGATTTTCTGCAAGTCAATATACATTGTACTCTGCAAGTCCTCTTGTGGATGGTCTAGCACCAAGGGAGGCCAATACTTGTAAGCAGAAATGGAGGAAAATCAGTGAGAGTGTCAACAAGTTCGCAGGCTGCTATGAGTATGCCTGCCGTAACAAGAAGAGTGGCCAGAATGAAGACGATCTTATGGAGATGGCTCAGCAGATGTACACCTCTGATCACCCAAAGAAGCTGAAGTTTAGCTTGGAACACGCTTGGAGAATGCTCAAGAATGATCAGAAATGGTGTAAATATGTTGAGGAAAAACAGAAACCGCCTGGTGCTTCATCCACCTCCACAACCGCCTGTCATGTGGAGGAAGAAACATAGGAGAGGCCATTGGGTGTGAAGGCTTCAAAGGCCAAGGGGAAGAAGAGAGTTAGGGGGCAGAGTGAAGATGCAGGGGAGAGTTCTTTGAAGGTGCTTCAAGAGATGTGGGTTATCAAAAAGGAGGACTTGGCTGGTCAAGAGAAAATACTATCCCAACAGAAAATCCTTGATAGCCTCATTCTCAAACCCGAACCATTATCAGAGGCTGAAACCATTCTAAAGAACAAACTTATCACCGAGATGTGTAATTTTCTAGGTATTGATTCTGATATTGTCTGAAATTAGCTTGTTCTGAAATGATCTTGTGTCTGAAATTAGTCACTTGTAGTCATGATTTTTGCACTTGTTCTGATTTGAGATTGTTCTGATATGATATTGTGTCTGAAATTAGCTTGTTCTGATATGATCTTGTGTCTGAAATTAGTCACTTGTAGTCATGATTTTTGCACTTGTTCTGATTTGAGATTGCATTTGTTCTGATTTGAGATTAGTCACTGATATGTCATGACTTCTTATGTGTTCTGCAGGAGGCAGTCAGTGAGCAAAGAGGAGGAAGACAAGTGGTCAAGGAGGAGAAAGACAAGTGCCCGTGAGCAAGTACCACTTGGTAGTTCTGTTTGTAATTTGGTTGTATTGTACAACTTGTTGTACTTGTTTGGTTTTATCTTACAAGTTGTTATACTTGCAACTTTCGGATTCACTCTTTATAAGAGATTGTAAATTTTCTCTCTTATTGCAAACTTTCTCTCTTATTGTCTATTTCTCTTTTATCTCTTATTGCAAACTTGCAACTGTCGGATTCACAATCTATTATTTCTTTTAAACTTTGTTAAAATTTTGTCTCTTTTCAAATTCCAAATTTTCTTTTCCACAATTACCAAACAAAGAAGTCATGACTTCTCATCCATTTGATGAAATTTTTTATCAAAACTTTGATGAAAATTTTGCTCAAATATTTAACGAAGGTTTTCAACATTGTGTTGATAGTGTCGTTGAACGTCAAGTGACGAGAAAAGAAAGGAAAAAACGAGCATATATAGAAAGAGGACGCGAAGAAAGGCACATTCGACTATGGAACGATTACTTTAGTGATGAACCGGTTTACCCAGATGATATTTTTCGACTACGTTTTAGAATGAACAAGCAATTGTTCATGTTTATTGTTCAAAAACTCTCCACTGAGGTACCATTCTTTCAATAGAGACAAGATGCTACCGGAAGGTCCAGCCTCTCAGCCCTACAAAAATGTACAGCCGCAATCCGGATGATGGCATATGGTGTTGCAGCTGATGGGATGGATGAGTACCTCAGGCTCGGTGAAACCACAGCGAGCAGATGTTTAGAATATTTTGTGGATGGAATTATACATTTATTCGAGGATGTGTACTTGAGAAGGCCAACAGCAGAGGATCTTCAACGATTACTATATATTGGAGAGTTTTGGGGATTTCCCGGGATGATAGGAAGCATTGATTGTATGCATTGGGTGTGGAAGAATTGTCCCACGGCTTGGGCAGGACAGTATTCACGTGGACATGGAAAACCCACAATCGTTTTAGAGGTTGTGGCTTCACAAGATCTATGAATTTGGCACGCATTTTTTGGAGCTCCAGGTACTTTTAACGATATAAATGTTCTTGATCGGTCACCCGTTTTTGATGATATATTAGAAGGTCGAGCTCCACCGCTCAGTTACAAAGTCAATGGTCACCAATACCATATGGCTTACTATCTCACAGATGGTATATATCCGAAATGGACAACTTTCATCCAATCAATTTCGCAGCCGCAAGGTCCGAAGGCATCATTATTTGCTAAACATCAAGAAGCTGTTAGAAAAGATGTCGAGCGTGCTTTTGGAGTGTTGCAAGCTCGATTTGCAATTATCAGAAACCCGGCTCTTAGTTGGGATAAAAAAATTGTAGGTAAGATAATGAGAGCATCTATCATATTGCACAATATGATAGTAGAAGACGAACGAGACCAAGGTACTCAATGTAATTTATCAGAATTCTTACAAGGAGAAGGAAACGGGACTTCACAAGTGGACTACACGTTCTCTACAGAGACTCCTACAAATATGAATAATATGATGGCCAATCGAGCTCTGGTTCGTGACAGACAAATGCATGACCAATTGAAAGCTGATTTGGTTGAGCACATTTGGCAAAAATTTGGAACAAATGAAGATTAGAACCGAGTTAGTTGTGTTATTCATCATGCTTTAAAATGTTTTATTTTTATTTTACGTTTTTACGGATTGTAATATACGTTCAAATTTTTATGCAACCTATTATATTATTCTGTTCTATTTAAACTTCAATATTTATATATAATAGTTTAATTTTTTATTTATTTTTCAAACATTTATAAAACACAAAAAAAAAATATTTTTTATTGTGTTGAACCCCACTAATGATGTCACCATTGCACACATAAACTAATCACATAAATTAAGTGAGTGTCAATCAATTTTTTAATATTAAATTTATTCTTAAAATATAAATTTAGACACCTTAAGGGTGTCACCATTAAGGATTCTCTAAACCGACAAACACAGTTGTGCCATTGAACGTTACGGATCCTCAAACAACCAATTTCATATTCCAGCCCAATCCCTTTCGTCTTCCCTGCTGCCACTTCGTTTTCCAGAAGCACCAAACCCCTTGGAGAAACCTAAAATCGACGATCCAAGTTCTGCCTACACACTAGTCAAATCTCTTAACCTACCTTTTCTCCTCAACCAGCCATGGCCTAGATCACCGATGCTCAACGTCACGTCTTCCTCACGAATTGGTGTTGAGGCTTATCCACTTCTGGGAGGCTTAGCTTCATGGAGACTCCCTCTGGTATTAAGGTTAGTTTTTTTAGATGTTCCAAATCTTGGTTTCAATGTGATAAATATAGGATAATCTGGAATTAGAGATTTTGAAATGAAGTAAAGAATGATCTCCTTAAAGTGATCATTTAATTTCTACATAAAGTGATAATCTTGGTTTATAAGACATGGAAACTAGGAAGATGAATATGTATCTGGAATAGGTTGGCTTGAAGGGTGCAATACAAGTGTATTCAGAAAAATGTCAAGCATATTGGCTTGTAGGAAAAACTGGAATAGTAAGGTGTTTTCTTAAAGAAACAATCGGGTTTAGTCACTTGTGTAATCAATACGACAGAAACAATCCTGAGCTGAGTTATTATGTCTCAAATGTTTGAACAAGGTTAAGGAGATTGTAAAAAATGGTCATTGGCATTCATATTAGATTGTGGATCATCTGTAAACTTTGTTTAGCTGAAAAGTTAACATTTGTGTAATTAATGAGACAGAAAGAATCATATGGTTGAAGCTGAAATTGGTTGCATTTTGTTCGTTATACTGCACTAAACATATAAAAAGATAAAGTCTTGTGAGTTTTCAAGATGAGATTTTAGTTTATTTGCAGACATGAGTATTATTAGTATTAGATTATGGAGTCATTTGACCACAATTGCTAATCATAGTGAGTTGCTTTCGATTTGGTTTTGTTCGGGCGTCAAACACTTAAAACCCCAAACATCTTTAAATTCTTTTGCAGATTATCTTAGTAATTCATCCAAAGACTGGAGATTCACGTGAAGCCCTAAAGTACATCTACAGTTTATACGTTGAATACGTGGTGAAAAATCCTATATACAGCCCAGGATCTCCAGTCAAGTAAGCTTCACACATATATACCACCATTGAATCATGAATAACATCTTATTGCCTCGATGAAACTCGGTTATGTTTCAGCAAATCGTAAACACTGACTATGTTTCATTGGTCGTTTCTAAGGTCGGAGTTGTTCCACACTGCACTTAACTATGTAAGGAACATCTCATAGTGTGTTTTGGGCCATTGCAACTTCTCTCTGCTTCACATATTTTCTTTTGAACAATCTCTAAAGAGAAGAGGGAGATTAAAATCTCGAGATTATATGTATGTTTTGTTTCCATTTCTATATAACTCAGTTGTGTAGGCTTATCAAAGATGGTTATGGTTAATTCAAATCATGAGATGCGATATGTGCGACAGGGTAATCATGTAATGTAAACCATGTATTCGTTACGATATTGTGTTTGAATTTTAAATAAATTGAGATTAGAACATACAAAAGCTTACAAAGGCCGGTAACAAATAATGTCTCGGAAGCTAAGCCGTCGGACTTCTAAATCCTTGAACTCTAAGTTGACGGACTACAAATATTTTAGAGTCTAAGCCCTGCGAAAAGGAAATATAGACAATGCTAAAGCACAACCAAGATTTTAAAACTAATGGGATCATATCCTCGAGAATAAAAACTATAGAAACCACAACTAGGGAACGAGGTTAGCCAAAACAAACATCACCAAAAAGACTCTAAATCTTGCAAGATCAACCGCGGAAGCATATCAAAAAGGACAAAGAGACTCATGCGGCTCCTTCTATGGCGTATAAATCTACCTCACCAAACAAAATTTCAAAATGTTAGATCAAAATGGAGAAACTCATGGATAGATCCACTTGACCATCTCTCTTTCCCTCTCTGTCCTTTGGTCCAAATTGATTTTATATTTCTTCGATTCATATATGACAAACGGAGAAAAGGCACAATTTTAAAGAATATCATTTTATGTGTGAGTTGACGTGACATATCGACATTGTAGAAGTTCATGGTGATTCCTATGGTGCTTTTTCTAAATTCATTTTCCTTGGTGATTTCTGTAATTCAAGGCTGAAAGAGTTTTCTTTTGATGTTGTCTTCTCAGGTTACCACAAGTATCAGGACTCGCAAGTTACAATCGTAAGAGAACAAATGAAACAAGGTACGTATGTGTTCGCTGAGAGAATCCATAATATGTAGATTTTTTTTTCCAATTTAAGCATGTCTATTTGTCTGTAAAAAAAAAATTTATAATGAAGTAAGTGTGAATGTAAACGTTCATTTTAAGTTAATAAGAATTTTGTACAATTTCATAGATAGATTTGCGGATATGTTTATTGACCTGAGAGATTCATCAAAGAAAATACGGTGAATAATATAAATTACTGACTAGAAACTCTTACTTTGTGTGTGTTCGTGTTTTGTTTATAAACAATTTGGTCTCTACTCAAGGATTTATTAAAACAAAAGTCTAAAATTTGTGGCTAGATTAAGGATTGATTTCATACCCGAAGGATTGAATACATTCAAGAGATCTGGCTCAACAAATCAAATCCCATTATCCTTTATTATTTACTATTTAATATTTATTCAGTTGTATATCTAAATGTTGTTCCCTTTCAAATTCTTCTTTCTTAGGCCCTTATAAAGGCTTCGGCCGTCCCGAAAATCTCATGGAAACCAACAATCATGGCTATACCACAAGTTATGAATGTGGCATCTAAATCATTGGTACTGTGATGGAGGTGATCATGTTAGGTACTACATGTGCGTGTGAATCTCTATTTTATTAAGGGTTTCTGCAAATAAACCCTCCAACTGGTTAAAATTTACGATTTTATTCTCAAAGTCAATTAAATGCAGATCAACCCTCCAAGTTTACATATCATATCGAAATCCTTGAAATGAAAAACCCAAATGGCCAAATCTACTCTTAAAATTTATGAATTCTAACGCTTGTAGGCGTAAAAGCTTTTCAATTTTTAGATCCAAAGGATTATATTGTAGGTTAGCTCTTACTTGGAGGGTTGATCTGCATTTAATTGATTTGGAGGGTAAAATCGCAAATTTTAACCAATTAGAGGGTTTATTTGCAGAAAATCCTTTTTTAATCGTGTAGCTTTAGGATTTAAAGTACTTTAAGTCTTCAACATAAGCATGGAACCCATCACCGATATTTAAAGCCTCAAGTAACTAAAATGTCATTAACTCTCTTATGCTTTTTAATTTAATTCCATGGCTTTTTACAACTATCCACGATTTAATTCTTCTAAAATTCAGAATTTAGTTTTATCATCCAGCGAAGTATGCGCATGTGATTGGTTTGGCTCATACGTTGATGATAATTAAAAGGAAACATGTTCTAACTTGCTCAGAATATACTCATGATAATTAAGGTAACTTTCTTAAACAATGTAGTGTTTGGGTAGACCGATGATGTTTTAGATTGATGCTTTTCATGTTTATTTAGTGGGAATACCTTAAATTTTCAAACGTGATTCACTTTGGCTGCTACTAATAGTATTACATGATAGTTGTTCATAGATAGAAGAACTAAGCTAACCTAAAGCTGTGTTTTGGAACTATTTTTTCTTATTCGAGGAGTTAACTTTGAATGGGATGGAGATAAAGAAACCTAAAGAATTATGTGGACATCCAAGAGCACAACCCCACAAAAAATAAGTGGAACATGGTCAGCAATACATTCTTATATATTCCTTTAAAGCTAGGGAAATTACAGAAATTTTGTAATAGGTGATAATTTAGGTGGCTTATGATTTTCGCTCCGAGGGACACATGAAGTCGAAGAACAATAAATTTGGAGGTAGCAGTGGGCTTAAGAGATTTTAAATGTATCCCTTATCAGACTTTGGTGTTTAACAATGTGGTTTAAATTTAAATTTTTAAATTGATAGAGTCAGATATACTTCAAGGAACGGTGCATTATAAGGTCAACACCAATTTCTATTATTGTTTTACTCACATTAACTGATTTAGAATCTCATGAATTTTGGTTAATGCTCAGTTATTTGGGTGAAATCTATTTCTTTCTCTTCTTCTAGGTTTGCCTTTTTTAAATTGTATGCATTCGTAGAATTATGTTTTAGGCACTGAATGTGGAAGTTTTGAGGTGGTGATGGTCGAGATTTTTGTTGTGTTACTTTCGTTATGATACACTGATGAGTGATTTGCTTTTAATCTCTAAAAGGTTCCACTTGCAAGCTTTAAGAGAAAAAGGTTTTCACTACTATTATTTTGCAAATGATGATCAAGTCGTATGGTTAATGTGAGATTTCTAAAAAAGAAAGAAAAGATGTTATAGTTCAAATGCAGGATTGGTAACTCGAGCTGCATTAATAACGTAAAGTGTATATGGATCAATTATTTATTGGACATCTCGAGGTTTAATATATTTTGTTTGTTAAACTCATCTCTCCCTCTATGTATACATTGTCTTAACTTTGAAAGCTCATGGAAATTTGTAATGTTAACCGAGAAAGTTAAAGATGTTAAACTAATCTTTACTTGATTTGAAAGACATATATTACCATCTTCACAATTAATCATATTCGATTCAAAGTCAACTACACTCACTGCTTGACCACTAAGTAAGTATATTTGAATATATTCTATCATATATCTCTTTTATGTTGTACTATCATATAAATTTAAACTATTCACTACAAATAGGGTGTTTTGATTATTATGTTTTGTTTAAAACAGATATCCGTGAATATCCGGATATCCTTAAATATCCAAAAAAACCTGGATATCTGTAATTTTGGATATCCGAAATTTTTGTAAACCAAACAAATAGAAAAATTAGATATCCGGCAAAAATAAATCGAATCACAAATACTACAATTTTTCCAGATATCAACTCAGCGCCCAGCCCTAATCTATTATAGAATAGGAGAGTTTTCTCTCCTCTTAAATTGTCTACATCATCATTTTAAAAAATTGACCTCATAAAAGAAAGAAAAAGTAATTGCATTAGAATTACAATTTAATGATTCAATTAATTTTTGTTTTCTGTTAATTACCACACAACATAAAATTAAAAAAATTTACATAAAACCAAAATTAAAAAATATTACAATACAATGAAATTAAATAGATATTTCTTTTACTAAATTAAAAAAATGATATAAATATTAGTATAAATATTTCCAACGTTAAATTTGATTAAAATTCTAGATAAACTATACATCATTTTAAGTACAAAAACAACATACATCTTTTTAAGTACAAAAACAATATGATATATGCTAAAGATTATGTTTATTTCATAAACTTGAAAAATTTGTAAAACGTTAACATAACATAATAATAATTACAATTATAGATAAATAACATGAGACAATTCTAAGAATAGAAATCAAATGATGATGAATGTTTGGGGTGATGTAATAAAGTTATTAAAATGAGAATTGTGAAGTAGAAAATATGATTAGTTAGTGAAAAAATTAACGTTTGCTAAATGATATTAACAACTTCACTACAAAGATATGAAAAATCAATATATAGTCTTAAGATGTTATATATGAGCAAAAAGATGGTGAAAAGAGAACAGATTCAGGAAAAAGAACAAGTGTGTTTTAGAAGATGTAGCAGTTAAATAAGATAAACAAGTGTTTTTCCGCTAAAAAATAGGCAAGAGATTAATATAAAACTTTCATATTCTTTTTACTATTTGAAATAAATGATTTTTTATAAAAAAAATACTCTACCTTATTAGTCGCACCAATATGGTAGTTGGATAAGAAAAAACTTTTTTAAATTGATAAAAAAAATTTTATAACATATTGTGTTTGCTTTAATTGGTAAAGTGTACTCGTCAAATTCGTTGTAGTTGCATATAATATTTTCTAAAATTTAAATTATTATATTTATATTTGATGAATTAATTTGAACATATTAAAAATAATAACGTAACGTATGGATATAAATCTTATAAATATATATCTATATATATATATATAAGATTAGTCAAAAGTCAAAAACTATTGTAGGGCCCAAAAGGTGAAGTGTGGATAATATGTTCCAGCGATGAGGGAACCAGTCACGTGAAAGTCACGTGTCGGATCCACTTCGCGTCCTTGTCTCGATCTCTCCCAAATCTTCACTGATCCAAGCTCCTATAAAGTCTTCTTGTTATTAACAAAACTACCCATCATAAAGATTATGATTCGCAATTGATGAGGTTCGTGACGCTATAACTTCACAAAGATTATAGTTCGATTCACACTGCACTTCACTTTAAATAATTTAAATCAAAACGATGCGTTTATCAAATGTGTAGTGATTGACTGGTAATACAAGAGGATTAGTTTTCTTGTGCTATGAGTTCAAATCTCTTTTGGTACGGAAAGTTATTCTTTAAAACGGAATATTTAAAGATTGCTTCCGGATACCGAAGAGATTATGAACCAAAGGTTAAGAACTCTTACGGTTTAAAAAAAAAAGCTTTTAAAGTTATTATCAATCAATAGTTCAATACTACTTATAAAACTTGAATCAACCACACATTAGATGAATCAATTAAAAAAAAGGTGAGTACTTTATTTATTTTTAATTAAACTCTTTTATTTTTTGCTTTCATAAAAGAATTGGTCTGATTGGTAACTAAAAACGGTATAAGTTTTTATGCTGTAAGTTTGAGCTGTAAACTGTTAGCATATTGTAAAACTGTGAGAAATAATTATAAGTTTAAGCTGTACAAATAAAGTTGAGTGTAAAATTTTTGATATCTTTTTGTGATTGATACTATTTAAAACGTTATAAATTGTAAAGTGGAAGTACACTTATAAGTTTGTTACCATTAATATTTGAAGTTTAAATAGATGTACGCCCAATAAAAGCTTTGAAGGGGCAAGATGGCTCTTGGGTCCTCACTCCTCTCCTTACTTGAAGAATTGGATCATAAAAAAGAAAACCCTAAATTTGACTGTTCACAAACGACAAAATGTAGACCAAGTCTTGAGAATTAAGATCATCTCGATTAATGACAATACAATTGTTAAAATAATGATATTGGTACACAAGAAACTCAACAAACTCTTCAAATAGCGGAAGCTGACTTTTGAAATTTAAAGATAGAAAAAACAAAAATTGAGTAGGAACTGAAGGCAAAAAAAACAAACAAGCAATTGAGACGTCTCAATAGTTTAGCTTCTGTATATCGCGGAATCAATAAGAATACATATTAGAGAATGTCTCAGGATATTTCTCAGGCCATCTCCAATGGTATAAAACTTGAGAGGATATCTCATCAAATATAATATCAATATATTTGATATAATTTAATTAGGTAAATTATAACTTACAATAAAAGTGAGTTTCTCCATTTTTTTATAGTCTTTCAAATGAGAAACTCACCTCCTCTTTTTCTCAAACTTTATTAATTCTTTAACATGAGATATACATTGAAAAAATCGCAATGAGAATGCTCTAAAGATTCAGAGAGTTTACATATGTTAACTAGTACTTATATCTAAAAAAGTGTTGTGCAAAAATAAATATATACTTTGGTTTCAAAAAATAAAATCATCAAGAACTATATCCAATTATATCAATATTTATTATTTAATTTGTGTTTACGGGTTTGATATAATATTAATTGATATAGGTACGATCAATTAATCCTATTTTAGTTGATTTGAGAGTCCGTTTATGTATATAACTAGAAGAAGATATTTACTAACAATATGATTTTATATAAAAAAATATGTCTCATATGATTTAATTTGAAAACAATATTCACTTTGTGTTTTTATTCAGTTTTTTTTAATGAATACCACCTTTATTTTGACGTTCCTAATTCATTGTTTGATATTCTAATTATAGATTGACTAGTTTTTTCGTGTGACGTTTGGATTTTTCCCCATCGACGGTTTTACTTATTTTTCCACCCTCATGTTTTTTTCTTTCTAATTGATCATGATCAGTTGTATAGGATATAGAAAAAATACAACAGTTCACAAGCATGTATTTAGAGCATCTCCAACCCAACACCAAATCCATTTTGGTGTTGAACTTTTTTATTCCTTCCACTTTTAATCAATTTTAAAATTAATGAAAAACATATACAAATTGTGATAATTAAACGCAAAATCTAATATATTTGATAATAATTAAACAAAAACTTAATATATTTTGTTATTTTATATGTTATAATGTATTTCTTGTATATAATAAATGTGGGATTGATTCGTAAAGTTTAAATAATTAAAAAATAGAATCTACTAAGAATATTTCATTTTTGTGTAAAAATTGGTTTAATACATTGGAGCAAAACCAACACTATTTTGGTGTAAAAAAATTTTGTAAACCATTGGAGATGCTCTAGATTATAAAAGTGATTGCATCAGAGAGAAGTTTCGACTTATGTTAATCAAACATTCATGAAGATCAGTGATTGTATGTGGAATGTTTTTGCTTTCGATGATGGATTTGAATTCAGCAAAAACTTCAAGAACTAGACAGATTTGATTTTTCGGATCAATTGGGTCGACGAAAATAATAAGGTTGTCTATTCTTATGGTAAGACTTTGCAGTATTCAGTGATGGTATGATTGCCTTTAGTCCAATTCTTCAACTGCGTCTTCAACTGTTTGGTGTGCCCACAATTAGGTTTGGCGTATGTCATAACAAGCGTATTCCAAATCTCATATGAGGTAGTTGCACGCAAGAATATATGTTGAATATTAAGAGACATGGTACCAAAAATAACATTTTAGAATCACTTATTTTAGCGTTTCAAAACTGTAGAATTTGGATTAATGGATATTTGATCATTGAGAGTGATTCTTTCATGCCAGTGCCTTCTGAGTTTTTCATATCTCCACCAATGACCAGTTCCTGATTATCACATTTGTGTTTTCAATTGGAGTTACACCGATTCTTTCATTTTAGGAGGACGTATATGAAAACATGTTTAAATATATTTAGGGGGTGTATTTAAAGTTGTATTTAAAGGGATTTGAGTTTTAATGAGATTTTAGATGATTTTAGTGATTTTATGTGATTTTAGAGAATTTAATATAAAACTCTCTACAATCCCACCTAAACCATGTGATTTAGCCATTTATATTTTTAACAAAGAAATCCTCTTAAATCTCTTTTAAATCTCATAAAATTATTAAAAACCAAATCATTCATATGTTCCTAATAACAGTGGATTTGAAAGTATTTTTCCAAATCACTAGTTCAAACACTAGATTTAAATAGAATTTTTTAAAATTCATGATCCAATGATATATGATTTAACAAATTATAACAAATCATTTGAAATGCTAGATTCAATACTCCCCTTTAATGTATTAAAGATTTAATTGTAAATAGTTCAATTATAATGTCTTCGGTGTATCCTTATATAGATGTACATGTCATTCATGTTACGCTTAAATTTTTAATTGCTAATTGTTGTTCGTTTCGGAAGAAAAGGTTTTTAAGAAAATATCAAATGGACTCGCACCGACTTCAGTGGAGAAGGTGATGAATGTATTGGGCCCATTAGAAACTGCGGCTACTCGTGGCTTTCGGCATTAAACACGAATCTTGCTAATGTTATTATATTCTCATTTTATTTGATGGACTCATGTTTATCCAAACTATTCTGTTTTTTATTCGCAAATTAAAAATGTAGAGAGATTCGTTCAGTTATATTAGCTCCATAAAGAAAAATTAGCTCCACAACATTAAATTCATGATTAGACACGAAGTAGATTCAACGAATGGACGAAACTGAAAGTTAAGAGGATGAAATAAAAGCCCCACTTTCATGTCCCAAAATTCAAGAAGATCTTTCATTAAAAATCCTCATATCGCGGAACAGCAACTTTTAATTTTGCATGCCATTTTCTTCTTTTGTGGTTAGCGAAGAGGGGAATAATTACTTTAAAAATTGTTATATCTTCTTTTGAAAAAAACACTTATGAATCAAATATATGTGTTTCTTTTCATGCCAGCTATGAATCAAATATAGAGTTCAAGATAAGCATTACATAACTTATTCGTATATTAGTTAATCTTATTAGAAAAAAATGATGATATATCTTTTCGGTTTTTCGTGACCTGTTCATTTATTTTTAAAAAGCTTGTGAGTGAGGTTTGTTGATGATATAGGTCGTGAAAAATATTTTTAAACTTAAAATATTTAAAAATGAATAAAAAAGAGTCGGGTGGTCAGAAAAAAGAAGGGAGAGTGACGTGGACCACAAGCATTTGTTTGGCCATTGATGGTTAGTCGAAAGTATATTTTTAGTAAAATGTGTCCCACTTCATAAGATCTCCATATCACTTCTTCTGTTCGAACAACAATCCATCCTCATAAAACCAAAAAAAAAAAAAATCCATCCTCATTCCAAACAATCTTTCCTTTTCTTTTCTTTAGATAAAAATTTGGAAAAGTAGCTTTGTTTTCTTACGTAAAAAGTCACCGTTAATTTAGATACATTGTTTCGACCCAAAAAAAAGTTGACATACAATGTAGTAGTCTTTTTTTTCTATTTTCTAAGAATACGAGTTTAAAATCTTATTTATATAAAGTTTTTTTTTAAATGTCTCTTAATTTATATAAGCAAAAAAGAAATGTTTCACAAATATAAGTTTTTTGTGGTAAACATGTTAAGATTCACAAATATAAGTTAGTTATGTCATATGAAATATGTGAGATATTATTTTATATGTCTTATCTTTTCTGTTATGATCAGTATCATACAACCTACTACAATAATCCACGTTAACATAAACCGTACAAAGATATATGATTGATTATATGTTATATAGTCGCGGAGTATTAGTTTTATATTTACGTTAAAAAAATAAACGAATCTTAAAAATATTTATATTTATAGAATCAACATGTTTTTGGTCTTATTTCATTCTTTATACGCCATCTTCCACATAGCACAGTAGAAATACCTTGTCATTAGTTTAAAATTAAAAAGTGAAGAAGAACAAGAAATGAAAAAAGAGTGCTTTTGAAGATTCCACGAGATAATGGAGTGAAAAAATGGCTCTTTGCGTCGTCAAAAAGCCGCCTCTCGGCCCTCTCCCTAAAAGCTTTCCTTTTTATAACCCTAATTTTTTGGTTCAATCCAACTACATCCATTATATAATCCAATCAATTATACACATACATATTAATAGTAAGGGTATATATATATATATATATTATTGTAATCACCTTGTTTTATTGTATTTTGGAGTTTGTATTCATACGGCTAATCATAGAAATTGTATTTCACAATACAAGAAATACGCATGCATGCCTTGAGAAAGGGTTATACAATTTGTTTGATATTATCATATTACAAAAGACCATAAGATCACCGTGAGTGAAGAAAATATGATATAGCATCGATTAGTATTAGTAATAATCATCCTATATACATTTGAAAACACTATTATATGGATAATATATTTTTACATTTTATCTTTTATCATCTATAAATAATTGTATCTACTCATGGTAGTCTAGTGGTCGAATGTTTTGCTTTGAATGTTGAAGGACAAAAAGTCAAGATTTCCTACTACAATTTGAATCATGACCATTGTGGATATATATATGACCCAAAAAAAAGACAAGAAACTCGGAGGTAATGTTTATTACAAAACTGGGGAGTAGTAAAAAGATGTTATCAAAATATCAAGTTGTGTAATATATAATTGTGTATAAATACAACATGTTGGTCCTTAAAGAATCGAAGTATGTTGGGTGCGAAGAATTGGCCGGTGCTTTAGATTTTGGAAGATGCGTATGCATTATGTATTTGTTGACTTCATCCGTAATTATTATCGTTAATTTTGTATATTTCAATAAAAACAAACAAATAAATAGCAATAATTATCATTTTATTGAAATACAGATTATCATCGATATCTTTAAAATCGGAATAATTGGAAACGATGATATGAACTTACGAAAATAGTACACCACCGACGAATTATCAATATTCTCTCAATTAATAAACCAACTTTTGTTAATTTCTCTTAAAAACAGAGAGAAAACGAATCACGTAATTTTGCCGTTGTGCCACACACATTTCCCAAAAATACTACTGGCCCAAAAAGTTTTCGAATATTACATTTTTAACCCCAAAATCAAAAAACGATACCGTTCAAGCAAAAAGGTTGAGCAACTTCGTCGTTTCTCCTCCTCCTCCGTGTAAGTAACCATGACCGGCGGTGTTGTCCCGAAACGACACCGTCGTAACGGATTCCTCCGAGTACATCGACGGTGTTCCCGGCCGATACAACTCCTCCTTGAACGGCGACGTTTTAATCGGAAAAGTTGAGATTAGAGAGAGATCGAGCTCCGACGACGGTTGTTGTTGTTGTTCCGACGCTAAACGTTTCCGTTTAGGCGGAGAAGCCGTCGATCTAGATCTAGAGCTCGAGAATCGGCAGTGGTGGTAGATCTTCCGGTCACCGGAATCATCATCTTGTCGGAAACTCAACATTTCCGTGCAGATCTCAGATGCTTCGTCGGAAGTAGGAGAAGGAAACCCCGCGAATCCTCCTCCGGTAAGAAGCTCCGGGATCGGTCTCAAAGAACCGCCGCGTAAAACCGTCTCAACCGCCGCTTGACAGATATTCCAATTCCCCGTCCACAACAACCCGACGGCTCCGTTCACCGGATTCACAGTTCTCCCACAAGCTTCGTAGAGCAAAGACTGGAACAAAGCTGTTAAAAAGACCAAAATACCCCCTACGATCAGAGACAAAAAAACGACGGCGTTTTAAAGAACAAGAAGAGATCTGAAGAAGTTTGAAGTACCAGGGCATTGAGATTCCGGTACGGCGGAGATGAAGGACATTAAACCGGCACGGCCGAAGAATTTAGCGACGAAGACGGTGGCGTGACCTTGAGCTTCGGGAGATTCGATCCATTGAATGCATGGTCGGAGGATGCAATTCTCGCTGCAGCCTTTCCGGAGAACACGACAACCATTGCAACTCATGTCTGAAGATTTTGTTAATGTGTTTTTCTCCTGGTTTTGCTATTATCTGGGAGATTCACATGTACTTCGAAGAAGAAGATGAAGATTTGCTTTGTGTGCAAGAAAGAGATCTTTTTGCTCAGAGAGAGAGAAGGGATTCGATGTTTGGAAGATGAAGTAGACCAATGTATATATAGACACATTGATACACTGATACTTGAATAAAAAAAGAATGGGTCATGGTGGGGTTTTATTATATTCTAATTGGATACCTAATGTTCAAGAGCCCCTACAAAATACTTTTTTTTTATCTTAAATAAACTTAGGGGAGGAAGCTCAATTCAACACATTGTACGTGAATTCGAAAATGAAACTTTGGTTCTAAGAAAGATTTTTAAATCTGATAGACTAATGAGACGAATTTCGACGAAATGGATTTATATTGATAAAAATTGAATATACAAAGAACATCTCGAGTGAGATGTGTTTTGATTGTAGCTCGTAGAACTAAGTATTCTAGTGCCTAAGCTAATGAAAAGCTCTCCCCTCTGCCCCTTGATGATTCCTCCTATTTATAGACTTGTCAGCTGCTTAGTTAGCTCCAAAGTGGTTCCACGTATTTAGGGGCGGTTCCTAATATCTTGGGGCAGCTCCTAATATCTCGGGCGAAGCTATGTTCAGTTGGCGGAGCTGGATTCAGCTCCGCGTAAATTTGGTTCAGCTTCGTGTATCTTTCGCTCAGTTCCGCGTATTTCGGGGGAGTTCCAGGAATCTCGGACACGTTCGTAAATGGTTTCCTAAAAATCCATGGAGCTGACTTACTCAAAGGTCTGCTCTGACTGAGTGTTGGGAGGCTGACCTAGTCAAAGATCTCCTTTGACTTATTCTCAGCCCAGCACTTGCTAGTATATCTATTTAGGCCTTGATTATGCCCAAAATGTTTGTAATCTCTTAAAACATAAGTCTACTAGTTCTTGGGTTTTATAGGCCAGATTTGGGTGACAAATCCAACTCCAACATAAAACCTATAAAAATTACAAGTGAAATGATTTCTACTGCAAAATATTCTCCCTTTTCAATATGTATGATTTTTTAGAGTTTTCACACAAATTAAAAAATAAATTAATGTTTAACTATAAATATTTTTTTTGTATTAAACATTTTTTCATAAATCTAAGCCAATATCAATTCAATAAAATTAATTAATTAATCATAAAATTTACAATTCATCATTATTACCTTATAAAACTGTATAGAAAATATAACACGACAAACATTTTGAAATACTTTTTTTTTACAACATCAAACATTTTGAAATGAAAGAGTAGATAATGAGAAAAAGTTATATAATGAAATTGTGTAACAAGAAAATTTATACAAAAAAATGAATTCATTGATTTTTATATTACGTTTAATGAAATAAATAATAAAGAAATGTAGTGTGTGTGGTTGTTGACTAGTTGGTGATGAGGAGAGAGAGGGAAAAAGATATTCCAAGGTGATGGGTGCGAACGGCTCCGTGTCTCCGCGAATAGTTGTGCCTCCTCAACCATTGGTTCTTCTTTTATTTTTACCTTTTTAAAACTCTGTTCATTTTCATTTTTCTTTTTTTAATTCATATATTTGTAAAAATTGCGTCATGCGTGAACGATCTCGAGTATTCGACCACAATTTGTTTTGGATAAAATATTCGATTACAATTGCCAAATTTCATAGCTCTTCTATTTGTCCAATCATTTTTTCTCTTCACAATAATATTGTGAAATTTCAAGTTTTTGGTTGACAAAACCCAAATTTTTCAAAGTGGAGCGTGTGATTACACGCACGGCGACTTTATTTTTCACCCTAGCCGAAAATCAGCCTCTCACTCGTTAGGGACGGCAAACTGAGTTAGTTTATTCGGCTCAGCTCAACTCATGGTAAGTTAGATTTTTTTATGGTTCAGCTCGGCTCAGTTCATTTATTATATGAATTTAAGAACATAAGTTCGAACTCAGATTATCTAGATTGTGATCTATATGAGTTAGCTCGCGAATTAATCCTAAATAAATGTAAAAATAAAATAATAAAAAATTAAATTATTATAAATCCAAAATTAACTTTAAACTTTAACTATTAAAAGAAATCTAAACAATATTGTTATCAAATGGTAAATCAAAACTAATCCAATACCACACATGCTAAGACAATAACAATTAACGTAGATAAATAACAAATGAATTAAAATATATTACCATTTTTGTCGGCTGTAAAACCAAATAACTAAGATCGAGTGCATATTAGGAACTGGATATGTTTAGAAAGAAGAAGACATCAATTTTTTAATGAATTATTTTTATTTTTGATTTAGTTAATGAGAATATATATTTTAGTTGGTAAATCTAAAGTATATTTACAATATATCATTAGATTATTTTAAATCGTTAAAAATAGATTTGTTGGTGAGTTAGCTCACGACTCATCTGAGCTGGCTCGCATAACTCGCCAACTCATTTAAGCTCGATCACTTAACTCGTTTACTAAATGAGCCTAAAAACATAGCTTGCGCTCGTCAAAATCTTAGCTGAGCTGAGCTAGCTCATGAGCTAGTGACTCGTTTGACACCCTTACTGCTCACCTCTCCGGTGGTCGGTTTTAATCGGCGCCATCAGAGGGCACTCTTCTCTTCTCCTTTTGTTACGTGGTTCTATGGTGCTTGATTTGTCTATGATCTGCTTGATTTACTTTCGTCTCTAGCGGTGGGTGGGTAGGAGAAGCGTTGTGTGTGACGGCTGTGTCTCGGTGTTTGGGTCCTCTCCTCTGTGGCTCTTGCTTGTCGATGATGGTTGTCTTCGACGGAGTACAGCTAAGTCCCTATACTTGCCTCACACAGCTCGATTGGTGTGGACTTGCGAAGCATATCTGTTTCCTCCCTTGCGTTTTCAGTGACGGAGCTAGCCTTAATTGGTAGAGGAGCGGCGTCTTCTGGTATCGCTACTCCATTGTATGCAGGTTTCACCTTCTTCCTAACATTGTTTTGGAAGCCCACCGCACCTTGTCTCTTCCGGTGATTGGACTTCTCCTCCGTCGATTTCTTCTCCTCGAGGACGGTGGAATTTGCTGAGGAGATTGTTTAAGTTCTCACTTGGAAGTGCGTTGTTGTCTTTGAGGATTTGTGGCTTTTGAGATTTCCTGTGAAGGTGGACAGATTGATTTCGAGCTAGGTCTTGGGTAATATGCGTTTCTACTAAATCTGGAGCCTCGGTCTCTTTATCCTTCCCTTTTCGACTTGTTTCAGGGCAATGCTTCCGGTTGGTACATTTTGGTTTCACCTAGGATGATTAGGCTTGATGAAATAGCATCTCCTCGGTCGGTTTCAACCTTCGGACTGGAGTTGAATCCTCTGGTGAGTAGTTTATTGTGGCGTATTGAGTGTGAGGATTTGTCTTAGGTGTCCCCTTGGTGTGTCTTACGGTCCTTGCGGTGATGAAGGTTTGGAGTTTGTATTGCTGCCGGTGGTGGCTCCTTATTGGCTCCTATATCTTCATCACGGTATATCTAGTTTTGAGAGTCATGTCTTGCCATGTTGTTGTTTGTGTCTGGCTATTGGTATTGCCTAGTTGTTGTTGCCTTGCTTGGCTTATGGCAGGGGGTTGGTGGCTTTTAATCTGAGCATTAGAAGACATAGTAAGACTATTGGATTGGCGTAGTCTCGTATAGTTAAATTTAGCACTGTACTATTGACCTCGAGATGAGCTTGGTAGGGTCTTCTTGCGTTAATCTCTGTTAAGTTGGTGAGGTTTCGTCCTTTTTTTAGCTCATGGCTTATGTTACAAGCCACTCTCACGTGACTCGAGAGGAGTATGTGATCGAGGGTTGCTGATATGCTCAAATTTATCCTGAACTACTCTCTCAAATTAAGAGATCGTATTAGTACTTAGGGGTTGAATCCACATGGAATCAAATCACAAAATCAATTACGGATTCGAATTAGGCTACGTAAATATGTATGAATGTAAAAAAAATAACAAAGCAAGAAAAACAAACAATGGTTTCTAGGGTTCTTAAAATCAATGAGACAAAAGTTAGGTTTTCAGGAAATCGCAGAAAACTCGAAACTGTAGACAAATTAGATCGTTAGGGGAATTAAGATCCGTTCTTGAACATGAAAACATTGGTAAAGTTAACAACTTTCGTTGCGAAAACTATCTATGACTAAATCCCTAAATTCCAAATTTCTTTGCAAATTCAGTGAATAAAGACAAGCATTAATGTTCAGATTCAATTGTTCACAAATTGTCTAAACCAAATTTCTTTGCGAATAGATAATTTGCTCATCTAAGATTAGTTCAGGTAATTATCAATACTTTCACATCTAACAATTAACCTAAGATCTAAGTTCTAGGTGATCAAACTAGAACTAGCATTAATAACTATCTAGATGAAGAACCAAGTGATGTTCCTTAACAGATCTAACAAGTCTAACAATTTCTCATATTCCTTTGATAACCCTAAACCTAACAAGCAAACTACTCAGACATGGTGATTGAAACAAACATCATAGATGAATAGAATTGCATAAAAAGATAGAGAAAGAGATAAAGTAGGGTTTGAAATCTCTAAAGAACAATATCTCTTTAAGTCTCAATAGAAAATAAGATATCCCCACATAAAAATCTCAAGAAAAACTATATATAATGTCTCAAAATCGGGCTGGGCTTTGTGTATAAACTTCTGGAACTTCTTGGACCGAAAATAACTCTTCCTCACGTGTCAGACATAAGTGCATCGATCGACACATATGATCTGTGTCGGTCAACGCAAGCTTAAACCTCAACTTCTCTTCGCGTCGAACATGTGTGTGTCGATCGACGCACATGGCTTGTGTAGATCGACGCAAATTTCAAATCTTGACTCTGACTTGATCACTTCGGCTCTTCTTTCCTTGATGCTCCAAAATGTTCCAAAAGCTCCCATCAAGCTCTAATCGTTCATCAACTTATAAAGACTCCAAAAGACTAAAAAAATACCAAAAAGACTCTAGAAAAAGAACTTATATCATGGTAAAAAACTGGTACAAACCATGATATATCAGTTGCGTAGTCTTTGTTGACAATTCATTCTCGGGCCTCCATTGAAATTCTTCTTTTGCCTATGCTCATGGTTCCAAACTTCTCTAGTCTGGTATTGCTGCTTCAGCTTTAGCAATCGAATAGGAAGAACAAAGAACATCGTCATCACTTCGTATAAATATAAAACTTTGTGTTTTGTCGAGCCGACAGCCTGATATGCTTTCACGTTTTTCTATTTTTGCCAAGGAACCATTATGTATGTTTATAATCTCTATTGTAAACTTAAAACGATTTGTTTTATATGAAATATTTATCTTTTAACAAAAAAAAAAATTTGGTTGACAAAACAAAATTTTATATATGATCGAAGTAGATAATGAACTGAAATCCACATAGCTGCACTCGCTATTTATCTTGTAAATTAATGTAATTCAAATCTTTATCTTGAATCACAAGAAAAATAAGTTCACCACTCAAATATAGCGCCACCAAACTATCACTATATGGTTTGATTGATATGCCATTCTTATTTCTCAACCAAAATAGATGCTAAATATATTCTCAAATGTAATCTCATACTTAAATATTCAAACTAGATTCTCACCCGCACTATTTGCGGGAATATTTATTATATATGATGTAAAATAAACTTGGCTTTCATATTGTATTCGAATATTAATTTCAGCTTAACAATTTTGAATTAGGGATTTAACCAAGGAGTGTCAAAATAGGTAACTCGACCCAACCCAAACCCATATGGGTTTGAGATTTAATGGAGGTATGACCCGGACCCATATGTTATATGAGTTGAATATATATATCCAAATCTAAGAATATAAAACTCATTGACTTAATGAGTTATACGGGTTACTCACATATAAATTAAAATATGAAAATAAATTAATAGATAAATCAAAACAATCCATATTATTATAAATCGGACCAACGTTTTCAACTTTTCAACTAACAAATTAAATTAAAATGTGTATGTATCTTAAAATAAAATAAAATAAAAATGATAAACTCAATAAAATCAATAAAGCAATAAAAGCAATAAACAATTGATTAGTTTTAAAAGATAATTCGATCTTAGTTGGAAGATGATAAGAAGAAAACATATCTATTTTTTTTTTAAAAACACTTGATAATCTTTTAGAGTAATTTACATATATATTATTATTTTATTTTTGATTTATTTTGTGATAAATCAATCGGTAATTCATGATCCTAATGATTTTATCTGCTAAATTCATAAACCCATTAGAGATAACCCACCGAAGACTCATTTATTTATATGGGTAAAAAATATAACACTAACCCACTTAAATTATAGACGGGTCTGGATAACCCATGAGTATTGACCCATTTTGACACACCTACATTAAGGTTCATATGAGTTTTTTTTTTGTTTAGACAAAGATTGTATAGTTTCCAATTAAAATTTATTGTTTATGTTTCAATGTTTTCTATTATTTCAAATATAGTTTATAAAATAGTGATATATCATGGGTTTTACTCGTTTTTGACCTTGATATAAGTCATTTTTATAGAGTTTTTTTGGTGTTTTCGAGTCTTTTCATTACTTTGTAGGTTCATTGACGTTTATAACCTAATGGGAGTTTTTGGAGCATTTTGGAGCATCAAAGAAAGAAGAGCCGAAGTGATCAAGTTGGAGTCGAGTTTTCATGGTTGTGTCGATCGACACACTTGTATCTGACGAAGAAGAAGTTGATTTTTGAAGATTTCCTTTTTGCGATAGAAGTCCAGAAGTTTACAGAAGAAGCCCAACCCGTTTTTGAGAAGATTATATATAGTTTAGATTAACTTTAGGGTTGGAATATCTTGTTTTCTATTGAGAATAAGAGAGAGATTGATTTGGAGAGGTTTTTGGGAGTGATTTCTACACTTGACACCTTGAGATTTCAAACCCTTTGTATCTCTATCTCTTTTATGCAATTTATTTCATTCATGATGTTTTCTCCATCTATGTCTGAGTAGTTTGCTTGTTAGGTTTTGGAAATTCAAGGGTTTGATGAGAAATTGGTAGGATTGAAACTCTGTTAGGATTTATCTACTTGTTCGTCATCTAGATTGTTTTAACTCTGGTTTTAGGATTGATCAACTGAAATTAGAAACCCTAGATTGCTTTAATAGATACGAAAGTATTGTTAACAACCTGAACTAATCTTAGATGACCAAAATTATCTATTCACAAATAAATTTGGCTTAGTGATTTTGTGAACAATCGAACTTGAACTTAATGCTTAATTTTATTCACTGAATATGCAAAAAAATTTAGAATTTATGGATTTAGTCATAGATAATCTCTGCAACGAAAGTTGATTGATTTTACACTTGTGTTCGAGTTCTAAAACTGTGCTTAATCAAATCCTGACAGTCTTTTATCCTTGATTTCGATTCATTCCTGAAAATTACCCATAGCCTTACTCTTTTGTCTCATTGATTTCTAGAACTTTAATCATCATCACTTGCTTTGTTTTAGTTTTTTTTTTTTACATTCATATTTATTTACTTAGCTTAATTTGAATTCATTAATTGATTGTGTGATTTGATTCCATGTGGATTCGAGCATATCAAATAGTTTTGTTGACATAAATTCATTCATTAAACTACGATCTCTTAATTTGAGAGAGTAGCTCACGGCAAATTTGAGCATATCAAATAGTTTTGTTGATATAAATAATACTCATATTTATCACAATAAATATACTACAAATTGAAAAATTTATGAATTTAGAAACTATTTGATGTTTGTATAATTTGCAATTATTTATTTCATGTGATCTAATTTTTCGGTTAGAGCAAAATATTTGTTTCGTATGAATTTTAATCTATTAAATAAATTTTTTTTGGTTTAATGAGAAGCACGACCACTTTTTCCATTTTTATATCTGATGTGGGAATTTGCCAAACATTGGTTTTTAATATGTTAAGTAACTTATGAACTTAGGTACAAATTAAGTTGTCTTGGCATTTTTTAAGAAAATTATAATAAATCGGATCCTAAACACTTTATGAGATTACTTTAAATATCTATTTATTGTTTACATATCTTGTTAAGATTAATTTAGGAAATCACTATTAATGCTATCGAAATATTTTAATAAATTAAAAATAATAAAAAAGAAAAACGAAAATGTTAAAAAAATAAAACACTTTTTATATAATTAATAGAATTATTTCATTCCATAAAAAAATTTAAATAAAATTTTTTATCAAATTAATTTTTTTCTAAAGTTATTTCTAATATTTCTAATTATATGTATAATTAAATATAAATACAAAAATTAAAGTATGAAAAATCTCTTTGTTAAAGAAACCATAAATCTCGTGATTATAATTTAAATAAATTATAAATACTAAGAAAGAAAACGTAAATCTTAAAGAAAACAAATGGTGAAAATATATGAACAAAATTAAAATATTTTTTTATATAAATAATAGATTAGAGAGGAATAGCCGTCTTTTACCAATGAACATAAAGAAATAAATATTTTTTATATAACTAATAGAATTATTTCGTTCCATAAAAAAATTTAAATAATTTTTTATCAAATTAAAGTTTTGCTAAAGTTAATTTTATTATTCGATTTAATTGTGCGGTTTCACTTTATAACCAAACTAAAACAAAATAAATGATTAGTTTTGGATGCCTATTATATTAGACTTCATGCTTTTCCCGTTTTTCATCAAATTGTTGCTTTTGTATAGTATTTTTTTGAATCCAAATTCATTTTCATATCCTACGTGGGACTTTGACAAACATTCATTTTTCATATGTTATATAGTTTATGTCTTAGATACCAATTAAGTTTTCTTGGCTTCTTTTAAGAAAACTATAATAAATCGGATCATAAAGATTTTATGAGATTATATTTAATTTGAATATTCATTTATTATGTACATATCTTGTTACGATTAATTTAAGAAATAACTATTAATACTATTGAAATATTAAAATAATCTACAAATAATAAGAAAGGAGAAAGAAAATCTAAAAAAACTAATGTTGAAAATATATGAACAAAATTAAACTATTTTTTATATAATTAATAGGATTATTTCATTTCATCAAACTAAATATTGAAAAACCTTTTTATCAATTTTAAAATATTTATTTATCCGATTTAATTGTTGGTTTAACTTAATAACTGAATTAAAATGAATCAAATATTTAGTTTAAGTTGTCTATTAGATTAGACTTCATGCTCATACTATTCTTCATCAATTTTTTTTTTTATACTATTTCTTTGGATCCAAGTATAATTAAATATAAATACAAAAATTAGAATATGGAAAATCTCTTTGTTAAGGAAACCATAAAACTCGTGATTATTGGTATAAAATATTTAAGTTGCTAAATTTCCGAACGCATTTATTATAATATGAGTTTTTGAAAATATTTAAGTAAATTATAAATACTAAGAAATAAAAACAAAAATCTTAAAGAAAACTAATGTTGAAAATATATGAACAAAATTGAAATATTTTTTGTATAACTATTAGGATTATTTCGTTCCATCAAAAATTTTAAATAACATTTTTTTATCAAATTAAAGTTTCACTAAAGTTATTTCTATTATTCGATTTAATGGTGTGGTTTAGCCTAATAAATGAATTAAAATGTATTAAATTATTAGTTTTAGATGCCTATTATATTAGGCTTCCTATTCTTACGGTTCTTCATCAAATTGTTATTCTTTTATAGTATTTCTTTAATTATAATAAATTAGATCCTAAAGACTTTATTAGATTATCTTTACTTTGAATATTCATTTATTGTTTACATATCTTGTTAATATTAGTTTAGAAAATCACTATTAATGCTATTGAAGAAAATATATAAACAAAATTTAAATATTTTTTATTTAACTAATAGGATTATTTCGTTCCTTTAAATATTTTAAATAACCTATTTTATCAAATTAAATATTTGCTAGAGTTATTTATATTATTCGATTTAATTTTGTGGTTTAACTTAATAACCGAATTAAAACAAATTAAATTATTAGTTTTGGATGCTTAGTATATTAGGTTTTCTGCTCTTACCATTCTTCATAAAATTATTATTCTTTTATAGTATTTCTTTGGATCCAAATTCATTTGTATATCCGATGTGGGATTTAAAAAATATTATTTTTTCATATGTTAAATAGTTTATGTCTTAGAATTAAATTAGGTTTTTTGACATCTTTTCAAAGAATAATAATAAATCAGATTCTAAAGATTTTATAAGATTATCTTTACTTTGAATATCTATTTATTGTTTAGATTTATTATTAAGAATAATTTAGGAAATCTCTATTGAATTAAATAAAATTAAATACAAAAACTAAAAATAAATACGATTAAAGTATCTCCAAGATGACGGAGTGGTTTTTTTTAAGATGAAAGTGCCAATACCGGTGCATAGGAGGCACTATCGCTTCAGCTTGCCCAGTTTTGTTGGTTCTTTGGAGTTTTGATGCTCTGTTTTTATGCGCATAACGTTACTCTACTTTAGGTTTAATGAAAGCCACATCTTTTAGCGGAAAAGACAAAAAAATAATAACTTTTTAATCAAATTAAATTTTTTAAAAAGTTATTTCTATTATTCGATTTAATTATGCGGTTTAACTTAATAACCGAATTAAAACGAATTAAATATTTTGTTTTGGATGCCTATTAGATTAGATTTCATGCTCTTACCGCAATTGATTATTTTGTTTTTTTTATAATATGTCTTTTTATTCCAATTTATTTTCGTATGTGATTTGAGACTTTGACAAAAGTTATTTTTTCTTCTTTTTGAAAAATTCCAATCATAACATATGTAGAAAAAATCTATATTTTTTTTATCATATAAATTATCTTATTATTTAATTTGTATATAAAAAATGTCATCAAGCAAAGATGAATGGGGGATCTAATTCTTAAAATTGATTATATGTTGATATAAATGGATATTAAATATTTTTTAAAAAATTTGATTGGTAATTAAATATTTGTGAATTAATGCTGATTTTACAAAAATTTCTTAAAATAACGAAAATGACATTAATGTGCCACAAAAATAAAAACGAAAAATGTACTCAAAAGCCGAAATTGTACTCAAAATTACTGAAATTGCCATTGTATTAGTTCAAAATTACATTTTTCAATTTAATCAATTTAATTATAAAGCAATGACAATTTGAGTAATATTGGAATTAATTTTAGAAATTCTCCTAAATGTAGATTTGATAGTTATCCAATTCTCACAAGCTCGTTTTTCTTAAGGTCGATTTGTTAAACTATATTTGTCTTTCTTTAAACTATCCTATGTACTATTATGTGCTTTTAATAAACAAATATAGTACATGTACGTAGACTTTGTAGACAAATTTATTTAATTTATGAACCCAATAAAATTGCTTGTCTAGGGTTAAGTCTAAGCTGACCTTTGAACCAACCAAATCCACTATCTGACCCTTAAATCGTCCTTAAGGGTTTTGATATAGTATAAGAAAATGTTTTAGAAGAAAGATAGAGGCACCTTCAAAGTTGTCTCACGTGTGTGTGACTGTGACCAAATCAAACTTTTTTTCTTCATACATTGGTGGAAAACAAAATAAAATATGATCAACAAAAGACATATACATATATTATAATATGCAGAAACATTCGCTGTATAAATCGTAAACTATATTTGGCTTTGTATTATGTCGTATATAATATGTTTTAACTTTAGATACGTATGTTTTTAGCTTGTAGGTGGAATTGATTAATTGGAAATAATAATATGATGGTTTTTGTTTTTAGCTTGTAGGTAGTAATGAAATAGTTTGGAGTATTGTATTTATTATAGAAATAGTCACTAAAAGTATAAATAGTTGACTATGTTGTATTAAAATATATAGACAAAAATCGAGTAGTTTTTAATAAGTTTATTGTTTTTGTTTAAATGTTTTCCACTTTGCATTCCGTTTAGTCAATATTTTCGTTTTTTTTATCTAAACTAATTTGGTTTATTTGACTAATTGGATTTCTTTGTTTGGTAAAATGTTTTGCTGTTATAAATAATTATGATATTTATATTATTCATATTTATCGCTTTACATAGTATTTTGATAATTTCATAAACTTTGTGCTTTTTTATTTGCAATATAATAAATATATCACATTTCAAAGCAAAATCGCATTTAAAAAATATATATTAAAAATCGATGAATTCTAAGAAGTTACAAATTAATAGTCCTTTATATAATTTGCAAATAATTATTATACGTACAAATATTAAAATTTATAATACTCTAACTTTTGACCAAGTTAAATTATTTTAATATTTTTAGATCTTTATAGTATGTGGAATAAAGTTAGATCTTTTAGATCTTTAATAGAATACCCGAATTGAACCAAATAAAACTTTGAAATTTAGACGCATATAAAGTTATGTTTTCTACTCTTACTATTTTTATTAATTTTCTCTTTTATAATATGAATGACTTGTGTTTTTTTTATTATCAGATAATGTCACACACATGTCTCGTAGTGATATGGTCCATGTATTAAAACACCATCTTAATTTGATTTGTGTGTATATTTATAAACATATAACTAAAAAAGTAAAGAGGTACATAGTAAGTTGCATACTGGTTCATCTTAAAAGACCAGCTTGTGACTACTAATAAATAGTTCTACAACATTGAGTCGATGTTTCATTCCACCATTATAATTTCATGCTCTAATTTTTGCCGCTCATGTCATTTTTAACATGCTAGTAACTTTTACCAAAAATAAAATTTGTAAGCAAAACAGAATATGCAATTGATTTTTCTTCTAATATAGTTACTATATGTATGGTTTAACCCATTAAAAACTTTGAAAATGTATGTACTTCTATGAAAACAAAAAAACTCAATGGCTGGTTGCTTTGTTTGAACCTTGTATAATGTTCCACACATGTTTCCTAGTGATAGAGTTTATGTCTATTGTGTTCAGTCCATGTATTAAAACACTAATTTATGATTTCAAAAAAAAAATGCTCATGCTTTAACTCTTCTTACGGTCAGGATATTAACATTTAAAACTCTAAATATATGTGTTTGCTTGGTATTGGTAATCGCTCTTGATACACAACTTTTTCCAAGAATCATTGCTCTTGCTTTATTCTTTATCATAAAACAAAGTTTGACTTTTTATTAGTGAGAAAAAATCTTCTTGTAACTAAATCATTAAGCTCCTAGTTTAAACAACTAAAACATCCTTCTCCGTCTTTCATTTGGTCTGATAAATAACCATTATGCAATAACTGTAACGCCCGTGAATCAAAAAGTGGATTTTTGGTTGATGCGTCGATCGACATAAGGTGAGTATATCAATCGACACACGTGTTTTGGACTTGTGAGAAGTCGTGTTCTGGACGTTACGTTGATCGACACAAAGGGTGTATGTCAATCGACGCGGGTTGATTTTGAACCGACATGTTCGATTTTAAATTGTCTGATTCGCATGGTTGGTTAGGGGAAACTCTAAGGGCAGTATAAAAAGGGAGCATTCTTGTTTAGGCTGCTTTTTTGGGCAGAAAATACTCAGAAATTAGAGTGGAGAGAGAGGATTTTCGTGGGTTGTGAGAGAGGAGAAGAGATTATCGTTTTGAAGACAGTTCTGGCCCGTTCTAGAAGAGTAGAGGGACAAACAGTCTAATCAGATCGGATAGGAGTGAAACGTCTAGGGTAAGTTCTCCACTCTCGTATCTAGCTTTGGGAGAAATCGGTTTGTCATTTGGATTAATATTCTGAATGTTATCGTTGTTCTACTAAGGAAGGTTTGTGCAGTTTTGGGTATGCGATCAGTCCACTTCGAGGGAGGATTTCCGTCGAACCAGAAGGACTTAGGAGACTATCCACATGCTGTTTGAAAGCTCTCTCTGTATAGTTTCTAGATCAGATTTTAGATCCTAATTCTGAGGTAATCTCTGTTCACTGTGTGCTTTTGAAATCAGTGAGTCGTTTTCTGAAACTCTATTTCGGTTTATGTAGTTTTTGGAGAAAGGATCGAGGTTTTGTTGGTTCATGAGGAAGTAAAGATAGATCAGAGGCTGTAGGTGAGAGAGGGGTCTCTCTTCGTAGTTGTTCTTGTCTAGAATCGATCCCGAATCGAGGTGAGTGCGTGACCATGGCTTATCTGGGTAAAGGATTGATAGGATACGATTGTTTGTGGTTGTTTTGGTTGGATTTTGTGTTTTTACTTGGTGGATTTTTGTGCAGGAGATGAAACTGTCGAGTTTCTTGGTTTTGCATTTTGGTGTTCATCGACACAAGTGGTGTGTGTCGATCGACATAGTCTCGTGAAGTGTGTGTTGAACGACACCAGTGGAGTGTGTCCATCGATACCATCAATTTGACATATTGAACGTGCTGTTTTCTCGTTTGGTTAATGTGTGATGCATTGTTGATTGTTCATCTTGGTATTGTATCTTTTCTTATACATGTGTGTATAGCCTAGTAGATGGGAGGACCGTCTCACTGAGTAGTTGTGATAATACTCATGCATCTCTTATAACCATGTGATGCAAGTAAAAGCAAAGTGTGATCATGGAATTATGGCGAGGACGAGGAGGATTGTAACGCCCGTGATCCAAAAATAGGATTTTTGGTAGGGTGTCGATCGACACCACAGAGTGTGTCGATCGACACGGGTGTTTTGACTCGCGAGGAGTCAGGCAGTGAAGGTTGTGTCGATCGACACAGTCTGTGTGTGTCGATCGACAGGGGGTTAAATCGAACCGAGTGTTTGATTTGTTAATCTCGCGGTTTGGCGTCGGTTTAAGGAAACCCTAGGGGGATTCGTATATAAGTGTTTTGGTCGAGCTGGGGCCGCAGGGAAGAGATCAGAACGTGAGTTAAGAGAGAATTAGGGTCTTGAGAGGATTTGAGAGCAACAAGGGGATTAAGGTGGATTTTTCCTTGGTTTCTCAATCCTAAAGTGTTGTTGTTGTGTTTGGGAGGTGCTAGAACGTGGAGAACTATTGGATTGGCGGTTTTTCCAGATCGAATCAGAGGCATTTGTGTTAGGTTTCTGGTGTTCTTCGTGTTCTTCATCCTCATTCTTCCAGAATCAAGTGAGTGCGTGACCGTAGGTTCTCGGATGTAGGAATGGATGGAATACATTGATTTCTGTGTGTTTGGTGTGGAATTGCTGTGGATTTGTGCTGGAAAGCGATCTGTAGGCCTGAGATTCGTTCCATGAGAGGATAGGTTCGATCTTAGGGTTCTGCAGGTCCGTGTCGATCGACAGGACTGTTGTCTGTCGATCGACAGAGGGACAGAATTGTCTGTCGATCGACACCTAGAGGTTGTGTCGATCGACAGAGATGCTGCTGTCCTGTTTTGTGCTGTTGATTGTCTATGCATTGTTGAGTGATAATCCTGGTAAAGAGAAAATGTGATCGTGGAATCGGGCAAGGAAGAGAAAATGATCCAGCGTCTCGGTTGATTGCGTTTATGTTGAATTGCTAGGATGTTAGCGTGGGTTAGTGATTCTGGAATTGAGATTGAACTGGTCTAGTTATGGAATTGGATAATTGTTTGAATTGATTTATGCTGGTTATGTGCGATTTGTTAGTTTAACACGTTTGCTGATAATTGTTGAGAATTAGTATTTATGGGAATACTAATTCGATGTTTTAAAAAAAAAAAAAAAAAACGGGTCGGGTTGTTTCAATTTGGTATCAGAGCCCTTACGGTTCTAGGGCGGGAGAACTTAGTAACTGCATGTATTGCTGATTGTGTAGAATAGTGTTAATTGATTATGTGAGTTAGTCAGTTGATTGTTACTTGGGTTTGGAGTCCTGGATCATCTTCTCCGAGCCTTCAATATGATTCCACGGTAAGTGTGTTCGTTTATGATTTCTGTTTCTAATGCCTAGTCTGCTGTGAGCAGTCAGTGGGAGATGGCTAGTGGAGTGAGAGGCAGAGGTCGTGGTGCCCGTGGGGCTAGAGGGCGTGGTCGTGGTCGTGGTCGGGGACCGGCGGTTGATCCTGTTGAGTCGAGTGGGACTCAGGAGGCCACGCATGAGGAGGTTGCAGAGTCGCAGATACCTCCAGAGCCAGTGGGTGGTACAGAGTTAGCCAGTGTGGCACAGGGCCCAGGTGGGGGTCCTGGCGGGGGCGATGCTCAGGGTCGGTTAGACCGTTTGGAAGCGATGATGCTTCAGGTTCTTGAGCGGTTGCCAGGTGGGGCACCGGCTCAGGGGTATGCTCCGGGTGTACAGCCAGGGGCGGCTGGTGTTGAGCCGTTAGCGGCGGGTGTTCAGCCAGCAGTGGTCTGGGGGCAGCCAGGTGTGGCAGCTGCAGAGGAGGCTCCTTCCTACCTGAGGATTTTGGAGCAGATGCACATGATTACTACTGGGTATTTCTCGGGCGGTGCTAAGCCTGAGGAGGCTGCTGCATGGAGGAGCCGTCTGGAGCGTAATTTCCAGGCGCTGAGGTGTCCCGAGGGATACAGGGTGGACCTTGTGGTTCACTATTTGGAGGGTGATGCACATCTGTGGTGGAGAGGTGTGACGAGCAGGAGGCCGCAGGCGGGTATGACTTGGGTGGATTTCTTGGCGGAGTTTGATGCCATGTATTTTCTGCAGGAGGCGGTGGACCGGATGCAGGCGCAGTTCTTGGCGCTGACTCAGGGAGTGAGTTCGGTCCGGGGTTATGATGAGCAGTTCGGTCGGCTGTTGGTATATGCTGGTAGAGAGTTTAGGAGCGAGGAGTCCCAGATCAGGAGGTTCATGCAGGGACTTCGACCGGTGCTGAGGACACTGTGCAAGGCTCGTAAGTACGCCACGAGGGCGGAGTTGGTTGATATGGGGACGGAGCTGGCTGCAGCGCTTAGCCCACCGGTGCAGCAGCAGTAGCAGAGGAGGCCGCAGCAGCAGCAGGCAGGTGCGAGCCGGGGCGGTAAGCCGGCTCAGGGACAGAAGAGGAAGTGGGAGGGCTCTTCGGGTTCCGGTCAGAGGGCCCAGAGTGGTCAGAGTGGTACGGGGTGCTATGGTTGTGGGAGCACGGAGCACCGGGTGGCAGATTGTCCGAAGAGGAGAGAGGTTCGGACTACACAGGCGTGTTTCCATTGCGGAGAGACGGGGCATATTAGGGTGAGGTGTCCCAAGTTGCAGATGGCAGTGGCAGTGGTGCATCCGGTGCAGGGGGCGGCAGTTGATGTGCAGCCGTTGAGACAGCTTGCTGCGCCGCGTGTGTTCACTTCGGCGGAGACGGGGGGTCCTAGCGCTAGGCCGATCACAGGTACTTAAACCTTAACTTGGTGAATTTCCAATTTTTAACGAGTGAATTGCTTGTTTTGGGAGTCTTGTATCTGTGATAATACTTTTGGCTCTGTGACACATGAATGGTGTAGGGACCTTAGTAGTAGGCGGGCGTGATTCCCATGTCTTGTTCGATTCTGGAGCTTCGAATAGCTTCATTACACCGGAGTGTGCGGAGTGCAGTGGGATCCGGAGCGATTCCGGGGAGCAGCCGGGAGTGGTTAGGGTGGCTGGAGGGAAGACCTTGGCTACTTTCGGGCGTGCTTGTGGAGTAGAGGTTCTGGTGGCAGGAGAGGTCATGCCGGCAGATTTGGTTATCAGTCCAGTGGAGTTATACGACGTCATTTTGGGGATGGATTGGCTGAATCGTTACAGGGTTCATCTGGATTGTCGTCGAGGTAGAGTGGTGTTTGAGCATGAGGCGGGGAGGTTGGTCTATCAGGGCATCAGGCCGACTTCCGGGAGTTTGATGATTTCGGCGATTCAGGCTGCGCAGTTGATTGATAAGGGCTGTGAGGCGTACTTGCTGACGATTGTGATGCCAGAGTCTGTTGGGGAGGTCGCTTTGGTTGATATTCGGGTTGTCCGGGATTTCCAGGATGTGTTTCAGTCGTTGCAGGGATTGCCGCCGTCTAGGTCTGATCCTTTCACGATTGAGTTGGAGCCTGGGACTACTCCGATATCTAAGGCACCTTACCGCATGGCTCCAGCGGAGATGGCAGAGCTGAAGAAGCAGTTGGATGATTTGCTGGGTAAGGGGTTCATCCGACCGAGTAGTTCACCGTGGGGAGCGCCGGTGTTGTTTGTGAAGAAGAAGGATGGTAGTTTTCGGTTATGTATCGACTATCGGGGCCTTAACCGGGTTACTGTGAAGAACAGATATCCTCTGCCGCGAATTGATGAGTTGTTGGATCAGTTGCGGGGGGCTACTTGTTTTTCCAAGATCGATTTGGCTTCGGGATACCATCAGATTCTGATAGATGAGGCCGATGTGAGGAAGACGGCTTTCAGGACGAGGTATGGACACTACGAGTTCGTGGTGATGCAGTTTGGGTTGACGAATGCGCCAGCGGCATTCATGAGGCTGATGAACGGGGTGTTCCAGGAGTACTTGGATGAGTTCGTTATTATCTTTATCGACGATATCTTGGTGTACTCGAGGACTCCAGAGGAACATGAGGTTCATCTGAGGTTGGTTCTGGAGAAGCTGCGGGAACAGAAGTTGTATGCGAAGCTCAGTAAGTGCAGTTTCTGGCAGCGGGATATGGGTTTTCTGGGGCATGTCGTGTCTGCCGAGGGAGTTTCAGTGGATCCGGCTAAGGTCGAGGCTATTAGGGATTGGCCGAGACCGAGGAATGCGACGGAGATCAGGAGTTTCCTTGGATTAGCTGGGTATTACCGGAGGTTCGTCAAGGGTTTTGCGAGTATGGCGCAGGCGTTGACGAAGTTGACGGGTAAGGATGTTCGGTTTGTGTGGTCTGCGGAGTGTGAGGAGAGCTTCGGGAAGCTGAAGGAGATGCTGACTAGTACTCCAGTATTGGCGTTGCCTGATGCGGGCGAGCCATATGTGGTGTATACGGATGCATCTGGTGTGGGGTTGGGGTGTGTTCTGATGCAGCAGGGGAAGGTGATTGCTTATGCTTCGAGGCAGTTGAGGAAGCATGAGTGCAATTACCCTACACATGACTTGGAGTTGGCTGCAGTGATCTTCGCCCTGAAGATCTGGCGATCTTACCTTTATGGCGGGAAGGTCCAGGTGTTCACGGACCACAAGAGCCTGAAGTATTTCTTCACTCAGCCAGATCTGAACCTGAGACAGAGGCGTTGGATGGAACTGGTAGCGGATTACGACCTGGAGATTGAGTACCATCCGGGGAAGGCTAATCTGGTTGCAGATGCGTTGAGTCGGAAGAGGGTTGCTTCGGCTCAGGAGCGGGATTTAGAGGAGCTGGCGAGCGAGATTGGCGCGTTGAGCCTGTGTGTTATCTCGCAGGAGCCGTTGGGGTTAGAGGCAGCTAACCGAGCGGACTTGCTGAGCAGAGTTCGGGTAGCTCAGGAGAAGGATCAGGGTTTGATTGATGCTTCTCAGCAGGCGGGTTCAGAGTATCAGGTCTCCGGGAGTGGGATGATACTGGTGAACGGTCGGGTCTGTGTACCCAAGGATGAGAGTCTCAGGCAGGAGATTCTGGGTGAGGCTCATTCGAGCATGCTGTCGATTCATCCTGGAGCGACCAAGATGTACCGGGACTTGAAGAGGTACTATCACTGGGTCGGGATGAAGAAGGACGTTGCGAGTTGGGTTTCGAGGTGCAACGTGTGTCAGCTGGTGAAGGCCGAGCATCAGGTTCCGAGCGGGTTGTTGCAGAGTCTGCCTATGCCGGAGTGGAAGTGGGATATGGTGACTATGGACTTTGTGACAGGTTTGCCGATCTCGCGGACTTACGATGCGATCTGGGTGATTGTGGATCGTCTGACCAAGACATCACATTTTCTGGCCATTTAGAAGACTGATGGGGCTGCAGTGTTGGCTAGGAAGTATGTGCGGGAGATTGTGAGGTTGCATGGGGTGCCTGCGAGCATTGTGTCAGACAGAGATCCGAGATTTGCTTCGGAGTTCTGGGGAGCTTTTCAGGCTGAGATGGGCACGAAGGTGCATATGAGTACGGCATATCATCCTCAGACGGATGGGCAGTCTGAGACGACGATTCAGACATTGGAGGACTTGCTGAGGATGTGTGTGTTAGACTACGGTGGTCATTGGGCAGATCATCTGAGCTTGGTAGAGTTTGCGTACAACAACAGTTATCAGGCGAGTATTGGGATGGCTCCGTATGAGGCTCTGTATGGGAGGCCATGTAGGACACCATTGTGCTGGACTCAGGTGGGGGAGAGGAGCATTTTTGGTGCAGATTTCGTTCAGGAGACGACGGAGAAGCTCCGTGTCTTGAAGCTGAACATGAAAGAGGCTCAGGATCGGCAGAAGAGTTATGCCGATAAGCGGAGGAGGGAGTTGGAGTTCGTGCTGGGAGATGTGGTGTATCTCAAGGCAGCCATGTTGAGGGGTCCTAACAGATCCATTGCAGAGAACAAGTTGAGTCCGAGGTTTATGGGTCCGTTCAGAGTGGTTGAGCGGGTTGGGACGGTAGCTTACAGGTTGGAGTTGCCACAGAGTATGAGGGCTTTTCACAACGTCTTTCATGTTTCGATGCTGCGGAAGTGTCTGCATGAGTCGGAGGAGGTGTTGGCTAGGATCCCGGAGGATCTTCAGCCCAACATGACATTAGCGGCGAGGCCTGTGAGGATTCTCGAGAGGAGAGTCAAGGTTCTACGTCGTAAGAGGATACCATTGTTGAGAGTCGTGTGGGACTGCGATGGTGTCGAGGAGGAGACTTGGGAGCCGGAGGTGAAGATGAAGGCTAAGTTTCCGAAGTGGTTCGAGAAGCAAGCGGAGGCTTGAATTCTTTCTGTTGATGTTTCGGTGTTTTGTAGTAGCATGCGGCTACAGTTGTTGTATCTTTTTCGTGTTGTTGTAACGAATGTACGTTTTGAGTATTAATAAGATATGTTTCTTATTATTGTTGGATCGTATGATGCGAGTTCATGTGTAGTGACCTAGTGGGGGTTACGGTAACCTAGTGGGGGGTTACAGCGAGAGTTAACATTTTCAGTGGGGAAATGTCATGGTGAGCCATGGGGGTGTGTCGGTCGATAGATGTCTATGACGGCACGCTGCAGAGCATTGCTCTCTAGGGACGGTGGGTTCCTGTAGATATGAGGGATAGTGGATCTCTCCAGGGGATAGTGGTTTCCCTGCATGCATTCGAGAGGATAGTGGGCCTCTCTAGGGACGGTGGGTTCCTGTATACTTGAGGGATAGTGGATCTCTCCAGGGGATAGTGGATTCCCTGCATGCACTCGAGGGGTAGTGGACCTCTGGGGACGGTGGGTCTCCTACATGTACTTTGAGGGATAGTGGGTCTCTCTAGGGAATAGTGGATTCTCTGCACACTGTAGCTCAAAGGGTGACGATCCTGCGAGTAGGTGTGGTGTATATGTGTACGGGTCATGAGTATGAGTATGAGCAATAGCGTCTGAGCAGGTTGCAAGTGGGCGACCGAATGGCCATCGGGGATCGAGAAGGATCTCAGGTGGGTTGACCGGTGGGGTCAGGTGTATGGGTTGGATGGTAGGGTCTGGTCTAGGGTTAGTATTTGTGCTGGAACCTCGATTCGGGCAATTTCGGAGAGTAATGTAGCGTCCTGGTCGTGCATGTTCTTGTCTGATTGTTGCACGATCAGTTAGTCCTTTATGCCGGGTCTACGGTGGGTCGGGCATGTTCTTGTCTGATTGTTGTTCGATCGATCGGGCAGACTGAGCCGGGACTACAGCGATACATTGTGGTGTATCTCCGGGAAGGTTGGGTCGGGTTTCTGAGCTTAAGTGGTGACCTTAGCACGGATCTGAGTGGTTATTGGCTTGTGATTCGAGGACGAATCCTTGTCAGTGGGGGAGAATTGTAACGCCCGTGATCCAAAAATAGGATTTTTGGTAGGGTGTCGATCGACACCACAGAGTGTGTCGATCGACACGGGTGTTTTGACTCGCGAGGAGTCAGGTAGTAAGGTTGTGTCGATCGACACAGTCTGTGTGTGTCGATCGACAGGGGGTTAAATCGAACCGAGTGTTTGATTTGTTAATCGCGCGGTTTGGCGTCGGTTTAAGGAAACCCTAGGGGGATTCGTATATAAGTGTTTTGGTCGAGCTGGGGCCGCAGGGAAGAGATCAGAACGTGAGTTAAGAGAGAATTAGGGTCTTGAGAGGATTTGAGAGCAACAAGGGGATTAGGGTGGATTTTTCCTTGGTTTCTCAATCCTAAAGTGTTGTTGTTGTGTTTGGGAGGTGCTAGAACGTGGAGAACTGTTGGATTGGCGGTTTTTCCAGATCGAATCAGAGGCATTTGTGTTAGGTTTCTGGTGTTCTTCGTGTTCTTCATCCTCATTCTTCCAGAATCAAGTGAGTGCGTGACCATAGGTTCTCGGATGTAGGAATGGATGGAATATATTGATTTCTGTGTGTTTGGTGTGGAATTGCTGTGGATTTGTGCTGGAAAGCGATCTGTAGGCCTGAGATTCGTTCCATGAGAGGATAGGTTCGATCTTAGGGTTCTGCAGGTCCGTGTCGATCGACAAGACTGTTGTCTGTCGATCGACAGAGGGACAGAATTGTCTGTCTATCGACACCTAGAGGTTGTGTCGATCGACAGAGATGCTGCTGTCCTGTTTTGTGCTGTTGATTGTCTATGCATTGTTGAGTGATAATCCTGGTAAAGAGAAAATGTGATCGTGGAATCGGGCAAGGAAGAGAAAATGATCCAGCGTCTCGGTTGATTGCGTTTATGTTGAATTGCTAGGATGTTAGCGTGGGTTAGTGATTCTAGAATTGAGATTGAACTGGTCTAGTTATGGAATTGGATAATTGTTTGAATTGATTTATGCTGGTTATGTGCGATTTGTTAGTTTAACACGTTTGCTGATAATTGTTGAGAATTAGTATTTATGGGAATACAAATTCGATGTTTTAAAAAAAAAAAAAAAAAACGGGTCGGGTTGTTTCAAGGATGATCTAGAGACTCAGTTGCTTGCGAATCGTTATGCATTATTTAAAATTGCTAGGTTGTTAGTAATTCTAGAATTGTATTGGATTCTGATTGGTTATTGAATTGGTTATTGTTTATTGGTTAGTCGATTATTGTTTTGGTTTAATGGTTTGATTGTTCTGCTAGTTGTCTTGTTTGATTATTGGATGTTGAAAGTTAATATTTATGAAAACATTAATTCGAACCCAATATTAATTAAAAAAAAAAGGATCGGATTGTTTAGTAACTAATTCCAAAAGCCATTGGTCATCATCACTGACTCTCTTTCTCTTTTTACGCTCTCCCATGTCATATATACGATCACAAAAACATACCAATACCGATATAATTCATCAAGATAGAAATCATGTACATACACGACTCTACATATGTATGTGTTTGTTGTGCATATACAAGCCTTACTTTTCTTTTTATTAAAAGAGCATGTACAAACACATTAAATGCATATATTATATACGAATTTAGAATTTAGAATTCTAAAGGGGTTTGTGAACCGATATTTATATGAATTTAGAATTTTATTATTGATAAGCTAGTTAGTGAACCGTTGTATACGAATTTGGAATCTTATAATTGATAAAGGGGTAATTGATTAACAACAATGATCTTTCGTTTGAAAGCAACTAATTCGGTTGAAAGCAAATTTTTTTTTTTTGCTTTATTTACTATTTCTGTACATCGTTCGTTTAGAATTAGAGCTTTCAATCGAGTCTGCTATCCAAATATATAGATATAACTTTTTATTTCTTCTCAAATGATTGTAAATGTCTTCAATTTATAAAAAATACTTATTATTAATTAATAATAACAATACTCATCATTCAAAATACCCTTACTACAAAAAAAAACTAAAAGCATTTGAACACTCATCATTGACTTCACACAATCTAAAACACTGAAAACTATATTTGAAAATTAAGACATCAAGTGGTATTCGAATGAAACTGGGAGACCTGTAAATTGGCTAAGAAACAAACTAAATTTAGAATTTCTTCAATAACCCAAAACACATATAATTATGAGACAATAAACATCAATAACGGTAAACAAAAAAAAGAAAATGAAATCTAACAAACCCTATTACATAGATTAAAGAGAAACTAAGAATTCTTTACGGAAACCAAATTAGAAAGATTTTAAGGGAGTAATGAAAATCATGGGCCAGAACGTGAGAGCATATCTTGTAGTTGTGATTGGGATTGGTTTTTCCGTCGTAATTGTTATTTGTTTTCTTCTCCTCCGTCAAACAATTTAAAAAATAAATATAACCTTCGTCGGGAAAGGATACATGTCGAATCACAGATTTGCCTAGTTTAGTAACAAAAAGAAACACAAGTTAAATTAAGTAATTTAAACGGTAGTATAACTACATAAACGAAATTCGACATAGATACATCAGAAAATAAAATAGATTAAAAACCATGAAAAAAAAAAGAAATAGATTAAGTCAATTTATGAACTCTTATGAAATTTTAAAGAAGTATATTATATATTATAAATCAAAATTAACTCCGCATCCTAAACTAATTGATTTTCATGGCAGAATTTTTTTTTTGAAAATTGAAAGACTTTGTCATATTAATATAAAAAATTATAATTTCTTTGGCAACTATGGTTTATTACGGTTTTCAAACTATAAAAATACTAAAAAGAAGGAAGAAAAATTATGGTAGCAAAAAAAAAAAAAAATTTACATCATTGACATGGGAAGGACATTTACATGATTCTACATGTTCTATCTTCGGGTTTGTTATTGTCTCTTGAAGAGGCAGATGCTGTAGTTGATGATGACATGACAAAAAAAAATACATTCAAGACAAAAAACAAAAGAAATCATACGAAATGAAATATGTCGATTAGCAAATATACCTTGTTGAAGAACTAAACCCGCACCCATCACGTAAACCAAACAAAATCTGCTTTGAAAACCTCTACAAAAACAAAACCCGAAAGTCAGAATTGATTATCTATGGAATATTATGCATACAAAAAGAAAGTAAAAAAAAAATAGCCAGCAAAAATCTATGAACAAAACAACTAACGAATATAGCATTATATATATAGTTCCCATAGATTTAGGGTTTTGCTAATAATTAAAAAATTGGGCCGTTTTTAAAGCATTAATTAAAAAATAATTTTTTATTTAATAAGATTGATTAGATAATTAGTTAATAAAGATTTTTCGTAAATCTCGGTGATGATAAAAATATACCAACAATAGGATATATTCCTTAAAAACTAAGAATATACCAGATTTAACTAAACAATTCCGGAATATATAATATTGTTATAAAATATTAAATTTTGGAAATTATATTTATGGGATTTAAAAGTTAATAGAAATATCATATTGCTATTTTTAAACAATGTTCAAGAAAGCGCTAGGCGCTAAGCAGGCGATGACCCAATGCCTAGTGCTTAGAATGCCTAATCGGATCCTAGGCGATTTAATAGGCGGTCTAAGCGTTTACAAAAATACATAATGTATTAGATATAAATAATAAAATTTATTAGAAACCATAATTTATAACTAATAAATTTATATTGTATTTATATTCATCATTTTATAGCCAAATACATAAAATTTTATGATTTATATATTAAAAATTTTATATTATTTTATTGTTATAATACCATAATATTTTAACGGCAAAAACGGTAATCGCCACGGTCTATAGGGGCCTAGTGCCAAAACCCCGCCTAGAAGAACGCTTAGAACGTTTTTTAGAACAAAAAATTTAATTGGTATTTATGTTAAATGTCTATAACTGATCATATGATTAATCAATAACAATTTTGATGATATATTATGCGTGACTTTGTTAAAGAAAAAAATTGATAGTGCAATAATTTTTATAGCATATAAGGAAAGTATGATTAATACAATGGCATGTCATTTTTAAAGTCAAAAGCAATTGAATATTACTCCATTGTATTTTGACTTATAAGAAGTATGAAACATTGTCAAGATTCGTGTGTTATAGGGATATTATGAATCATTGTCATTAACTACTTTCTAAATCTTCTTAATTTTTTTAAAAATATTAAATGATTTCTAAAATTTAATTACCAACATTTGACATAATGTCGAATTAAGAATAATACATAAAATAACGAAAACATATTTGGGAACTTCTTCCCATCATTCTTTGGTTTAATTATGGTTGGACTTTTTTTTTTTTGGTGAATAACTATGGTTGGACTTTGATATACGTTTTGAATAATTTGTTTTTCTAAAAACGTTTTGACTTATAGTAATAAACCCGGATATAAATTTAAGAGAATGTCCGAAATTGATCTCAAAATTACTCAAATTGTCATCGCATATGTCCAAAATTATCCTTTTCAATTTAATTAATTTAGTTATAAAGTAATAACAATTTGAGTAATATTGACATACATTTCGAACATTCTTTTATATGTACTTCTGTTTTAATATTATAGAGATTTGTATTGAAGTGTCTCCTTCTACTCTACCATAATAATGCGGTGAACCGGCGCCGTTAAGGGCTTACGTGGGTATCCTCACCTACTCGGCAATGAGGCAAATTTCCACTGAATGCCACCTTCTTTATATATTTATTTATCACAAATTGCTTTCTTTTTTTTTTTTGTTAAAGATACAAATTGCTTTTTTCCATGACAAAAACATAAATTATATTATTCAGGTTTCTAATAATGGTTATTGCGTAACAAAATGTAGTTAAAAAAATAGTAAAAAATATATTGTTGTTTTGGATACGTTCCATTTTGCTATGCTCTACAAAGGCTCGTGCCTATGAGGTAAAGAAAGAGGTATTTGCCTAGAGTTCCCAAATCATATATACATTTAGGGACCCAAAATCATATATCTCATTCATAGTCTCGTGGTTAAACATATTATAATGGGATCCTCCATCACTTGAGTTCAAATCATATTTTCTTCCAATCCTTCTTGTATTTTATATTTCATAATAAATTTTATCTATTTCAAATTTTGTTTCTAATTCTTTTATTGATTTTAATTTTTTTCATACCTCGGCTTTTTGTGACAAACACCAATATTTGCTACTTGATATTATATATATAAAAAAGTTTATGTGATAAATTTATTTATTTTTGTAAATATTTTAGATTTGTTTAATTGGTTTTAGAATTTGTTTATCATTATTTTTTTTCTAATAACTTCTATTGTTTAAAACTATACCTTTAAATTTTTGTTTTTAAAATGCCTTATTTTTCTAATTCGCCTCGGACCTCTACAAACCCTGGCACGACAAATCGATCGGAAACACTTGAACACCAGAAATTTGATAAAGAACGACAAGATGTTAGTCGACAAATTGGTTTAAACTTTAAGGATACGGTTATACACTAAACACATTTGAACGCCATAAATTTGATAAGGAATCGACAATATATATTTTATTTTTTTGTAATGAACATAATTGAACGCCATGAGGCCGAAGCTTTCTCCTCACTGGAAACCGAAGCAAAAGCTCTTCAATCATCAATTCAGAAGCTAGCCCTTTCTTGGTTTTACATCCATCATTTTTGAAGGCGATTGTAAGCTTCTTCATGATTCCCTACTTGGCTTATCTATTTGAGAGTCACAATCAGCAGAGATATTTTCCAATGGTCAAAGAAGTTTCGAGATTGTCACTTCACTCATGCCACAAGAAAGTGTAACGAGGTTGCTCATATGTTTTTTTTTTTTTTTGATAATCACGTAGTGATCCGGATTTTTACCAGCCGACTAATCTCTCTAGGATGAGTGTAGCCGTCGAGTAGTCCACTCACCAAGTTTTCTAATGGACCTAAAACGTGATACCATTTCGACTGGCCAAATGGGAGGGATTAGAGAATTTCGCGCTTGAAGGGAACTGAACTCTGGCCTAGACCCACATAGCAACTCTTCTCCCAAGTGGAAACCACTAGTCCACCATCACTTGGTTTTTTTTTTTTTTTGGTTTTAACTTTTAAGGTTGCTCATATATATAGTCATATGTTAGCTAAGTTTACTACTCCATCTTTAAAATTCTATTCTGATTGTAATGACATACCTTTATGGCTCATGCCATGTTTGTACCATGACTACATTTGTTCTCGAGTTACATGAAAGGTTAAAGTTTACCGGAAAAAAAAAAACTGAGCGTCATGAACACAATTTTTCGACAAAATGTTAGTCGATAAAGTGGTTTAAAGATACGGTTATACATCAGATTAATCAATACAGTTGGACCGTTGGACGCCATAATTAAATTTGACAAAGAGCGACAAAATATTAGTTTGACAAATTGGTTTAAAGATACGCATATACGCTAGATCAATCAACTTTAGATTCCCATTATATATTTTATAATATTCATATTCATATATATATATATATATATATATATATATATATATATATATAATTGGTTCTTTTAACCATTTGCTAGTAGATGGAATCGAATGTTGGTAGAAAAAACCGCATATATAAAATGTTAAACACTCGAGTAAAGACATTTCTTGAGTTTCATTAGTTTGTGTATTTCGGAACTTTTGCTTTTATTGTTTTTTAAATAGCTAACAAATATTTTACAACATTTTTCTTATTTCAACTACATATATGTACATACATCTTAAATCATATCTTATTACATAAAAGATGATGCACACGATGAGAACGCGACACGTAAACAAAATTATGATCTCATGTGTAATTCTGAATTTAGATTGTGACATGTATCAATATTAACAAAAAAAATTAAAATTAAAATAAGAAATATATTCTAAATATGGATTATGGACTAATTAAAAAAAAGAAAAAATCATTCTACTAAAATATGTAATATTTCTTAATTTTTATTTTACAAAATATATTATTTTCATTATAAATTTTCTAAATAGTTAAAGACAAAAGAAAATATCATATTTATAAGTGTGATTTTGCTAATATAATAACGTAGACGAGACAAATTTAGTATGAGATAAATATAATAAATTGACTATTTAATAAAATATAATAAAATAAATATTAAATATTTTTGCTAGTCTTAATTTAGAATCTAATTATATTTGTCAAATTATAGGCGTTATAAATTTTAAAATCAAAAATATCTACCGCAATGCGTTTTTATATCAGGATGACACGTAAACAAAATTATAACTCACAAGATCGCGACATATATCTAATATTGATCATATGAAGAATCTGTTAAAACATAAAATTAACTAAAAAAAATAATAAAATTAAAAATGAAAAGTAATTGTCAAGTTACTAATCAAATAATAAAAAGTTGTTATGAATAAGAGAAAGAGAGAAGGAATTGTGTTGTCTTATTCCATCAATAATGGAGAGTATATATAGGATTACAAATACTTGGAGAACAAGTATAACTTAGGGAACAAGTTAATCTAGAACATTCTAGAATATGGGCCTATAATGGGCATCCATCTAGTGGGTTTATAACACTCCCCCTTGGATGCCATTATAGTAAAAATATTTTTAATGCGCATAAAATGTTGCCTCATTAAAAACCTTACCAGGAAAACCCAATTGGGACAAAACAATGGTTAAGGGAAAAAGAGTGCAACGCACTATTTTTCCCCCTGATGAGTGCACAACTTGATATCTTTGTGACGACGTACCCAAATGTTGAACTTGCATCTTCAAAGGACTAACTGGAAGTGTCTTGGAAAATAAATCCGCCAAAACTTCACTTGAACGAATATGTAGAACATGTACATCGCCTTTCTTCTGCAACTCATGTGTCTTTTAGATGATTCATCTGGATCATTCTTTTTGTTTCTCTCAATACCATCAATGTATGATATACATTTGGGAGATTGATAGAGTTTCATATATCATTGTAATGATAATACTTTTCTTTAAGTGTCTATCATTTGTGTGTTCTTTGATGTCTCATTAAAAACTTTTCATAGAAAAACCCTATGGGATAAAAACTATGATAAGAGAAAAAGAGTACATCCACGCTCATCATTATATTTCTCCCCCTCGGAAACATCTTCTTCTAGATATGAATTCCGATCTTTCGAAATTACTATAAACATAGCTTTAAAACTCATATAATTGTTATATAATATCTCAGATTATTAAACTTCTGGTCTATACCATCTTTTCCTTTATCATACATAATCTCATTGCATTTTATGTATGGTACTTCAAGACCAAACATATATGAGCATTTTTTGTAAAATCCTCTAAGGATTTATTGAGATAATATCTTTTGCGCTACATGTTTAACTTGAGATATCTGAAGATACATTTAACTTTCCAAGGTATATTCTCAAATCTTTTCTTCAGATATTAATCTGATAAGGAGTTCTAGTGGTGTTCAAATCATCACATACATTGCTATTATAGCAAATCATTTACAAAATCTCCTTACATTGAATCTTCTGGACTTTCATAAATATCATTATCTAGTGATCTTTTATCATATATTATTATCATCGTACTACTTGTGATAACTCTGCTGGAGTTTCGATGATCTTCAATTAAGAATCACTTTATCAAAATCTTTTGATAAATACATGATTATACCCCATGTTACGTATTTTCTATTCATTCTATTAAATAGAGTTCCCGGGAACATAATTCTGATACCGTTAATCCTTCGGGGATTGTATCTTTTACATCCTTCAAGGATTGCAATCATATGTAATTATCCAGTGTTCAATAACATATTGCCAGACTTATAAGGATTGCTTCCACCACAAGAGAACATATCCCTTCATAAAATATTCATTGTCTTTGTGACAATTTCACTATCTTTACACACAAAGACTCATTTATTTCCACTGGTTTTACACTTCAGGTGCATAGATTACTGGTCTAATTCTCTGCAAGAGATAATACGTCTATTTCTTCTTTTCACTTTGGAGAATCATTGTTTTGTGTACACTTCTCAATAGACTTTCCTTATGATCCTCTTATTCATAAAATCAACTGCTCATATCATGCAAAATATTACGTCATCGATTTGCTTTTTAGTTCCATTTTATTTCAAACATGACATAGCTAGCTAGCTCTCTTCATCATCAAGTACTTGAATATTTTTATTCGTCATGTTTATGTCTCTTCTAGAACTCATTCGGTCTCCTCTGGAGATCATTCGAAATCTTTTTTTCCTCGATCTGGTCAATCTCATTTTGCTCATTTTCTTATCTGAGGATTTATATATTAGGAACCAAATATGTCTATCACGCTTCATGCGATCTTTTAGACTCACTAGCAGTTTGATATTGTCCTTCCGGAACATCAATTCTAATTGGAGCATATACAGCTGGATAGGTGATTTCATCACTCTATTTGGGTCAGTAAATGCGTCTGGCAATCAATACGCTAAATTTGGAATTATCTTTTGGACTTCTAATTCTCATCATTTAGTCCAAGGATCATTGATAATTCATAGATACTTATATCTTTTTCCAGCTATTTTACTTTCTCCCCCTAATGTTGGAAAAACTGACTCATTTAAATGAGAGTCTTCAAACAAAGCCTTAAATAAATCCTTCTGGGATGGCTCTAGATACTTAGTATCATTCATATCCAACATATATTTTTATCCTCTTTTGAGGTCCCATCTTAAAGTGATTTGGTGGAGCACTTTTCACATTCAAAGATTCATATGGGAATTTTTTGGTTTCTGCCCTAAACCAATATTGATGGGGAGAACTATTATTTATTCATTGGTTTGATGCGAATCAATGGTACTATACCATTTTGTGTATAAACATTTTGTGTATGAACATGAACTTAGGATGTTCAACACTTATTCCAATGGACTATTGGTATGAACTCACCAGAATTATCATATCAAATTTTTTTTTGAAATGAATATATATCAAATAACTTCACAAACTTCAGGTTGCGGTTTGATGACAAGGATAAATGTGAATATCTAGTCGATGTATCCATTGACTTTATGCGTCAATCGAGTCAATGCGTCCACTGAATCGATGCGTCTATTAGAACCATAAGGAATCAAAATTTTCACATGGTGGGTGATCCGCCCATAACCATTTCCTTGTATATATTTCACATTACCTTTAGATTCCAAAATGTTTTTATCTGGTAAAAACCGCATTATCATATTGCTTTCTCAGCAAACAACCTATGATAAATCATTAAGAAGAAACTTCTAGTTCTTCATGGAATGTCCACATAAATTTTTTCGCATCATCATTAAACCAGGATGACCAATCCGGTTAAGCCAAATATTTAATCTCTTATTAAACATCTGGTTTACTTTTCATTCTTAGTAAACTTCTGGTTTACTTTGTTTCGCTTATCACTTACTCCTTTCAGGGGATATCATAATCAAAATTGCTTTCAGAAAATCAAAAGTGAGGCTATCACTTAGTAGCCATTTTCTCGGTGAATTTTATTTGGTCTTTTCTTTTATATGTAAGATATCATATTCACTTTAGGAAATTGACCAAAAATAGTCATACATGAATCATGAATTCTCATCAATAACTCATTAAAAATGTTCTCTCAACATAACTGAGTTAAATTCACTTACAGACTTCAAATCTTGTAGTCTTAACTATCACATTCTGGTGATCACACTTTTTCTTTGAGAATTGTTCGAAGAACCTAGTGAACATAATTCTTTAATTCTCCCCCTCGAGATGGTGAAACTTCAGGTTCATCAATCTCTAATTGCCACTCTAGAATCAACAACATTCTTTAATACTTGAGATTTGAGAGAGTATAACGCATTAATGATTTTAAATCGCGTTCTCATAGGCAAATTTTATATATGCTCTTCAGGAGCTTTCACTAAGCTTTATACTTCTTAATATTGTATTCACAATAGATTCTTTCATCTAAAGAAACCCCATAGGCAATACTATCTTTGTGCTCTTTTGGAGCATACATATGCTATTCTTTAGAATTCAATATGTTTCTCGTACTATCTTGTATAGTACCATCTTTATTTTCTCACTTCTATTGAAAATATGAGTTTTTGATAGATACTCTTTGATCTCGATATTGACCATTCAGAACAATCTTTATAGCCACATCTTTTGGCTTAATGTTATTCGTATGATCTTATGTATAAGACGTCACATTCACTTCAAGGAATGGACCATAATCGATTTCTTGCTATTTTCTTTTCACACTTCTGGTGAGAATTTAAGTTCTTGAAAGAAACCTCAAGACAACTTTTATAACCATTTCTTAGGCTAGTGATATTTTTCTTTTCTTACATACAATTTTACATTCACTTCAGGGAATATATGATAATCAATTAGATTTGACTCATGAACTATGAAAACATAACGATTTCTACTAATCATCAAATCAAAGAAACATATCATATATCACCATTAATTTTGATTCTATAGACATCGTCTAGGCTTTCACACATAAGTCTAAACTAACATGTTTACTCAGAAGATGATCAGCTGGCATGCTACTTAAATCAATATCATAGAGACGATCACGAAACATAAATTTTAAACTAAAATATTTCACGATAAGATAATTGAGATCGAATCTAATAATGCTAGACTTATAGTTTTAAATCATAAAGCATGGTGAGATATCGATAAAAACCAGAGTAACTAAAAGTATGTAAAAATCAGATCTACGATAAAAACATGTTGATTTCGGTAAATCAATAATACATTAGATTCAGCTTGTCAAAGCATGTGTCGATTATTATATAAAAGTATGGTTCGACTGTAATGTAACTATGCCATTAATTCTTTGATAAAATAATACTTATCTCGATGGTTGGGGACAGATACGACGGATACGACATCGAAGTATAGAGATGATGTCAAAGTATGTTGGATTAAGCAAGAGTCAATTCATCTGTCATCAATCGATAAATAGCATGAATCGATAAGACATATACCAAATTTTTTTTTTTTTAATAATGAAAGAGTAGATAATGCATTCGGTTTGAGAGAATTAAAACGAACCAGACAACTAAACCACAAGAAATCCAATTAAAATAAATTGATAATTCTAGTCTCCCACAACCTTCTATGGTTTTGAACTTAGTGACCTATTTGTTTTCATAACCAAATTAAAGACTAGACCGAATAAAAAACCAAACTAAATCTAAATAAACATATCTTTCACATCGAACAATAATTTTAAATCAAAGTTTTCATAATACTTCATCTAAGCTGTTATTAACTTATATGCAAATCCAATCTCAAAAATATGAAATAAGTTCCAAAATCAATTATGATACGTGCGAACTTAGCATCTTTGTAATTAAGAAACAATAAACAATAAAACATGATTGAACAATTCCGATTTTCTTCATGGCAATGAGCTAGATAATAAGCAATACCAAATTAACATGGAATTATGATAAGCATAATAGACATGCAATAATAACCAAGTTACATATTCGATCAATGTAAAAACTCATGCGATTACCTAGGATGTATTATACAATACAATTTAATTCCAGAACTAGATCTACTCTGTAAATTAAATTCTAACAAATTATTAAACAATAGTCAGACAATAAACAAACAGATCTCAACATAAGCAGATATGTGTATGCTAATATTCTTATTTATAAAATAATTAAATATACGTGTATTATCATATATCAGTTACTATGAATCATGTTCTGATTATAAGCGTGCTAAAATAAAAGCATAACGTGATACTTATCTTGATGGATAATGAATGAGATCGGAGATGCCGTCGATCATGGATTTCGGTGGAGATCTCGCTTTTCTCATATGGCTAGGGTTTTACTTAGTGGCTAGGGTTTTGTGCTCAGATGGCTAGACTATCGTGCTGATAACGTGTTATGAATAAGAGAAAGAGAGAAGGAATTGTGTTGTCTTATTCCATCAATAATGGAGAGTATATATATGATTACAAATACTTGGAGAATAAGTATAACTTAGGGATCAAGTTAATCTAGAACATTCTAGAACATGGGCCTATAATGGGCATCCATCTAGTGGGTTTATAACAAAAGTAAAATTTATAATATTATCAATAATAATTAAGAAACAAAGTTTAAGATGAAATATAGACATGACATAAGCGATAAAATAAATAAATAATGCATATAGAATAAAAATCTCAAATTAAAATAAATAGAAAGACGAATGATAAAAAAAGTATATAAATTGGAAAAACAAAAGTTAGAAAGGTTATAAAAACCTCAATTTAAAAGTTTAAAAATATACACAGCCATGCAAAAATAAAAATAAAAATAAAATCTATAAGAATACTTATTTTATCAATATAGAGTTACAGAATATCACAAAAAAATAGAAATTTTTTATCTATGACGCCATTGGTACTCTTCAAGTGTATGCATTGAAAATTCTATAAGTTAAAAAATAATAATATTATATTTACTATTATGTTAATATTGTATAAAATTTAGTGAGTATAAATTTATATGAGAAATAAAACGATGATATTAATAAAATATAATTATCAATCATGTACATATGTGATGGTTCACAACATTATTTATAGTTTTTATAAAGTTACTACCAAAAAATTTACTCTTTTTTTTATTTAACTATATAGTATTTTAGTAGATTTTCTATCACATAATCATAAATATTCATAATGGGTTAAAATTTATATTTTCTTTGTTATTAAGAATATGATTTAAATTCTGATAATATATATTTTTGAATTTGCATGATATATATTAGAACATGAATATAAATTGACTTCTTGTTAGGAATTTATATGATTGATTGATTGCTTTCTTGTTAACTTAAGACAGAGAATTTGATCACCGAGGAAAGTACCTCTCGGTTGGGAACCGTCTCCCACAACTACTTCCACTATTAAGCAAAGGGATTACACAAACACTCTAAGCGTTCTCTTTGTGTTTTAAGTGACAAACGAAGGACAACACAACAAATAAGAAAGACCAAAGAAACTTTATCTCTCAAAGAACCATGTTAGGGTTCTGTGTGAAGGACCTCTTCCCTTTTATATCCAAAGCCATGCTTCGATGTTTCCTTTTCTTGTAATACAAACAAGAGCCGATCTTTGTCACATATATGGGTTCTAGCTCATATTTGGCCCTAGGGATGTTAAATAGGGTTTCTCAGCCCAGCCCAGCCCTATCATTTGAAAACCCAGCCCTAAGTAAGCCCTAACCCTATATTAGCCCTATCATATTTCAAACAAAGGGTTTAAGCCCTGGGCCTATATAAGCCCTGTTTGATAATAAACAAAGTGCTTAAAAGTTAAATTTATTGAATTTGTTAATAAAAATTTATATTTAAATTTACAATGTGTTTTTTTAAAAACAAAACAATATATAAAATTAGAAACAAAATATAAAAATCGACAATGTATTTTATATAATGTTTGTTTTTAAAATAAAACATTATATAAAATTTGTCCGGTTTTGGCGGGACAAAAATAATATAACAATGTTAGAGAAAAATGTAATTTTACGGTATTTGGTAGAAAACGCGATTTTGCGGTTTTTACAAAAAAAAACACAAATTTGTGGGTTTTGCGAGAAGATATGATTTTAGCGGGAAAATGCAGTTGGCGGTTTTGGAAAAAAACGTGATTTTGCGTTTTTGGTTGGAAAAAACAATTTTGACGGTTTTGGCGGAACATGCGACTTTTTTGGTTTTAGCGGTAGAACATAATTTTGCGGTCTGGGCGAGAAAACGCTGTTTTGTGTTTTTGGTCGGAAAACATGATTATGCGTTTTTGGCAGGAAAACATGATTTCGGGGTTGTAAACAGAAAAAGTGATTTTGGCGGGAAAACGCGGTTTTACGTTTTTGGCGGGAAAACATGATTATGCATTTTTGGCGGGAAAACATAATTTCGGGGTTGTAAACGGAAAAAGTGAATTTGACGGAAAACGCGATTTTGCGTTTTTGGCGGGAAAACATGATTTCGGGGTTGTAAACAGAAAAAGTGAATTTGGCGGGAAAACGCGGTTTTACGTTTTTGGCGGGAAAACATGATTATGCATTTTTGGCGGGAAAACATAATTTCGGGGTTGTAAACGAAAAAAGTGAATTTGACGAAAACGCGATTTTGCGTTTTTGGCGGGAAAACACGATTTCGCATTTTTGGTGGGAAATCATGATTTCGGGGTTGTAAACAAAAAAGGTGAATTTGGAGTTTTGGCGGAAAAACATGATTTTGCATTTTGGATGGGAAAAAGTGAACTCGGGGTTTTGGCGAAAAACGTGATCTTGTGTTTTTGGCGGGAAAACATGATTTTGGGAGTTTAGACGAAAAAGTGAATTTTGTATTTTTGGAGGAAAAACAATTTTGTGGTTTTGGCGGAAAACGTGATTTTGTCTTTTTTATGAAAAAATATAATTGTGTTTTTGATTGAAAACTTAGCCCTTGGTAAGCCCTAAAAATCTTAGGGCTAATTAACATTGGCCCTATTTAGGCCCTGATATATTATATAGGGCTTAGGGCTCAAAAATTTTACTAGGGTCAGGGCCAGCCCTACATAGTTGAGCCCATTTTAACATCCCTATTTGGCCCAAGAGAAATATAATGATCCAAAGCCCATATCTCACAATCTCCACCTTGGGCTTTGATCTCATAAGGCCCATCTCCTTTTGCTTCAAGTCTTTTTCCCGATGGATGAACAAAGCTTCTTCTTCTCCCTTATCCGATATCGACAAGACAATTCCGATCACCATCATACGTTCTCCGGTGAATCCCTTCGGCGTCGGCCTTCTCTGAGATTCTCTAGAGGTCACGACTCCATTTTCACACAAACCAAGGTGTCCGTTTCTAAACACGCGAAGCTTCTTCTTCGGCGCGAGCATCTCTGCAACTTCCGACAAGATATTCGCCGCCGTCGACTCCTCCGAAGCTTGCAATCTCATCTCGGCTCAACCAACTTCTAGTCCTGTCGCCAAACTCCCTTTGCCTCTCTGATACCCTTTGCCTCTTTGATAGTGAAGTCACGATGCAATTTCAACCACGAATCTGATACGATCCAAGTTGGAAGATGGGCTTAGTTGGGCCTAATTCAACTCTTATCTCTTTTAATTACGTTTAAGCCTTCTTCGTTATATGTAAAGAAGAAAACACTACTTTGAATATTATCGAACATATTAATCAAAAATCATCTTCAAGATCATCTCCTTCTTCCTCTTCTTCTGATTTCTTCTTCTTCCTCCTAATTTCTATCTGATTCTTCCTCTAATCTTCCATTTCTCTTCTTTGTCTCAATTGATCGGTTTCGAACCTATCAAATGGTGCTTTCATTGAGAGATAACCTTTGTGGGTTTACCAATTTATCAATGGATTCGGAGCTCAAGTTTCCTCTTGATCTAGGACGATCCAAACCCAGAAGATTCAGTGCTGAAGGTATCGAGTTACTCGAGCAGATGCATGCTAGAGTTATTCAGATGCACTCGAGTTTTCGAGAATGGAAAGAGGAGTTAAAGTCACAGCTAAAAGCGCAATTAGAAGAGCCTAAAACGCTTGAGAACGTCGAATCGTTGGAGCATATTCCTGTTTTATAGGTCCATGGCGCTTTGGATCGAGAAGAAGATCGATCCAAAACGGAAGAACAAAAGCTGATTCTTCCTCTTGGGAATATTGTCGAACACCTGGGGTGCGAATCATCTCTTAATCAGCAAACGTTGCCTACGATGAAACCATCCGCGGAACCTGAAACAATCAAACTCGATCCATCTCTCGGGCAACAATACCTAGAGGGTAAGGGTTTGTGCTGAATCGAGGCACTTGAATAGTCATCTAGCACGGAGTTAGAATGATTCCGGGCAATCGAAGCTACCACAAGGCTCGGAAAAAGAAATCAAGTAAATACACACCACGTCCTGATTTGGAGCAAGCTTGCAAGAGCTATGGTATGATTTGTGTCTCAGTTTTTGGAAAACGTTTCGAGAATCGGAGGGTCGAGAAAACACGCTTCAAAGCAAGAAGATTGATAGTTGATACGGGTGTGAAACGGGATTCTCATCGGTTATGGGCTTCACTCAAATGATCCTCAAACCCACTTAATCTTAATGATCCAATGAAGAAAGAAGTTGACAGAGATTCCTTAGTTCACAGTAGGTCAGCTAAGGTTGCTAGTGAGTGGGAACAAGAGTATCTAGATGGTGAATATGATGGTCAGAAACGCAAGGAACCACACCGCAATGATGATCGGATATTGAGAAAGGATTTAGGTCCATTGCAGGATCACCTATTTCAAATTCTACAGGCCCAATCACCAGAAAATCAATGGTATAATTCCAATCAAGTGGAGAAAATTTTGGGTGATGCGATCCAACACGCAAGAGCTCAAAGACCTCGAATCAAGCTTTTACAACAGTCTTGTTGTGATTACCCGATGAAGAATACGGCTTGTACCAATGGAAAACAAGTTATAGATTCAGGACAAGCTAATAGGGTATGGGAGCGAGGCAGATTATGGGTTGGAAAGGTATTGTGTCTAGAATTAGACTCTTGTGAGTACAAGAAGCAGAGTAAGTTGGTCGTTGAGCAGTATTTCTATGCACAAGTATGTGTTAGTTTTCATGGAAGTGTTGATGATATTAAATGTTCAGCATTAGGAGTATGTACAAGCGAGAAACAAACCAACAGATTTCTTGCATGGGTTGTGTGTGGGATCCTGGTGGAATTTCATGTTCAAAAGCTCAGGAGATTTGGTTAGGGACTTATTTTCCTGAGTATAAGAAGCTTATTTGGCTGGTTGTAGATCAATGTTTAGGGGTATATGCTCTTAACAGAGGTGTTGATGATAGTGTGTGTCTAGCATTTGGAATCTGTTTTGGCTACAAACGACTTTTCGATCCAGGAGGAGCTAACTGTGGTTTGGAGTTTGTTGCTGTTTTTGCTGTTAAGGGAAGCAAGGTTCATGGCTGTGTATGGCGGTCTTGTCGTGATTTGGTAGAAGATTATGCAAGTTGTATCAGTTGCGGGAATTCGAGACAAAAAGGTGCTCGACTGATAGAACCAAGCTCTGCAATGAGGGCTGGAATTCTAGGCTATAATGGTACTTCATGGAAAACAGTAGAAAACATAATTGTGGAACAAGCTGAAAGAGCAATTCCAGATCATGAAAGTGTGGATTTAAGGTTAGATTATAAGGCTGAATTTGATATCCAATGCTAACTGCGAGTGTGAAGGAAACGTCTATGAAGTATTTCATCTTTCAAGACCGCCGGAGCTCAATCACAACCTTGAGGACAAGGTGTATTTTTCAGGGGCGAGTAATGGTATGAGCAGAATTTTGGTTAGTGAGGCAGTAAAGAAGAAGTTAAGAGTTGATAAAGATGATGCTAAGAAGGTCATAGGAGATGTTAAGCTAAGTAATGTTATAGATGGGATAGAGAGGCTTAAGAACATATTTAGGGGAGCTGTTATGATCCTATTAGCCTTGGTTATGGAGGAAATTGAGGTTGGGTTCTCAGGAGGTGGTAGTGGAAGGTACGTAAGGATTGGTTGTGAGGATAAAGCTGATGTGGATATAGGGGAAACTGGAATAGTGCTGAGGCATATATCTCAGAGAAGGTGTTATAAGGAGGTCCATATTACGACGTTGGAATACTTGCTTGATATGAGACAATCAATTTTGGAAGAGTTACGAACTGAATCGTTTGAAGCCACTATGGAGCGTTCAAGGGCAGATGCTGGAAGGGAAACTGAAGCTGAAGGCGACTTATGGGCGGAAGGCGACTTGTGCTGTTAATCCGGTAACAAGAAGCAACTCTAAGTGGAGGAGTTTTCTACTCATCCAAGAGAGAGAGAGAGAGAGAGGAAACTTCTATCTTATCGTACTACTTAACCCTTTTTGTCTTCAATTAAAGTATGTATGTTATTAATTGGTGATTAGCAATTTAAAGTGTCATATTTACTTACGTTAGGCGTTAATCTGAAAATAAAAGACATGTAGCTTGTTTTTCCAATAGATTCAATTCAAAGCAAAGTCTTTCTTTCTCTGATTAAAGACAAATACTTTCGATTATACAAAGAAAGGGACTATACTTAATAAATTTTCTCAACAAAATAAATAACACGAGTCCAGCATCAAACATAGAAGAGAAACAATTGATTGCGAACTATGCGAGACAGAATCTCAGTCTTCTCTACAGATACTTTCTTGCAAGTGCACGAACTTTGGTGTCGAAATGCGACGATGTAATCCGAGAACCGGGCAGGTACAAGGGGTTCAGAAGAATCTGCGTGAACAAGCGAATTTTGATGATGGTGAGGCAAATTAGATTTGTGTTAATAAGGTGCAACCGAATCAGATCAGATCCAACAACAACTCAAGAAAATATTACCTTTATGTAAAGCTCGTGCACCTCCTGAAAGAAGCTCTTGATGCCGTCTTCATTCCGTGAATCATGAAGGAGCATGAGTCGAGTATGTGTTGATAAATTAAGGAAGAAACAAACATTTAAAACTTGGACACTATTAAGATGGATGAATCAGAAGAACATAAAATCATTTGCATTTGCTATTTAGGTTCCAAGAAAAAAGGATATGGCCTGCGGTAACATACACCGACACAACCAGGTCGTTAAACCTGTCGACAGACTTCAAGAACCTGAAGAGTTATATGATAATGAGATGAATCCTTCTAACAGAATCAGATAATTTCACAAGAGAATTTACTTACATGGCACTTGTAGTCCATGCTAGGTCTTGGACAACATCTAAAGCTGCATGTAATATAAACTGGTGCAACTGAGCAGCATCTTCTCTCTGCCCAATAGAAAAGAATGGTGTAAGAGACTAATACCATAATCCACCTGCTAGATGAAAAAAACACAAAAACACAGAGAAACTTCCGGAATTAAGCGAGGATAATCAACCATATGATAGACCATAAACCAATTAGTCCTGCAATTCCTGTCCAAGCAAAACTAACTTAGATGATCTTAAGAGAGAGAACTATGCCTGCTTGTTTGTTTGGTCATGTAAATGTAAGACAGTGTGAAACGTTCCTTACACCAAAAAGATTTTGAACAAAAGTAATAACCACCCTTTTCAAAACACCAGCAATATGGGACAACAATGATTAATCAAATCTATTCTCCTGGATTTTTATGTTTGAAGGAAGCTAAGTGATCGTTTCACCTCTTTTGTAACAGATTCAGAAGGTTAAATCAGGAGAGTTAAAATTGTGAACAAGAAACAAAAGTTGTGGAGTATATTCTATCATGTTAAAGATTCAGAACCTAGGATTATGGATCTAACAGAACATAAATGCGAGCAAAAAAGAAGTAACATGAACTAAAAACTTCAATGATTCAGATTCATTTCCTCCTAAACAAGTAGTGAAGGTGGAGTAAGAAATGTACTTTGGCTGCAGATCCAACTTCAGCTTCATAGATGGGAATATCATTCCGACCCACGATTATAAAACAGGCAGTGTTCGCCATTCAATCCCTTAGTCTCCAAGTAGAAGAAACTAGATCGTGTGTCTCCTGCAATACGAAAAAAAAAATCTCAAGTTCAGAATCACATAGATCTATTATAAGCCTACGTAAGAAGCTTTTTTTGGAAATCACAGAGTAACTGCTATCCATTCGCCAGATCTGATGTAACTGAAACAAGGAGATTAACTTACAGAGAGAATCTGAGAGATCGAAGAAGACGAAAGGCGAGACCTTTTTTTGGTTTTTCGAAGGACAAAGAGAGATTTGTTCAAAAAAATGTCAAATTTGCTGAATCTTGGGTTAAGGGTCAACTTCGCAATTGGTTGTTCTTCCTGCCTCGTCGGCGAGAGAGAAAGAGAGAGAAGGAGATAGTTTTCGAGGAGAGAGAGAGGAAACTTCTATCTTACTATTGGTGCTTTAACTTCACACGTGGCCTCTTTTATTAAATAAACGATCGTACTAATGAACCCTTTTTGTCTAATAAACGATTATAAAACAGTTCTCTCTCTTAAGATCATCTAAGTTAGTTTCACACGGCCATCAAAAGTACCAATCACGTCTTGAAACTACACTCAAGTCAAGGGTTTACAAAGAAAAATGATGAGAAAATGAAAGCTTTGACTCACCAAGACCAAACACACCAAACTCTATTCAACAACAGATAGAAGAAAGACAATCGAGAACCGTTAAATGAAGCTTATTAGGCAGACGCATCAATGAATAAAAATGTTACTCTAGCAAAACCATCAAAGACTTAAGGCCAAAAGAAAAACTCTATGATTCCAATTGGTCATTACACAAACATTACTAGACCTCACATCACTCAATGATTCATATGATTCTGATTCGTCATGACACAAGCATTACTAGACCTCAACTATTGCATTGCGTGCAACATTTTGAATCAAGAAATGAAAACATTTTCCCAGAATACAGAGCCTGAGACTACCATATTCTAGCTACTACGCAAATCAATCCACCATATTAGTAAAACAAATGATTAGAGATAGATTTACGAGTAAGATTCTCAGTTAGATTGAAGCCATAACTGGAAAATCACACACGAAATGAAAACAACAAAGATCAAGCTATATGCAAAACCAAGCATAAACGAACAAAATTCATCAATCCGATACAGAACAAGAGCCACATCACAAGAACAATTACAGTTCCAACGGAAATTTCCAATTGACAATGAACATAAACCCCAAATCGATCACTAAACATATATCGCTGGTAATTTCTACTCAAAAGCTCAATCGAGAACAAAATCGAGAGAGAGAGAGAGAGCATTATGAAAGGGCGATTTGGGCGGCGATATGAAAGGGCGATTTGATCGAGAAAGAAAGACGGTGAGGGAGAGAGAGATAAGAGGAGTAGATTACCGGCATGCAAGAGGAAATCGGCAAGATCACGGCGACGAACGGAGAAGCATCGCGATCTCTTCAGTCGCCGTCGAAATCGCCAAGAGAAGAAGATCGAGAGAGAGAGATGTTGATTCGCACAAATGGGTCTCCTTTTCAAGTTTGGGTCAAACAAAAAAACGAGGGTCCAATACCAGTGTGACATATGTCTCCCTTGATACGGTATCATTCCAGTGATACGGTTCATCAACTGTTTCCTTAAAAACTTAATTATCTAATCAAATTAATCAGATTTAATGAGTTGATACCCGTATTATTTCACTGATAAAGATGGTCTAAGAGACATGAAATTAACGCATGAAGAGTTCTTTTAATTTTTAATACTTTAGAGATAAACGTACATCTGTTAGAAAGAGATCAAGCTATAATCATTGTCTTACGATTAGAAAGAACTCAGTGATATCATTTATAGAGTATTTGGCGAAACACATTCCATTTCTAAACATATATGTGCTAAATTCAAATACAACGAGAGAAGAAAATAAGTACTCACCAGCTTTCAGAGATTGGACAAAGTCAACTGAGAAAATTTACCAAAGTTCCCCAAATCGTTCCTCGTTTACTAACAATTTCAAATTCAAATTTCAGGTAAAACTAAAATTAACAATAATTATATTTACTAAAAATTTCAAATTCAAATTTCAGGTAATTATTACAAAGAGACTCTTTTTAAAGATTCGAAATCTTTTGACTCCTCCTTTAGGTGAGTGCTTATTCAAGGAATATTCAAAGATCGACTAGAAATAATTCGAGTTTTGGTATTAATAATTGATTTTGGATGAATGATAGAAAAATGGTATAATATTTCGTAGCAATGCATGACGTGTATCGCACGTCACTTCTAAGAAAAAACAGAGCGTTTCTTACGATCACTACAAAACTTGGTGCTGTTTTTATCCATCTTATCCAACACGTAGTGCGCAAGCAAATCATTTGACTCGACAAGATTCTCACGACACAAGAACTCATCTCCACAAAGCCTCTCAACGTCTCTGTAATAATCATGATTTATTATTTAAAAAACATTAGTTTTTCACATGTTAAATAGTTTATGTTATAGAATTAAATTATGTTTTTAGACATCTTTTCAAAGAATAATAATAAATCAGACTCTAAAGATTTTATGAGGTTATCTTTACTTTGAATATCTATTTATTGTTTAGATTTATTATTAAGAATAATTTAGGAAAAATCTATTGAATTAAATAAAATAAAATACAAAAAAGTAAAATAAATACGATTAAAGGATCCCCAGGATGGCATAGTGGTTTCTTTGAAGATGAAAGTGGGAGGCACTGTCGCTTCAGCCTTTGTCGCCAAGGTCACAAGCGGAGACTCTGGTAAAAAGAAATCGCGACTTTTGTTTTTTTGTTTTTAATTCAATAATGACAATTTTGTAATAACAATAGATAACCAAGGTTTATGTCTTTTAAACCATTTGTTAGATTTTTACATTTTGTGAAAATTATTTTAATAATTATCATATTAAGTGAAAATTGTTTTAGTAATTATCATATTACGGTTCTTCAATCTTTGGAACCCTTAGATCTCTTTAGAACCCATTATTATAATTTGGTTGTCTATAAACAGCTACCACACCACCAATTGACAATAAGCAGGATAATAACTTTTGATAGTTAGTGATGGGATATAGTTCTTATTTCATCTATTTAACCCAATTTTTTTATATCTCTTTGACCTAATATTAAAGCCCCTCTTCTGATTTTCAAACTCTCACATGATCCATAGAAAAAATCATGTGAACTACAGAAATTTCATGTAGGAATAAAAATTTAGTTATACAATGTGGTAAACCAATAATTTTTTTGCAATTTGCCTAGATCCCGAGTCAGGTTTAGGTCACATTAAAGATGATGATGTTAACAATGCCATTCATGATGGCTATGATAAATGATCATTGCCTGCGAACAGCTCTTGATGCCATAGCTCGTAGGTTAGCTCTTGCCAGCGGCAGAGTAGAAGCAGATGAAGAAGAAGAAGAAGGAGTTGCACCAGCGGCCGTAACGCTGAACGCAGTCGCATATTCTTGCCATTGCAACCGCATGGCTAATGCAGCATCCCTATCTTGATCCAACCTCATAGTACTCGTTCTTCTCCTCCTTCTCTCGCTTCTCTCTTCATCGGATACAAACAATCTCGAAAGATCCTCTCTTTGCAACCTATCTTGATCACTGTTGTTTCTGCTTCTTACCCTTTGATCCGGATTTCTTGGACTCGACATCTTCTTACCTCTCGAGTTAGCAGATGGAGCAGCTCTCTGTGCTTCTACTTCTTTAGGGAACAAAAGCTGGATCGTGTTCTAAAGAACCGTATTGACCGTACAGTATCTTCCATTTTTACATACATAGATCACATTGTTAGATAATAGAACCTCAAAGCTTTCGACAAAAAAACTCATCAAAAGTCGATTCTGTTTATCCTATTAGCTGCATGCGTTTATGACATTTCCTTCCACATTTATCCGCCGCAGATCGCAAACACTTTTTGCAGAAGCTACACATATCCAAAACTGAAACATTCAGTACCAAATTCACCATCTAAAGACAAAATTATGTGTTGTGTAGTTAATATACATGTGTCCACAAGTTGTAGTACTTGGCTCAAAGCAAATCTCAAGACAAATCTGCAGAATCAGAAAGCAAATTAGTATGAATCAATGAATTACGAAAAAAATCAAAAGAGTCTCTCAAGATTCAGATTCATACTGCACAAGACAATTCGTCTTTAAGCTTATCTATGCAGGGAAGAACAACAGAAGTTGAGTTCTTCTCTTCTGACTATATCTTCTCATCTTTTCCTTTTTTCTTCTCTTCTTGTGTTTCTATTTTTGTCTCTCTCTCTTCTTTTCCTTCGTCTCTGCAGATTTTTCTTCTACAACCACACAACACATCATAAACTTCATCAAAACTATATTCGTGTCAAAATTCATTGATACTAAAGTCTCCAACAAAACAATTTTCTACCATAAGTCCTTAGGAAATCGTAAGCAACAAAAGTACCTTCATGTCTGATTACTTGATCAAGATCAACAACAGGTAACGGAATAGGACTTTGCTTAACCCGTTGCTTCCTACAATCCAAAAACATAGAAACTTGAACGAATTTCAAAAGACCCATTTTCCAGATATATCAACTTACCCCAAATGTCACAGTTTTTCAACATCTGAAGAACCCTAAACTCAAATCAAAATGTTGGTTATCTTCTTGAAGAATACAAAAAAGAAAAAGAAAAATTGAGCGAAATACAAATTACCCATTTCCCATATATATCGATATACCCAAATTTCTCAAGATCTAAAGAACCCTAAAAATAAAAAAATCAAATTTTGATTACTTTACCTTCTTGAAGAACCCAATTAGTTAATTATTCTTTATGATGATCATCATTTAAATGGTACCAAACCTAGATGTTTGTGACCTGAACTCACAAGGTTCGATATGATATTCTCCAAAGCAAGACCAGCATTGAAATGATCTAGAGCCATTTGGTCTTTAGTCACACATAACTTGTTGAAATAAAATACACTGCCTACGAAATGGAATCCACATAGGGCTTTAGAATCGAGCTTTCAGTTAATAAACAATCATCCAAACATCATAAGAACATCAACACATAACAAAAAGGATAGACAAAGACCCAACAAATACATATCGGATTCAATCGCTAGAACAAAGCCAAAGTATTCAACTTTCAGAAGCTATTTCCACACCTAACAATACCCACGAAAAAATCAAGCTAGCAAAACATCATCAGAGCAAAATTAACTTAATTCCATGAATCGAAAGAGCTAAGCTAAACTTGCTCAATTCACAATAAAACAACAACAACGAAAGCAATACTTACTTAAATCACAAGCAGATTCTCCGAAGATTAAATCTTGATCAAACGAATAACTGTAGAGCTCCAGAATCCAAAGAGAGATAGATAAGGAATTAACTCACTCGGGAAAGCAAATAGATTTGAAGAACGCAAGAGAGAGAGAGAGAGAGAGAGAGAAAGAAAGAATCTGATTTGGGAATTTAGGGTTTAAGAGAGAATATAGATTATGAACAATGGAGAGAGACCGCTTGTATATGATTTTCTTGCATCTTAAGAGAATCGAAAGAAGAAGATTTTGTTCGGAAATTAGCATGGAAATTGGCGAGAGAGATCGAGAGAGAGAGATGAAAATCTCATGAAGAAGAAGAAGAAGAAGTCTGTGACCAGATTTTTTTTTGTTGAATAATTACATAATTAGAATTTTGCCATTACTGAAACGGGTCATCGAACCGGGTCTCACGCGGGTCCGCGTGTCTGCAGTCAGATCTAGTTCCAAAAAGATCTGAAATTGATTTGATAATTACTAAAATTTCCACTGCATATATCCAAAATTACCCTTTTCAATTGAATTTCTTTAGTGTAAAAGCAATGGTAATTTCAGTAATATCAGAATGAATTGGACATTTTGCTAAATGTACTTCTCTTTTAATATTATAGAGATTCGGATATAAATTTAAGAGAATGTCCGAAATTGATCTCAAAATTACTTAAATTGCCATCGCATCTGTCCAAAATTACATTTTTCAATTTAATTATATCTATAAAGAAACCTTTTCTCTTTTCTCCTTCTGACACCTCATCATCCCCATGTATGTCAACTTATATTTTTATTTAATTTTTGTAATTTCAAATTTGATACATTTGATTGTAACATTAAGAAAAGAATTTGAAAAGTCATTATTCATATTCTACATTAAACATGAAACCTCAAAACTTATATGCATATAGTTCACTAAAATAATAACAAGTTGAGTAAATTTGGTTCTATTAATATTTCACACTATAAATATTCAATTAGGTAAATTTTTTTCGCGAATATTATAAAATATCAAACAAGTTGATCTATAACTAAATTCAAAAACCAAAATATAAATTGATAAGTTTTACATCTAATAAAATGAAAATAAATTAAATTCAGTTATACTTAAAACTATTATTGCAATTATACATAATTAAAGTGAAAAATATAATAAGAGAAAAAAAATTAAGAAACATATTGTAAATATTGAGAAAAAGAAAAACAATTAAGCTTCAAAAAATCAAGATTTGTATTTTATCATTTTAGTTCTGACCAAAAGCGAAAAGTTAAATGTAACGATAAGAACAAGCGAAAAATTCTAAATCGATGTATGATAAAATCGTATATTTATTTAAGAGGAGGAGAAATTTTAAATGTAACTAATATATATATCATGTGATGTAAGTGTAATAATATCTTGAAACAATATGAATTGATATTTATAAGTCGATGTATGACAATATAGATACATGTTTTAACCTTAAAAATACCTTATATTTTAAGTTTTAAGTAATTAATTTGTTTATTCAACCAATAGTTTCATATAATCAATGTTACTGATCAAAAGTCACAGTTAAAGAATATATAAAAACATAAAAAAAAATAATTAAATTTAAATCTACATAAAAAGTGTACTAAATAATATTATAAAAAGAAAATAAAACAATTCATGTTAAAATAATAAAATATTAGTACGCAAAAATACCATGATTTGTAGACAAGAAATATGAAATATATTATAATTTATGTATGTAGCTAACAAAATTTCAAACAAACATACATATTTTGAAATAGTAACCATTAATATCCAAATGGTTAAAAATCACTTCAAATTTTGGGAAAATTGCTGTAAATAACCCACAAATTCATTTATATGTGAAACTTAAACCCCACATCTCATATTCGCGAAAACTAACCCAAAGGGGTAGTGAAATTACAATTAGACCCCTTATGACCAAAGAAAAAAACGGATGTCCCAGTTACCATTTTACCCTTTCTGAAGTCTACATTGTGAAATAGAAGTCTACATGCGAAGTCCACAAGAGAAGTCTACAAGAGAAGTCTACTTACTGATTATTTACAAAATTTAAATTTATAAATTAACAAAAATTATTTTGATTAAATATTTGTATTCATGATGAAAGTATAAACAATTGTGAAGTATTAAAAATAAAATTTCACAAAATTTCACAAAATTAACCAATAAAGACAAATTAGGTACATTTTATACTTTAGATATTTGTGTAGACTTCCCAGGGAAGTCTACTTACTGATTATTTACAAAATTTAAATTTATAAATTAACAAAAATTATTTTGATTAAATATTTGTATTCATGATGAAAGTATAAACAATTTTAAAGTATTAAAAATAAAATTTAACAAAATTTCATAATTGTAACCAATAAAGACAAATTAGGTACATTCTATACTTTAGATATTTGTGTAGACTTCCCTGGAAAGTCTACTTACCGATTATTTACAAAATTTAAATTTATAAATTAGCAAAAATTATTTTGATTAAATATTTGTATTCATGATGAAAGTATAAACAATTGTGAAGTATTAAAAACAAAATTTCACAAAATTAACCAATAAAGACAAATTAGGTTATACATTCATAATGAAATGAATACTAAACCCATATGTTTTGATATTTATGTATCTACATGTTGGTAGTTATTTTTTTTGATATTTATAGTTTCATGAGTTTATGTTGTAATGGCTTAGATTTGGGGATTTATATTTATGAATGTTACATTTGAAGGTATATATGTTATATTTCATTGAAAATAGTTGATGTATATAATCTGTAGACTTCTCCCGGAAGTCTACATTTAGGGTTTAGGGTTTAAGGCATCGTAGACTTCGTTTGTAGACTTCACAGTAAACCGGAAAATTTAACCTAACCGGATGTTTTTTACCTGCCTATATAAACTCAACTCTAATCTTTTTGTTAAAAAACTTTCACTCGCTCTTTTATGGTCGCCTCTCCTCCGTTGCTGCCGATTTTCGAAGGGGTAAGTATTTGTTCTTCATTTATTTATAACTCATCCTCCTTTCTTATATGTATTTTATATATCATGTTCATCTGTTTCTCACATTTATGGTCTTCTTTATGGTTTGTTGCAGATCTGACTCTTGGAGGTCCTCATCTAGCCGGTAAACTTTATCTGACCCGCCATCTTTCTCATCTCCTCGTATTCACACATGTCTTTAACCGTTCTAAGCTGCTGTATGTCTTTAACATGTCATTTTGGTTTGTTGCAGATCTGACCCTTTAGGAGGTCCTCATATAGCCGGTAAACTTCGTCGTCCTCATATAGCCGGTAAAATTGACATTTGTTTCTCTCTGACTATTCCAGATCTAAGTCACACCTTCGTCACAATATGTAGTCTACAATGTAGACTTCTTTGGTCTACATTGTAGACTTCCAAAGAAGTCTACATTGTAGACTTGTTTTTCAATAGAATAGCACGAAAATGCATATTTATTGAATTATTGTTATATGGTCATTAGGGATGGGTCAATACAACTACACACAACTGTCAAGTAGTTCCATAAGGAACGAGAGTTCAACTGCTCGACGTCGAGCGGGTAGAACCTCTGGTTTTCCCAACCGCTGTTACTGCGGTTTAGTGCCAGTTCTCCAAACATCCACTACTGCCGATAATCCGGGTCGGAGATTCTATGGTTGTCATAACCATGCGGTAATGAATTTTGTAACTATTGTTTGTTTGCTATTGGCGTTTATATATAAATATATAATAGCAAAATCTTTTGTATAGGATGGTTTGTACCATATTTTCAAGTGGTGGGATGAGGCTATAATGGAAGAGGTTGAAGAGATGAAGATGGTGGTCGAACAACAAGCTGATTTATTTCGTTACTTCAAAAGTAACGAGAGCCAGGCCCTAAGAGATTGTATTGATAAACCAACGATTCGGCGTTGCATTGAGAAAACAGACATAGAGCTAGCCCAACTGAAAGAGATGATTATTGAGACTCGTTACAGTTGCTTGGAGATGAGGAATGCGATGGTAGCGTGTATAATCCTCGTATGTGTGATCGGTTGTGTTTGTGTTTGCTTGACAAGATTTTAGTTTCTTTTTAATTAAAGTACTGCGTTATTAAAAACAATTTTCGACGACCCTCTAATTTTGTATATTCGAGAGGGTTTAAATATGTACTGTATGGATTGGAATGGATGTAACATATTTAGGCTATTTGGTTCTCTTTTTCCCTTTTTTGGGTAGTAACATGCACTCACATTAGGTCGAAATTAAATTAAATTGAAATCAAATTAATAAAATAAATTAAGACGCAAACTCACATAATGGATACAATTTCAAATTAAATACTTATAAAGTTAATTAATTATATACGACACTTTTACTATGCTTAAGAAGTCTACATACGAAGTGTACAGTTGAAGTCTACATGTGAAGTCTACGATTACATAACCGAAGGTAAGATCTATAGACTTCCCATGTAGACTTCCCATGTAGACTTCGTTGATTTACCAAACCCATAAAACCGTTATCGGTTTACTATGACATGTTATAAAATTTCCTTGTAAACCGACGCAACTGTTCAGTTTACCCAACAGTTAATTAACTGTTCCCTTAACCGTAGGTAACTGTTCATTTACCCTACATAAATATCTGCTTTTTTTTTATTTTTTACCGACATTCTCCAACCGTCGGGAAAACCATAGCCACCGCTGAGGCGCCACCGTCGTTCCTCTTCTTCACCGAATGTACTCTCTTCTTCTCTTCTTCTCTTCATTTCTTCTTTTCTTCTTCTCTTCTTCTATTGTTTCTCTATTCACTTCGTGTTCGTCGTTTCTATCTCTCTCGTTTTCGCCTTAGTTAATCTTCGTCTTCTCTTCCCAGATCTGGTTCATCTTCGCTGTAGAGTAAAGATAAACCAGATCTGGAAGGGAGATACAGACGAAAACGAAGAGGAAGATAAGCAGGGGAAAGATAGAAACGATGAGAGGGAGAGAGGAGAGATTTCCTTTGTCCATTTAAATGACAAAACTAACTTTATGTGTTTCACTCTCTCATCTAGGTCGGGTTACCGCTTGCTTCGCTACGAAATCAACTTATTCAACTTCTGTCAAAGGTTTGTTTCATTCCCTTTTTGTTTTACCGCTTGATTCGATACGAAATGTTTCCCTTTTTGTTTTACCGCTGGATTCGCTACGAAATCAACTTCTCCGGTAGACTACTGTTGCAGACTTCTCCGGGAGACTACTGTTGCAGATGTCTCATGTAGACTTCTGTTGCAGACTTCTCATGTAGACTTCTGTTCAGACTTCTCATGTAGACTTCTGTCGCAGACTTCTCCTGTAGACTTCTCCTTCATTATCCTTCTGTCACAGCCTTCTCATTTTTATTTAAATTGCAGATTATTGGTGTTTGCTGATGACGTCTCAGAACGAATTCTCGTTAAGGGTTTACACAAAAGACCAGGAACCTCTACCGCAAAAAAAGCATAGGTTATTATGCAGGTGAATCAAGGCTGTTCGATGCTATGACAGCAGAAGATGGTCTACGTTCTGATGAATTTAGTGAGATATACCATTCTCCACTGGGTGTGTTCCTTAAGTTCCATTCTCTGAAATTTGGATGGGCATCCAGGCTGGTGCATCACTTGCTTAGTTTTCAACTTGACCACAAGAAGCCGTATGAGATATGGACTCTCATCAATGCTGAACCGATTAGGTTTTCGCTTTATGAGTTTGAACATATCACTGGTTTAAACTGTGACTATACAGAGAATCTGGAATCTCCAGAAGTTGAGGTTAGCGATGATATGAAAGCATTCTGGGGTCTTCTAGGAGTTGATATAGAGTCGGGTCCAAGTATTAATGACTTGGTAGCAGCTTGTAACCGATGCCAAGATTGGTCTCGGGAGGATCGCATGAGGTTAGGATATCTCTGCATCTTTGCAGGTTATATTGAAGCTCGGAGAGAGACTACATCCACTCCGGTTAAGCTGGCTAGACTAGTTATTGATGAACAAGCTTTTCTGAACTACCCGTGGGGAAGAGTCGCTTTCCTGAATTTGATAAAGTCTGTGAAGGAGAAGGACGTGACGAAAAACTCCTATGTTATTGAGGGTTTTGTTCAAGTTCTCCAAGTTTGGTTGTATTGGGCTCTACCCAATTTTGGGTCTAAGTTTGGTTCGCCTCTACCCAACTCACCAACTCCACCGCTACTTGCTTACCAAGGATCAAGAGGCCGTAAAAATTTCAAAGAGAATTTGGCGAAACAGGTATTTTCATAACTTTATTGGTGTAGACTTCTAGTACACTTATACTGTGGAATTATTGCGAAGACTGCTAGTGTAAATCTCTTCCTGTGTAGATATCTTCCTGTGCAAATCTAATCCTGTGTAGACTTCCTGTGTAGACTTCTGGTATAGACTCCCTGTGTAGACTTCCTGTGTAGACTTCCTCTGTTCACTTCCTGTGTAGCTTCCTATGTAGAATTCAGACTTCATTTGTAGACTTCTAAAGTGGACTTATCCTGGTTCTAATGAATTGTTATTTCTTTCCTTTTGTAGACCATTGTTGCGAATTTTGTTAGGATGGATACTATCGAAGAGATGAGTCCTCTTTGGGACGGTGATGTGGAAGATGAAACTGTTGACAACATTTTGAAGGTATCGTTTGGTAAAGGCTGGAAGTGGAAAAACAGGCACTGGCCAGATATTGGGGTTAACAGCTACAAGCGTCCAGGTATTGAGTCCGATAGCAGGCTCTGATTTTTCTGTTATTTTTAAAAGTATCTAACATTGTGACTTTTGCAACAGCTGTTGTGAAGGGTGAACCAGTCGCTTATGTGAAGTCTGAATCAGCATGTGTGAAGGCTGACCTTCACACAGACGGCCAAAGTCGGAAAAGGAAGCGGTCTAAGACCGATGATGAAGAAGGAGACCCGATGTCATTTGTGCTCAAACTACAATCACACTTTGATAAGTGTTTTACGGGCTTGAGAACCACGATGATGGAAGGGTTGTCTAGGTGTGAGATGCAGATTAAAGATCTTGCTGATAAGGTGGATGCTATGGGGAAAGCCATGGTGAAAGGTGGAGTGAACGTGGATGTGCAATATAGAGAGGAAGAGGGAGAGGGAGTGAAAGAGGGAGATGGAGTGAAAGAGGGAGATGGAGAGAAAGAGGGAGAGGGAGAGAAAGGCCATGAGCAGGTGCAGTCCAATGTTGCTGCTCCACTCAATGTTTCTCCTCCACCAAATGTTGCTGCTGAGCATGTCAAAGGTATTGCTCCTCCTACACCTCCATCACCCGCTGCTGATAAGAAAGGAGATGATGATGCTGTGAAGGACACCGTCAAACAAGTGATTTCTGATGTCCAAGTTAGTAAAAAATCCAAACCCAAACACCAAAAAAAAGTTATTGATAATACACGGAAAAGCGAGAGGCTTAGAGGAAAAGTAGTAGAGAAGAAGTAGTATCATCATTTGTTTGATGTTTATTTGTGGATCTTGCTGTTTGCCCAAGACTCGTTATTACATTGTTTTGTTTTTTAAGTGGTATGAAAGAATCTTGTGCTTTTTTCATTTTTATTTAATTTTAAGTCTACTCAATTTGTAAGTTACTTGACTTTTAAAATGGAATATTGCAGAGTGAATTCATTAAGGTTAAGGTGAAACGTGCTGAAGTTCAGAGTCAAAGAGTCCATCTTCCATGTGAGCCAAGTGTGGAGATTATTCCAAGGGTAGAACGAAAACTGGATTACATTCCAAATCAACAAGCGAAACAACAAAAGAAGAAGCAGGCTAACCAGATCTTGGCACGGGGCAAGAGTGAAAGGCTAAAGAGGCCTGCTGCAACACAGGTATCTCCTTATGAGCCCGCTGCTGCACAAAAGAAGGTTAGAATCAGAATTCCAACAGGAAGAGGATATGATCCTTTTGCCGCTGTGAAATTCCTGAAGGTTAAGAAAATGGATGATTGGCTCAAAAAACAACCGTAAGTATCTCTCTACTTGTACTAATTCTTTTTAAATTTGTAATAATATCTGAATTGTGGTTATTCTGAATTATGATCATGGACAGCGATTATGGGAAGATACAATCGAGCACAACCTCAGAATGGTTTTGGATTCTTCGGACCGAACGTGAGTATCTCAAAGATTCGGTAAGTAGACTTCATCAGTAGACTTCATAAGTAGACTTCATCTGTTTTTTTGTTCTGTCTTTGCTGACCTGGTATCTTACTATGTATTGCAGCACATGGATGCTACATTAGCTCTACTGAGAGTTCGGCACAACGTTCATCCGGAGTGGTTTAGGAGTGAAAGAGTGTGCTTTGCTGAGTGCATGTTAACCATGATGTGGACTGCCAAGTACAAGGAGGAGTTTCTGCCTTCTTCTGCAAATGCAGATGGTGGTGGTAAACTCCTACCTGCTGGAGCGTTGGGTTACCAAAAAGGTGATCTACCATCTTATGGCAGAACAAAAAAGCTCTGGGGTGTTGAAGTTGATGATATATACGTCCCATTGCATATCAAAGGCGATCATTGGGTGGCATTGTGGATAAATATCCCAATGAGACACATTGTTGTGTGGGATAGTATTTACAGTTACACATCTGATGCAGAAATTGCCGAGTTAGTGGAGCCTATATGCGTCATAATACCTCATGTAATCCGGGATACATGCATATTGGAGGACAGGTGGAAGCACACATATGAGCCATACACTCATGAGCGGGTTAAAGCTGGAGTACCACATAACGTACAAAGTGGTGATTGTGGAGTGTACACTTTGAAGTATATCGAACTCCACGCTCTTGGGCTTCCATTTAGTTCTTCGAGCTTGTGCGATGCCAACATTCTTGCTATTAGGGAAAAGCTTGCTGCTGAGATATTCGACGAGACGGAAATACGCGGTACTGAATTTCGGGACTATTCCGTCTTGGACCTATATGAATCCTAATATTGGTCCACCGAGGAATATGCTTTTGTAATCCCGTTTAACTTTTAGGATTCTTACTACTAACCTTTTTAGATGTAAGACAAACTCACATCCTTTATTCTTTTGCTACTATTGCGGGATGTAACTATTATATTGTATGGCTAATGCCAAAACTCGTAGTGTTGGATGATAATATATTAAGTTATTTGCTTATTTAATTAGCTTTAAAATGATACATTACCAAGTTTTTTTTCCATCATAAATACATAATAAAAATACTACTTTCAAACAAGATTATCAAGTTTTACACAAGCTCATTCAACAAGAAAAATGGAATTATCAACTTCACATCGACTTCTTTTTCCGTAGACTTCACATGTAGACTTATCTAGTAGACTTCGCTGGTAGACTTCCACCGGGCAGTTGCTGCTGGAGATGGTACTGGGCAGTTGCTGCTGGAGATGGTACTGGGCAGTTGCTGCTAGAGATGGTACTGGGCAGTTGCTGCTGAGCTATTAAGTAACACAATTCGGCTTCGTATGTCCTCCTTGCTTGCATTTTGAACAATTGTATTGATTGTGAAGCTTCCGCGGTTTTGTGGCTTTCATCTTCGCGATTTCTAGCCAAGTTTGCCACCTCGACTTCTTCTTTCTACCAGCATGAGGCCTAACATCGGGAGGGAGACATGAAGTGGAACAGCGTCATTGGCGGGATAAATGTTTTGCGAGTATGCGGCATACAAATAATCCCTCCCATAGGACGGGCAGACAGCAGTAGAGACATGTTGACGAGCCGATGCCAACGTCGCGATAGCATGGGAGCAAGGTATCTTCTCAGTATAAAAGACACCGCAAGAACATTTTTTATTTCCCAAATGAACAAGAGCTTCTCGTGCTCCTCCCTTGACATGAAATTCCCATTCATTGATTTTCTCCACCGTCATTCTGGATGCGTAATCTTCACGAATGGCCAACAAAGTTTCAACTCCTCGGCTGTGGTGTGTTGTTAGACTCAATGCATCTTCTCGCCTTTTAGAAAACCACCTTCCTAACTTCTCCCGGATAAATTCCAAAAGGAATGCTATGGGAAATCCTTTCGCCATTTTAATTGCTGCATTGATAGATTCGGTAATATTGGTCGTTTTTATGTTGTACCTATCTCCCTCGAAGTGAACACGTGACCATAGCTTCGGGTCTGCTTCCTCCAAATAGACCGCAAGTTCGGGCTTCACGCTACGGATCGAAGCCATGTATCTGTCATAATCTTCTTCCGTATAGGCATATGCAGTGCCTTTGACCAAGTACATTAGATGTTTCCCCTTATGTTTCGTGACAATGTTACATTGAAGATGATAGTAACATATACCACATGTTGCCCAAGGGAAAACCGTGTCGCACGCCTTCTTAATAGACAAGTGTCTGTCAAAAACTATCACAAGAGGATAATGATCTGAGATACAACCGCGGAGTTTTGTAAAAAACCATTCCCATGAAGCATCATTCTCACTATCAACAATTCCGAAAACCAAAGGAAATATCTGAAAATTACCGTCTTGTGCGGCTGCCACTAGCAAAACCCCTTCGTATTTACCCGTCAAATGAGTCCCATCCACAACAATCACACGTCTAAGATACTGAAAACCAGCTATGGAGGCTCCGAATGCTATAAATAGATATTTAAATCGATTCATAGCATCAAGCTCAATACCCGTAACTGTTCCGGGGTTGGCTTTCTCGAGTAGGTGCAAATAAGAAGGCAACTTCTCATATCCATCTTCCGCTGTTCCTCTAACCAATTGTTGGACACACCTCAGCGATCTATATGAAGTAAAATAATCGATATTCATACCAAACATCTTCTTCATTGAGTCTTTGATGTGTTTCGGCGTAATTCCATTGATAATTCCAACGCGGTCAATAAATAACTTTCCAATATATTTGGGAGTAGCATTCCGACGGTGCGAAACTCGGTCCGATAATGAACATGTGTGGACTTTCGAGTACTTCGTCACCCAAAACCAGTTTGGTTCATTTGTGACAATCGCTCTGAGCCTCCACTTGCAATCTTTCACAATACAAGTAGCCACGAACATTTTTTTTGATGACTTATACACCTTGAATGCAAATCTTGACTTGATCGCCGTCAGTCGCAATGCTGAGACCAACTCTTCTTTGGTAGCAAAACTCTGTTTGACAAATATATTATCAGACCATGTCATATTTGGTATTGATCCTCCTTGGCCACCAATGAAATCAAATGAGATGTCATCTTCATCCTCATCTTTGACTTTTCCAAATAGACTGTAGTCCTCATCAACAGCATCTTCAGTTTTAATACCATCATCTCCATTCCCATCATCATCCAAATTACCACCAACACCGGCATCCTCATCAACATGCTCATCTTCTTCAGCATCTTCATCCTTGAATTCCCCTTCATTTTCGTCTACACCTTCATCTTCATAGTTGCCGTCATTGTCATCCTCATCCTCATCACTAGCTTTATCCTCGTCGAAGTGACATGAGACACAAATGCGTATAACATGCGTTTTACCTAGCTCGATCAAATTCCGGACTTGTCTATCATTTGCAACATGTATAGGCGGTGTATCCGGATCCATCTGTCCCAATATTGACTCGGGTAACGAATAAGTGATCTCCACCAACTCTGTTTTTTTGCCTAACATATATTCATCTTGAACCATTTCAACAAGTTCCGCATGAGTAGAACCATCATGCAAGAAGAACAATCTCCCTCCTCTCTCATTATCAACCGCAAATTGCCATGACGTATCTTCCTTAAACCATTCTCCATAAACAGCCAGAAACTGAACCATTACCTGTGGACAAAGAGCCAAAAAAACACATTAGATATCGTTATTGGAAGTCTACAGGAGAAGTCTACATAATATGAGCTACATACCAATCAAACAAGAGAATTAATTTATAAAATATAGACTATACATTTGAATACCAAATTTTTATACATTAAAACACCATAATTTACATGCATTTAGAAAAAACAAAAATCACAAAATTCATTACCAATTAATTATAAAAAATTAATTACTGAAATCGTACATGTAGACTTCCGTCTACATAGTAGACTTCCCGTGGAAGTCTACAAATATGATAATAAAAAAAGAAAATTAAGTTAAAGCTAATCTATCAAACATATACATGTCAAACTTATACATATAAAAACACAATAATTAACACGCATTTAAAAAAAATTAAAAAACTCAAAATTCATTACTAATGAACTATAAAAGCACTATTACTGAAAATCAGAATGTAGACTTCCCAAGGAAGTCAACTTAGGAAGTCTACAGGAGAAGTCTACAAATATGAGGTAGATACCAATTAAACAACAAAATTAATTTATAAATTATATATTATACATTTGCATACAAAATTTTTATACAATTTAACACCAGAATTAACACGCATTTAGAAAAAAACAAAAACCACATAATTCATTACTAATTAATTAAAAATAATTAATTACTGAAAATCGTAAATGTAGACTTCCGTGGACGTATACACAAAAATATCTCCGTAGACTTCGTTTGTAGACTTCGTCTGACGTGGAAGGTTAGTTTTGACATTGACTAAAGTTTTGACTTTCGTGTAGACTTCATTTGTAGACTTCGTCAGACGTGGCAGGTTAGTTTTGACATTGACTTAAGTTTTGACTTCAAAGTAGACTTCGTTTGTAGACTTCGTCTGACGTGGAAGGTTAGTTTTGCAATTGACTTAAGTTTGACTTTTGAAAGAAGTCTACAAACGAAGTCTACATACCAAGTAGACTTCGCAAAGAAGTCTACTTGGGATGTAGACTTCGTTTGTAGACTTCGTCTGACGTGGCAGGTTAGTTTTGCAATTGACTTAAGATTTGACTTCAAAGTAGACTTCGTTTGTAGATTTCGTCTGACGTGGCAGGTTAGTTTTGACATATTTTCTAAAAAAGAGGTTAGTTTTGGGTTTGACCAAACAATTAATTAAATTAAATAGAAGTCTACAAACGAAGTCTACGTGTGAAGTCTACAAACGAAATCTACTTTTCCGTGGTCAAATTTCTGAGATTTTAGTCAATGTCAAAACTAACCTGCCACGTCAGACGAAGTCTACTTTGAACGTCTACAAACAAAGTCAAAGTCCAGTCAATTGCAAAACTAACCTGCCACGTCAGACGAAGTCTACTAAAATTTTGTAGACTTCTGCTCTAAAAAGTCAAAGTTTTAGTCAATGTCAAAACTAACCTACTTTATGTAGACTTCGACAGGAAGTCTACAAACGTGTTTTTTTGTTTCCAAAGGATAACATGAAGTCTACATTGAAAATTTTCAAAAAAAGTCAATGTCAAAACTAACCTATCCGTTGACTTGTAGACTTCCATGGAAGTCTACATTCGCAAATGAGATCTGAAAAATCAAAAAATTCAACTAAGTTTACCTTTTTTTGCCGCGAAAGCTCGTTTTTAGCTTCTTCAACCACCTCTAACTTTGAATCTCACTGATAACAAAGAACCCAAGTCCTTGTTATGCAAGAACCATCGAAAATCGGTGTGTTTATAAACGAAATGGTTTGTTGAGGGTTTATTTGATGCAATTCGTGAGGAAAAGGAAAAAAATAGGTAATGAGATGAGATATTGAGCATTTACACTTAAAAAAAAACGGTTGTGATGCATTTAGAGCTCAAAATCGGTTGTTCATGGTGGTTGGCAAAATTGAACAAGATGGCATTTTCGTAAATATCTTGAGATCTTTTGGTTTTTGTGTATTTTCCAATATTTCCGAAATTAAAAAAAATATATATATATATAATATAATGGCATTTTCGTGAATAAGTGGTGAGGAGAAGGATAAAGAAGGGAAAAAGTGGCAAAATAAGAGAGAGGAGATTTAGGGGTATAGATTTGACATTGACCACAAATTGTGGGTTATTTGTGCAACTATCCCTCAAATTTTCACATTCATACAAATATAGATAAGAAAAAAAATTAATTCATTTCAAATCAATCATTAATATTTTATTTTTTACGAAGAATTTGTTATTTCTGTCAAATATAAATAATAAATTATTAGATAAATCAAACTATTTATCTCTAAATATAATAAAATTGTAAAACAACACTCGCGCACAGCGCGAGCAATTTCTAGTACATAATGTAAAAAAGAAAAAATCATTCATAGGTACATGAACTATTAGCTAATATATTGCTAACTATATGAAGTATTCAAATGTTTTCTAAACTACACATACTAATATATAATACATGATGACATACACGAACTATATGTAAACATGTTAAAAACTACAAAATGGAGTTTTGTGATAATTTGTATTCTATTTTTGGATCAATGTGTAATTATTTTCTTTAAAAATCATTTAAAAATCAAAAATAACAAATAAAACCACAAAAATCCGAAAAAATCCGAAAAAATAGAAAAAAAAATCCAAAATTTTTTCAAAAAATTAGAAAAATAAAAATTTCTATTAAAAAAAAACTAAAAATATTTCAGTTTTGAATTTTTAATTTTTTTTTGTAAAATCCCAAAATTTCTAATATTAAAAAAAAATCTGAAATTTACAAAATAAATTTTAAATTTCACATTTATAAAATTTCTAAAATTACAAAAATCTTAAATTTCAAAAACAACCAAAAAATTCCAAAAAACATACATTCACAACAAAAAAATCCCAAAAACAAAGATTTATATATATATATATTTTTTTTAAATAATTAATTTTGGAAACCAAATTAAATTTGTAAAAATCCAAAAATTTAGCGACCGCTATGGAATTCCGCAAATCCGTGATTAAATTTTGGAAACCTTATCGTTTGTCTCTTTTGTTCAACAAGCTTACTTCATTCATTTAACTGATTACAGTACATAGAGAAGGAATTGAGCATCCTCTAACATTTCTACAACATAATTGAAATGCAATAAAACATAAATAAGATAGACCATCGCAGAAGATGGACAGCAGATCCAAGTCAAATCTCGGATGCGTCAAGAGGGTCTTCGCGGTAAAGCCGGAGAATCTCAGGGTAGTCACGTTCCATAGTGACTTTGAAGATACCGGCCAGAGGCTCCGGAATTCGACCACTCTCCAAGAGAGGGAAGAGGATACGACCAATCTCGAAAAGATGGAAGACGGTGGAATTGATTTCTCACACCGGTAGATTACAAGATTTGAGAATCCAGAAAACTGTGAAACTTATGGTTTGTCTAATGGTGCAAAAAGATAAGAGAACATATCCTACTCCGGTATTAAAAATTGCAAGTATAAATTTCAAAAACGTAAATGTTTTTTGGTAAATTTTATATTTTTGAAATTTTGTATTTTTATAAATTTTGGAAATGTAAAATTTCAGATTTATTTTGTAAATTTCAGATTTTTGAATCTTGAAAATTTTGGGATTTATAAATTTTGTTTTTAAATTTTCAAAACTGAAAATATTTTTGTTTCTTTTTTTAACCGAAAATTGAATTATTATTTTATCTATTTTTTTGACTTTTTATGGATTTTTTTTCTATTTTTCGGATTTTTGTGTGTGTGTGTGTTTTTTTGGGATTTTTTAAATGAATTTTTAAAAAATAATTACACATTGACCCTAAAATAAAAAAATTTACCAAAAAACTCTGATTTGTAGTTTTTAACATGTTTACATATAGTTAGGGTATGTCACCATATATTATATATTAGTCTGTGTATTTTAGAGAACATTTCAATACTTCGGATAGCTTGTAACAGATTAGCTAACCGTTGGTGTAGTTGAGAGTGATTTTTTCTATAAAAAAAAAGTAACATTACAAACCAAACAATCTGTCTTACCATTCAAATTGTAAATGATGTAGCAAATAGTAAAGGAACAAATATAATATTTTAAACATGTAAATAATGTGAGTAGAGTGGAGAATGCAGTTTAAACCTATAATTCTTTAGATGAAAATGTACAGATTTCTTGTTTTTCGTTATAATTGTTGATAAACATTTGTATGGTGCACTTTTAACAAAAATAAAAAAATGCTACACCCCACGAGTATTCAAAACTTGAATGATTGTATATTTTTGGGATAAAAATTGTGGCGGGACAATTGAAAACTCTTACCTATTATAAATATAGAAAATAAATGCAAACGAAAATAAAAATTTGTTAGCATCTATAATTTGTAAATAGTACAAGTATTTAACCAACTAAATAAAATTTATGTAGCTGAAATATAATTATAAGTTTTGATTTGTAAACGTGAAACAATCTAAATCTTTTTGTTTGATATCATCCAATCCATATATAATGAAAATTTTCATTTTTGTTTATCATAATATTATATGTATTTTACATTGTTTGAATTTGAACAGTGACTCAACAAATATATTGATATTTTCATATTGATCATTATATTAGTATGATTATGTTAAAAATATAATTATTTGATAGTTCATGTTAGAAGAATATCTTCAGTGAAGAGTATGTAAGAGGATTTTTCACCAAAATTTATAGTAAAAAAAATAGAAAAATAGGAAAAAAAGTGAAAAGAAGTTTTTGATGGAGAAATTTTTCTTCTTTGTGGAGAAACCCATTTAACATGTGTGCATTCTTGATAGGTTTATTGTTTTTTAAACAATTTAAACTTTAAGTAAAAATAACTAAACTCATTTAAATAATATATTTAAGAGATTCATAGAATCTCTATGATGCTTTAAGTACCGTGGCAATGTGGCAAGTAGTGTACTTGGATGTAGACCTATGCAAGACTATTTGTAGGTCATTTACAAATCCTTTTATCTAAATTCTAAAGTATACTATGATAAGTTCATTTTGATTAAAAAAATATAGACTAAAATTGATATGCATCATTAAAATTGTTTCGAAATAAATTATAATTTTTTTGATCAGAACCATGTTCTATAATGATAAAACAATGACAATTTGAGTAATACTGACATACATTTTGGACATTTTCATAAATGTACTTCTGTTTTAATATTATAGAGATTTGTATTGAAGTGTCGACTTCTACTCTACCATAATAATGCGGTGAACCAGCGTCGTTTTAAGGGCTTACGAGGGTATCCTCACCTACTCGGCAATTAGGCAAATTTCCACTGAATGCCACCCTTTGTATATATATATTTATTTATCACAAATTGCTTTCTTTTTTTTTGGTTAAAGACACAAATTGCTTTCTTCCATTACAAAAACATAAATTATATTATTCAGGTTTCTAATAATGGTTATTGCGTAATCAGAGTAGACAAAACGTAGTTAAAAAGTAGTAAAAAATGTATTGTCGTTTTGGATACGTTCTATTTTGCTATGCTCTACAAAAGTCCGTGCCTATGAGGTAAAAAAAGTGGTATTTGCCTAGGACTCCCAAATAATATATAAATTTAGGGGCCCCAAAATCACATATCTCATTCATAGTCTCGTGGTTAAACATATTATAATGGGATCCTCCACCACTTGAGTTCGAATCTCAGTGTACTCATTTTAAGAATGTTTTATTAGTTTATATTATGCTTTCACGCTATTTTCTTCCAAGTCTTCTTGTATTTTATATTTCATAATAAATTCTTTCTATTTCATATTTTGTTTCTAATTCTTTTATTGATTTTAATTTTTTTTATACCTCGGTTTTTTGTGACAAACACCAATATTTGCTACTTGATATTATATATTAAAAAACAGATGGCAGATAAATAATTATAAAAGTTTGGTGAAAAATTAAGCAAAAAAAAGAAGATGAAAGTTTATGTGATAGATTTATTTATTTTTGTAAATATTTTAGTTTTGTTTAATTGGTTTTAGAATTTGTTTATCATTATTTTTTTCTAATAACTTCTATTGTTTAAAACTATACCGTTAAATTTTTGTTTTTAAAAGGCCTCATTTTTTTAATTCGCCTCGGGCCTCTACAAACCTTGGCACGACACTGGCTCTACATAATGTAACTAATCGGAATATTAAACAAATCGATCAGAAACACTTGAACACCATAAATTTGATAAAGAACGACAAGATGTTAGTCGACAAATTGGTTTTAAACTTTAAGGATACATTTATACACTAAACACATTTGATAAGGAAAATATATATTTTACTAGGGATTGTCCACGCGTTGCGTGGATTTAAAATTTAATATGATAAAATATGCAATAGTTTTTTGCTTACTGATTATTTGTGAATTAAATATTAAAATCATTTAGTGTTTATAGTAAATAATTATTTAGGTTCGAAGACTAAATATTTGTAACAAAATTATTGATACAATGTTATATGCAAAAATATCGTTCATTAATAAAAATTTGTATATAAATTGACATAAATTTGTAGGAGACATATATTATGTGAGATAATACAAATGTAAAGTAAAGTTAAAAAATATGTTTGGTCTTTTTTTCTTGCATCAAACACGTTCATAAAGAAATTTATTGATCTGCATCATCTCAACAAAAAATTGTTGGAATACATCTCTATATTTATTTCGTTAGAACTCTGAATCGTAAAAAATGAATAATTGTTGGTTGATTGTATTCTTGTTTTTTCTTTTGATTATTTTGCTTAGATTTTTATCGTTCACATTGATTCATTGGTGAACTAAATTATGTTTTTTGTCATCATGATTACAGTATGGAAATAATAATAAAAATAAAAAAGAGTTTTTCTCAATTCACAAAAATTTTGGTTGCACTAATTTGTTATTAAGCTTAAAGAAAAACCTTTAAAATTTTAGATTTTTAATATAGCATATTGTTGGGTTCAATAAATAAAATATCTATCTTCCAAACCATTAAAATTTTATGATACCACATTTAATTTGGAATCATATTTTTTGTCAGTATCAGAAAAAGTACAATGTCTAATATATATTATAACTTATTAAAATTAATTATTATTAGAATTAGCTATTAAATTGTTGAAATTAATTGGCTAAGTTATTAGAACGAGAAGAAGAGTTATAATTTTCATTTTCTCTTGAATAAATAAATTAAAAAGACACATAACAAAAAAATAAGTGACACATGGCAGCCTCTCATAACTTCAACTAAAAAAAACCTTACTATATTATATAAGATTTTTTTGTAATGAATATAATTGAACACCATGAAGTCGAAGCTTCTGTTGGAACTCGTTTTTGACAAAATGGTTTACAACCATTTTCTGGTGAGATTTTCGGTGAAGACGTTCATCGGATGGACCGGATTTAAGGCACGATAGATCGTCGCCGTAAGCAAACATAGTGTAGTATCACGTCAAAATCAACGTTGATTTGAATAAGAAATGAAGGTCCAAAGTGGATGATTTGAAAGCTTATAAAATTTCAAAATTAGCTAAGTGTAAAAACTAGTAAACATCCCACATTGGAAGTTTGGATATAAAATCCTAATATATAAAATGGAGAACTCTTAACAAGGTTTAATACCTTAAATACACTTAGCTAATACACTTTGGTGTATTAGAGAAAGAAGATTTGGGCCAACAAATCAAAAGTTTAATCTTTTGGGCTAAATTCTTTTTGAATTTTATTATTGATAAAGTCAATAAAATATCTTCTCAAATTAATATTGACAATGTGAGTCAAGTGGCAATTAAAGTACAAAGTCAAAATTGATTTGTAACCTAAGCACTTATTCACGTTATTATGAGAATGAATTCTCAACCTCCCTTTATTGCATACGTTGGGCATTTGTTGCTTACGTTGAGCTTTCTGGCTATATAATCAAGCCATTCTCCTTTCTTCAAGAGAATCAAATCAAACATGATCAGACATGATCATATGTTCAACAACAACAAAACTCTCTCATATGTTTTATTTTATTTTTGTGTTTGAGAGTATAACACAGATGCTAGCATTCGTGTGATTATGTTCTTGATTTGTGCAAAAGAGAGTTGATTGCAGTTGTATCCTGGGATTCGGAACGTCACAAATGAGTCTCAAATATGTGACGAATGTACGACCACCTGTAAACCTTTGAAAAATAGTCTCAAATAAGTCGCTAATGTGTGACGCTTTTATGACGACATTTATCGGTCACAAATTTACGACTGGTTTGATACTATTTTTAGTGTAGTCACAAATCGGTCCCAAAATAGTCTTAAATGAGTCACAAAATTTTTTGACTAAATAAACAGTCACAAAAAATAGTCACTAATTATATGTTTTCTTGTAGTGGGTCTCCCCTAAAATCTCGAAGATATCTCTCTTTTTAAAGGGGGTTCGGCGGCTGGAATTGATTAGGGCAACTCTGGGTGGCGAAAATAGGTTTAATAAAAATTTCCAAAAGTCGATCTTCTGCGGAGCAGGTCGGCCGATCGGGAGCGGGTGCTCCTTATCTCCAGAATCTTCAAAGAGATTCTGTTTCCCTCTTTTTCGCCAAGTCTCATTGCAAGTTCCATTCCTCCACTCCAACCACTTTTCGACCTAAAATGAATCAAAATAGAATGAAAGACTCGATAAAAACCTACAAAACAAGGGTTAGAATGCGCCAAATACACATTATATCAGCAATCCTGCTGATATTTTGACAAAGGTTGTGCAAGTGAGCAAGTTCAATGCTGCATTGGAGTTGCTCAAAGTTCTCAAGAACTGAAGACGCCTAAGAGCGTGTTGCTGGTGGTGTAGAACACAGAGGAATCCACAGGAGATCACAAGGACGTAACAAGGAAGGTAGTGTGTTCAGGGCTAAAAACAAGGTGGAGAATGTTGGTGAGTGTTTTACGCCCTGATACTAAGTATAGAAGAGACACTAGATGATATGGCGGGTCTCGGTCCAATTTGTTAATTCTGGTTTGTGGGAACAGATTGAATTATTAGAGTTCCCGATTAAGCTGGTTTAATCCTTTGTCGTTATAAGGGGATTAGATTGTTAAGCTTGTTGTAACAGATCGCACACAGTCATCTTCTTCCTCGAGCTTCTCTGATTTTGAGAGCTCGTTCCTTGTTGATAGTGGATTTCTGGTTACGAGCCGGCTCAGGAGCAGTAGTGCTTCATCTCGAAGACGAAGCTCTGGTAAAACCTGCGTGTGTTGTTTCGTTTTATTTCTGTGTTTTCTTTCGTGTTCTTGAGAGTGATAACGTGAGAGAAGCGAAGTAATCAAATCCGTTTGAGCTGAGAGATTGAATCGGAGTGACCTAATAATAGATACTCCATGAAGATATTCTTTGAAATAAGGAAGGAAGCAGAAGTATCTCGAGGCATTAGATAAGTAAGTAACGTGAGTAGTTAAAAGCTAACATGAGAAGAATTGTATTCGGTCTATTGCGAATTACGGTGTGGTTTTTGTAGGCATGATCGTCCAAAGGCTGTGGAGATTTTAGTGAAAGATTTGAAAGTGTTTTCCACTTTTAATGAAGAGCTTTTCAAGGAAATCACTCAACTCTTGACCTTGGAAAATTTTCGGTAGTGTTTGTAAGAAGCTTGAGGTTAAACTATTTTTGCAAAAGAGGATTGAGATTTTTAAGCTGTTGAACTTCAGGGAGAACGAGCAGTATTCCAAGTACGGAGATACAAAGTCAGCAAGATCTATCATGTTAATGGAACTTAAAAAGTTGATTGAAGCAAATCCATTGTTTCGCGATAAACTGCAGTTTCTTACACTTAGAAATTCACGGCTGAGGACGCTGATTAACCAGAGGTATTGATTGTGCTTTCTTGTTCACTTCAAATTTTCATTTTTCAGCTACTTTAACTTGTATTATTTTTATGTGTCTTGCATAACTTGCAGCTTGAATTGGCAACATCAGCTTTGTAAAAACCCAAGACCAAATCCTGATATAAAGACACTCTTTGTCGATCACTTCTGTCGCCTACCAAATGATGCACGAGCACCATCCCCTGTCAACAATCCATTGCTTGGATCATTACCAAAAGCCGGTGGATTTCCTCCTTTAGGTGCACACGTAAGGGGTACGTTCATTTCCAGATTTTCTATGACCACAATTTCTGCTGATTTTGGTCCTAGTTACCTTCACATAGTGTTCTTGACTTGTCTTCTTGTCTCCAGCCATTTCAACCAACACCTTCTCCGGTTCCGACACCTCTTGCTGGTTGGATGTCTAGTCCTTCCTCTGTCCCTCATCCAGCTATGTCGGGAGGAGGCATTGCTCTTGGTGCTCCATCCATCCAAGGTAATTTTTTTTTTCAAAAAAGGCTGTGTGAAACTATGGTCTTTCAAAATGTATCCTTGCCTTTTTAAGGATTTTTAAGTTGCATCTGTAATCTATGTAACATTTTCTCCGATTTTGGTCTTAGCAGCCTTGAAGCACCCGAGGACTCCTCCAACTAATTCCAGTGTAGACTATCCATCAGGTGACTCGGACCATGTCTCAAAAAGAATAAGACCTAAGGGAATCTCTGACGAGGTGACAATAATCTCAACCAAATATATACCTTTTTCTCATAAGTACTAGTTTTATTCAATTGATAATGTGAATTTAAAACATATTTCTTCTTTGTTTCCGCAAATGTAGGTGAATCTAGGTGTGAACATGTTACCAATGACATTCCCAGGGCAGGCTCATGGTCATAGTCAAACCTTCAAAGAACCTGATGACTTGCCTAAGACAGTAGCGCGGACTTTGAGCCATGGCTCATGTAATGTCCTACAAAATGACCCAGCAGAAGCCAAGGTAAGGCTCGATAAAAAGCTCGGATCAGTTAGATAAGTTTTACGCAAAAACCTAAGTAAGCACCTAGGTGACTAAGCAACGTGTTAGGCTGCTTGGTGACCGAGCATGGTGCTTGCTCTGGTCAAGCGTAGATCGTGGGTAAACCCGTGCTAGGATCGTGCTCGAGGGTGTCGACCACACGCCAGTGCGTGTTGCGCACACGCCTGGTCTTATGCATCATCACCACCTCGTGTGAAGAATGGGCAAGTAGTCGGGAGCTGTCCAGCTGCTTCACCTGCTTGGGCGTGCCTATTTAAAGGTCGGGCCGACCTAGTAAGCAGGAGACACGAGAATTTCTGCCTTGTCCAAACATAACTTCTTTTCACCGTAAACTTTCATTGCAAACGGTAGCCTAGTTCGTGATCGTCCCATCCGATCAGTCCGTCCGAACCGAGTAGTCTATTTTCTAGTCCACCGCGAACCATAGAGTAGTTTCACCGCGAGCCTTGTCGAACATGTTTGGGAAAACTTAGGGTAAGTTTCCTGTGATCGAACTTTGGTTTTTTCGAAGTGATTTTTCGTGCTAATCATGATTCTAACCTTACTTTCTTGATCCAATGCTTGGTTCCATCTTAAAATCGTAGGATCATAATTGGCTAGACTTCGAAAGATCTAGAGATAGTCCACGGCAAGCTCAGTTCCAAGTTAGGTAAGATCTGTGGGCTTTACCATCAAATTTCCCTTAAGAAAACTCTAAGTCTTACCTTAGTTAATTCGTGAACCTTTGGAACAGATTCCAGCTCAAAGGCTAAGGCAAAACCATTCGTAAAAGTCTAAGAGAAACGCCCGTATAAACCTTTGACAGAACCGCGATCATTCGTTAAGTCAAAGGTGAATCTCGATGATGCTTGTTGCGTGTTTAATTAAATTACAAGTGAGGTTTGTTGCTGCGTGATTTGTATTTTTGCTAAGTATTTAAAAGCTTTAGCATTGTTGGTGCATATTTATAAGTTTTCTTATAACCTAAGTTGTTAGTAAGACTTATAAATTATGATGATCGCGGTAAGACGTTCCTTGAGGCCATGACTTAGCTAGTACGTTGAGTATTAGTTTAAGTACATGAAGACACGGAGAGACGGAATTGCAGCCTTTGACCGTGTACTGCATGACGATGCAGTATTTTTGGTGCGAATCCTTATACACATAAGGCCATTGGAACGGTGAAGGATCTTAGGTCCTTAACCTTTGTGGCTTTGGGCTGAAGGATACCTTGTGATTTAACGTGAAGGGAAATAGTCTACGCGAAAGACCTTATATTGACATTGCATAACTTATCGCATTTTTTCGTTAGATTTGCTTGCTTGTGTGTCGATTGTTATTTTGGGTTTCATTGGGAATTGATTATTGAATGTTAGGGGAGCCTAAACTCACTGAGCAACTAGTGCTCACGACTCTACTTATATTGCAGGTAACCATTAGGGGGTAGACCACCGGGAGCCAAAGGAACGTTAAGAAATCCAGCAGTAGATTTCCTTGTCTTTTGTAAATGAATAATGTTTATTATGTACGTGATCGTTTTGGAGTGTTAGATTCACAATTGTATATGCTTGTATCATGTTTGAAATTATGTATGAATTATATATAAAATTGAGTTTGCATAAATTCGGGTTTCATGTGATACTAGTCTTTGTCCGGACGAACTAACCATTATGTATGTCTCGGGTTGGTAAGCCTTGAGGTGTATTCAATGGGGATGGACGCTTAGAAGTCTTATCTAGGGAATTTGGATGTGTTCCGAAAACCTCTGATCGGACATCTAAGTGTTCGTCAGTGGCGTTCCCGGTCTAAAAATGTTCGGGGGCGTTACAAAAGTGGTATCAGAGCATAGTCTTTACGATGCTTGAATGGGAATTGGGTTGCAATTAATTTATCGAGTCAAATATGTCGCAAAAGGCAATTAAGATAAACTAGATATGTTCCTTTGCTCCTTTGCTTTAAAAGTAAGTTGGTTAGGACTTACCTGAATTTTTTGGCGCAGATGGTATCACCACCACGTCGGCTTCATCCACGATACCAGCGTATTCACGCAGGGCCACCAAGGCCTATGGGGGGACGTCCATGGGGACCACCTCCTGGGCATGGACAGCCCGATTATCGATATCCTGAGCGTTACTACAGTCGTCCTCCGCCACCATCTGATAACAACTCATACAGTTCCGTAGAATCCGATCCTTCAGAGCAGTCATCCGAGGAGCAGTTTCCAGAGTATACAGCAGAGAACTCTCCTCATTCGATACCAGAGTTAGGGCTAAGAGATATTGGTGATCCTGGACCTGAGGGGTCACGACACGCTGGATGGTTATCTATCGAGTCATCGGAATCGACTGAGTCATGGCCTATAGAGGTTTATAGGCGACAGGATACTAGCTATAGGGGACCTAGTAGGTTGGGGTACGATAGATCTTTATCCTCGGGGAAGCCCATCAGTTACTTACCATGGACATGTCGAGGTGCCGGAAGAACCAGAGGATCGTCATAGAGTATACCGAGATTTTTCTGATCTTCCTAGAGCAGGTCCAAGTGGGACTCGGCCTGAACTGATTAGCACTAAGGACCATTTGATGGAGTTGGTCCACGAGTTGGTTGGCCGACTAGGGGATCAACAAGCGACAACGAGAGGACAACAGCAGGATCCACCACCATCACCACCAGATTTTCTGAAAATGGTAATGATGATGAAGAACCTGGGCACAAGACGGTTCTTTGGAGGTACTGATCCTTTTGAGGCGGATTCATAGTTGCAACACATAGAAAGGAAGTTTGACGCAACACGTTATCCGGATAGTTTTAAGAGGGATGTTGATGTACACTATTTGATTAAAGACGCTGCAAACTGGTGGAGTAGCATTAGGAACCATTATGGAGTAGTGGACCCAACTTGGATGGATTTTCAAAGGGATTCGAAAGGAAGTATTTCCCACCACAGGCAAAGGATCGATTAGGAAAGTAATTCCAAAAGTTAATTCAAGGAGACTGCAGTGTACGAGATTATGAAGCGGAGTTTACTCGGCTAAGGCGGTATGCACACTACGGTCCAGACGAAGAGGCGTCAGTGATTAGAAAGTTCTTACGGGGGCTCAGACCAAAGATTATGAGCCGATTATTAGTTATAGACTATCAGAGTCTCTTTGAGTTAGTTGAGAGAGCTGTGAACGTGGAGGGAATTGAGATTGAACGGGCATTCTATGCTAGACAGTCATCACCGCCGCGGGTTCAAGGTCCAGGGCCAAGGAACCAGGTAGATCGGGGACAAACCTCAGACCGAGGACAGGGATCAAACCAACCAATTAGCCGAAGAAGAAGAAGAGGAAACCGGGCGGATCGAGGAACTCCTACAATGGAATCCTTGCCCGAGTGTTATAAGTGTGGCCGTCGGGGCCATTACTCTCGAGCATGCCCCAACAGCGGACAGTCTAGGCCTGTACCTGACTACATACTTGTTTTACATGTGGGGGAAAGTGACACTACGCAACTTCATGTCCGGTGACACATCCACCTGAGCAAACTTCACGACTGCCTGCAATACGCGCCTGGATGTACAACCATCCATCGAACTGCCACCTAAGTGGCAATCGATCACGGGACGCGTCTACTCCTTAGATAAACCTGAAACTTCGAGACCTTCTCAAGGTCCCAATTAAAGTAAATAAGGGTTTTAACTTATGTGAATATTTACTGTGTTAAAAATATGGTAGTACCTGTTTAATGATTCTCAATAAAGTATAAGTGTTATAAACGAAATCTTTTATGCATATCTAGGAACATTACGTGTTTGTGGTGTTCCCACACATGTCTTGTTTGACTCAGGAGCAACACATAGTTTTGTGACTCCTGAGGTCGCTTCGAGATTCGAGGGAATCTTTACGATAGTAAAGGTTTGTCTGTCTATCTTAACACTTAGCGATCAAATCCTATATGCAACAAGTTGCTATATGGGAATTCTTATCATAATTGAAAGATATACATTTTTAGCAAACCTTTTAGTTACCCCGTTAGAGCATTCTGAAGTCATCCTAGGAATGGACTGGTTATCATCAAACATGGCTCATCTGGATTGTGGATGGGGAAGAATTGCCTTGGAGGGACTTGGGGACACTTCCATAACATATCAAGGAATAGACCCAACTCCGAGATATCCTTTGTGACGGCCTTAAGAGCAAAGAAGGCTCTTATTGAAGGAGAGGTTTACTTAGTAACATTGACCATTGTGGGAGGAGATTTGAAGGGAGAAACAAAACTCGAGGAAATTCCAATTGTCGCTGAATTTAGTGATGTGTTCAAACCCTTGGAAGGGTTACCTCCATCACGTAATGATCATTTCACCATTACATTGGAACTGGAAGCGGCTCCAATAGCTAAGGCACCATATCGGATGGCGCCAGCAGAGTTAGCTGAATTGAAAAAGCAGTTAGCAGACCTTATGGAAAAGGGATTTATTCATCCTAGTTCATCACCATGGAGAGCTCCAGTTTTGTTTGTTAAGAAAAAGGACGGTAGCATACGATTGTGTATAGATTATCAAGGAATAAACAATGTCACAATCAAGGACAAGTATCCATTACCAAGAATTGATGAATTGCTAGATCAGCTGAAAGGAGCAAGTTGGTTCTCAAAGATTGATTTAGCATCTGGTTACCATCAAATTCCTATTGCTATAGCAGACGTAATGAAAACCGCGTTCAGAACACGTTATGGCCATTACGAATTTGTGGTCATGCCATTCGGTTTAACCAACGCATCGGCAGCATTTATGAGATTAATGAATGATATCTTCCGAGACTACCTAGATGAGTTTGTTATCATTTTTATTGATGACATTCTAATCTACTCAAAAAGTGTGGAAGAGCATAAGGAATACTTAAGAAAAGTGTTAGAGCGCTTAAGAAGTCATATGCTTTTTGATAAGTATAGCAAATGTAGCTTTTGGAAGCGGGAGATAGGATTTTTGGGACACCGAGTATCGGAGCAAGGAGTTTCAGTTGATCCAGAAAAGATTGTTGCAATTAAGGAATGGCCACAACCTACCAATGCCACTGAAGTTCGTAGTTTCCTTGGGTTAGCTGGATACTACCGAAAATTTGTGAAGGGATTCTCTACCTTAGCCAAACCATTAACTCGATTAACTGGAAAGACCGTAACCTTTGAATGGAATGGTGAAGTAGAGAAGGCATTCAATCTGTTAAAAGATGCCTTGACCACAGTACCAATCTTAACATTACCCGAACCAAACCAACCATACACTGTTTACACCGATGCTTGCGGAGTGGGATTAGGATGTGTGCTGATGCAAGGTAAAAAGGTCATTGCCTATGCATCACTACAATTAAGAAAACATGAAGAGAACTATCCCACACATGACTTAGAGATGGCCGCAGTCATATTTGCCCTTAAGTTATGGAGATCCTACCTTTATGGAGAAAATGTGCAAATTATGACCGATCACAAAAGCCTTAAGTATTTATTCACTCAGTCTGATCTTAACCTCAGACAAAAGAGATGGATGGAATTCATCGCGGACTACGATTTGAACATTGTGTACCACCCGGGTAAGGCGAATGTAGTAGCAGATGCATTGAGTTACCACCCGGGTAAGGCGAATGTAGTAGCGGATCCTACACAGTTGAATTTTTCAAGGGTTGAAAGGAGAACTGAGTCTTCTGAGTATGAATCACAAAGTAAAAGTTGAAGATATGTTTTATTGCTGTTTCTGTTAAGATCTGGTTACAAATGAATCGATCCCCTTTATGGGAGATGATAATGAACTATATATAGTACTTCTAAGTAAAATGGGCCACCTAATAAATGGGTCTGACCCATTAAGCAATATATAACATTTAGGCCCATTAATCTATTAAGCTCATTTTGTTAATGGGTTTAATGTCATTTTGGGCCTAGATTCAGACTAGGCCCTTGCAGATTCGATCCGATTTTGTCAAGACGCTGTAAATTTGATCTCGTCATTATATCGATCTCATAGGGGGGAAATCCGACCCCTACAGTTAGCCCCCCAGCTCGGCAGTATCGAGTTATGATGATGCCGAGGTAAAAGTTCCTGAAGCCTGAGATCGATATGTTGGACTGTGGAGTTGCCAATCATGGACGTCTTGTCATCGAACTCGGGAAGTTTCCGTTATTCCGCATTGAGCCGATGTCGGCGTGTTTTTCTGGACTTGTTTTCTTTTTCTTTTACTTAGAAGATTGAGGAGGTTGATGGTCATGTTGCTTTAGTGGGCCTTGAGGCTTGCTGGAAAATTTCAAGAATTTTTTTCTAGACAAAAAGTGATTTTAGGAAATTCTCCGGGTATAAATAAGTCTGCTTCCAAGACATTATTTTTTTACCAATTCACTTCCTCTCGTGGACAAAAGGTAAAAAAAAATCATCTCCTCTTTATTATTTTATTATTCTTTGTTGTAGGGTTTCGATTTTTTTTTTTTGCTATCTCCGTCGCCTCCTTCCTTCGATTTGCGTCTTCGACCGCATCCCCCTCCTCCGATAGCGCCACAGTTTATCTCCGACGTCATCACCCCCGTCGAGCCTCACCACTGTCGTCGCCGTCGTCATCATCTACGGACCCGTTGTCATCGCATCGTTATCACGGATCGATCCCCGCCGCCGTCGGTTCGCGATGGTTCGAGCCGGCAACACAATCGAGACATGTTTCGCAGCGGATCTGCGCAGTCGAGAAGAGAGAGAGAGATCGACGGTTTGAATGGCGGTTTGAAGCTGGCGAGTTGACTCAGTCAACTCGGCCGAGTCGATTCGTTCGATTTTTTTTTTTTGGTGTTTCAACGATTCGACGGCTCGATGACTTGGTGACAACGCTAGCTTCGTGGAGTGAGACTGACTCAAACCGTTGCTCTTTGGTACAGCGAAGAAGTGGATCGGAAAGAATGGTTTCTAACTCTATGGACTCGCGGCTCGACAGTTCACGCGACTTAGATGATTCCGGAGATATGATTTCTGATCCTTTGCTGCTCGGAAGGAAAATAGTTCTTTCTCCAGAGTCTGACACTGGCAGTTCGGCGAAACCGGCCGCGGTCATCTAGACATGCTTCGAGAAAGATGGGGGACTCGCGGTAGTCGACCCTGCCGCGCCACTATTTTTTAGCTTAGAATTCGTGACGACCTAGCTGCTGAGAAGTGTAGCTAGAGGGATGACTTTTCTTTACACAAGGTCAGAGAAGCTCTTGTCCGTCGCTTCGGAGATACGTTGTCGAATTCTTCACCAGAGATGTCGGACATCGCAAGAAACCATCACCTCGCGAGAGGAGAGCCATGGAGGCCGGACTGGAGTCTAACGCGAGGGTGTCGGAGCGAACAAGGTTGTTGGCAACGGTTCCTAGAGTTGGTACGACTACTACCTCTGCGTCTAAGCCGCGTCGCCCGGCGTTAGAGCGAAATGTTACTACTACCGTCGATCGTCGATCTGAGTCATCGCCGCGGCGTCACGACGACGCGAGGAGGAGAGATGATGGCGTGGAGGTATGTCGTAAGCGTCCTCGCAAAGACGACGAGAGCTGCTGCAGATGGTGATGGCCAGAGCATCGCATCTGTCCAAGATCGTCTTTCCGGGCACTGAATTTCCGCCTCCAAGAGATATATCGAAGGAAGATTTTTACTCAACTACGGCTCTTCATTGTATGACGGTAAGACTTCGTGACTTTAGTGTAAGATAGTGATTTTCCTTCTTCCTTATTGCTATTTTTTTCTAACTTTTTTTTTGCAGTTCTTTTTGTCATTCAACATGCTCGCCATTGACTACGAAGTGACAGTTCGCTCGCAGAATTGCCTGCTTAGTAATGTTCAGAAGGCTTGCGAAAACCATAAAAAGCAGAAAAGGGATGCAGAGGATCGCGTTGCTACTCTCGAAGCTGCTATGAAGGAAATCGAGGAAAGGAGTCGCGAGATGGATGGGACGTTCACAGAGTCTGAATCTGAGAGGATGCGTCTTCAGAAGGAAGTCTCTGACCTTACCACCCGCTTAGATATTGCTTCCGAGCTTCAAGATGCGGCTGTACAGCGGGCTGTCGACGAAGCGAAGCGCTAACTGGAGGCGAAGTACGAGGCGAAGATCATATGTGCTAGAGACAAGATCGGAGCGATCAATGGTCAGCCAAAGATTGACATAATTGATCTTGCTGAAGTTCGGAGTAACATTGAGTTCGTGAAGTTGCTTCAGAGTGACAAGGCGCCTAACCTTGGCGATGAGCTCGTTGCTCTCAAGAAGCAGGAGGCGGGCCTGGTACTGGCTGATAAGGTGTTTGGCAATCATGTGCGCGAACTCGAGGATATTCTTAAGCCTTCTCCCATTAGTACCATCGGAGATCGAACTAATGAATTGGATGCCGCTTCGAGTTTGAATTCGTCTGACTCTTCGAGCGATGGTAATTCGTCGAACAGCACGGTCGAGGGTCATTCTGAGCGGGCCGTTGAGATTGTTGATGACGCTGAGGAGATTGCGTCTTAGTTTTTCGTTTTGATGCTTTACTGTACTTTTGATTTTAGACTTAGTATTTGATTCAGTTTGGATGGTGTTTATCATTTCTGAGATAAAATTTATGAAAGCAGCTTTTATGATTCTTGTTCTTGTCTTTTGGACGAATTGTTTCGTTGCAAAGTTTTTAGTTCTGGACACTGTTGCGCTAATGAGCATGGCTGCATACTGATAAGTGGAGTGTCTCATTGATGTTTACTGTTCTTGATGCAAGTATGGTTTACTGGCGAGTCGTCATTGACAAGCCTTCTCCAACTATGCTGATTTACGTTTAGACAATGGTTGCCCCGATTTACATGCAGGGTGTCGTTGATTCGTCCGCTCCCAAATATTAATTATAATGTTGTTGCGACCGGTGATAAGTTAACCGGGTTTTCTGATGATCATCTTGGTTCACGGGTGAGTCTTTACTGAAACGCCCACTCCAAAAATGAACATGTTATCGCGTGATGACCAACGATAGAGTTGTTGGGTTTTTTAGTGATCATTTCGGTTTGCGGTCGTGTTTCTTGTTAACATAGCCGCTCCTATAATGAAAACTTTGCGATGATACCAGCGATTTGTTTGCTGGGTTTAGTGATGAATATTCCGGTTTACAGAGTTGTTCCCATGAACGCATCTACTCCGGTAATAAACATAAACATTTGTATAGCGCGCTTTGTAATCCTGCTAAGGATGTAGTAGTCAGATCTGAAGTAAGTATTAAAGTTCGTTACTGTGGCCATCAGTAATGAAAGAAGAAATCAGATGTCTGTTTTGTTAAGACTTTGTTCGTAAAAGACGTAGGAGAAAAGTTTGTAAAACACTTGTAAGTTTTATTTCTTACAAAAATGGGAGTAGATGAATATACGCACCCACTCCGAAGATGGGCTGTCTACGTACCCTTTGGAGGGATCAAACCGTCCCGTAGTTCAAGTTAAATATGTTGACTACCTCAGTGGTAGTATTTTCTCAAGTGTCTGTCATTCCATGATCGTGGCATCGGAATGGTTACTATGCTGGCTAGCTCATATACACCTGGTCTGACCACTTTGGTGACTTTGTAGGGGCCTTCCCTGTTAGCACCGAGCTTGCCTGCGTTCCGCTCAGCTGTGTTCTGAAAGACCTCGCGCAGTACTAAGTCGCTTTCGTGGAACCGTCGTTCCTTGACGTGAGAGTTGTAGTACCTTGCAGCGGCTTGTTGATAGTTAGTTATCCGGATCAACGCTTTGTCTCGGGTTTCATCGGTTGTGTCTTGTCGGTCGAGTAGTATGACATTGTTGAGTGCTTCGTGCTCTGGCAAGAGTTGGTGTCGGATGGTGGGGAACTGGACTTCGGTTGGGATGACGCACTCTGTACCGTAAATGAGGGCGAAGGGTGTCTCGCCAGTTGCTCGTCTTGGAGTCGTTCTGTGTGACCATAACACGCCTTCCAGTTCGTCGGCCCAGCGGCCTTTCTTCTCATCCAGGCGCTTCCGAAGGCCGAGGATAATTGACTTATTGATTGATTCGGCCTGGCCGTTTCCTTGTGGACATCGTGGAGTAGACTTGTTGAGTCGGATTTTCCACTTCTCGCAGAAGGTTTCGAATTTTACAGAGATAAATTAAGAACCGTTGTCCGTGATGATCTCGTATGGGATATCATGTCTGCATATGATGTTCTTCCATACAAAATTTTCCATCTAGGTGTCCCGAATGTAAGCATAGGCTTCTGCGTCTACCCATTTGGTGAAGTAGTTTGTCAAAACTAACAAAAAATGCTTCTGTCGCAACGGGTGGAGAAGACCGACGATGTCCATGGACCACCTCATGAATGGGTACGGCGAGGTTACCGAGGAAAGTATTTCCGTTGGTTGATGAATTTTTGGGGCGTGGCGTTGACATTTCTCACACTTAGCCGAAAACTTCTCACAATCGCTGATCATTGTTGGCCAGTAGTAGTCATGCAGCTTGATCTTGATAGCTAATGCTCGTCCGCCAGAATCATTTCCGCAAGAACCACCATGTACCTCATGCATGATTTTTCTAACTGTCGGACCTTCAACACAAAGCAGCAGCGGTCCCGAGAAACGCCATTTGTAGACTTCACCGCGTAGTAGAGTGTAGCGAGCGGCTTTGGCTTTAAGTTTGCAAGTAGCCCACTTGTCAGGAGGGATTTTGCCTTTGTCAATGAAGTCTCGTATGGCGCCGAGCCAGCTTGTATCACATCCGTACTCCATGACTTGAGAATCCACCTCCATGGGAGTATCTTCAGCCAATGGTGGGGGCTTGTCATTTATCGCTGTCGTATCGCGGTGCGGTGCGAAATTCCTGTTAATGCTTTCTCTGGCAGGAACGGGAGGAATGTCGAGGTTGTCCACCGGGTCCGTATCCATAGCTGGAAATTCATACTGCTTGGCAGGGTCTGTTGCCACTTTGGTTGCAGTGACAGTCCTATCAGACTCAAGTAAATATGTGGGAAGGGTGGGTCTGGCTGGCGGATGTATCTCTGTTAGTAAATCTGCCTCGGCTGGCTGGAGAGCGGAGTCGGTTTCGAGAGGTGTTGGTGCTTACCGCATGGTAAGTTCTTTCCCATGCTGGGACGCGTCATCGACGTCAGAAGAATCAACAAAGTTGTGCGGCCGTTTCCTCTGCCGAACTAGCGGTGATGCAATAACCAGTTCCTCCATCTCGATGTCTTCTCCGTTCCCGATTCTCTCTGCTAACTCCTTCGTTTTTTTGGCTGCTTGGGACCGGGTAATGATGTTAACCGGTTGCGGCAGAGTGATGCTCGGGTGCTCGATGAACTCCACCGAAATGATACGCTTTAAGTCGTCATCAGATGTTGAGGCGAGGGCTGCCAGTGCGTCAGCGTTGGTGTTCTCACCCCTTGGAATTCGTGTAAGCGTAAATTCTGTGAATTGCAAAGCCACTAATAAATGGGCCTGACCCATTAAGCAATATATAACATTTAGGCTCATTAATCTATTAAGCCCATTTTGTTAATGGGTTTAATGTCATTTTGGCCTAGATTCAGACTGGCCCTTGCAGATTCGATCCGATTTCGTCAGGATGCCACAAATTTGATCTCGTCGTTATATCGATCTCATAGGGGGGGAAATCCGACCCCTACAGTAGGTGTTGATGTGGAAAAAGAACTAATGACCTTAGCCACCGAACCCAAGAAGATAAATTTAGCAGCTTTCGAAGGAGAACTTAGTGAGCCATTGGGTCTACAAGCAGTGAATCAAGCAAGTTTACTCCAATGCATTCGGCAATAACAAAAAGAAGATGAGAAACTAAAGAAAATCATGGAAGGACTAAATTGTTAGGGAGAACTGAATGCGAGTGGATATCATTTCGCCGAGGATGGAACATTACTTCTTAACAAAAGGATAACGGTGCCAAAAGGAGAAGGTTTACGAGAAGAAATCTTAAGGATAGCACATCATTCCTTATTTAGCATTCATCCGGGAAGTACTAAAATGTAACGAGATATCCATCAGTACTACCATTGGCATGGACTAAAACGTCATGTTGCAAAATGGGTAGCACAGTGCCAAACTTGTCAGCAAATCAAGATAGAACATCAAGTACCAGTAGGGTTGTTACAAAGCCTACCGATCCCAGAATGGAAATGGGATGCGGTTGCTATGGATTTTGTTTCACGTTTGCCTACGGCACCAGGAAGGGGTAACGATACGATATGGGTTGTTATAGATCGCTTAACAAAGGGTGCTCATTTTCTGCCAACAAAGATTACCGATAATGTAGAGGTTTTAGCGAGTTTTTATCTAAAGGAGATAGTTAAAGTACATGGAGTTCCATCAAGTATTGTATCAGACCGTGATCCAAGATTCACAGCTCGATTCTGGCGAGCTTTCCAAAGAGCCTTTGGAACTGATTTGCATATGAGTACATCTTATCATCCTGAGACAGACGGGCAATCAGAAAAAACAATAAGGACTCTGAAAGACTTACTCTGAATGTGTGTGTTGGATTGGGCAGGAAGTTGGGAAAAACATCTACCTTTGGTAGAATTTGAATACAATAATAGCTACCATGCTACTATTAGTATGCTACTCTATGAAGCATTATATGGACGACCTTGTCAAACCCCTATTTGTTGGACGGAAGTTGGCGAACGAAAGAAATTTGGCCCCGAAATAGTGAAAGAGACGACAGATAAAATCAGTCGAGTACGGGAGAATATGAAGAAAGCACAAGACCGACAGAAAAAGTATGCTGATCAGAATCGAAGAGAAATCATTTTCAGAGTCGGTGAGTGGGTAATGTTAAAAGTGGAAGCTCAAAAAGGGAATGATAGATTTACAAAGCCAAGTAAGTTGGCCACTCAGTTTATAGGACCTTACCGCATCATAGAAAGAATAGGAGAAGTAGCCTATAAACTAGACCTTCCCTCGGACAAGGGACTATATCCAGTGTTCCATGTATCGATGCTACGTAGACATGTCTGTGACCCAAATGCAGTAGAACCAGAACTAATAGAGGACCTTCGACCTAATCTTACATATCCTCAAGAAGCACTAAGGATAGGTGATAGACGAGTTCGAAGATTGAAGAATAGAGAAATCATACAAGTTCAAGTGTTTTGGAGAAAACAACATCGTGAGACTGCAACTTGAGAAGATGAAGTGAAGTTTCGAAAGTCTCACCCGGAACTATTTGTTGAACCTACTGGAATTCAGGAAGCTGGACCGTCAAACCCTTAAGAATTCGAGACGAATTCATTTAAGGGGGAGGAAATGTAATGACCCACACAATGACCCAGCAGAAGCCAAGGTAAGGCTCGATGAAAAGCTCGGATCAGTTAGATAAGTTTTACGCAAAAACCTAAGTAAGCACCTCAGTGACTAAGCAGCCTGCTTGCTTGTCAGCAGGCAAGCAACGTGCTAGGCTGCTTGGTGACCGAGCAGGGTGCTTGCTCTGGTCATGGGTAGATCATGGGTAAGCCCGTGCTAGGATCGTGCTCGAGTGTGTCGACCACACGCCTGGTCTTATGCATCATCACCACCTGGTGTTAAGCCTAGGACGTTACCCGCGGGTGAAGAATGGGCAAGTGGCCACGAGCTGTCCAGCTGCTTCACCTGCTTGGGCGTGCCTATTTAAAGGTCGGCCCGACCTAGTAAGCAGGAGACACGAGAATTTTTGCCTTGTCCAAACATAACTTATTTTCACCGCAAACTTTCATTGTAAACGGTAGCCTAGTTCATGATCGTCCCATCCGATCAGTCCGTCCGAACCGAGTAGTCCATTTTCTAGTCTACCGCGAACCATAGAGTAGTTTCGCCGCGAGCCTTGTCGAACAGGTTTGGGAAAACATAGGGTAAATTTCCCGTGATCGAACTATAGTTTTTCCGAAGTGATTTTTCGTGCTAATCATGATACTAACCTTTTCTTGATCCAATGCTTGGTTCCATCTTAAAATCGTAGGATCATAATTGGCTAGACTTCGAAAGATCTAGAGATAGTCCACGGCAAGCTCAGTTCCAAGTTAGGTAAGATCCGTGGGTTTTACCATCAAATTTCTCTTAAGAAAACTCTAAGTCTTGCCTTAGTTAATTCGTGAACGTTTGGAACAGATTCCAGCTCAAAGGCTAAGGCAAAACCGTTCGTAAAAGTCTACGACAAACGCCTGTATAAACCTTTGACAGAACCGCGATCATTCGTTAAGTCAAAGATGAATCTCGATGATGCTTGTTGCGTGTTTAATTAAATTACAAGTGAGATTTGTTGCTGCGTGATTTGTATTTTTGCTAAGTACTTAAAAGCTTTAGCATGTGAAAATTACTAAGTTGGATTGTTGGTGCATATTTATAAGTTTTCTTATAACCTAAGTTGTTAGTAAAACTTATCAATTATGATGATCGCGGTAAGACGTTCCTTGAGGCCATGACTTAGCTAGTACGTTGAGTATTAGTTTAAGTACTGAAGACACGGAAAGATGGGATTGCAGCCTTTGGCCGTGTACTGCATGACGAAACAGAATTTTCGGTGCGAATCCTTATACACATAAGGCTATTGGAACGGTGAAAGATCTTAGGTCCTTAGCCTTTGTGGCTTTGGGCTGATACCTTGTGATTTAACGTGAAGGGAAATAGTCTACGCGAAAGGCCTTATATTGACATTGCATAACTTATCGCATTTTTTCGTTAGATTTACTTGCTTGTGTGTTGATTGTTATTTTGGGATTCGTTGGGAATTGTTTATTGAATGTTAGGGGAGCCTAGACTCACTAAGCAACTAGTGCTCACGACTCTACTTATGTTGCAAGTAACCGTTAGCGGGTAGACCACAGGGAACCAAAGGAACGTTCGGAAATCCAGCAGTAGATTTCCTTGCCTTTTGTAAATGAATAATGTTTATTATGTACATGATCGTTTTGGAGTGTTAGACTCACAATTGTATATGCTTATATCACGTTTGAAACTTATGTATAAATTATATATAAAATTGAGTTTGCATAAATTCGGGTTTCATGTGATACTAGTCTTTGTCCGGACGAACTAACCATTGTGTATGTCTCGAGTTGGCAAGCCTTGAGGTGTATTCAATGGGGATGGACGCTTAGAAGTCTTGTCTAGGGAATTTGGATGTGTTCCGAGAACCTCTGATCGGACATCTAAGTATTCGTCAGTGGCGTTCCCGGTCTAAAAATGTTCGGGGGCATTACAGCTCATCTCCCATGAGCATGGATTTCCATCCAATCAAACAGACTATGCTACTAGCTAGGTTTGTTTCTTGCTCTGTATATGTATATTTCATGTAATAAAAAATCTATCAAAAAAATTAAAATCAGAAGTTTTTTTGCTTCAATTTGCATTGTTTCAGTTGGTACAAACGCAGGGGATATTGGGTCTGGGAAGTTGGTTCTCGAGAACGTCTAGTATAGAAGACTTTCAAAGTTTGGGACTTGAGTCAATGTTCGATGCCCTTTCTTTATGAAAAGCAAACAGAATCTTAATATTTTTCATTTATTGGCAACTTGAGTGATCATAATTTCTGTCGTACATGCTGCTTTGGTGAAAGAACCTGTCAACCGTGTGATTTGGAGCCCAGATGGTTTCTTATCCGGAAGATTTGAGATTAAAAATGCTCTGTTAGATGATTTTTGGGTATTCATATGTGCGTTTTCAACTGCAGGAGTTGCTTATTCGGCAACACCTCGAGGTGTTATATGGTTCACAACATTTTATGAGAGTTTCTTTCATTTTCTGTAATTAAAAGCAGTTTTTGATTTCAGATTGATGCTCATGTTGGGCGGTGTTAATGACATTGCATTTTCCACTCCGAACAAGCAACTATGTGTTACTACTTGTGGTGATGACAAAACCATCAAGGTTCAGTCTTTTTCATTTCCTTTCTCTAACTTTTTTCTTTCTTTTAGAGCTTAAAGAAGAAAACTTATCAATACTTTGAATTAAGATCTGGGATGCTTCAACGGGTGTAAAACGGCATACTTTTGAAGGACATGAAGCTCCTGTCTACTCTATCTGCCCTCACTACAAGGAAAACATTCAGGTAATTAGCAAAATATAAATGGTTTCATTTTTGCGAAGTACAAGTTTAAATTCGTTTCAATTTGGTTTTAGTCTTGACTTGGTTTTTTTGAAACTTTTTCATTAGCTAATTTTTTTTGGGTTTTTTGGGTTTTACATCACAACATTGTAGTGGGCCTAGCCTTACAATCTCAGGATGGGCTCGACTTAGGCCCAAATCAAAAGAAACTAATGGGCCAAGCCCGATCCAACCTCAATCTCAAAGCAGAACCCCTAGACCTAAGAGCCACCATCGGAATAGGGCATGTCGACGCACTGAACTCCGGCGGAGGACCGACTAAGACGGTGGACGAATGTCGCATGTCCCCTGGTCGAGGTTGGCGGCAAAGCAACCGGTGGATCTTGTTCCATACTCAACCAACCAACCCAAATAGATCTAACCGAAGACACTACAAAGGCGGAGAGAAGGGCCAACAGACAAAACCCATCGGACTTCCAAACACGACATGAGAGATTCAAACAAACAACACCAAGCGCTAAAGAGACAGAGATCAAACGGGGCAGGACAGAGGTCAAGCAGATCTCGACCAAGAACCATAACCATAAACCCCAATCCAGTAAGGATATTGATAACGAAGGACTGAAGAGGCGAGGGAGAGAGCTTTACCTAAGGAACTCAAGCAAGAGGAACGGAAGAGGTAGGATTGGCCTCACAGTGGCCGGAGCACCGGGAAAACTCGAGAATCCGGCGAGATCTACCATCCTAAAAGCAGATCCACCGAGTAAAGGAGACATCCGAAGCAACAGCTACCACGAAGCCACTTACCGCTTCACCACAGGAGAGCCGTCAAATCCACCACTCCAACGCAAAACCAAGCCCAATAACGACTAGATCTGCAGCCACGAAAAGCCACCGCATGTACTCCAAGCCAGAGAGCCTCGTAGATCCCGTCGATGAGGATCCGTCGAAAACCCAACGCCGCAGATGAAGTTCACAAGAAATCGAAGCCATCAAGCATCTAGACCGGAGGGAGAAACGGCCGCCACTAGTTTCTCCGAGAAGACCCGCCGCCGCAGATGAAATTTGGTAGGCCACAAAAGGATGGAGTTGAGGGGGCCTCTCACAAAGCCGGCGATGCCGAACACCGAAGAGGCCAAGCGAAGCTGAAGGCGGAGCTGCGACTAGGACGAACTTTTCTTTTTTAGAGAGAAAAGTAGAGCTTATCTTTCTACCTTCTCTCTCAATCAATCAATGTTATTTCTTCTTGTTTATATCTTCTTGTGCCCAAGTTCATCTTTTCAACTGCGCTCGACGGGAAAATAAAAGCGTGGTTATATGATAACATGGGTTCTCGGGTTGACTACGAAGCTCCTGGTCGCTGGTGTACAACGATGGCCTACAGTGCTGATGGAACTAAGATATTTTATCGTAACTCGTGAAAACGAAATAATGCAAAGATTAATAAAATAATTTAAGCGTGGAGGGAAGTGTGAGTGCCAACCAATCAAATAGATAATAGTGACCAAAGACGACAAGACACTTAAGGATTAGCATCGTTAGGTACTACTAACCGATCTATCACTACTTCAATAATTAGTACTAACATAACCAAAAATTAATACTATTTCTCCTATCAAATTATGTTATTTTGATATAGAAAACTGATTGTTTAAGTATTAAAAATGTTTAAAAATGTAAGAAACAGATCACTTCAAGCTGGGAGTGACCGATTCACAGAAGTGGTTCCTTTGCTTGCGGAAGTGGTAAAAGAAAAACTCAACAAATAATTGGAAAAAAGGAAATTTCCAAGAAACTGAAGTTTCATTAATCTATTTTTTTATTATTAATCAAAATAAAAATAAAAAATCCAACTATTCCCCCGTTTTTTACTTTACTTTCTTCTATAAACAAAACCCAATTAACAAAAGATTTCTTCTTTCCGTATACGTAAAAAAAAAAAGAAATTTAAAAATAACCCAAAGTCCACTCCAATCATTTTCACTACAGATTCAGCTAAAGATCGATCACACTAGCTATAGCTGATCGTTAAAAATAAAAGAAAATCACAACGGTGACTTTGTTTCTTCGTCGGAGAGTTGACTTTTCCCAAGTATCTTGTCGGTAAAATCCTCCATTACTTGATCAGCCGGTAAATTAAGGTCAAAGCCGTGATTATTACTACCGTTACCGTTACCGTTACCACCGTCGTAATGACACCGTTTGTGACCGCCCAATGCTTGACCAGAAGGAAAAGACTTAAAACATATAGAACACTTGTGAGTCTTCCCACTTTGACCAACTAAACCGTTACTAATATTTCCGTTATTAGTAACGGAACCGTTATCGTTGTTGGGGTGTTCGTCGTTACTAACCGGTTTCCGGTGACTGGTTTTGTGTCCACCTAAAGCTTGGTAAGACGGGAACGACTTGCCACAGACGGAGCACTTGTAGTCACGGTGGTTGTGGTGATCGGACGGTGGAGGATCATCGGAGCCACGGGCGAGCATGAGGAGGCAGAGAGCGAGATACTCTTCTTCAGAAGGAGGGCTTGACTGATGATGATCAATACGGTGTCGTTTTGTGCGTTTTCTTTTGGTCCATGATTCGAGATTCTCCGGCTCGGTTAGGAAAGGAGGAGGAGCGGTGGTGGTGGAGGTCGGAGAGTTGAGAGTGTCAAGAGCCATATGTATATGGTCTTCTTCTGAGTAATTGACGATTGAGAGAGATTTGTAAAAGAAAGATAAAGAGAGAGAGAGAGAGTGAAGTGAGCTGGTGAGGGGGAGTGAGATGAGATGTGAGCACGTCTCTGTTATAATTTTTTGGGTGATTAAGAGTGGGAACGTGGGCTCTAAGTGATCAAGTGGTGGTTTCTCTTATTTCTCTATATCCATTAATATCTCATCCTATTTGATTTCATCTTTTAATAATTTATGTATATATATTTTCTATTTATATGTATAGAGTGATAGAATTGAACTCAATCACTTCCATATAAGAAACAAAACCAAGGGTTTGATGTGTATGTATACCACAAAGTTCGTATACGGTTTTCATGGTTACCAATCTCAACATTGCTATAATAATTGTTACCGTTATTTTTTCCGTCAAACAAATATTACCTTTTCTGTGACCAATCAATTTTGATATAAGAAACAAAACAAAAAGAGACAAAGGAATTAAAACTGATGTTCTTCTTTAATTTTTCTTAGAGAAAAATCTAATACTTAGTCCAAATCAAAACCATAAAAATCGGCTTTAGATCGAGCAATTGTAGTTTAATGAAGTCGATTTCAAATCTTTGAAATACAATTCTTTATTGAGAAATTTGCTAAATTACCATTATTTGAACTTCATTTGGTCCCTTCTCTCACATGAACAAGCCTCGTTAGAGCATATTCAATGGTGGAACTTCTCATGGGGTCTAACCAATTTGTTTATTATATATTTTGCATCATTGTAATTTAAGAATTCTTTCAATAGATTTTATTTTTTTTCTCCTCCAATGGTAAAACCCCATTAGGAATTCTTAATAAAAAAAAAAAATATATATATATATATATATATGAAAATTATTTTATTTTAAGTAGAATTTATTTTCTCAAACTTTATAAACATAGTACATTGAATAAAACGAAAAATATATTGCATTTAATAAAATTTCAAACATACATGGCATAAAAATATTTTATTTTAAGTAGAATTTATTTTCTCAAATTTTTTTCTTTGTCCAAAAAAAATCGACGAATCATACGGTGACACGTGACAGTTAAGTACCAATCCTTAAAACTCTTAATTAAGAGTCGGTTCTTCATAATTAAACCAATTTTTATTTAATTTTAATCTGTTTTATGTTAAAAACTTACCTTAAAGCCACTATTGAACATGCTCTTAGGCTCTAATTTTGGGAAAACTCGATTTTACCCTATGATTTTGTTTAAAAAATTTTAAAACAATTTTTAAAAAATCGAAATAAATCCCAAACAATTCCTAAAAAACAGATTTTTTTTCTTTAGAACAAGAATAATTAAAAAATTTTAACAAATAAATTACAGTTTGATATATACAAATGACTATTCTTTAGTTGTTTGTAATTATTAAAATTTTAAAAATTTTAGAAACCCTTTATTTCTAATTAGTTTGTTGGGTTAAAGGAAGTTTAGGCAAAAAATGGTCAAAAATGAAAAAAGGGCATTGCGATAAAATGAATTTCAATGTGGAGTAATTTACAAATCTCCCAATAAATTACATCAATGCCTAGAAAAACCATTTTTTTTTAAAGGTTAATTTGCTCAATAACAAAAAAAATTAATAATTAGAGAAGTAACTAAAATAGGGGTATGTGGTATAATTATATACACTGAATTTATGTTAATTGGTTATGTTCTTAATTATATTTTTTTTTTGGATTATTCCACCCAATTTCCCTTTAAAAAAATCATCTTTTCAATAACACCCGCTTATTTTCTTTTATTGGATAATCTAAGAATGCCTAGTTTAAAATGATGTGCGGTGGGAAAAAATCATGTAACTATATATGTATTAGAGTCTAACATCAAACTTTATTGAAACGCCGAAAAAAGAAACACAAGCACAAAGATGGAAAATTAACGTGCTTATCAAAATTGTGCTAAATTTGGTGATAGGTAGCAGTCTAAATCATGAGCTGAGCTCATTCAATTTATCGTTATCTTTTTTGTTTTTGTCAAGGAATTCTAACTATAAATCCACACACAATTTCACATTAATACCTCTCTGTTCAATCGTTTTTATTAGGATTCTATCTTTTGTTATTAAAAAGATGATAAAAAAAAAATAAATGTATTTTAACCTAGTGGTAGTAAATTTTAGCTCTTGCTTGTTGAGGATTCGCCTTCTTGATTCGAGCATTGGAAATATCTAACCACTCTATTTGGCCTTCCCTATCCGGCTATCCGTAAATACTTTTGAAAGTAAAAATACCATATTTTAAAAAAAATATTGAAAATTAGTATGAGTTTTCTTTTTTTTATTGTCGAAAAAGAAAATTAGTATGAGTTTCGGTCTAGTATTACAAAAATGCTTTATAAAGGAGGTTTTTTCCTGACGCTGCTAGTTAATAACTAATCATCTTTTTCACAAATGTTATTTTTCGTTTTGTAATCTTTGTATAAGCATGGAATTATTATTTCAAATCAATTTTGACTTGAGAGAAGAATTATTTGATTACAGTTAAAAGCTTTAAATAATTAAAAGAAGAAGAAATTATATAAAATTGCGACAGGTGTGTGATGAAATTTTGAGTTGCCATATCTTCGGAGTTAGTTTAAAGGTTTGGCCAGGTTAGCGAATATTTTCACTTGTGAGTTGTGGCGTTGGGTCATAGTTGACCTGTCACCTTTTCATTGGTTAGAATAAGGTTGAGATTCTTTGGTTGGGACACGTGGTTTGTTGTGTATGGTGGAAGTTGATGGATCTGGTGGAGACTTAAAAAAGACGGTACGAGACTTTCTTAAAGCTCAGGCTAGTAGGCTACGGTTGTGAATGTTATCACCCACTCCATTCTCTCTCTCTCTCTCTCTTTGTTTTTTAGTTTTAGTTTTCTTTGGAAATTAGTAAATTACTAAGATTTTCATCCATAATTTTTCTAGTGCATAAAATTAGTCACAGAATATCATTTTTAAGATGTAAATCACTTTTTATAAATAGATTTGAATAAAAATCCTAAAGTATTTTGAAAGTTTAGAATCATTAATTACACCATTAGCTAGTTGGTTTCTTTTTAAGTATGCTTCTTACTATTTTTGGTTAATTATGTTTGCTTGTTAGTTATGTTATTTTTGTTTAAAACAACACAAAAACAGTTTTTTCGCATTTTAAAATTCAAGATACGCTCAATTAATTTAATAACAAATTATGGAATTACTGTACGTCTAGACATTTGTACGTCTAGACATTTGATATTGTTTCCTTTTTTGTTTTTTCTTTTTTTTTTTTTGCCATGAACAATTATAGATTTTAAATTATATATAAGGAAAAACAATTATAAACTTTATATAGCGTGGAAGGCTCCCTTGACCCAGTGATTTGGTTAAAGGTTCATTAATGCTTCTACACGAAGAGATCTGGGGTTCGAACCCCAGAATATACGATTTATTAATATTGATGTAGATTAATGGAGACAAGTTTGCAAGAAATCTTTAACGTGGGGCAAGATATAATCGTTTGGCATTGATCAAGACGGAAGATTTGTCCGTTGTAGAATCGTCGATGTAATAGTTCTCATAATTTGTAATAGAATAATAATAAATCTAGATGATTAAAAAAAAAACTTTATATAGCATAACAAAAACTTAAGGAAAGCAAGATATATATGTATAAAGAACGAATGAAATTAAGTCCCATAGAAAACAAATGAAGATGGTTTACGTGGGACGATAATGTAGAATGGATAGTTGAGATGAGAAGAGGTCCCATGAACGAGTGAGAAATATTTGATGGCAATTTGATTTTTTTAAATGTTCAACTTTTAATATGTTTTCTACTACGTAAAACTCAATGTTAGCTATGAACACGGTGATAGTATAATGCTTTCACCTGAAGAAGGTGAGTCAAACACTCAAATGCTTTATTTGTTTCATGATGCAGTCATAACAAATAATTTACAATTTAATTTACCCACAAAATGCAAGAGTAGAGTTGCTTTCTTAAGGTCGACCTAAATATTATATAGGCTTAAAGCAAACAACAACAAAAATCGAGTCATTCAAATACAAGGCTGCTTAGTAGTCGAACAATCAAAATGGCACAACGGAAGCGTGGTAGGCCAATAACCCATACGTCTCAAGACGAAACTTGGTTCTGATAGAAGTGTTTTATTTTCATTGTTTGTCAACTATAGTAGTGGTTTCTACATATTTTGTAATATATTTTAAGTGTATAAATCTAATTTGGGCCACTTGAATTAACTAATCAGGTGAGAGAAACAAATTGTGATAACATTTCTTGAAATGAAAGATTATGAAAATTTGTACAAAGTTAATACTATTTTTTTCTTTCAGTTTAACTCAACATTTATTCTGGATTGCCTTCAAGAATATGTTCATGCTGGAAAAATAAAAACAAAATCTACCCAATTAAAATATAGGAACAATTGCAAAAAAAAATCATTTTTGGTGTGTTCATTTTCACAAATGCCACCATGGATTGTCCATTTGCAAAAATACCACTAATTATAGATTTTTAAATCCTAAATCTTAAAATTCGAAACTTTGAAAAATGTTTTGACCCCTAACAAACCCTAAACCCTCAAAACTAAACTCTAATACAACATAATTAACTCAAACATAAATAATATAATGAATAAATAATTTTGAAAAAGTAGCATTTTTATAAAGATTTTGAAAAAGTGGTATTTTTGAAAAATAACACTTCAAAAGTGACATTTTTCAAAATTCCCTAAAATATTTAGACTCTTAATAATATGAAAAAATTGGAAATCAAAAAATTGGAGTTTGTTCATCTATACTTTTATTATCTAAATTTGATGATATATATACTTTAACTTAAATTAAAAGCCTATTATGCCTTAATCATTAATTAGATTTAAACACATTTTAGTAACTAATTTACAAAAATATTTGTTGGATCAATTGGTTTATAAGTGGGAGATGCTTGATTGATGTCACAAGTTTGAAGCTACATCCTCCTTCTTTTTCATATTTTTTTATCTAATCACTGAATATTTAAAAATAAAAATAAACTGTCAATGGTAATTGGAACGCTCAAGGGATAACAAAAACACATATAATTGAGTAATACAATATTAACGTCAGTTTTTTATAACAAACATTAATGTCATTTAGTTGCTAAATTTGTATCTCTATTATTTTGACAACTATTTAATATACTAAATTTATATTAACATTAATTTGTTTTTCTTCGTTTTGTTAGATTTTAATTATTATAAATTTTTTTATTATACAGAGCCGAGTTGAGTATCGTGCTCTACCTTTTGAACATCACCTTTTATGTTTAATCCCGAAAAACATATCGTACTCTTCTTTTCAAAATACCCAACGAATTTCTGAAATTGTCGTTGGTTCGTCATAACAACAAAAGGAGAATCAACGCTTAGATGCAGTAAGTGTCTTCTGAACAAAGTAAAAGAAATTTTATAAATCTATCGATTAACAAATAACAATTGCAACTTTTATAGAAAGTCTTATTCCTTTGTTTTAACATGTTTCGGAAAAAAAATTTGAAAAAAAAAATATTTTTAAAATTTAAAAAGATAGTTTAGGCATAAATGTGAATTTTTAAATAAAAATGTTGATGAACAAACTCAAAAAACAAAACATCTTTTATTTTAAATTTTCCCCCACATCAAAACATAACAGATTTTCAAACGTTTTCAGACTCTTTTCATGGCCGGCATTAAATAAAGCCCAATGGGTTCTCGATACATTGGAAGCGTGTTGCTTTGTTGAAAGAAAGAAAAAACAAAAAAACACCAAATGTTCTCGTCCGGGTTCGAACCGGAGACCTTCAGTGTGTTAGACTGACGTGATAACCAACTACACCACGAGAACTTTCCGATAAGGATTAGCTAATTTATTTATTTAACCAATGTTATAAGAAACTGATTTGTCAAATCATATATTATTAGATCATGGATTTAAAAAACTCTATTAAAATATAATATTATTGAACTAGTGGTTTAGAAAATTATCTTCAAATCCACTGTTATTAGAAATATAAAAAAATTTGGTTTTTAATGATTTCATGGGATTTAAAAGGGATTTGATGGGATTTCTTTGTTAAAAATACAAAGAACCAAATCACATGATTTAAACTAAGATTGTAGGGACTTTTATATTAAACTTCCTAAAATCACATAAAATTACTAAAATCATCTAAAATCTCCTAAAACTCAAATCACTTCAAATGTCACATTGAATACACCTCCCTAATTTTACCTTGCTCTCTCTCTCTCTCAACAACTCTATTTCTCAGAAAATTTTGCCGATCTCTCCTGTTTCCCGATCATCATGAGAAGGGATCGAGATTATTCTCCGACATGGGTAAAAAATCGAAAGGTAAATCCTCAATTCTTCATCTCCGTTGGTTTCGATTTCGAGTGGATGTAGTGACATCAATGTCAACTATTGGTGTACGTGGTGATTGATGGCATAAGCTGATTTTGTAGTTCCTCCTCTGTGTTAGATCTGTTGACAAGAGACTACAATACCGATCAGAAATTCAGTATTACCTCTAACACTGTCTCCGGCTTTGTAAGTATCAAAACCCCCCGATTCATTCAACTGTGTCTAGCTAGGTTTAGAATCTGAATCATGTTCTTCCCTGTCTTCTTCTGTATAGGCTCTTACTTCCACTGCTCTGAAGAAAGGAGGATTACCTGCTGCTGATGTTGCTACACAGTACAAGTACAGAAACATTTTGTTCGATGTTAAAATCAACACTGATTCGAATATAAAGTCTCGCTTTTCCACTCACCAACTTTTTCTTGGAAGAAAAACCATATTTTCACATTTGTTTTGGCAAGGTCTAGACAACCATCACATTCACTGAGATCCTCCCGTCGACAAAAGCCATTGCCACCTTCACAGTACATGATTACAACTCTAGCAAGGTTTGCATTTTACAATTATGTACCTAATATATATATATACACCTATAATCTTCAGCCTTCTGAATTCAATCTCAACTACGATTTACAGCTAGAGGTCCAATACTTACATGATCACGCAACATTTACTGCAACTGCAGTTTTGAAACAAAACCCTCTAATTGATGTAACAGCCACTCTTGGCTCACCGACCATCTCATTTGGTGCAGAAGCTGGATATGACACAACATCTCGAACTTTCACAAAGTACAACTTTGGAATCAGTGTCTCAAATCCAGATAAATGTGCATCAGTAATAATGTAAGATACTAGTAAAGACTCGTTCTTGATCAAAGCTGAGATCTGTTTTATTTGTATACTCTGAAAAAAATATTTGCTTGGGAAATTTTCAGGGGAGATAAAGCATATTCGATCAAAGCTTCATATGTTCAACACCTAGATGGGTCGAAGAGAAGCGCCGCAGTTGGAGAGGTTTTAAGGAAAATTTTGACAAATGAGAACATAATCACCATTGGTGGATTGTATGCGGTTGATCACTTGACGAATGTGAAAGCTAAGCTGAACAGTAACGACCCAGGCTGCCTCGGTCTCTCTACCAAGGTCCTGCGCATCCATGGTACAGCTTATGTCGGGTATATATTGGGTTTCAGCCAATACGCCCCTGCTGCCCATCTCCAGACTTGCCGCCATGCTCACCCGGATACTCTATCGATTTGCAGCATGATTGCTACTAACACCAACACTTCATTGCGGCACTATCGAGGCGTCACCGAACCATATCGGGCCCTCTCGAGACGCGGCACGATGTTTGTCGACCCGTGACACGGTACTATGCTGCTGCGGCACGATCTCTTATCGTGTCGCGACACGGTACCTTTGTGTGGCACGGCTCGCTGTCGTATAGCCGTGACACGCTACCTTATGCTAGTTACTTGTCGAGGCGTCATTGAGGCATCCCCGAGGCCATACCGATGTACTACCTAAACTTCACCACAGTCTGGATCGAGACTCTCATCGAGGCACCCTGAGGCCATGCCGATGTTCTCTCGTTCTACCAGGCAAGTGCTACCGTTACCAGACCGGATGCCTGCCGATACGTGACCCGATCCCTCATCGTTCTCATACCGCATCCCCTCGCCATCCACGAGACCCTTCTCGTGCTCGACCGTAGTCGAGTGGAACTCCTTATCCGGATCGAGTTACCTCGACCACTACCTAACCTATAACCCATACTACTAAAACACCATATAATAATAAAGGACCGAAAGGAAGGATTAGGTACGGATCGCGCCTTATCTCTACCGTGAACCTTCTCTACCGCGGGGCCGGGGTGTTGAGTTCGTTCTCAAGCTCCTCCAATTATCTCTTTCTAAGCGTTTTTCTTTGGCTCTGGAAGGATAGAATGATTTTGGTGTGTAAATATGAGCTCTCTAGCTCCCTATTTATACCCCACGAAAATCTTCCTAGAGAATATTCACTTTTCTTATTTTTCTCTACCTCCTTACTACACGGGCCAAGCCCACTAGCCTCTACGTTTTTCTTTCCTCACCAAGGAAAAAACTAGGGTTTCCTTCCCCTTTCCCACGTCACTAGAACCTCAAGGCCCGACCATAAGGCCCGTTGGGCTGTTACCTAGTCTGACAGGGTTTCTGCCGCAATTAAGCTGGCATTTACTCCTAAGTTTTCCTACCAAACTTCCTACTGCAAGTTCAGAGTGTTACACAAGTGCCCAAGGTTTGGTATCTCGCTTGCTCTTAAACCTTGAAGAGCATCTACACATACCAATGACATTTTCGTTTAACAATGGACACAACCATTTTTCTCTTTGTTTTGTTTTTTTTAGTAAGGAGTTACAGAGATAAATCTTCTGTCTCGGATTATATTTCTTCGGATTTTTGTTTTTTCTAGGCTATTGTTGTAAACGTTTAATCGAATTTTTTTAATTAATGGAGTTAAAACCACATAAAATTTAGATATTCATGACTAGCTAGAAGGCCTTACATAAACGATCGTACCAAACGGACAAATTGAAACAACGGAAATGTAATAAAGAATTGGTTAACAAGCTATACTGCAATGACTGAAATAGAGATATCATTATTCTTCCTATAACATAATTTTTTCACTCTGTAACCACAAAATTTTCTTCGATCGTATTTCTTCGTATTCTTGTTGAAGACGTAAAAAACCTAAGATCTGCGTGAACCTCTTGACATGGAGAGATACTCTTATCTACGATAAAATATTAAGAAAACAAAAAGTTTTAGAAATACTCTCAAACAATTTTTTTAAAGACATTCAAAATCCGTATTAGAATCTTAACCAACCCCCTTTTTTATTATTTTAACTTCACAAAAAAAAAGAATAACAATCATATGTCCAAGTCCCCTCATTAGTATGATATTATCCGTTTAGACCAAGTGGTCAACCACACACGGATTTGTTCTTGGATTCCTTCCCAAAACATTTCATACTTCCCAAATTCTTTATAACCTAGGGAACTCAAATAATATACCAATCTTTTCTCGCATATATGTTGTCTTAAGCCTAATTTTTACATTGGTTATAGGAGGTTCAATAGCTGTTTTAGTCGGTTTCAAAAGGATCGATCCAAAAAAACCTACCATAAGTGTTGGTGATGGCTACATGTATTTGTTAAGATAAAGCTTCCGCTACTTTTACGTACGTATTACCTCAATGACACATACATAAGAGTAGCGGAAGCTTTACCTCAAAAAAATATGTAGCCATCAACAATATTTATGTTAGGCTGCATTGGATCCAGCACTTTGAAATCGACTAAAAAGGCATTGAACCTACTATAATCAATCTAAAAATTAGGCTTAAGAGAACAATTATAGACATTAAATCTGTGGACTTAAACTTTTATTGGGGGGGGGGGGGGGGGGGGGGATATGGGTGGAAGAGGTTGGTGCAATGAAGCTCAGGTTTTTGGTAAGGATCAATGAAACATCATCTATATTTTATAGGTGGATTGACTTGAGGCTTAATGGAATTGAAGGAATATGTTTAAAACCCTAATCGTGAGAAGAAAAAAAATTGGTATATTCTTTGAGTTTTCTTGGTTATAAAGATATGGTATGTTATTCTTTTCTTTTTCTTTGGTGTGAAGTTAGAATAATAAAAAAATGTGTGTTAGTTAACATTCTAATACGAGATTAATTTGAATGTTTTTAAAAAAGTTGAAATTGTTTCGAAAACTTCTTGTTTTCTTAACATTTTATTGTAGGCAACAAAATCGTTCTTGTTCTCTTTCGGATACACAATAAAAAAAAAAAAAAAAATTACATAAAATACTCCAACTAAATTCCAATAAGTTTTTAAATACCCCAAATTTTTTATTACCCAGTTTAATACCCCAACTAATTATTTTGTCCAATTACATACATCAACTTTCAGATGGTGCCCAATTACCTATGTCATCCGTTATCATTTTATTTTTTTTTAATAATTTAATTTCCGTATTTTAATTTAAAATTATAATAAATTTCAAAAAAAAAGATTAAAAATCCAAAAAAAAAATCTAAACTTAAGAAAAAAAAATAATTATATTTTTGATAAAAATGAAAGTATACTTTCGGTTTTGACTTTTAAAAACCAAATTTTTTTTTAAATTCAAAATTTCTAAAATTCAAAACTTCAAAAACATTTTAAAAAATCTTAAATTACAAAATAATAATTTGAATTTTAGATAAAAGTTCAATTATTTTAAGTTTTTTATTTCAAAAAAAAATTTAATTTTAAAAAAATCTTAAAGTTTTCTCACCAAATAATGTGATATATTTCTTTTATGTGTCCTATTCTAAATTGGCATAAAACATAAATTTTGAATAAAATGAAATAATTTAATTTTTATCTTAAACTGCAAAAAGCTTTATTGTAAATTTAAGATTTTTTTTTAATATTAAAATTTTGAATTTTGTTCATAATTTAATTTGTTTTTTAAATTTAAAACCGAAAGTATAATTTATTTGTTTTTAATCTAAATTTTAAATACTATTATTATTTTTATTTTTTAAAATTCAAGTTTTTGGATAGGTTTTTGAAATTTTTTAAAACTTATTTGAAATTTATTCTTATATTTTAATATAAAATTATTTAAAAAAAATAAAGATAACGGAAGTTATCTTTCTGTTAAGTCGAGGTAGATAAATGGACACCGTTGAAAATTGATGTATTAAACTGGGTAAAATAATTAGTTAGGGTATTAAACTGAGTAACCAAAAAGTTAAGGTATTAAAAAGCTTATGGAAAATAAGTTGGGGTATTTTTATAAAATTTTCCCATAAATAATTTCGGTTGTTGTTCAAATTATCGATCTAAATTATTCAACAAACAATAGTCCATAATATGAACAAAGCTGGTACACCAAGGTCCTAGACTCCTACAATATTTGGCATAATTAAGTACCAGTGAAACATATTGTTACTTTTTTCATGAATGAATAAAATAAAAGAAAAAGCAAAGATGATGATTCGTAAAGAACGGGATTCCGACCAAACCGCTTTGTCTCTCATTGAGCTACAAGCTTTTTTTTTTTTTTTTTGGTCGAAAAGCTACAAGCTCTTAAAGGATGATGATTTTGGAAAAGTATGAAACTTTTCAGTTGTGAGTATTTCAGGTGAGATTGATACCAAGACGTTAGACAGTACCCAAGGTTTGGTATCTTGCTTCCTCTTACTTTTCAATTAGTTACACAAACCATTGACCTTTGGTTTAGCAATGGAAGTTACACTACCCTTTTTTTCCCCTCTCGTATGCCATTGTTGAGACTTGAGTTTGTGTTTCCTTCTTGGCAGAGCAGTGCCAATGTTGATGCATATATAAAAAAAATATATACAATAATAAATCTCATAGTCATATAAAAAAACAAATAAGCAACCTAAAGTAGCAACTTAAATATTAGTTATATTTTATTTTCTTTTTGTTCAACAAAATTGTTAATCAAATTTTCAAAATCAAAGTTTTTAACTAAAATTTTTCGATGGAAAATAATTAAATTTTTCAAAATTTCATGTGATATACTCGAATAAAAATAAGATAGTCAAGTCTTTCAATCTTTTATGTAACAAACTAATTCGACGTTTATTTTACTCTAATTCTTAACAATACAATTAAAATTTGTTTATATATTTTTAGTTACTTAACCATTAGAAGCCAATAGTTTTTACTTTTTATCATGTAGGCCAATGTTTTGTTTATTTTAACTGTCACGAAATTTTCAATGTTTAAATCTATGTTTCTATAAAAAAATTTTGGGGCAATTGCAAAAATACCATTTTGTGTGTGCATATATGCAAAAATGCCACTTAGAGGTATCCATTGCAAAAATGCCACTAATTATAGATTTTTAAAATCTATATCTTAAAATTATAAACCTTAAAAAATGTTTTGACTCCTAAAACCCTCTAAACCCTCAAAAGTAAACCCTAATACAACATAGTTAACCCAAACATAAATTATATAATGAAAAAATAATTTTGAAAAAATGACATTTTTGCAAAGATTTTGAAAATGCGATATTTTTGAAAAGTGGTACCTAAAAAGTGGCATTTTTTGAATTTTTTTTTTTATTTGAGTTTAACTAAATGAAACTAGTAAAAATATGCCCAATTCAACTTTTCCAAAAAAATTTGATGCCCTAAGCAAATGTCTCAAATGTATACGTTGAGACACGGCTCTGCTTCTTGGTTTTAGCATCTTTGAGTTAATGAGTTCCGCAGTAACAGCTAATCTTTCTACGGCTTTTTAGTTTTCTCGGGTTATTATTCTCAATGGAAACAGTTTTATCATTTTCTTTTTGTTGGTTTGGATACGAGAAACGAACCTCATGATCCAAATATATTACATTCGAACAAGCGGAGAAATTATCAAAGTGGCAAAAAAGTCGAGAACCTAAGATCTTTCATGTTACATTTTCTTCTCCGCAGACAAATCTATTTACGAAGTAAGATCCATTGTTTTGGTATAGAAATGAGACAAATATTGTGGAACAAATATCATTGAAGGCAGCAAACAACAGGTGAGAAACTAAAATCAATCGATTACTGTGGTGGAATCAAAATTTGGCAAGCAATTAGGCGGATAAATCACAAGTCCTACTTGCAAAATGGAATCAGCTCAATAAAATAAATACGACAAAAAAAAAAGAGAACAAAGGAATAGCCTGAGGATGCCACTAGCTGCAAAGGTTTCGGCTGTCTGTGGTTCTGGTTACTAGAAGCTAGCTCCACCAAGATCAGAAGAGGCCATGGACCTGCACATTCACCTCACAACTCGGACTATTCCAAATAATGATTCTCCCAGGACTGTTATGAATGGTATATTGATGGGGTTGGTGACAATTGGTCTGGTCTAATATGGCTCAAAGGCTTTATCTCTATACATGCACTCACTATGTGGATTGCTAATTACAACAGGTTACCTACAAGATCAAGGTCAGTTTCATGGGGGATGCAGGTCCCTAAAGAGTGTTGTCTTTGCTCTGCTTTGGAGGAAACTAGAGATCACCTTTTGCTATGGTGTGATTATAGTGAGCAGATTTGGAGGCTGAATCGGTCGATCCACTTCTTCAGTTCTTGGTCAGAGCTTATGTCTTGGATCAAACTCGGCTCGACAATGGTCCCAAGTCTGCTCAGTAAATTGGTGGTCCTAGCTACAATATATCACATCTGGAAACAGAGAAACAATGTTCTGGTTACAGAGAAACAATTTTATCACATAAGAACAATTGGTTTTGCAGATAAATTATGAACGTGGCAAAAAGAGTCGAGAACCTAAGATCTTTCGTGTTACATTTTCGTCAAATATTGTGGAACAAAGATTATAGAAAGCAGCAAACAGGTGAGAAAATAGAATCAATAGATCACCGGTTGTTGAATCAAAATTTGTCAAGCATTTTGGCAGATAAATACGATAAACAATAGAGAACAAAGGAATAAAGCAAAACCAATCCAAGAAATGAAATGATAAATTTGGATCAGAATTGACTTCTTTTGAATCAACAGTAACATAACTATCAAACAGTAACAGTAATAAGAGTTTTTTTTTTTTTGTTACTAGGCTATTGTTTGTAAAAACGCTTAATGGAAACAATTTTATTATTCTCTTACCGAGCAAGATTCTTTTTTTGTTTGTGCGTTTGTATACGCGATATTAAATACATGGCCAAATAATTGGTGGAAAAAAGGGAGATCGATCTACAACCCCATCAACTTTTTTCAATCGAGCTAGAACCTAACCAAATCATGTTTTACCTGATTGAATGTTGAGCTTTTTGACGATTGGTTTCTTGATATCAACTTCAAACTCTTTTGTTTGCTTATATCTTCGCTATCTTTTTTCCTTCATAACTTAGTGTGAACTTGGTGTGTCTTTGAAAATCATGGGAGTCTCCATAGTTCCTTTTTTAGAGGCCTGAAATGGAAACACTAGAACTTCCATAATTTGTAAGGACACGAAGTTCACACTGAGCTATGAAGGCAAAAAAAGATAGCTGGGATAAGTTCTTGTCTGAACTGCTTCTTTAAGTTCTTTTTTCATTTTGTCTTCCATGCACTTGCTGGCAGAATCAGCAAAGATCTTCTTGCTCTGGTGATGCAAATCTATGGAGAGAGTCTTGTGTTTAAGAAGCAGCAATATTGTCTTCGGTTTGCGTTGTGCTGGTGCTAGGTTTACAAGAAAAAAAAAAAAAAGAGGAAAGGTTTGGTGTTGTTGAGAAAATGAAATGTATAGTTTGAGGCCAATCTCACCTTTAATAGAAGAATAAGCCATTTCTCATGATGGGTTTCTTGGGGTGATTTTAAAGGGAAGGAATAATCTAAGAAACCCAAGTTGGGAAGAAAGGAATTCATTCTGATTAAACTAGCACGAAACAAGCTTGTTTTTGGTTCAAGTAAAGCATGAGATTCCGACCAACCTGCGTTTGTTCTCTCATTGAGCTACAAGCTCTTGTTGGATTCTCTCTAGGAGGAAAAGTATAAACCTTTTCAAGTTAATAGGGAGCTGAAATAGTTAGTTACAATTTCAAGGGAGATTGATACCAAGAGTTTAGACAAGTTTGCCAAGGTTTAGTCTCTCGCTTGCTCTTAAACCTTGAAAAGCCTAGTTACACAAACCATTGACCTTCGGTTTAGCAATGAACATTACACTAGCCTTTTTTTCTCGCGCATGCCATTCTTGAGACATGAGTTTACGTTTTCATTTTGGTAGCAATATCTGTTTGTTTGCAAATCTTACGGTTTAGCAATGTATTCTCTATTTGTTTGCAAATATTTTATTCAAGGCAGCAAACAAACAGGAGATAAAATAACTGTGGTGGAATCAAAATTTGTCAAGCATTTTGGCAGATAAATCACAAGGAATATAAAAATCAATCACATAAATACGATAAAATTTGATTGATTTTATGAAAATCACAAGGAATATAAAAACAGTTACTACTCCAACATCATCATTAATGGTCTACGAGAAAAACCCTTCCATTGAAATGATTTCCAAAAACAAATGTGAACCACTATCAAAAACAGATCTTCCAATTTTCTATACCTAAGCCGAAGACCTCAAGTAAACATTCCTATGGCGTATCAAACCCTAAACATTTCATACAGATCCTCCAAATCAATGAATACCAAACCACATTCAAATCACAAGCAAAACATAATCAAAAGAAACAAAACCCAATAATCAAACTTAAAAAGTTTCGAATTCAAAAGAGCCATTCTCATGTCCAAACAACCATAAAGAAACACTGATGATAACATTCTCCAAAACAACAAAAATATAAAAACTGAGAACCAACAACGATAAATCTAAGAGATAAAACCTTACGAAGATCTTCAATCAACGTTCTGCATAATATCCTCAGCAGTGAACTTAGTTCCCTTATCCTTATCAGCAGCAGCACGACCCTTAGCCTTCCTCTCCAGAAGCGATTTCCTATCCTTATCAAGACGAAGCTTCGTAATCACAACTTTCGACGGCTGAACACCGACGTTCACGGTGGTTCCGTTCACCTTCTCCCTTGTGATCCTCTCGATGTGAATCACCCACTTACGACGGTAAACCTGAACAACTTTACCTTCACGTCCTTTGTAAGTACCACGAACGATCTGGACCTCGTCGTCTTTACGGATCGGCATAGATCTGACATTGTACTTCTGGCGAAGTTCGGAGGAGAGTGGTGAGCTCATGATGACACGCCTCTCGCTTGATGAGGCCGTGAAGTGAGCCTTCCTGTTCTTCCTGCGAGAGGAGGTGACTCGAGGATTGTACTTCATTTTCGCCGCCGGGTTCTGGGATTGAGAAACTCTCTCTAGGGTTTTGTTGTGAAGGAGGAAGCGGATTAGAGAGTGAACAAAGGTTATATAGTCTGGTACTCAGCTAGGTTTACGATAAGAAATTAGGGCTGTATTGTTAAATGGGCTTGGGCTTGTGTGAGATTTTACATTTGAGAGTTGGGCCCAGAAAGTTGAGACAGATGCCGGAGAACCATCCTCATGTGGGTAATTGACTAGTTTCATTATATGGCATATGATTAGTTAGTTAATATATAATCACGCAAGTCAATATAGTGTACCATAAATTTTGTTTTTATCTATAGAAAATTTATTCAAAACTTAGACATGGTATAGGTTGAGCTCGAGATTTCAGGTAAATAGAAGGAAAAAAAAAAAAAAAAAAACAATTCCACAATTATGATCGGTGTCTATCATGGTTTAATTGACTAGTTATATCATGCAATTTAGAGAAGCTTTTGGTTATATCATGCAACTTAGATTTTGTTAGGTTGGAAGAAGAGGAGAACGCATATTTTGCATGATGTAAAATAACATAATACTTATATATAATCCTTGTTATTTAAAAAATATATAATATTTCAAAGAAAAATACAAGTTAATGTCATGAAAATTCGGATTTTGTGCTGAACTAGCTGATTAGACTAGTTACCAAGTGGATGGTGGTGATCTAGCGGTCTTGAGAGTAAAAACTCAAGTTCAAGGTCACTAGTTTAACTCCATTTGGGAGGGATGATTTACGCCATGAATATGCCAAAAGGTTTTAGATATTTAGCTTATACCTAATCTATTTGGACCGGAGATATAAAACAAGTAAGTTTTCTTCCAACATTTAACAATCAACCTACTTTTCCTTTGGTATAGATTGTTTGTGCAAACAAAATTCATATAAAACAGTCCATTCTTATTACGACAAATATGTTAATTAGTAAAGAGAAAACGAAAAACAAAACTCTAAAGTTCTATCCAAATATAACACAGTAATGCACTAGTGCTATATATACACAAAAATTCAAGTTTAATTAATCAAATTTGAAATCTCGTGATGAAATTTGAATGAAAGAACAAAACACATCTGGAGCATGTGGACGTGGTCCCTCTATATGTAATAGAAGGTTATGGTGAACAAAAAAAAAAAAAAAAGGAAAACGCATTTAAAGACTTTCACGTATATAATAACGATCACAAAATATCCTTTATTCATTTATTTCCTCTATTACTCACATTTATTGCGATTTTCCATTTCTCTCTTCTTTAACTCTCTAAAACCTAACCGGCGATTTCGAATCTTCTCAAACACAAACACAATATTTTCATTATTCTTCTCTCTCTCTCAAGGAAAAAAAAAAAGAAAAAAAAGAAAACATGAAGCGATGGACAAATTTAGGGTTTGTAGATACGATCTATGAAGAAGAAGACTACGTTGATCACTCTTCTTCCTTCTCTTCTTCTTCTTCGTCTTTGTCTCCTTCTTCTCGACGACGTATCGATCTCTCTTCTTCTCCTTCCATGGAGCTTGAATCTAGAGTCCATAAATGGTAATGTTTCTCTAAATAAAATTTTCCAATTTCTAGTTTGTTGATATATATTTATTTTATATGATTATGTTTCTATATTTTTTTATTCAGGTCGTTGGTTAATAATTCGAAACCTGATGTGTTCGTACAAGTGGGAAGCACAAGGTTTCATCTTCACAAGGTTACATTTTTTTTTTCAAACTTTTTAATTTGCCAATTTCAGACATTTGCTCTGTTTCATCAAATTTCTATACAAAATTTCAACGATTTTTTTAATGGGATGTCGCAAAATTATTGAATTTTATTTTAAAAATTACACATTTATTGCGAATAATAAGCAAAAGGTTTGATTTTTAATTATAATGTGATGTTTTTTTTTTAATACCATAGGATCCTCTGTCAAGAAAGAGTGGCTATTTAAAACGCCACCTAACGAACGTTAACGAATTAACTCTCTCACCGCCGTTAAACATAACGGCTGAAACGTTCTCGTTAGTAACCGCTTTCTGTTACGGCGCTCGCATTGAACTAACGCCGTTCAACGTCGTCTCCGTGAGAATCGCCGCCGAGATTCTTCTGATGCCGGTCGACGACGGAAAAGAGAATCTGAGGAACTTTACGGAGTCTTATCTCCGACGAGTCGTCTTCGTCAACGTCGACGACATCCAGATCGTTCTCCGATCATGCCTCGCCTTGCTCCCGGAATCGGAAACGACGGCGTTTCTGATCGGAAGGTGCATCGAAGCTTTGACGGGATTCAGAGACGGGGACTGCGTCAACGAGTTTCTCGAAGAAGCCATTAAACTTCCCGCCCGTGATTTCTCCGTCGTCGCCGACGCGGTGCAGCAGCGGTTCCCGCGCCACGATTTGCTCTACAGAGTCGTTGATGTTTACGTGAAGGTAAAAACTCAAAAGGGTAATTCCGTCATTTTAGAATCAGTGTTAACGGAGTAGTTACGTATCGTTTTCTGATTTTGCAGGATCATAAGGGAGAGATAACGGAGGAAGAGAAGGTTCAGATATGTAATTCGATAGATTGCGATAAACTCTCGCCGCCGTTACTTCTTGACGCCGTCCAAAACCCGAAAATGCCCCTGAGGTTCATAGTGCGTGCGATGCTACAAGAGCAGCTCAACACGCGCAACTCGATTATGGCTGCTGCCGATGCCGTTGCTGCCTCCTCTGCCACAATGGTTGGACACGGAGCTGTTGTCGCGGAGGGTGACTCCTCTGTGACGCTCGGGTCGCTTCTCCAACGAGACACGGCGGCGCGACAAAACTGTCGGCTAAGAGCTGCTATGAATTCGACAAGCTCAAGGATCGAGAGCTTGGAGAAAGAGCTCGACGCGATGAAGAAATTCATATCGAAAGAATCGGAGAAGCAGAAATCGGACCGGGTCATCGACTCGAGGTCAAGGAGTGTGATGGATTCTGCTCGATCAGCGAGTTTCCATTGCGTTCACCAGCCAAGTAATGTAAACAAGACGCAAAGAGGAGATAGAGGATCAGTTTCCTCCCTGAGCACGACTTTTTGGCGAGGAGGAAAAGCATCTCCTCCTCCTCCACAATCCCAACAGCGACCCGAGAAAAGTCTCGGAAAAAGGCTGATTAAGGGGATAAAGAATGCTTTCTCTTCATCATCCAAACAAGGAGCTAAGAAAAATGCGTTTACAGCCGAGGAGATTTACGATGGATTAGAAGACTTTGTTTGGATCAAAGACGATGACAACATCTCTGAAGAACTTCACTCTCACTACATCAAGAACAAATGATCTCTCTACTTAAATATTTCATGATTTCATCACTAAAATTTTTGTAGCCAAGAGTGTGATTCAGCTTTTTAATCCTTCAAGTAATGAGTTATCTCAAAATTGATGATAAGTTTGTAGAAGAAAGCTCGATGGATCTTCATGACTTTGCAGATCTCCATGTTGATTTGTTGTTTCGCTGCAAATATAAATGCAGTGAGATTTGTTGAGTTCATGTGTCACATATACTAACACAAGAATGAAACCGAGTCAGAAACCATATACAATTACCTGCATTTCCCGTGCAACAGAAGGTAGCCATTTTTCTCCTCTTACTTTCTTCAATTCCGCGACTCTCTCTTCCTCTTTCTTAGCTTTAGCTTTTGCACGCACTTCTTTCGCCTCTAATCTAGCTGAGGATTTCTTAGCCGCCTCTATAGCCACAGCTAAAACATCTGACCCATCAACAGCAATCGATTTTATACGTTTCTTAAACTGCAGTAACCATAGAAAAAGAACAAAATTTAGTGTTGATAGATTCATGATCCGTTAAAAACACGACAATGCCTGAAGAGAAAAGGGGTTTAATAACCTCTTTAGAGTTTCCTTCAACTCCAGGTAGTAACTTAGGCCTCTTTTTTGGTCCTTGAAGCTCATCTGTTAACAGGAAAACAAGTTCCTTGACGGATTCGTAATAATGATAACCAAGATTCAGATCTAGAAACTCGGAGAGGACTGATTAGTAATAACCTAAACGATCAAAGATTATGCCAGTCGAACTCTGCTTAAATAACCGAACTCCAGAGTCACTCTCGGGTTTATCCTCGGGAACATTGACAGGATCTTTCACAAAGTCTAAAGTGTTCTCCACCATTTCATTCAAAAGCTTCTTCACCTGTTTCCAATCTTACCTTAATCAGCAACAGTAATCAACTCCATGAAGCGATAACTAATTATAGCAAGAACAAAGACTAGAGATAAACAAACTAGTAAACACCATGAACAAGAGTTCCAAGAACACCCAAAATACTGATCACTCAAATCCACTCAAGCTTCTGATCAATAGCTCCATCTAAAGGTTCTTGTAGTTAGAACCCAATAGACAAAAATCTATTCTACTACCAGAAGATGGATTACATTAACCACTGAAACTCTTGAAAAAATCTTCTCTAAGTAATGAACTATCTGTATAAAATTCGTATTACTATATGAGAAGCTCTACGTAACTACTTACCTTCATTTGGGCATGTGTTAGCTTTTTAGGTTTGAGTCGGAAATCTCCTTCTTCATGTGTCTGAGTCGCTGCTAGTTTCGCGGCGGAGGCGCCGTATACGGTGGTGGTGGCTATCGATTTAATGGCGGCTTTCCACTTGGGATCTTCCTCTTCGCTGCTGCTATCTCCTCCACGATCAGCCATTCCTACACCGTCGCCGTTAAAATATCTCTCCGTCTTGCGGCGAACTGAGAACTCTCCGGCAGACGAACGTCGTCAAGGGTTTATTGCGGGTGACCTAATTTTTGTTGGAGCAATTAAAATAGGTAAAAACATTTTTCAGGATTCGGGTCGGGTTTAATTTGACCCGTCACGAAGAAAATAGGAGGAGATCCCAAACCGGATTTGACCAAATCCTAATTGAAGCTAAGTAGAAGAAAAATGGATTTAATTTCTCCTGTATCTGAAGATTATTAGTCAAACCAAACCAAAAACCACTAATCAAAACTCAAATATGACACAAGTAGGCCTAGACACAAGTATCATTCAGCTTCTTCTATTCAATTTATGTCTAAATGTTTATTAAAAAACAAAAAATAAACCGGGAAAATTAACTGGAACCGAACTAAAACCGGTAATGGATATTACTCTTCAAAGAAAAGTAACAACTGTGTCCTAACAGAAATGTAACAGAAGTCATAACTATCCTCAAAGACTTAAAAGTGATTTGTATTAACAAAGGGCCTATAGTTTCTCTCTATCCACCTGTAAAACAAAAACAAAGCAGCACAACAACAACAACAACAGTAACAATGAAGAAGAAGAAGAAGAAGAAGAAACAATCTTTTTTATTAAGCAATCTTCTTCCCTCCTCCTGAAGGCAACCTCCATTGTCTATGCCAATATACAGAAACTCTCGACCACATCGGAAACCCGAAATTAAACTCAAGAGGCCGATCAGCCGGTCCACCAACTATCAACGGTAACCACAAATATCTCGAATCCCTCAAATCCGCCGGATTCCACCTATCCGCCATAAATATAAACGCACCAGGAACACCTGGTAACGGTATCACGTACGTGCTCTGCGCGAAAAACGTAGTCAATCGAAAAACCTTGTTCCCGCCAACACATGGATTCCCCAATGTCTCCCACGGGCCCATTATCGATTCAGCGGCATGAGCCAATGCTTCGTTTGGTGCCCATCCGGTGCAACCAGATGTGATCATGTAGTAAGTGTTTAGGTGTTTGAAGATAGCCGGAGCTTCTCTGTGTTGTCCCACCATGATTCTCTTCATTACCGGTTTCACATCGAGGTAGTTATCGGTTAGAGGACCGATGTGTAGCACGCTGTTGTCCTCTGACGAATATATCAAGTAGGCGATGTTATCATCGTCTTTGAAGACAGTCATGTCTCTACTGTCGAATCCGTGTGGCGATTTGCTGTACAAGTAATCGAACGGACCTGTTGGGTTGTCGCTAATGGCTACACCAACCGAAGCTTTAGTGTAGTTTGCATCGTCAATATGCATCCACATCACGTATTTCCCGGTTTCTGAATTGTAAATTACTTTAGGTCGCTCAAGAACATTGGATTTGTGTAAGTCATGTGTTTCATCTGTTTCTTCGGCAGCTAATACAACGCCTTCGTTTTTCCATGTCCATAAGTCTTTCGATGAGTAGCATCCAACGCCGATTATATCAACCTGAAACAAATTCAAGAAATTGTATTCATAATCTAATTCTGATTCCACGATAGATGCATCGATGTGGAATGAAAGAAAAAGGTAACTTACTCGAGCGGGTCCTTTCTTGTGAGAATGATAAGTCGGTCCATCTTTATATTCGCCATACCAGTAGTAAATCTTAGATCTTTCATCATACAAAATGCCACCGCCATGTGCTTGAATCGGATTCCCTTCCGTGTCCAGCCAAATTTTTCCAGGGAAGAAGTAGTGCAATGTATCATTACCATCCTTGGTGGGACCGAAAGCTGATTTCATATCAGGAAAGAAAAGATGGCGAATCTGAGAATTCTCGTCTAGAAACTCTTCGACTAAAGTGGTCGGTGTTTTGGGTTTCCGTTTGATAGCGCGAGGAGAACGTTTCCTAGGAGGAGGCATGTGAATATTCTCTTCTTCAACTTGTTCGAGCTCACGGACAATCGGATGGTGGATTAGTAACTGAGAAGAAACTTCAAGATCTACACTATATTTCCTGCTATACAACATGATTAGATGAATCAGGAAAACACATCCCACAACTGATGATACTAAAGCAGACGGTGAACAACAACAACGCAAAGACGTTGGTTTCTTGTTGTGTTTGTTCTTCATCATCCTCATTTCTATTTCTCTTCTCTTCTTTCTTTCTTTCTTTCTTCCAAGATTTATCTCCACAATACACAACCTACTTAGATCCAAACACACCAAAACGAAACAAAAGTGTTTTAAAACAAATTAAGAAAGTGATCTAATAAATAAGCAAAACAGGATTGTTATGGCCTACTTCAAGCTTAATTCCTCATTTGGGTGATGAAATTATTTCCCTAGAACAGAGGTGGGTTCCACATAAGAGTATCAAATTCATCAAATTGTAATCAAACGAGAATTAAGAGAATCATCTGATTCAAGGAGTTACATTAATGCTATGTTCGTCAATTTTAGTAACTTGATTGGCAAAAGCACAAATTCCGATACCAAGATCCAAGCAAGTAGAAGCTAAACTCTAAAGACCGCTAATTTCCAAACAAAAAAAAGTTCTATTGAACCAAGAAAATTAGGAGACAGAATCACTCGAGATCTCACCTGAAAGACCAGCCGGAGCAGAAGAATTTTCCGACATGTAATAATAATCCGAGTCTAAAGCTGTGATACGTGGAGATTCTGAAATACCTTAGCTTTTTATCCCAAGTAAACAATGTCTGAAGAAAAAGACCAAATTTCGATTTACAATAGTTTCAGATTCTCCAGAGAAGAAGCTCGAACCTGGGAACGGAGATGAGTTTTAGAAACCCAGGACTAGATTTGGGTCGGTGAGATTTTGGTTAAGAAGGATCTGTCACTGGAACAAAGAGAGGTCTTTGATTGATGGATGATTCAGACGTGCAACCAAATGGACGAAACCGATAGTTCTTTTACTTGTCTGATGAGTTTTCTGGGTTTTTCTTGTGTGTGTGCGCTCTCGGGATCTTGTCTTTTTGGTTATTTAACCACTTTTATGTATTTTAGTTTCATTTAAGAAATAATGATTATTCCGTTAATATATTTTTGTTCATGAGTGTAGGATTCATTAATGCTAATTAGTAATTACATACCAGTTTTTTCGATTTCAAAAATACTACTAGTAGTTTTGTCCCAATAAGTAAGAGACAAATTAGTCGACAAATAAGTGATCAATGAAATGGAAACATTTATTTCTTCTATTTTTAGCTGAATTTTACCCTTAAGAAAGTTTCATACGTACTAATTTTTAAGTAATTATTTTTGTAAACGTTTTTTTTTTTTTATAACTCAGGGTAAATTTCAGATCTATGGAAGGGATCAGACTAATCTCTAAGAAGGTGCAATCCACCGATATACCCTCTTTCTGGGTATGCAAATGGGCCGAAAACAAGGGTCTATATCCGTATAGGTGTCTAAGTCAATGTGTTTTTTATTTCGCGCAATAGGTGGATCGAACCTCAACCGTGTTGGCGCCCTAATTCCGTCTTCTTACCCCTCGACCACAATATCTCGGAATAAACGTATTATTGATCTCGATAAACTACGTCTTTTACTGTGAAACTAATCATACGAATACGTCAAGCTAGATCAAAATTTTCAATCTATTAAAGTTTATTTTCTGGTCAGATAAGACCTGCTTATCTTAGATTGTATCGATTCACTAAATTTGAATCCATTTTGCTTGATTCGATTGTATTTTCACTGTTTCCAAAATGGTTAACAGTCCCTAATTAAACTAATCACTTCATAAGTCGAACAAGTTCTTAAAAAAAACATGTTGTTATGTTAAATTCAGGTTATACGACGATACACAAACCCAAGAGTATATGACATGTTTGGTCCTTAAACTTATGTGTGTGTATGTGTTTTTAAAAAACTTTGTTAATGAAAACAGGTGAAATGGTTATAGTATGGTAAAATAGGATATAAGAAGAACTTTAAAGGCAATGACGAACTTTGTTATGTTTTAGTGTGTATTTGAATGCTATTATTATTGGGAGAATTATAAAAATAGGCAAAAAAAATCAAAATTAAAAAAATAGACCACTTTTTTAAAAATTAAAAAAATAGGCCTCTTTTAATAATTAATAATAGATAAATAAATTCTAATTGAAAAATTAAAAAGAATCAATTAAAATTGCAACGCTCAATTGTGTTCTTAGCATTAATGAGCTTGATTAACATGTTCAGAAATTGTCCTTAATCGGTTGATGTTGTCTTATGTTCATGTGTTTTGTTTTTGGACCACAAGTGAGTTTCAATGTTCGATTTGAAAAACAAAGGATTAGGGATTGGTGAAAACAAACCAAATGTGTTTTGAAGTGATTCCTCTGAATTCTTTCATTGATTCAATGATTTTGATTTTCTTGGATACACATTTGTCTCCCGTATATAATATAATTAGATTGGTTTTAAAACAAAATTATAATATTAAATTTGAATCAAATTAGATCGTTGTTTTGCAAGAAACTAATTTTTTTAAACAATTTGCGAGAAAATCTCACAGAACAATATTTAAAAATCTGAAATATGTTGAAATTGTACTACTACATCAATATGTTGAAATTTTTAACAATCGAAATTAACCTAGTTAACATTAGCCTATTTTTTTTAATTTAGAAAATAGGGTCTATTTTTTTAATTTTGATTGTTTTTTGGTCATTTTTCATAATTTTTTATTATTTTCATGTGAGTCAATAATTGGATAATTTTTCACATGCAATAAAAAAAAAAGGGTTAAACCTAACGGCTTTAGTGGTTGACCAATTCGTTTTTCACCTTTTCTGGTCTCTCGATATCCATTTATCTAGAGAGTTAATGAAGCCAACTTTTGATGATTTATATAGTTTTGCATAATTGCAGAACACGTGATGAAATATTTTTAAGTTACGTTTTACTTATTCCCATTTTAACATGGCAAAACACTAGTCAAATATGAAAAGGTTCCAAAAAAAAAAAAAAACACTAGTCAAATTATTTCCTTATTTCATTCAACAACATTAATAAATGTAGCTCAACATTAACATAAAAGTCTAAATTAGAGTGGAAATTTAGTTATTTGGTTCGGTTCGATTCAGATTTTGTTGAGTTTCAAGTTTTTCGGTTTCTAAAAATATATTACATTCGAGATTAAATTATAGTTCGATTCAATTCAATTTGGATTTTATTATTTTCAGATTTTTTGGGTTCTAGAAAATAGACTCCATTAGGAGTTTGTATGTAGTAGTCTGTTCTCATTGAGTGAGGAGTTCAGGTATGTGATTGTTGTGCAAGAAAACTTTTGGATTGTGTCCCGATCGGATCAAGGAAACAATGAAGGAGGCCAGTGCAAAGATTGATGTTTTGCTACATGCATATGTTTCACAGCTAAAACTTGAGGGTCTTGTTAGGTGAAACTCTTCACAAAAAAAAAAAAAAAAAACTCTTTTTCATGGTTCAATCTCCCTCTTCTTGTCATTTTTCTTCAATGTTTTAGCGTCAACCAAAGCCAATACAAAATTTTTTGATTATGTGATTTATCCATTTCTTCTTCCGAACTTCTGTCACCAAATGATTGGCCAATCCAAGTTAAAAAAAATAATAGCAATAATGAAATTATTAAAATAGCACCCCCCCCCACCCCCCATGATAATGAATTTTATTGTTTTGAGATCAGGACCGTTGATTAGGTGGTCCATTTTAAACGGTTCAGATTTCGTGTCTTCGACTCTTTTAATTCGCCGTGAGATTACTATCACCGAGAGTACCATCAGTAGGCGACGAATGAGGGAGGAGACGAAGAAGCTTCTCTTCTTCACAGGCCGATCTAATTTTTGAATCTTTCTCGGAGCTTTTTTTCTGTGAATCATCAATGGGTTTGTGGGAATCTCTTCTCAATTGGCTTCGTAGGTGATAGCCCTTCTTTTGTTTTCTGGTTACTTTCCTTGAGCTGCAAATTTTTTGGATTTTAAATTGAAATTGTGAGTTTTCTGGATTCAAATTTGGTCTGTGAAGCTGATTGCGACAAAACTTATAATTATTGAAGCAGATTCTGCTATTTTCCATTCCTTTTAAAGAAACAAATTCTTGTTTTCTATATGTGACCTTGAAAAATATGTCTTTACGATTTTGATTGCCAAGTTTAGGTTTTTAGGCAATTGAAATTAGGGGAAAGAGAGAATCTTTCTTTGATATAGAACTCTTAAAAGAGAAACAAAACTACTTATGTGACTGATTTGGTTTTTTTTTTTTTTTTTTAAGTTAGCACATGAGGTTCTACGTAAGAATGAGAGAGTATGTATCTTGCAACTGAGCACTGTGATTAACCTGGTTTGTGAATGATTGGTGTAACTTCAAATCTAGTTGAAAAAATGCGTTTTTACAAGGCACATAGTGTAGAACAAAGTTCTATAAACCTCAAATATTGCGGGAAGATTGGTTCTGTTGGTTGACAATTATTATGTCTCTCTATGCTCTGTTTGTAACCTGAGACAAAAAGTTTCGATTCCGGTATATATTGAGTGGACTTATTCGCTTTGTTTGCTTCGATATGCTTATGCAGCCTTTTCTTCAAGCAAGAAATGGAGCTTTCTTTGATCGGACTTCAAAATGCAGGGAAAACATCACTTGTAAATGTTGTTGCAGTAAGTACGCTTCCCTTTTAGATTATTCTCTTAACATTTAGTTGATGGTGGTAATTGGGGATCTGATAACTACTCTTATCTGTTTTCTTGTTTAGACTGGTGGATACAGCGAAGACATGATTCCTACGGTAAGCGTTGACCTTACATAACATTCTTCTTAAAAATCATCAATACCCGCTTTTTGGGATAACATAAAGAGATTCTTCTTCTTCTTCTTCTTTTTTTTCAGGTTGGTTTTAACATGAGGAAAGTGACAAAAGGAAATGTTACAATCAAACTATGGGATCTTGGTGGTCAACCAAGATTCCGCAGCATGTGGGAACGTTACTGCCGTGCTGTTTCTGCCATTGTGTAAGCATCTTAGACTCAAGTTTCTAGTATCTTTAGTGCCCGGCTTTAGGTTTCTATTTTTATCTCCCACACCACAATTTTGGTTTCATGTTGATTCCAATTTCTAGGTATGTAGTTGATGCTGCAGATCCTGACAACCTCAGCGTTTCGAAAAGTGAGCTCCATGATTTGTTGAGCAAGAGTTCGCTTAACGGTATCCCTCTCCTGGTTCTTGGGAACAAGATCGACAAACCTGGAGCTCTGTCGAAAGAAGCCTTGACTGACGAAATGTATAGCTGTTGCTTCATCCGAAAACTCCAAAGAACAGCACAAAAGGCATCATTTAGCTCAATCTGATCATGTTTTCTCCTGTTGTTTTTCTGTTGCAGGGGACTTGAGTCGCTTACAGATAGAGAAGTCTGCTGTTTCATGATATCCTGCAAGAACTCTACCAACATTGATCAGGTCATTGATTGGCTTGTAAAGCACTCAAAATCAAAGAGCTAAACTTCCACCAAGAACATATATTCTCTCTTCTTGATCTTCCTTAGTCTTCCTGTGTTGTCTGGTTGATGATGATGATGATGATTGACAAAAAATTTTCGTGTGAAACAAGAGCGTCTTTATTTTTCTGTCTGGTCTGGTCTGGTCTGGTCTGCTTTGGTCCAGTCTTGTCTTTGTATATTAGATGTGGATTATTCTAAGTCTTTGCAATTTTGTAAGCTCAAAAACATAAGTGGCTCATTGTTTGAAACTTATGTAAGAGAAATAAGCTGTGTGTATGATCAAAGACCTTACTTACTTCTCTTCAAACAAGTTTCAAAATGTGTGAAGTTACTAGCAGAAACAGATCAACAGAAAGAAAAAAGGAACATGTTTACATAATCATCTGAGTTAGAAGACATATTACATGCAGCGGAAATTTACACTGTTACTAACCAAAACAAAGACCACCAGCGATTATGTATCACTTTAGATGCAAGATTGAAACTTGACATTGTGTGGCTTCACTGTCTGCGCAGAGACATAAAAAACGATACGGCTTTTGTTTGTTTGTGAACAGTTAACATCAACAATTTCTTAATCCTTACCGAGTTTGGCTATGCGTCCTGTACTTCAAAGCTTTCATGGCCGCTTTTGCAAATATTTGGGCTGCTTCAGCCTCGGCTTCTGCTTCCGCGGCCTCTCTTGCCGCTTCTTCAGCTTCTGCGATTGCAAATTCTGCATCTGCCACAGCTCTTGCAGCAGCTGCAGCAGCTTCTTGTACTGTCATGCCGTTTATCATAAATAATTCTCCATCTACTTGAGGTTTACTCAGAGTTTTTACGCCATTCTCCTCGGGTTTTGGAGAATTTTCTTTGTTTCCTTCCAGAAAGAGTTGAGGAGACCTTTGTTTTGCTCCCGCAGCCATATAGTTTGGAGAAATCCTGTATCTGTGCTTTCTCTGAAAGGCAAGAACAAACACAAGAAAACATTGTTTAAGTAATAATGAAAATATGATTTGTTTGCAACCAAAGTATCTCTTTTTTACCTTAACTAATGTTCCAACATTTGTCAAATACTTAAGTCTTGAAGTCACAAGACGTTTCATATCCGGTTGCATCTTGAAATTCTCCTGAAAACTCAAGTCCTTGATGATTGAGTAAATGCAGCAAAACCTAATTATATACAGACTCAACAAAATAAACATACAAGGAATACATAAGAGTACCTCTATATACAGCAAGATCGACTTTCCGTCAGGACCATACGGTCTCTTCAAGTTGGTAATTGCCTCCAATAAAATCTTATCCACACTACAACAAACATATCAGAGCTCAAGATCTTCCTTCCAAGCAACTTAGACTAAACTAAAGTAAGCCTCAAACTTTCCATATTTACATACAGTAAAAGAAAAAGCCAAACCTTGTAAAGGGTCCTTTAAAAACTCTTGTTGGTTCACAAGAAGCTGCAGGAGGAGGAGATATTGCATCAAACTGTTGACCTCCATTACCACCATTAGCAAGAGACACAATGGTAAGAGCTGTAGTGTTATCATCCGGCTTAGGACCGGACAAAGGAGTCCTTTTAAGGGCAAGCTTAGCCTTCTTCCTAGATCCCCATAAAGCTGTTACACTTATATTCCTCCATTTATCCTGTTTAAAGACGAACAATGTGAGTTTCTACAGATCCATTTTCAAGTTCTTGTTTTTGTGTTTAGGGTTTTTACCTTGAGATCCACATTAGAGCGAGACTTGAGAATTGTGCCATACTCAGAATCAGAGAGAATGGTACGCCATTTTCCAGTTCCATGTTTGATTACTCCAGCTTTAAGAGCTGCTTCTTCTTCAGCTGTCCACTTCTGCTTTGGGGCTCCCATTAAATTCAAAATTCTCAAGAACAAACACAACAACAACAACAACAACAACGAAAACTTCTAATGTCTCGACTTCTTTTCTCTGTCAACACCAAAAAGAAACAAAATGAGATTCGGAACAGAGATTAATGTCTGGTTTCAATTCAATGAAATCTCTAACTTTTTTTTTTCATTTACATTAAACAGAAATGCCAGAGATTACACGAGAACAATCAAAACCATCCCTAGGAAAATCAGAACGAGATAAGATCCTAGGGATCCTAAGAGAAAGAGATGAAATTCAACAAGGAGAAGCATGCCTGATTAAGAGAGAGGAAGCTCTGGAGAGACTCTTCATGGATCAAAATTATGAATCTGAAAATTGTTGCACAGGGAGCGAAGAAGAAGAAGAGGAGAGAGTATAAGGAAGAATTTCCATGGAAATGAAAAACACACGCTTGCCAAAACAAAGAAGAAAAACTGACCTTTATTGTTCGATGTAGAGGAAGATGATGTATCGATTTTTGAGGGTGGTCGAGTGGAACCCTATATTTCCTACAGTTTACAATTTCGCCATAAACTTAACTCTATACCCATAAAACCAATGTTTTTAAAACCGGACGGGCGATCGAACCGAAAACTTTTAGATCATAGGTCAATGTGGTCCGATCGAGTCGAACCAAATTTAATAGTTTTTAAAAAAATATAGTTTTTTTACAACTATAATATCCAAATATATAATATAGCATTTGAATAAACATATTTCTAAAAATTAATCATGAAAAAATCATTTTAGTAAAAAAAAACTATTAAAAAAAACAAAGTTTAACGAAAAATAGTTAAGTTTATATGTAAAAAAAAAATAAAAATTAAAAACATTAAACCATAACAAAAATTAACTAAATTCAAAACTAGTATTTGTTTCTATAAATTTTAATCATAAAAAAAAATATGAAAAAATGGAAATTTAAAAAAAAAAAAATCAAATCCGGGTCAACCCAACCCAGTTAGCCGGCCAGTTCACGGTCGAACCCGGTCCGGTTCGGTTTTCAAAACATTGCATAAAACACCCCTATAAGTAGGGGTGGGACGATTCCGGATATTCTGGAATTTCAGAGTATCCAGATCCAGATCCGGAATCGTCGGATCCGTGAAAAAAACTATCCGGATCCGGAATCGTGACCTCCGGATATCCGGGCTCTAGAAATCTTTCGAAAAATCAATCCAAAATTAATATTAAAAATAATTAAAACAATTAATAAATAAATAAAAATATAATTTTAAAAATTATTAGTTAATCTTTTAAATGGTATTTTTTCATTATAAATATAATTTATTATAAAAAGAACTAAAATCATTTTTTATATATATTTATTTATACAAAATTAGTTTAATAGATATATAATATATATGATTTTAATATATTTAATGTGTTCGGATCCAGATCCGGATTCTCTTTTCACGGATCCTAAATTTTACTATCCTTATCCAGATCTGGGCTCCCCGGATATCCTAATTTTCAGAGCGATTCTGAACGGATAACGGATCGGATCTCGGATCCCGGATAATAATTCCACCCCTACCTATAAGATCTAAACCTTACTGTTTCTCTTAATTTACAAATTAAATTTGATGTGACGTGTGATTTTTTTTTCTAATATCATATTCTTTTTCGATGACAGGTATATACCGGTAAAATTATGCAACTATGCGAGTTAAGTGACAGACAAAGAAGTCAATAAATTTGCGGCCGAGAGGAATGGTGTGAATGGGACATATAAAAGTGTTGTGAGATGGAAAAGAAATATTTTGAATATATTGGGACCATTAGGATTAATTTATATAAGTTTGATGGCAAAACTGAAAACAATTTGGTCGTTTTCTCCGAAGAGGAACAAAAAAAAATGAAAGCTGAAATCGACATCTAAGATATTTTCCGATTTCGTGAAAATTGAATTGTAGAAACCACAAATCATGATCCAAGAATCGTCCATTTCCGTTATTAGTTGATATACATGATATATTTATCGGTTTATTGCTGGTTTAATACTGGTTTAATGTAACGGTTTAATACCGACTATATAAGGAACATTATGTACACATTTATTAATCAATGAAGCGTATTATTGAAAGGTTGTTACATCTGAAATGGTATCAGAGCTTTTAGCTTGAGCTTTATTCACTTTTTCTTCCGCAAATTCTCAAATTCAATCGATTTCCACCGATTGATTTGATTTTTTTTTTTCTCAAATTCATCTTCTTCGTTTCATTCTCTCTCGATTGATCGGAAAAAATTTCAGATCGGACCTCATTCTTGAATTTCTCTGATTTGAATCTTCATTTTTCTTCATCGTTGTGTGATTTTCTGTTACTATCTTCATCATTTTTGTTATCAATGGCGAATCTGCCTCCTACTGCTTCAAATACGACGAGTTCACAACCTCAATATTTGATTAACGCATATCCGTATGTGAATCCACTTTTTTTTCATGCTGCAGATAATCCTGGCGTTTATCTTGTTGCGGATAAGCTAATCGGCGAATCGAACTACCATACATGGCGACGATCGATTGTCAAATCTCTCAATACGAAAAACAAACTCGGCTTCATATACGGTACTCTCGTTAAACCTTCAGAATATGATGTTGAGTTTGGATCTTGGAGTCGTTGCAATGATATGGTTTGCACATGGATTACGAACTCGGTATCGAAAGAGATAGGAGCTAGAACTGTATATTTTGATGATGCACGGTTGTTATGGTTGAATCTGGAAGGAAGGTTTAAATAAAATAATCTCTCTAAGATTTACAGTGTTCAAGATCAGTTAGATCGTCTCCATCAAGGTTCTCTTGATCTTAATGCATATTACACAAGATTGACTACACTTTGGGACGAATTGAAGAATTTTGAAGAATTGCCTTCCTGTACTTATTGTCAATGTACTTGTGGTGCTCAGGAGAAATGGACTCAACTCTATGAGAGAAGGAATGTTGTGAGGTTCCTCATGAGACTGAATGATTCCTTTGCTCAAACAAAGAAACAGATTCTCATGATGGATCCTTTGCCAAACTTCACCAAGATTTATAACTTTGTAGCTCAAGATGAACAACAAAGTAAGTTCACACCAGCTGTACCAGAACCTGCAGTCTTTCAAGTCAGGGCAACTCGAAAATGCCATCTAATGGTAATGTTTACCAAGGGAAAGCTCGCCCACTTTGTTCTCACTGTGGTATTGTTGGACACATAGTAGCACGTTGTTACAAGCTTTATGGATATCCTCTTGGCTACAAGGCTCCTTCTCCAGGTTCTAAAGGCAAGTTTCCACATCAGAACAGTGTTCATATGGTCACTTCTCAGAATGCAGTTCAAGTTCCTCAGGACCCTCCCTCTTATCATGTTGTTTCCTACAATGGAACACATTATGCTCATGTTGGTTCTTCACCTCCTGCAATTCCTACTGGTGGAAACGTTGTTAATCATTCTATAAACATGGTGAACAATGGCAATAGCTTGGTTAATGGTGATAGCTCAGCTTCTGGTTCAGAAAAAATTTCACAGCTGATTGCTCAACTGAACAGACAGCTCCATGATTCTGCGTATCAAGTCATAGGTGCACCTCACACCTCAGCTCCATCTAGTTCAATCTCAGCACAAGGTACCTCTATAGTACCTTCTCACTATATTTCTATTTTGGAACCAAACCTTAGTTTACCACAAACGGTTTGGATTCTTGATAGTGGAGCTAGTTGTCATATCTTCTGTGACTTGAGAATATTTTCTGAGATCAAACACATAACTAACTCAATTGTTACCCTTCCTAACAAAACTTCCATTCCTATTACCATCTCTGGAACAGTGCATCTTAGTAACAGGCTCACACTTCATTCTGTGTTCTATGTCCCCTCATTTCATTTCAATTTGATTAGTGTTAGTTCTTAAACAAAACAAAAAAATTCAGTGCATTTTTATCATGATTCTTGTTTCATTCAGAATCATTCACAGGACATGATGATTGTTCAGGCTGATGAGTCACATGATCTGTATCTCCTGACTCAAAATGATTCCCTTTCTCCTGCTAATCATGTTTCATTGTTGGTTGCATCTCCTAAGTTGTGGCACTAGGGTCTTGGTCACCCTTCCATCTCAAGGGTTTTATCTTTGTCTTCAGATCTTCAAATTCCTCATAAACTTTCAAATTTCCATTGTAAAATTTGTCATTTAGCAAAACAAAAGAATTTACCATTTGTTTCAAATAGTAAAATTTCAGAGGAACCTTTTGCATTGATTCATTTAGATACTTGGGGACCTTTTCATGTCACTTCTGTTAATGGATATCGTTATTTTCTTACTATAGTGGATGATTGCACACGTGCTACTTGGGTTTACTTTCTTCTCAGAAAAGTGATGTATCAAAAGTATTCCCTGTTTTTCTGCAGCTTATTAAAACCCAATACGATAAACAAGTTAAAACAATTCGGTCTGATAATGCTCCATAATTACAGTTTAAAGAATTACTTGCACAATTAGGCATATTTCATTATCTTTCATGTGCATATACACCACAGCAAAAATCTGTAGTAGAAAGAAACCATCAACATCTCTTAAATGTAGCAAGATCATTGTATTTTCAATCTAATATCCCTCTTGCATATTGGTCTGAATGTGTTTCTACTACTTTTTTTCTGATTAATCGCATACCAACGCCTGTTTTAAAAGATAAAAGTCCTTATGAAGTTCTTTATAAAAAAATTCCGTATTACTCTTATCTTAAAGTCTTTGGTTGCTTATGTTACACATCAACTCATCAGAAAGATAGGCATAAATTCACAGAAAGGGCTAGGCAATGTGTTTTTCTTGGCTATGAATCTGGTTATAAGGGATACAAAGTATTAGATCATGAATTTCATACCATCACTGTGTCTAGGAATGTAGTCTTTCATGAAACCACATTTCCTTTTGTAGACAATCCATTAGCATCTTCATTGCATCCTTTTATTGAAAATGATATTTCACAATCTGTTTTTCAAAATCAAAATAAATTTCCTTTTTTTGAGGAATTTCATACTACACAGCATTAGGTTTTGCCTGTTTCTGAGCTTGTTCCTGCTTCCATCCTTATATCTACACCATCTTCATCCTCATCATCCACCATTCCTGACCCATCTCCACCACTTAATGATTTGGAAAACATTCTCAGGCCACGTAGACAGACTAAACCTCCAAGCTATCTTCAGCAGTACCATTGCTCTCATGTACAAACAGAGCCTTCTTCTTCTTCTTTTCTTTCTGGTACTGCTCAGCCTCTCTCCAATTCCTTGTCTTATGATAAACTCTCTTATGAGTATCGTCTGTTCTGTATTGCCATTTTGGCTGAGAAAGAACCAACCTCTTTTAAAGAGGCTGTGCTGGTGCAACGTTGGCTTGATGCCATGAACATGGAGTTGGATGCTCTAGTGAGCACTTCTACCTGGGTTATTTGTTCTCTACCTGGGTTATTTGTTCTCTACCAGAAGGAAAACATGCAATTGGATGCAAATGGGTCTACAAAATTAAATATCTTTCTGATGGCTCTATAGAAAGATATAAGGCGCGTCTTGTTGCAAAAGGATATACTCAACAGGAAGGCATCGACTATGTTGATACCTTTAGTCCAGTGGCTAAACTCACTTCAGTCAGATTGGTCTTGGCTTTAGCAGCTATTCATGGATGGAGCCTCAATCAAATGGATGTCACCAATGCTTTTTTGCATGGTGACCTTGATGAGGAAATTTATATGTGCTTGCCACATGGTTACTCTCCAAAAAAGGGGGAGTCTTGACCTCCTAGACCAGTGTGCAAGCTACAAAAGTCCCTATATGGTCTTGAACAGGCCTCTAGACAGTGGTTTCACAAGTTTTCTACTGTTATTATGTCTTTTGGTTTTGCTCAGTCTGCATCTGATCCCACTCTCTTCGTCAAACACTCTGGTTCAGATTTTCTTGCTCTCCTAGTGTATGTGGACGACATTCTTTTGGTCAGTAATCAAGATGCAGCTGTTATAGATCTCAAAGTTCTTTTAGCTAAGTCATTCAAAATCAAGGATTTGGGAACTATGAGATTTTTTTAGGGATTGAAGTTGCTAGAGCTGCAGTTGGTATTTCTATTTGCCAACGCAAATACACACTGCACTTGAAGAATTTGGTTTTCTTGGTTCTAAACCGGTTGCTACTCCTATGGAGTTCAATCTGCACTTGAGTGAAGAATCAGGGACTCTCCTTCCTGATCCTACTATTTACTGAAAGCTCCTTGGCAAGCTTATCTACTTGACTGTGACTAGACCGGATATATGTTTTGCAGTCAACAAGTTTAGCCAATATATGTCTGCTCCAAGGGATATGCATCTTAATTCTGCTCATCACATCCTTAGGTACCTCAAAACAGATCCAGAACAAGGTCTTTTTTATTCAGCTACTTCCTCTCTTACATTGCGTGCCTTTACTGATGCTGATTGGGAAAGTTGTCCGGATACACGTCGCTCTGTTTCTGGTTCCTGTGGGTTCCTTGGTGACTCTCTAATTTCATGGAGATCCAAGAAGCAGGATATTGTTAGTAGGAGTACGACTGAGGCTGAATATAGAAGCATGGCCAATACAACTTGTGAGCTTCTATGGATCAGTTATCTTCTTCCATATCACTCTCCAGGATTCTATTGTTTTGTATTGTGATTGTGAAGCTGCTCTTCACATTGCAAAGAACTCTGTCTACCACGAAAGGACTAAACACATTGAGCGCGACTGTCATGTGGTTAGAGAACGTGTTGCTCCGGGTTTTACGAAGACCCTCCATGTTGCTACACAACATCAACTTGCTGATTTACTCACCAAGCCCCTCACTGCTTTGCAATTTCATCATCTATATTATCCAAGATGGGAATACATCACCTATATTCTCCATCTTGAGGGTGAGTATTAGTTGATATACATGATATATTTATCGGTTTATTGCTGGTTTAATATTGGTTTAATATAACGGTTTAATACCGACTATAGAAAGAAATTATGTACACATTTATTAATCAATGAAGCATATTATTAAAAGGTTGTTACATCTGAAATCCGTGAAATTGAGCTGACGTATGTTGAGGCATAATGGATTGTGATTTCATTTTCGTAATTGATTTTATCATCATGATTATAATGGAAGTACGAAACTAGCTTAAATGTTTAAAGCTAATAATATGTAATCTATAAACACTTGCACAAAAAGAGTTGCTTATACACAAAGGTGACAACACACTTTTTAGTTTTTACATATATATACAAAAGATGGGCACATACATACCATGAATCAATAGTGGATAAGAGAAACAAGTCGGACCATCATATGTTTTACAATATATCACCTCGGTTATCTCTAGTATATCGAACTTTTGGTGTTTGGTTTTTTCCGTTACCATAGAGATGTTTCAGGGAATTTGAAAATCTTTTGTAATGCATTCTTATGGAGTGGTTCCCCTACCGCACACAAAGAACCTTAAGTTGCTTGGGAAGAGATATGTCTCTTAAAAGCCAAAAGCGGTCTAGGTGCTAGGCAACTCAAAGATGTCTCTCCTTATGGGTTTGCCTTAAGTCTTATTTGGAAACTTTTTACGCTATCCGACTCTTTGCGGGTGGCTTGGGTTAAACAAAATTTGATTCGCTAAGGCTAATTTTTGGGATGTCAAAGTGGTTCGTACTAGGTTGATGTTGGTTCCATTCCCGAACCGAAGTCATATGGTTACATACATCCGTTTAGCTCTGTCCCAATTCTTACCAAAATCATCATTTGTTTTCGTTTGTACATAACACTCTTCTTTATTGATTAATATTTTCAAAAAAAAAAAAATGAGATAAATTAAACAAAAACCCAAGTCAAATTCGAATTCATAACCAAAAAGATAATAAAGAACAATAGAATCAAGCACAAAACGTGACACACATAAACCAAAAGAAAAAGTCTAAATATTTGATCAAACACGTCTTTTTTTTTTGTTTAACAATTTAGAAATATTTTTGATAAAATACAATGGCATCTTCAAGACGGTCAACGGGCAAATATCATCTCATCCTCTGATCAAAAGCAAGCTTCCAAGAGACAACAACAACATAGCACAGCCACACTGTTATCCAAAAACACATACTAATTAGTAACATTCACAAGCAAACATATATAGAATTTTACATGGTTTAGAGCAGACGGAACCGACTAATTCGCTTATGAAACTAAACTATTCGCGCAATAATCAGCTCCAAACCAAATTTATTTTTTTCATGAAAATATTCCGCAATGGTCAAAACATTTTTTTCTTTTTATGTTCTATCAACGTATTTCGGACCAAAATTTATGAATGATGAATAGAAAGCAGTACTATCCGTAAGCGAATTAATACGTCCATATAATAATGCACAAAGAGAGAGAGAGAAATGAAGTCAACGCACCATCCTTCTAGAAAGCCAGAGTTTTTATCTTTCTTCTTCTTCGGAGGATCCTGACCATAATGTGGTGGAGGAGGACCTTGATAAGGATACTGAGGCGGTGGACCTTGAGGATATTGCGGTGGAGGATAACCTTGTGCTGGATATCCTTGACCGTATCCTTGCTGCTGCGGAGGATATCCACTTGGAGGATATCCCGGCGGTGGATATCCTTGATCTTTTGGAGGATATCCTTTAAAAACAGCAACAAAAACAACATTAAGATTCAAGAAAAAAGAAGAAATTTTTCCTAAAGAATATTTAACATAAAATTGAATCATTACCTTGAGGAGGAGGAGCACCAACGGGATGTTGATGATCTTGATTATACATCTTCTTTCTTTCTTTCTTTGTTTCTTCTCTGCTATGCTCTTATCTTTCTTTATAACCAACTCTCTGCTTCTTCTTCGCTGTTAATGGAATAAAAATAGGATTATTGATGATAATGATGATGTTTAATAAAGGAGGTTTAGGAGACAAAAGACATGTTCTCTCATGGACTAATCTTAGATCTTATTGATTAACTATAAATAAATAAAACTATCACTAGTGAGAGATGATGACCAACTCCCTTTGTGGAATAATTCAAAGTAAAAAATGTTATAGAAATTTCACACCATTATACAAAAAAGGTTGACTTTTTATAATTCCCCGTTATTATATCATCATCCATCATCTTCCATTATTCAAGTTGATATTAATCTATGTTGAGCTTCACATCATTGATACTACTACACTTGAAAAAGTCTACTCTTTATTGGTCAATATCGTTTCTTGCCAAACGCATCTTGTAAAAGTTGTATTTTGATGATTTTTAAAATCTCTTAATTTTTCTGCTTTGTTGATTTTAGGATCCATTCATAAATGAGAAGTTTTTCCTCAAGAATATACAAGCAAGCAATGTTTGTTGCTTTATACACAAGCAACCTAAGAACAACAATCGGGCTTCTTATTTATTACAACCTAAGAACAACAATCGCATATATGCGGATTTTATAATTTAATATTTTATAAACTTGTGAAAAAATAAAATATTTAATTGTACAAAACCAAATTAAATTACCTATTAAAGTAAATAGATTAAAATGAAAACGTTGTTGTAAACCCACTAATTGAGAAATATAAGATTTATTTATTAATTTTAATGCTTTTGTTATTTGATTTAAAATTAAATTTTATCATATATTTTCAAATCATATATTAGTTTTTCTTATTCATATTAAAATTAAATTAGGTGTAAATTTTTTTTTCCTATTTTACTACTCAAATTTCTATATCTCAAAATGTTGATAAATTTATTTTCATATTTGTATTTGAACAATTTTTACTCTAAATACTTTATAACTCCCGTAAAACAAATCAAACACGAAAGAAACGAAAGACAAAATTAGGTCACCTCACGAAGAGATAAAATAAAATTGAGAATATTTATACAAAATTACTTATAGAGAAATCTGTCAAATATTTATCTATTTTTTATTCTCATACTTATTTCTTATATTATTTAATATTCAATTAAATTATTTCATAGATTTCTAAATAATTTAATTTTTCTAATCCTATTTAAATTACGTTTAGATTTTTCTAATCCTACTTAAATTAGGTATACTTTTCACTATTTTACACATAAAGATAAATAGATAAATATTTTGACATGTAGCTAAATCTAATTGAAAAAAGTATTTTATATTTTTATACACGTGTCAAAATCTGATCATTCGACTTGATACGTGTCACTATAAATTTATTCCTATTTAATTTCTAAATAGTTAAATTTTCCTAACCCTAATTAAATTAAATTAAGATTTTTCTAATCTTATTTAATTAGGTTTACTTTTCACTATTTTACAAATAAAATTAAATAGATAATTTGTTTGACATATGATTAAATCTAATACAAAAAATCTCCTACACTTGTATATACATATCAAAATCTGGTTAACCGATCTGACACGTATACCGATCATCTAATTACGAAGTGCGAACCAAAATTTATATAATAAAATTTTCAATTCAATTATGTCACATATTTCAAAATAATAAAATATTCAATTAAATCATGTCACATATTTTGAAATAATAAGATTTTTCTAATCCAATTTAAATTAGGTTTAGATTTTCCAAATTTAAATTAGGTCAGTTTCACTATTTTATAAATAAAGATAAATAGATAAATCTTTTTATTTATGGTAAAATGTAATTGAAAATAATGATTTTACACTTGTATACATGTGTCAAAATCTGATCAACCGATTTGACACGTGTCACGATCTTACTAATTATCGCGTTTGACGCATCAAACTTTATATAATAAGATTTGTGCCCTACGAAGTTACAAGAGTCTCTACACTCTCCTACTGTTTCAAAAGATTCACTGGCTGCTTGCTTTTCAGTACCAATGGAACCATCTCCGACGCTTATCTGTATCATTGGATTTACTAGAGGATTCCTTTATCGGATTTATGCTGATTCTTGCAGCGTTTTTCACCGCCCATTCGCCAAAACCGAGTGAAGAAACCAGTTCTTTCATCGCCTTTTCCGTGCTCTCTCTAGTGAACTTTTCCAACTCCCCTTTGTTAACTTTCTTCTCCCTTCTGGTGTTTTGTGGAGTGACGAGGGAAAGGTATATGAATCAGATAACATCTTGTTGATTCCTGCAATGACCATAATAAAACCTTGTTCTTTAAAAACATTACAAAAGTAAAGGGCTAGTGTTGATGAAATTAGACCATTAAAGACACAAAAAGAAATAGAAGAAACAAAACCTCTAGGAAGAGGAGAAGCAAACGTAGTAGCATGGATTAAGCCGCGGCTACAATTTTCGGTTTCATCAGCTTGCACATAGTTTCTTTGCAGTAACAGCTTTCTCCGGATAATCTTTAGAATTGATGAGATTAGAATTCCAATTATCAACGCTCCTCCAGCAAGCAAGGGATCAACAGAGCTCTGTTAGTTAACACAAGATCATGACTTCATCTTCATGTTTGGTTATGATTAAAGAGGAATCATAAGCAGTAGAAATGAAAAATAAATGAATAGAACCTGAAGGATTAGAACCACAGCAAAAACTCGGATGGACCAAGAGACAAAGATTGTCGCGGTAATGTCAATAGAACCATCTTTTGTCACAAGAAATTTCTTGACAGTCCAAACACCTGACCATGCTCCAAACATAAAGACAAACACACCCAAAATCATCGCTACCTGCAAATTTCACATAAGCTGTGTTAGATTCATCAAACCGGAATAAGTATATGTGACATAACAAAATCTAAGAACATAAAAACTTACATACAGGGATGTTCAAATCTTCACTGATTCCTATCTGCATTAGCAGATGTTGAACTAAACCGCGTAAGTGAAGAAAGTGACTTTCCACACCAATCTGAGAAGTAAAAATTAGTAAATGTTCGATTAAAACAAAAGAGGTCGAAGAAGAGACCAATCTCACCATGGACGAGTACAGAAATAATTCAAGACGGCTCTTCCCTCTAGTTGGTAGACGCTTTATCCCCTGTTCACAATCGTTTATCGTGTTAACCAGAGAGAAATCATGAAATATACGTAAGAATTAATGTTGAATATTTTGAAAAGTTTCACCTGATTAATGATAAGAGTTACAAGAATGATAATCCCAATTGACATGGCACCACTATAGTAAAATGCTAAGGATTTACTAAGTGTAGAAGCCGAAGTCAGCAACACAATCCCAATGATTAAATACCCAATACGGTACATGAAAAACTCTGCAAAGCGGTAGAGGGATAGATGATAAGTTTAAGAATTTGCAAAACAGAGAGATTATATATAACAAAAACCAAGAAAAACTCTACCTTGTTTAGCAGAGAGCTCCAAGGTAAGTTTAGACGAGCTACCAAAAGTTCTTATATCGATGATCTTGTAGTCGAAAGGTGACACCCCAACCCATGAACCTTTGGATACTTTCTTCCACTGACTAATAGGACACATTCCAATTGCACGCGACGAATTCCTACAAAACTGGAAAAAACCAATAATGATACTGGATTTTAACCAAAAGTAAGCTTGAGATTGAAAAAGACTGGATTTTTACCTGTGGAAGCAAACGTCTACACTTGTTCTTGTTACACTGTTGTTGGAAGCGTTATGAGAAAGGATCAACTTTAGTGAGTGTGCATACTTATCAATGTGGTTAAGTCTTTGTAATCCATGGATATGTAATCTCTCACATATCGATGTTGTACCTTGCTTCAGACCAGGAGAATCAATCACGTCTATTCTCGGAGTCACTTGTAGTGAACTAGTTTCACCCACAACTGCCAATAACAACGAAATTACCAGAAATTGTTTGGGGGGTTTTTGGGTGTAAATCAATCGCAATTTTTTTATATGTAAAATTAAAATAAAAGTGATTCTAAGCTAAAAACATTGAAGTACAAGAAAACTCTAAACCATTCCAACCAAAGACGGCGCGAGAAAACCCTAAACCATTCCAACCAAAGACGGCGCGAGAAAAGAAAGCTTACCGAAGACAAGATCATCGGAGGAGACAACGAAGAAGGAAGCAAAGAGGTTATTAAGGAAGAGAAGAAGCAAGACAATGAAATTTGAACTTCGGACAAAGACTGATGAGTTACTACTCATTTTATTTTTCTGGGTTTTTTTTAGATAACAATCGAAGAAAAGTGAGGCGCGGATTTATTGAAAATTAAATAAATTGAAAACGTAGAGGTAGAGGTAGAGGTAGAGGCAGGTAGAGGTAGAGGTAGAGGTAGAGGTAGAGGTAGAGGTAGTTGGTGAGGGTATTTTCGGTATTTAGACGCAGAAAGTCATTGATAGGGGTTACTAGAAGCACCTTTTTGACTGAAACAATTGCTCAACTCAACAGATGAATATTTTCATGGCCCAATCAATTTCGGCTTATCTGTTATTTTCATTGGCCAGACCCATTTTTTATAAAGAGTGAGAAGGGAATAATAATTTCGATCAATTGTAATAAATAATTAAATAATAATTTAAAATCAATATGGTTTACGTTATTTTGTTTAAGTTGTATCCTATATATAATAGTTGACACATCATCATCTCTTTCTTTGACACATCATATTTAAAACAAATAATTACAAAATTATTTTATGATTATCATCAATATATTTTTCGATGAATTTTCATCTTTAACTTAACTACTCATCTTCTAAAATAAATATTAATGAGAACATAATACTAGATGATTTTCTATGAAAAAGAAAACGCAAATGCACGGTTATAATATTTTTATCTATGTGTACTCAATATTTATTGGACATTATCATGAAGATTTGTTTTTAGTGCTCAAGGAATTCCTTTTCCATGTTATAGTTGTTTTTTAGTTGATAAAATTATATATACTAGCATAAACAAATTTAACCATAGACTTAGTATTCATTGGACTTTCTCCATGTCATAGTTGTAATCTTATTTGAAAAATTGAACACACAAAAAAATATTGGTTGAAGAAAAGCATGGTTCACGAAAGAACCAAAAAAAATCTAATAAAAATTTATAAAATAATAATTTTTTTGAAATGTTACTAATTATCCAACACTGTGCGTAATGTTCTACCTATGTATAGCATCTATGTATATCTTCGAATATTTTTAGGCATCAACAAGTTATCTCTCTTTAAATGTAGGGATAATTTGTTAAAAACACAACAACAAAATTATAATTTAAAAAATAACCAAAAATCCCAAATCTAATGGTCTACATTTTACCACATATCCTATTTCCATAACTTTTTTTTTTGGTTATACACCAAAAATATCCTTAAATGTATTTGGCCATCCAAAAAATCTAAAATCTAAATTCAAATAAAATAAATTTTAATTATTTAGGTCATCTCTATCCTCTCAACTTTTTATTAATCCATTAGCTCCACTTTTTTTGTTTCCTCTAAATCCTTGAAACTACTAATATATACCACCAAACGAAACTGATATCATAATGTCTTTACCATTGAATCGTTACTTGCAACCTAAGAAATGAAAGAAGATTGGAATTTAGCAAAGAAATTCACACTAGAAGATTAGGGAAATATATATATATATATATATTATCTTTGTCAGTTGGTCTTTGTTCTCTCCATCTCTTCAGCTCCTCTTGGAATTTAGATTTAAACACAACAAATTTCACAAATTTAGCGAAAAAACTAATTTCACAAATTCGACAACTTGGGCATTTATTTGTTTTCTCACAAGATCCCTTGAAAACTTGCGAACGCTAAAACTTTTGCGGCTTCTTCATATTCCAATGGTCAATATATTAATTTATTATATGTCTTTTGTGTTACCACTCGAGATCCTCTTCTTTGTCACATATCATATATATTCTCGATTTTGGCCATATCTATTCAACACTTCAAAAGAATGTGGCCTAGATGAAGACGGTGAAGATGAGGAGATTTTTAATGGGAGGTAAAGTTAGAAGAAATGTGGAGATTTTTAGTGGGCGGTATAGTTATATTTCGAGTATAACTATATAAGTGAGATTGAGCAGATATGATGAGGTAGAAGTGTATATGTAGAAGTAGAACTCACAAAGAATGAGGTAAAACATTCATATAGATTTTGGATTCGAGTAGCTTATTAAGATTAGTACATTTCGAGTACGTGTATTGGTATAAGTTCCAGGTCAAGTACGAAAACGAGCGCTGGCTGTTAAAGACATGGATAAGTAACCGTTAGATGCATGTAAAAAACTCTTAACCTATGAGTTTATATTTTTATTACGAACAATGTTTTAGTATCTCTAAACCAATCAATTTTAACTTTATACGCTTAGTTATAACCTTTTTAATAGCCGGTTGTAAAATATTAAAAAGTACCAATTTTTTTTTAAACGGGTAATATGTACAATAATTTTTTTAAAGAAATTCACGACTTTATTAATTTAAGAGATAAAAATGATGGTTAAGAACAAAACCGCGTGTATACGTGGGTATCTCTCTAGTATCATTTAACATTGGGATAATTTGCTGTATATACAACAAAAAAAATTATAACTTAAAAAGTAATCAAAAATCTCAAATCCAATGGTCATGATTTTGCCACATACCCCATTTTTCTTTACTTTTTATTTTATTTTTTTATTTTTTTTTTGTTATACACCAAAATCACCCTTTAAAATTCATAGACCATTCTCAATTAAAATGCGTGTGAAAACTAATTTGAAACTTTGTATGCGATTTGCAGATTTAAACTTTTCTTTTATTTTCACAGAAAAATACGTTAAAGTTATCGATTAAAAATAAAATATATTTAAAAGTTTCGAAATTCTTTCTAACTATAAGGACATACAAAAACCATTACTCTATTTGTTGATTTTTAAAAAAGTCTTAATTTTTCGACATTTATGATTTTGAATTAGAATTAGATTTATTACGTATTACAACATATGTGCCCTACAAAGTTATAAGACTTCGTTAATTTTCCCACTTAGTTGATTATTTTTGGAAGTGATTTGCCGACTAACCATATCGCATCACATTACTAAGAATATAGCACCATACTAATAAAAATGTAGTGAATAACCATTACTATTTGTGCATCTACTTACCGCTATCAGTTAACTCACACGATCGATCCGGTCATCATAAAATTATTAATAATAATTTGACCAGGTACTTAAACATAATGTAAAATAAATAAATAAAGTAGTGTAGCTAAAATTGTACTTTTCACTAAAAGTCAAATTTTTAGTGCAGTGTCACTCTGTCAAGGATGATTGGTTGATTGATTATTATTCAATCTTATAGTAGCAGTATGTGTTTTTGTACTACAAATGTTAGAACTAATGAAAATTGATACATGGTGCAATCAATGTAATTTACGTGTTTCAACTAATGAAATTAAAACTGTTTTTTTTGGCTAAACAAGTAAAACTGTTGCAACTTCCAATGTGTACTGTAAGTCAATCTTTTGTTTTCTTAAACAACGAAATAACCTAATTAAAAGCTTTGTTATACATCACATTGAAATTGAGTTTTACGCTGGTAGACCAATATTTCGAAATTACCAACAATGCAACAAAATCGTAAACCCAATAAACATTTTTTTATGTTTTAGATGATCTGCTTTTGGTCAACACTACATACGATCTTTCAGCTATTTGTGAAGTATCTTACATTTACCATAATCAAGTAAAGAATCTTCTTCTTCACAAGAAATCTCCTCATCGATTCGTCCTAACGAAACAACACATCTATAGTTCCTCCGGCGATCCAACGGCCCCGGTCGCCCGCCACGTGTCATCAGACTGCCTCGATCACGTGCCTTCGACGTCAAGGTAAAGCTCCGGGGAAGGGCGGTGCTAGGCGGATCACAGATTTGGAAGTTTCCCGAGAACTGACCAAAACCAGAAGATCCGCCACCTGAAAAGATTCCGGCGCCGGAGCATGACGTAATGCTACGTATGTATGCGTCACGTGCCATGATCAACCAACGGAAAGGAGCCTTCACCAACCACATCAAGCTCTTCTCTTTCACTAGGCATCTCCCTTTCATTATCGACTTGTCTCAAGAATCAGAAATCAAATTAAGATATATTTTATATATGGAAAATAGACTTGTATATTATAAGGTTTATATGAGATCGAAAGAGATATAAGTAAGAGGAAGAATAGCTCAAAGATTTTAAGACATGATCAAAGGGAAGAAGAACAAGTCCATGATGTATAAAAAATAAATGAGTTTCTAACAACAAATGTACGAATACCATATGATCTTCTTAAATGTATCTAGTTGGATTATTTAATACATTTCTTGTAAGTAGATGTTTAAATTTATTAAGGTGTTGTTGGAAACTTAAAAACTACTTTATTTCATAAAAATATCGACATCATATTAAAACTATAAATTTGAAGAGAGGTTGGTTAGTACTTAATTATCATTAATGGCTTGATTTTACCTACTTTCTTCCAAGCATAAAGCATGTCTTCGCGCGAGTGTGATAGATAGTGCGTCCCAAAGAGTAGGCGGTTCGCCCTAAAGAACCTCTCAGGCCCGAGTTTCAAGACAGCCGCTGATTGAAGCTGATAAAAAATCATTATAAGAAAATACAGTTTTAGCGTCGAAAAAGTGTCGACGTAACTTTAGCGTCGATTTCACGTCGTTTTTGTGTCGATGGCAATATTCGAGGCTAATTCGACGCAAAATAGAGACGAATTTGTTCGACGCCAAATCGATTTAACGTCGAATTCGACGCTATTTCGTTGCTAAATTAGTACCGTCAGTGTAGCGTCGAATATAGCGTCGAAGTGGGTAGGTAGGCGAAACGTGTTTTAAATGGTTCACCTACTTTAGCAACGGCACCTTAAACCGACGCTAAATCGCTGCAAAGTTGAAGCAAATTCGGCGCTAATATATTTGATACTAATTTGATGCTAATTCGATGCAAATTCGCTGTTAAAATCTCTTATAAATACTTGACCAGCCATCGGTAACCAAACACACACAATCTTAAAATAAAATAAAAAATTCTGAAAAAATATATTTTTGAATAAGATGAGCGATATATACGAATTAAGAAGGTGGATGTATCAACGTAGAGATGAAAATGGAGGGATTTCAGAAGAGTTTCTCAACGGGCTTCAAATTTTCATGGATCAAGCGAGCAGTGTGCCTATGATTCAACGGACCGGCGTTATGGTGTGACCATGTCGGAAGTGCAAAAATTCAAAGCCGCAGATAATTGATGTAGCTGGTACGCATTTATTTAATAGAGGGTTCACACCTGATTATTATGTTTGGTTTTATCATGGAGAGGGATTTGGAGATGAAACTTCGGGTAGTACTAGTTACAACCTATGGATCAGGGTTATTCGAATGAGCAATATGATCAGCATCAATTTGTTAATATGTATGACCATGATGTCGGGTTAGAACATAATAGGTTTGAAAAAATGGTAACCGATGCATTTCCTGGAGTTATGTCTACTCGAGATGTTGTTGTTGAGGAACCCAATGTAGATGCTAAAAAGTTTTATGATATGCTTGATTCTCCAAACCAACCAATCTATGAAAGTTGTAGGGAAGATCTCTCTAAATTATCATTGGTATCTAGGATGATGACAATAAAATCTGATCATAATCAATATGAGAGTTGCATGGATGATTGGGCAGCTCTTATAAAAGAGTATTTGCCAGAGGGTAATCAAGCTGCTGAATCATATTACGACATACATAAACTAATCTCTAATTTAGGTTTTCACTCGCAGATAATAGATGTTTGCATTGACAATTGCATGATATTTTGGAAAGATGATGAAGATATACAGGAATGTCGATTTTGCCACAAACCAAGATTTAAGCCCCAAGGAGCTAGTAGAAGTAAAGTGCCGTACCAGAGAATGTGGTACCTGCCCATAACAGATAAGCTACAAAGGTTATACCAATCAGAATGAACAGTTGCATCAATGAGGTGGCATGCGGAACATTCAACTAGTGAAAGAGAAGTTCATCATCCTTCTGATGCAAAAGCTTGGAAGCACTTCAAATCGGTACACACTAATTTTGCTAAAGAGAAGCGCAATGTTTATCTTGGGCTATGTACATATGGTTTTAGTCCGTTCGGTGTATGTCTGGCAGGCAATATTCTTTGTGGCCAGTTATATTGACACCTTATAACCTTCCGCCTGATATATGCATGTAGAGGAAATTTCTGTTTTTGAGTATTTTAGTCCCTGGTCCGAAGCATCTAAGAAGATCTATTAATGTGTTTTTACAGCCGCTTATTCACGAGTTGAACGTGTTATGGTCTCATGGTGTTTGTACTTTTGATTACTCTAGGAAAATTTTTTTTACCAAGCGAGCTGTGCTTATGTGGACGATAAGCGATTTTCCAGCGTACGGAATATTATCTGGTTGGACAACACATGGTAGATTGTCATGTCCGTATTGCCAAAATGAGACAGACGCCTTTCAACTAAAAATGGTAGAAAATCTTGTTGGTTCGATTGTCACCGAAGGTTTCTCCCTATGAACCATCCGTACCTGGAGAACAGGAGGTTGTTCACAAAGGACAAACGTGTACGTATCCCCCCACCTCCATATCTTTTAGGAGAGCAAATTGAAGGTCAACTTGATTATTATGGAGCTCAGGACACAGCAACACGTGGTGGTAACTGGGTTAATATTCTGACCAATCTCCCAGATGGATACCTTGAACAACATAATTGGCATAAGAAGAGCATTTTCTGGAATCTACCATACTGGAAGGATCATTTATTGCGTCACAATCTTGATGTCATGCACATTGAGAACAACTTTTTTGATAACATCATGAACACCATCTTAAACGTTCAAGGCAGGTCTAAAGACAACTTCAAGTCTAGACTTAACTTGCCTCTTATATGCTCCAGAGTTGAGTTACATATGATGGGAGATGGAAGAGCTCCAGTGCCTATCTTTAGATTGTCAGGCGAAGGCAAATCAACATTCTTCAACTGGGTTTCCACCCAAGTTAAGTTCCCAGATGGATACGTGTCAAAACTCTCTAAGTCTGGGGAGCAAGGCAAAAAATTCTCTGATATAAAGAGTCATGATTGTCATGTGTTTATGCAGAGTTTATTGCTTTTCGCCTTTTGCGGAGCTTTTGACAACGAACGTGCATGAATCACTTGCAGGTATATTTTCTATGACAATATATTAATATAAAAATAAATGATGTGTGTTATTACATTTTGATCTTTTCTATTTGTATCGCTCGTGAACCAAAAATGTGATTTTTGGTTGTGTGTCGATTGACACGTGTGTTTCATTTGCGAAGGAATCTGTTTGCTGGAGCTGTGTCGCACAACACAAGAGGTTTGTGTCAAGCGACATATGCTTAAATTGGACCGTGCGGTTTTGATTTCTGATCGGGTTTGGTTTAGGTTGGTTTAGGGAACCTAGGGTTCCGTATTTAACCAGAGAAAAGTGTTTTCTCTTGGGGTTGGCCAAAATTTTGATCAGAGAAAGAGTTTTGGAGAGTTTTGTGAGAGAAGTGGTTTTCTTGAGAGAGAAATAGTTCTGCTCGGGTTTTTGGAGGAGATGATTGGCGGGGAAGATCAGATCGGATCAGAGTGAAACTTTAAGGGTAAGTTCTCCTATCTTTTCTCTTGATGTGGGTGAAAACCGCGTGCCTTTTGGATGAGTATTCGCTGAGTTATGGCCGTTGGATTGTGTGAGGTTTCTGCAGTCTCGAGTCTGCGATTAGTCCAATTCGAGGGAGGATTCCTGTCGAACCAGAGAGGATCAAGAGACGATCCTTATGCCGTTGGAAAGCTCTATCTTTCTAGTTTGTTTATTAGGTTTCAGATCCTGATTTGGAGGTAATCTCCGTTCTCTGTGTTCGTTTGATTTTAGGGCGTTGTTTCTGAAATCTCTGTTTTTCCAGTTTCAATTAGCGAGATGTTTGTAGTTAGGAGACGTTCTATACACCGTTGCGAAGCTCTTGGTGTCTAGTTTCCAGATCAGGTTTTAGACCTTGATTTGGTAAAGGGACTCGCGAGTTATTCCCTTCTGTTCGGGTCGTGTCGGGAGTGCCTTGTTTCCTCGTTTCAATCCGTTTGCAAAGGTGAGTGCATGACCATAGGCTCTCGGATTAGGATTGTGTGGAATACGATTGATTGTGGCTTGTTTTTACTGTTTTTGGTGATTAAATTGTGCAAGATCGTGATCTGAGTCCTTGAGATTGAGCCATGAGAGGATGGGTTCAATCTTAGGGTTCTGCAGGTCTATGTCGATCGACACCTAGAGGTTGTGTCGATCGACACAGTTGACAGTCGAGTGTCGATCGACACCTAGAGGCTGTGTCGATCGACACAAAATCTGCTGTCATGTTCATGTTGTTTGTTATTTGCTATGCTTGCTGTTTGATAACCCTAGTATTATATGCATTCTTTCTCTGAGTAATTGGCCTGTAGATGGGAGGATCGTCTCACTGGGTATTTATGATAATATTCACGCATCTCTTTTAACCATGTGATGCAGATAAAGACAAAGTGTGATCGTGGAATCAGGGCGAGGACGGGATGATGGATCTAGTGGCTCGTCGTTGTGCGTTTTAATTGAATTGCTAGGTTGATAGTAATTCAGATTAGAACGGGTTAGGTTGTTGGAATATTGGTTGACTGTTCTAAATGATTGGTTAAATTGATAATGGAATTGTTTGGTTTGAAGGTTTAGTTTGATTTCCGCTGGTTATTTGTTGATTTATGAAATTGATTGGATTATTGAGGATTATCATTTATGGGAATGATAATCTGATTCAATGTAAAAAAAAAAAACGGTCGGGTTGTTTCAGTTTGGTATCAGAGCCCTTATGGTTCTAGGGCGGGAGAACGTAGTTGATTGAATGTGATTGTCAATCGCGTTGTTGGTGGATTGCTTAATTGATTATGAGTAGTTAGTCAGTTGATTGTTGTGTGGGTTTGGAGTCCTAGATCATCATCTCCGAGCCTTCAAAGAGATTCCACGGTATGTGTTGTTTGACCTCTTATGCTTTTTAGTATGCTTAGTTTCTGCTTCTGGTTGAGAAGAGGAATTGTTAGAGATACTAGAGCTCTGCCATTGGTAGGGCAGAGTGTGATGGGTAGAGGTACTAGAGTTGCTAGAGATATTGGCCGGGGAGGCCAAGGTGGTTGTGGAGGGCGTAGGCGCGGGCAAGGACTTATGAGTGAGTCTGCTGCCGCGTGTGTGGCCCAGGAGACCACGCAGGAGCAGGTGGTGGTTTCGCAGACGTATCAGGAGGGATCCGTGAGTGTGGCCACTGCGTGTATCAGTGTGAGGGCTGGTGGGACTAGTGAGAGTTCTGGGGTGGCCACTGCGTGTACCAGTGTGAGGGCTGGTGGGACTAGTGAGGGTCCAGGTGTGGTTGGCGGTGCGGCGGGCCCAGGTGGAGGTGCTGTCGCAGGTGTCGGCCATGATCGAGATGATAGTCTGACGAGTCTGCTACAATTGATCTTGGAGCGGTTACCGGGAGGGGTGCCAGCTCAGAGTTAAGCTCCGGGAATTCAGCCTGGTGTGGCTGGTGTGCAGCCGGGTATGGCTGGGTGCAGCCAGGAGTGGCGGCTGTGGAGGAGCTCCCATCCTATCTTAGGATGATGGAGCCGTTGTAGAGGATTAGCACGAGAGTTTTCCCGTGAGGTGCTAAGCCTGAGGGGCCGATGAGCGGCGGATGAGTGTGAAGCGTAACTTCGACTCTTTGAGGTATCCGGAGGGATTCCGAGTGCAGACAGTGATGGCATGGGTGGATTTTTGGCTGGGTTTAATGCCAAGTATTCTGCAAGAGGCGGCATCGACCTGAGTTGAGTTTTTGGAGTTGACTTAGGGCGACCGATCAGTGAGGGAATTCGATGCGGAGTTCTGTCGACTCCTGGTTCATGCGAGTGGAGGCATGGAGGGCGAGTAGGCCCAGGTGGAGAGGTTCTTGAGAGAACTTCGAGCTGATTTGAGGACTTGCTGTAGAGCGAGTAAGTTTGCCACGAGGGCGGAGCTGGCTGAGATTGCTGCGACGGTTGAAGAGGACCTGAGAGAGCATGTGGTGGTGGTTAATCCTCCTGTCCAGCAGAGAATATCACAGTAGCAGGTAGATCCGAGCAAGGGCGGTAAGCCTGCGCAAGGACAGAAGAAGAAGTGGGAGAGCACTTTGGAACCGAGTCAGAGGGTTCAGGGTGGTCTGAGATGCTTTGGGTGTGGGAGCATGGATCACAGGTTGGCGAGCTATCCTAGGATGGACGAGTCTCGGGATAGTATGTTAGGGTTCTTAGGCACATGAGAATTACACAGGGACCTTAGTAGTGGGCGGGTGTGAGTCCCACAATAGTTGATTCTGGAGCAACAAATTGCTACATTACTCCGGAGTGTGCGGATAGCAGCGGGATCCAGAGTGATTCTAGGGAGACGTCGGGAGTAGTTAGAGTGGCTGGTGGGAAGTCTATGGCTACTTTTAGGCGGGCTCGTGGAGTGAATGCTCTGGTGGCGGCGAGTTGATGCCCGCAGATCTGATTATCAGTCCGGTGGAGTTGTATGATGTCATCTTGGGGATGGATTGGCTGGATCGGTATAGGGTCCATCTTGATTGTTATCGGGGACTTAGTTGAGTAAGTGTAGTTTCTGGTAGTGAGAGATGGGTTTTCTCGGCCATATTGTGTCGGTAGAGGGAGTTTTTGTGGATCCGGCTAACATTGAGGCTATCAGAGGGTTGCCTAGACCGAGGAATGCGACGGAGATCAGGAGTTTTTCTCGGGTTAGCTGGGTATTATCGAAGGTTCATCAAGGGTTTTGAGAGTATGGCGCAGGCAATGACGAAGTTGACGGGGAAGGATGTCCCTTTTGTGTGGTATTTAGCTTGCGAGGAGAGTTTTGGAAAGCTAAAAGAGATGATGGCTAGTACACCAGTATTGGTGTTGCTTGATCCGGATGAGCCTTACGTGGTGTATACGGATGCATCGGGAGTTGGTCTGGGTTGTGTCTTGATGCAGCAGAGGAAGGTAATTGCATATGCTTCGCGGCGGTTGAGGAAGCATGAGTGCAACTACCCTACTCATGAATTGGAGTTGGCTGCGGTGATATTCGCCTTGAAGATTTGGCGATCTTATCTTTATGGCGGGAAGGTCCAGGTATTCACGGACCATAAGAGTCTGAAGTATTTCTTCACTCAGCCAGAGCTGAACCAGAGACAGAGGCGCTGAATGGAGTTGGTAGCAGATTATGATCTGGAGATTGGGTACCATCTGGGTAAGACTAATCTGGTGGCTGATGCTTTGAGTCGGAAGCGAGTTGCTTCGGCTCAGTAGCGGGAGTTGGAGGAGTTAGCGAGTGAGCTCAGTACATTGAGGTTGTGCGTGATCTCACAGGAGCCGTCAGGGTTGAGGTAGCTAACCAGGAAGATGTGTTGAGCAAGGTTGGGAAGCTCAGGAGAAGGATCAGGGGTTGATTGATGCTTCTCGGGTTGTAGGGTCGGAGTATCAGGTCTCGGTGAATAGGACGATACTAGTGAACGGACGGGTTTGTGTAGCCAGGAATGAGAGTCTCGGGCAAGAGATTCTGAGAGGGGCTCGTTTGAGCATGTTGACGATTCATCTGGGAGCGACCAAGATGTACAGAGTCTGAAGAGGTATTATCTTTGGGTTGGGATGAAGAATGATGTATGTGCTGGATTATGGTGGTCTTTGGGCAGATCATCTGAACCTGGTAGAGTTTGCGTATAATAACAGCTATCAGGCGGGTATCAGGATGGCTCCATATGAGGCATTGTATGGGAGGCCGTGTAGGACACCATTATGCTGGACTCAAGTGGGGGGAGAGGAGCATGTTTGGTGCGAATTTCGTTCAGGAGACGACGGAGAAGATCCGTGTCTTAAGACTGAACATGAAGGAATCTCAGGGTCGGTAGAATAGTTATGCCGATAAAAAGAGGAAGGAGTTGGAATATGAGCTGGGAGATCTGGGGTATCTCAAGGCAGATAGATTGAGGGATCCTAACAGATCCATTTTGGAGATAAGCTAGGTCCGAGGTTTATGGGTCCGTTCAGAGTTGTGTAGCGGGTCGGACCGATAGCTTATTGTTTGTAGTTACCTCAGAACATGAAGGCTTTTCATATAAGGTCTTCCATGTGTCGATGCTGCGGAAGTGTCGGTATGAGTTTGAGGAAGTGTTGGCTGGGATCCTGGAGGATCTTCAACCCAACATGACTTTAGAAGCGAGACCTGTGAGGATTCTCGAGAGGAAGGTCAAGGTTCTGCGCCGGAGGAGAATACCGTGGGTGAGAGTCGTGTGGGACTGTGACGGTATTGAGGAGGAGACTTAGGAACTAGAGGCGATGACGAAGACTAAGTTCTCGAAATGATTCGAGAAGCAAGCAGAGGCTTGAGGAGTCTTTCATTTCGTTGGTTTCAGTCTTTTGGTTTGGTTGTAGCATGTGGCTACGGTTGCTGTATTTTCGTTTTGTTGTAACGATATACATCTTGTGTTTAATAAGATGGAATTTCTTATTATTTGTGTTTCATAAGATGTGAGTTCTTATGAGGGGTTTTAGGATGTGGAGTTCCTATGTCATGACAGAGTGTCATGAGGTTTGGACTATGAGATGTGAGTTCTTATAGTAGATGACTGGTGAGGGTCATGTGTGTTGTGTTGTCTGGCAGCATGGACGTTCTATGGGAGTTAGAGCTAGTCCATGGCTAGAGATCCTAGGGGCGGCGATCCTATGGGTAGTTAGGTTTCGTCCATTCGCTAGGAGAGTTGGCTGGAAAGTAGAAGTCTTAGATGGAATCGAGACTGGACTATTTTCTAGAGGAGTCGGGAAGCAGGCCTTAGGTGGGATCGAGGTTTGTCTGTCTCGGGACTCTAGCTGGCTGGAAAGTAGAAGTCTTAGGTGGAATCGAGACTGGTCTATTTTCTAGAGGAGTCAGGAAGCAGGCCTTAGGTGAGATCGAGGTTTGTCTATCTCGGGACTCTGAGCTGGGGAATAGAGATCCTAGGTGGGATCGGGATCTGTCAATTTCCTAGGAGAGTCTGGAAAGAAGCATCTGTAGGACTTCTTTTCCAGGGACTCCAGATGACTCGCTGAGGGGTCATATACGATATTCCGCTGAGGGAATGTCATGAGAGCCACGTGAAGGAATTCGAGTCAATAGGTACTGATAGCCATGTTACAGAAGATGCCGGGCATACCTGAGGGAATATGATTCTCTCTAGGGAACCAGTACGGTTTCCTGTATATATATATCTCGAGGGACAGATGAGATCTCTCCAGGGGACAATTGGTGTCTCCTGCTTACAGAGCGTTTTGTCGGACTGTGTGTTCCGAGGATGTGTCAGCAGGGAGCAGACCAACCTGACGGGTGGCCGCCCGGAGGGTGATTGGATGTTATACACTTGACCTCAGGGTGACGACCTTGGGGGTGCTGGGTGTGTATATATATATATATATACATATACATTGAGTGCGGGCAGGGCGTTCTGTAATGTGACTATGTGTTGAGACTTGATGAGCTTCGGGGATCGCTGAGGATCTCAGGTGGTATCGGCCGGGTAGGGCCAGGAGTGTGTTTTGATGGATCTAGTCTAGGGCTGTTGTTTGTGTCTGGAACCTCGTTCAGACGACTCTGGAACTTATGTAGCGTCTTGGTCGTGCATGTTCTTGTTTGATTGTTGCGCGATCAATTGGTTCTTTCGCCGGGTCTACGGTTGGTCGGGCATGTTTTTGTTTAATTGTTGAACGATCAATTGGGCAGGCCTGGTCGGGACTATAAACGGTGCATTTCGGTGTGTTCCGGGGAAATTTGGTCGGGTTTATGGGCGTAAGTGACGGTTTTGGCAGGGGTCAGGTATGTGTAACTTGTGATTCGAGGACGAATCCTTGTTAGTGGGGGAGAATTGTAACGCCCGTGAACCAAAAATGTGATTTTTGGTTGTGTGTCGATTGACACGTGTATTTAATTCACGAAGGAATCTGTTTGCTGGAGCTGTGTCGCATGACACAAGAGGTTTGTGTCAAGCGACACTTGCTTAAATTGGACCGTGTGGTTTTGATTTCTGATCGGGTTTAGTTTGGGTTGGTTTAGGGAACCTAGGGTTCCGTATTTAAGAAGAGAAAAGTGTTTTCTCTTGGGGTTGGCCGAAAATTTGATCAGAGAAAGAGTTTTAGAGAGTTTTGTGAGAGAAGTGGTTTTCTTGAGAGAGAAACAGTTCTGCTCGGGTTTTTGGAGGAGATGATTGGCGGGAAAGATCGGATCAGATCAGAGTGAAACTTTGAGGTTAAGTTCTCCTATCTTTGCTCTTGATGTGGGTGAAAACCGCGTGCCTTTTGGATGAGTATTCGCTGAGTTATGGCCGTTGGATTGTGTGAGGTTTCTGCAGTCTCGAGTCTGCGATCAGTCCACTTCGAGGGAGGATTCCCGTCGAACCAGAGAGAATCAAGAGATGATCCTTATGTCCTTGGAAAGATCTATCTTTCTAGTTTTTTATTAGGTTTCGAATCCTGATTTAAAGGTAATCTCCGTTCTCTGTGTTCGTTTGATTTTAGGGCGTTGTTTCTGAAATCTCTGCTTTTCCAGTTTCAATTAGTGAGATTGTGGGCTGTTTTTCCGTTGATCTGTTTGGAGTTAGGAGACGTTCTATACACCGTTGCGAAGCTCTTGGTATCTAGTTTCCTGATCAGGTTTCAGACCTTGATTTGGTTAAGGGAGTCGTGAGTTATTCTCTTTTGTTCGGGTCGTGTCGGGAGTGCCTTGTTTCCTCGTTTCAATCCGTTTGCAAAGGTGAGTGCGTGACCATAGGCTCTCGGATTAGGATTGTGTGGAATACGATTGATTGTGGCTTGTTTTTACTGTGTTTGGTGATTGAATTGTGCAGGATCGTGATCTGAGCCCTTGAGATTGAGCCATGAGAGGATAGGTTCAATCTTAGGGTTCTGCAGGTCTGTGTCGATCGACACCTAGAGGTTGTGTCAATCGACACAGTTGACAGTCGAGTGTCGATCGACACCTAGAGGCTATGTCGATCGACACAAAAGCTGCTGTCATGTTCATGTTGTTTGTTATTTGCTATGCTTGCTGTTTGATAACTCTAGTATTGTATGCATTCTTTCTCTGAGTAATTGGCCTGTAGATGGGAGGATCGTCTCACTGGGTATTTATGATAATATTCACGCATCTCTTTTAACCATGTGATGCAGGTAAAGACAAAGTGTGATCGTGGAATCAGGGCGAGGACGGGATGATGGATCTAGTGGCTCGTCGTTGTGTGTTTTAATTGAATTGCTAGGTTGATAGTAATTCAGATTAGAACGGGTTAGGTTGTTGGAATATTGGTTGACTGTTTTAAATGATTGGTTAAATTGATAATGGAATTGTTTGGTTTGAAGGTTTAGTTTGATTTCCGCTGGTTATTTGTTGACTTGTGAAATTGATTGGATTATTGAGGATTATCATTTATGGAATGATAATCTGATTCAATGTAAAAAAAAAAAAAAAACGGGCGGGTTGTTTCACTATTGATATTGGAAATCTGAACTTTGGTTTTCGGTGTTGGTGCATTTTTTCGGGATCTGTGTGTGCGAACTCTGACTCAGGATATAATTCAACAACTAGATAATAACATCGCGATATTGCTGTGCAACTTAGAGAAGATATTTCCTCCATCTTTCTTTGATGTGATGGAGCATCTTCCTGTCCATCTCCCAAACGAAGCGGATTTAGGAGGGCCCGTTCAATTTCGTTGGATGTATCTTTTCGAGAGATTCATGAAACACTTAAAAAGAAAGGCAAAAAACCTGGCGAGGGTTGAGGGATCAGTTGTTGCGGGAAGTTTAACTGAAGAAATCTCTCATTTCAGCTCATATTACTTCCTTTCAACTGTCCGGACACGTAAAAGAGCTCCACGTTGGTACGATGATGGTGGCATCGCACAAACGTATCTAGTTTTTAATGTCCCAGATATATTCTGTGCAGTTGGTAGGCAAACCGGAATCATAAGAGAAGAAGACTGGTCCTCGCATGAAGACTACAATTGTGCACACACATATATTCTCTTACAATGCGACGAAGTTAGCCCAATTCTGAGGTACATATAATTAAAAACTATGTATTGAGGTCAAACGGGTTATTTTTAACGTATATATGTTTATGATTTCATTTGTTATAACTATATTTTCTATTAGTGAATTCAGTTGCCAAGTTACCGAGGCTTTCCCAAAAGCATCACCCGGCGAGATTGAAAAACGTAAAGACCAACACTTTGTTAAATGGTTGAGGAGTCAGTTAAGTTAATTATAAAAAAGTTTTATATATATATGGTTTCCATTAAAACCTATATATATATACACTATGTATACTATATTTACATTGTATATACTATATTTAGCAGGTTGATTATAGTGACACGTCGTACCCTGTATGGTTTAGAGAGTTCATCCCAGGTCCGTTGGGAAAAGTTATGTTATTCCCAATGTATTTTACACGAGGTTATGTATTCCATACGTTCAAACGTGGAAAAAATAGAGCAACTGCGAACTACGGTGTCGTCGTTCGAGCCGGTGATACCGATTTTTATGGCATTATACAAGACATTGTTGAAGTATAATATCCTGGTTTGGTTAACTTAAAGTGCACACTTTTCAAATGCGAGTGGTTTGATCCAGTTGTCGGGCGAGGGGTTCGAGTAGGAAAGTTTGGTGTCATCGACGTTAATGGATCGCGTTCTTATGCAAAGTATGATCCATTTGTGCTTGCATCCCAAGCGGATCAAGTTTGTTTCATTCCATATCCACGGCTCAGGAAAACAGGGATTTCATGGTTACCTGTACTCAAAATAGTTTCGAGAGGAATTATAGTTGAATCCGACGACGCGCCAATGCAATATAAAACTGCCGTGGATGTAACAACTCCTGAACAAGATCTAGACAACATCATTCTGATAGATCCACAAAATAGAGAAGTTGAAATACTTCCAGATACTACCAATGCAGAAAACCCCAAAAACGAGTTTATGAATCAAAATGCAGAAAGTACCAATAAGGATGACGATACCTCAAATGATAATTCAGACAGTGAAGCATAAATGTTATCTTTATTTTATCTTAATTGCGATTGTATAAGTATGTACTCCAATTTTAAAACAAATGTTACGAATAAAGATTTCAAAAAACCTATATAGTTTTACATATATCATCAGTAACATTATGTACAACTATGTATGTACCAAAAATTTTAAATTTTAAAATCTTTCGGTTTGAAGAACGATTGACATGATTAAGATTGTTTTCGTATCTGTTCTGCTTTCTTTACCCTAAACCCAAACATTTAATATTTTTGGTTTAGCGTCAAAATAGCGTCGAAACAATACATTTCGATGCTAATTCGACGATAATTTATAAAGTTTTGGTTTACCGCCACCTAAAACTTTTCGGTTTACCTCCAACACTTAAACCAAAATATTCAATATAGCATCGGTTTTGCGTCGAATTCCAAAAAATCTGATGCGTTTTCTATTCTTTACCCTAAACCCGCCCAAACATCAAACATTTTAAGTTTAGCGTCAAAATTGCATCGAATTGTTAAGGTTCGATGCTATTTCGACGCTAATTAGCATCGAATTAGCATCAAAATGTGTAGTTTCGATGCTAATTCAACGCTAAACCTAAAACATTTGATGTTTGGGGTTTAGGGTATAGAAACCACAAAGGATACAAAAACAATCTTAACCATGTCAATCTTTCTTATAACCGAATGATTTTAAAATTTCAAATTTTTGGTACATACATAATTGTACATAAAGTTAATGATGATATATGTAAAACTAAAAAGGTTTTTTGAAATCTTTATTCATGATATTTGTTTTAAACTTTGAATACATAATTGTACAATCGCAATTAAGATACAGTAAAGATAACAACAACGTATGAACATAGGTTAATGATGATATATGAATAAAGATTTCAAAAAACCTATATAGTTTTACATTTATTATTATTAAACTTATGTACAATTATGTACGATCAAAAAATTTCAAATTTTATAATCATTCGTTATAAGAAATATTGAGATTGTTAAGATTATTTTTGTATTCTTTGTGGTTTCTTTACCCTAAACCCCAAACACCAAATGTTTTAGGTTTAGCATTGAATTGTATAGATTCGATGCTAATTCGATGATCGATGCTAATTCGATGCTAATTCGATGATCGATGCTAATTCGATGCTAATTAGCATCGCAATAGCATCGAATCAACAGATTTCGACGCTACATCAAAATCTTAAATGTTTAGAGTTTAGGGTAAATAATAGAGGAGGCATCGGATTTTTTAATAATCGACGCTAATCTGAAATATTTTGGTTTAAGAGTTGGAGATAAACCGAAAAACTTCTACGCTAAGCCAAAATATATTCAGACTAGCGTCGAATCGTCGAGAATCAACACTAATGCGACGCTAATCTGAAATATTTTGGGTTTAGCGCCACCACGCGCCAACACAATCTTGACGTGGGAAAACGAAAATCTTTTAATGATTCGACGCTAATTTGACGCTAATTAGCGTCGACAAGCGTTTATTTATAAACGCAACAGTCTTTTTTCTTTCATTTCGATCTTTCGTGGCCCGATTTCACTCCGCCGCTCAGTCTTCTCACTCTCTCTCTCCCGATTTCATTACATCTCATCCGATTTCACTCCATATATTGAAATGGTATGTGTATTTTTTTTCCTTTTTCTTATGTGTATTATGTTTACATGTGTATTTTAGGTTTAGAAAGAAGTGTTGTATGAAATGGAATTGTAGCAAAAGAAAATTTATGTTTGCTATGGTGTATCAAATTGTTTTAGAAGTTAAATTTTTGGATATATGGAAAATAAAAAAAAATTTGATTTAAAATTTATGAAATTATTTGTCAAGTTTCGGATTTATATTTTCTTAAATTATTTTACAAGTTATTTATGGAAAGTAAAATAAAAACGAATTTATGAATTTATCTTTTTAAAAGTTATTGTATAAGTTATTTATGGAAAATATAAAATTACTTTACAAGTTAAATTTAAGTGTTTGTAAGAATAATTTATATATAAAATTTATGAATTTATGATTTGCTTTATCAAATTATTTTACAAGTTTAGGATTGATTTTTTAATAAATATTTGTTAAACAAACAAATTTATGAATTTATTTTTTTACGTATTTTAATTTAATAAATTCGTTTTTATTTCACCATTAAGATTATTAGGATTTTTTAAAAATAAAAACAAATATTTCGTGTTTTAGATTTTTTTAGTTTTTATGATGTATTTAGTTATTGTAATCTTATTTAATATTTAACTTTACATTGTTTATTTTAATAAATTTGTTTTGATTTTATAGGTGGATCCACATTCATACGGAGAGTTATACGGCGAGGATTCTAAGATTCCCGGATCTGTAGGTGGTCGTCGCGGATCGGGTTCAGGATCGGGGTCGGGTTCGTAATCTGCTGGGAACTATCATCCACGGGCTCTACCACGAGCTCCAGCACTAGCCCAACCATGAGCTCCGCTACCGCCACCGCCACCAGTTAATTCACAAGCAGACGAAGACGAAGCAACTCATCCCGATGATGCGGAGCAGGCGCCTCACCGCAAAACCCGCCTTTTATGATGCAGATTGCTGAGTTTCTTCGCCAACCTGGTCATCACGAACGGGTTTCGATGCTCCATCCGCTGAAGCCTCCCAACACTTTTTGGTATGTTTAAATTTTTGCAATCTTTCTAATTAATTTATAATTATATGTTTTAAATAACTGATTAACATCGAAGTATTTTGTTTTATAGGTTTACCGATAACTCTGTCTCCCGTTTGGTCACCAAAGTCATCATCGGCTATTTCCATATGTCGCATGCTAATTGGACGCAGACGCCGCAATCTGTTCGAGATATTTGGTTTGAGTCATGGGCGCTAAGTCATATTATATTATTTATTTTCATTTATTAAATTATTTGATTTTAGAAATATTACTAATATTATTCGTATTTTTGTAGCAAAAGTGGCACTGGGAAGAATTTCGTACTCACGAAGTGCGAGAGGCCTTCGAGAAGAGATTAAATTGCGTCTCAACGGCACTGCCGTTAATTGGAAGAAAGCTTGGCGGGGGAAAGGCAATGATGCGATGCCTTTAGGGATGGATCCTGATGTTTGGTTGGGTCTAGTACGGTATTGGGAGGAACCCTCTTCGATAGCTAAATCATCGAATTGTTCTGCATCCCGTCTTACGCCAGTGGCCGAAGGAGATGGACTTTCTAAGCATTGTGCGGGTCAATCATCATACACCACAATACGATTAGATATGCTATGATTTTAATTAAATTAGTTTATTAGATTATTTGATTTATATATTATATATATAATCTAAATTTTATTTTTATATATATCTTACTCTTTTTTTTTTACAAACCGATGGCGACCAGCTTGCTCCGATTGTGAATGTCATGGAGAAAACTCATCGGCGTAAGGATGAGACGTTTGTTACCGCTCAAGCGGAACAAACGTTCAACGCCTACAACGCACGAGTGGCAGAACTAGAGTCACAGTACTCTCCGTGTGGTAATTCTGTCCAGTCTATATTGGGTGTCGAAGATTATGATAAAATTTACGAGGAAGTAATTTTATTAGTTTTTAATATCATATTTTAACTTATTTTCTATTATATTTTTAACAATTTGATTTTATAACGTTTTCATTTTATTGGTTGTACCGAAGAAAAAAAGACGGATCATGGGTGTTTGATCCATCGCCGATCTTCCAGCAGCTTCATCTACCCCTCGGTATAGTTACACTCCGAGTTCTTCTGACCCGCAGTTGGCCGCTGCTAGTGCTGAGATTGAGCGGCTAAAAACGGAACAAGCGGATCTCCGGTCAACCAACAGTTCGATGCAAGACCAACTCACGGCATTGACAAGTCTGATGGACATTATTGCAGTGGATAACCGAGCTTTAGCTGCTGCCCTCAACCGGGTACCGCGTCTTACACAGCCACCTCCACCTAGCGGTCAAACGCAGTTTGACGAAGAAGCCAAAGCTATGATTAATGAATATAGAGACGACATTAATCTATGAGACGAACATTAAAATTAAAATTTCTGTTTGTATTTTCAGTGTTTTTAAACAATTTATGTTTTTATTTTCGGATTTATATATAAAATTTTATAATTTCAAAAAAAAAACAGATTTATTAACAATATTTTCATTTAGAAATTTTTTTTTTTAAAATTCATAGAATTCGATGCTATATAGCATCGAATTACCATCGAATACGTCTAATGTCGACGCTAAAATGACACAAAATTAGCGTCGATTTACCATCGACATAAGACGGAACCGATGCTAAATCGACGCTAATTTTGCGTCATTTTAGCATCGACATTGAACGTATTCGATGCTAATTCGATGCTATATAGCGTCGACATTAGATGCTAATTTAGCGTCGATTTACCGTCGCCACTGGATTTAATCGATGCTAATTCGATGCTATCTAGCGTCAATTTAGCGTCGAAATATAGTATCGATTTAGCGTCGAATTAGTTTTAGCGTGGACAGTTTAGCGTCAAAATGTAATTCGACGCAAAATGACGCTAAACTCCTTTAGCGTCGATTTAGCATCGAATTGTGCCGACGATAAAACCGTGTTTTCTTGTAGTGAACATCCGCCGTCGGTGTGACTGTTCCGGCATGGTTTCTCTCTGAACGGTGCGACACTGCAACACTCTGGGGACATTCCAAAATCTCCCGATGAATTTTTTTCCATTGGTGGAGCCCTACACCGACGAGATCCCTTACCTGCTTCATCCTTCTTCTATGGCGTTTGAGATCGAGACTACACGGCTGCTTAGGTCTTCGTCATCCCCCCTCCTTTGTCGGAGCCACCAAATCTCTGTCCTCCAAAAACGTGTGAGATTTTACATCCACCTGAATCGCCTGATTCAGACCCTCCACCGGATAGACCGGAGACATCTCCATCACATATAATGTTCTCTAATCCGTCTCGCTTGCCCTCAGTACTCACCTCTCCAGAGCTGTACGGCACAAGATCTGGACTCTCTTCGAGATGTCTCCTTCAACACCCTCTGTCGATCTCTGTCAATCTCCATCCCATTGGTCCAGCGGCCTCCATCAACGGCTTGGTCGATGAGTTAGGTGCTAAGAGTCTCCCTTCGATATGCAGAGGAGCTCTCAATGGGGACTCTTCTTTGGAGCAAAATCAGGCTATCACCGGCCATCTGGAGAAATCTCCACAGCGAGTAGAACCAGCCAGAAGCCGCTCACGAAGTTGTTGCCACCACCGGTCATGGAGCACATGTCTCTTTGTCTCGCCGTCGATTCCCCCACACAGTGAAAATGAGAAGTATAAAATTTGGGCTTGGCCCATGTTGAGTGTTGGGCCTCTTAGCCTATCAAGATCATTTTCCAAGCACTTCAAACCCAAGTCACGTGCTGATTATTACTGTGTGTTTAACAAAGTTGGCTTCATCATGGATATCTTTTGATCCTTGTGTTTTCACATCAAAGTTTTCTGGATTCTCAAATCATGTATATTATGAGTTCGATACATTTTCTATTGAGAAAAGATCAAAGTTTTCTGAATTCTCAAATCATGTAACTTCCTCCCATTGGGAGAGAAACCGTCCATGTTGTCTTCTCTCTTTAAGAGTAAGAATAAAATCCATATGGATAATTTAAGATGGTCGTGATTTTGTGGTTGTATGATTTTCAGATTTTTATGAGTCTACCCATACAAATGATCAAGTTTTGTTTTGCACCGGAGGAGACGGGAACCGGTTATTCCACCGCTTATGTTTCTCTTTTTGAGAGAAATATGGTTTCGACTAACCTAGAAAAAGCTTTGTCTCATGGACACGATATCGTGGACGAGGATCGATGTATATAATGGGATGGATCGTATCCAACCTACTCATGGATACAGATTGGTGGACAGAAATATAACAATGCAATCACACTCATTGTCCATTTGTTTATAACCTTCTGGTCAATGCTTAGTGAACACAAAATGATTCATGATTAGAAGCTGAAATTTAAGAACTAATATATCAAAGGACCCAAAATTAATATATCAAAGAACACCATTTTGTGTTGTTCATAAGGTTACACACAGTTTGGATTTAAACAAGTTAAACATGACATAGTAAATATATAATGTGACCATATTGTGTTGTCCATATGGTTAACACCGTTTGGATTCAAACCAATCGAAATTGTGGACATCCATATATGACCATCCACGCGAGAGTATCCATGTGTGACCATCCACCAACATCCATCCATACGTGATGTGAAATATCATCACAATCTTCAACGATGAGGGTTTCGACAAACCCATATATCCTATGTCTAACTCGCTACATGCTTCCTATCTATTAGTGAATTACCATCTGTGTATAACAATTTGATTTTTCTTTGAGGCATTTTTCCGAACACCTTGTGTGCGTTTCGTCAATCCTTTGGTTTGCCATAAAAAAAAATATCAAAACCAGATTCAAGCAAAATTGAATCAAATTTGGACTTTTATGTTTCATTAGAGTTAGATATGGAACCTTCTCGAAAAAGAGCTCTTTCGAATTGAGAGAAGAGATAAAACGTACGGACCCAAAGGCTTCAAAAGCTTCGTCGATGCTGGAGAATCACGATTATTCACTACGATTTACGCGACGGACCCAAAGCTTCGACGATGCTGGAGAAGCTAAGTCGTCTTCGATTCCTGATGAGAGAGGTGTGTGATGAGAGAGGTGTGGAGGAGGGAAAAATTAGCCACTTTTACACATTCATAGTTGTAATAAATGAGGGAAAAAAGGTATTTTCGCAATTCAAACAGTAAAATGTGCCTTCAGTTTATAAAAATATCTATAATAAAATCAAAACTTCAAAAAAAGTGCCCCATTGTATAATGCATCATTGTTCCTACTGTGTCTGTATGTTGTACATATACATTGACTCTCTAGAGGCCGTATATCACTCTATCGTGAGCCCCATTGAACTAACGAGATTAGAATTCTCCAATAAATTATACTCCATAGTCCATACATACTCAATTTTTTTTTTTTTTTTTTAAACACCAAACATACTCAATGTTTAAAACTAGCATATTCTTAATCAAAACTAATGCACATCAATGTATTATATTTACATAGTATAATTTTCATTCATCCGATTTATTAAATTGTTCTAAAAAAAAATTCCAATTACAATGATATAGAAAATGCTTTTGTAAATCTTATAATATTTTTTTTCGAAACCATATCAACTACAATGGATTAGAAATTCAAACCGGTGGAGTATAATTTACATAAGAATCTTATCATATACAATTTGAATTTTTTATTGCAAATTTGCAATAACAAAAACGTAACTCACAGTTATTGAAATTTTTGTAATATCGTTTTCATGAAATTGCTACGCTTTTATTCGTAGGTCCCCTAGTCACACCAGTCACTAGAAAAAAAATTCATCATACAAACACAAGAAAAAAAAAACATTTTTTAGCATTACCAACTCTGAAAAATCATTTCATTTGAATCTGCATTTTCATTTCAAAATGGGTCCAGTAACTAATAAATAAATTATTTTTATGAAAATAATAATATATAATTTTGGACAGCAAACTTTGCAGTTATGGGGCAGTACTCAACTGCAACAAAAAAAAAAAAAAAACAACACATGGTCTCTCAGATCTCTCTTTATCGCCACCACTCCCATCAATTTTCACTTATTATAAAATTATCTTGATTTGGTTACATTTCATCTTCTAATTATAAGTTTTGAAAAACAATTAATAGATTTAATCACGGTTGGGTGGGGAAGAAGCAGATGTGTACACGTGTTGAGTTATGGTTGGATATAAGGAACAGTCAAAGGGCAAAGATTAGACTGCAGACGAAGGTAAGATAGAAGAAACAAACAAAAACAAGAGGGTACGGTTCTTCTTTCTTCGTCATTCCCACGAATTCGTGATTTTGTTTTTCGTCATCTGGGTTCTCTCAAATTCTCTTCCTTTTAAGATTTTTTTCTGGGTTATAAAGTGCAAATCTTTGATTTTTTTTCTTCTGTTTCTCGGAATTTGTGGGTATAATTCACATTTTTAGGTGCGGTTAGAGTTGAATGAAATCTCCTTTTTGACCGTTGAAAGAGATAATAAAAAGCAGAGTGAGAAAAAAAAAAAAAAAAAAAAAGGCAAGGAGGAAGAAGAAGAAGATTGTGTTTTTTGTTCAAAGCTCTTTGTGAGATAAAGACATGCGTTTCTTTTTTTTAGCTCCTTTGTTTACTCTCTTCAATGTTGTTTCATAAAAGAAAGATTTTTTTTTCACAAATGCAGAGAGAGAGTCTTGTAAAAATTGGGTTTTTTGTTTTTTTGTTTTTTCTTTGATTCTTCAAAATGCCGATGTTTGAGCCTTTAAAGAGAGATGGGTTAATTGAATTTGAAGGTGGTGGTGATGGGCAAGTCTTAGATCTGGATACGGCGGTGAAAGACGGAGTTCTCGGCGGCGTTAATGGCGGTGGTGGATTTCTTGATGAGAAATTGGATTTGAACAAGATGATAAAAGAGCTTGATTTACCCGAAATACCTTCGGTTTTCATTTGCCCTATCTCTTTAGAGCCGATGCAAGATCCTGTGACCTTGTGTACTGGTCAAACCTACGAAAGATCCAACATTCACAAATGGTTTAACACAGGTCACTTGACTTGTCCAACAACAATGCAGGAGATTTGGGATGATACGGTAACTCCTAACAAAACCCTTCACCATTTGATCTACACTTGGTTCTCTCAGAAGTATGTCTTGATGAAGAAACGGTCTGAGGATGTTCAAGGAAGAGCTGTTGAGATTTTGGGGACATTGAAGAAAGCTAAAGGTCAAGCTAGGGTTCATGCGTTGAGCGAGCTTAAACAGATATGTGTAGCTCATTTGATGGCTAGGAAGACTGTTGTTGAAGAAGGTGGTGTCTCTGCGTTGTCTTCTCTTTTAGGTCCTTTCACTTCTCACGCCGTTGGATCTGAGGTAGTTGCGATTCTTGTGAGTCTTGATCTTGATTCGGATTCGAAATCCGGGTTGATGCAACCTGCTAAGGTTTCTTTGATTGTTGATATGTTGAATGATGGATCGAACGAAACCAAGATCAATTGTGCTAGATTGATAAGGGGATTAGTGGAAGAGAAAGGGTTTAGAGCAGAGCTTGTTTCGAGTCATAGTTTGCTTGTTGGGTTAATGAGATTGGTTAAGGATAAGAGACATAGAACTGGAGTTTCTCCTGCACTTGGGTTGCTCAAACCAATATCTGTTTATAAACAAGTTCGGAACTTGATGGTTAGCATTGGAGCGGTGCCTCAATTAGTCGATATTTTACCGTCTTTAGACCCTGAATGTTTGGAGTTAGCTTTGTTTGTTCTTGATGCTTTGTGTTCAGACATGGAAGGAAGAGTTGCTGTCAAAGACTCTGCAAATACCATAGCGTATACGGTCAGGGTATTGATGAGGGTGTCTGAGAATTGCACTAACTACGCGCTGTCGATTCTTTGGTCTGTTTGCAAATTAGCTCCAGAGGAGTGTTCGCCTCTTGCTGTTGAGGTCGGTTTGGCCGCAAAACTCTTGCTCGTGATCCAGAGCGGGTGTGATCAGGCGTTGAAGCAATGTTCGGCAGAGCTACTCAAGCTCTGTAGTCTACATTATTCAGACACCATGTTTATTTCCAAATGCAAACTCACGAGGACAATCCAATAGCAAAAGTTTAAATCTTTGATACCGATCAATCACGCGACATATATTGCAGCGGATATCCATAAAATGGTACATTTGAGTTGCGAATCTGCCTCTGCCCTGATGTGTATATAGATGAAGAGTTTTAAGTTTGGTTTTGGCGGTAACAATTCAAAGGCAGATGGAAACAGAAGCCGGGCGGGTGAGGATGTGTATGTAACGTTTTCATATCAGTTCGATTTGCAATAAAACAGTTGGAAATTAGCAAAAAAAAACTGTGTAAAGGTACCGCCTTTGGTTCAATCAATTTCAGAAGAAAGAAAGAATTTGAAGTAAGGAACAAATATTAGGCCATGATTATCCATGAGATTTCTATGGTCTCAACCAATAAAAAATTATTAAAAACACACTTTTTCTTCTTTTTATTCAATTTTATACCTTCTCTTTCATCTTTTTTCTCAACTTTTATTAATTTTATATTTAAACACACCTCAACTAAAACAAACTCACTCTATAAAACTCTCCAAAGTCTCACCCTCATGAGATTCTCTCTCTAATTTTATCCACTATCTCATCTCTTTACTCAAATTTTATTAATTTTATATTTCAATACACCCCATTATTTCAATCAAAAACACTCTCTTTCTTCCTTTTACTCAAATTTTAATAATTTTATATTCCATGATACCACAAAAGTATCATGGATAATCATGCTCTTTGTTTACCTATCAACTTGGGTTCTTGTGAGTGGTTGTTTTGCTTTTTTGACCACTCACAACAGAAGAAATAAAGAAGCAAAATCTTTTGACCTGAACTTGTGGCCTCTTTTAAGCTTTCGAATCTTTTTTTTGTGTGTTAATTCAATGTTTTTCATTAGATTAGGAGATTTGACAATTGTCTTGACCTCATTGTTCAATATTATAATTAGCTGAGTTCATTTTTGTTCCCAAACCTACTTATGGAATTTGATATAAAAATAGCTAGAATAACTTTACAATTTTTTTATTACTGAAATAACCTATTCTAGATTTTTTTTTTTTTTTATAATACCAAAATTGTCTATCGGAGACTCTGCCGAGGTATTGGCAGACTCTGCCGAAACATTGGTAGACTCCGCCGAGGTATTGGCAAACTCTGCCGAATCATTGGCAGACTATGCGAAAACATTGGTAGACTCTACCGATGTACTGGCAGACTCTGCCAATATCTAGAAATACGTAAACTCTGCCAAAACATTGGCAGACTCTGCCGAACATTAGCAGAGTCTACCAATGTTCGGCAGAGTCTGCCAATACCTCGGCAGAGTCTGTCAAGGACAATTTTGGTATTATGAAAGAAAACAAAATCCATAATAGGTTATTTCAGCAATAAAAAAAAATGTTAAGGTTATTCTAGCTATTTTTTAAAAAAAGTAGGTTATTCTAGGTAAATTTTTCTATAAAAAAAACTCCAAAAATGTGATTCATGAAAAATTAAACACTGTTGTTTTTATGGAGTGGACATCTTAAAGTACAATTCGAAGCGAATCTGATTCTTTGTCTAATAAGTTGAGCAGAAGTTGTGGTCGAGACCGAAAGTCTTTCCATACATTGTTCTGAACTGTATACTGTTCCAATGAACAATTGAAAAGAATGTGAGATTTGACAAGTGAATCATTCATCTATTTACTGTTTTTTAGGCTTATTAACACTTGTTTGTCTGAGTTTTTCTTTTGAAAATGAGTCTGAGCAAATCTCTGTTTTGAGTGGGTATGTGTATTTATAGGGATGTGATGTAAGCAAACTATAAGAACAAAACAAGAGACGCTAGAGTTTCAAACTAATGGGCTTTAAAAATTAAGCTCATTTTTTTATCTAAACGACATCGTTTTCGTAGGTTGGATTTAATGTTAATGGTGTGTTCTCGTTTAGGGTTTCTCTGACATCTAACATATTTATTTTTCGGCATCTGTTGACTTTAATCTAAATAAATTAGAAATTTTCTTAGACATTGAGAACTGTCTTATGTCTTCCCGCTCTAAGTTTGATACAAGTCATGTATATCAAAATATGAGAAATGCCATGAAAACTCTCAATGGCTTCATCTTCTTTGAATGTAGATGATATTTTGGGGATCTATTATACGTGGCTACTCTTATCTCTAAGTTTCTGAAAATGAATAGATTTTGGGGTATACGATCGATAAAAGAGATGACTGTTTATCAGATGAAGATAGATTTAAGTCGGTTGATGAGAAGAATGTGATTAAATCTAATTCAATTAAGAAAAAAAACGAGTTGATTGCAGATTGGCAGAAAAAATCCATTCGCATAAGCTTGAGCACAGTTTTTTTGCCAAGAAGAAATTTGGGTTCAAACATTGCATTCTTTATGTCAAAGATTTCTTGGTGGGAAAAACAACATCCGATCATCCATGTGAAATAATCTTTCTTATATTTTTTTTTCTTACAATGATTGTATTTTATTTTCTTTGACATATTTTTTTTTATTTTCAGGTTATGCTTTACACAAACAAATGAAAAACATATTATCATCTACTTTCATGTCCTTGACGGTACATATCCATTTTAATAATATTTCTTATAAATTTAATCGATAATTGAATAATGTTTGAATATTTATTTTTAGACATCTGTTGACTTTAGTCTAAATAAATCAGAAATTTTCTTAGATATTGGGAAATATCGCATTTCTACCCGCCCTAACTTTGATACAAGTCATGTGTGTCAAAATATGAGAATTACCATGAAAACCCTCAATGGCTTCATCTTCTTCGAATATAGATGATATTGGGGATATACTGTAAGTGACTACTCTTATCTCTAAGTTTTCAGAAAAATAATGCATTTTGGGGTATATGATCGATAAAGAAGAGGAATGTTTATCATATGAGGATAACTTATGTCGCTTGATGAGAAGAATGTGATTAAATCTAATTCGATTAAGAAAAAAAATGAATTGATTGCAAAAAAAAATCATCCGAATAAGTTTGAGCATAGTTTTTTTTGCCAACAAAATATCTAGGTTCAAACAATGCATTCTTCGTATTGAATATTTCTTGGTGGGAAAAACAATATCTGTTCATCTATGTAAAAAAAATCATTCTTATTTTTTCTTACAATGATTGTAATTAATTTTTTTTTTGACATATTTAATTTATTTTCAACATATGCTTTACACAAACATATGAACAACATATTATCATCTTCTTTCATGTTCGTATCCATTTCTTGGGGATCTATCTCTCAAGTATATTTCAGTCCTGGGTATAAAATCCGGATTCGAAAAACTATTAGAGTTAGTGAGATAAAGGTTTATTACCGGTTACACTATCTCTTAAACCGGATTGTAATTATGCATATATTGTAACAAACTCTGTATAGTTTTGACTAAGATAAATAACAAACACAACAACTTTATCCTTTCTCTCTCATCTCTCTCTCTAGTTCATCTTCAAGGAGCTTGATATTCGAGTTCTAATATGGTATCAGAGACATGAATCTGCTTGATTCGAGCTTGATTCTGTGTTTCTCTTCTTCGATTTCATACTTCTCAAGGATTAATCGACTCGATTGATTCTTTGTTCGACGTTTTCCGCTGTTTCTTCAATTTTTCTTTGCGAGTTATGTGCGATTTCAGACTCGTCTTCTTCGTTTCGAATTGGTTGCTTCTCTGGTGTTTCTTCTTCAATTGGATTGCTCGTATCATGGCTTCGGTGACTTTAGCTCAGAATCCGACTTCGAATCTGCCGGAAACTCAAAATCTGCCGGTAACTCAGAATCCGTTGGAACCTCAGAATCCGTTGGAACCTCAGAATCTCTCTTCCGGTACGCATCAAGGAACAACGACTTCATTATCATATCCGAACGCCAATCCATTGTATGTTCACAGTGCAGATCACGCCGGTATTTCTCTTGTCTCTGAAAAATTGACTGGTTTAGGAAATTTCAATAAAGCGGTATTTGTGAATGGATCGTTTCCGGATTTAGATGAGAATCATCCTGATTTTGGCTCATGGTCTCGTTGCAACAACATTGTATGCACTTGGATTGTAAATGCTGTGGATAAGTCGATCGCAAAGAGTATAATGTACTTGGATACTGCTCGACAAATGTGGTTGGACATTCATGATCAATTCAAACAGAGTGATGGACCTCGTACTACAGAGATAAAACAACAAATTTTCTCTGAAGTACAAGGTAGTCAAAGTGTTAGTGATTACTACACTAAACTCAAACAACTTTAGGAAGAATTGAAAACTCATGAGAGTCCTTTTAGCTGTTGTTGTTGTCCCTCAGATTGTGTTAATGTGAAGAGGTTAGAAAGGCGTGATGAGCAAGATCATGTATTGAAATTTCTCATGGGATTGAACGACTCCTTTACTGCTACTAGAGGTCAAATTCTGATGATGGAGCCCAAACCGTCTATTTCTAAGGTTTTCAACCTAGTTTCTCAAGAGGAAAGACAAAGATCCATGAAGAATGGTAATTCTACAAGTGATGTGGCTTTCCAAACCTCACAGAATTGCTCTCCTCCAAAACCATTTGTGGCTGCATATGTGAATGGTTACAAACAGAGAAACAATCGTCCAATATGCTCTCATTGTGGTTTAGCTGGACACACAGTCAACAGATGTTACAAGCTTCATGGTTATCCTCCAGGTTATAAGGCTCCACATCAGAACAATGGTTATTCCAAGCCTCAGTTTCAACAACAGATCAACAATAACTCTTATGGTAAATCACAGCAGAATTGGTCACAAAAGAAGGAGAATGTGACAAATTTGGCTCTTCAAGAAGTAAATGATGTGCAACCTATGAACAATTACCAGGGTTCTCACCTAGAGAATATTACTTCAGACCAACTCCAGCAGATTCTCAGTATTATGAACAAACCATCAAGTGTGATGAATCATATTTTTCAGGTAAGTGGCACTAAGTTCACTTTTGCATATGGCACATCTTCTATATCCAAACCCCAACCTCATCTTATCCCTCAAACACAAACATCTTCAGGTACATCTATTAGAATTAGTGAGATAAAGGTTTATTTTCGGTTACACTATCTCTTAACCAGATTGTAATTATGCATATATTGTAACAAACTCTGTATAGTTTTGACTAAGATAAATAACAAACACAACAACTTTATCCTTTCTCTCTCATCTCTCTCTAGTTCATCTTCAACGAACTTGATATTCGAGTTCTAATAAAAACCAAACCGAACCAATCCAAAAAAAAAAATTCCGATCGAATTCGGGTATTTCATACAAACTCATCGGTTAATGTATTAATATATTTCGGTCGGTTCGGTTCGGTTCGGTTGTAATCTGAAAACCGAAACTGTGTATCCATCATACTCCGTAGTCAGGCTTAAGCCCATTTATATCTGATATACTTGAGAGAGAGAGAGAGAGAGAGAGAGACAGATCCCCAAAAAATGGCGTGGTTAGCCAGATCCATTGCGAATTCCCTGAAGATCGATGAAGACGAAGATGATGAAAAGGAAACGATTAAGTCCGGTCCGGTTGAAGATTCCGGTTCCGATCAACCGTCTTCGCCGTCGGGGTTGCAATCAGAGTCTCCTCGAGGCGTGAAGGGAGACATCTCTGAACTTACCAAGACATTAAGAAGCCAGCTTTGGGGTGTTGCTTCTTTCCTCGCGCCACCTCCTGCTTCTTCCGATCCGTCGGAGAAGAATCAGACCGGTGATCGTGTGGAGGAGACACCGAAGTCTTCGGATCTCGGTGAAGGAGACGAGGATCTGATTGCTGGGATTAGGAATGATTTCGTGGAGATCGGAGGGAGATTCAGGACAGGGATCTCGAAGCTATCGGGGAATATACCTGTATCGGAGTTTACAAAAATCGCTTCGAATTTCTTGCAATTGGGAAAGGAAGGTGAGGATGATTCGAACGTGCGAGATGCAATTGGTGTGACTGAGGAAGTGGTTGGATTCGCGAGAGATCTTGCTCTGCATCCTGAGACATGGCTTGATTTTCCCTTTCCTGACGAGGACAAGAACTTTGATGGTACGTTTTCGATTTCGCAGTACATTGTTATCAGATGTTCCTAAATTTACTTCTGATTGGAATCTGAAAGGAATTGCAGTAGTCGAATATCTTGAATAGGAAATTATGGTCTACACTATTGAGGCTTATGATGAATTTTGACTCATTTCCTGGTTTTGTTGATCACTCTAGGGTAATTGAAATTGTCATATATGTTGATTGTAATTTAGTTTAGTGAAAGCTAAAGTGTTTGTTGTCTTCATGGTTGTTTCGTATATTTACGGTATTCTTGTTGTTTGTTTTTTATGTTGAAATTGAAAGTTTTTGTTTTAAGTGTCTTTCCAATTCTCATTTTCAGACTTTGAAATGACTGATGCTCAATATGAGCACGCGCTAGCGGTGGAAAAGCTTGCATCGGGTCTGGCTGCTTTGAGGATTGAACTTTGCCCAGCGTACATGAGCGAGTATTGCTTCTGGAGGATTTATTTTGTACTAGTGCATCCTAAATTCAGTAAAGAGGAATCCTTGCTTCTCTCAACCCCTCAGGTAAGCTTGATCCTTAACTCCACTATTGACAATTCTCGTCTTTTACCTTGTGTTTATAAGTTTTGAAGCTAATCAGATGTAGTGGTTTATGTTTTCAATGGAAGATCCTCTCTTATAATGAACTTAAATAGTAGCATTTGAATTGGGTTTTGCAAAGTTTATTGAATGCTACTCCCTCCCTTCCTAAAAGATGTATGGTTAAGGTTATGCGCATATATTAAGAAAAATAGTTAATGTTGAATAATAAATGTATTGATTTCTACAATAAACGATTTTCAAAAACTTTTAACCAATAGTATTTGAATATTTTTCTTGAAACTTACAATTTCTTATTAATAAATAATAAAAACACATAGAAAACAAAAAAAATACATCTTTTTGAAACAAAATTTTTTTGTAAAACTTTTATCTTTTAGGAACGGAGGGAGTATATTTTAGTAATGGAAAACAAAGAGTGAAACTTTTCTGATGTGAGTTACTATGTTTGCGGTAAAGGTACTTGAATCAAGAGCACTGTTATCCCACGAGCTGCTGCGTAAGACAAACAAAGCTTCAGTAACGGTGCCAGAGAGTAGTGATACAGGAGCTGCTAGTGCGAATGTGGAATCTCTTTCGCTACCTACAAATCCTTCACCTGCACCAAAACCAGAACCAGTCAAAACCATCTTTGTCGAAGCAATACATTCGAGTGAGACATCTGAGTTTGAGACAGAGAAGCACCCAATTGAGACCAAGGATATACAAGTTGTCGACAAGCCTGTGATCGAAGAAAGACCAGCACCAGAGCGCCATGACAAGCCAGTGCAGATCCCAGTAACTGGTTCTTCACCTAGAGTTATTGATGTGCAAGTCGATGACGATGATGATGATGATGATGATGCTGATGATTGGTTGAAGGATGAAGATAATGCAGGAACTGTTAGCTCCACAGGAGTCACCAAACATGCTGTGGTGGATGAGGATGAAGATGTAACGTTTAGTGATCTTGAAGAAGATGACGACGATGTGCCTGTGAGTTACAAGAAATGACACCTTAATCTGCGACCAAAGACTAAACATTTACTCAAAAGGCTACATCTAGAAGAAGAATGTGCCGTGTCCGGTCAGGTAACCGAGAAGAAAAAAGAATCAAACGATGGGCTTGAATATTGATGATGAACATTGATGCAATATTGTCGACCCTATCCGTTATATTACAATTATGTTTGTGAATAGTTTTTGTAACACTGCCTTCTCAGAAAATTGCCTGGCTTGTATTGTAAATAAAACAGCAACATGTGACAATTGTGATGATGCAATTTGGAAATTCGTATAAACCATTGATCGGTGAGATCAATAAGGATCCGCTTGATGTATCCGGTGAGAAGTGATTGTTATTACTCTTTCTTAAGGGTCGAGATAAAAACCAAAACGAGGCAAATCGAATATATATATACCCAATAAACCGAACCAAACCCACCTTGAATTGTACAACCGAACTGAACTAACTAAATTTCCGTCCCATTCTGTTTCATTTCCACCATTCTGTATATGAAAATGTATTTCATTTGGTACAAACTTTCAATTCCCGTTTAGGAATGGGAAGGAGGAGCAGGAACATGAATTTTTGAAATTCTCTTTGAAACAAATTATTAACTAAATTATATTATATAAATAACTAAATATATATTTTATGATAATAAACAATTAAAAATATAGAATATTTTTTTTTGAGAAAACATTAAAAATATAGAATATTACACAACTTTTAATATTAAATTCCTATTCTTTTTGTCTTAGAAATACATTTAAAGTAACTAAAATAATAAGATTTATAACTGGAATATTGATATTTGAAATTTATGGATACAGATTTATAGTTAACATGTTACATCATCTAATAAAATCACTCAATTTACTTTCACATAGGAAAATGTTAAATTGTGTATTCAAAGTTTGACCATTGCCTATTGGTTTTCTAATATATACCATCATCTTTTGGTATTTGATTAAAAGAGTCTATATCTATGGAAACAAGTTTACCTTCAATTTACTTTTACATAGGAAAATATTAGATTGTGTATTCAAGTTTTAATTTTTTTCTTCTTCTTTTTCTCTTACTTTATTCTCCAAATGCATATTTCTTACTATGGAGTATTTTTTAACAATGATATCTCTGTGATTGAATTTTTTCTTCTTCCGAATATTTTGGAACTTTGATATGGTAAGAAGGGAGACAAACGTGTAATATCATGAGATGGAGGAGCCTACTACATGCCACGTGTAAACGCAGATTGCCACGTGGAATGGTGTAACTATTTTACGGTGAACGAGAGTCTGACTTCAATGAGACGCGACGGCTCGCCTCATCCAAAGCGTTAGCACCTCACCGTCCACGTGTCCGGCTTTGATTTCACGTTTGATCGCTCTGAGATTTTATTCTTCTTCCCTCCTTTAACATTTACTATTGGCATTGGTAAGGAAAGTGCACCGCCATTATCTATTGGCTTCCACTTGAGATGATAGTTGTAAAGTGGAGCCCTTAGATAAAACTATAATAATAAGAAATCTATAGTACCAACCACAAACAAACAAAAAAAAAAATGTTAATGGAAATGATGATTTTTTTATAAATTTCGTTTATTCAGATTTTGGATGCTTAACATAAATTCTACTAGTATATATAAAGTAGAATTTTAAAGATCTAGATTATCATTTATCTGGACTTAAAATACATTCTTATTATAAAAACTTCAGTTAGAATTTTTAGAAGCACAAACACAAAAGGGGATATATTCAATCTAACATTTAATTTTTTTTTTTTTAGTTTTAATGAGAGTTTAGATGATTTTACTGATTCTGTGTGATATTATAAAATTTTTTACAATCCTACTTAAAATTAAAACTAGAGAAATTTTCAAAAATATCACTTTTCAAGTGTCATTTTACAAAAATGTCACACTTTTGAAATTTTTACGAAAATACCACTTTTTCAAAATTATTTTTTCTTTATATTATTTATGTTTGAGTTAATTATGTTCTATTAGGATTTAGTTATGAGGGTTTAGGGATCAAAACATTTTTTAGTGTTTAGAATTTTAAGCTATAGGGTTTAAAAATATATAATTAGTGGCATTTTTGCAAATGAACACTTCTAAGTGGTATTTTTGCAAATGTGTAAATAAAAAGTGATATTTTTGTAATTTCTCCTTAGAACTATGGGATTTAACTCTTTGTATTTTTTTAAAAAAAATCCTTTTAAATCTCTTGAAATCATTAAAAACAAATCATTTGTATGTTTCCAATAACAGTAGATTTGAACATATTTTTTTCAATCACTAGTGCAATAACACTGAATTTTAATAGAGCTTTTTAAATCCATGATCTAATAACATATGATTTGAAAAATCATAACAAATCAATCAAATACTAGACTGAATCACTCGACTATGTTTTCTCATGGTTTGACGTATTTAAATTATAATGAAGTATAAGACTTTTCGGAAAACGTTTTAAATTGTGGTTTTTGGTTTCATTCGTCGCGATAGAAATCGTCTAAAGCTTAGCTTTGGGCCGTATCAAAATTAATTGGATATGATTTCATTTAGCTTTGTGTGAGATAAATGTTTACGCCGTTTTATATGTTTCAATTTTTGGGTTTTTGGATCCGAAATAGAAAAATCCGGTTTGTTTTCTATTTTTAGATAATGTCTTCAGGTTTACCGATTTGTAATTTAGTTCGAATCCGGGACATCTTCCCTTACCATTTTTAGTATATATTACTATTTTCGTATGCATCGATTGTGTTTATCAATTTATCATACCAAAAAAAATTTTATCATTATAAAATTTTACACCATGAAGCATGACCATGCATTTTATTGATAAGGGTTTTAAATGAGTTGTATAGATATATATAGACTCAATATATACAGTATACTACTCTTTTCGTTTTAAAATATAAATTATTTTAGCAAAAAATATAAATATTAAAAAATTACTTTTTTACTAAAAAAATATTAAATAATTTAATAAAAATAATTTGATTAATACAAAAAATACAGCAAAATATTAGTGGTCACATAATATATAATAAAATTAAAATATATATAGAATTGTTAAAACAATTTATATTTTAAAATAAAAAAAAATTTACAAAACAATTTATATTTTGAAGCAGAGAAAATATTTTTTAAAAGAATAATAATATATAGATTGGGATTCGAAGAAGCACTGTTGGATCCCAACTTTAAGACTCCATAACTAACTTTTATCTCACTGAACAAAACCCCATGCTTGAATCTTCCAATAAAAACCCAATCAATCGATTTCTTCTTCTATTACACGCATGTATGCCTTTGTCTACAATTCTACATCATAATCTATCAGATATCTGCACCACAATAATTCACAAATCTCTCTCTCTCTCGTTACCAATTCTGTTATTGGCTTTGACGTCATGCTTTGAATTCTTATCCTATTCCAGTCTCTAACAGAATTCTCCTTTTTCTTCTCACTCCCTTCCAGATTCTCAATTTCTCACTTCCTTCTTAATTATTTGCTCTGTTTTCAAAAAAAGGTTGCTCCTTTCATTGATTTTCCCGGGAAAGTGAGAGAAAATTGCTGTTATAAGCTCTCAAAAGTTAAAAGGGTTTTTCATGTCTAAGATTTCACTCAAATAGTCTCTCTTTTTCAATCTCGATTCTGTAGTTATATGGATTTAGCGTTGGGGAAAAAGGGTTTTGATTTTGCTCTGAGGAACAAAAAGTGGATTTTACTAGCAGCAAGTGCTTATGTTTCTTTTAGGGTTTATCATTCTCCTTCAATTACCCAGAAAAGAAAACGAATCTCTAAGCTTTTTACTCTTCTTCTCAATCTCATCGAAGCAGCTTCTGATTCCGCCGAATCGGTTAGTGTAATCACTAAAGATCTGACGCAATTTCTCAGATCCGATTCCGATCAAATCCCAAACAGCTTCAAGCAGATTTCCAAAATCACCAAATCAGACGAGCTCAATTCGTCGTTAATCCGATTCACACAAGCCGTAACCGTCGGTTTACTCCGTGGGTACCGATTAGATTCCGGTAACGACGATGAATCCGGGTCGGGTTTTACAGATCGGGTCATGGATAAGCTCTTCACGAAATCCGGGTCGGGTTTTGCTTCGGCGATTGTTGGTAGCTTCGCTAGAAACTTAGTCGTCGGTTACTATTCCTCCTCTTCCTCTGTCTCCAGTGAATCTCCGGTCTCGTCTAAATTACTCGACGCGGTTTGCTCCGACGACGGTAGAAAACTAATCTGCGATTGCGTTCAGCGTTTCGTTACCACTGCGGTTTCGGTTTATCTCGATAAGACGGTAGACGTCAACGTTTTCGACGATTTATTCGCCGGTTTAACCAATCCGAAACACGAACATAAAGTTAAGCAAACGCTTGTAACGCTGTGTAGCGGTGCGGTTGAAACGTTTGTGAGAGCGTCTCGAAGACAGACCGGTACAGAACCGGAGTTAAACCGATCAGGATCATCGTGTTCAGATGATTCAAGGCTGACGACCGTTGGATCGACGAAACCGGCTTGGATCGATCGGGTATCGTCGTCGTTGTCGGTACCGAATAACCGGAAATACGTGGTGGATTTAACTGGGAGAGTAACGTTTGAGACGGTACGATCGTTGTTAGAAGTGTTGATTGAGAGAGCAAATGGTAAAGTGGAGAGTTATGTGGAGAAAGTGAGAGAGAGAGGAAACGAGACAAGGAGATTTGTGAGAGTGAAAACATCAATTCTACATAGTTTATGTTTGTCTTTGTGTTTACAGATTGTTGAAGCTCCATGGATGCTGACTCCAAGAAACTGATCATCATCACTCATCAGGCTAAAAGACAAGAAACACTTTTGGTAATATTCTTGGATTCAATCAAAATTCGTTGTAAAATTGGTTTTGTTTTTGTTTTATTTGAGAAGATATTGGAAAGATGATTGTTTTTTACTTTGGATAGAAAGAAAGAAAATGAGTATGTATGGGTTGGTTTGAATGTTTTGGATAATTGGATAATGATAAGTGTGGGTCAATATATGGTTACACTTATTATTTTCATTTATTTATCGTCGCTTTGTGTATTGTTTCTTGTGGATAATATGGTATTGGATATAGTTGCTGAGTAAATGAGACAAAGGTCCATATGAACTTTTGTGAGAAAAAAAAGTCAAATAAAGAAGTTTCTTGTTATCCATAAAACAACACACAATCTTGGACGTTGATCATCTAACTCTAGCCTCATACTTGATATATATACTTTTCTCAAATCGTGTTGCAACATCTAATATGTAAAGTAAACCGCGACATTTCGAGTGGTAATTTTCATAAATGACAATATCTGGTTGCAAGAACCGCGGCGTACAGCCGAAAACAATGTTAGAAGCCCGAAATCAACAAGCCTAAAGACTTTAGTTTGAACTCTTTTGTGTACTGAAGCTGCTTCTTCTTGATGGTTCCTTTACTTTGATCCTCAAGATAAAACCTGAAAATCCTCTTATCTGAAACCACTCCAATTTTCTCTATAACAAAGAATAATCAGTCCATGATTCTAAAAGCAGCCTTTTGTTTTTAGATGGAATAGTTCGAGGGGATAATCTCATGTAACATTTGGGGTTTAAGTAAATACACACTTGTTTTTATTAACCAGAAATTTCTTTAGTTTGACACCAAATTTGATAATAATTATAAGCATAAATCACCCTTGTCCAAATGTAGCACCTACAACCCAAATTAGGGCTTTACTTGAAACCACGTCAACTGTACATAATCTCATAATAATGCCAATTTTACCATTCAAAACTTTCTCTGTAACAGAAGATATCCTAATAGATCTTAAGGGCTAGATACTTCAGGTTTCAGATAATACCGATCTGAACCAAAACCCGTACTAGTGCCAAAAACCCGAAGTTGATTAAACCCATTAATTTTTATTGACATAAATTCGGATAATTTGGATACTTTCAAGTACTTTTGGAGTGTGCAAGTATTTTCATATCGGGATTTTGGTTAATTTGGATACTTTGAATATTTTCGGATACTTTTGCTTAGTTTCAGTAGTTTTTTACCGGGTTATATATTTGAGTAATTCGAATATTTTTGTGTAGATTTTTTCTCGATTTTCGAATAATTTCGGATATCAGGTAAACTCGCATCTCAACCGAATCTGAAAAGAAAATCGAACCCGTTCCGCAAAAAAAATCCGAATGGAACTAATAAATTTGGTATCGAAAACCCATAAACCCAAACCGAATATGAACAGATACCCAAAATTCCAACGCCTGTTGAGCATTTCATGCAAATCGAGATGTGTCAATGATTTGGGTCTGTTTGAGGGCCTTAAGCCCATAATTAACGTATCATATTCTACTGGCCCAGTCAGAAGCCACTGTCTGATAGAGAGGTGTTTTAGAAAAGTAGGTCTTCACAAGAAAGGTCAACTGCTTTTTTTGTTAGTGTTGTCCCAGTCAACGCGTCTAATTTTAAGCCAAAATACAGCTGGTGGTTACAACCAAACAGAATCAAATCTTTGTTGTGACTTTATATATAAAGCTATTTTAAAATCCATAATTATACAACGAGTATGAATAATAATAAGGTAAAATTTGCCAAAAATACAAAAAAAAAATTATAATTTGAGAATTAACAAAAAAACTTCAAATTCAATAGCCTACAATTTACTACATACCCCATTTTTTTTTTAATTTTTTAACTTTTTTTTTTTTGGGTTATTCACCAAAAAGATCCTAATAATAACTCTTAAAGTAACAACAAAAAGAAAAAAAAAGCAATAACAAATTTAAAAAAAAGGACACAAAACAGAAAGTACGGTGATAGGTTTGATAGTCTAATTAGTATATTAATTAGTCTACTATATGAATTTAGGGCTTGTGATTTTGAGTGTAAATGTAATCGGTGTGAGCAACAAGGGTTCGTCTAATCAAACATTCTTCTTCTCCAATTCCGTTGCAGCTTTCTTCTTCGACCTTGTCTCCTTCAATTTCCTATACACATAATAACAAAATATGCACGTCAGTGTTGACTTCTAAATTACTTCCGGTATATAACAAATTAAAAATCTCGTAATATTAGGCCTAAGCCTAGGCATTTGGATATTCGGGTCGGTTTGGCTCGGATAGCTCGAGTTTTTTCGGATAGTGGAAGAGAGGAAGAATTATATCTTAAGGATCATGCATGCAAACTTTATTGGTTTTTGTTTTATCATACTTTAGCCGAAAGCTTAGACTAAAAGGTGTATATGCATAATTTTTATATGTGAAAAGATAATATATATATAAGGTATTATTTCATTGCTAATACATGGAACATAACAGTTGTAGGTTTCGAATATTAGTTTGAAAAGCTTGTTTCAAAAAAAACAAAAAAGAATATTAGTTTGAATTTATATTAGATATGCAAAGACAAACTTTTACAGGTGATTTTAGCTAGTGAATATACATCACTGCGATAGATTCTTGGTATTGCAAATATGTTAATTTCGAGTTGAATTATTCTGAAAAACAAAAGCAAAGAAGTTATCAAACCTTGACGGAGGTTTGGCTGGAAGAAGCGGCCGTTATCGTCGGAGCTAGCCTGGCTGCGTAGGTAAGCGTTGAGCAAAGAAGGAGAGCCATGAAGAAAATGGTTGTGAACTTAGCCATATTGATTTGCAAAGGAGAGAGAGAGGCAGATAAGAGAGAGAAGTATTAAATATGAGGATGAAGAGAAGATGAAGTCAATTAAGAGAATTTATAGAGGTGGCAAGAGTTGAGAAACTGAGTACTGCTAAATGTGAACCATAGAAACTTGTAAAAGGTAAAGTTAACTACCTTTATGACGTCATAAAGAAAATTCTTACATATCGCTCATATTAATCGAATTTAGTATTGTTTTTGTTAAGAGTAATTTGACAAGAAGATGCTCTTTATTTATGCCGTGTTAGATAGATTATTTCATGGCCCTACTAAATTATTTGTTGTTGTTGTGTGTGTGTGTGAATGATTGCTCAAAAAAGCAATATATCATGTGATCAAGCAAAAAAGGTGACTGTTGGATGAGATAAAAGACAATATACACTTCATTAATTCGGAAAATGCTTCAAATTAAACAATGAGTGTGTGTGTTAACAACAACGTAATAATATTATATGCTTATTAGTGTGTTTTAATGCGAACAAAATTTTATTGGGTTTCTGTGCGCCATGTTTTGCATGCAATATGAGTATAGATTTATAGTCGACATAAGATGCATAATATACTGTTAATTGATCATCGAGTCAAAGCATATATATAAATAATATAACTATGCGTATTATAAAAGAAATAATTCTTCGAAGGTTGAAGAAAGTTGGTGGTGTGGGATAATATATGAATGGAAAAGATTCACCTAAGGGTTCTTATCTCACGTGCAGTTGGATGGAAAGAAGACTTGTTAAAAATAAACGGATGTAAATAATAATATTTGACCAATTAATATAATACTTTTTTACTAATTAACCAAACATTTTATCAAAAACAGTTTGATTATCTATAGAAGTGTTTTAGGTATTCTAGAATGCCGTAGAAGCTAGTACCTCATCTCACGTCATTGTTGAATTGCTGTTTTCGTTTGTTTCGATAACCTAAAGTACATGGAACTGAATAAATGACTATATCAACATATGTTTGTAATTTACTGGATATTGCATGATAATATTATAAATAAGTAAAATTAGTTATTTTGCAAATTTAAGGAAAAAAAAAGAATGAAATTTATGAATCTAATAGTTTAAATAATGTTTTCAGCTATGCGTATAATTTTATCAAATTCTATATCTAAAAAAAATATGCAAAAAACTCCATTTAAATCTATTTTACCGTTAAAATATTCTTATTGCAAATAAAAAAGGGTAATTGGCATGAATAACCAAAACAAAAGTTATATCTAAAAACATAACTAAATAACCTAAATTTAATGGCTATTATTCGGCCATATAGATTAATTTTGGTTACTTGATTTTTTTTTGGGTTATTGAGTAAAATAATCCAATAATAATCTATCGAAGTAATACTGGATCCAACAAAAAAAAAACGCGCATGGGATAATAAGGCATGGTATGCAAAAATCTGGTCAAAAGAATAGGGAAAGAGCTTTAGCAAAGTCTTATTACTCTTTTCAAACATATATTGAATATTTAATTCCATTCACATTTGTATATTACATCACACGTATCGTAAGCATCCTAGTTGACGATTTCGATTTGATTCTTGTGAATTTGTGATCACATCTCATATGTATACAAGACAACTAACTTAGTCGGTAAAGATGAAATGTTTGTATTGAATCTCCTGATGATACACTGCTTCGAACAGAAACTGTAGTTTTCAAATACTGAAACTGAAGCAACTTTTTCGTCTAACCATATTTAGCTCAATCATGTTTGAGTCGTGTAGTTAAGTATATGTATATACTATGTTTACGCGTAGAATTTAAAAATTAACATGATAAAAATTAATATTAATAATGTCTATTTATTGATTATTTGTGTATTTAATAATATATAAATTTGATGTTTATTATAAATAGTTATCTAAGCTAGAAGACTAAGTATTTGTAGTAAATTATTAAATATATACAATGTTATATATAAAAAGAAATAGACCGTTGATTGATAAAAATTATAGCATAAAACATCTTCTATGATACAAATCCTTAACTTGTATGTTTGAATTAATATTCACTACGGTTTCTGAAAAAATGATTGGTCGTATTTTTTTTTGCATCAAATATGTATGTAAAAATCAGTTGATCAGACAAGTTGTAGTATGCTTTGCTTCTACCGAGACATCTACATCATCTCAACATAGGTGTTGGAATGCATATTTTTGTTTATTTTATTAGAACCTTGAATCATAAAGAGAGAATAATTGATGTTTGATTGTATTTTTTTTTTACTCTATTTATCGCTTTTCCAGTGATTTTTGTCTTTCACATCAATTCATTGGTGAAGTGATTCTATTTTCTGGATTTACAATTTGTGGTGGAGTGAATTTTTCTTTTGAGAGTTTTGGTTAGAAATGTTATTTTGTCCAAAACAAAGTGTTTTAATTTCATTAGTGGGTAATTGTTAAATTAGTAAATTGGCTTTAAAACCAAAGAAAATATTTAAAAAACTTTTAAATTCTAAATTTCTCCATTCATCCCTAAAAGTCCTAAGATTATTCTTTAGTTTTCTCACATCATCTTTTTTCATGTTATGCTTCTTTTTATTAAAACTTTTATTTTGTGATTTTTTTTATTTTAAAATCACAGTTAATATAGAAAGCAAAAAAAAAAATTAAAAAATTGTGTAGGATATTGTTGGATTTGATAAATAAAAAATCTATTTTTTATACATAAATTTTCATAAAAAACATAATTGTAACTTGTTAAAATTAATTTATATAAGAATAAGAATTGACAATTAAATTGTGAGAATTAATTGCTAAAGTCATTAAAAGACACTTAATTTTTATTTTTTTTCAATAAATAAACTAAAAAGACAAATGCCAAAAAATTAGATGACACATGGTGTAACATCCGAGATCTGGAAATATGTGATGCATGTGGAAAACCTTAAGAGAATTGACTTGACTATTTATATCACTAAAGTGCACTTATCTTTACAATCACACATCCAGAGAGAACTCTAGACTTAAGCGTGCTTGGACTGTAACAAATGAAGGATGAGTGGCCTACTGGGAAGTCATTTCCAGTATCGTGTAAGTGAGAACAAAACACGAGGAAAGATCACGTGGTGATTTGCAAGGTCAGTAAATAAGTCTTTCTAACCTTTCGGACTAACGCACTGACCGTCGAACAGAGGTGTGCCCACATGCCGAGAGTGGGCGTGGGGCTGTTAGGAGATGAGGATTTCTCCTGAAGGGATGAGGATTTCTCCTGCATACCGATAGCTCGATGGCGGTTGGGGCGTTACACATGGCAGCCTCCCATGGTTTGAACTTTAAAAAACTTTACTATATATATAAGATTATACTCCCTCCGTCCCATTATATAAGATGTTTTAGAGTTATTTTTTAGTTCCATTTTATTTGATTTTCTCTAGTTTCTATGTAAAATTTAATGTGTTATGACCATTAATATTATCTTCTTATTGGTTGATTTATTTGTAATTAGATATTAAATAATGATTTTAATGTAAAAAAAAAAAATTAGCATTTATATCATTCTTAAACTTCGTGTTTTTATCTTAAAAATCCTATACAATGGGAACATATGTTTACAAGTGGTAACATGTTAACATTCAACTAGATTCAGCAATTACGCAAACACCATTTGCTATTAAAAAGTTTTCGCCAGATTTTACAATTCAACAAAAAGATATAACATGTTTCAACTAAATTCAGTTAGTTTCAATCATTTTAACAACATCAACTGATATATTTTGTGAAACAGATATGAGAGTTTGGTAACCATATATAAGATATCAAAAATTATATATGAAATATATATATATTTTTAAAATAGATACGATATTACACGTATAGGTTATATAGTTCCGATATTTAAAATCACCATCAAATAGGTAAGGATAACCATATTGTGTTTGGATATACCGAGTAATACAAAATTCAAAATTAACATAAATTTCGCTTATAACAAAATTTTGGATTAATCTATTTTATAGTTAAGATAAAATTATCTTTAATTTTTTAAAAGTTGCAATTTTTTTCGATAAAATATGTTGTTATTTTATGTTTCGTAAAATTATTAAATATATCAAATTTAAAAGTTAATATTTTATTAGTTTATTTAACCAAATATTTTGTAACTAATTTTTTTATAGATTTATTTAATTGTTAGTCTTTTAAAAAATTTAGCAAAATTCAGTTGTTACCATTTACATTTCAAGTTATTTCGTAAGATTCTGCAAAAAAATCATCAAAAATTCATCTAGATTTCGTAATTATCGTTTAAACCCAAGATCCGATTATTCATAATAATTTATATTGATCAAAGTTTGATTGTCTTTGTGAAATTATGATTAGAAAAGTTCAACCGTCAACATTTCATTTTAATCAAGTGCCCAAAATTCAATTGATAAAAAATTTAAATAAAATCTAAAGATCACTGGTTTGAGTGGTTCTTAAAACGGGACCATATAACATGTTTTGGTCACAAATTTGAACTTATGCCCATAATCTCTTAATTATTAAAAAAGGAACATTCTTTTGTTGTATACGTCGTGAATATTACATTTTAACGGTTAGTAAAACCAATTTTTCTTGGATTTTGTAAGGATTTGCAAATAAACGAAGCACTATATATATATATATATTTTTTTTTTTTAACCTTTTTCAATATATATATATATATATTGTTGATGAGTGTTATTAGAAAACCGAATATATAGTTGATGAGGTTCATCTTCCGAAACCGAAAGTTTAAAAGAAGAAAGGCATTTTGAATTGCTGATTGTTTAAGTAGCAAAAACATTCTTCGGTCAAGATCCAACCTCCCAAATATTCGTAATGATCTTTCTTTTTATCGAAGACGAACAAACATATATTCTCCTTGGGATATTATTATATATTTTGTTTTCGTGCCATGTTTTTTCAAATACGCAATATTTTGTTTCTTACCAAAATTTCAATATGGCTCTTCTCTTAGACTCTTACACACTTTTCAATATTTTTAAGTAAGTATAACATTAACATCTTAGGAAGATCGACCGAATAGTAATACTTTTTGCTTTATTAAAAAAAAAACTTTATAAAAAAAGTAAAATTTTGTTGCCATTATTCCAACTTTTATATATACTAGGCAAATTATTTTTCTTAAAATTTATTTTAATTTATTTAGTAATTTGGATGTTGCAGCAAATATAAAAACTAACATAATAATATAATTACTGTGTAACAATAATAAAAACCAATAAAAAGAAGAAATATATTTACTGGTGAATAAAAAAATTATTGGAGATAAGACAATAGAATGCATACCTACATATGGACAGATTAAATAGCACACAAAAGAAACAATAAAAAAAACATTTTTTCTCAAAAAAAAAAAACAATACAAAAAACATAGATATTATTTTGTGGAGATTCAATCTAATGATATTGTTAGTATTTGCGAAAACATGTAACGTAAAAGCTAGTAAAAGGATTTAAATTTGTGAACTGGAAATATAATTAAGTCTTGATAATTTGAGACAGCCGGAGAGATGGTAGCATTTTTGCGCGAGGGAGACATGGCTTGAACGTTGAGGAATTAGAACTGCCCTGCAAGATCTTAAAACAGATAGAAAATACATGTTACATATAAAGAAGCGAGAAAAGAAGATAATTGGTAAGAGAATGCTACGAATGAAGAGATCAACACTTGTGGAAGCCAAAACAAAGAAAGACGTTTGATTTTTCTTTGGCAAAGTGTGAGTTTTAAAATTAAAACTTAACACATCAAACATAATTTCATTATTTTTATTTTAATGCAATAACCAAGTGCCATATGTCAGATTTAGGAGTGCTGATGTGGCGGAAGGATGGAGAGGGTTCCCTCCTTATATATATATGATACTAAGTTTGCATCCGTGCTAATGCACAAGTTTAATTATAACCACTAAATTATTTTAGAAGTAACACAATTTTTAGTTTATTAAAATTTTAAAATTAAATGATATAAACACATATAAAAAGCAAATAAAATAGTCAAGCATGCGAGATTTTTTAATTATCACAAATGAATCAAGAAATATATTAAATATGATTACATGAACATTGTAGATTTAAAAAAAACTACTAAAATATAAAAAACTGATATTAGAATATTATTAGTGTTTCAAATGTGTTTGATATTTGGAATTAAATTAAGAGAATGTTTGGCAAATAGAATAGTAAATAATTAATTAGAATTAAAGTAAGAGGGTGTTTGGCAAATGAAATAGTAGATGACTAAGGTGAAGATTGGCGAGGACTTTAAGAACTTTTGGCTGTAGACTTTAAAAAATAAATATGACTCTAAAATTTTTTGCTTTAAAATAGTTTGGTTGTGACTTTAAAAAATAAAAGTTGTTATAAAAAGAGTAGAAAAATTTATCATTTCGATAAATATAAATAAAGACGAAAATTTTATACCCGGTGAAAATAGTGTACTGAGTAATATGAAGAAGAGAGAGATATTATTGAACTGTTTAAGAGTTGTGTGTTTTATATATTTTTACAATGAATCGCAGCATCCTTATTTATAGCCGATAAAAAGTAAACATGAGATAAAACTGCGAACGAATTCTGTGTGCGCAGCCTTATTTGACTTTTATAACACTCTCCCTTGGAGACCAGTGTCACTATGTTTATTGTGTCGCGTCTTCTGTTGCCTCGTTAAAAACCTTTCTAGGAAAACCCATTGGGAAAAACCATAGAAGGACAAAAAGAGTGCAACTACGTAAGCTCCCCCTCGAGTGATCAAGTTTATAGATTTCGCTGATGGCGCATTCCAATGGCATAGACATGCTTCTTGAACACCGAGGTAGGTAGGGATTTTGTGAATAGATCTGCAGCATTGTCGCATGATCGGACATATCTTACTTCAATGTCTTTATTCTTTTCGAGCTCTTGGACGTACGAGAAGAGCTTTGTAGGGATATGTTTGGTTCTATCACTTTTAATATATCCTTTCTTTGTCTGCGCAACGCATGCAGCATTATCTTCATATAAGATTGTCGGCTCCATGTTTACGAGTAATCCACTACAGGATCTAATATGTTGACATATTGACCTTAGCCATACACATTCTCTACTTGCTTCATGGAGTGCGATAAGCTCAGCATGATTTGAGGAAGTAGCTACAAGTGTTTGCTTCTGGGAGCGCCAGGATATAGCGGTGCCTCCGACCGTGAAAACATATCCTGTTTGTGATCTCGCTTTGTGCGGATCTGACAGATATCCTGCATTTGCAAAACTGACCATTTGACTTCTTGAATGTTTAGGATAAAACAGTCCTAAATCAATTGTCCCTTGAAGATATCGGAAAATATGTTTAATTCCATTCCAATGTCTTCGTGTAGGAGACGAGCTGAATCTTGCTAAAAGATTAACAGCAAATGATATATCAGGTCGAGTACAATTTGCAAGATACATGAGTGCTCCGATTGCACTTAAATACGGTACTTCAGGACCAAGTATCTCCTCATTTTCCTTATGTGGTCGAAATGGATCATTATCGACTTGGGTGATCTAACGACCATAGGGGTACTTAATGGATTTGCCTTATCCATATTGAATCGTTTTAGCACTCTTTTGGTATATGTAGATTGGTGTACAAATATACCTTTTTGAGAATGCTCAATTTGTAAACCAAGACAAAACTTTGTCTGTCCGAGATCTTTCATCTCAAATTCCCCTTTTAAAAATTCTGATGCTTTCTGTATTTCTTCCTGGGTTCCAATCATATTTAGATCATCAACATAGACCGCGATAATCACAAATCCAGATATCGTTTTCTTGATGAAAACACACGGACATATTGGATTATTCACGTAACCTTCCTTGGTTAAATGTTCACTTAGGCGGTTATACCACATACGCCCAGATTGCTTTAGTCCATATAATGATCTTTGCAATTTGATTGCACATAACTCTTTGGGTTTGGAATTTAATGCTTCTGGCATTTTAAATCCATCAGGAATTCTCATATAGATATCCGTATCTAATGATCCATACAGGTAAGCAGTAACAACATCCATGAGACGCATCTCTAGATTTTCGCAAGTCGCTAGACTCATCAGGAATCTAAACGTTATTGCATCCATGACAGGAGAATAGGTTTCCTCATAATCTATCCCAAGTCTTTGAGAAAAACCTTGAGCCACAAGACGAGCTTTGTGTCTCGTAATTTCATTATCCTCATTTCGTTTCTGAACGAAAACCCATTTATATCCAACCGGTCTTACATCTACAGGTGTAAGTACAATCGGTCCGAATACACTTCGTTTGTTTAACGAATCAAGTTCGGCTTGAATGGCTTCTTTCCATTTTCTCCAGTCATCCCTATTTTTACATTCATATACGGACTGGGGTTCTGGATATTCGTTTTCTTCATTTATTTCCTTTGACACAAGATATGAGAAAACATCATCCACAACAGCCATCTCATTTCTATTCCATATTTTTTCGTTATGAATGTAGTTGATAGAAATCTCAAGATTTTCTTTAGGTTCATGATGTTCTATACCATCATTTGTTTCATGATGTGATTCTTCCAAAATATGTTCTGCTATTTTGGGAACATCGACCTTTTCAATTTCCCTTCGTTTTCTAGGGTTTCTATCCTTAGAGCCAACAGGTCTTCCACGCTTCAAGCGTGTTCTAGACTCACGTGTATCTTCTGCTCTTCCAGATTCTTAGGAATCTTAATCCGAGCAGGGACATTTGCAGCTGGGATATGTGACTTAGTTACCATTTTAGTATCTGCAAAAGCATCTGGTAACTGATTTGCTATACTCTGCAAATGCATAATTTGTCGAACTTCTAGTTCTGACTGTTTCGTAGGAGGATCGAGATGTAATAAAGACGGTACACTCCACTTTATATCCTTTCCTACTTGTTTGTTTTCTCCCCCTAGAACTGAGAATTTTTTTTCATCAAAATGACAATCGGCAAACCGTGCCGTAAAGACATCACTAGTTTGAGGTTCCAAATACCTTATAATGGATAGTGAATCATAACCAACATATATCCCTAACCTTCTTTGTGGCCCCATCTTTGTACGTTGTGGGGGTGCTACAAGCACATATATCGCACAACCAAAAACCCTTAGATGAGAAATATTTGGTTCATGACCAAATACTAGTTGTAATGGGGAGTACTTATGATATGCAGTTGGTCTTACGCGGATAAATGCTGCAGCATGTAAAATTGCATGCCCCCATACACTAGGTGGGAGTTTTGATCTCATGATCAACGGTCTTGCAATTAATTGCAGACGTTTAATTAATGATTCAGCCAAACCATTTTGTGTATGAACATGAGCTACAAGATGTTCAACTTCTATTCCCGTAACCATACAGTAATCATTATAGGCTTGAGATGTAAATTCACAGCGTTGTCTAGTCTAACTCTTTTAATTCGATAATCAGAAAAACTGAGCCCTTAGTTTGATTATCTGAGTTAGAAATCTCGCAAATGCCATATTTCGAGATGATAATAGACAAACGTGTGACCATCTGCTAGATGCATCAATTAATACCATAAAATAGTGGAATGGTCCACATGATGGATGTATTGGTCCACATATATCGCCTTGAATTCTTTCAAGAAACTTTGGTGATTCTTGATCAATTCTAGTTGGGGATGGCCTTACGATCAATTTCCAAGAGAACATGCAACACATGTCTTTCTATTCCCCTGATTTATCTCTTGGATTTTCAGTGGGTGACCTTGTGAGTTCTCTATGATCTTTCGCATCATCGAAGTGCCTGGATGACCTAGGCGATCATGCCATAATGTGAAATCTTCTGGATTTCCTTTAATTACTAAATGAGACTCTATCGCATTTATGTATGTATGATGTAAACCAGAAGGAAACTTTGGTATTTTCTCTAGAATTTGCCTTTCTCCTGATTTATCAGAAGTAATGAACATATACTTTTTCCCATTCTCATTTGCAGACTGAGTGTCAAAACCTTGAAGATATATGTCATTAAAACTCAACAAATTCCTTTTAGAATTCGGAGAAAATAAGGCATTACTTATGGAAAACTTTGTTCCATTTGGCAACATAAAGTTGGCTTTACCAGTTCCTTCAATCAGGTCTGCAGGACCCGATATTGCATTCACAACGATTTTCGTTGGGTTTAAATTAGAGAAATATTTTCTATGTCTCAGAATAGTGTGCGTTGTTCCACTATCTGGAATGCAAATTTCTCTAATATTTCCTGTGGATACCGTTCCACTTGTTTTGCTGTTCATTTATGTAATCAAGATAAACATCAATAAAAAGAAAGTAAATTTCATTTATAAAACACATAATAATTATATATAAACTTGTTTATTAAAAACAATATTATTTTTTCAAAAATACAGAAAAACATAATATTATACATGGGATAATCAGAGACTATTTAGTAGTCTCATTACAGACATCTTAATTATCCGCAAGGTCGGTCATTTCGGCATCATCATCAAAGTCCGAAGCCTTAAGATATGTATCACCTTCAGGGTGTTCCATAAGATTAACTTCCTTTTATTTGCCTTTAACTGACTCTTGGTACAGTTTGCAAAGGTTTAAAGGAGTACGACATACTTTGGACCAATGGCCCATACATCCGCATCTGTGGCAAACACCTTCAAGCTTCTAGGTGAAATTGCCTTTCTTTTCCTTTCCTTTGGGATTTTGTTCAGACCGGATCCATTTAAATGACCGTCCTTTTGGATTATAATTTCTCCCACGTCCACGATTAAATCGACCACCACGACCTCGGTTGGTTTGATTTCCTCTCCCCGGATACCTCACATTCGTTTGTTCTAGATTTTTTCCATCCATTGCGTTCACTTCAGGGACAGCAATGGTTCCTACAGGTCGAGCGTTGTGGTTTTTGATGAGAAGCTCATTATTCTTCTCAGTCAACATTAGAGCCACAATCAACTCGGAAAATCTCCTGTATTTACAGTTCCTATATTGTTCAGCAAGAACAAAATGTTCCTTATGGAATGTTAGGTAAGTTTTCTCGAGCATTTCCTCTTCGCTCACATGCTTACCACAATATTCCAATCGGGACACTATTTTTTAACATGGCGGAATTATACTTATCCACCTTGCTAAAATCTAGGAACCTTAAATTTGCCCACTCATCAAGAGCATGTGGGAGAGTTATTGCCCTTTGGTTATCAAACCTTTCTTTAAGAGTTTTCCATAGCTCTACAGGGTCTTTTGTATTCGCATAATCATGCGTTAGATTTTCATCTAAGTGTTTTCTCAGAAAAATTATCGCCTTTGCCTTTTTAGTGATAGGCGATTCATTTCCTTCATTTATAGTATCCAATAAGTTCTGAGAACTTAGATGAAATTCAGCATTCGTGGACCATTATATATAATTTTCTCTAGTGACTTGGAGAGCTGGAAACTGTAATTTCTCAATATTTGCCATTTGATTTCTAAACATAAATGAGAAAATAATTTTATTAGAAATATGATTTTAGAACCTTTTTACATTAATAACAACAGCAATTACAGTAAATATTAAAACATAAAAAAGTAAACCAAAATTTATGATATATTCTTTGCGGGTAAATTCTCCGACCAAGAGACCATAAATAGCATTAAAAATTACACCGATAATAAAAATTAAAAACTATCGGAACATTTTCTTACAAAATCGGAATTAAAATCGAAGTCAAAATATTTTTGTAGGGGTGTTTGAAAGGAGATGAAATGATTGAATGATTTTGAAAGAGTGAAATATGGGTGTATTTATAGATTGAAAAACACTGTTCATGACCGTTGGGAAAGGGAAAAAATTTTGAAAATTTTTGTGAAAAGTTCTTTGTGACCGTTGGGGGTAAAAACTTTAAGGAAAAATCAATCTGAAAATCATTCATGAGCAATCTATTATATTTACCAGTTTTAGATAAAATATCAAATTTATAAATAGGTGGTAAATATTTTATATAATAATCATAAAATATATATAACAGAGAATTATAAAATATAAACATGAATTTAATAACAGATTTATGATGACAGAGTCATCCACGTTAATGAACAAATAAATAAATTATTAACATAACAGATAAATTGTCAGGCGGTTGAACCGACAATAAATAAAACATAACAGATAAATTGTCAGGCGGTTGAACGACCATAAATAAAACATAACAGATAAATTGTCAGGCGGTTGAACCGACCATAAATAATTAAAACAGTTTATGGTGACAAAGTCATCCACGTAAATAGTATGTAAAATATAAGGCGGCTCAGCCGACCAATGCATGTGTTATTATGGTGCATCGAGCATCCATAAGAATTAATATAGAGGCGGTAATCCGCACCCCATAGGGTATAATAAATATGCATATGAAAATTAAAATTTTAGAGTGATCGTGCTGATAACGTGTTATAAAAAGAGTAGAAAAATTTATCATTTCGATAAATATAAATAAAGACGAAAATTTTATACCCGGTGGAAATAGTGTACTGAGTAATATGAAAAAGAGAGAGATATTATTGAACTGTTTAAGAGTTGTGTGTTTTATATATTTTTACAATGAATCGCAGCATCCTTATTTATAGTCGATAAAAAGTAAGTTACTGTGCATGTATAGTGACAATAGGGTCCACATGAGATAAAACTGCGAACGAATTCTGTGTACGCAGTTTTATTTGACTTTTATAACAAAAGTCAGATTTTATAGGTTTAAAAAAAAAATAACAAAACAGGAGTAAAATTTAGAGAAAATGGTGTGAGAATTTTTAGGAGGTTTTTAGGATTTTTGAAGCTTTTAAATAAAAAAGCTTGATTGGATAATTTGTGACTTTAAAAACTTTATTTTTTTTTAAAAGTCTGTAGTTTAATTGCCAATCACCCCCTAAGTAATATAAAATTAATTAAATCAAAATTGTTGAGAAAATGTTTTTTCTTTAATATACAATATAAACTCTATAAATTAATAACGTTAAGACTATGTCATTTTATTAATTTATAAAGTTGTTAATTTATCAAAATAGAAAACATTCCATAATTCTCTCTAAATTTTTATTTTTCATTAAACTCTATTTTTTTAAATAAATTTTCTTCTCTTGTTTGTGTTTATTATATCCAATAATAGTCAAATTATAAGGAATTTTCAATTTTAAGAAAAGAACAAACACACCAAAATCATATATAAATATACTTTAGTTGTATATGTTTAAATTTTTATAACCATATATTAATTTATGATATCATCGAGATCATATATTTATATAAAATTTTTATCACGTTTTTATTTTATTTTATTATCTTATCGATTGTGTTATAATTTGTATTGGCACGATTTGGAACTGAAAAAATTATTAATTTATCGACTATTAATTTATAGAGTTTCTACTGTATAGAGGATAACTCACACACATTAACAATTTCAGAGTTGAATATAAGTTATGTATAACTCAATGCCCATGTGTAAGGATGGCACACACAAATTGAAAAATAGTCCAAATTTTATTTCTGAAAAAAACTCAATATCATCAATAGATTAATATGCTAGAAACTCCAGTCTATCTATTTTTCTTTATTTGAAAAACGTTATCAAGTTATCCTTTCCATATGAATTGAGGGGATCATAGGTGAAAAATATTAGGTGTCACTCAAAAATAATTTTGAAGAACATTTAATAAAGACTATTAATTTTTTTTAATGATATAGACCATTGCCCAATTATATTTTAGTCCAGTTAGCCACCAAGTTTATATTATATATACAATACATAGTTATCAAACGAATATGGAAGCAACGAATATTTGGTAATTAATATGGGCGATTTTATTTGAAGAATTTTCTATAAGTTAATATGAGTTTTAAGGGACACATCAATTAAATTAACCAATTAAAATATTTCAATTAAGTCTATATGTCATGTTAAAAATCTCTACATATTTACTTTAATTTTTAACATAAATTCACAAATACATGTGTTACAAATTTAAATCCAACTAAAATGTGATATTTTAATATTTAAAAATATTATATAACATAATTTTTTAATGACGAATCATTTACGTATATCAATTACTTTATAAAAATTGTGTTAATGTCCATTTTGATACCATATGAGACTGATCATATAATTATAAAAATCATCATTTCACTTTTTATTATTTCTTTAATTTTTTATTTAAAAAGATTTTAATATATTAAAGCCATACCTTTTTTGTTTTTGGTGAATTTAGATAAATTTGAAAGAACTGATAAACTCAATTATATTCGATTTACATAAAAAATAATGCTTACATTTAATATAAATGTCATGAAAATTAAATTTTGTGAGATACAATATAGAGATAATTACTAAAACAACTTTGGAAAGTAGGTTAATTACTAGAACAATTTTTATTCAACTTTGAAACTCCACTCAAGTTATAAAAGACAAATAAATCTTAGTAACAAGTTTTTATTACGAAAATACCATTCATAATTTGTAAAAAAAAAAAAAAATCAAACATTTGTTAACCGCGGCCGCGGAGGCTGCGAAATCACCGAATTGTGCTCGGCGGAGGTGTAGAGGCTGCGGAAGCACCGAAATTTAGGTAAAAATCGGATTAAAAAATCAAAAGTTGGAAAAAAACTTAAAATCTTTTGAATTTTTTTTTTTTGTTATAAAAGAGATATATGATGTTAGATCTACTAGTTTTAGACAAAATCTAGTTAAAAACGAGTTAAAATACAATAAAAACGAGCTAAAAAATGGCTGGCCGCCATTGTTAGGGTTTGAGAGAAGATTTGTGTTTTGTGGAGAAGATGAAAGGTAAATTATGATTTTATCCTTTATTGAATAAATCTACCACTACTATAAATAAGTCTACCACTACTATAAATAAGTCTACCACATATTTTAAATCTACAACTATCACGACAATAAATAAGTTTACCACATATTATAAATCTACCACTACTATATACAAGTCTAAGGTTATTTTAGTAAAGAAGTGAAAAAATTGAATAAATCTACCGTTACAATAAATAAGTCTACCACATATTATAACTTTACCACTAGTATAAATAAATCTATGATTGCGCAAACCATCAATAAGTCTACCGATCACAAAATAACTCTACCACAACTACTAATAAGTCTATCACTCTAAAATAAATCTACCACTAATGTAAATAAGTCTACGATGGCGCAAACCATCAATAAATCTACCGATCACAAAATTAACTCTACCACCACTAGAAATAAGTCTACTGATCACAAAATTAACTCTACCACTACTACAAATAAGTCTACCACATTTTATAAATCTACCACCACTATAAATAAGTCTACCACTGCGCGAACCATCAATAAGTCTACCGATCACAAAATTAATTCTACCACTACTACTAATAAGTTTATCACTCAAAAATTAATCTACTACTACTGTAAATAAGTGTACGATTGCGCGAACCATCAATAAGTCTGCCGATCACAAAATTAACTCTACCACCACAAATTAACTCTACCACCACTAGAAATAAGTCTACCAATCACAAAATTAACTCTACCACTACTACAAATAAGTCTACCATATTTTATAAATTTACCACCACTATAAATAAGTCTACCATTGTGCGAACCATCAATAAATATATCGATCACAAAATTAACTCTACCACTATTACTAATAAGTCTATCACTCAAAAATAAATCTATCACTACTATAAATAAATCTACGACTGCGCGAACTATCAATAAATCTACCGATCACAAAATTAACTCTACCACCACTAGAAATAAGTCTACCAATCACAAAATTAACTCTACCACTACGAGAAATAAGTCTACCACATATTATAAATCTATCACTACTATAAACAAGTCTACCATTGCGCGAACCATCAATAAGTCTACCAACCACTTAATAAATCTACCAATCGCAAATAAATCTACCATCACATGAACGGTAGACTTATTCGCCGCCTCATTAATGACATTTTCGTAAATACGTTTTTTCTCTTTAAAAGAAATCAGGTTAAAACGGGTATTAATAGTTTTTCAAGATTGTTTGAATAATTTTCAAAGAATAGCATCATTTTGGTCAAAAATCAACTTTGTAAAGTTGTTTTAGTAAAGCTCCATAAAATATATTTATCTATATGGAAAATATAATATTTTTTTGTTAATTTTAATTTCTCCAGTGTATTACAAAAATCATAAATTTTTATTTTCGAATATTCAAATTCCGAGTTTGATGTGGAACAAAAATCAAATAATTTAGTAAAGATCAAAGTATTCTAGATATGACACGTTGAATTTAGTAAGGATAGAAAGTTCATAAAATTAATAATTATCTCATCTCCTTTTTAGTCTTCTCTATTGATACAATATCGTCGATCGGTGACATTATAATACGTAGGAGTGAGATGATTCCGGATATCTTGAAATTTTAGGGTATTCAGATTTTGATGCAGAATCGTCGCATTTATAATAAAAGTATTTGGATCGGATTCGGATCTGTGACCTCCGGATATTCAGACTCTAGATATCATACAAAAAATTAGGATATTTGGAACTGGATCTGGATCCAAAATTTATATTTAAAATAACTAAAATAATAAATAAATAATAAAAATATATTTTTAAAAATTATTAGTTAATATTTTAAATGATATTTTTCATAATAAAAATAATATATATTATTTGAAAAAACTAAAATCAATTTATATTTATTTATTTATATAAAATAGCTTAATATATATATTTTTTTAATATATTTAATGCGCTGGATCCGGATGTATGTGCTTTAAAATTTTGCTATCCGGATCCGGATCTTCTTTTCACGGATACTAAATTTTACTATTTTTATCCGGATCCGAACTTTCCGACTATATCCTAATTTTCGGAGCGATACTGAATGAATAACGAATCGGATCTCAGATCGCGGATAATAATTTCACCCCTAATAATACGGGCGCGCCAGATACTACTAGCTAATATAATTGATTTAGTATTGAATGGTCAATATATACGTGAGAAACTGAGAACAATTAAAACCATACTTTTTCAAAAAAACAAAAAATAATAATTAAAACCCTATGAAAAAAGTGAAGAAAATTAATGCTTGTCCCAAATCGAAAATTGATTGATGTGAAAGTTTATAGATTTTATATATAACTAGATTTTTGTTCCGCGTCAAACGGAGATTAGAATATTCAAAAAAAAATTCATAATTTTTATACATTAAAAAAATTATAACAAAGATCAAATGATATATCTTCCATATGGATACATATATTTTATCTTATAAAACTTAGTTTGTATGACACTTAGAGTAAATATAAGAATTGTTTTAATGTAAATTGAATACGCTTGACATTATCGTTTCTTTCAAATTTATTTGAATTTATCAAAACTAAAAAAAAAATATATCGTGTTATCTTTTCAAATAAAAAATGAAACAAATAACCAAAAATGAAATTGGTAATTTTTTGAAATTGAGGTATTAATATTTGATTTGTAAACTTGTACGTTTATAATAAAAGCGTAATTTTATCTATAGTAATATAAAAGAAAATAGTTAGATACCATATGTATCCAAAGGGACATTAACACAATTTTTATAAAGTAATTGATATCGGTAAATGATTCATTATTAAAAAATTATGTTATATAACATTTTAGTATATTAAAATGCTACATTTTAATTGGATTTAAATTTGTGATACATGTATTTGTGAGTTTATGTTAAAAAATTAATGTAAATATGTAGAGATTTTTAACATGTGTATAAGCTTAATTGAAATGTTTTGATTGGTTAATATAATTAATGTGTTATCTAATTAATATATATGATTTTTTTACCAAATATTTCCGCAATTAATATATAGAGGATTGTCAAAATGAGAATTCATGACCAAATCCAAATCCAAATCCATTTGGACTTTCTTGAGTTTATAGAGGATGCGTGAGAAAAGATATATTTCTACATACGGAAATTACAATTCAACAATATGGCTATATCAATACCTGAAACGTTAAGCAGTAGTTGAATACTACCAAAAGATTTGGATGTATATCTTGTCATTTTTCTCCATCTAAAAGTTTTCATTTTTTTTTTTTGTCGTTCTAAATGTTTTCATCTATCTTGTTATTACTTTTCAAACCAAAATTATATAGATAGTCTACATACCCATCGAAATATGATGCTTACCTAACAATGGGGACCCCCTAACAATGTACCTATAGAGCAAAAAAAAAAAAAAGTTCAAAGAAGTTTCTTTTATAAAACGTTAGTAATGACATATGATCAAATTCACGGAGACGTCACGGACTCACGGCGGAGGTCTCACAAACACCAAAGGAGTGAATGAACCGAAAACATCATTGACCATAAATACTTCACCCATATGGAAGTATGAGTGATACTGATAACTAGCTAATACACTGAAAGCCTATGTACGATTAATTAGATATCGAACTTGCTTACTTTTTTTTTGGGTCACAATCTAACTTGCTTACTTTATAAACACATATGTTGAAGGTATTTATACACAGAGGTTAACACATGATAAACCCAAAACTTCTATAATTTAGGAGCTAAACCTTATTCGACATGGAATATATATCCTAATCTTATCGGATATACACACTTAATCCCAATACTATGAAAAAGAATGCTTTCGTTAGCGAGTTTTCTATGGATTTTTCTATAGTGAATTCAATATAGAACAAATATATGTGGTAAACTGAACTTTCACTGTGCACAATAAATAGATCCGAAATTTCTTTCAAGACTTGTTATTTGGTTTAAGAGCATCTACTTCCTTTTTGAATTGTTTTTCAACCCGTGTGAACTCTGTTGGAACTCGTTTTTGACAAAATGGTTTACGACCATTTTCCGGTAAAATTTCTGGTGGAGATGTTCATCAGAATGACCGGATTTTAGGCATGATAGAATCGTCGCATATTCACTTGTCAAAATCGAAGTTACTTTGAATAAGATATGGAGGTCCAAAGTGGATGACTTTAAAAACTTGTATAGGTTCAAAATTTAACTAAGTGTAAAAGATAGTAAATATCCTACATTGAAATTTTTGATATAAAATTCCTAAATAAATAAAGTGGAAAACTCATAACAAGGTTCAAAATCTTGGATACACTTTAGTGTATTAGAGAAAAAAAAATACAGAGCATGCTTAATTAAGTGCAAAATTTTGATTTGATTTTGTAACTTATAATAATAAGGGAAATTTGCTAAATTGACTCAGTTTGAATTAGCATTTTGTAAATTAACCTTCTACCTATGATTGTTTGTCCCAATAACCTTTCATATTTCTAAATCCCAATTTTATCCTTCAAAACTAAGAAAAATTAAGTTTTTACTAATATATAAAAATGATTTTCGTTTTTACAATTTATTTAAAATATTTACAATAATTTTTTTCTTAAAAATAAGTATACAAATCATTAAAAAAAAACTCTGTTTCACAAAAGAGATCTCTATCTCTCTCCGCTTTTCCAATTAGAAGTAAATATCCAAAAAAATATTTCACAAAAAAATAATTAAAAACAATTTATAAAAATAAATAAAGAAAAAACGTAATTGGAGGGAAATATCCGAAAAAATCATTTTATGGAAAGTAAATATTTAATTGTCCTAGATTTAGGGGATTTAAACTACCTTTGGTAGTTTAGACTTTCTACCATTTGGTAGAAGATAGAGAAAGAGGTAGATAGGGGGTAGAATATGCATTCTGCCTGGCGTAGATGACAAATACATTGGTAGAAATAGCATTCTGCAACTGGTAGTACTGAAGCAAATGGTAGATTGTGCAATCTGCGATATGTAGAAATTAAGCAATTAGTAGAATACTTCATTCTACCACTCATAGATTTATTCAAATTCGTAGAACACCTAATCTACTAGTAGATTCGACCATGGTAGAAACAAAACTAAATAATTTTCTGTCATAGTTTAAAAAAAAAATTGTACATGAATCTATATGTCTTGTGTATTACTCTTTTGTATTTTTTTAATTTTATAAAATTATAAAAACCATTTATTTGTAATTTTCAGAATTAATCAAAGGGTTATTTAGAGAAAAGTTGGTAAAAATAAGACAAAGATTATTTCGCAAAACACTAATTCAAACTGAGTCAATTTAGCAAATTTCCCTAATAGTAATTCACGTTGAAATCGTTATGGTGAGATTAACTTCTCATCTCTCCCTTTATGGCTTTTACGTTTCCAAACGATCCATATAAACCTCCTGCTATTTCCAAAAGGAATGAGATATCCCACGTAGGGTTGGAATTATTATCTGGGATCCGAAATCCGATCCGTTATCCGTTCGGAATCGCTCCGAAAATTAAGATATCCAGGGAGCCTTGATCCAGATAAAGATAGTAAAATTTAGGATTCGTGAAAAGAGGATCCGGATCCGGATAGCAAAATTTTAAGGTCCGAATATCCGGATCCGAATCCGGACGCATTAAATATATTATAACCAGATATATTATATATCTATTAAACTAATTTTATGTAAATAAATATATATAAAAATTGATTTTAGTTCTTTTTATAATAAATTATATGTATAATGAAAAATACCATTTAAAATATTAACTAATAATTTTTAAAAATATATTTTTATTTATTAATTATTTAAATTATTTTTAATATTAATTTCTGATTCGGATCCGGATATCCGCGGATATCCTGATTTTTGGAAAGATTCCTAGAGCCCAGATATCCGGAGGTCACGATTCCGGATCCGGATAGTTTTTTCATGGATCCAAATTCGGATACTCTGAAATTCCAGGATATCCGGAATCGTCCCACCCCTCCCACGTATCTTTTACATTCCTCAACTTTTTTTTTATTATGAAATAATTTTAATTTCATTCATATTTTTTTTTCATATATCCACTAAACGTGTGAAATCAAATACTTTTTTTTTATCCATTTTATTGGTAGTGTTTTTTTGGAATTCATATGAATGACTAATTCCACATAATTCTATTCATAAAAATAGCATTGCATTTGGAGTAGAAGTGAATGTAAAACCTTAACGGATTAAGAAAAAAACATTTTACGAATTTGTAAACCACAATTTGTGTTCAGCATGAGACTCGTGGGGTTAAATAGGAAAACATATACTGTATGTGAACACGCAAATCATAAAAAAGGAGAAATTAGTAAGATGTTCACACTGGTCGAATATTAAGGGATAATAATGATTTGACATTAAGAAAAATACTTGTATTGAAACAACAAAAATAGAATTGTAAAAGATGTTTTATTTAGAACTTCTCCAACCCAATAAAGAAACAAAAACAACAAAAACAAAAACAACCCAATATGGAATTGGTAGAAGATTAGACAACGCTAGTTCATCAAAGAAACAAAGATTAATTATCAACATCTTTTCTTTTCAAAACAAAAAAAATTATCAACATTTTATAGTTTTTTTTTTTTTTGCTAGCCTCACACATTTTTATAGTTTAGTGGTGTGATAGTTTCAACTTACAAAAATATCTACATATCAATAAAAGAAAAATTAAATTATACTGTACGATATTTCGCTTAGCTACAACGCTTTAGATCTTTACCATCTCGAAAACCATTAAATTCAATGCATTATATAATCGTTAATTACTCATACTAACCTACATTTAACCACTTATTACTTAAGTAACTTTTTGTTTTACTTAAGTAGAAAAAAACTGAAAAAAAATCATATAGACCATAGTAATAAAGTTTAATTACAGTAATGCCATTTTTTTCTTAAAAAAAAATACAAATCAAAGAAAAAAGTAAAAAAAAAATAAAAAATTGGCAACTCTTCTCTTTTGTTCTGGTTGTGCGAGCTAAACCCAAAGTCAACACTTATAAGTGTAAATTCAACACTTATAAAACAGATTCGAAACAAATTTAATTATATACACCAAATTACAATCTTAAAACTTATATTCCAAACCCTAAATTATGAACTCTAACCCGTACACTTAATATTAAAACCTAAACATTAATGAGATTGATTATATACTATGTTTAGGATTTAAGATTAAACAGAAACATTAAATCAAAACTTTAAAACCAAAATAAGAAGAAGCTAGTAAATCTTTAATTTATTGTTTAGGGTACTACAACACATAAAAAAAACTACCAAACATATATGCACGAAAAGACCACGAACGCAAAAATTTAAGTCTACTACATACGTTTCAAGATAATTATTCTACACAATAAGTTTACAACACAACCAACAGACCAAATTTCTTACACAAATCTATCGTATTTTCTAATAAATCTACACCGCATCTAATAAATATGCACAACAAATTAATAAATCGTCACCTCATCTAATAAATATGCACAAAATAATAAGTTTACAAAACACGAATTCCAACTACGTAAAAAATTTGCACCGAACAGAAAAAAATCTACGGATTGTGCTAAAAAATCTACAGAACAAATCTGCACCAAAGGACCACGAACTCAAAGTCTGCAAATAAATTTAAGTCTACTACGTACGTCTCAATATATTTGCACCAACGATAATAAGTCTACACAATAAGTCTACTACACCACCTACAAACCAAATTGCTTACACAAATCTATTATCTTTTCTAATAAATCTACAACTCATCAAATAAATCTGCACAAAAATTTAAGTCTACAAAACAAGATTCTTACTGCGTGAAAATATCTGCAACAAACATAAATAAATCTACAAATTCTGCTCAAAAGTCTACTAAACAAATCTGCACCAAAGGACGACAAACTAAAAAGTATGCAAACAAATTTAAGTCTACTACATATGTCTCAATATATTTGCACCAAAGATAATAAGTCTCCACAATAAATATACTACACCACGTACAAATCAAATTCCTTACAAAAACCTACCTTCTTTTCTAATAAATCTACACCTCATCTAATAAATTTGCACAAAAAATTAAGTCTACTAAACACGAATATGACCGTGTAAAAAAATCTGCAACGAACAAAAATAAATCTATGGATTATGCGCAAAAATCTACGAAACAAAACTGCACCAAAGGACCACAAACTAAAAAGTCTGCGAACAAATTTAAGTCTACTACATATGTCTCAATATATCTGCACCAAAGATAATAAGTATGCACAATAAGTCTACTACACCACCTACAAACCAAATTCCTTACAAAAATCTATCCTATTTTCTAATAAATCTACACCTCATCTAATAAATCTGCACAAAAAATTAAGTCTACTAAACACGAATCTGACCGTGTAAAAATATCTGCAACGAACAAAAATAAATCTACGGATTTTGCTCAAAGATCTACGAAACAAATCTACACCGAAAGACCACAAACTAAAAAGTCTGCAAACAAATTTAAGTCTACTACATATGTCTCCAATAAATCTGCACCAAAGATAATAAGTATGCACAATAACTCTACTTCACTTTGTTTTCAATATTATTCAGATATAAGTCTACTACACACATAATAACTCTACAACAAATATATTTATTATTTTAGTCCACCAAAAAAGCGTTGGTAATATGGTAAATAAGTGTTTCGCTAAAATAAAAAATAATGGCAGTTTTGTAAATAGTTTTTTTCTTATCAAGTGATATAGGGATAATTTTGGTATGAAAAACAATATAGTAATTTTTTTTAATTGTAGATTAGTTAAGTAATAAATTTGTAATTTTGGGCTATTAGAGTTACTCTCCCTTATATAATTCCAGTTTAAAACTTCCACACCACCCCCAAACTTACACAATTATTTTTTAAAATTTCAACCTTTGGGTCTTCATTCACTGAAAGCCCGGTAATACACATAGGCTAACTCTGCGTTGCATCAACATTTATGTCAGCCCATGACGAAATTTTTTTTTTTTAACACTGAATATTTATTATTATTCTATTACAAATTATGAAAATAATTATATCAACGATTCTATAACAGATAAATATTCTATTTTGATAAACGCCAGACAATTCTACTTACTCTACGCTAAACATCTCATGTAAACTAGTCTCCATTAATCTGCATAAATGATAATAAATCGCATCATCTGAAATTCGAACTCCAGACTTTCTGGTGTAGAAACCTTAATAAACATTTAATCAACCATTAGACAAAGAGGACTTCACCGATGAGGTGAATTTATGCATCTCCCAACAACCAAATTGCTAATAGATGTTTCCATGCATGCATGACAGATTTTGTTTTCTTCAAAAAGTTCGAGAAATCCAGTAAACTACAACAAAAATTAAGTATTCATTTTTTTGTTTGCATTTAAAGGCATTAATATTTTAGTGAATAGAGAAAAAAAAATCCTTTTTACAAGTTTTGCCAATATAATTTTTCATTACTGATTCGGAATCATGTTCATATGAATCATCTATATAATTAATAATTATAATTAACAGATTAATATCTTCATCATTTTTTTTCCGGAAAAACGTATTACAGTAAAACCTCTATAAATTAATAATGTTGAGACTTTGAAATTCCATTAATTTAGAGAAATTTTAATTAATCGATTAATAATAATTATTAATTTATAGAGAAATATTTGTTTTAGGTAGTACTTCTCTTTAATAAAATCAAGTGACGTTATATTAAAGAATTTAATTAAATCTATTTGTAAAAATAATATGCATTAAATTGATATTATGATTTATACTTTTAGTTACCAAAATAGAATGAATGTTAATATCATAATATATTATCCATATAAAACTGGTACATGTTATTAAATACAAAATTTAGAGGAAAACATTGTTACCATTCTTAATGTTGAATGATAAAGTCTGAAACGATATATATTACGATACATGTGGAAAGAGTTATGTGTAAAGAACTAATTATCGTGTCTATAATTTTTCACAAGTTTTGAATACCGAGAAAACAATCATAAAATTTTTTGGAGTAATAAGTAAAATAAAAAAATCACTGAACCATATTTTAGTACATTCTCATAGTTATATTTATATATATACGTAACTATACATGATTATTAATTTATACTATTGGGGCTATATTTTACATAGGAGTCTCAAAAAAATTATCATCTTATTATCTTATCGAATTTTGTTAATTTTTACATTGGCCTAACTCGGGACCAGAAAAATTTATTAATTTATGGTGATTATTAATTTATAGAGTATTAATTTATGGAGGTTTTACTATAATATCTTTTTCGTTGTACACAAGTTGTAACTATTAGTCAGTTTTCCAAAAGAAAGTTGTAGGTATTGTTTACACATAACTTTAAATTAGTTTTTAGTTAAAATAAAATAAAAAGTTAAAGTGGGCGTGCACATTAGAGATGTCAGACGGATCAGCCAGGGTCCAATTATCCCAACCCGTAACGGACATAATTTTTTTTCAACCCATACGGGCTGGCCCGTCACGGGTTACGGGTTCTAAATGTATGTCCAAACCCATATTACATGGTCAAATGGGCTAACGGACCGGCCCGCGGGTTATGATAGCTTGCTACAACGTACAAAAAAAGTGTAACATTGAAACACAAGACATGAATGAAACAAAACCAATGTGTATTAGAAGCAAGCTTTCGTCTAAGGCTTTATTGTATCAAACGCGAGGCATTAACCAAGACAAAAAAAATGGGTTTAACTACTTTAAATATCTAGTATACAAAGCTGATGTGAATTAGAAGGAAACTATCGCCTAAGGTATTTTTATTCAATCCAAATCAAATTAGAAACATCCATAGCACATCAAAATATCACATTTTAAAAATCCAAACTGAATCATAGTCTTTAACTCAAAATTAAAACTCAGACACCTCAATATTTACTTAAAATTCAAAATAAAAATTTTAACTGATATCCAAGAAGACAACAAACATTAAAAACAAACTAAGCATGGTTTTCAATGATTTTTCATAGTACCATATCAATTTATATTGTATTTTTTTTTGGCTTAGTATGTACGTAAACTTTTATGTTTCATTTTTATGGTTACGCTCACATTCACATCTATTATATACGTTGTATAATTAATATAACTTGATGATATTTTTTTGTTCTGTTTGCAATTGATAAATGAAAAAGAATTTGTTGTTTAAATTTGGTTAGTTATATAAGTTATATGTTTTGTATTTTTAATATAAACGTAAAAATATTGGTCGATAGAAATGATGTGTTAATTTCGTTTGACTAACTTGCTTTATTCATATTTTAAATAAACATAGATTGGAACCAAACATGTATTCATGATTAAAGAAAAATATTTAATTAAATTTTGTAACAAAAACTCAAATTTATAAACAAGAAGAACACATAAAAATACTAAATTTAAAATCATTTAGTCAAAACTAAAAATTTAGACGGGCCAAATGAACCAGTCCGCGTCCAAATGGGCCAATCCCTAACGCACCAAATTTTTGTTCAACCCATACGGATTGACCCGTCACAGGTTGCAGGTTTTGAATGCATGTCCAAGTCCACCCTGTTGTAGTTTTACTTGGACCTAACTCGCGGGCCGCAGCCTAACCACTCTAGTGCACATAAACATGATCTCCAACAAACTGGAAACAAGGAGTATAAAGTTGGAAGAGTTTGATAAATAATTAAGCTTTTTGTTTTTTAAACTTTTTATTGTATTCCTTTGAAACAGCCTCTTTAAAACAGCTTTGCTGTTAAGAAAACTACCACCAAGAATATTCTCTCTCTAGCTAGTCCTCTTTTGGAATAATAATCAGAAATGATATTAGTTTTCACTTTTCTGATAAATAAATCAAATTAGTTCATCAATGATTTTAATAAGAAAAAAGCATTATGCTCTATATTTATTTGAATCATGATTGTATACGTACAACATTATAAGAAAAGAAAAAATTTCAGGCTGTTAATTTCTTAAAATGTATTTAAATGATTTAAATAGTTCACTTGAAGACAAGATTTGATAACATGCATCGATGAACAATTTATTGAAGAAACATCGATTTAATCATATTGAATCAAATTTAAAACTCAAGGTAACTTTGCTGGGATATAAAATTCAAGGTACCTTTACTAATTAGATAAATTCAAGTCCTTTTTCTTTCCCCACTTTAGAACAATTTTATATTTTACCTACGATAACAATAATAACCTATCATTTTGATTTTAAATACAAAGGGTTATAAGTTTAGAAAAAAAAATATATATATACAAAGGGTTATGCATACATGCGAATATCAGCATGTATATATATATATATTAGTCATGGAGCTAGTACGATACTTTTCATTGTTTTCTGGTCCATGACTTTATTGTAACGTAGATTTCAGTAGCAATGATTCTCTAACTATATTTGCGGTTACATAAACCGGAATAGAAAGGAATCTATATACATCTTCAAATGTGATAACGAGGTTTTTTTTTTTTGTTTTTTTGCTCAAATGTGATAACAAAGTTACACATGCACATGTTTAAAAGTAAAAACAAACACACACACACACAAAACACGGCAAAAACCACCACAAACACTACAAGAAAACTGCAAAATAGCGTCGAAATTTAGCGTCGAAATTGCGTCGAAATTGTGTCAATATACATATTCGACGCTAATTCGACGCTAAATCGACGCTAAATAGCATCGAATTAGCGTCGAAATTTCTAAATTCGACGCTAATTCGATGCTAATGTTGCATCGAATTAGCGTCGAGTACGTAGCGTCGAATATAGCGTCAAATTTGCCTCAAATTAGTAGGTAGGAGACTCATTAAAAACGAGTTTACCTACCTGGGTACAAAATCGACGCCAATTCGATGCAAAATCGACACTAAGGTATTCGACGCTAAATCGATGCTAAATATTCGATGCAAATTCGTTGCTAAATCGCTGCTAAATTCTCATATATATACTGAACCCCCCACACCGTTTCAATCAGTCCACCAGTTTTTAAAAAAAAAAAATTCGAAAAAAAAAATTTTTTTACAAAGTTTTGAAAAGAAAAAAATTTGAAAAACAATTTTTTTTTTTCAAAACTTAGAAAAAAATGGGGGATATATACGAACTCCGACGCTGGATGTATCAACGTAAAGATGCAAATGGAGGGCTTTCAGAAGAGTTCCTCAATGGCCTTCAAATTTTCATGGCTCAAGCGAGTAGTGTGCCTACAATTCAACGAACCGGAGTGATGGTGTGCCCGTGTCGGAAGTGCAAAAATTCGAGGACGCAGACAATTGATACAGTTGGTACGCATTTATTTAATAGAGGGTTTACACCTGAATATTATGTTTGGTTTTATCATGGAGAGGGATATGAAGATGAAACTTCGGGTAGTACTAGTTACCAACCTATGGATCAGGGTTATTCGAATGAGCAATTTGATCAGCATCAATTTGTTATAGAAAATGATCATGATGTCGGGTTAGAACATAATAGGTTCGAAGAAATGGTAACCGATGCATTTCCTGGAGTTATGTCTACTCCTGATGTTGCTGAGGAACCCAATGTAGATGCCAAAAAATTCTATGATATGCTTGATTCTGCAAACCAACCAATCTATGAAGGTTGTAGGGAAGGTCTGTCTAAATTATCATTGGCATCTAGGATGATGACAATAAAGTCTGATCATAATCAATCTCAGAGTTGCATGGATGATTGGGCAGCTCTTCTAAAAGAATATTTGCCAGAGGGTAATCAAGCTGCTGAGTCATACTACGACATACAAAAACTAGTATCTAGTTTAGGATTGCCTTCGCAGACGATAGATGTTTGCATTGACAATTGCATGATATTTTGGAAAGATGATGAAAATCTGCAGGAATGTCGATTTTGCCACAAACCAAGATTTAAGCCCCAAGGAGCTGGTAGAAGTAAAGTGCCGTTCCAGAAAATGTGGTACCTGCCCATAACAGATAGGCTACAAAGGCTATACCATTCGGAACGAACAGCTGCATCAATGAGGTGGCATGCAGAACATTCAACTACTGAAGGAGAAGTTCATCATCCTTCTGATGCAAAAGCTTGGAAACACTTCAACTCGGTACACTCTAATTTTGCTAAAGAGAAGCGTAATGTTTATCTTGGCCTATGTACAGATGGTTTTAGTCCGTTCGGTATGTCTGGCAGGCAATATTCTTTGTGGCCGGTTATATTGACTCCTTATAACTTTCCGCCTGATATGTGCATGCAGAGGGAATTTTTATTTTTGAGTATTTTAGTCCCTGGTCCGAAGCATCCAAGAAGATCAATTGATGTGTTTTTACAGCCGCTGATTGACGAGTTGAATTTGTTGTGGTCTCATGGGGTTCGTACATTTGATTACTCCAGGAAAAATAATTTTACCATGCGAGCTGTGCTTATGTGGACGATAAGCGATTTTCCAGCGTACGGAATGTTATCTGGTTGGACAACACATGGTAGGTTATCATGTCCGTATTGCCAAAATGAAACAGATGCATTCCAACTTAAAAATGGTAGAAAATCTTGTTGGTTTGATTGTCACCGGAGGTTTCTCCCTATGAACCATCCGTACCGGGGGAATAGAAGACTATTCACAAAGGGCAAACGTGTACGTATCCCCCCACCTCCATATCTTTCAGGAGAGCAAATTGAAGGTCAACTTGATTATTGGGGAGCTCAGGACACAGCAAAACGTGGAGGTAACTGGCTTAACATCCCGACCAATCTCCCAGATGGATACCTTGTCGAACATAATTGGCATAAGAAGAGCATTTTCTGGGATCTACCGTACTAGAAGGATCATCTATTGCGCCACAATCTTGATGTCATGCACATTGAGAAAAACTTTTTCGATAACATCATGCATACCATCTTAAACGTTTCAGGCAGGTCTAAAGACAACGTGAAGTCTAGATTGGATTTGCCTCTTATATGCTCTAGATTTGAGTTACATCTCACGGGAGATGGTAGAGCTCCTGTCCCTATCTTTAGATTATCAAACGAAGGCAAATCAACATTCTTCAACTGGGTTTCCACCGACGTAAAGTTTCCAGATGGATACGTGTCAAAACTCTCTAAGTCGGTAGAGCAAGGGAAAAAATTTTCTGGCATGAAGAGTCATGATTGTCATGTGTTTATGCAGAGATTATTGCCTTTCGCCTTTGCAGAGCTTTTGCCAACGAACGTGCATGAATCACTTGCAGGTATAATTTTTATGATGATATATAAATATCTAAACACATGATGTGTGAAAAAGTATATTTATTTTTTTGATGATATTGAACTTCGGTTTTAGGTGTTGGAGCATTTTTTCGAGATCTGTGTGTGCGAACTCTGACTGAGGATGGAATTCAACAACTAAAATATAACATCCCAATACTGTTGTGCAACTTAGAGAAGATATTTCCTCCATCTTTCTTTGATGTTATGGAGCATCTTCCTGTCCATCTTCCTCACGAAGCCGATTTAGGAGGGCCCGTTCAATTTCGTTGGATGTATCCTTTCGAGAGATTCATGAAACACTTAAAAGGAAAGGCAAAAAACCTGGCTAGGGTTGAGGGATCAATTGTTGCGGGAAGTTTAACCGAAGAAACCTCTCATTTCAGCTCATATTACTTCTCTCCCACTGTCCGGACACGAAAAAGAGCTCCACGTAGGTACGACGATGGTGGCATCGCGCAATCGTATCCGGTTTCAGATGTCCCAGATATATTTTGTGCAGTTGGTAGGCATGCCGGAATCACAAGAGAAGAAGATTGGTTCTCATACGAAGACTACAATTGTGCACACACATATATTCTCTTACAATGCGATGAAGTTACCCCATTTTTGAGGTACATATTATAATTACCAACTACGGCCTGATGTCAAAAGGGTTATGCTTTGAAAATATTTATTATAACTATATTTTCTTGTAGTGAATTCATTCGCCAAGTTGCCGAGGCTTTCCCAAATGCATCCGCCGATGAGATTGAAAAACGTAAAGATCTCCACTTTGCTAAATGGTTGAAAACTCAAGTAAGTTAAAAACAAAATTATATATATCTACTTTAATTCCATTAAAACCTATATATACAATTTGTGTTTATTATATATTTACAATATGTATACTGTATTTGCCAGGTTGATTATGGAGACACGTCGTACCCTGTATGGTTTAGAGAGTTGATCCAAGGTCCATTGGGAAAAGTTACGTCATCTCCAATGTATTTTACACGAGGTTATGTGTTTCATACGTTCCAACGTGGAAAAAACAGAACAACTGCGAACTATGGTGTGGTGGTTCGAGCGGGGGACACGGATTTTTATGGCATTATACAAGACATTATTCAAGTGCAATTCCCTGGTTTGGTTAACTTAAAGTGCACCCTTTTGAAATGCGAGTGGTTTGATCCAGTTGTCGGGCGAGGGATTCGAGTAGGAAAGTTTGGTGTCATCGATGTTAACGGATCTCGTTCTTATGCAAAGTACGATCCATTTGTCCTTGCATCACAAGCGGATCAAGTTTGTTTCATACCATATCCACGTGTCAGAAAAACAGGGATTTCATGGTTATCTGTGCTTAAAATAGCTCCCAGAGGAATGATAGTTGAATCCGATGACGCTCCTATGCAATATGAAGCTGCCGTGGATATAACAACTCCAGAACAAGATATAGACAACATCATTCTTATAGATCCGCAAAATCGAGAAGCTGAAATTCTTTCGGAGGCTACTGATGCAGAAAACCCGGAAGACGAGTTCGCAAACGAGAGTGACGATAATACCGATGAGAATGACGATGACTCAAATGACGATTCGGAGTGAAGGATATACATGTGTTTTATTTGGATTTTTGTTTTTATTTCATTTGTTTCGGATAACATTAATTTGTTATTATACTATATTTTCTATTATTTTAAGTTTTTTTTAAAAAAAATTAAGCTGAATTGCGTCGAATTAGCGTCGACTGAGATGAATTCGACGCTAAATCGATGCTATTTAGCGTCGTTTTTGCATCGGATAATAAAAATTCGACACCTTCTCCATTCTATATCCTAAACCCAAAAAAAAAAATGTTTAGCTTTAGCGTCGAATTAGCATCGAATTAGATGAATTCGACGCTAAATTGACGCTAAATAGCATCGATTTAGCGTCGAATTCATCTGATTCGATGCTAATTCGACGCTAAATCTAACAAATTATGTGTTTTTGGGGTTTAGGGTATAGAATGAATAATGTGTCGATTTTTTATTATCCGATGCAAAAACGACGCTAAATCTTGGTTTTTTATTATCCGATGCAAAAACGACGCTAAATTTTGGTTTAACCGATTGCGGCAAACCAAAATTTTTCATACTGGTTTTGGTTTACCGCGGTTTTGGTTAAATTTTTTAGTTTAGCGTCGAATTAGCGTTGAATCAGATGAATTCGACGCAAATTCGACGCTAAATTAAAAAAATTTAACCAAAAACCGCGTAAACTTTTATTTTGCGTGGGAATCCGGAAAAATTTGACGCTATTTCGACGCTAATTAGCGTCGAAATAGCGTCGCAATAGCGTCGGCTAGCGTAATAAAACTCAGAACCAGACTTCTTCTTCTTCCTCATTTCCGATTTCTTCTCCTCCCTCTCTCTCTCTCTCCGGCGACGCCGCCATCTTCCCCCGACGAACAGGAATCCTACGTCTCTCTCTCTCTCTCTCTCTCTCTCTCTCTCTCTCTCTCTTTCTCTCTCTCTCCCCGCCGACGCTCTCTCTCTCCCCGCCGACGCTCTCTCTCTCCCTCTCTCCCGCCGCCATCTCCTCTCTCTCTCTCCGGCGAGCTCCCTTTCTCCCTCTCTTCCGCCGCCGGCAAACCTCACATCGGACATGGTATATATATTTTTTTTTTTGTGTTAATTTTATGTTATATTTGATTTAGTAATTTGTAGAAAATAGAATAGATTTTTAGGAATTTGAATGGATTTTTAGAAATTAAATTGGATTTTTAGGAATTGAAATGGATTTGTAGTAAATAGAATAGATTTTTAGGAATTTAAAATGGATTTGTAGAAATTAAATTGGATTTGTAGTAAATAGAAGAGATTTTTAGAAATTTGAATGGATTTGTAGAAATTAAATTGGATTTTTAGGAATTGAAATGCATTTGTAGTAAATAGAATAGATTTTTATGAATTTGTAGAAATTAAATTGGATTTTTAGGAATTGAAATGCATTTGTAGTAAATAGAATTTGTGTGTTTGTATTTATAAAATTTATAAATTCATGAGTTTATGAAAATTATTAATAAACGAATTTTAGAATTTTAATTTTTCAAAACATATATATTTGTGTAAAATATAATAAAAATCATTTGATCTATAATTTAAAAATGTAAATAAATATTAGTTTTAAATAAAAACGAATTTATGTTTTAATTTTACATTTATACTTTATAATTATGAACTTATAAAAATAAATGTTTGAAGTTAAAATAACAAAACAAGTTTACAAATTATGTTCATATTTATATACAAAATTTAAATTTTTTTAGCATTTTAGGAATTATTTTTATAAATTTAATATTTATTTATGAATTTATATGTTTTCTATTTTTATTTATTAATTTTTTTTTTATATAGGCGGATCGACCACCTTCCTACGGACAGTTATTTGGCGAGGATGCTACGATTCCTGGATATGATGGTCGTCGCGGATCAGGATCAGTGTCGGGTTCGCAAGCTGCGACATATCGTCCACGACCTCCACCACGAGGTCCATCACGAGTTGCACCACGAGCTCCGCCACCGCCACCGCCACCGCCTCAGCCAGAGCCAGAGACACAGACAGAAGAAGACGCAGCAGACCCTTCTGATGACCACCAAGAGCCGCCACCGGCAAACGTGCCTCTCTTGATGCGGATTACCGAGCTTCTCCGCCAACCTGGACGAGAGACACGGGTTAGGACTCTCCATCCGATGAGGCCTCCTGGTACATTATGGTATGATTATATCTTTTACAATATTACTAATATTGGTTATTTAATTTTAATTACAAATTATAATTAGATCATTGTAAATTCTTGTTTAACAGGTTTAGCGATAACAAGGTATCGCGTTCGGTCACCAAGGCCATCGCGGCCTATTTCACTATGCCCCATGCTAATTGGAGCAAGACGCCGCAGCATGTGCGGGATATTTGGTTCGAATCATGGGCGGTAATTCTTTTTTAATATTTATTTTTAATTATTATAAAATTTTATTTTAAATATATTCATAATATTATTCGTATTTTTGTAGCAAGGGTGGCATTGGGAAGAAGCTCGTACGTTCGAAGTGCGAGCAGAGTTCGAGCGTAAGGCGCTTAAGCGTCTCAACGGTTACGTCGGTAACTTGAAGAAGGCGTGGCGCGCGAAAGGCGATGAGGCGAAGCCGCTAGGGATGGATCCCGATGTTTGGTCGGGTTTAGTGCAGTTCTGGGAGGATCCCCATTCGGTGATTAAATCGGGGAAGTGTTCTGTAGCCCGTCTCACGCCTGTGGCCGAAGGAGATGGACCTTCAAAGCATTGTGCGGGTCAAACATCGTACGCCACAGTACGACTGGATATGGTAATTTATTTGATTTCTTTGTATTTTAAATATTTATATAATTTATATTTAAGTTTTATTTACGTTTATTTTTGTTTAACAGGCTGATGGCGGTGATCTTCCTCCGATGGTTAAAGTGATGGAGAAAACTCATCGGAGGAAGGATGGAACGTTTGTTACCGCTCAAGCGGAACGAACGTTCCACGAGTACAACGCACGACTGGCAGAGCTAGACGAATCTGTGCAGTCTACGATGGGTGTCCAAGATTTGGATCGACTTTACGAAGAGGTAATTTTTTAGATTTTCTTAATATATTTAATTAAAATTATTTTTTATTACAATTTTATTGTATAACATTTTTATTTTATAGGTTGCACCGAAGAAGAGAGGACGAACGATGGGTGTTGGATCCATCAGAGATGTCCCAGCAGCTTGTTCGTCGGCTCAATATTCTTACACCGCGGGTCCGTCTCAGCCACAATTGACCAAGCAGTTGGAAACTGCTAATTCTAGGATTTCGCAGCTAGAGACTAACCTTTCGGCGATGACCAGTCTCTTCAACATCATTGCAGTGGATAATCCGACATTAGCAACTGCTTTGCAAGGGCTTCAGTTTCCTCCACCGCCTCCTCCACCTGACGGTCCTACGCAATTCGAGCAAGAATCCGAAGAGATGATCCGGGAAGATGTCATCAACCTAAGGACCCAACAACAAGAGTAGATTAGGATTTTTATTTCCTTTGTATCGCATATTTTGTTTTATAATATTTTTAATTTTTTAATATATTTTAATATATTTTTAATATATTTTTATAAAAATTTTCATTTTTTTAAAAAAAATAAAATCATAATCGACGCTAAATCGATGCTATTTAGCGTCGATTTATTGCATCGAAATACTTTGACGCTAAATCGATGCTAAATAGCGTCGAATTAGCGTCGATATGTTGCATCGACACACTGTGACGCTAATTCGACGCTAATTAGCATCGATTTAGCGTCGAATTATTAGCGTCGAATTAGCGTCGAATTTGGTTTCGACGCAAAATTAGCGTCGATTTAGCGTCGAAATATTATTAGCGTCGAGGGTTTAGCGTCGAAATCATTTTCGACGCTAATTTGACGCTAAGTGTTGTTAGCGTCGAATTCCGCTGACGCTAAATGTCTGTTTTCTTGTAGTGAAACAAAAATATTACAAGAATTTGTCTAACCGGATTATTAAAGTAAAACATTTTTTAGGTTTTTACTGATTAACTTTTAGCAAACACAAAACATTTGATTAAAACTCTTTATCATATTATCTGTTGAATACACAACATGGCAATTTGGAACTCTAATTCTTTTTGGTCTCCTTAAAATAGCTCAAATTAAGACCACTAACAAAAATGATCTCCTTTAACCATCTCGGGTCACTTATGCTTGTACTGTTTATAAAATGTTCATTTCCTTAAATCTGTTATTAAATACTATTATGTTGACTTGCAAAGAGAGTTTTATATGCTTGTTTAATCAATTCACTTGGCCTAATATTTGAATGTGCTTTGGAGAAAATGTTGATGAGCAAACGAGGTTTTATTGAATCAATATTAGTTGTTTGAGAAACCAAGATTAAAGAATACCTATCTTTATTGTTTAAGAAAACTCTCTCAAAAACTTAAGCTCTCAATCTCTCAAAAACTCATAAGTTATGTCACAATTTTGACATCTCCTTATATAAGAAAACTCTAGGTTAATTCCTAAAAAAGAATAACTTACATATTAGATAATCTCCTAAATATATATATTTTCCTAATCTCTTTAACAACCATAACTCGGTAAGATTAGGATAGCTTATGACTCAAGCTTTCTTCAAGCTTATCTCAACATTCTCCCCCTTAAGCTTGAACCCTTCATTCGACACGTCTTGAATCCCAACAAGATCCCTCATCTCCTTGAACTTGATTCTCCCAAGCGCTTTTGTTAAAATGTCAGCCTTTTGCATATCTCCAGGAACGTGCTCAACCTCCACTTGTTCGTTCTCAACACACTCTCTTATAAAGTGATACCTTCGGTGAATGTGTTTGCTTCGTCCATGAAACACATGATTCTTTGTAAGAGCTATTGTGGACTTGTTATCAATTTGGATTATTACCTTCTCACACGGTTTGTCGACGATCTCTCCAAGAAGTTCTTGTAGCCAAATTGCCTGCTTAGCCGCTTTAGTAGCTGCCATGAATTCGGCTTCACAAGAAGGCAGAGCCGCAGTTTCTTGCTTTTGCGAGCACCACGTGACCGGATAATCATTAAGATAGAAAATATGACCAGTCGTGCTCCTTCCATCATCCACATCCATATTGTGACTGCTATCACTGTATCCTACTAGTTCCGTCTTCTTAGCCCTTTTGAATGTAAGACCATGAAAAAGAGTACCTTGAAGATACCTTAATACATGTTTTAAAGCAGCTCCATGAGACTCTTTAGGTTCTTGCATGTATCTGCTTAAAACTCCAACACAATAAGAAAGATCAGGTCATGTGTGAATCAAGTACCGTAAGCAACCAATATTTCTTCGATACTCTTTCTCGTCTATACTTTGTTCCTCTAGTGCTTTGGAGAGTTTCAATCCTGAGTCCATTGGTATATGCACGGCGTTACATCCTTCTAAACCTACCTCCACTAGAATCTTCTTTGCATATCTCTCTTGTTTTAAAGTAATTCCTCCTTCATGTTGAGTTACTTCAATACCAAGATAGTAAGTCAACTTTCCGAGATCACTCATCTCAAACATTGCTGACATTACTCTTTTGAACTCAAGAATAACTTCAAGACTTGATCCTGTAACAAGGAGATCATCCACATATACAACAACAAGAAGAAGATGTCCCTTTTCTTGTTTCCGATACAAGGAGGGCTCCTTTGAGCACTTCACAAACTTTAACTCTCCGAGAATTGAATTGAGTTTATCATTCCACGCCCTAGGTACTTGTCTCAGCCCGTAAAGTGCTTTATCCAACTTATACACTTTGCTCTCAGTTCCTTTAGTCACATATCCCTCCGGCTGAGTAACATAGACCTCCTCCTTTAAGTCTCCATGAAGCAACGCGGTTTTTACATCTAAATAATGAACTTCCCAACCGTATGAAGTCGCTAGAACAATAATAAACCTTACCGTTTCTATGTGAGCCACCGGAGCAAACACTTCTTCAAAGTCTATCCCATATCTTTGTACATACCCTTGCTACTAGCCTCGCTTTGTGCTTGTTTATGCTTCCATCGGAGTTGCGTTTGATTTTAAAAACCCACTTCAACCTGATTGCTTTTGCACCAGCTGGAAGATCAACCAAGTTCCAAATATTATTCTTGACTATTAAACATATCTCTTCTTGACAAGCATCTCTCCATACTTTTTCGACTTTTGCCTCATCATAATCCCATGGTTCTTCATTAACCATCAACAAAAGTCGCTCATATTCGAACTCAGCAAGCAATATGTAATCTTTCAAATAACTCGGTCTAACACTTGGTCTTGTTGACCTTCTTAACTGTGGTTGACTTTGATCTTCCTCCTCGTCATATTCTTCTTCAATGTCCTCTACGACGATCTCATCTCTATGATGATCTACTCCGGCTTCTATTGTTTCTTTACGTCCCTCACTAACGTCGTTATTTCCAAATTCTCCAAAAGAAAGCTTAAAGTTTCCCGACTCATCCTCAACTTCTACATTTGAGCAGTTCCACTTCCAACTCTTGCTTTCATCAAACACAACATCTCTGCTAACTACAATCTTCGGCTCATCGGATCGAACAATCTATAGGCTTTTGATCCCGGCTCAATTCCAAGGTGTACCAAAGTACGAGATCTATCATCTAACTTCCTAAGATGTATAGCATTTGTTTTAGCGTATCCAATGCATCCAAATACGCGTAAATGCCCAATATTGGGTTTCTTGCCCTTTAAGGCTTCTGAGGCTTCTGCAACTCGATTAATGAGATAAGTGGCATGTCTTACTTCTTCCCCCCAAAGATAATTTGGCACACTCATATGTTTGAGAATGCTTATGGTCATCTCCATGAGAGTCCTATTTCTCCTTTCAACCACCCCATTTTGTTGTGGAGAATAAGGATCCGTCAAATGTCTTCTTATCCCATACTCTTCGTAAAAAATTTAAAACTCTTGCGAGGTAAACTCACCGTCCCTATCCGTTCGAAATGTCTTTATCACAACTCCCGTTTCTTGTTCGATCATCACCTTGAACTTCTTAAATTTTTCAAAAGCTTCTCCTTTCTCTTTCAAGAGAATCGACCACATGTAGCGAGAATGATCATCGATGAGTACAAAAATGTACCTATTTTTTGCTGCAGTAGGTGGTGAGATGGGTCCACAAAGATCTCCATGCACGAGCTCAAGAATCTTCTCCGCACGGTAAGAGGTTTCTTGAGGAAAAATTTGTCTTGCTTGTTTTCCAAGTAAGCATGATATGCACGTCTCTTTCTCAATAACCAGTTTAGGTACTCCAGTGACTAGTTCTTTGCTTACCATTGCTTTCATTGAACCGATTCCAATGTGTCCTAGCTTTGCATGCCACTTTGTTGAGATGCTTTGTGTTGCGAGCTGTAGACATTTATCATCAACTTTCTCCATGATAACCTTGTACAATCGGTTCTTTGATCTATTAGCTCGTGCAATCAAGTTGCCACTTTTGTCATGCAGTGTGAGATAGTCTTCTCGCATTCGAACATCACATCCGGATTCAGTTGCTTGTCCCAAACTAATAATGTTGCTTCTTAACTCCGGTATAAAGTAGACATCGGCTAGGATTTTCTTATCTCCACTTTTGGTGATAAAGAGTATGGAACCTTTTCCCTTAATATCTATACGAGAATCGTCTCCGAACCTCACCTTTCCTGTGATTGACTTATCAATGAATTTGAAATAATCACGGTTTCCCGTCATGTGATTACTTGCCCCGTTATCCAAGTACCAGACATTATCTCCATCTCCACAAGCTTCAAAGTCCTTTCGTATTATCTTCCTTTCATTGAGATATACTACTTCACTCCCATCATTGATGCACATCACTTCATGCATCATGAGTTTGTCGGTTTCTTGAGTATCGGTGTTCCCATTCTCTTGAGCTTCTTGCAATTTAAGTAGCCGATCCAGACAGCTTGAGGCGTAGTGTCCGAGTTTATCACACCGGAAGCACTCTACCTTTGATGTATCTCTTGGTTTATTAAAACGTCCATGACCTATTCTCTACTATAGAATCTTCCTCCTCGGCCTCTTCCTCTATAATCACCACCGAAGCTTCGATGATACTGAGGAGGTTGAGATTTCATATTAGCATACATCAATTTATTTTGCTCTTCTTTGATGTCTTCATAATCTGCAACATGCTCTTCATATGCTTTCATGCGACCTATTATATCTTTGAAGCTTGTACTGTTGAAATCAAACACTTGTCGAGGGAAGTTACTATGTGTATGTACTTCTTTCGAGGAAGACCCGACAAAAACTTCTTAACCAATTTAGGTTCTTCTATTTCTTCTCCTAAAGCCAACGATTTTGATGAGATCTCCGATAACTTACCAACAAAATCATCGATTTGTTCGGTGTCTTTCATCTTGATCCGATCAAACTCAGCCATAAGTGTTTGTAGTCTCGCTTCTCTGACTCTTTCGGCTCCTAGATGTCTTGATTTAATAGCTTCCCACACTTCTTTTGTCGTGCTTAGATCTCCAACTTGGAGAATAAGAGCTTCGGGGATCGATTGAAAGATTAGGGCTATGGCCATATCGTTTTTATCACCGTCGTTCTTCCCTGTCTCTACAACCTCCAAAGCTTTGTGTACTTTGAGTAAAATCTTCATCCTCATAGACCATACCGTATGATTCGATGAGTTTAGCATGAGACACTTGATGGAAGAGGATCCTCCCCCTTCTTTTGTCTTCTCCATTGTTGTCTCGCTATCCTCTGTTTTAGTCATCGATTCGTTCTCCTTACTTCCTCATGATCGTCGCAAAGCTCTGATACCAAATATTGAATCAATATTAGTTGTTTGAGAAACCAAGATTAAAGAATACCTCTCTTTATTGCTTAAGAAAACTTTCTCCGAAACTTAAGCTCTCAATCTCTCAAAAACTCATAAGTTATGTCACAACTTTGACATCTCCTTATATAAGAAAACTCTAGGTTAATTCCTAAAAAAAAGATAACTTACATATTTAGATAATCTTCTAAATATGTATCTTTTCCTAATCTCTTTAATAACCATAACTCGGTAAGATTACGATAGCTTATGACTCAAGCTTTCTTCAAGTTTATCTCAACAGGTTTAGCTCTCCAATACATCTAATCCTACGTCGACACGTGTCCAACATTTTCCCACTCTTGATGCGACTCATTTCTCTCTTTTTGTGGTCTTTTTCTTTTTTCAGGAAAAAAAAACCTCAAAATTAAAAACACGAAAAAGCCAGAAAAAAAAAAAGTTATTGGGAAAAAGTACCATCAATAGTTTACTAATCTCTGACCAAAATACCCTCGTCTAATGCCTATATAAAAGGGCCTCCAACAATGCAATTCTTCCCTTTTCCCCTTCTAGCTCACTTGGCGAGAAAAACAAAAATTTTTTTTTTTTTTTTGTTAAGCATAATTAAACCATGATGTCTACTATTTCTCCGGTTTTCTCATCTGAACCGGGTCTAGTAACCCCTGTCCCAGCTTTCGAAACCGGATTCACTCCATTGGACATTTCACACCTCTTTACGGTCTTCGGCTCATCAATGGATCTAATACCGGACTACGTAAACCCTGGTCGGGTAAACCGGACTGGTTTAGACGTTTCTCCAACGGAGAATACCGATGATCGGAGAAAGAAACGGAAATTATCGAACCGGGAATCGGCTAGGCGGTCAAGGGTGAAGAAACAAAAGTACTTGGAGGAGTTGAGTATTCAGCTAAACCAGCTCAAGATTGAAAACCGGGAATTGGCGAACCAGTTTCGGTACGTTTTATACCATTGTCAACGAACAAAAACGGAGAATGATCTTCTACGTTTGGAGCACCGTATTCTCCAAGATAAGCTGTTGAATCTCAGACAAATTTTGATGTTTCTTCATATCGAAAGGAGCTCAAACTGTGCCAGGTGGCCTTGCGATAACGGTACTGTTGTTACGGTCCAACATGATCCATCGAATATAACAAATCATGTTATAGTTTGAGATTTTTTGAATTTGCTTCAGAGGTCGTTTCGAGATAAAACGAGAACACCTTTGTAAAAAATTATTATAAATGCATGGATGTCTTAACGTTAGCATATTAACTTTTATTTTCTTATATTATTCTCCATTTGATTGCAAAATTAATAGTTATATTTACGTGTTTAAAGTTTTAACTAAGAAAAGGGTTTCTGGCAGAATTTGTCGAGAACCTTTTTCCACATGTTTTCTTTTAACTTTGTTGAATATACCTTACTTTTTTTTAATCATGATAGTTTCAAGAAACAGCACTAATAATATAGATCATAGTGATTTGAAATATTTGTAAGTCATATAAAGTTCTGAAGATCATTCATATTGCATTAACGTCTCGTCAAATTTTGATCATATAGACTCTTAATTAAGTAGCCATATATAGATTAGTGACAAAAAAAGAGAGAGAATGTAGTAACATGAGTAGCCATATTCCATGCATAAATTCCAAAGCGTCACACAATAAACATTGATTTGTGTTTTATAGTATAAGATTCCAATACAGCTTTCTAATTATAAAAATTAAAAAACTATCCGTGGACAGAAAAGGAATTGACTGGCGCGTTAGTCGACAAAATAGTTGGGTCTCTGGATCCTAATATGTAAATTTGTCCTAATTAAATAATATTTGAGGAGGTCAAATTAAAATGCTCGTAAAGAGGTCGACTATCTTCTCGGCAATCTTAATCACCCCAATCTCATTATACCTTTGATAAAGTATAATATAAACTCCTGCTTTGGTCTTTCTTATTGGGTTTAATGCTTTTCATAATGAGCTTTGTAGCAATATATCGATTTTAAACGTAAACAGATTTCGAATATGATTTATGTATGGGAAGTTTACAAAAAATACCATTTTAGATAAATTTTTTACAAAAAATACCATAAATCTGATGGCTTGTTGAAAATACCACAATTCACTATTTGAAAGATTTGGAATGACGGATTTGCCCTTGGTGATGAGTAACATTAAAGTTTTTGTCCACCACTACCACCACTTGTCCACCGTCTCCCTCACCGTCCTCCGTCGCTGTCTGGTTTTATCCACCACCGCCACCACTTGTTCACCGCCTCCGGCACTGTCCTCCGTCGCTGTCTCCATATATGTCCTTCGTCACTGTCTCCATTTATGTCCTTCGTCACTGTCTCCGTTTTCGTCATTCGTCGCAACCACCGTCTTTGTCACTGTCTTCCGTCACTGTCACTGTCACTGTTTACGTTCTCCGTTACTGTCTCTATCCTCCATCGATGTCTCCGTTTTCGTCCTCCGTTGCAACCACCGTCTTTGTCACAATCCTCCGTCGCAACCACCTTCTCCGTCATTGTCCTTCGTTGTTTTGTCCTTCTTCGCTGTTTCTGTTTATGTCCACAGTCTCCGTCTTCTTCACCGTCTCGTTTCAATCAACACCACCACCATCCTCCATCTTCGAAGAGAGAGAGATGGTTTTCCAAAAAAAGAAAAAAAAAATAAAGTGTGGATAATGAATGTGTGGAAGAGATGTATGGGGTAAAAATGTCATTTTGCTTGCACTAAAAAACAAAATTGTGGCATTTTTTTGTAAAGAATAAAGATAATGGCATATTTTGTAAATAATTTTGGAAATAATAGCATATTTTATAATATTCACTTTATGTATTTCGGTCTATCTAAGTAAGCCACTAAAAGAAAAATAAAATCAGTATAAAATTTGTAAGATGACAAAAAAAAATTCACTATATGTTTACATGGTACGAAATTTGATATATAGGCGATTAATAATAATGTTAGGTTCATGATAATGATCGTTTGATGACCAAATAGGTCCATTAGCTAACCGCACTTAATTAAGGCATGTACTAATCACACTTAATTAAACCCTAATTAGCTAAATCATATATCATTAATAAATTTCTATTGATTGCATGTATGTATATATATGTTCAATGTTGATTCAGGTATTCGACAATATATTTGTATTCGGAAAAGGGTCGGAAATTCCCGTTAATTGATGCTAACTCGGAATAGGTTAATTACGAATGATATTGTATGTGATAGAGAGGTCTTTGTGTCGAGCTTGGAAGATGTGAGATCGTTCGTCTCAAGATCGTTGGTTTCAAGACTGGATGTCGAGGTCGTTGAATCGGAGATCGGGCTGGATGCCGAGGGTATTTGAGGTCGGATCGTTCGTATGGGAAACTATGTTATTAATCAATCGAGCTTGATTAAGAGATTAAACTTATTGTGTTCGAGTAGGATTGTTTTTTTCTTTGAAGTACTCTTGTATTTTTCCTTATTCCAAAAAAAAGAAGATCCCCCACAACTCATGATTCAGTCCCCTATTTATACTAAACATAGAAAGGATTTAGTACTAGGTTTTCCTCGGGACCCGAGCCGAGGTCACTAACTGCTTGTTGCTGGGCTGGGCCTTTCCTTGGGCTTGGATTGTTGGTTGCTGGGGCCAACTCGTCGGACTCATTACCTCAGGGCCGAGCTCGTCGCGATTCTGTCTCCCGGGCCGAGTTCGTGGGCAATTCCGTCAGCTGGGCCTTGTTGGAAATGGACTTAAAAAATGACAATTGGTGGAGCCCATGCCCAACATTCAAGAGCGGAAGTTTTAGGCTCTCGCTAACCTTTGACGAGATATATGGAGACATGATAATCATAATTTCAATGTTATTTAATCAAAAGATTAAAATCAACACATACAACACCAAAGTTAAAATAGTATTGTTCCATTTTGTTTCAATAACGCATAAGGTTTTTAATTATAAAAACAACTAAAGTTGCCGCCATCATTTGATTTATATAAACAAAGATTACGGTGTTAATCATATAACACGTGTCCACACCACTCGTATTTATATACATAAAGGTATTAAAGTTTTTTTTTTTTTTGAAAAAAGGGCTAAAGGTATTAAAGTTCATTGTTTATTTTTCTCCCTTTTGCTCCCAATGTCGTCCACGATTTGACGTTGAGTCGGCCTGATTGTAAACATTAGCTAACCTTAACTTGTAAATAGAATAACAATCGTTACACTTTTTCTGGCTTGAACTTTGATGGTTGTGAATCTTGAGATATATATAACTATGGTTTCGTTTGCATTGAAATAATAACGGACTAAACAGCATGAAGAAATATAAATTTATAATTTAAATTAATTGACATTAAATAGATCGATGTATGTCTTTTATACATTAGTATTTGATTTCTACAAATCTTAATTATGAAAATATATGGACATAACATACATTAGTATTTGATTTCTACAAATCTTAATTATGAAAATATATGGACATAACAGATAGGGAACGAAATAAAAAGACCAAAAATAACAAATGTAAGCTCCAAATGACGATGTCCTCACGCCACGCGCTAAATATTAACAAAAATATATATTTATATATGTATAACTAACAAAAGTTTATATTGATACATATGTTTATATATATATTGTTACTACTATTTGTCCCGCACCACACATATCTCCTCACGCACCGTACTATTTACATTCGAAATCGTAGTTTATATAGATAAGAAACTGTTGTCAAAATAACAGAAAATATTGGTGATATCGAAGGAGTCTTACTAAAATTAGTATAGATATGGTAGGAACAATGAAAACATTCTATAGTAGTATCGATTTTTGAATCTTATATAATTGGATCTAAAGATTTGTATTATTAATTCACAAGTTTAATGAAAAAAAATTAGATATATGGTATTTTGTCTCAATTCCGATTCTCCTTTATTTGGTTAAACTTCTTCAGTTTACATTGGAATTTACAACATAAACGGAATCAGAATATACTCAACAACATTTCACTACATATGCTGAAGAATCTATCTCTTTCTTTTATTTTAATCTTTTCTTTTGTAATTGTTTTGGCCGTCTCTTTTTGTCTTTTGAGAAAGAAAAGATAAAAAAAGTGTAAATGAAAGTTTGATTTTGATCTTTAGACAACTTTAGATATTTTACTTCAGAGATTTTTGGAATCTTTTACATGATCTTGTAATTTGACGACAGATGAAAAATGAAGAACTAAAAAATTCAACAATTTAAAGACCCTTTTTATGTTTATGATAAGATATTTATTAATTATATTTTCGCATTTAAAAGCAAGAAAATATATAGAGAAGAGAATTCATATCTTGAATTGGTGAAGAAAATGTTGGAAAATCAAAACTATTCCCTAACACTAGGAGCTTTGCAAGAAACAAGTCTTTAGACTATTCTTCCCTTAGACACAACCTTATCACCGTCAATCTTGACATCACTTGAACACTTTCTGATTGCAATAGCAAAAGGATCATCTTCTTTGTCTCTTCTCTTTACTGTCTTTTTCCATTTCATTATACACGAATTTACTAACGAGGAAGACCTAACCAACTGTTTTGCTAACGGATATGGTGGTGGCAAAGGTAGCAATGTTGGTACCACCATTTTATTATCGATATTCGACGTCGAATCTAACTCTAACTCATCTTTAATTATTAGATAGCGACGATGAAACTTGAGGCGATGCTGACAAAAGCAATTTGTTTTCGTGAGAGAGCATGGTTCATTATGTGATTAGTGATCAAAATGGATGATAAGATTTGGAAAAATGAAGAATTTGATAGACTTGCGAACTATATATATATACGTATCTATCACACGGTTGTTACGTTTCGAGTGGGGTTGAGACATGATGAAGGGATGAACAATAGAAAAACATAATTAAGGAGGCATTTATGCTATTGAAATAAATTTTAGAAGGCATGCATGTCTGCATGGGCCGTTCTTGTTTACATGTCATACGAATGAGTAAATACATCATTTGTATAACTAATTAGAAGATCATCACTTTTAAAGAGAGCACATCCCATATTATAAGAATTCGACAACTAAGCAATAAACTTCAACAAAGATATGAATTTGAAATTTATTGACCATTGCAAAATTTGCAATTAACATTGCGGATTAGATATTGTATGGAATTATAGATATTAAAATCCAGTACACCTAATTGTAAACCAAAATAAAAAAAAAATCTAGATTTGTGATTAAGAACAAAGCCCAAGTGTCATATAACCGATTAATTTTACACCAACCTTTGCAAAAGTTATAAATAGGCTGAAAATGGGCTAAACAAGTAAAACCACGTCGAGTGATGATTATACGTATCCAACTACATTGTGTAAATGTCAAATAACTATACAAATATTTTTTTAACAGATTCTTCACCTCTAATTATATGGCATAAAAATTTTATTTTTATTTTGAGAAACTTAAGGTATGTTATACAAAAAAACCTCCATAAATTAATACTCTATAAATTTATAAATTTTCTTGATCCCGAGTTGGACCAATGTAAAAATTAACAAAATTCGATAAGATAATAAGATAATAACTTTTTCGAAACTCATATGTAAAATATAGTCCCAATAATAGTATAAATTAATAATCATATATAGTCATGCATATATAAATATAACTATGATAATATACTAAAATATGGCTTAAGAGAATTTTTTTTATTCACTTATTACATCAAAAAAAAATTATGATTGTTCTCTACAAAAAAAAATTAGTTAATAATTCTCTTTAAAAAAATTATGATTGTTCTCGACATAAAAAACTTGTGAAAAATTATAGACATGATAATTGATTCTTTACATATAACTCTTTCCAAATGTATCGTAATATATATCGTTTCTGACTTTATCATCAACATTAAGAATAGTAACCATGTTTTCCTCTAAATTTTGCACTTAATAACATGTATCATGTTAATATTCTATTGTGATAACTAAAAGTATAAATCATAATCTCAAGTTAATGCATATTATTTTTACAAATAAAATTAATTCAATTCTTTAATATAACATTGTTTATTTTTTTAAAAAGAATTATTACCTAAAACATATCTCTCTACAAATTAATAATTATTAATTTATCGATAAATTAATATTTCTCTAAATTAATAAAATTTTAAAGTCCCAATATTATTAATTTATAGAGGTTTTACTGTATAGCATTTTACATAAATTTTTGGAATTGTAGCAGATAATTAGAGACAGACATGAAATGGAAATCTCATAATGCTATTTTGAACGTCTTCAAATAAATTGACCTCAAATGACAGCTTTATCCTTTTCATGTTTTTTGCTTCATCTGATATAGTCTTCAGTTTACCTTTCTGTCATGAGCTATAGCACAACATAAAACTTGCTATCTTTCAAGTCTCTCACTGTGTAAAGAAAATCGAATTCGTTTGTTATAGTGACGAAATTCGTTGGTTCTTTGTGTTCAAGTATGTGGTTCTCCACCCAGTCCATCATTTCTGTAATCATTTGCTTGTCGGAGGTGATTTTTGACAAATCATGTAGTTCATGTGGCGTGTGCACGTACTTGGTATTTTATGTAGAGAAACTTTTCAAAATATTAGGAGTACTTAAGACGTTTTTATCACTAATATCAAGTTGACCACAAATTCTCTTTTTTTGCAGGGAGGTTTTGATTTACTATAAATGTAATCATCAAAAATTGTTGGTACATGACATGATTCATGACCTATGTTGGTGGTTTGGAAGAAGTTAGGAAAAGAAACCTTTATATGTATCATTGGTGTTTGGATAATATTTTCATCTGAATCCGACATGGCCCTCTATTTTCTAGTAGTAAGGATGCAACGTTCAAGTACACTGCTTTTGTTTTCAAATATTTGGGTATGCCTGAGCTGGTGTGGATGTATGCTACCATTCAATTATGCATTCAAGTTACAATGCAGCCGGATCAAAATGATGTCACTATGGTAAATTCTGTAAAAAATCTGTGTGAAAATCCTAGTGACTATAATCGAGTTGATGGGGTATAAGTCCGTAAGACTTAGAAAACACGTGTTACTGAATGGTTATGATGCAACATATCTTCAACCTAAGATAAATGTATAAATTACAACAATTAAACAACGAAAAAAAAATAACACGATGAAATTTAAAACATAAGCAAATATATGAATTTAAAATTTTATTGGTCATTGCAAATTGTAATTAGCATTATCTATTATTATATTTAAGAAGTCACTTTTCCTACGTGGCTTCTCTACAGCGAGTTTAAGACTTGGTCTGCCGAAAATACCATTAATGAATCTCAAAATCTATTCTTATATTTAAGAAGTCACTTTTCCTACGTGGCGTCTCTACAGCGAGTTTAAGACTTGGTCTGCCGAAAATACCATTGAATCTCAAAATTACACTCCTTGTCATTGAATAATTTTGAACCTAAAAACTCTAATTCGTTTGATTAAATTATTTATATCGGGTTTGAGCATGTTTTATCATAGCCCATAAATGTGAAATCCTAAATTGACGTAACCCTAACTCTATATATACATACATCGATCTCATTCATCTCTTCTCATGAAATATAGAGTCGTGTTTTGTGTTTTTAGGTTTTAGATTAGTTGTTCATCGTTCTTTCTTTTGTTTAATATTATTCATGAGTGTTCTTTCTTTTGTTTTATATTATTCATGAGTTTTATTATTAACATAGGTAATATGCTTTTATTCCTTCGACGATTCTGAATTTTTTTTTTGGGTTTTGTTTTGTTTTGCACGTATTTTCAAAGCGTATTGTTGGGGTATGTGCTAAAGCTTACGAGTTCGGTTCTTCAAATAGATCTTAGAGGTTTGAGATTTAATGGTTTGATTCAATGTGTTTTTTTGTCAAATCGTTTTAAATCTATAACAAGCGAATATGTCCGTCAAGCTCAATCATCGGTCGAGATGCCTCTCAAAACCTTCCGTACTCCTTCCGGTCACTATGTTCCTGAACAGGTTTTGATTTCTTCATTCTTTTCTCAATATATATATAGTCTCTCTTAACCTTATTTTTTTATATTGTTATGTTTTCTAGGTTCATTTAACGCAAGTAGATCACGATGGACGCGCAATGATCATCTCGTGGGTCACTAAATTGAATCTAGCCTGTTCTAACGTCGTTACTTACTAGATCGACGGTGATAGTTCTACCATCGGTAACAGTAGTGGCGTTAAGATGGCAAAAAAGAAAGTTCATGGTTCTACGTCTTTTTACAGATTCTATGACTATACGTCTGGTTTGTTAGATAATTCCTAAACATAAATAGAAAAAGGACTTATTCACTAATGGTGAGATTAGGATAAAAGTCTAGTTTCCTTTTTGTTAATGGAAAACAAGGGGTAGCTTGTTCCTATATATACAGAGGTCCATTGAGTTGTGTTCAATGAGACTTAGAGAGAATTGATTTAGTTTTTTGGTGAGATTTTCTAGATCAATAAAGAAGGTGTGTTCTTAATCTTTAAATTTTTGTTTAAACACTTTTATTTGGTATCAGAGCTCCCAGGTTATCGAGAGAAGGGTCGTGTGAGATCCTATTTCGCTGAAACTTGCGATACAAGTTAGTGTTTTTCTTCTTTAAAGGAAGAGAGAAAATATGGCAAACGCCATCGTTCCTGCGAGAGAGAGAGAGAGCCAAGTATTTCATCAATTCAATGTCCCATGCTCACTTCTGTAAACTACACGGTATGGGCTATGAGGATGAAAGTGGCGCTGAAAGTGCACAACGCTTGGGAGGCGATCGATCCGGGTGTAACGGATCCAGCCAAGAACAACGTTGCAACGGCTCTTCTATTTCAATCTATACCAGAAAGCTTGATTTTGCAGATTGGTGATCTAGATTCGGCTAAAGGCATATGGGAGGCAATTAAAAGTCGATATGTGGGCGTAGATCGAGTAAGGGAGGCAAGGCTTCAAACTCTTACTAAGGAATTCGAACATCTAAGCATGAAGGAATCAGAATCTATCGACGACTTTGCTGGGAGAATGTCTAGTCTAGCAGCAAAATCAACATCACTAGGTCAAGCCATTGAAGAGAACAAGATGGTGAAAAAGTTTCTTAATGGATTACCTAGGAACAAATATATCCTACTTGTTGCATCTTTAGAACAATCACTAGATCTCAACAACACGGGTTTTGAAGACATAGTGGGAAGATTGAAAGCTTATGAAGAACGTATAGGAGAGGACGACGAGAGAGATAATCAAAACAAACTCTTGTTGACAAACTCTTACTCACCGGGAACTAGAAGCGGTTTTAATGGGCATCGAGGACGAGGCCGTGGAAACCGTGGTGGAGGCAGAGGAAGAGGGCGTGTTAATCCTCAAGATAACGTTAACAAGACAGCACAAAACAACGAGAAGATAAAGAAGGATCATTCGAAGGTCGTGTGTTGGCGTTGCGATAAGTTGGGACACTTTGCAAATAAATGTCCGGAAAAGATTCAAACGGGACAAGAAGCTAACTTGGCACAAACAGAGGAGGCCGATGCGGCTCTGTATATGCATGAAATAGTTTACTTGCATGAGAAGAATCTTTTACCGAGCAAGTTCGAAGAAGAAAAAGACGAGCAAAGTATATGGTACTTAGACAACGGGGCCAGCAACCACATGACAGGGAAGAGGTCTTATTTTTCAGAACTAAATGAGAGTATAAGTGGAAAAGTGAAATTTGGAGATGAGTCGTGTGTTGACATCAAAGGAAAAGGGTCTATAATATTTCAAGCGAAATCTGGTGAACAAAGGATAATCCATGACATCTATTGGATACCGGATCTCAAGAGCAATATTATAAGCCTCGGACAAGCTACGGAAGTCGGTTGTGACGTGAGACTAAAGGACAATTACCTCACAGTTCATGACCAAAATGGAAAACTTTTGGTGAAGGTAACTCGATCCCCTAACCGTATGTACAAAATTCACTTAATCATAGGTACTCCCGTGAGTTTACTTACGAAGATGGATGATGAAACATGGCGTTGGCACGCTAGGCTTGGACATGTTAACTTTGAGACCATGAAAATTATGTCCACAAGAAAGCTAGCTCATGGATTGCCTAATTTCGGTGAGGAAAAAAGAATTTGTGAAAGCTGCCTTGTTGGGAAGCAAACTCGCCACCCGTTCCCACATTCAACAAAATTCAGATCAAGTCAGAAGTTAGAGCTAATTCATGGAGACTTGTGTGGCCCCATCACACCAGCTACTACCGCAAGAAATCGATACATCTTTGTATTGATTGACGATTTTTCTCTAGGTACATGTGGTCTATTTTGTTGAAAGAAAAACAGTGACGCTTTTGAAAAATTCAAAATATTCAAGAACATGGTGGAAAGCGAGTGTGGAATGAAGATTAAAATGTTTCGAACCGATAGGGGAGGTGAGTTTACTTCTATCGAATTCCAAACATTTTGTGAAATCAATGGCGAGACAACTTACGACCCCTTACACGCCACAACAAAACGGTGTGGTTGAAAGGCGTAACCCAACTTTATTGGGGATGACACGAAGTATACTAAAAACCATGGACATGCCGAATTTTATGTGGGGCGAAGCTATACGGCATTCAACATATTTGATCAACCGAGTAACCACTAAGGCGCTAAAGGACCAAACACCATATGAATTGTTCAAGGATCACAAGCCAAACCTAGAACATGTAAGGGTATTTGGATGCTTAGCATATGCAAGAGTGGAAAACATCAACTTGAAAAAGCTTGATAGTAGAACTCGTCCCTTGATACACCTCGGAACTGAACCTAGCTCCAAAGCTTACCCCCTATACGATCCTACAAACAAAAAAATTCATGTGAGCCGTGATGTGGTGTTCGATGAATCTAATGGCTGGAAGTGGAGTAACTTGCAAGGAGATAACTTTGGCAGTCCGGGTATGTTTAGTGTTGAGTGGAGAAACACTATAGAAGATGGAATAGGGCAAACTACCGCTGAAGGAAGGGAAGACTCGGTTGATGTTGGTGAGAACGTTCACTCTCCGGTCAGTTCACAAAGAAGCACCGGAGGAGTATCTAATTCCAATATGCATGAAGCTATACCACCAGAAACAGGTCTTGAAAACGAGATAGCCTTGAGACGTTCATCTCGTGAAAGAAGCATGCCCAAGAGACTTAATGATTATTTGTTGATGGCTGACTTAATTAGCGAAGAACTTCTATTAAGCATTGATGGTGAACCAAGTTCTTACCTAGAAGCAAAAGCCATCAAAGAATGGATGGAGGCAATGTGTGCCGAGCTGGAATCAATAAACAAAAACAGTACGTGGGAGTTAGTCAACAAACCGAGCGATATCAAACCGATAGGCTTGAAGTGGATATTCAAGATCAAGAAAAATTCTGATGGGAGTATCAACAAGCATAAGGCTCGACTTGTGGCTAAGGGATATGTTCAAAAACATGGAATAGACTTTGATGAAGTATATGCGCCGGTAGCTCGAATCGAAACAATAAGGTTCTTGTTTGCCTTGGCCGCTACAAGTGGATGGGAAATTCATCACCTCGACGTCAAGACCGCGTTCTTACATGGAGAGTTGAAAGAACTAGTCTATGTTTATCAACCAGATGGATTTGAGAAAAAGGGTGAAGAACAAAAGGTCTACAAGCTTCACAAAGCACTATACGGACTTAGGCAAGCTCCAAGAGCTTGGAACACCAAGCTCGACCAAATTCTCAAGAGCATGAAGTTTGTGAAGTGTTCTAAAGAACAATCAGTCTACCGTAAAACAGAGCACGACCAAGAACTCATCGTGGCTGTCTACGTCGATGACTTGTTCGTCACGGGAACTTCATTGAAGGTTATACACGAATTCAAAAGGGGAATGTCTACAAAATTCGAAATGTCTGATTTAGGTAAGCTCACTTATTACCTCGGGATTGAAGTTTCACAAGGCATTAATGGTATAACTCTCAAACAACAGAGTTATGCGGAGAAGATACTTAATGAAGCTGCTATGGAAACGTGTAATAAGACGTTTGTACCTATGGATTCAAGCTTAAAGTTGAACAAAGCAGAAGATGAGGAGGAGATCGATGCTACAAATTATCGGAAGCTTGTTGGTTGCTTAAGATATTTATTGCACACGCGTCCCGACTTGTCATATGCAGTTGGAGTTCTTAGTAGATATATGCAGAGTCCGAGAACATCTCACGGCGCAGCGATGAAGCACGTTCTCAGGTATCTACAAGGAACAAAAGGCTACGGTCTAAATTTCAAAAGAGAAGGAGACAAGAAACTTGTTGGGTTTAGTGACAGCAGTCATGACATTAGTCTCGATGACGGCAAGAGCACTGCCGGTCATATCTTCTACTTTGGAACTTCACCAATCTCGTGGTGCTCGCAGAAACAGCCAACGGTCGCATTATCTTCGTGCGAAGCTGAATTCATGGCCGCAACGGCAGCTGCGTGTCAAGCTATTTGGTTACAAGATCTTCTACACGAAGTAACGGGTTGGGAACAAGAGAGTGTGAAGTTACTTGTTGACAATCAATCGGCAATAGCTTTGACAAAGAATCCGGTTTTTCATGGAAGAAGTAAACATATCCAAAAGAAGTACCACTTCATTCAAGAGTGTGTCGAGAATGAACAAATCAAGGTGGAGTTTGTTTCGGGAGAAGAACAAAAGGCGGATATCTTGACAAAGCCCCTAGCTCGGATCAAATTTGTGAAAATGAGAAGTCTAATTGGAGTTGAAGATCTTAATTTGGGTTTAGGAATTAAGAGGGACAATGTTAGATAATTCCTAAACATAAATAGAAAAAGGACTTATTCACTAATGGTGAGATTAGGATAAAAGTCTAGTTTCCTTTTTGTTAATGGAAAACAAGGGGTAGCTTGTTCCTATATATACAGAGGTCCATTGAGTTGTGTTCAATGAGACTTAGAGAGAATTGATTTAGTTTTTTGGTGAGATTTTCTAGATCAATAAAGAAGGTGTGTTCTTAATCTTTGAGTTTTTGTTTAAACACTTTTATGGTTATCTTCATCACACCAATATATATTAAAGGACGTGAGGTTTGTAATACTTTGAATTATTTATAACTTGTCACACAAGTAACTATATGGAGTTCTTATTTTATGGTTTCTTGTTTTACATGGCAGTACAATACCACGTCCATTTATGAGGTTGGTACCGATCAATCCGTGAGATAGTTCAACTTCACAACGCCTCCGGCTGTCCGACCTGATGTTCCATACACCTTCAAAATTATTGGTAAATCTTTCGATTTTTTCGTGTTTTTTTGTTATATACAGTGGCGATGTGAATTTTTTTTGTTTTTTTTCCGATATTTAAGCACTAATCAATGTGATTTTATTGCTAGAAGTTAGTGAATTAATATCCTTGATAAAATTATTTTCCTTATTAATTAGCTTTTGATTTTTAATTATAGAAGATTTTCCTTTTTGTTAATTTCGATATTGATTTTTTTTAAATTAAATATATTTTTTTGGTGCAATGATCTTTTCTTTTAAAAATAAAACAATATATATATGGTGTCGTCGGCCATTTCTTGGTGCGTGCCAAATACTAATTTATTATGTTAACCATTGATTTCCTATCTTATATATACTTCTCTTTGTATATTTTCTTTTCCTAGCAATTTTTTCTTTCCTATGTAATTGAATATTTCTCTGTCTAGATTCTGGTGTGGTATTTTCATTATTGTTTTCCTCATAAACGTGAAGATTCATGCAAATAGAACTTCAATCATGTGTATACTTATTAAATTTTTAAAGTACTGTTAACCCGAATTATGGTTTAGGTTTTTCTGTTTGGAAAGCAGATTATCGAAACTAAAAATTGTTATTGAAGTATAGATCAAGTAGTGTGTGTTTTGTTTCGTTTTTACTCTACATCTCGCTCATTTCAGTTTAGTTAGAGGTTAAAATTTTGATTTCTTGGATATAAAAAACAAAATCATTTTAACAACAAAATCTTGATCTTAGACAGTTTTTACCTCCAATTAATGAGCATACGGAGGAATCTAGACAAAGAAATGTTTATGGTGATCAATGGCTCGAACCGGATTGTGAAATGTCTGAGCTGACAAGGCATGGTCCTCTGCTGTAAGTGCCTCTTTAGCTACTTCTTGAGAAGATATAACCATTGTGGTATAATATTCCAACCTTCAACTATAGGTCCATAAGTTTTGGAAAATACAGCAAGTGAATACTTTCGTCCCTGAAGCTCCTTCATGTTTTTGCGGTGGCAAAGAAGAAAAGGAAAAATGTGAAGAGAAAACAGAGGAGCTAGGACATGGCTGGCAATAGTGAGATGTCTATTGGCACGACCGTGTTACTTTTTGTATAAAACGTATAACTCACTCATGCATGTATATATGTAATATTTTCGAGTCATTTTATGATTTTGTTAATTAGAGCATCCTCACCTCAATGGTGGGTAAGTTTGGCCAGAAGTATTTAATAATATTTTAGTGAGTGAGTATTTTAAATAGTGAAGAAACCCATCCATAAAATAGTTTGTAAAAAGATAAAACGATGAATAAAAATCGATTTGATGAAAATTGACAAAGCATCAAAGAGAAGTCAATATCAAACTTAAACTTAAAAAGAAATTTTGTAATAAAAATTGGTATGTCAAAGTTTATATTGACTGCATAAATTAAAGAAGCAGAAGATGGATAATGAGAAACTATATAAATGGTTTTCAATTTTTCATCACAACAACTTGCACATCCCATATAGATGGTAAGCACGTCGTGTTTAGAATAGTTGCTAAAGGAATGAGAGTTGTTCGTTCGATTAAGCATGCATGTTATCACATCGAAACAGTCTTTAAATATCTTATAATTTAGTGATATGCTTAATGATATTTGGTTTTCAATTCTGAATGTTTTGTGACATTTAAAAGTAAGAGAATGCATATCAATTTACTTTTGGTGTTTTATAGTTTGGTATTGCTCATTATGCGTTTAATTTAACCCTTGCACATGCTATTTATGGCTCAATGGAATTAATGTAATAATACTTGCGGTATCGTCTTTCTTTTTCTTCAAATTCGGCGCCATCATTATGAGAATCAAAGCCATGCACATTTGATTCATCAAGGTCAGCTCAGCATCCTCTCTCTAGTGATCATATCAGTCTTGATCTTTGTCTCCTTCTTTTCTATCCCGGTAAAATTTAGTTCGGTGGTAATCGATTGAAAATTCATTCGATGACCGAATTTTTTACTACGTCTCAGTCCTTAGGTTAAGAGTTGTGTACAATGGTGATATTATAACATTTTTCATTTCAATACCTTTACATGTTTGTTAAGTCACCTTTGGAGCTCTGTTATGTAATTATTTTCAAATTGAGTAAAAGGTCAAATCTTATAAACAAAAATAACATCTACATTAAAAAAGAACATTATACTTATAAAACTAAAATATTAATTTTTAAAATTAGATCTAAAAATTGAAAATTGAATCTTAAATTCAAAATGGTAAAAGTAGCATAAATTTCGTAGGATTTTAAAATCAATTATAGGTTTTACACACAAGATAAAAATTTAAACATATTGGATTCGTTATATGTTTGTGTCTTACATGAGAAAAAAAATGAAATTTTCCACTAAATCATAGTTTTATTCAGTTTGTATTAGTTCGTTCCGAGTTGAAAATAGTCGATCCATGGACTTTGGTGATAAGATCGATGAAATCAAAACAATGGCTCTATAAGCATGGGAGATATATAGATGCTTGCATAGTACTTCGTGAGAAGAAAAATCGCGATATGAACATAAAAACATGCACCAAATCCTTCTTTCTGCAACGTTACATACGAAAAAAACCAAATCAAATTATTAGTTCTTTCTGCAATGTTACATACGAATCAAAATTTTCTATAACTGAACTGAATCGAATCGTAATTTTATTCAGTGTGTGAGGTTAAGGCTCTTCTAGGGTTAAGACCCCCTTTTAGGATGAGCTACTCTAATTTGCTAAAAAAAATAAACCTTTTAATTTGCTAAAAATATAGATGATATATTTATAAATTACAAAAAAATATCATTATTATAAAATGAGTATGTGATCATAACATTTTCTTTTATTGTTGTAGTAATTATACCATGACTGTTATAGTAATTTTCACTAAAAACAAAATCAAATTATAACTTTATTTATTTTTGTAACGTTAGATACATAACAATTTTTTTATGGCCGAACTGAACAGAACCGTATATTTATTCAATGTGTGAGAGTTAATGGCTTAATTTCTTACAATTTTTTGGGGTTATTTTCTTACTGTTCAATTTAGATGAATTTAGAAATAGGAAAGTTAAAAAATACTTCATATACTTATATAGAGATTTTTTTTAGTTGTATCTTGAGTTTTAGAAATATAATAAATTTTTATATGATGTATATAATAATAAAATTTAATTTAATAAAAGAAAAACATTTTATGTACTTTCCTTGGTTATTCATAGTGAAAACCTTCTTATTCTTCATAATGCTCAATGTATTCGTGTAATATGCTACTCTGGTGATAGCTAGGGTAAGCATTACTCTAGGAAAAAAGTTGGCTTATGACTTATGTTTTGCGTTTAAAAACAAATTCGATTTAACAAATGATGATAATGATATGATTTTTTTTGTCTTAATCCTTTCAAATATACATTTGAGATAATATTGTTAGAACAGGATTAACATGTTATATATTTATAATGGCTAGATTTGGTAAAAACGGTGTGCTAAATAAAAAGATGCTAATGAGCTTGACCAAGCTGCAATATTACATAAAATATTTATTTTTTTCTTCTAGGATAGCATTTCAAATTCTTAGAGTAATAGAAAGTATGAATCTCAAGAAATAAATAAATTGTTGATGTAAGAAAAAAAAAAACAAGAACTGAAGAAAATAGTATCGATGTTATGCCCTCGGACAGAACTGAAGAAATTCATAGTCTTCTCATCTATTTTAGAGACCTTGCAGTTCATAATGCTGATAGAGGATGTTATAAATTTCTATCACGCAATGCGGCAGGTGTGTTGGGAATTCTCAAAAAACTTCCAACAGATAGGCTACTTCTTTTATATAGTAGATTATAGTAGGTTTAACTAAAATCCAAATCGAATTTAAACTTTATTTTATTTTGATATCTCAATTTTACCCTGAGATACTCTCTCAAATTAAGAGATCACAGTAGTGCTTAGGGATCGAATCTACATGAAACCGTAATCACGCAATAGATTTTGAATTCAAATTAAGGTAAGCAACAATATAAGAATGCAAATCAAATGACAAAGCATGCAAGCAAGCGGTGGTTATTGTTCTTTTAAAATCAAATGGACAAAAAGCTAGGCTTTCGGAAAATTCGCAGGAAACTCGAATTTTATGAAAAGAGAGATTGTTAGGAAATTATAAATCCGTTCTAGAATATGAAAACACTTGTAAAGTTAACCAACTTTTGCTGCGAAAACTATCTATGTCTAACTTCTTAAATCCCAAATTTCTTTGCAAATTCAATTAGTTAAAGCGCAAATTCAATTGTTCACAAATTGTCTAAACCAAATTTCTTTACAGATAGATAATTTGCTCATCTAAGATGGTTTAGGTAATTATAAATACTTTCGCATCTAACAATTAACCTAAAATCTAAATTCTAGGTGATCGAACTAGAACTAACGTTAATAACAATCTAGATGAAAAAACAAGTGATGTTCCCTAACAAGTCTAACAATTTCTCATGTTCCTTTGACTAACTCTAAGCCTAACAAACAAACTACTCAGACATGGTGATTGAAACAAACATCATAACTGAATAATATTGCATTAAAAAGATAGAGAAATAGATAAAGAGGGCTCGAAGAATTCTCAAAGATATGAAGTAAAACTTGTCTCCCTCAAGCTCTTAATCTCTCTCGGTCTCCAAAAGCAATCGATACGAAAGTATAACTCGTGATAACCTAAACAATGGCTGTAAAATCCTTTTTATAGGTTAAAACACGAGCTGGATAAAAAAAGAAAACTTCTGGGCAATTTCTGCAATTTGGAAATTCTTGGTTGCCTGGGTGTCGAACGACACCCTCATGGTGTCGCTCGACACCAGTTGCTGAATTTGTGCAACTACGTTTCCTTCCAGAAATCTTCATTCCTCTTTGCTCGCTTTGACTCTAAAATCCTCCATAAAGCTTCAAAAACTTTCATCTCGTATAATAACCTGTAAATTAAGACTCAAGAATACTCTAAAAGCACTAAAAAGACTCGAAATCCGTAGATATCATGGTTGAAAACCGGTAAAAACCATGATATGTCATATTTGCAACATTACATACAAACCAACTTCTTTTATAGCCGAACTGAATCGAACCGTAGTTTCATTCAGTGTGTGAGAGTTAATGCTCCCTTCTTAGGGTTTACCTCCTCTTAATTTGCTAGAAATTTTAATTGTGTTAAATGTTTTGTGTGCATTTATGTTTTTCAGCGTCACATATTATTGTTTACAATCTTTTAATTCGCTAAAATATAAATGGTATATCTATAAATTCAAAAATAAATATAAGTTGGTAGTATAAACAAGTATTCGATCATAACATTTTCTTTTATTGTTGTCATCGTTAGTGTAGTAAGTTTCACTAAAAACCAAATCGAACTAAAACTTTATTTCATTATGTAAAGTTACAATCGAACCAACTTTCTCTATAGCCGAACTAAATCGAACCATAGTTTTATTCAGTATGTTAGGGTTAAAGCTCCCCATTTAGGATTTAATTCAACTTAATTTGATAGATTTTTAAAAAAAATATGTTTTGCGTACATTTGTGAATGCTAAGCCTCACCTATTAATGTTTAGAACATTTTAAGTAAGACAAAATATATGGTTACCTAATGATTTGACTAGTTTTCGTTTTAAATATCTTTTGTTTCGGTTACCTCATGATTTTAACATTGTGGTTTCTTATATGTTATTTTGGTCTCGCAGATCTATCTTTAGAGAGAAAATATAAGTCAACCATCACACCAAATAAAACAAAAAAAAACGTATTTCGGATAAGACTGAGTCGTGATGGGTAAGGGCTGAGACGAAAAAGCGGGTAAGGATTGGGGTGAGACGGATAAAGGTTGGGAGGGGACGCGGGTAAAGGATGGGACGGGACAAGTAAGGGTTGGGACGGAACGCGGGTAAGGGCTAGGAATGCGGGTAAGGGCTAGGACGAGACGAGTAAGGGTTGGGACGGGAAGCGGGTACGAGACAAGGCACATGGGCTGGGAAACTGACCGTATTCGTTAATTAAAATATGTAATTGATTTTTGTGATGAATGTAAATGATTAACTTATAATTTTAGAATAGTTTTTTTGTTATTCCTATCATGCGCAAGACGCGAGTACCTACTTAGTGGAGAGAAGCTTAATATCTTTGGTTATTACTTGGTTTTGTTAGAGGTCCAAACTGTTTTAAAGATATTTGAACAGTCTGTGGAGTAGGATATCTTGCGTTTATAGATTCATGTTCTGCGTTTGGTTTGCTCGATGACGATGGGTATGTTCATGTAATTAATGTAGAAGATGTTGGATGGTCTTCTAAAAGTGTGATGCATGATTTTGTATCCATTCTTTCAAATATTGTCGATGAGGGTGAATGTAAAAGGAGTTTTGGCATGTCATGGTTTGGAATATGTTTTTTTATTTATTTATAAAATATATTTATTTATTAATTTTTTTTTGTGTTTAGTTGCTTTATTATTATATTGGTTTGTTATAATAATTTTAGATTATCTTAATTTAATAATTTTGATTTTATAATTTATAAAAATATATTGAATTTTTTATGTATGTTAGCTAATTATTAAGTGTAATATTTAAAGGTCCTTTAAATACCACACTAGTTGTATTGTGGCTTCGAATGGTGACAGCGTTTTGAGCGGTGCGGGACAAGCGGTTTTAGAGGTGCGGTGCGGTTCAAGTGCGGTGCGGAAAGGAAAAAAGTATAATGCGGTTAGTGCGGAACAAGTGGTGCGGGACAATATTTGAATGGTTAAAAAACAATATGCGGTGCGGGATAAATTAATTATCAAATTTTAACTAATTTTTTTAAATTTTTTAAATATCAGAAATATTTTTTGTTTTTACAGAAATATGTTAATCCATTAAATAAGTATGCAAAATTTTTTAACACAAAAATAAAAATTGAATAAAAATCATTAAAAATGAGAAACAGCAGCTAAACACACCTTATTGGGTGTAGTTATCCCGCACTATGAAATCTGTTAGCTTACTTCATAATTTTGGAACGCACTTGTTTTTCTATTATTTATTATCTTTTTTTTTGCTTAAAACAAAAAAAATTTGTGTGTGAATAGTAACTAAATACACTCCCGCACGCACTAACCACGCTATACATTCACAGCCTGTATATGACCGGTTAATTTTACTCTGAGTTTTATAAAAGTTATAAATGGATCGAAAACAGGCCAACAAGTTTATACTGTTCAACTACATAAATGTCAACCATTAACTATACAAATAGTTTATTTTCAATAGAATTTCTTACTATTAATGAAAAGTGAAATAGTGTAAAGCACGCCATGATTATCCATAGTAAATATAACAAATTTTTAAATATAAAATTATTAAAACACACCCTTTCTCTTTCTTTTACTCACTTTTATACCTTCTCTTTCATCATTTTACTCAACTTTTATTAATTTTATATTTAAACATTCCTAAAACCCCTCTCCAAAGTTTCTTCCCATACAACTTATATATACCCTCTCTCCAAAAAATATCCACTATCTCCTCTCTTTACTCAAATTTTATTAATTTTATATTTCAATACACCCCACAAAAACATTCTCTTTCATCCTTTTACTCAAATTTTAATAATTTTATATTTTAAAAACTCATAATGCTCCAAGTACCACCTCACGAAAATTTGGTGAAATCATTTCAGTGGCCATGTCTTGTTCGGACCAATACCATTACTCTACACATGGTTCCAAACTACTGGACCAAAAATCCTAACGCAAAACAATAATAAAAAACTAGTGAATATTTGTCATGATTTTCTTTTTAACCCATTTGTAAAACTCTATAAAAAAATTAATCTATCACACGATAGATACAGTCCACTCCAATATAATTCTATAAATTTATCTTAAAGCTAAACTTTTCATTCTCATGAATTTTAAAAAGAAGACCAAGAACATGAATTATTATTATTGTTCACTTGCTCAAAGCCCCCACAGTGTAAGAGAAAATGGATGGCATGATTAAAGATTTAGGCATGAGTGTTGGTTATATACATTTATACAATAATTAAAGTTGAATACAGCAAATATATACACAAATCAAACTCATTAATCCCCCACCAATTAATTTCTACCTCTCTATCCTACGCATACCTAGGCCTCTTGCTAACGAGCGCCGCGTTAACCTACACGACTGTCAACTACAAATTTCTGTAACCGTTTCTTTCTTTCTTTTTTTTTTTTTTTCCTTTAAAACATTTTTTGTTGTTGTTGTTGACAGTCACATGAAAGCTTCACTTTCTTCTTCAACCTTTTTTCAGAAATCTCTCTAATGGCGAGGAGTCACCGGTTTAGCTACCGGTTACTCCTTCTCCTCTTACTAAACTTCGAAACGGCACGGCGTTTGACATCCGCCGATCCAAACGACGAGGCGTGTTTGAAGAATCTCCGGCAGAGTTTAGAAGATCCGGCGAGTAATCTCCGTAACTGGACAAACTCCGTCTTCTCCAATCCTTGCACTGGCTTCACCTCTTATCTCCCTGGTGCTACCTGTAACAATGGCCGAATCTACAAACTCTCTCTCACTAATCTCTCTCTCCGTGGCTCAATCTCTCCGTTTCTGTCAAACTGTACAAATCTCCAATCCCTAGATCTATCTTCAAATCAGATCTCCGGTGAGATACCACCGGAGATTCAGTTTCTCGTTAACCTCGCCGTACTTAATCTCTCATCTAATCGACTCTCCGGCGAAATCACTCCGCAGCTAGCTCTTTGCGCTTACCTCAACGTCATCGATCTCCACGATAACCAACTCTCCGGTCCGATCCCGCAGCAATTAGGACTCCTGGCGAGATTATCGGCTTTCGATGTGTCGAATAACAAACTCTCCGGCCAGATTCCGACGTATTTGTCGAATCGGACTGGGAATTTCCCGAGGTTTAACGCGAGCTCGTTCGTCGGAAACAAAGGATTGTATGGCTATCCGTTACAGGGGATGATGAAGAGTAAAGGATTATCGGTGATGGCGATCGTTGGGATTGGGCTTGGAAGTGGAATCGCGAGCTTGATGATTAGTTTTACTGCTGTTTGTATTTGGTTAAGGATCACTGAGAAGAAGATGGTTGAAGAAGAAGGTAAGATTAGTCAATCAATGCCTGATTACTAAAAACAAAATTAATTAATTTTCAATTAAGGAATTTGTTTAAAATCTTATTAATTAATTACGGCTGTTTTTTTTTGTATGTGTGAGTCTTTTTATCCTGGGACTTTTCCCTCTAATTTTTGTTTTTTGGGTTTTGAGAAAAAGAAAATTACTACTAATGTTTTTTGTCATATTTATATATTTGTATTTCACTTCTATTTTAAGGAATGAGAATATTTCTGTAAATTTAGTTGTAAGCAGAAACTATTTCATTACTGAGAATTAGAGATGTGAAAATAAACAAATGAATAAAATCAAAATCATATATTCTTGGTAACGGATACTGCGGTATCTGTGAGAGACAAGTGGACCCGAGACTGATTTGGTTACGTTTATTGCAAGTGGATAATTGTCAGAACGGTGCGTTTTGGTGTATTAAAGAAAACGAAAATAATAGAGATCTTTTACGATGGTATGATTATCTCCACTCTATGAGAAGAGAGACTCATGATTATGTTTTTTAATTTTTTTTAAAGGCATTGGTTATCATTTTCTTATCCGCCTACAACTTTTATATATATAATAATACGCTGTATTTTTGTGACAAACTTTCCAATTTCTAAATAGATTTTGATTTTGTCAATTTGAGAAAACTTACGAAAAATGAAAAAATAAAAGGAATATGCAAAAGAGACTAAATTTTGGATCAAATTGGCAAAGATTTATTATGGATGAATATTTACCTGCAAAATACCCTCAAATAGGTGAAAATGTGTGCGTTTTTCTTCTTTACCATGCTATCTTTTATATGAAAATCACTTGGTGAAAAGTTGCCAATTTGTTGTCTACCTGACTAATCCATAAACAAATAACTCAAATTCCTTCCATAACAAGTACCGGTTATCTATTCAATAAACCGGATAGTCCGGTTAGCACCTAATCTTTTACAAGACTAAACCGAATTCGATCACAATCACATCCAGCTGCAACCTCGTTGCTTCACAGCTCCAATCATGTTCATGGCTTCTCTCGTCTCTTCTGCTTCTTTCCACAAACCAGCCCCTGCATAAATGTTCGCCAGTTGAACATAAACCGAAGGATCATTCTTCTCTCGCTCCATTAGCAACCTCGCAACCATCTTCCCCAGCTTCAAATCTCCATGAGCAGCACAAGCACTAAACAAAGCCCACCACACATCTACTCGAGCTCCGATGCACTTCTCGCTCATCTTCACCAAGCTTTCCGCTTCATCGAGGTAACCCGCTCGACCAAGAAGGTCAACTAAGCACGAGAAATGATCCACATTTGGTAGCACACCATGAAATCCCACTATTGAGTTAAATATCTCGAGTCCCTCTTTGACTAGACCGGCGTGGTTACAAGCAGAGAGAACTGCTGTGAACGTGGCTGCATCGGGGTTTACCTTTCCTTCATCTTGCATCGTCTTGTAAGTAAGAACCGCACTCTCTCCATCCCCGTGTCTTGCGTATGCGGAGATCAGAGAATTCCATGACACAACGTCCTTTTCAGACATCTGATTAAATACTTCAAGAGATTTTTGTATAGTCCCGCATTGAGAGTACATGTTTACAAGAGCATTACCTATCAATGTCTCCTTGAATAGCCCATGTCTGAGGACATAAGCGTGAGTCTGCTTTCCAAGCATCAACGACAAAATGTTTACGCAAATGCTTAAAAGTGTGCTAAGAGTATAAGCATCAGGTAAGACTAGGACCTCTGATTCTAGCAAGCTAGAGAATTTTTCCAAACCTTCAAAGGGAAACCCGTTATGGTAAAACCCTGAGATTATCGCATTCCAGGAGATTAGATTCTTCTTCAGAGATGTTTCAAATATTAGGTCTGCTTTTGCTATCTCTCCGTGCTTAGAGTAGGCAGATATCAACGCGTTGGAAATTTCCACCTTTGAACTAAGCCCTAATTTGATTACACACACTTGAACCATCTCGAGGGTATCCAAATCCAGAGAGCTTCCTAAAAGACTTCCGAAAGTAAACTCGTCCGGTTTAACTCCTATTCTATGCATTTGCTTGTATACCGACATCGCAGACTCGCCCAATTTCGCTTGGTTATAACCCGAGATCATTGTATTCCAAGTAACCAAATCTTTCTCTTCCAATGACTCAAAAACCTTACAAGCCGCACCAAAATCCCCAAAAGATGAATACATTGACATTGTGGAATTGCAAACTAGAGTATACTCTTCATACCCTGTCTTGATGGCTAGGCCATGTACTTGATCGCCCATAGCCGCACATGAACATGAACTCATAACGCTAACAAAGGTCAGATCAGTTGGTCTAAGACCAGCTTCTAGCATTTGTCTAAACACCAGCAAAGATTCTTCTCTTTTGAAACCAGCCAAGCCATCAATGACGACATTAAAAGTGACCTGATCACGCACAGCACTATCAACTTCTTCAAACACCAGACTAGCGTCAACAATGACTTGGCAATTGAAATACATTGTAATTAGAGCATTCACAACAGATGATGCAGACAAAAATCCAGCTTTAATAACCAGCGAATGCACCTGCTTACCGAAATCCAAAGAACCATAGTAACACATACTCAAAACTGTAGCGAATCCAAACTTGTCATGTCGAACACCAAGCTTATGCATTTCTCGAAACAACTCGATACTCATTCCATGATAGCCACATTCTTTGCAACCAGTGATCATAGCATTCCATACCGCAACATCATCTCTCTCAGGCATTTTATCAAACACCTCAAAGGCATACTCGATATCCCCAAGCTTAAAACTTGCGCTTAGAAGCGTCGTCCATGAATAAACATCAGGTTCCTCTATCTCTCCAAAGCTTTTCTTCAACGAAACTAAGTTCCCTGATCTCGCATAGAGCGAGAGAAGCGTATTGGAGACGTGAGAGTGACACAATATACCAGAGCGAATCGCATAGCAATGTACTTGACCACCGAAGATAGTATCACGGAGGTGCCCAGCGGCAGTAACAGCTAAAGAGACGGTGTATTGGTCTGGTCTCAGAGTTGTACAACGATGAACATCGGCGAAGAGCTTGAGAGCGTTTCTGTTCTCGCCGGAGCGAGTAAGACCGGTTAGTCGGCGGTTGATATTGAGCAGCGTAGTCGAGTTTTCGGCTATGGCTGATAAACATAGAGCTTTTCTCATCAGACATCTATAAAGCTTTTGTTGTTACCAAAGAATTGGTCTCTTTTAGGCTTTTAGGGCTTCTCTCCATATGCGAACCATTGAGAAAAGGAGAAGACTTTATAAGACGAAAACGGTGTCGTTTAGTGTGAGAGAGATGAGACAACGTCTCATTGGTCCCTTTCACAGCAAAACAAATCTCTTAAATCCCTCTTTAATCTTCATATCCCTCTATTGTTTAATGAAATTGGAACTGACAAAAACACCCTTATTCTCATTGAACAAAAAATAAATTAATTAAAAACAAAAATTTTGGGAAAAAAAAAAACGTCGAACTCTCCTCCTCCTCGCATCGCACGCCGTCAACACGAGCTCCTCCTGCGCCGGACCGACGGCTCCTCGAGCCTCCATCGCCTCCGGACCGCCGCCGCTACCGATTCATTGCTCTTAGGTTGGTATTAGATTCCGAGCAATGTAGCTCAATCTAGATTAGGTTTTAGCAAATTAGGGATTGATTGGATTTGAGTCATTATTGATGCACATTGGGTGTTTTAGTATGAATTCTGGGTCGATTAGGGCTATAAAGAGGTAACAAATGTATTTTAGTGGTTGAATCCTACTGAATTGGAAGTAGATTGGATCCCCATTTGTGTTCTTGCGACATGGTAAAACTAGGTAAAACAAGTAAAATTGTAAATATTGTAAAACTGGTAAAACTGAGAATTATGAATTACGTATAAAATCAGGATAACTGTGGATAACTACTATTACTGAGTGAATTTTTTGTATTGTTTTTGACAGGATACGATGAGCAATGAAGTGGGCATATTCTTTAAATACCAAGGTCGCATGTATAGTATAATGTTCAATACATCAGTGAGGGAGATAACTTTGTCGATAGTGGAAGCTAGGATATTGAAGAAGATTTCGTTAGATGAAAGAAGGGTTAAATTGGAATTGAGTTATTTTCCAGTGCTGATGGGAAGAGATGAGGAAAAATTAGTTATTGAGGATGAGGAGGATATGTCTGTTTACCTAAGGTGTGGTGGTAAAGAGAACCGAAGATGTCTTTTGTACGTGGAGGTCATCGCTTCATCGGAACAGCCCGAGCAACTGTCGAGAGTAGAGAAAAGTTCTACTGGTATGAACTTTGATGTATTGGAATCAAATGACGAGGAAATCGGAGCTAATGGCATTGTTCCGTATGTAGGCGAAGAACAAGCAAAAGAACAACATCAGGCGATGGAAGATGATGATGATGATAGATCATGTGATGAATGTATGGACAACGGTATGGAGATATCGGATATGCGTGAGAGATATATTGAGGCTCAGCCTGTTGTAGAACCTTGTCAGTTTATAGAGGAATGGGAAGACGGTTTGGGTCTGAGTGTGGGTCAAGAATTTAAAAATAGGAAGGCAGTACAAGAGGTGGTGGATAGAGGTGCATTTGCTAAGAGTTTCGGTTATAGGATAATAAAGTCGGATAAGGTGCGATTAGTGCTAAAATGTCCTATAGAAAACTGTAAATGGGCTTTAAGAGCTGCAATGGTTACAAACACAGAGATTTTCTCGATTAGAACGTACACGAAGATGCATACATGCTCTCGGGCTAGTCAGAGTTCAAGCAACACGAAGAGGAAAGGCTCGGCCCAATTGGTTGCATCTTATTTGAATGAAAAGTATCCAGGACAAATGGATACTCCGAAGCCGAAAATTATCATGGGTATGGTTCAGAGAGATTTAGGTGTGCAGATATGCTACTCCACAGCTCTGAGAGGTAAAAGTCTAGCTGTTCATGATTTACGTGGTAGTCCCGAAGATAACTACAAGTTGTTGTATCGTTATTTGTACGTGTTAGAGAAGTTCAATCCCGGTACTAAAACAAAGTTGTTATTGGATGATGTGGGGAAATTCAAGTATCTATTCATAGCGTTGGGAGCTAGCATCGAAGGGTTCCAAGCGATGAGGAAAGTGATAATTGTGGATGCGACCTTTATCAAGAACGGATTTGGTGGTGTGCTTGTTTTCGCCTCAGCCCAGGATCCTAATCGACACCATTATCCCATAGCGTTTGGTGTGCTCGATGGTGAGAAACTTGATAGTTGGACTTGGTTTTTTGAGATGCTAAAATCCGTTGTACCGGACTCTTCCGAATTGGTGTTTATGAGTGACAGAAATGCAAACCTCATCAGCGCCATAGAGAAACTGTATCCCCTGGCTCATCATGGTTATTGTGTATGGCATTTGTCCCAAAATGTGAAAACTCATACCTCTGGCGCTAACAAAGACGTAATCGCATGGAGATTCATGGAGTGCAGCAGGATATACACGGTGGGTGAGTTCGACCGTGCTTATGAGTCATTTAAGATGAGATATCCAATTGCGGCGAAGTATCTTGAGGAGAGTACCGTGAAAGAAAAATGGGCAAGGCCTTATTTTCCAGGTTGCAGATACAACCTAGACACGAGCAACGCCGTGGAATCTTTGAACAGCACGTTTTTGGACGCAAGGAAATACCCCATAATACCCATGCTTGATACAATCATGAGAACATTTTCCCATTGGTTTAATGAACACCGGAAGGAGGCCGCGGGTGGTACTGCACATAATAAACTGGTGCCTTTAGTGGAGAACTTCGTGCACGATACATGGCCTATTGCTGAGAAATTAATTGTTTCGGAGCTAAACAGTTTCGCGCTTGAATACGATGTCACCGGTAGTGACGGCAATTCTTATTTGGTGAATTTGAGGTCGAGAAGTTGCAGTTGCAGGTACTTCGATGTTCATAAGTATCCTTGTGAGCACGGGATAGCCGCATTCATTGCGTTTAAAAAGAAAGCTCCTCAAAATCGTGAAATCGGAGGACATGATATCCAATTAGAATTACATTAACTATGCTCGAGGTATTATTGGACCGAGTTGTGGGCGTTGGCGTATTGTAGGACAATTTATTTAGTGCCGGATATGTCGGAATGGATTATCCCAGACCACATCAATGAGTTGCAGATCATACCTCCGGATCGCGTGAAGAAGAAGGGAAGAAGGAAAACAAAGAGGTTTCCATCGGTTGGGGAAAGACGACCAAGGACGAAAAACAAAAGGCGGCGAAGGCAAGGACTCCAATGGTTGCTATTTGGATTTGGTAGCCCTGTTTGATTGTATCTTAAACGCTTGTAATGTAAAATTATGTATGGGATCTGTATCTTCAGGTAAAACTAGGGAGAACTGGTGTTTTGCTATGTAAAACTATGTAGGAGATCTGCATCTTGAGGTAAAATTATGGAAAACTGGTTTTTTTAATGTACAACTATATATGTTTGATGATCGATTTAGCCAAAAAAAAACAAGGAAAAACAAAAACAAAAAAACAAAGACAAAAACAAAAACAAAACAAATTGATGATCGATTTGGAAAAAAACAAATAATAAGAAAAAAAAACAAAGATCGATTTGAAAAAAACAAACAACAAAACAAAATATAATTACATGATATAAACGTTATAAATAGTTGTTTTTTCTTGTACTAACATGAAAACTATATCTTTAGAATTTTTGGGTCCATATGAAACAATCACACCAACAAATGACTTATACTTTTAAGATCACTATAGGAACAATAGCTAAGTTAGTAGGGTGAAACTACAAAAATGTAAAACTGAAACATATTAATGCACACAACAACTAGAATGATAGATTAAAGGAGGAAACTCAACTGTAAAACTAAAAATTTAAAGTTTAAGAGTGGGTAAAACTGAATAAATTGAAAACAGCCAAAGTAAAACTATTTGGGACTTTCGTAAAACTAAAATGTTTGGTAAAACTAGGTGTAATATTTGGGCGCCAAAACGAAAATATCACCAATTTCGACAAAATTATTTCCTTTTCCTTTGTTATCTCTCTCATTTTCTATTTAGTTCTCTCTCTCTTGTTCTCTGCTCCCTTATCCACTTCACTTTGGTTCTCTCTCTCATTTTCTCTTTAGTTCTCTCGTTCTCTCTCTCTAGTTCTCTCCTTTTCCTTGTCCTTTATTTGCTCATCTCATGGACAAGATCTGTGAAACTGATCCGTGGTACACTGACATGAAGAGGTTTAAGAAGGAAGAGGCGAGGAGGTTGTTACTCGCCGATGGTTGCGATGGCATACCAACAAACTGTCCATGCGGTGCTCGAATCGTTGCGGAGCCTTCACACCTCTCTGGATCTGACGTGGGAAGGAGGTACCTTATTTGCAGTGAATTTGAGGTGAGCGATGTTGTTGATGTTAGTAGACATTTATTTTTTTCTGGGTTCGGTCGTAAAACTGGAAAACTTGGGAAAACTATCGTGTGGTAAAACTGGAAAACTTGGTTAAACTATTATGTCTTCTTGTGTAGGAGGGTAATGACCAACACCTTAAAAAACTTTGGGTTCATGGTGTCGAAGAAGAAGTTACAACCGTAAGAAGAAAAGTTGACCGCCAGGCCGAGGAGCTTGGCCTCCATGCCTATCGTATTGAGCAGCTTCAAAATGAGAATGCAAAGCTCAAAGAGGAGGTGAAAGAGGTTGCAAAGCTTAAGGCTCGCTTTGATTCGCTTTTTGGGAAACTATAACAATCTCTTGTGTTTTATGACTTATCTTTGTGTTTTTATGACTTATCTTTTGTGTTTTTATGACTTATCTAATATCCTTTACGATTTATCTAAGCATGTTAGACTTCCAAAACAACATAGTTTTACAAAGTTTTACGAATTCAACACATCATAGTTTTAACATAGTATTACGAATTCAAAACAACATAGTTTAAGCTTGTTCGAATTCAAATAAAAAACAAAATTGTTTAAGCTTGTTTATCAAACCGGAACTCATCTACTCCAAAATCATGATCTTCCTTCAAGTCATATATAAAAACCCTAACTCTTCGATCTTGAAGCAATCCTTTCACCCATCCTTTCCTCCAATTGTTCTCGTAAAAAACTTCAACCTTATCCAGCAGCTGCACCTAATCATACCAGAACCAATCAAATCAAATAACAAAAAAACCAACCAAATATAGTCTTCACACCTCATGATGGCTCCCCCAATGGTTGTGATGGCTTTACCAATGGTTGTGATGGCTCCTCCAATGGTTGTGATGGCCTTGTCATTGGTCTACTCGGGTAATTGTCTACTTCGGCTCGGGGACGCTTACGACGTTTTTTTTTCTCCATATAACTTTTGAGGGTCTCCTCATTGGATTCCTCCTACCTATCACCTTGATCTTGAGGTCTTTGTTCATTTACCTGAAATCAAAAAAACAATTAAAGTATAGTTCTACCAATTTTATCAGTTTTACCACAGCATAGTTATTCCAAGTTTTACACTTTTACCTCATCTAACTTCTTCAACACATAACTTTCCACCTTCTTCATTCTCTCATCAAACCCATCCAACTTCTCATTAACTGACTTGAACCCTAAGTCCATTTCTGCCTTCATCCCTTTCACAAGCTGTGCCAAATCGTTTAAACCATTCGTTTCTCCGGATGTTCCACCTTCTTTCACAACTTCTTCTTTGTCAGCTTCTTCTTTGTCAGCTTCTTTTTCCTCTTCCACTCGGGCAGCCACGTCATCGTTGTACATTTCTGGAAAGAAGATTGTATTTCCTTGATTGTAACGGGTTATCCATTCGCGAACAGCCGGATCGCCACAATCCTCGACATCGTCTTCTTCGAAGATTTGAGCAAGATCTACTTCTTCTTCAGGATTCAAGATGATGCTATGAATGTCCTGCGAATGTCAACAATTATGTTAAAAATTAAAAACAAAAAACAACTCTAAATAATTTAAATGCGTAAAATAACTGACCTTAGTTGTACCAAGTTTTTCGTTGATCTTTGAAAGAGGAAACCCTCTCATCAAGCTCTTCTTGAACTTAAACTTGCACATCCTTGGACAACCATCGTCTGGCGGTATAATTGGCTCGCCGAAACTACTCGCCAAATCTGGAATTGCTTCAAACGCTAGCAGCTGCACAACACACTTATAGTTGAAATAGTTTCAATTATTAAAAAGTTGCAACAATTACTTCCTAATTGTAATTACCTCCAAAGGGATACAGAAACCGGCAATCGCCCTTAAAATGTCTTCCTCGACGACTCCGTCAAATTTATTCAGCATGCGATACATCTGTTCTATCATGTAATCAAAAGACAACCTCCCAAAAGGATAACTCTTGCACAACTTAAGATCGTCAACAACTTTCAGGAAGAAATCGGAGATCGGAGTTGCATGCTTTCCGCATTTTTCCTGAGCTATGATGATGCTGCAAAGGAAATACAACACAAGCATCCTCAGCCTATCTCTATCAGCTGGCATCCCATCTTCTAGCTTCTTTTTGACATCTTCATATCTGACTTTTTTTCTACCAAAGTGCCTCCTCACAAACTGCATGTCACCCAACTGATAATTCGCCTCATAATTTCTACAGTTTAATCCGGATATCAAGGCGTGCTCTCTCAGACCGTATCGGATTGGAACGCCATTAACCACGAACCACGCCTCCTTTTTCTTCTCAATGCGTGCGGTTCGGAGTAAAAGCATCCACATGCCTTGGAGCTTGTGATTGTTGTCCTTTGGCAAGTGGAAGATGTGTTTGAACTGGGGATGCCTTTCAAACCAATTCTTCTCAGCACGCGTAAGTGGAGGCTCCAAATTATCCAGAGTTGACAAAAACTCTTTCACGTAGCACCTCGTCGAGATCCTTATCTTTTTCTTGTACTCCGTTGGTTGGAAGTACATACCCAAAGGTCTCATAACCGCTGCTTCATCACCAGATCCCTGCATCAATCAGTTGTATCAAGTTATTCCATTTATATACCAAGTTTGACCAGTTTTACAGCAATCTAGTTTTACCAAGTTATCCAGTTTTACAGAAATATAGTTTTACCAAGTTATCCAGTTTTACAGCAATCTAGTTTTACCAAGTTATCCAGTTTTACAGCACTTTTGTTTTACCAAGTTATCCAGTTTCTCTTCAAACCCAACAAATTGACATGCAGATTAACTGTGTCAATTTCCATTGCACCTAAAGATCAAATTGCACACAAAATTGAGAATAACTAAAACGAACTATTTTTCTCCTTGTTTTACCTAACTAAACGGGAATACTTACCGCACTGTCATCGGAATCGTCTCCTCCTCCAGCCCCATCCTTGTTTGCCTCATCGTCTTCACCGTCTTCTCTGCCATTATCGTCTTCATCGTCTTCTCGGGAAGTATCTTCCTCTTCTTCTCCTTTTTCTTCTTCACTCTCTGTTCGGTTATCTTCTTCTCCCTTTTCTTCTTCACTCTCTGTTCGGTCATCTTCTACATTTTCTTCACGAGCCGCCTCCTCCGCCATAATCGAGGAATCGTTTCTCGATCGTCGGTTTGAGTTGAGAGTAGAGGAGAAGACTAGATAGAGGAACGAGAGAACGAGAGAATTCGCCGCAGTCGCTGCTCGTCGCCGTCGAAGGACTCGCCGCCGTCGCCGTCGATGAAAGAAAGTCCGTTGAAGAGAAACGCGATAGGGTAAGAGAAGGAGTCGAGGAGTCGAGTCGAGAAGAAGGAGGAGGCTGTACGCCGCTCGTCGCCGTCGAAGGACTCGCCGGTCGTCGCCGTCGATGCGAACGCGGAGAGAGAGAGATGGTGGTTTTGTTTTCGTTTGGTTTGGTTTGAGCAGAAGGAGGGGAGGGAGGAGTCGAGTCGTCGTCGAGGAGAAGAATAAGCAGAGAAGCTGTAAAAAAAAATTAGGGATTGTAAATTTATTTTTTTTAAACATTTTTTGGGTTTGACCCGTTTTCTTTGGGTGGGTGGATATTATCCAGGTTCCCTCTGTAATATCGCAAATATGGGTTGGTTTTAGGGTAATTTTGTTTCTTTCGGTATTAAAAATAAACATTAAACAGAAATGAGTTAGAACAGAGAGTTATAAGATTTGAGATTCAGTCCGAGGGACATACGAGACGATTTCTCGAGAGAGATAGCGAAGTGAGAGAGATGCGTAGAGTCACTGCCATTGTCGATCTTTTCATCAGCAAACGCTTACCATCTTCTCGAAGTGATCTCATCTGCAAAAGGTTTCACATTTCCAGAGTTCTCAGTTACGATTTCATCGAGTCAACGGAGAGGATAAATGGGGTTGGCTTGGTTTGTTCTGAGACGAAAAATTCTGATGAATTCTCCGGTGACGTCGAGAAGACATACAGAATTTTGCGGAATTACCATTCTAGGGTTCCGAAGTTGGAGCTTGCTCTTAACGAATCCGGTATCGATTTACAACCCGGGTTAATCGTACGAGTGCTGAGTCGTTGTGGCGATGCTGGGAATCTAGGTTACAGGTTCTTCGTCTGGGCAACGAAGCAACCTGGTTATTGTCACAGCTATGAAGTGTGTAAATCGATGGTTAAGATTCTTAGTAAAATGCAGCAATTCGGAGCTGTTTGGGCTTTAATCGAAGAGATGAGGAAAGAGAATCCGGAGTTGATTGAGCCGGAGTTGTTCGTTGTACTGATGCGGAGGTTTGCTTCTGCTAACATGGTGAAGAAAGCAGTCGAGGTGCTCGACGAAATGCCTAAGTACGGGTTAGAGCCTGATGATTATATTTTCGGAAGCTTGTTAGATGCGTTGTGTAAGAACGGTAGTGTTAAGGATGCTTCAAAGCTTTTTGAGGATATGAGAGAGAGGTTTCCTCCGAATTTGCGGTATTTCACTTCGTTGTTGTATGGTTGGTGTAGAGAAGGGAAGTTGATGGAAGCTAAAAATGTTTTGGTTCAGATGAAGGAAGCAGGGATTGAGCCAGACATTGTGGTTTTCACTAACTTGCTAAGTGGATATGCTCATGCTGGGAAAATGGCGGATGCTTATGATCTTATGAAGGATATGAGAAAGAGAGGGTATGAGCCGAATGCGAATTGTTACACGGTTTTGATCCAGGCGTTGTGTAAGATGGAGAAGAGAATGGATGAGGCGATGCGGATTTTTGTTGAGATGGAAAGGTATGGATGTGAGGCTGATATCGTGACTTATACTGCGCTGCTAAGTGGGTTTTGCAAATGGGGGATGGTCGATAAAGGTTATAGTGTTTTAGATGATATGAGAAGGAAAGGAGTCATGCCGTCGCAAGTAACATATATGCAGATAATGGTGGCTCATGAGAAGAAAGAACAATTTGAAGAGTGTTTGGAGTTGATTGAGAAGATGAAGCGTATAGGTTGTCATCCCGATCTTCTTATATACAATGTAGTGATCAGATTGGCCTGTAAATTAGGGGAAGTGAAAGAAGCGGTTCGGTTATGGAATGAAATGGAAGCTATTGGTTTAAGCCCAGGAGTTGATACATATGTCATTATGATCAACGGATTTACAAGCCAAGGTTGTCTAATTGAAGCCAGCGATCACTTCAAAGAAATGGTAAGCCGAGGAATATTCTCTGCGCCTCAATACGGAACGCTGAAGTCATTACTAAATACTCTTATTAGAGATGATAAGCTCGAAATGGCGAAAGATGTTTGGAGTTGCATATCGAACAAAAGCTCTTCTTGTGAGCTGAATGTATCTGCTTGGACAATATGGATCCATGCTCTGTTTGCAAAAGGTCACGTGAAGGAGGCGTGTTCGTATTGTCTTGATATGATGGAGATGGACTTGATGCCGCAACCTGATACTTACGCGAAACTTATGAAAGGATTGAATAAACTGTATAATCGGACGATCGCTGCAGAGATTACGGAGAAGGTGATGAAGATGGCTAGTGAGAGAGAGATGAGTTTTAAAATGTATAAGAGGAGAGGTGAGGAGGATTTGATTGAGAAAGCTAAACCTAAAAGGGATAAAGAAGGAAAAGGAACAGCTCATCATAGGCATAAGTGGGGAGGTGAACGAAGTAGAGCTAAAGCATTGTAACATTATTTTTACGTCAAGTTTCGAAAAGAAGCAACTTTTGATTTTATAGCTGAATCAAAACAGTGTTCATATTTTTGCTTTTGTTTCATTACGTTAGAGTGAAAAACCGACTTAAAACCGAAATTACTAACTCATAACTAAACCGAAATTAATATAACACGATCGGTTTTTGTTTAATTTAATAACCAACCACTGCCAATTTTGTGTAACCGAACCAGTAAACCGAAAATATTCGGTTTTAATTCGAATAGAAGATCTCAAAACCGAAACCGAGAAATGAACCGACCCAACCAAGAAAACCGAATGCCCAGACTAAAAACCCGACAAAGTCACCGCAACAGCAAACGATCAGAGATGCACTATTCCGGTGACGAACTATAAGAATGATTATAAGAATTACACAGCCTACTAGCATCATCTGCATTTATTTCTTTATTGGCATTACAAACGGTAATGTAAGGGCATGTACAATGGCAAAAACACCCCATGTTCTTAAATATAAAATTATTAAAACACACGCTCTTTCATCCTTTTACTCAACTTTATACCTTCTCTTTCATCCTTTTACTCAACTTTTATTAATTTTATATTTAAACACACCCACTATCTTCTAAAAACACTCTATAAAAAGTTGTTATTTAAGATCACTTTCCAAAAGTTCTTCATTAAATACACCCACTATCTCTTCTCTTTACTCAAATTTTATTAATTTTATATTTCAATACACCCTACAAAAACACTCTATTTCTTCCTTTTACTCAAATTTTAATAATTTTATATTTTAAGAACACCATAAGATCTCCCCATTGTACATGCCCAAGAGCTTGAGAATATTTAGTATAAATCAACATATCTTCACATGGTTTTCAAATGTTCAAATTCAGATATTATTCTAACAGAAGTAATCCAAATTCAGTCCAAAGAAACAAAGGAAAGTGGTAGAAGCATACTAACAAACAGTAAAAATTCATTAAATTAATCACTACCTGTGTCTATGTTACCGGATTTTCCTCATACCTTAGCTACTTGTTTAATTTCTTGCTTAGTAAGAAAACCACTACTTTAAAATATATCAGAACACCATTGCTGCTGGTGACTACGAGAGATCTCTTTCTTAGTGCAAGATCGTTTGCCTCTCTGAACAATCTTTGCTGGCTGCAGAAAACAGGATGTGAAGGTAATAACACCATCATATGCATTTACTTTCTATTGGCTTTACAATTGTACTGCAACAGCTTAATATTATAATAATCAAGAATTTCTTCACTTTGTCAAATATTCTAATTCATACATTAATTTAACATACATGATCCTAGCATATGACTCAGAAACAAAGGCAACTCCTCATTGCGGTACCCACAAACAGAATAATTCCCACCTTTTATAGAATACTGAAGTAGGTACATAGAATCAAGCTTAGGCAAGACAAACAGAGAAAAAACAATCCTTAACGTTTAAGTCTTTTCCTATCATCTTTAACCTTCTCATGGGAATAAGAACTCTACTATGTGGAACTCACAGTTTTTTTTTTTTTTTTAACAACACTCACAGTTTATTAAACTCCACACATGATCATATATGTTTTACATTCATGCAGAATCGCACCTGAAACATCTATAGTATTGACTTCAAAGAAACAATAGCAAGTTCTTCTAACATCTATAGTATTTTGCATTTTTTGACCACTCACACAACAGAAGAAATAAAGAAGCAAAATCTTTTGACCTGAACTTGTAGCCTCTTTTAAGCTTTTGAATCTTCCTTTTTTTCTGTTCATTCAATGTTTTCCAATGAGCTTTTCTTAGATTAGGAGATTTGACAATTGTTCATCATTATTGTTAGAAGTCACGAATCCTAGGTGGCAGCTCCAGAATCAATTTCAGATTTGAAATTACTTTACTGCCCTAAAATCGTTGATTAATTACGTTGCTATGCCATTGATATTTTGCCATTAATAATCGATCCTTTGTGTGGGCTTATTGAGCTTCGTATATGTAAAATATCAACTTTGAAGTGGGTTTCGTACATGTAGATATCAACTCTCAATTGTTTACTTTATTTCTGTCGGCTATTTTATGGCTTTCGTAGGTGGACTTCGATAATAGGTAGGTGCCCTAGGTCTTTTGTCGTATATATATATACCTATGCTCAAAATTGTATGTTGCTGTCAATTGTGGTCAATTTATTATTTTAGGGTTTGTTTTCGTTTCTCTCATATAGATATCATCATTTTTTTTTTTTGTCTTTCAAGTTATTTCATACATAATTATCTATGTTGAGCGGTTTTCAATATGCGTTTTTATACATAATTATCTTAGATTTCTATGTTATTAATTATTGTTTTATATAATTTTATTATTTTCTTTGCTATATATAACATGTAATTTATTTTTTCTTAATTCCTTTCATAGGTCCTTCCCGTATGCATGAACCTCCTCGCTTATGCGTATACCAAAGATTGAGATCATACGGAGATATTTACAAATTTTCTGCCCGTCACGTGGTGTGATTATTGGCTAGCTTCTCTAATTCATTTATATACATTTTTTTTTGTTTTTTATTATTATTTATTGGAATTATGTGTTCTAAGATTTGATTTTGAGTTTAAAATTTTTTTCATAATATTTATTTACAAAATGATATCCGATTAGTTATATTTTGTACCTATCCTTTTATACACAATCTATGTTTTATACCCATTCATTATTTAGATTTATTAACTTCTCCACTCAATACTATCTATACTTAGAAATGAGAAGTCACTTTTTCTAGTGGCGGCCTCACAGTAAGTTTTAGATTTGTTTTGCCAAAATCACCCCTAATAAAAATAAAAAATTAACACTATTGCCATCTTAATATTTAAATAAGCCCATATATTTTAATTATTATGATGTGCACGAATCTTAAAGGCAATCTTCTGTTATTATCTTTTATTATAGGAAATATTCTAAATTTAAATTATTCAATTAACTTTAATCGTATACCCTAACTTTATGATGTATATATATACGCTACCTCAAAGTTCAAGGTAAACAATTTTTTTTTTGCCGCTAGAATATTATCTATATCTTGTTATTGTTCTTCGTCTTTTTGCATATTTATTGTCTTCTTTTTATTTACGTACACCTTTGTTTTGTAGAGGCATAGCTTTAATTACTTGACGAATGAGGTAACTAATTAAGTATTAAGGTTTTCAGTTCTTTTAATCATTATTGTTAAAACTAACATTTGTATCCTTGAACTTTGTTGGTATATCAGATTTGCTGTCATACATTCACGACATGATTTCGTTTTCATAGTATTCAGTTTCGTTTGTATGTTTGATATATTTATTTTGTTAATTAACCCACAAATTGGTCTTCTTTTTGACAGTTGGTTACCTACAATACCTTTATTTATTTACCGATAAAATATGGTAAGCTTTCTCTTTAGTTCTTAAATGGTCATGTATTCATCTTAATACTTTTCTCTTTTTTTTTTTTGAGTTAAAAGTGTAGTCTTTGTTGTAAAATCTCCCGCTATGTTCTTCTTCTCTTTCAACTAAAAATATGGTTAAGAAACATAAAAAATATTTATGTCTTTGTTTCACCAGGAAAGTCAAGGTGAGGTAAAACACATTACATTTTACATGTTACTTAATTTTTTCTTAGACAATACTTGGTCCCGAGCATTGATGAGCATGTCTTTAACTATTTTGCAGTAAAACTTTAACGTTAGGTAAGTCTATTTTAATATATACGCTTTGGCTAATTATATTTTGTTCGGTTGTTTCTAATAATAATGTTTTTAATTGTAATTTATGTTATTATATTTGGATTTTAACTCTTAACAGTTAACAAGTTATGATTTCGGGTGTTGTTCCGTTATGGTTGTTGTGTGATCATTATACTTAATTTTAGCAAAATTTCATTAAGCTTGACGTTTTCAAGCAGTTTAATAATTTTTGTTTTGGATTTTCATTAAAATTATATTTGTCGTGTATGTCTTTCTTATAATTGTGTTTTTGGGTAGGGTAAGATAGTTGTGTTATAATTCTTTTAATTCATATATGTATTCACTTCCTCTGTTTGTTTGCAGTAATGAGTTACTTTGTGCTTTTAATTTTAAGTTTATCAAATGCAATTAAATTTGCATTTCGCTTTCATCTAGGCTGTAAGTTTTTTTAATCATTAAATTTTCTTAATTTTGAAAGTGTTTCTTGTCCAAAAAAAAAAAAACTCAATTCTAAGAATAAAAGTTGAATTTACTCCTCAACTGTCATTTCTGGTTTCTGACTAAAGAGTGGCTTAACTCAATACATACTTGGTTTATTGTACTAATCGTGATGCCATTGTCGAGTACAATGTCACTCTTTATCATTGTAATATGATGCTATTGCCCAAATGAAATAACGTTTCTATGAGCCAAACTATTGAGGTTTAGAGTTATGGTTACGGGGGGAGTTTAACGAAGAGGAGAGAGGTAAAGGGAGCAAGGAAAGAATATAGAGTTTTTTTTGTGGTAAGAAGATGACTCAAACGATGTCGAGGAGCTGTTGGTGTGGAATTAATAAGATTAAAGTCGGGAAGAATGAGCTGCAGTAAAGATCAATGACCTCTATGATAGTGTTACCAATGGAAACCTCAATATTGCAATGTCACCCATAATTCGGTGTCGTGAGTCATTAAGACAAAATTTGGAATTGTTTTTATTTATTCCAAGAGTATGTAACGTGGACCAATACATGGCAATTTCAAATGCCTAAGATCCCATATGATGGCTTCTACTCTTCTTTAATTTTCTAATCTGTTTTAGTGTTCAATATATTTATGTACATATTGAGTTACTGATATTGAATATGCAAAAGGAGTGAAGAAATACCAACGGAACCCTACAGTTTGTGTTCATCCGTTCATACAAAATGTCACACTATGCCCAAATGTCACAAGAATTATTTTTGTTTCAGATAAAAACCGAGAAAATATACCCAAAAATAGTACTTAAAACTAAAAATAAATGTACATATTTTAACACAATTTTTTTTAATATTATATATATGGGTTATAAGCCTATATACATATGATTCTTTTAAAGTTTATAACTATAATAATGCAAATAAAAATATATTAAATTAAATTATTTTTTCAACAAAACCTGCGTATATAAATTATTTGCGAGATAAATCCTGCGCGTATGCGCGGGTACTCACCTAGTTGTTTCATGAAAAAAACACTTTCATGAAAAATCAAACATTGTTGTTTCATGGAGTGACATCTCAAAGTACAGTTCGAAGCGAATCTGATTCTTTGTCTAATAAGTTGAGCAGAAGTTGTGGTCGAGACCGAAAGTCTCTCCATACATTGTTCTGAGCTGTATACTATTCCAATGCACAATTGAAAAGAAAGTGAGATTTGACAAGAGAATCATTCATCTATTTACTGTTTTTTACCCACGAAACTCACAGTGAGATTTTTCTGTTAGTTTTCCTTTTGGAAATGACACTGAACAAATCTCTGTATTGAGTGCATTTGCGTATTGAGAGCTTTTATCGGTAGCAGAGTAGTTGTAAGAAGAAAACAAGAGAAGGGCTAGAGTTTTAACTTAATAGGCTTTAACAATGAAGCCTATTTAGTGAACTAAGCGACCAGGTTAGTACTTTTCTAGGGTTTTAACAATGAAGCCCATTTGATGAGCTAAAAGAGTTTTTTAGAGGAGGCGAATCATATTTAGATCACAGAGCCGCCGTTCTAGTGTTCTTCTTTCGTCGTCGCTTGGGCTACTACTTCTCTCTTTTTGGTTCCCTCCTCATCTACAATTCCGTTTTCTGCTTTCTGGGTATTGAAATATGTTCCTTCATCCTTTCTTGTGCTTATGTGACCAGTTATTCTCTGTTTCACTGTTTCGATTCTGATTTATTCATTTGATACTCTCTCTCTTATTTCGTTTTTTGGCTTCTTCAGCCGTCATTGGCATCGTCTTCTTCCAATGTAGATGATGAGCCCTCGATGGACAATCTACTACAATTACTGCATCTTAGCTCTCTCTTCTCGAAGAATAGTGAGAGAGAGAGAGTCGGCAATTCTCCATAATGATGGGCTCTTGACCGAAGAACATTGCAAACTAATTACGGAGTACCGGGTATCTATCCATCCGCACCTGCTAAAGTTTCCCGAGCTATTTGAAAACAAAATGGATAAACGCTCATGTTGCATCAAAGCTGCTAAGGATTTGATATAGGGAAAATGTAGAAGTAAATGAGAGATACGAGGGCTAATTGGAGGAAGACACGTGGCAGTAGAAGCAACAAAGAAGAAGAAGCAAGAAGAAGCTATGGGTTTTATACATACACGGAAGAATACACAATGAAAATTCAGATTGAATCATAGAAGTTGTTGTTGAAATTGTTTTCTTATTCATAGAGATTTTTCTCTTTTTCTCTGGATTTTCCAGATTTGTAATCTCATTGTGCTAATTCGTTGGATTAGCCATTGAGTAATCGATTCTTTGTTTTCATAAACATTGGATTGATTTGGTGAATAATGTACGAATCATGCCCTTTGCCAGAAGATTTTCATGATTACCTTGATATTCGTCAAAACATGGAAGGAATGGGAATTACAACTATCTTAGAAATGGAAATAATTGCAATTGGAGGATGAAAGTGTCTTTTCGAATCCTAAGATGTTGGCCTTTTTTTTCTACCCAGAACATCAATCACGTTTTGTTTATTGTTTTTTATAATTCAATTAAAAATTTTTGTATTACCTATTATCTTGTTATTGATCCTTATTTGTTTATCTTCGTTTTCAGAACTGAAAGACCGTTCAAATATTGTTTCTGATAAGCAGATGTTCACAGAAACGTTGGATTGGGCGGACAGATACCTTCTTGAGTACAACGAACCAACGATAGTTGTTGTCATTACCAATGATTGCGACTTTTGATGGGCTGCAAGAGATTTGATGGAGCAAGGATTTTATGTCATCATAGTACATGAAAAAACGGCAAGAAGTAGGACTATATGATGAACCAAAGAAACCAGTTCCAGGTTGGGCATGAGAAAGAGGTAGAGCTGCCATCTTAGATCAGTTTATTTGAGGACGAGTAGAGGCTCAAATATTGCTTACTTCCACAATATCACTCATTCTAATTTGTATGCTGGATAATTTTGCGATTCGGTTCATTATATTTGAACTTATAATTCGGTTTGTTTTAGATGATATTTTGTATGAGACTTTGTTTTTTTGCTGAAAAAGTAGAAATCTGAACTTGTAATTCTGTTTATTTTATTGGTTCCATGTTTCATTCGGTTTATTTGGTTTTGTCACTGTACCCTACATAGAATCCTTGATATTGGAGGCAACGCTACCCGGTTATATAATAAAACCTAATTTTGTGTCTTTAATTGTAAAATATTGAAGTCTTTTTTAAAACGTCTAGAATTATTATGTTTTTGTTACAAACTATGAAGTACTGTTACAAAGATGATTTTTCCACGAATAATTCACTCCGACCCTATTAGATCCACGACGGACGACACTTTCTGCTCCATGCTCATGATAGACATCTCCTACCTTCAATGCATGGAATTACGGCGAACGGCTCTAATTGCACAACTTTAAAACTCTACATTCAGCTATCGATATTATTCAATTAACGGATCCAAATATACCAAAATTACATAGTGGATCCAAATCAAATCAATAAGTTCAAATCAAATCATTATCTTACATGTTTCTTTTTTTTTCTTTCACATATATGATTATTATGTGAACCGGATTTTGGGGATTTACCATAACTTTAAAACGAAATGATCCCGTTTATATCTATTTAAACCGAAATGATTTAATTATTATGCGCGGGATGAAATAAATATACATAAACATGATTCAAATTTTGCTTAAATACATATATATATATATTCGATTTGAAATTATTTTGTATATAAATAAACATGTTTCATATAGGAATAAAAATATTGATTTAAAAATTTTAGTTTGGTTTTAATATATTTTAGAATAAAACAATGGGACAATTTTAAAAATTGCCACTTTTGGTGTGTCAGTTTTAAAAAATGCCACCATGGATTGTTTATTTATAAAATACCACTAATTAAAGTTTTTTTAAAATGTAAGTCTTAAATTTTTAAACCCTAAAATATATTTTGACCCCTAACAAATCCTAAACCCTCAAAACTAAACCCTAATACAATATAGTTAACCCAAACATAAATGATATACTAAGTAAATAATTTTAGAAAAGTTACATTTTTGCAAAGATTTCGAAAAGGTGTCATTTTTGAAAATTGGCACTTCAAAAGTGGTATTTTTCAAAATTTCTCTAAAACAATATATATGCATACTGTTTTAAAATTTGAACAAATTTTTAAAAAATCCAAATGCCCATTTGATAAACAAGGCAATTGCAAACTCACCTATTTTTGAACGATTCACAAACGCCTCATTTGAACATCTAAACCTCGTTTCCAACCATCTATTTCAACAGTCCGTTTCAACCGCTCGTTACAAACATTCGTCCGATTAATAAAAAAATGAACGGTTGAATCACACATTCTTCTCAAAAGAGGTAACCAATCTAAACCATGGGCTTAAAAACCGACATTAATTAATTTGAATTCTGAGTTGGAATTGTGAGGGTTTGGGAAACCGCCTTATCATGAGTTATTTGCAGGATTAATGGAATAAGTATAAGCCCGATTTTCTTTTTCTTTCAGAAACAAAACAAATGTTTGCTTTTATGCAAGATTTTCAATTTCATTTTGGTTATAATAAATTGTACACGATTGAATCGTCTGGTGTAAGTGGTGGACTTGCACTTTTTTATAATAATGAATATGAGGTTTCAGTTTGATTTGCAAACAATCGAATCATTGATGTAGCGGCAACAATAAATGGAAACAAAGTCTTTATTTCATTTGTCTATGGAGACCCGGTTCCAAAACGACAAGAGTATGTATGGGAACGATTAACACAGCTAGCACTTACTCGGTTATGGATGATTATTGGGGATTTAAATGAGAGGAAATCATGAGAAGAAAGGAGGAACTATATGAAATAATTACACTTTTCAATCTTTTAATACCATGATATTAAATTGCAGTTTATTAGAATTGCCATACTTCGGGAATAAACTTTCTTGGCGAGGGAGGCGCCATTCAGACATTATTCAGTGTCGACTTGATCGAGCATTAGCTAATGAAGATTGGCATTCCATATTCTCTCACTCTCTAATGGAGTATTTGGCTATGATTGGCTCGGACCATAGACCTATCCTAGCTACTATAGACAACAAAATCCCGCGAAAGAGGCGGTAATACCGGTTTGATAAACGGTGGTTTGGGATGAATGGTTTAATAGAGTCTATAGTGGTGGGATGGGAAGACAGATCGGGTCAAGCGGAAGGTAATATTGTCGACAAGATCATTGGGTGCCGTTAAGAAATCTCCCGTTTGAGACAAATGAACCCACTATACGGAAAAGAGAAGATTGCAAAATTAAAAAAAAATGGTCGAGGAATGTCAGAATGATGACACACGATCAGCTAAGGAGTCGGCTGATCTAACACAAAAAACTCCAAGAAACCTATCGAGATGAGGAAAAATACTGGCATGAGAAAAGTCGGACGACGTGATACAAGGATAGGGATTGATGATCAGTTGTTTTACCAGTTATAAGCAAAATTAACTTATCAAATAAAAATCTAACAAAGCTAACAACCTACTCATGATCCAACTGCAGCAAGTGAAAGGGTTCGAACACAGGGAAGACAAGGACTCAAATTACTAAACCATAAAAAACTTTCATTAAACTAAAGCATCAACAAGGGTTTGGTTTGGATGAACTAAACTAAGCAGAAAAGTAAATAAACTAGAGATACGCAAAACATAGACTTGAAAGCAAATGCAATGATGATGGGAAGCACCAAGTATCGGGATAGCAACTGATGTAGATCAATAGATCTCGGCTAACAAAGTCAGTCCCTCTAGTATTAAGCTCACTCTTAAGCATGGGACACAAATAATGATCATCCCACTTTCGTGATGCTACTAACCACTTTGTTGAGTACAAACATTTAACTAACTTTCGCTGCTAGATACAAGTACTCTTCAAGCATTAAGATCAAGTCCCAATAAGCTCACCTAGCTCCCCTAACAATACTTTCATGGCCAGGGGTCGCTAAGCCGAGCAAAAGGTCAGTTAGGCATTCCATCAAACACTTTTCAGGCAGCGGAATGCCTCAAGACAAAGCTCAAGGTCGTAACCGAGAACCGAGCATTAACCTCAATCTAAGCTCGAGAAACGTAAGGGTTAGGCCGAAACTAAATTAACCAAGCTCTAAAGCTTCTACATCTACTATCCCGATACTCAATGAGTGGACTACTCACTCATGGCTACGGGAAATGCCATGATTGAGCTCGAGTGAGGTGTGAATGATGATATGCGAAGATAAATGCGATTAACAAGTAAAAGACAGAAACTTTAAGCTAAAGACTGAAACTTTATAACCAAATTAACTTAGAACATCAAAGATCTGATGCTCTAAGGATCGATTACAACTCTAGCGTAAATGGGAAGCTTAAAAACGTAAAAAGGGAAGAAAAACAAGACTTAGGTTTTTCAAGGGTTAAGAACATATTTATAGCCCCTCTTAACAGTACCCGGGTCGACCCGACGCATTTGTGAATCGCCCAGCTCGAGTCAACGGTTGACTCAGGAAAGTCAACAGTTGACTCAGGAAAGTCAACAGTTGACTCAGGAAAGTCAACAGTTGACTCAGGAAAATCAACAAAATGCATTAAATATCGGTCACTCCATATCGGGGAAGTGACCGATTTCTGTTGCCTATCCACCGCGTCCAACAGCTCTTGAGTCGCGACACGAGCCTCTCGATGGGGGCAATATATTAGTTTTCTTCATCGCTATGTACCGATATCATGAGATATCAGTTTCTTCAGCTTATTCTTCACCCAGTTTGATGCGCCTGGTCGAACAGTCGGAGAGTCTTGATGCTCCATCATAACAAGGGGATAACCTGGGACATTTGTTCATATATTTAAGGTGCACTAACGTCCTGATTCTCACCCAAGTCATGAACTTCAGTAGGTTTGTTGAGAGTCCATCCTTCTGCTATTCCAAGTGCCTTTCACCGGTGTTCCTTGATGATCTTGACTAATTTCTGGTCCACTGCTCCCTGTTTGATCCGGAACCCTGTAGTTCCTCTGCTCATATGCTCCTCTGCACTCCACTCCAACTTTCTAGGCTCTAGTAAGCCGGATAACTATATTTAAGCACAAGTACCACCTGAAAAAGGGTAAAAGAAAGAGAAATATGTACAACTCTATCCTAGGACTTTAAGGCAAATGTGAACTAAACTATGGCTAAAAGGTGCCTAAATGATGCAGAATGAAGCTAAACATGACATAAAGGTATGCAAATATGTACACAGATAATGCAAATATATAGACATATCAGGGATGCTAATTCAAAAAAATTAACGCCTTGACAAAGTAGTGGCAGGCCTGCAATAGAATCATCGGACTGCATACTGCATCCGGAAACTGGGTTACCTCTTATAGAGAGGTGGAAGAGGTAGCAGTTAATTATTTTGAGGATCTATTTCAAACAACTTCCCCCACATAATTCTCGGAGGTGTTAGATGAGGTTCTGTCATTGATTATGGATCAAATCAATGACTTGTTAACAACAACGGCAATGGAAGAGGAAGTCTGATGGGTTTTGTTTATGATGCATTCAGAAAAAACTGCAGGACCGGATGGGATAACAGTCTTTTTTCCAGCGGTCATGGCACATAGTCAAGTAAGATGTCTTTCAATTAGTCAATGATTTCCTACGGACAAAAAGCTTTGATCGTAGGTTAAATATGACAAATATATTTTGGGTATTATGACGGACATACCTACTAGAATGACGGAACTGAGGCCTATTAGCCTATGTAATGTTGGGTATAAAACTATATCAAAGGTTTATGGAAAACATTCGGCTTTTGTGGCAGGACGATTAATTCTTCTTGTGAGTTGAATGTATCAGCATTTTAAAACTTACGCAAAACTTATGAAAGGATTGAATAAACTGTATAATCGGACGATCGCTGCAGAGATTACGGAGAAGGTGATGAAGATGGCTAGTGAGAAAGAGATGAGTTTTAAAATGTATAAGAGGAGAGGTGAGGAGGATTTGATTGAGAAAGCTAAACCTAAAAGGGATAAAGAAGGAAAAGGATCAGCTCATCATAGGCATAAGTGGGGAGGTGAACGTAGTAGAGCTAAAGCATTGTAACATTATTTCCAAAAGAAGCAACTTTGGATTTTATAGCTGAATCAAAACAGTGTTCATGTTTTTGCTTAGATTGAAAACCGAGTTTACTTACTCATAACTAAATCGAAATTAATATAACACGATCGGTTTTTGTTTAATTTAATAACCAACCACTGCCAATTTTGTGTAACCGAAACATATTCGGTTTAAATTCGATTAGAAGATCTCAAAACCGAAACAAACAAACAACCGACCCAAACCAAGAAAACCGAATGCCCAGATTAAAACCGACAATGTCACCGCAACAGCCAACAGCAACGATCAGAGATGCACTGTTCCGGTGACGAACATGATCTTTGTCTCGCACTTTGATTGAATCACTCAGTGATCAAGAAATTTTGCGTATAAGAACAGTAAGATCCTCTTTGTAATCGTTAAGCGAGTGGAATTTCTTTTTCTTCTTCTTCTCTCTTAAATACATTCTTCCATTGACGCAGAGTATCGTCGTTCTCGATGTTGAAGACACTCTTTCTAGCTCGGGACAGTCTTAGGTCCAAAGCACCATCATCGTCTTCTTTTACGTTTCGTGTCCTCTCTTCTCCATTTTCTTCGAAGCGGCATGCCCCTAAACCGAGCGAAGAAGAAGAGCCGTCTCCAAAAGATTCCGTTTTGCTGTACCCGAAAGATCCGTCAAGCACACCTAAGCTCTTCCTTGTCCAGCCTCGTCTAGCGCCGCCTAAGTTTCTACAGGCGAAGCTGAACGAAGCGCTTTGTCTAGCGAATTCGCTTGAAGAACAGAGATATGGGTACTTTGAATCTGATTTCTTCGACAAGGAGTTGCCTTCTCATGTTGTTGTTCAAAACCCTGTCGCTAGATCGTCTAAACCTCGCGTAGGTCCGTTACTGGCATTCCTCTTTTCTTCTGTTTCAAATTCTTTCTAGAGCTTTAGATGTTATTAAGAATCATGCCTTCCAAGTGTTCGACGATTTTCCTGAGAGACTGATGGGTGAAGTGGTTTTCAATTGTTAGATACTTATTTCGGGGCTGGAACTGTAGACAACATCAAATGCCATCTAAATGCTGAAGATTCCAAGGCAAGCAGCTAAACTGCCGCCAAATATCTCACCATTATCAATCTCTGTTTTTTTAAGCTATATGTAATGAAATGTTGGATCATACCTTACAATCTCTTGATGATGCTCAGGAAGAAGTTGATGCTGTTTTTGTAAACGCTGTTTTGTCAGCAATTCAACAACGGAATTTGGAGGTAACGCCGCAAAACCTGTTTTTTGTTTGTTTGTTTGTTTCCCTTCTGTTCAAGCTAATGCTGTGTCTTTGCATTTGATTCTTCAGCGAATATGGGAAAAACCAGTACTAGACCGTGTAGGCCTTATAATTGAAATATTTAATGCCCATGCTCATACAAAGGAAGCAAAACTACAGGTACTGTGACAATAATGATCCGTCTTTTTACATACTAGGAACGCTTATATAATAGCTGTTTGGTTCATCCATTCACAGGCTGAGTTAGCAGCTTTGATGTACAAAAGGAGCAGGCTGGTTCGAGTGCGTGGTAGTGATGGGCGTCAGACTTTTGGGCAGTTTGGAGAAGCTGAAGTTGTTAGTGCCCGAGGGTGAATATCCTCAACTTGCTATTTTGTGTATTTCCATTTACCTAATTGATTGTTGATACTGAAAATGTTATCAAATCATTTTGCAGGAGAGCAGCAAGTAAGGGAGCTGGTTTCGTAGGTGGTGCAGGAGAAACTGAGCTTCAGCTTCAACGCAGAAGGTTAACCAAAATTATATTACATTTATATTTTCCGTGTCTTATCGTTGGTTAACAGAAAAATTTAGTACACGGCTCTTTTTTAATCTATGGTCTTAACAAAATCTTGATCTACCAGAATATCAGACCGGAAGCTTCGCTTGTTATCCCAAATTAAAGAAGCCCGGCGAACACGCCTATCGCATCGTGCTGCACGTAAGAGACGAGGTGGTTTAGAGGGTCAGAGTTTAGCTACCATTGCTGTTGTTGGCTACACAAATGCTGTAAGTTTTGACGTTTGCTTCCAAGGAATCTCAGTCAGAGAGCAACTGTTTTTACTCTACTCTCTGGTTATTTTTGTTTGCTTTTGTTAGGGAAAATCGACTTTGACAAGTGCATTAACAAAGACTGCTCTCTACTGCAATGAACGGTATGATTCAACTGCTTTCAAAACTATTCTTAAACTGTCAAATTTGAAACTGAACTCTTACCTTTTGGATGCTTGGTCTGTGTCTGTCCTCCGTAGATTGTTTGCCACATTAGATCCTACGCTCAAGAGTGCCATCCTTCCTTCTGGGTAAGTTGATTGTTGCACGTCAAGAATCATGTTTATAGCTTTACGGTACACATGAACTATTATTGAATCCTATGAGTTGTTTTTATTCAGAAGGAAAGTGCTTCTTAGTGACACTGTTGGATTCATATCAGATCTGCCTATACAGGTAATAGATGCCTACTTTAATTTTCATCTTTCTTTTTTAAGTATGTTTTCACTTACTTTCCTTTTCTTGGCTTGTGGCTTTTTGCAGCTGGTGGAAGCATTTCAATCAACTCTAGAAGAAGTTGTTGAAGCCGATCTACTTCTGGTAAGACTTGATTCAAAAGACTCTTAATCTTTAGTTACATATAGAATTGAAGTTTGTGGAAAGATCTTGGCCTTGATGTGATTTGTTCCTTGCAGCATGTAGTTGATTCGACGGCTCCAAATATCGAGGAGCATCGTTCAACAGTGTTTCATGTCCTTAATCAAATTGGAGTACCAGAAGAGAAGCTTCAAAATATGATTGAAGTCTGGAATAAAGTAAGATTTTTCGGAAACCATGTCTTAAGTAGAAGAAGCAACCACCTTTTATTCACACTGAGAATTTGTTTTAGATTGATTATGAAGAAGAAGAAGAGCAACTGGAAGACATTCATTATCTAGATGATGGCAAAGAAGAAGAAGAAGCTGAGTTAAGTGACGGTTCAAAACCTGAAGAAACTTTTGATGCATCTGAAGCAACGGTCGATGAAGACCAAATCCAAAGCCAAGACGATGACTGGCTTCTGTCTGAAGATGAAAACGTCAGCGACACTGAGCTCTGGAAGGTTCCTGAAGGTACTAAACTAGATCCTCCACAGAACAATGGACCACACGTCAGAGTTTCTGCATTGACCGGAGTTGGTTTAAAGGAGTTGATGCATCTTATTGACGAAAGATTGAAAGGTGAAGACGAGAAGCTAAAGTCTCGGACAATACTCGAAAGGAACGAGCTTCAGAGCCGTAAATGGAGACCACCTCGCAAAGATGACGAAGATTTAGCCGTTGAACAACAATAGTTGTTTGTATCGAGAGGGTGTATTCTTTGTTTTTATAATAATAATACAAAAACTACAGAAGTGTACGTCGTTTAGGTGTGAAAAAAACGGCAAGAAGTTTTTGTCATTTCTCTTTTTTACTATTAAATAGCCTGCAAATGGACGTCGTTTTCGGAACAGCGCGTCATAGCCATACGCGCTTTGAAGACGCGAGTATATAAATAAGAAGATAGCGATACTGCAGTGATAATAATAAACACTTGCGAAGCTTCTCTTTAGTAAAATTTAAGTGAGGTGTATTGAAGCTGTTAAAGGTGCATTTTCTCGGATCTCAGATCTTAGATCCCAAATCCTTCGTTTTGTGCTTTAACAAATTTGATCCAAGGTAGATTTGATTTCTTCTTCTTCTCCATGATTTCAATCCTCTTTGTTGGGTTTCCTTCGTATCGCGTGAATTCCTTTTTTTTCTTTCTGCGAGCTGTTTCATGGATCTATTGGTAATCTGTTGAAATTGATTGTTTATTGGGGATTTATTTGCTATGATGTTGCTAAAATTGGAGTTGTGGTAGAATCTGATAGATTTTAAGGATCTGTTTCTACGTTGATGGTTGTGTGGGATCTCTGATTTGGAGAGGAGTAGCTATATTGTTCGAGATCTTTGAATGGGAGAATTTTAAAATGCTTATTCGGTTTAGGTTGCTTATGTTATTTCCATATATTGAAATTGTGGAGAGTGAGCAGCTTGAGAATGGCTTTTGTTCCATATCGATTTGTTTATAATGAAAGGGCAAGATCGTTGTTCTCTGTGGCCTATTGATGTTCAGTCTAAAAGAGGGATATGGATTTATTCAATTTAGTGTTTTTTTTTTTTTCCTGCTTTGTAGGTTTTATAGCTTGCAAGGATCTTTAGTTATGGCGAGACGGCAAGTAGGTTCAACACGACGTGTTGGGGATGGTGGAAGCTTCCCATTTGCAGGAGCTTTGCACTCAAAGTCTCGATCGTCTCCATTTCTATCTATTTGCCTTGTTCTTGTGGTATGATTTCTGTGCTTCGTCTTGTACTTTAATGGATGATTTCTTTACCCTGGGTTATGAAGTATTTCTTGACCTAAATCAATTGCTGTTCATCTTTTTTTCTGTTTCCAGGGGGCTTGCCTACTCATTGGTTATGCTTACAGTGGTCCAGGTATGTGTATCTTAGTGTATGGTCTATTTTGTATTATGTACAGTTCTTGTAGTGAGGTTTCTTATTGCCTTCATTTTTTCTTTGAATACAGGTTTCTTTAAAAGTGTCAAAGAAGTCAGCAAAGTTACAGGTAATCCTTGTTATCATTTTCAGTGCATGTGCTTAAGACGAGCCATCTTATTAGCTTTTTTAAACCTGTGCAAAGGCCTGACACTCGGATTTGTTATGAACACGCTTAGGTGACTATTCTTGCACATCAGAAGTCCAAAGAGCCATTCCTGTTCTTAAGAAGGCTTATGGAGATGGGATGCGCAAAGTCTTGCATGTGGGACCTGAGACATGCTCAGTGGTTTCTAGTCTGTTGAAAGAAGACGAGACTGAAGCATGGGGTGTTGAACCCTATGACATCGAGGATGCAGATTCTCACTGCAAGAGTCTTGTGAGCAAAGGCCTTGTACGTGTGGCTGATATCAAATTCCCTCTACCCTACCGGGCAAAATCCTTCTCTCTTGTGATCGTGTCCGATGCTCTGGATTATCTCTCACCCAAGTACCTGAACAAGACCGTGCCTGAACTTGCGAGGGTGGCTTCAGACGGTGTGGTTCTTTTTGCAGGTAAACTAACATAAAACTTGAGAAAAAGGTGTTGATAAAAGAAAATTTCTGTGAGTTTCGGTTTCTAACTTTTGAACTTCAACTTCTCTAGGTCTCCCTGGTCAGCAGAGAGCTAAAGTTGCTGAATTGTCTAAATTTGGTCGACCCGTAAGTTTACTATACCTTGTTCTCCTGAGTCCTGTTTTACTATATATGAAATAACCCTTCTCCATTAGTTTATAAGTGGCATTAGCGTAGTGTATGTAGTCATTAGCATCTCTTCATGATTCAAACACTGTGACTTTTGCATTTAACAATCTTTCACAAAGTTCTCCAAGACAGAGACTACAAGTACACAAGACTTGATATTGGCACTTTTTTTTTTGCAGGCTAAAATGCGTAGCTCATCGTGGTGGAATCGCTTTTTCGTCCAGACAAACTTAGAAGAAAACGAAGCACCAAGCAAGAAGTTCGAACAGGCTATTTCCAAAGGATTATACAAACCAGCCTGCCAAGTCTTCCACCTCAAGCCATTACATTAAGCAGTCACCACCAAGTCCCTATTGGTCCACATTAAATCATACTCACACGTAGAGTCGCACGCGAAAAAAAAAAAAAAAAAAAAAAAGCGTAATCGATATTCTCCTTGTATCTTGTAACAGGTCAGTTTTTCTCCTTTCATGTTTGTATCCCGCAACACAATTTTCCCTATTCAATTAAATCATCATTATCACCAATAATCTCCGCATGAACATTTCCCATCTTTGAAACAATGGAACCTAAGGTTATCCCTTACAGTAATCTCTCTACCTGCAACCACGGACATAAATTTGATCGCATTGTGACAATCCCCACATATCCTCAAATTCTTATTCACAACTAATTCCTCACCATCTCTTGTCGACATTAAACCGAAAGCCACCGCTAGCTTCTCGCTATGATGTCCTAACCGCATCTCTTCTTCTCCTTCACCCGCTTCGTCCTCCTTCACCATTGCCCATTTCTTATCCATCACATACCCAACTCTCTTCATCTTCTCCATCATCTCCTCTAGATACTCATTCACTTCCCGTATCATCGGGTGAGACCAATCTTCCGCCACAAATACATGCCTCTTCTTCTTCACTTCGATCCAACTACATCCCGGTTTCTTCCTTATCCTTTTTTCCCTCATTGATTGCCTCACCAAAGCCATCTCTTCCCATTTGCCTGCAACTGCATACATATTTGCTAGCATCACATACGGTGTGGCAGCTAATGGTTGCATCACCATAAGCTCCTTAGCTGCTCTCTCTGCAAGAGCCATGCTTTTGTGTTTTTTACAAGCACTGAGCAATGCAGCCCAAGCAACCGGACCGGGCTTATACGGCATTGCATCTATAAATCTCTCTGCCTCTTCTAGCTTCCCTGCTCGTCCCAAAAGATCAATCATACAAGAATAGTGCTCAGCCTCTGGTTCAATCTTGAACGTCTCCTTCATGGCGTTGAAGTACCTCTGACCCTCGGCGACTTTACCACAGTGTACACACGCAGAAAGAACGGCTACAAAGGTTATATGGTTAGGTGCAATACCTGATTCTAGCATCCGCTGATATAAAAGCAAAGCCTCTGTTCCACGCCCGTGCTGCGCATAACCTTTAATCATACAATTGAAAGATACAGCATTAAGTTCCGGCATTCGATCAAATACCCGCCTAGCGTCTTTCAGATTTCCGTTATTATTATACATCGAAATCAACGCATTGTTCACAGAGATTCTATTCGAAGGGATGTGAGATTTGATCGCCAAACCATGAATCTGCTTGCCCTGAGAAGGAGATGCGAGATTCGAGCAAGCGCTTGTGACACAGACAAAACTGCAATCATCAGGTCTGTGCCCAATACGTTGCATCTGTCTAAAAATCTTCACAGCTTCTTCAGAGAGTTCCTCATTCATCGAATACCCAGAAATCATTGTATTCCAAAGAACCAAATCCGGCGATAGAATCTCTTGAAACAACTTCTCGCATTCAGACATACCGTTACAACCTCCACATTTTGAGTAGAAATCAATCAAACCACTTCCCACGTGTGAATTCTGGTGAAATCCAGCCTTGATCAGCTTACCGTGGAACTCACGGCCGCCGATCAAATCACCCAAGCTCGTGAGCGCGTTTAAAACACTAGCCAATGTGTACATATCGATCTTGAAACCTTTCAAGATCATTACTTTATACAAAGCTAAGGCCTTTGCTCCTTCCTTGTGCTGCCCGTAAGCCACAATCATCGAATTCCAAGAAACTTCATCTCTTAACTCATCCATCCCGTAGAACACCGATACGGCCTCTTTCAAAAACCCGCTTTTACTGTAATACGTGACGAATGCGTTATTCACAGACGAGTAAGCATCAAACCCTCCCGAGACAGCGAAACAATGAAGCTGCATTATCAAACCCACACGGTCACAACAAGCTGCTATCAAGCCTGATAACGTAAACCCATCAACCTCAAATCCCAATTCTCTCATTCTCTTAAACAGATTCATCGCGGGAACAGTTTCCCTAGCATCAGCGTATCCGGAGATGAGTGTATTGAAAGAAACGGTGTCTGGTTGCGGAATTTCGTCGAACAACTGTCGTGCAATATGGATTTTCGAGTCTTTCGCGTAAGCCTTGACGATAACGTTGTAAGAGAAGACATTGGGTTGTTCGGTGCAGTCGAATGCGGCTCGTGCGTAGGAAAGAAGACCACACTTGGAGTAGAGATTCACGAAGTGATTTGAGAGGTAAGTGGAAGAAGCTACAAGGGATTTCACGTAGAGAGCATGAAGTGATTTTCCAGTGAAGAGATCTCTCTCCGCTACGCATTTCAGAAGAAGGTTTCGAAAAGATTTGAAAGTACATTGCGTCTGGTTCATCTAATAGTGTAACTACAAGTGAATCTCAGAGATTATATGTTCCTCTCATTCGCAGGTTCTGTCTTAAGAAGAAGAAGTCAGCTAAAACAGTTCAGTTTTCGTCTCTTATTTAGGATAATAAATTTGGGCTTAGTTTTATTCAAGGCCCATTTACATATCTTATGGGCTCATTTACTTCTCTAGGACGAGTGAAAGATATTTAAGGTCTTGATTGCATTTTTTTATAAAACCGAAATTTTATTGAAATAAAAGTGTTTTTTTTAATTATTATTATTCTATTAGAAATTATAGAGATTAACTGTGAAATTATAGAAATTACTGTGGAATGGGAAGATTTCAAGGACGATACACAATGCTGAAATCTCGACACTTCTATGGGCAATACATGCTACATGGGCTTTGGGTTATAGAAGGGTTGAATTTGAAGGTGACACTTTCACTATCACGAGACTCATCAATCAACAGAATTTGAATATCCGACTGCAACATCAGTTGAACGATATCAAGTCATGGAAGTCAAGCTTTCTCTCCATAAAGTTCTTACATACTTATCGAGAATCAAACAATGTTTCCGATATGTTAGCTAGGAAAGCATTAACATGTGAAACCTTTTGGTCTTTATTTCATTGTTGTCCATGGTTTTTAAGATCTTTTGTAAGTGACGATATTCACAGTTGAAGTAATAAAGATTTATAGACGGAAAAGAAAAAAATTATAGAGATTAACTAGCAACAAAGCCATAAATAGCTAAACAAGTTAAAGTCTCGATTAACATATTAATCAAGCAAATGGTAAAGTTAAAACACCAAATATTCAAATAGAGTTTTGAAGATAAAAGTGAACTCATAATTTTAAGCAAAGTAATAATTTAAAGAAGACATACAAGTTCTTAATCGAAACCTCTAAGAAAAGGGATCAACACCTCCATGGTCGTTGAGGCGAAATAGACAACACCATCTATTGTTGAACGAGACACGATTAAAGTCTTTGTTTATGCTCCAAGCAGATTTGCTTTCGACACAATGCTCATTTTATCACTAATCACAAGTGAATAATTTGGGAGGAAAACAAAATCCATAAAAGAGAAGACAATATCAAAACTGGCCCAAACAACCGTTAGTTATCTACTACCCGAAGAAGTTCTAGCAACTAGCGCATCAGAAACAACCGTTGATGATCTACTGCCCGGAGAAGTTGTAGTAACTAGCGCATCGGAAACAATAAGAAGTTTGGCTACAGAGATGACTAAGCAGTGTCATGATGAGCAATCATCAACGACGAAGAGGTCTGTAAAAGCAGTAGTCTCCACTGCCTAACAACAGAATATGATATTAAAGATCCAAGATTGGTTTTGGTGAATCCATCTCTTATCTTTTTGAAGTTTAAGCGTGATTCATCAGATAAGAAAATCAGCACAACAAGATAAGAGATTTCGAGTAACAGCCCCATACTACTGAGGTAAAGAGACCTCATCCTGAGATTAAAAAAAAAGGCTAAGAAAAAAACCTAACCATCTCACAAAAAGATAAATGAATGTTCAAAGATAGCCAACAAACCTCAGGTAATTGAATCTTTAAGCTGAGGTAATTGAATCATAATCTAAGTAGAATCCAACCAAATTCGAGACAATCCAAGGAGTCACAAAGACCATACATGTCCAGAGCGTGCCTAAAAGCAAGGGAGAGGGACGAGGCGAGCAAGACAGCGGTGAGCCGGATGAACTAATAATCGTCGAAAAACCTTTCTGGGTAAACGAGATAAACTTATTGTATCTATAAATACAATTTTGTGCATTTCCTATAAAATAATATTTTCTTATTAATAAAACATTTTTACAATTTTTTCGTTTTCATCAACACTTTTTCAATTTTAAACATATAATAACTAAACTTAAAAGAAACATAATAACATATATTTCCTCCGTTTCTTAATAATGTTTTGGAATTTTTTTTGTTTCATAATATAAAATGTTTTTAGATTTCTATGTAGTTTTTACTTTTATTGAATATTGTGTAACCACTAGTACTATGCTGTTTTTTTCTTAATTAGTCGAATTATTTGTATTTTATTTATTAAATAATTTTATTAAAAAAGAATTTTTAAACTTTGTAGTTTAAACCAAAACATCATATATTAAGAAACGGAAGAGGTATTATAAAAGATTTCAGCAAGATTTGTAGAAGAATACAATATACAATCCCAAAATAAAATCTTATAATTAGTCTCCAACTATGCCTGTCATAATATAGAATATAAAAAAGAAATTTGAGATAATTTAGTTATTTGACGAGTCAAACTTAGAAACCTGAAATTCTGGGACATCCATTATCCAAAGGCTATACATATTGGTTCCAAGATCTTTCACCTGATTTTTTTGTTATGTTATGTTTTGTGTTTTTAGTTTGATTAATGGTCTATCATTATATGTGTCGAGCAAATTCCTTTTAGTTACGTTTTCTTTGGGTTATCTATTATTCAGGGTAGCCAATTCTCAAAATGATATCCAACTCGATCTTTTTATATGATATGTTTCCAAATTAATTTAGATACGGATTTCTTTAAAAAAAAAAAAAAGATAGTCTCTCTAAGTAACTCAAGAAATACAAAGAGAAAGTCATCATGACATTCGATTCGATCTTAAGAGTATCTCTAACTTTATTCAATTTCCCACTTTGAAACATTGATCTGTTTCTTAATAGTCTTTATCTCTAACAATAATAATAATAATAATCTTAATTTTTCAAATTTTAATTTTGAATTATTAAAAATTGTATTTTTAAATCAAATCAGATTCAAGACCAAAAAAAAAACTTATCACACGTAAAAAAGTTCGTTTTCAAAAACACAAAATATGTATTTTCAAAATATAAAACATAGATATGGAATTTTTTAAATTCCCCCTTTTTGTTTTATCGCATGTGTTCGTGTAAAACAGTGAAGGCTAAACAATAGTAGTCTCTATCGGCTTATCCGGTCAGCCTCGGTAGAAACTCACTGAAATGCTACAGAGTGGACTTTTCTCCGAAGAGCCACCAGGCCCACCACACTGACCTGAGTTTAAAATATTTTTCGGTTAATGTCAAAGAATAGTCTGATCGCCTGTTACCGGACTACGAGATAAACTGTTTGAGCCAAAGTCTAAACCCAGACTTCCCACATGAATGTGATTTTTATTTCTAGAGAGATTCGAACCCTAAAGAGAATATTTTAGCACAATCCTAAGTCTCATCTACCACTAGATCACAGTCATGTGAGTTTCCTAAAAACAATGGCTGATAAATTTTTGTTCCTTGAATTTTTATAACTCTTTAGTCTACTTATTCTATTTTTAACATTGGGAATATTCTTTAGAACCGAATCTTGAATCTTTAACTTCATAATGACAGCAATGATGATAACAGCTAAATTATTAGCTACGTCAAGTGAAAAACGGAAGTTGTCTCTCTCACATGACGAGAAAAATTAAACTAAACATTTTTCAAAGGAAAAAAAAATGTATATATACCTTCCACATACCTCAAGCATCTAGCTACATTCCACTGCATCTCGCTCTTCACCAACTAACTAAATCCTAATTCAACATTTCTCTCTCACAACTGATCTCTTATTCTTCCTTGATTATCTCTCACTAAAACCAAAAATCCTTTTAATATATAAAAAAATGAAACAATTGTCGACAAAAGTGACAAGCAATGCTAATGGACAAGACTCTTCCTACTTTTTGGGATGGGAAGAATACGAGAAGAACCCTTACGACGAAATCAAGAACCCTAATGGGATTATTCAAATGGGTCTTGCCGAAAATCAGGTAACTATATAACTTCGATTTTTCGACGAATCAACAAGTTAACTTTATTCTTCGTTTTAAGTACTTAATATGATGTTTTTTATATGCAGCTATGTTTTGATCTCATAGAGACATGGCTAGCTAAAAATCCGGACGCGGCCGGACTCAAAAAGGACGGCCAATCCATTTTCAAAGAACTTGCTCTCTTCCAAGACTATCATGGCCTACCAGAATTCAAGAAAGTAAGTAATTCAATTTTTCTCCTGCACATATCAAAGAAAATATATATATATAACTTAAAATGCAAGTAACCTAATAGGGTTTATTTGTCCATAGGCTTTGGCAGAGTTTATGGAGGAAATAAGAGGAAATAGAGTAACATTTGATCCAAGCAAGATTGTCCTAGCTGCTGGTTCAACCTCTGCCAACGAAACTCTCATGTTTTGTCTCGCAGAACCTGGCGACGCTTTCCTTTTACCAACTCCTTACTATCCAGGGTAATTTCTATACCCTAAATTAATTTTTAGGTTGGATATTTTACTTATCTCCCAAGAAATATGAACTGACAGAATTTTACAGATTTGATAGGGATCTGAAATGGAGAACAGGAGCAGAGATCATACCGATCCATTGCTCGAGCTCTAATGGGTTTCAAATAACAGAGTCAGCTCTTCAACAAGCTTATCAACAAGCTCAGAAGCTTGATCTTAGAGTCAAAGGAGTTCTTGTTACCAACCCGTCAAATCCACTTGGTACCATGTTGACCAGAAGAGAAATTAACCTTCTCGTTGACTTCATTACTTCCAAAAACATTCATCTCATTAGCGACGAGATCTATTCAGGTACTGTTTTTGGGTTTGAACAGTTTGTTAGTGTTATGGATGTCTTAAAAGACAAGAAACTCGAGAACAGTGAAGTCTCCAAACGAGTTCATGTCGTTTATAGTCTTTCCAAAGATCTCGGTCTACCGGGTTTTCGCGTTGGAGCAATCTACTCCAACGACGAAATGGTTGTTTCCGCTGCTACAAAAATGTCGAGTTTTGGCCTCGTTTCTTCCCAAACACAGTACCTTCTCTCCGGATTGCTTTCCGACAAGAAATTCACAAGTACATACCTCGATGAAAACAAGAAAAGACTCAAGATTCGTCAAAAGCAACTCGTGTCCGGTCTAGAAGCCGCAGGGGTTACTTGTCTTAAAAGCAATGCCGGTTTGTTTTGTTGGGTGGACATGAGGCATCTCTTGGACACAAACACATTCGAAGCAGAGCTTGAGCTATGGAAGAAGATTGTTTACGAAGTGAAGCTGAATATTTCACCCGGTTCATCGTGCCATTGTACTGAACCGGGTTGGTTTAGGGTTTGTTTCGCCAACATGAGTAAAGAGACGCTCGATTTGGCGATGAAGAGGCTCAAGGAATACGTAGAGTCAACAGACAGTAGAAGATTGATTTCAAAAAGTAGCCATGAAAGAATCAAGAGCTTGAGGAAGAGGACTGTCTCTAACTGGGTTTTCCGGGTTTCATGGACCGACCGTGTACCTGATGAACGATGAAAAACTAATTTATCGTCCTAAGTTAAGACACAGCCAATCTTCCCAAAATAATTCGTTTTTTAAATATTGCGGAAAATGTATTATACATTTTCCAAAATATTCATATCATTATATTCTTTTTTTTTTTGGTTTTAGTATCACCATATTTTATTTATTTATTCATATATGTATGCTTCGCTGAGAACCTGTTGCAACTTTTTTTTTTGGATGCAAGTGTTACTAGTTAAGTGCACTCAATCCAAGTTTGGATTTGTAATGAGTATTTATCCCCTTGTAATGTCAATAATGAAAGCTGCGTGTTTATCCATAAAAAGAATGTAAGAGATTATAAATACATCTCATATTTTCATAAGTTATTTTGCAGTATACAAATATTAACCAAATATTCAATTTCAAAGTTGTCAACATTCATCAAATGTTTCACGTATACGTGCAATAGTTTCCGATTTTGATACATTCCCGTTTGACTCCAGTAATAATTAATTAACAAAGATTAAAGCATCTCATTTAGCAAAAAAAAAAAAGATTAAAGCATCTAACCAGACATTAAACACTTGTTTCACACAAATTAAGAAAGAGTAAATTGTGATTACTTATTAATATACCTAAACATTTTCCAACAACTATGAACTATAGTTATTCATAAATTCAAATATCCTCATTTAATACTTTTGAAAGTTTATAATTTATTAATATTAATCAATAAAAAGTTATAAAAAAACCTAAAAAATTAATTTTTGTGGAATAACATAAAAAAAGATAAAACATCAACATTCAAAGAATGGAGTGAGTAGTAGTAAATCGTAATTCCAGTTAGTCAAAGGAGGTAACCAATGGAAGAAAGTCAAACACTTAAACTTTTAGTCATTGCATCATCTTGAACTTAATTAGTTTACTTTTAGTTTCCAATGGAACAAAAAATATAATACTAAAAGAGACACATGACAATTTGGATTTAGTGTCATGATGTATTAAACACTAAAGTCTTACAATTTGAGGTGTTACACTAAAGTCTTACAATTTGAAAAACGAACATGACAACTAATTTCGATTCATCTTAAAATTTGGGTTAGAAGTTTAGTGACTTTAGTCCATAATGAACCACCTAACCGGATAATTGTAGTTATTTATATTCAACTTTTTTATTACACGTTATGTTGTGGGGAAAAATTACAAGCACATTACATCAGCAACCTACATACATTTTCTTTTTTAAATCCATTCAACATATTTTCAAATATTTGCGGAAAACTAGAATCGATATCCATGTGCTCAAATTGCAGGAATGCTACTTGCGTTAACGGATTTGAACCAACTTCTCATTAATAGTAGTTTATGAATCTAAAATCTAAAAAAAAAAAAAATCATGAATCGAGAAACGACTATTAATTATATCATAGACATAGTCTTTATCGTTATCGATTTATCATGTACTGGTAAAAGATTATATGCTAATTTGTATGTAGAATTGTAAACATGATATAAAAATATTCCGTTTGCGCCGAAAAAGGATATAACTAATATTATCAAAACATATATTCAAAATTTCCATGTGCTTTGTTGATACTCGTACGAACGAAATCATCGAAATCATACTACATGACGATTTTGTTCCTTGTTGTATGAAACGCGGATAAAACGGCCGTAAAGACAAATAATCCTTACATGTGATGAGCATTGTTTTGGTCGTTGGGTTGTATAACATAAAGTATTTTCAAAGTAAGAAAAAAACAATATATATAGACACGTAAAAATGATTTTGAGAATTTGGGATCAATGCTGTTCTTAATTGCATATGACCGATCTAAAACTTGTCATCTGTATCATCGACCGTATATATGGTCTTACTCAATAAATTATTACTAGTTTTTTTCAGACTTGTGAGTTGGCCGCGATATATGATTTAGATCACAAATATCTATAACAAAAACCAATATGGTCGGTTGTGTTTATAATGATATCGGAATCGTAGATTTTCACATATTTTAGTTTGGGGATTTGTCCCGTCAATGTTTGGCATTTGTCCAAGATAAACTAAATTCTTATTCACATAGTTTTATGTAGATTATAATTTTGGAAAAGAAAGAAAAAACACATGAACATGTCAAATTTCACAACAAAGAATGCAGTAACGTGGGTTTCACAAGCAAATGAGGCCATAACTTGTATACAGCTGAAGCCTAAAGATTAGATGTTGATCTACCATTTAAAACATGTTTTAAGACATTGTCATACACATGGTCGGCCCAAAATACTTTTATGCTTAAAGCAAAAAAAATGCTTTTAACGAACACAAAAATAAATAAATAAAAACCAATGTTTTGAAAATCGGACCGGACCGGAGGTCGGACCGGGTTTGACCGCGAATCGACCGGCTAGCCGGGTTGGATTGACCAGAGTTTGAGTTTTTTTTTTTTTAAATTTCCATTTTTTCATATTTAATTTTTTTTATGATTAAAATTTATAGAAACAAATACTAGTTTTGAATTTAGTTAATTTTTGTTATGGTCTAATATTTTTTTTTACATATAAACTCAACTATTTCTCATTAAACTTTGTCTTTCAATAGTTTTTTTGTTATTAAAATGATATTCTTCATGATTAATTTTTAAAATATGTTTATACAAAGGCTATATTATATATTTGGATATTATAGTTATACAAAAACTATTTATATTACTATTTTTAAAAAACTATTAAATCCGGTTCGATCCGGTCGGACCACATTGACCCATGACCCAAAAGTTTCTCCGGTTCGGTCGCCGGTCCGGTTTTAAAAACATTGATAAAAACTCAAAGATTACCATAAATGAAGTTCGATCTTTAGACTTTTAAGATAGTTTTTTTAGGTAACCATTAGGTGTGATTGGTTGGGCTTTAAAAATATTTTACAACCTCTTTAAATTTTTTTACAATATTTGTTTACCAATCAGACTTTAAGTATTTCAGTGGATCTCTGACGCGGTCGAAAAATCCTAGGAAAAGCAAGCGCTAAACCTAGCTCAAACTCAAGTTCACAAGCGATGAACTTGAATGATAAAACTCTGGAATCCACCAGAATAGGGTTTTGGAATCCACCAAAAGAGAAAATTCTGAAAGTTTTATTAAGAAAAATAAGATATCGCCCTCTTGGCTACAACTAAAAGTGTTTATATAGGAAAAAAAACCTAAGAAAATAATCAAAGCCAAAAGAAAAATGAAATATAATAAACTTAAGAAAAAAAAAACTAATTAAATATCTCATGCATCAGTCTTCTCCACCTCTGAAGAACTCGACCTCGAGTTCTCTTCTGGATAAAAAAACTCCATCTGCATGGTACTCATGAATCTCGGCCACATTGAAGGTATTAGAAATGTTCATGGACTCTGGAAGAGCCACAACATAAGCATTGTCGTTGATCTTCCGCAACACCTTGAATGGACCATATTTGCGAGGTTGTAACTTGTTATACGTGCCAACTAGGAACCTTTCCTTATGAAGAAACATCATCACTTCATCACTCTCTTTGAAAACTTTGACTCTCCTACGCTTATCAGCAGCAACTTTGTTTTTCTGTCCGGTAGCCTCTAATTTAGCTTTGACAGCTTCCTTAACAGCTATAATTTCTTCGGCCATAGTCTGAGCGGATGTACTAACTCCATGAGCTTTAGGCAATTTAACCAAATCAACCGTATGGTTAGGAACAGAAGTATACACAAGAGAAAAAGGTGATTTCCCTGTAGCTGAGTGTACAACGCTGTTGTAAGTAAATTCTATCTGAGGTAGAGCTAAATCCCACTGCTTCGGCTTATCACCACAAACACTTCGAATCATATTCCCCAAAGTTCGATTGGTTACCTCAGTTTGTCCATCAGTCTGTGGATGAGCTGTAGAACTTCTTTTCAAAGTTGTCCCAAATATCCTCCAAAGAGTAATCCAAAAATGATTGAGAAATTTGGTATCTCTATCTGAAGTTATTGACTTAGGAACCCCATGAAGACGCACAACTTCTCTAAAAAATAACTTGGGTATGTTGGATGCATCTGCAGTCTTCTTATACGCAATAAAATGCGTCATTTTGGAGAATTTGTTAACTACTACAAACACGGAGTCTACACCTCGTTGTGTACGAGGCAGTCCCAACACAAAATCCATAGACAAATCTTGCCAACTATCTTCAGGAATAGGTAAAGGCATATAAAGACCAGTATTTTGAGATTGACCTTTAGAAACCTGACAAATATAACACCTTTTGACAATAGCACCAGCGTCTCTCCTTAGGTGCGGCCAATAATATTTCTCCTCCAAGTTAGCAATTGTCTTGTCTCTATCCAAATGACCACTAAGACCACCGCCATGCAAATCTCGAATCAACTTCTCTCTTAATGGCGAGCCAGGGATGCACAACCTATCTCCTTAAGAAGATAGCCATCTCGAATATGAAAATCTGCAGAAGGATGCTTACCATTGTACTTATTCCATAATTCTTTAAATTCGGCGTCACTTCATACAACTCCTTGAAGAACTCAAAACCCACGATCTTATGTGCCAAAGTAATCAGTAAAGAAGCTCTTCTACTCAAAGCATCAGCCACCTTGTTAAGAGTCATAGACTTATGTTGAATTATAAAAGGAAATTTATGCAGAAAGCTTATCCATCGAGCATGCATTTTTTATCACTTTCTGGCTGTGAAGAAACTTCAAAGATTGGTGGTCAGTATATAAAACGAATTCCCTCTTAATCAAGTAATGCTTCCACTGCCTTAACGCTCTAAGTACTGCATAAAACTCCTGATCATAAGCACTCCACTTATGGCGAGCCTCACTTAATTTCTCGCTAAAGAAAGCCACTGGTCTTTTCTCCTAGGATAGGACATCACCTATTCCAACTCCGCTAGCATCATATTCAACTTGGAACACTTTATCAAAATCATGTAATGCTAAGACTGGTGCAGTTAAATCTTCTCCTTAATTAAGGCAAAACTCTTCTCTTGTTCAGGCCCCCTATGAAATTTTTGTTTCTTCAAACACTCGGTAATAGGAGCAGTGATGGTACTAAAATCTCTGACGAATCTCTTATAGAAAGTAGCTAGACCATGAAAAATACGTACCTCCGTGATTGATTTAGAAGCAGGCCAATCCCTGATAGCACTCACTTTGTCCTTATCAACCTGAATCCCTTCTTCTCCAACAACAAATCCTAGAAACAACAGCTTGTTGGTGCTGAATGTACACTTCTTCATATTGATGTACAACTGGTTTTCTTGTAAAACGTGTAACACTTGCTTTAAATGCTCCAAATGCTCTTCTTTGGTTTTGCTGTAAATCAAGATATCATCAAAATAAACCACCATAAAAGAACCGGTGAAAGGACGAAGAACTTGGTTCATCAATCTCATGAAAGTGCATGGGGCATTTGACAATCCGAAAGGCATAACCAGCCATTCATACAATCCATCTTTGCTCTTAAAAGCTATCTTTCATTCATCTTCAGGCCTAATTCGAATATGATGGTATCCACTATGGAGATCTATCTTTGAAAATACCTTAGAACCTGTTAACTCGTCAAGCATGTCTTGAGGGATAGAAAATCGATACTTGATGGTTATCTTGTTTATGACTCTGCTATCAACACACATCCGCCACTGGCACCGCGCATGGACTCATGCTCTCACGAATAAATATTTTCTTCAGCAAATCTTCAATTTGTTCCTTAAGATTTCATTCTCATTCGGACTCATACGATAGTGGGGAAGGTTTGGTAAGGTAGATCCTGGAATCAAGTCAATTTGATGTCGAATACCTCGCACAGGAGGCAAATCATCCGACAATTCATCTGCAATCAACTCTTTGAAATCTTGTAAGATCTCTAACACTTCTTCAGGAGTTGTTGTTTCCTCCTTTTCAGCACTTATCAACCCTTTAACTACCAGAGGGTAGAAACATTTAGTTTTTTTAACAGCATCATCGAGCTCCTTTTCGCTTTGCGTCATAACCAAGAAATTGGACTTTGTTTTTCCTCTGCTTTTATCAAAATCTAGAATAGGAGCCATGGCAATTTTATGTTTGCCCGACGTAAACATTATCACATTATCCCATCCTCGATATGTGATATCATTATCATACTGCCAAGGTCGACTATATAAAACATGACAAACATCCATGTCAAGAACATCACAAATTACCTCCTCTTTATAGAGTTTCCCGGTAGAGATTGGAACTTTGCAAGTCCTTGTAACTCGAACTTGTGAGCCTTTCTTAACCCAACCAAGAGCATATGGTTTCTCATGTGGTTCTGTAGGTAACTTCAAATAATCAACCAGCTTTTGAGAAACCAAATTCTCTGAGCTTCCATTATCCACAATCGCGTTACACACTTTGTTTTGTATAGAACAATGTGTTCTAAACAAGTTTTTACGCTGCCCTTCTTCTTTAGATGACAATAAATTTTTTGAAGCACAAAATTAACCTTCTCATCTGACTCTTCTTCAGCAAATTCAACCCCCTGAATATTCATCATCCTCCTCAGATCCCTCATCTTCTCTCTCTCTATAAGAACAATCGTTCTTCTACTCGGACAAACATTGGATTTATGTCGCTAACCCTGACAATGAAAACACCTGTAAATTGAAGGCCTCACGTACGGGTTAATTACCCTGTCTCGAAGCTTGTGTTTTACTCGGTTGAGTATGGTTAGAACTATTAGCTCCTTTGTTTCCAGGGTTGAAATCCTTGTTTACTACACTCTTTTCCTTGTCGCCTATTGATTCCAAGCTGTTCAGAGGTGTGTACTTCTTATATGACTGAAATCCACAAGGTGACTTCTCAATTAGCTCCGCCTTCAAAGCTAGACTAGAAGCCTCCTGCACAGTCCATACAGTTTGCAAACACATCTTCTCTTGTATAGAACTTCTTAAACCATTGATGCATCGGGTTACCTTTTGGTTCTATGTTTCTCCTAGGTCATTGCATTCAGAGAAATGCAGGAACTCAGCTGTGTACTCTGTCACAGTCCTCTTGCCTTGAACACAATCAAGATACATCTTCTAGAGAATCTGCTCGTAATCTTCGGGTAGAAATCGCTCCAGCATCAACTGTTTCATACGATGCCAAGTTCTAACTGACCCTTTCCTTTGTCTCTGCCTCTGAAGAACAAGTTTATCCCACCATACAGCCACAGTTTTCTTCAGCCTGATTGCTACCATCTTAACTTGCTTATTCTCAGGAACACCCATGACATCAAAGAATCGATCAACATCGATGTGCCAATCTAGAAACTCCTCCACACTCATAGTTCCGTAAAACAATGGAATATCAGCCTTTACTCGATAATCATGATTGTTCTGTCGATTTCCTTGTTCAGCTACCTCTTCTTCCACAGGTTCTTCGTCATCATAACTCGAATTTTCAACAATAACATCACGACTGTTTCCAGCCCTTGGAACCACTTATCTGTCTCTTTGTTGATTATCATTAACCCTAACCAATCCTTCTCCTTTGTCTCTTTGTTGATTGTTGTTGTTGGCGTTTCTTATCTCAGTCACTAAATTCTGGTTAGTAGTCACTAGATTTGCGATCTAAGCGCTCAAAGTATAGCCGCGGTGAAACCCTCAAGATCCGCTTTGGTAGCTGGCTGATCTCCCATGATCAAGTTTTAAAAAAAAAAGACAGGAAAAAGCCTGCTCTGATACCACTTGACGCAGTCGTAAAATCCTAGGAAAAGCAAGCGCTAAACCTAGCTCAAACTCAAATTCACAAGCGATGAACTTGAATGATAAAACTCTGGAATCCACCAGAATAGGCTTTTGGAATCCACCAAAAGAGAAAACTCTGAAAGTTTTATTAAGAAAAATAAGATATCCTTCTTGGCTACAACTAAAAGTGTTTATATAGGAAAACAAAAGCCCTAAGAAAATAATCAAATTCCAAAAGAAAAAAAATATAATAAAACTTACGAAAAATAAAATTAGTTAAATATCTCCTTCATCAAGTCTCATATTAAAATTACAACCTCTACAGCTTTGTTTTTTTTGTTCATATTTTACTTTTTTTTCCTAAAGTAACTAGTCTATGACTTTAAAAACTATAAGATTTTCTCACTGCATAAAAAATCTAAAACTACAGCAGAAAAATGTAAAAACTAAATTTTACAGCAATATATCTATAGCTATAGCTGAACAAATCACACCCGATATCTAAAACACCAGTTTTATAGGCTTTAGCTCTGAACCGATTTTAACTATACATGCATATACATATATATATATGATCCATGCATAAATATAGTCCTAAGCAACTTCCAAAATAAACACGATTCATTTAGTACTCTTCTTTATGCATGATGGGCCATAAACTACTATAACTTAGGCCATAAAAGTACTTTGTCTTTATTTGACCTTTATTTAAATGGGCCAAGACACACTATCTGAAAATTAGTCATGTATGTAAAATGAAATTAAATGAGTATGTGAACAAAAATAACCACGTTGTATATGTATAATGTATCTATTCTTTTTGGCCATGTATGTAAAGTGAAATCACATGTATGGAAATCCATGTGAACCGGTTTTAAGGATTTATCATAACTTTAATCCGAAATGATCCCGTATATTTCTATTCTTTTTGCCATATGCGGATAACAAGAAATCGCCAAACAAAACAATTCGATTATTCCGTTTCCACAACCCTTTAACTACTTTAAGGTCAAACAAACAAAAATATTTACTTGATGTCATGTAAGAAACGGATTTTCTTTCTTTTAAGACAACGGACATTGATTACAATTTTTGAAGGAAAACTTTGGATAAAGAATAATTAACGTGCAAGTGAGTGTCGGCATCGGCTGGATTATGGAATAAAAGTTGTAAAATCCTTTTGATTACAAGAAAATAAATAAATGTCATTTCTATTTGTCACGGAGCTATATGTCGCCAACCCAATCAAGGTTTTAGATGGCTTTGTTTACATATCGTCTAGGTTATTTAGGACTATTTTATCTAATCTTCCAAGTTTTATAATTAACTAATTGTTTTCGTTCCTATATTCTTGATTTTTTGTTCTTTGATTTCTTCTTCTCCATTAATATTCGCTTTTCCTTTTTTATTGCTTTATCTTGACCCGATACGAAGATAATTATTACTATAAAAGATCCTACCATGTTAAGAATTTTAAGTAAAAAAACAACAATGTTAAGAATTTTGAAGTTTATTTTAAGTTATGAATAAGTAATTAATACAATTAAAAAAAAAGATTGTAATTTTTTGTTATCTTTCTTTTGGTATGTTTTTCACAAATAAACTAGTTAATTTTTTTCCCCCCAAAAAAAACAAAAATAGTTAAATTCACTATATGTCTTTGGCTGTCAAAAAAAAGTTGTTGTCTTTGAATGACTAATACAATAACTAAAAAAGGTTTAGGATTGTGGAATTTTTTTTTTAATCCCGCTTCTAATATATTTTCAGTAGTATGAAAGATTACTTATTTTAAAATTTATCTGGCATTGCACTGATATATATTTATTATATATATATATATATATTTTTTTTTTTTTTTGCTAAAAACTGATATATATTTGCTTGCAAGTTGCATGTTATGTAGCTTTGGCAAATGTGAAAAAAATATTTTATAAGAAACTCTCTTTCTATGAAATTTATTTTCTTACATTTTGAAAATAGTATTGTTTTGGTAGGCAAGTGAAAAATGATTTTTTTAAAAAATATGTCCATGCCCATGACACGTTCTTCAATCCACTGAATCACTAATGCAAGTGGCTTACGTGCATGATTTTCATCACTAGGTTCCTTTTTTTTCCGAAATCACGATTAGTATTAATGAATTACATAAAATACTGAGATCATACACTAGGATGAGAAATTTTCCACGCGTCCTAAAATTAGGTCATCAATGAAATACATATTTTGAAATTTTGATAAGAAAGTGTACTTTGAAACTTTCAACTATACATATTCACATACATATATACAGCTATATAATAGCTAAATTCACATATACATATATATACTAGAATATATAAGATTCTTAATATGAATGTAGCCACAATTTTTTGTTTTTGGCAGCATGTATTGCAACAATAAGATTCTTAGATATGTTCCTTAGGTAGTTAGGTGTAGTTTATGAAAAAAATACACTAAGATTGTTAATTTTGGATAACACTGTATGGTATTTACTATTTTAGCTAATCAATGGTTTTGCGTGATTTATAAATATTAAATCCAGGAAAAAGTTAAATTAAAAGCGCATAATTATGTTTGTCATTTTGCTGTTCGAATAGAATGTTTGGAACATTCAAATGACTTGTCTTTCAGAGACTAGTTTTGTAATACTCTTTGAAAACGCCAAAAATAGTGTTAAACAAAAACATATTACTTATTCCCCACATCGTTCTTATTATTCTCGAGCTTTTACGAACAAAATCTAGCTCTTCAATTATTTGGAAAGAATCTGAATAGTTTACGCGATCCGAATTCACCGATCAGCTCTTCTGATAATACGCTTAACAATAATTATCTACATATCATGTACTATATATATAAACAAAATTCTTATATGAACATAAGTTTCTTTTTTTAAGAAAAGGTTTTACACATGAAAAGGGGGTTTTACACTTGCAAATATATAAAAAGGGTAAATTTAAATGTTTCTAAGGAAAATAACACGAAAATTCTAGTTTAAATACATATATATATATATATATATATATATATATATATGTTTCAATCAAGCGACAATGTCAATTTTGGGTCTCTTGAATAGGCAAGTAATGTGCCAAACTGATAAGGGAAAAGAGAAATTTTGAATGACGTCATTATTTGATTCTGTGAGGAAACAAGAAATAGACTAGTGACTAGGGGAAAGAGAGGTCATGTCTTTGAGAAGTTGAGGGTTGCACACATTCATTATTTGGTAATCAAAACATTGTTTGTCAAAATATTAGGTATTCTTTTCCTTGTAAATCCACAAATATCAACTCTTATATATTATTATTAACATTAATGGTTTCCAGCTAAATTGCTATGCACAATCCGCAATCCAGGTAATAATCCTAACCAATCCATGGGGAATCCTAATTAAACAAAAATTATTTGAAAAAGTAGGAAACTAATATACGTATCACATTCATATATTTGTATGAGTGTATGTATAAGACGAGCATACAATCAATGATCCAACCATATATATATACATCCGACCATATGTACGTGCCAAAGAACCCAAAAGCATCACTAATATATTCCCTTTGTTCATGTGTATGTATAAATAAATAATCGTCATCTAATATTTGTCATTATACTATGCGGAAACGTAACACATGCCCCAGTTATATGCACCCATCTTATATACATGCGCATAACAATTTACAAGTTGTTGTTTTTAAAAAGTAACAATAGAAAAAGTTCGTCTATCTAAATTATGCCATTAGTTCGTCTTTTTTAAGTATTGTCGAACATGAGTTCGACATATGCATTAAAATTCAAATCCATATTGGTTTAAACCCACCAAACTAGAGCTATATATCAAAAACAGATTGATCGTCCTTCTCATTCCATACACGTACCCTCGCATTGTATTACCCCCATTAACATATTGATGTACGTTTCATATTTGGAATAACTAATTAACAACATTGCTTTGAATCAGAATAAACAAGAGAGCTTATATCCTCCCAACTTATTGTGCTTTGATCTGCTGAAGTGCTTGTTGCTCCTGAAAACATGTCGATGGCTTCGGCCTGGAAATTACCGAACCAATGATGATTTGTGTTAAGCAATGGAGAGTTTGTGTTGGTGCTCAAGATCGAGTCCATGGAGCATCCTTCTCCTGATCCTAAGTGGTTATTATTAGGAGGATCTAACAAAAGTTGAGAGAAAGAGAGATGATCAAAAGCGTTTGTTCTCTCTGGTTTTTGATCTTCGTTCTTGACCATGTTCTTGATGATCGATGGCTTAACATCTTCTTGGTCGGATAACAAGTTGGTTTTATTCATGACAAGAGTTGGTACCTGATCATGATGATGATGAGGAAGCTCTTGTAGAGGCCATGTGAACATTGTTTGGTCTTGTCTCATCATGAAAGTAGTTTGGATTTGTTGTTGTTGTTGTTGCATTTTCTTCATCATCACCATCATCCCTTGTTGCTCCATACAAACTTCTTGAAGCTCCTTGCGTTGTTTATTTATAAGCTTCTTCTTGAGCCTTGTGTTCCAATAGTTCTTTATATCGTTGTCTGTTCGTCCCGGCAATTGAGCAGCGATTATAGACCACCTTTATCGAATTCATACATTATATAACTAAATTAATAAGAGAATCCATATGATATTTAACATTTATACATGAATAGTACCTGCTCCCAATAGTAAGATAGAGGTTACAAATAATGTTTTCTTCTTCCTCGGAGAAGCCACCATGTTTGATGTTTGGTCTTAAATAGTTAAGCCACCTTAGCCTACAACTCTTCCCACATCTCTTCAAACCTTAATCCATGTCACAACCAAGAAACAATTTAAAAAAAAAAAAAAAGCCTCTTCAGTTATATATTCTTCTTTAGAATACCATTGTGGTTGGCCACTGTTGGCGTTTCAAATAGCAAAACATAACTCTTTCACAAATTTCCGAAATTATTTTGAGTTTCCATCTAGACAATCAGATTAAAATAAAATAAAATAAAAAGATAGTACACATCTATAAAAAATATATGAATAAAAAGGAGAAAGAATTAATACCAATCTTGTGAGGCAAAGCAATCCAATTCCCTCCAGTACCACTCGTTTCGATGTATGATTTGAGCTTTGCATCTTCCTCTGGAGACCAAGGCCCTTTCTTCACGTTCGCCTTGTCACAACAAGGCGCCCTTCCCATCTTTTGGTGAAGTTTTTGCTTTCTTGTTCTTGATTTCTTGGTCTTTTTGTTCTTGATATATGGTTGTATTTAACCCTCTATATGATCAAGAAACAAGATTATATATGTTGGTGGGTAATTAATATGGTGTGAAAAGATGTGTAATAATAGGGAAACATTATGTGAAAGCAGAAAAGAAATAAGAAGAGACTATATAATAGCTGGAGTAGTCTCATGCGATGAAGATGTCAAAAAAGTCTTCGTAAGAAAAGATGTCAAAAAGTGGAAAATGTTAATTAAAAAAACCAAAAATCAAAAAGTAACTTTAGGAAATTTAAAATTATTTAAAACCCCAACATATTTAAATGACATCTATACAATAGTGGAATTAAGAAATGGCAGAGAAGATAAGCAAGACTTATTGTCATGTACAGAGTCCTAAGAAATTTCTCTAATTTCTTCCTAACGATATATTGACTATCTATAGATGCTATAATCTTGAAATTAGGGTAAGATATTTTACAGTAATTTTTTTTTTTTTTTTACAATCTTGGGGATTTCAAAGGTTTTATAAGTTCAAAAACTAATTCTACGATACCTCGTATCCGAATACGCGTTCGAAAATATTCCAAATTTAAAACACGGCTAGGTAGCCAAGACGACTCGAACCCATAATTCTCCCACTTGAAAGTTACCACTAAACCAAAACGATTTGGTTTATTTTACAGTAATTTACACTGTTTTTTTTAAGGAAAGTCTACAACATTGTAAGGCCCTATGATCTCTTTCGAGCAATACATCTTCTTCAAATAAAATTCGTAATAGGGTGCAAAAGAACTCAATTTGTTTTTTGTGGACACTAAAACCACTAGACTATCTACACATTTTGTGATAAACTAATTTTGCATTGATATATTAAGTACTATGTATTACTATGAAATTTATATATCTTAGCAGCTGGAAATGAAAGGACATGTACCAAAAGTAGATTGAAACTATATATAAAGAGTAAAAATTCGTTATGGTAGGTGAGCAAAATTGCCAAACTGCAGAATTTTTACCCAGGTCCCCGGATCCGGTAAACTAGTTGAATTCCTATACAAAACAATATAAGAAAAAGAGAAAAAGCAAAGTCATTGATCATAGATGGCTTTAGCTTCGATTTCTATGTTTCATGAACGCAAAATCTCCGACAACTTAAACCACTGAAATCAAGTTATATTTCAAATTATTTCCCTACAACTACAAGTCAATTAAGCTTCAAAAAAAAAAAAAAAAAAAAAACTTACAAGTCACATTATGTTAATTTGATTGATAACATTTTATTTTAGACAACTTGCATTTTTCACCTTCAAAGTTTATTAAAAATTAGTATAACTTTAATCTATGAATTTGTAATTTTTTTATCGAATTATCTAGTTTGATTGAAATTCTCCCTTGAATAATAAATAGTAAAACGAAGAAACGTACAGCCCGATGCTTCTAGACGAACAAAAAAGATTGACTTGAGTTGAGATATTGGGAAATAAAGGTTTTCAAAAGTCAAAGCACTTGGAGAAATAAAGTCATGAGCGATTCTAATTATTGAGTTTTTTTAACACTGTTTATATGTCTGTTTATAAGAGTTTATTATTGAAAAAGTAAAAAAAAAAAAAAGTTTTGAACTTTGGAGCTAAAGGGTTAAACAAAGGAAAAAAAACGTTGTTCAGATTTCAACACCATAGGTAGGAATTGGTCTTGTAGCGTAGGCCATCTCTTCTTCTTTTTAATTTTTATAATATAAAATAAAACTCAGAAAAGTTATTGAATCGTTTTTGATATTTATGAAGAGCTATGACAAAAAAAAAAATATATATATAACGTAGCTCGTAAGAATAGTGTATAATAACATGTATATATAAAGAAAATAATCAATTGATTATAGATTAATTACTCGTTCTATACTTCTATTGGTCAAATAGAAGATCAATTTTCAGTAGGAAAAAAAATGATACATGGGTTGTATATATACGTCTAAAATGAAGATAAATTTTGATCAAACAAATCAATGAAAATAAATTTAAAAGGATGAATGAAGAGGTTCGAATATTTTGTGTATGCATTTTTTTCTCTTCAATGATTTAATCTTTTGCCTACTTTTTTTGGACCCAATAAGTCCTTTGGAAGTACTCTAAAGGTTAAAAGTTGTTTCCATGAAAAACACACCTCTATCTCCTTTTTCTTCCTCTTTTTCTAAAGATTTTATTTTTAAGTTCAACACTTCACATAATTCAAATTAGCCTAGCTCATTTTTTATTAGTCCAGTAGATAGACAAGTTTCGTAATCATGAGATAATCATGACATCCTTTCAGGTCATTATATACTGTCTGTTTTTTTAATCATGAAATTTCGGACCAAAGCTCAACAAATGTAACCATCAAGTAATCTATTTATAGAGTTTTCGAACAGATTTAAAGCATTGCATTATTTCGACTGATTAATTGAAATGCAAATGTTCTCAATAGTTGAAAATTGAAATTTAGGGAAGGAGAAATGTACCCTTGTTCTTAAAATTTTGTAGTACTACAGAACCACTACTTAATATTATGATTGATAATTTGCTATCTAATTGGATAATTTATTATGATTAATATTAGTACTATAGAACGACAGTCGTGACACTCTTTAACGTTCTTTTTTATCCTTCTTATAACAAAGTGGTGATGTTAGAAAAACTTAAAAGATATTTCAGAAATCCAAAACAAAATGAAAACAAAACCAAGCAGTCTTATTGATAAAATGCATTTGCCCGATTTAACTCAGCTGCACTGTCCAATTCATGTTGTCCTCAGTCAGACCCATTTGCAAGCTTGTCAAAACAGTGTAGAGTTGTTTCGAGACAGTTCCAAAGGTACCTTCTCCGTAAGATACTCTGCGTGTGTATCGGAGAAAGAAAAAAACTCTTTATGAACATACAAAAAAAGGCGAAAGCATTACCGATTTACAGGTTTGGTTTTTGTTTAAATGGGGGATACAGAAAAACTAAAGGTTTTTATACCTTTTGCCTTTGTAAGTAATGCTTCCAACGGGAGAGACAACCACAGCGGTTCCTGTGCAGAAAACCTCGTCCGCTTCTAGTAATTCGTCTACTGTCACATTACGTTCCTCCACCTACATGATACCAAATAAGTATTGCTCTGTGACTACTAGCCAATGCTGGTACTATGATCCACTTTTAAAGATGTGAGTATTGTTGAGAATTTGAAGAATGGGAGAGACTACCTTAAGTCCTTGGGTTCGAGCCACGTCGATTATACTTTTCCGTGTAATCCCGGGTAAGATGGTTCCTTTTATTTCAGGAGTAGAGATCACATTGTCCTGGCAAAGAGAATAAGCAACAAATTTCGGTCAAATGGTTTTCCATATAAGAGAATACATAGCTTGAGATGTTTGCAAATGTCTCCCAAGATAAGACAGAGCCAGAGTTTCGATCTCATCTCCTATGCCTTAGGAATTTCGACTGAGACGTCGAGAGATATCTTGTCGCCTCTATATGGCATCATTGGATTTTTTTTTTACCTTCACGATGAAAATATTGCAAGACGAGACCTCCTCAAGATATCTTTTGTAAACGCAATCAAGGTACAAAACATCAGAATATCCTTTGGCTTTCGCAATCGACTGTGCCTTAAGGACCTAAATTACAAGTTATTATATGAATACAGAAGCCAGTCCAAAAAAAAATCGATATATATATATTCAAGAAATCAGCTTTACTTACTGCAGCATAATTGCCAATGGTTTTAACCCCTCCGGTACCACCAGGTGTTGCACGGTGAAAGTCATTTTCCACAATCAAATTGATTGGTGCCACACCTTCCTGACATCATTATATAAATCGTATCATCATTTAGGAAAAAATATATATATATACAACAATCTAAAAGATTTGGATTTATCGAAGGAGGAACGTTGAAAAACCTTGAAGTAGTTCCCAACAGGAGAAACATAGACAAGGAAAGTATATTCTGGCGCAGGTGCGAGACCAAGAACAGCTCCAGTTCCCATTAGCAACGGTCTTACATATAAGGAACCTTTACCAGGAGGTGGAACCTGAAAACAAGACATCACATGCGCATTAACTCATAACAGCAAACAAAAAAATTAACAACTTCCTTCGCATATCCGGGAAAAAAACTGTCATTCATTACCCAACGTTTGTTTGCTAACACAGTTGTTTTCACAGCTTCGACAAACTGTTCAATGGTTGGAGCAGGCATACACATCCTCTCAGCTCCATTTCTCATACGGTTTGCATTCTCCTCGGGACGAAAGAGGAGGATATTTTTATCGTCTTGCTTTCTGTACGCTTTCATCCCTTCGAACAATCCCTACAAAGAAAGGGTTGCAACAAAAGAACATAAACTAATAAGATTCATAAAATCCTAAATTCCAATCACTCCCACTGCCCCACAACACATTGCTTGAAATCTCTCAATCATCAATATCAGAAATAAGAGGATTCAGTAGATGGCAGAACTCCTCACTAGATGCAACTAACATAGCAACTAAGGATAAATGCAGCGGGAGATTGTGTTTCATTGTCAAGAATCTGACAAATTTCTCCATACGTGCAAACCCTCTTAACTCCCTAAAAGATTACCATAGATTAAGCTCCTTTCATAGGACTCATTACAGTAACGAACAAGACTTTGAGAAACTAGGAAACAAAATCAACGGCAGATTACATTTCGGTCTCAAGAATCTGACAAACTTCTCCATACATACAAATCCTTACATAAAACCCCCACCTTAAAAGGCTTTTCGACTAAGACGGATTAAGCTCGTTTCATCGAACTTGTTACAGTAAAGGACAGGACTTTGAGAGAGTAGGAAACAAAAACAAACAGCAGGTTGATTTCTCACATACTTTCAATTCCATAACCTTAAACCCCACAAAAAAAAAAGCCTTTCTTGATTCATAATTCAACCTCGGTTTGATTGATCAAACACATTAGAGTTAAAGGACATGACTTTGAAGAAAAGTAGGAAACAAAACCTGTCCATAGTTGAGTACACCAGCAGATGGGCTAACTTCAATGTTCCCAAAACGTTGCAATTCACCATTAGAGAATTCCCCATCAAGGTTACATTTCATCACATACATGTAATCAGTCGGCTTAAGCCCGAATCCGATGTTGTCCCAATCTATGTCGGCTAATTCAGAAACCTCCGTACTATCCACATATATAAAACCAAATCTCATCAAAAAAACAAAACATTTCAAATACCCGAAAAAGCTGATTCTGATTCCAACGAACCTTGAAGAAGAATTGGAGAGTACAGCGTTACATCGAGTAGTGGAGATTCCGCCATTGATGACACTTGACAATACAGAGGAAGAAGAAGAATGCTGAAGCTGTGAATATAATCGGAAAAAGGGTCAGATCAAAATCAGAAGAAGATAACAGTTGAGTAATCGAATGAAACAGTGGAAGAAGAAGAAGAAGAAGAAGAAGAAGAAGAGAGTTGACCTTGATGGAGGAAGACGACGGCGACAAGTTCCGAGTAGAGGAGAAAGAGTGGAGGCGCGTGGTGAAGGCGCGTGAAGGACAAAGTAGGTAGTTTTGACTAAGACTTGGGGAAATTGTAGCTCTCTCCATCTTTTTTTTCTTTCTCAAAATGTGAAATGTTTGCTTCTTCTTCTTCTTCTTCTTTTGGAGTTTATAAGAAGACGACAATGGGTGACGCAGGCTCTCTGCGTTTTCTTTTCAGCTTCTTTTGCCCTACAGTACTTGGGCTGGGCAAATTATATGTTAAATTCGATCCGATTCGGTATTCGTTTCGATTCGATCCGAAAAATTCGGATATCCATTTTGAATCAAATCGAAACAAATAATAAAATTTAGTATCTTTCAAAAGCAAAACCAAAACTAATCACAAATACTAAATTTAAAAAGCCGAATATCCGATCCGATCCGTATATCATACATACTAGTGTAGTAACCGCACCCTGCACGGAAGAACATTTAATACCCATATTTATTATTTAAAATATGGGTATCTCTTTTTTAATACCCATATTTATTATTTTTAACTGTGGCAAATGTTTTTATCGATTTATAATTTTTATTAATGTTCTAGAAAATATTTAAAATATTTATTAACATTATACCATCAAAGTGTTTGAAAATTAAGGGGTACTAAACCCTAACATGGAAACCTAAACCCTCACAAATGTACGTAAACATTGATAACAATACATCAGTCCTAAATCTTATACTCTAGCATCAAAACCTAAATTTAAAATTTTGATATTTTGAGTAACACTGTGCATCAATTTCTTTGATTAGAGATGATAAATCTTAGAATAAAAGTCTAAACTTTTACCATGCACAATTGATGGTTTACAAAAAAAATGCATGCTATAGGAAAATGATTCAATTCATTGATTCGTCATGGCCTTTCCTCCGTCAGTAACAAAATTTCATCCACATTATGTCATTGCATATAAAAACTTGATTGGTAAGCTTATACGTAATAAATATAGAGTTTTAAAAATTCATATGAAAACCTATAATTATATGAAATTTTTCGAAACACTAATATACAAATTGGTTTTCAAATGTGAAAGTACTATGTAAGTTCCAATATAGATCAGACTTGGACATTCCTTCTGAATCCGAATTGATTTCTTACACGGTTTGGATTTCTTATCGATATCTAACGTTAAAAAATATCCAAATAGTCCAGCCACTTATATTTTTTAATAATACAATAATGTTGAATAATTGGTTCTTTTTACACTTGAAACTCGACATATGGTTTATGTTATATATGATTCTTTTTTGTAGCCTCGTTTTTTGCTATGTCTTACCCGATTATCAATTTTATATCCCATGTCAATCTGTAAAACTTGATTAATTTGTTCAACTTCTACGACACTTGCGTAAGTATTTTTATCTTTGAGTAAATACACATATTGTTGTTCCTTTTTCAGTGATAGTCAATTAAATATACATATTCAGTTATTTCATTGGATTCCAATTTATTATGACTGAAAATTAAAAAAGAATAATTTTCATGTTGCTTGGATTGATTTCTTCTTCGAGTTCATCCTCATTTCCATATTCCTTTTATATTAATAATATTCATCTGCTTTTCCTCAACTTCTTCATCTTATCACGCCTTTCTTTTTTCACTTCCATCTTCATTTTTTTTTATTGTATTCTTCACTTCCTCGTCTTGGGAACCAGTTGATTATAATTCGACTTAGTTTTTTTGTGAAAATTACCGAGTTAATTGTGGGATGCTCGTTTTATTTGGTATGTTTTTTGTGTTCCTGCGACGCTTCTCCTTCTCATGATGTTCCGTATCAAATATATTTCTCGTGCTTGTCTAACCATTGGTTTGATTTCATCGATCCACCACTTTCTACTCGAAATGAAGTAAAATTTTATCTTTATGTCAAAACTTGATACGTTTTAAATCATCGCCATATAAAAGAGTTTGGTATATCATATGATCTTTATATGTTCTTTTTGTCCCATATTTTATATGATCTCAAATGCATAATGCATAATTCAAAATATATATTACGAATATATTTAGTAGATCTTACCATTCAAGTTACATCGATTTACAGAAGAGTATTCTTACCTTGACTTGACAATTTGTGAGTGAAAGAAAACTCCGATTAATGAAGAATGAGAAAGAGTTAATTTGAAGCAGAGCTTTCTTCCTCATTTAACACCTTTTGACAAACTATTTTGAGATCATTCTCTTTCATATGGGGCATGAAGAGATAAAAATGTTGATCCGATGAGATGGCATTCAACGTAATTGAATCTCAAAATATTCTTCACATGAGGTAGTTCACATGAGAACATGTTTTTTAATGGCTCAAACATCATTGCACAAAAATATTCTTTCAAAAAAAATTATGATATTAACTGAATCATTGTTTTTTTTGTACATCAACAATTCATTGTTTTATCCACTATGTTGCTTCAAAGAAGTTAAACTACTTATTAGTTATGATACATATATACATAAATATCAAGAGAACGATATAAATGTCATAGTGAGGATGAATCACATTTTAATTAAAAGGCCACTTTTTATCCAAAGACAAAGACAATTGGTTTTCTAAGAATCAAAACTTTCAACCACACAACAACAATACCAAAAAACTAAAGCAGACTATATAACTTTTCCGATGGATTCTTCTCCTTCTTCTTAAAAAAAAAACATTAAACAAATCATGTACCTACAAAACAAAGGGTCAATATATCCAAATTCGAATCCAACAAACTAAAAAAAGAAAACAATAAAAAAGAAAACTATGAAAAGTAACCATACTATTTTTTAAAAGATGGAGTCTTCTTTTCAAATCAAAAATGATGAAAAAAAACAGAGGAAAGCATAGGAAACAAAATAGATCGATTAATAGATGTACTTTCTTGAAGAACATAACCTCCCACACATCACACAAACCAAAAGAACCTTCTTTGAAAACACTTTAAAAAATATCACAATTGATCAGATAGGAAATATCATGCATATGAACAAAAACAGCAAACGAACTACCGAATAAAAAGCAACAAACAAAAGAAAAAGTCGAGACTAATAATAAAAAGGTGATTCTTGTGTGGCAGGTGTAAGAGGTCGAGACTCAAGGTGGCATTGTTGTAAATAACCCCACCAATTCAAACAAAGGCAAACTCTTTATGTGTGTTTTTTTCGGTTATTACCCATGCATGCATCTTTCTCTATCCTTAAATGGAGCTATATATAGACCTTTGATCCACATTCTTCTAGCGATTATGTCCCCTAGATTCTCAATCGCGGCTGCAAATCTTTACGCTTTGAAAGCAACCTATAAACCAACATATTAAACCAGCATTTTCTCATCTAGCAATCAAAAAGAGAAGGTTTGTTTGAGAATTGTACCTTGCATCGGAAATGTGCATCTGGAGACTGGGTAGTCTTGAATCTAATCTTTTTAACATAAAAAAAAAAAAACTTGAAATCAATTGCATTTAGCTAACATTAAAAGTCAAGAATAATAGAAAACATAAACTATAAACCACTAAACAGCAGAAAACATACATGTGTAAAGAATTTTGTACGTTTCCAAACCGGAGAAACAATCTATATGAAATCTGATTCTCAATTGTTTGTCTAGACATAAGATCTGTTGATTGTAGAGAGAAACAACACATACATCATATCTAAATTTTCTTGAAAGGGTCTCCAGACCAAAACTTGACCATCAAAACACATAACAGAAATCACGATGTATGACCGAAGAAAGACCAGAAGAACCCATGCAAATTTTCGAACAAAGTACCAAAGCCCTCGAGACTCTCTGCCAAAAAAACAGGGCAAAGAAATTGAAAGAAAGTGGATAGCGGGATTTGAGTTAAAAAGCATGTTCTTTTGAAAAACGTTGTGATAGTGACTCCATCACAAAATTATACGTTACTTAAGACTCAAGTATGTCGAGAATAACACCATTAACATTGTGAAAATAGCCGCAGCGACCATGCCAACTATCGCTGTTTTTTCCAGCGTTACCGATGACACCGTCATCATGCACGAAAGTAATCGCAGCGTAACTTTACTTGTTTTTGTTTAACATCAACTAAACAAATTATTAGCTTTTTTGTATTTTTTTATTTATGCTTTTTTAAATTCGAAAATTTATGATTTTCTTTGATATCTTTAACATAACATTAATTTTTTCTGTCGATAATTCTTTTTCTCCTAAGAGTTGTCCTCTCTCTCACTCTCTAGATTTGTTAGTTTTGTTAATAATAATTTTTTGATAGTGGTTCTCTTATAAAGGTTAGTCATCCATCAGTAGCAACTCTTTTGCGATCTCGGTTCAGTCCGACATCCTATGAAAAACATAGTTTCTATACATCTGAGATATTACATTAAGTTTATAAACAATGCCGATGCCAAGCCTGGGTCGAGTAAGAGAAGTGGAGCTATATGCAAAGCGGAGAGACATAAACTTTTCTCAAATTCATTACTACAAAGTTTTAAACTTTACTCGTAAAAGGATTTCTTACTAAAATTGTAACGATCGCGAACCAAATTACGGAATATTTGGTCGTGTGTCGATCGACACAATGGGTGTGTGTCGATCGACACGAAAAAAAAAAAAAAAAAAAAAAAAAAAAAAAATTTTGTCTATAAAAGACAGGAGTGTCGGCAGGTTTTCTTGACAGAAGAAAACAGAGAGAGAAAGGAGAATTTGAGCAGATTGAGAGGATTTGAGAGAGTTGAGAGAGTTTGGGAGTGTTCTTGAGGGTTTTTGGGCAGTTTCGGACCTGTTTTTGGAGGAGACAAACGGAGGTCAAGATCAAGTCGGATCGGGGTGAACTTTTGAGGGTAAGTTCTCCTGTCGTTGGTCTTGTCGTAGGAAAAATCCGTTTGTCAATCGGACGGTTAGATTGGTAGTTATGATCATTTAAAGTTGGGCCGTTTCTGCAGCTTTCTTTTCCGATCAGTCAATTTCGGAGGAGTTTTTCCGACGAACCGTTGCGAATTAGAGGACGATCTATATACCGTTGTGTAGCTTGTTCCGTCTAGTTTCCAGATCCATTTTCTGATTTGGATTTGAAGCAGCCGTTCGCCCTGTGCGTCGACTTCTTTGTATCCAACGTGGTTCCTGTTCCAGTTCCGATCATCGGGATTACGGGCTTAATTGCCGTCGAACCAGAATGACCCAGAAAGCGTTCTATATACGGTTAGAAAGCTCTCTCTCTGTCTAGTTTTTAGATCGTGTTTCCGATCATGTTTCCGATGTATTTTACGTTCTCGGTGAGCGTTCTTGTTAAACATGTCGCCTCTGTTTCCAGTTCGGATTGTTGAACTTACGGGTTGTTTTCCCGTCGAACCGTTGGGAGTTAGCAGACGTTCTATATACCGCGATGTAGCTCGTCGTGTCTAGTTTCCAGCACCAGTTTCCGATTGGAATTTGGAGTAGCCGTTCGTCGTATACGTTGTGTTCTTTGGGGCGTGCGTGTTCTTGGTGTTCTGGGTGTTCTTGAACACTTTTGAATCCGTTTTCCTTCCCAAATCGAGGTGAGTGCGTGACCATGGGTGCGTGTAAGCATAAGAAGTGTTAGGATGCGTTGTGTGTTGTTTGGGATCGAATTTCATGTTGTTTGATAAATTATTATGCAGAAAATCGCGTGTGCGAGTTTTCTGGGTTTGGTGTGTCGATCGACACATATGGGTGTGTCGATCGACATGGTGTCAGTAGGTCACCGGGATGGTGTGCTGACGGACATGAGTGTCGGAGTTGGTGTCGATCGACACGGGTTAGTGTATCGATCGACACAGGTTGTTTTTACGCGATTGAGTTGTTTTCATGTTGATTGTTCATCCTGGTATTGTAGCATTGCTTATGCTTATATTTGTACATAGCCTGTTGATGGGATGACCGTCTCACTGGGTATTTATGATAATACTCACGCATCTCTTATAACCATGTGATGCAGGTAAAGACAGTCAGTGATCGTGGAATCATGGCCGGGACGAGGGGAATGATCTAGTGGCTCGTTTTCGTGTAATAAGTTAGAATTGCTAGGGTGTTAGCAATTTCAGAACTATGTGTATTACCGAATTGAACTAGAATTAATAAGTATGGGCTTGTTAAACGATAATTGTATTTGATTGTTGAATCATTGTTTCCGCGCTGTTTGTTTATTGGACCGTTGAGGATCACTATTTATGATAATAGTGATCCGGTTAAAATTTTTATTTATTTGGTATCAGAGCCCTAGCGGTTCTAGGGCTAGTTAGTTAATTGATTATGTGAGTTAGTCAATTGATTGTTGTGTGGGTATGGAGTCCTAGATCATCCCTTCCGAGCCTTCAATGAGATTCCACGGTATGTGTTTATGTGATTTTTGTTTTCTAGTACTTAGTATTCTGCGGGTTAGTGCAGAGTGATGACTAGGGGGACTAGAGGCAGAGGTCGCGGGGGCCGTAGAGGTCGTGGTAGTCGTGCTGGGCGTGGGCGTGGGCGGGGACTTGGGAGTGAGTCTGCTGCCGCGTGGGTGTCCCAGGAGACTACACAGGAGCGGGTAGCGGACTCGCAGGCGTTTCAGGAGGGGTCCGTGGGTGTGACAGCTACGGGTTCCAGTGAGAGGACTGGAGGGGCTGGTGCGGGTCCTGATGTAGCTGGCGGTGCGGTGGGCCCTGGTGGGGGTGCTGCCGTAGGCGTTGCCCCGGATCGAGATGATCGTCTGGCAGGTCTACTACAGATGATTCTGGAGAGGTTACCGGGAGGGGTGCCTACTCCGGGTCATGCTCCTGGGGTGCAGCCGGGTATGGCTGGGGTGCAGCCGGGTTTGGCTGGGATGCAGCCGGGTTTGGCTAGGGTGCAGCCGGGTATGGCTGGGGTTGAGGAGCTTCCATCTTATCTGCGGATGATGGAGCAGATGCAGCGGATTGGTACTGTATTTTTCTCGGGCGGTGCTAAGCCTGAGGAGGCTGATGGGTGGCGGATGAGGTTAGAGCGTAACTTTCGCTCCATCAGATGTCCAGAGGGATACAGAGTAGATCTGGCGGTGCATTATCTGGAGGGTGATGCGCATCTCTGGTGGAGAGGTGTTGAGGCCAGGAGAGTGCAGGCCGAGATGGTCTGGGAGGATTTCTTGTCGGAGTTTAACGCCAAGTATTTCCCGCAGGAGGCGGTGGACCGTTTGGAGTCTAGGTTTCTGGACCTAACTCAGGGAGATCGGTCAGTGAGGGAGTTCGATGATGAGTTCAGTCGACTCCTGGTACATGCAGGGAGAGGCATGGAGGGCGAGGATGCCCAGGTTAGGAGGTTCTTGCGAGGACTTCGACCAGATTTGAGGACTCGTTGCAGGGCGAGTAGGTTCGCCACGAGGGCGGAGCTGGTTGAGATGGCTGCTGCGATCGAGGAGGATCTCGGGGAGCAGGTTGTGGTGGTTAGTCCACCGGTGCAGCAGCAGCAGCCGAGGAGATCTCAGCAGCAGACGAGTTCAGGCAGGGGCGGCAAGCCTGCTCAGGGACAGAAGAGGAAGTGGGAGAGCACTTCAGGGGCTAGTCAGGGCGGTTCGGGATGCTTCGGGTGTGGGAGCATGTCCCATCGTGTGGCGAGCTGTCCGAGGAGGACCGGGACCGGGACTCGAGATGTGCGGGTCGGGGTTCAGGATACGCGGGTGTGTTATCACTGCAGAGAGACGGGGCATATTAAGCCCAAGTGTCCGAAGCTGCAGCAGTTGGCGGTGGCCGCAGTGCAGCCATTGGCAGTGCAGCCGTTGTCTCAGATTGCAGCAGCACCGCGTGTGTTCACGTCTGCGGAGGCGGGTGGATCTAGCACCAGACCGATCACAGGTATTTCCGAACTTGACTTTTTAAATTCATGGTTGTTTGAGTTTTTGTTTGTTGGGAAATTGTGAGTCTGTGCTAGAATGATAGGGTTCTGAGGCACATGGAATTGTGCAGGGACCTTAGTTGTGGGCGGGTATGAGTCCCACGTGTTATTTGATTCGGGAGCTACGAATAGCTTTATTACGCCGGAGTGTGCGGAGAGCAGCGGAATCCAGAGTGATTCCGGGGAACAGGCGGGAGTAGTCAAGGTGGCTGGAGGTAGGACGTTGGCTACTTTCGGGCGCGCTCGTGGTGTGGATGTTCTGGTGGCGGGAGAGTCGATGCCAGCAGATCTGATCATCAGTCCGGTGGAGCTGTATGATGTTATCCTGGGTATGGATTGGTTGGATCGTTACAGGGTCCATCTGGATTGCCACCGAGGGCGAGTTGTGTTTGAGCGAGAGGTGGGGAGGTTGGTTTATCAGGGTGTGAGACCGACTTCCGGGAGTCTCGTGATTTCCACGATACATTCCGAGCAGTTGCTTCTCAAGGGCTGCGAGGCGTATCTGGTGACGATAGTGATGCCTGAGTCTGTTGGAGGGGTTGCAGTGGAGGATATTCGAGTTGTTCGGGATTTCCAGGATGTGTTCCAGTCATTGGAGGGATTACCGCCATCGCGGTCGGATCCGTTTGTTATTGAGTTGGAACCCGGGACTACTCCGATATCTAAGGCACCTTACCGTATGGCTCCAGCAGAGATGGCAGAGCTGAAGAAGCAGCTGGATGATTTGTTGGATAAGGCTTTTATTCGGCCTAGTGTTTCACCGTGGGGAGCACCGGTGTTGTTTGTGAAGAAGAAGGATGGTAGTTTCCGGTTGTGCATCGATTATCGGGGACTTAACCGAGTCACCGTGAAGAACAGGTACCCTCTGCCGCGCATTGATGAGTTGTTGGATCAGTTACGAGGGGCTACCTGGTTCTCCAAGATCGACTTGGCTTCAGGGTACCATCAGATTCCGATTGAGGAGACAGATGTGAGGAAGACTGCTTTCAGGACGAGGTATGGGCATTTTGAGTTCGTGGTGATGCCTTTTGGTTTGACAAATGCATCAGCAGCGTTCATGCGGTTGATGAACGGGGTATTCCAGGAGTATCTGGATGTGTTTGTGATCATCTTTATTGATGATATCCTGGTGTATTCCAAGAGTCCTGAGGAGCATGAGTTGCATCTGAGAGTAGTTCTGGGGAAGCTGCGGGAGCAGAAGTTGTTTGCGAAGTTGAGCAAGTGCAATTTTTGGCAGCAAGAGATGAGTTTCCTTGGCCATGTGGTGTCTGCAGAGGGAGTTTCTGTGGATCCGGCTAAGATCGAGGCTATCAGAGGGTGGCCTAGACCGAGGAATGCCACCGAGATTTCTTGGGTTGGCAGGTTATTATCGGAGATTCATCGCGGGATTTGCGAGTTTGGCTAAGTCGATGACCAAGTTGACAGGGAAGGATGTTCCTTTTGTGTGGTCTTCTGCTTGCGAGGAGAGTTTCGGGAAGCTGAAGGAGATGTTGACGAGTACACCGGTGTTGGCGTTACCCGAGCCGGGTGAGCCTTACGTGGTGTATACCGATGCTTCGGGTGTTGGTTTGGGTTGTGTCCTGATGCAGCAGGGAAAGGTTATTGCGTATGCTTCGAGGCAGTTGAGGAAGCATGAGTGCAACTACCCTACCCATGATTTGGAGTTGGCTGCGGTAATTTTCGCTCTAAAGATTTGGAGATCTTATCTTTATGGCGGAAAGGTTCAGGTGTTCACAGACCATAAGAGTTTGAAGTATTTCTTCACTCAGTCGGAGCTGAACCAGAGACAGAGGCGCTGGATGGAGTTGGTAGCGGATTACGATTTGGAGATCGGATACCATCCGGGTAAGGCTAATCTGGTTGCGGATGCATTGAGTCGGAAGAGGGTTACCTCGGCTCAGGAGCGTGATATGGAAGCTCTGGTGAGCGAGATTAGTACGTTGAGGTTGTGTGTGATCTCACAGGAGCCATTGGGGTTAGAGGCAGCTAATCAGGCAGATTTACTGAGCAGGATTCGGGTTGCGCAGGAGAAGGATCAGTGGTTGGTTGATTGATGCTTCTAAGACGACAAGTTCGGAGTATGTGGTCTCAGCGAGTGGGATGATACTGGTGAATGGGCGGGTTTGTGTACCCAAGGACGAGGATCTGAGGCAGGAGATTCTGAGAGAGACCCATTCGAGCATGTTATCGATTCATCCGGGGGCGACCAAGAGGTACCGTGATCTGAAACGGTATTATCACTGGGTCGGGATGAAGAGGGATGTAGCTAATTGGGTTGCAGCGTGCAACGTGTGTCAGCTGGTGAAGGCTGAGCATCAGGTTCCGAGTGGTATGTTGCAGAGTTTACCCATTCCGGAGTGGAAGTGGGATATGATTACCATGGATTTCGTGACGGGATTGCCGTTGTCACGGACGTATGATGCGATTTGGGTGATTGTGGATCGTCTGACCAAGTCAGCACATTTTCTTGCCATCAAAAAGACCGATGGGACGGTAGTGTTGGCTAAGAAGTATGTGCGTGAGATAGTGAGGCTGCACGGGGTGCCAGCGAGTATTGTGTCAGACAGAGATCCGAGGTTTACGTCTGAGTTCTGGAGGGCGTTTCAGGCGGAGATGGGCACTAAGGTGCACATGAGCACGGTGTATCATCCTCAGACAGATGGACAGTCGGAAAGGACTATTTAGACTTTAGAAGACCTGTTGAGGATGTGCGTGTTGGATTATGGTGGTCATTGGGCGGATCATCTGAACCTGGTTGAGTTTGCGTACAACAACTCATACCAGGCGAGTATTGGGATGGCTCCATATGAGGCTCTGTATGGGAGGCCGTGTAGGACACCATTGTGCTGGACTCAAGTGGGGGAGAGGAGCATGTTTGGTGCGGATTTTGTTCAGGAGACGACGGAGAAGATCCGTGTCTTGAGACTGAACATGAGAGAGGCTCAGGATCGGCAGAAGAGTTATGCTGATAAGAGACGAAAAGAGCTGGAGTTTGAGCTGGGAGATCTGGTGTATCTCAAGGTAGCGATATTGAGGGGTCCTAACAGATCCATTTCAGAGAATAAGCTAAGTCCGAGGTTTATGGGTCCGTTCAGAGTGGTGGAACGGGTTGGACCAGTGGCTTATCGGTTGGAGTTACCTCAGAGTATGAGAGCGTTTCATAAGGTATTTCATGTATCGATGCTGCGGAAGTGTCTACATGAGTCTGAGGGGGTGTTGGCTAGGATTCCGGAGGATCTTCAGCCCAACATGACGTTAGCGGCGAGACCTGTGAGGATTCTCGAGAGGAGAGTCAAGGTTCTGCGCCGAAAGAGGATACCATTGGTGAGAGTCGTGTTGGACTGTGATGGTGTCGAGGAGGAGACTTGGGAACCAGAGGCAAGTATGAAGACAAAGTTCTCGAAGTGGTTCGAGAAGCAAGCGGAGGCTTGAGTGTCTTTCTGGTTTTCAGTGGTTGTATTAGCTTGTTGCTATGAGTTGTATGTATTTTTCGTTTGGATTGTAACGATATACATTGTTGAGATTAATAAGATGGGATGTTTCTTATTATCTTTGGTTATAAGACGGATGTTCTTATGAGTTAGATGACCTGGGGATTGGTCATGAGGGATATTCCGGGTTAGGGAATATCGGGGTAGGAAACACCCTGGCGATTGGGTTGTTTCAGATGACCTGGGGATTGGTCATGAGTGATATTCCGGGTTAGGGGATATCAAGATGGGAACCACGGAAGTAAATCGGTCGACAGGTGCTTATGATGCACGTTACAGCGTTACTGCTTCAGGGGATGGTGATATTCTCCTGCATATACTTTGAGGGACAGAGATCTCTCCAGAGGATGTGTGATTTCCTCTACAGCCGATAGCTTGACGGACTGTGTGTCCCGAGAGTGGGAGGGGCTGGAGCATACCGAGAGCCGGTATGGTATACATCGAGAGCTCGTAGGGTGACGATCTTATGAGTGGGAGTGGTGTATAGAGATATGAGTTTGAGCAAGAGTACATGTAGTGTGATTATAAGTATGTGATTTGATGAACTTCAGAGATCGGGAATGCTCTCAGGTGGTTTGTGGATGTCTAATCTAGGGTTATTACTCGAGTTTGGAATTTTAGTCCAGACGACCCTGGTAAACATATGTAGCCTCTTTGGTCGTACATGTTCTTGTTTGATTGTTGGGCGACCAATTGATCCAAGGTCTGGGTCTACGGTGGGTCGGGCATGTTCTTGTTTGATTGTTGCGCAATCTATCGGACAACCCTGATCCGGATCAGCGAGTGTTGCATCGTGGATGTTTCCTGGGGGAATTTGGTCGGGTTTCGGACGAGAGTGTCAACCTTAGTGAGACGGGTTAGGTGAAGGAGATCGAGAGATGATCTGAGTTGGAGCTGACCGGGTTGGTCAGGATTGCACCTGTGGTGGCAGTGCAATGTAACTAGTATGACACTAGTTGAGTTCTGAGATTAGGTGTAATCTCAGGTAGTGCTGGCCGGGTGAGGCCAGGGGTGAGGATATTAGTAGAGCTGGCCGGGTTGGGCCAGAGGACTGAGATCGGATGTGTTAACCGTAGGGTTATGATTTCGCGTGATTCGAGGACGAATCCGTGTTAGTGGGGGAGAATTATAACGATCGCGAACCAAATTACGGAATATTTGGTCGTGTGTCGATCGACACAGTGGGTGTGTGTCGATCGACACGAAAAAAAAAAAAAAAAAAAAAAAAAATTTTGTCTATAAAAGACAGGAGTGTCGGCAGGTTTTCTTGACAGAAGAAAACAGAGAGAGAAAGGAGAATTTGAGCAGATTGAGAGGATTTGAGAGAGTTGAGAGAGTTTGGGAGTGTTCTTGAGGGTTTTTGGGCAGTTTCGGACCTGTTTTTGGAGGAGACAAACGGAGGTCAAGATCAAGTCGGATCGGGGTGAACTTTTGAGGGTAAGTTCTCCTGTCGTTGGTCTTGTCGTAGGAAAAATCCGTTTGTCAATCGGACGGTTAGATTGGTAGTTATGATCATTTAAAGTTGGGCCGTTTCTGCAGCTTTCTTTTCCGATCAGTCAATTTCGGAGGAGTTTTTCCGACGAACCGTTGCGAATTAGAGGACGATCTATATACCGTTGTGTAGCTTGTTCCGTCTAGTTTCCAGATCCATTTTCTGATTTGGATTTGAAGCAGCCGTTCGCCCTGTGCGTCGACTTCTTTGTATCCAACGTGGTTCCTGTTCCAGTTCCGATCATCGGGATTACGGGCTTAATTGCCGTCGAACCAGAATGACCCAGAAAGCGTTCTATATACGGTTAGAAAGCTCTCTCTCTGTCTAGTTTTTAGATCGTGTTTCCGATCATGTTTCCGATGTATTTTACGTTCTCGGTGAGCGTTCTTGTTAAACATGTCGCCTCTGTTTCCAGTTCGGATTGTTGAACTTACGGGTTGTTTTCCCGTCGAACCGTTGGGAGTTAGCAGACGTTCTATATACCGCGATGTAGCTCGTCGTGTCTAGTTTCCAGCACCGGTTTCCGATTGGAATTTGGAGTAGCCGTTCGTCGTATACGTTGTGTTCTTTGGGGCGTGCGTGTTCTTGGTGTTCTGGGTGTTCTTGAACACTTTTGAATCCGTTTTCCTTCCCAAATCGAGGTGAGTGCGTGACCATGGGTGCGTGTAAGCATAAGAAGTGTTAGGATGCGTTGTGTGTTGTTTGGGATCGAATTTCATGTTGTTTGATAAATTATTATGCAGAAAATCGCGTGTGCGAGTTTTCTGGGTTTGGTGTGTCGATCGACACATATGGGTGTGTCGATCGACATGGTGTCAGTAGGTCACCGGGATGGTGTGCTGACGGACATGAGTGTCGGAGTTGGTGTCGATCGACACGGGTTAGTGTATCGATCGACACAGGTTGTTTTTACGCGATTGAGTTGTTTTCATGTTGATTGTTCATCCTGGTATTGTAGCATTGCTTATGCTTATATTTGTACATAGCCTGTTGATGGGATGACCGTCTCACTGGGTATTTATGATAATACTCACGCATCTCTTATAACCATGTGATGCAGGTAAAGACAGTCAGTGATCGTGGAATCATGGCCGGGACGAGGGGAATGATCTAGTGGCTCGTTTTCGTGTAATAAGTTAGAATTGCTAGGGTGTTAGCAATTTCAGAACTATGTGTATTACCGAATTGAACTAGAATTAATAAGTATGGGCTTGTTAAACGATAATTGTATTTGATTGTTGAATCATTGTTTCCGCGCTGTTTGTTTATTGGACCGTTGAGGATCACTATTTATGATAATAGTGATCCGGTTAAAATTTTTATTTATTTGGTATCAGAGCCCTAGCGGTTCTAGGGCTAGTTAGTTAATTGATTATGTGAGTTAGTCAATTGATTGTTGTGTGGGTATGGAGTCCTAGATCATCCCTTCCGAGCCTTCAATGAGATTCCACGGTATGTGTTTATGTGATTTTTGTTTTCTAGTACTTAGTATTCTGCGGGTTAGTGCAGAGTGATGACTAGGGGGACTAGAGGCAGAGGTCGCGGGGGCCGTAGAGGTCGTGGTAGTCGTGCTGGGCGTGGGCGTGGGCGGGGACTTGGGAGTGAGTCTGCTGCCGCGTGGGTGTCCCAGGAGACTACACAGGAGCGGGTAGCGGACTCGCAGGCGTTTCAGGAGGGGTCCGTGGGTGTGACAGCTACGGGTTCCAGTGAGAGGACTGGAGGGGCTGGTGCGGGTCCTGATGTAGCTGGCGGTGCGGTGGGCCCTGGTGGGGGTGCTGCCGTAGGCGTTGCCCCGGATCGAGATGATCGTCTGGCAGGTCTACTACAGATGATTCTGGAGAGGTTACCGGGAGGGGTGCCTGCTCCGGGTCATGCTCCTGGGGTGCAGCCGGGTATGGCTGGGGTGCAGACGATAAATTTGATGTGTGTTTGAAGAGAAAGAAACTGAAAGAAAATCCAGACAGTAAAAAATATGAGAATTTTAGGGAGAAAAAAGAGATACGTACGCATAAGAAAATCAAGAGGATTGCGGTGAGTCAGTTCTTCTTCCTCATCTTTTGATATATATAGGGTCAAAAAATAAAATAAACATTCATGAGAAACATGAGGATCCAAATTAAACAACCACCTAGAAGCTTGAAGATTAGTTTCTATATTCATGAGAAACATGAGGATCCGTTCTTTTCCACTGTTGATGAATATGAAAAAAAAATAGCCAAAAAGAGTTAGCCGTCACGATTTGAGAATCGTGTTGAATATCATATGGATTAATTGAGTTCTAGGCACAAACATGACGTTGTCATGGAAGAGAAGACGGAAGAATACAAATTTCCAATGGATTTTTCTTCAAATTGAAAGAGAAGCATACCTAAAAAGACTGGCCGTAATAATAGATAGATCCAAACCACTTAAAAATCTACCTATTAAACTTTAACCTATAAAAAAGAACAAAACAATAATCATGAGTAAAAGAATAATGTTTAACGATATAACAAACACATGCACAACACATATATCAAAAAAATAAGAATAAATTATGTCTTGAAGAAGACGTTATAAACTATTTGTTTAAAGAAACAAAATAATATTTCGAAGAAATCTATGTAACCTAAAAAAAACAGAAAATAGATGATATAATTAGGGCAAAATGAAAAAAGATATCACAGAACACGATCAATTGTTAGATGAAAGAAATATATTAGGACCAACGGAAAATTAATAAAAAAAATCCAAGAACATATTGTGGCCAAACCCTAAAACACAGATATATATATACGAAGTTATAGAGTTGCTATCTAGGGTTTACATAAACTATGAGCTACGATAAAAAAGGCCAACCCAATAAATATTGTAATAAAAAAATCGATGGCACATAAAACAATTAAGCAATTTTATCAAGGGTATTTTCGGCAAAGCAAGTCTCAAACTCATTGTAGATCCGACACGTAGGAAAAGTGACTTCTCATTTATAAGTATAGATAATATGGTAGATTTTTAACTTATATTTACATTTTTTTATTTTTAAATATATTTGACGAATATATTTATAGTAAAAATAGATAGTACTAACTTTATTTGAAATATATTTCGTAAATAAAAAATATATATTTCATTTTTCACTGTTTTAATCTTTCACTCTTCATTTTTTAAACAATTTATCGAATAAAATTAGACTCATTTCATATATTTATTGATTAATTAGTTTAAATGTTATATTAAAACTTTTTTTTTTGAAAAAAAGATTATGGAGTTTTAAGAAAAAATTGTTTAAAACAGATATTCGCAAAGATCCGGATATCCGTCATCCCGGATAGGAAGCAGATCGGGATAGTAATTCAATAAAATCTTTAGCGCAAATAGTAATTTAATAAAATCAATTAATATATTTTGAAATTCACAAGTCATCTTCATTACTTAATAAAAATTGCATAGAAATGTAAAATAATAATCTTTTAAAACAAAAAGTTTTTCCAAAACAGCAAATATTTAAAAACGAAGGGAGTAATATATTTATTACGCAGTCTAGAAACGTGTTTATGAAAACATTTTCTTTAGTTCAACACCAATTTTTATGGTCAAATGTAGTATGTTATGTATATGATTAATATCGTCAAAATATCTATTAAGTGGAAAGGAAAAAAACAAAGTAATGTAAGATATTAGATTATTTAATCTAAAAGAATAGTGAAGATGATGAGTTAGTGTTAAAAAAAAAAAGATGATGAGTATTAGATTTGTTTTTATTTTTTTTTGTCATTGACAAAATAAGCAAAAAATACTACTAGTATTTATGTTATCCCTTAGATATTAATTGAGTAGACACTGAAAAAATGTTATGTGTCATTCAATGGAGATTTTAAGGCACATATCAATTAAATTAATCATTCAAAATATTTTAATTAATTTTATATACCATGTTGAAAATCTCTACATATCTACATAATTTGTTTAGCATGAACTCACAAATATATATGTTACTAATTTAAATCTAACTAAAATATAAAATTTTAATATTTTAAACGTTATATAACTCAATGTTTTAACGATGAATCGTTTACCAATGTCAATTATTTTATAAAAATTATATTTATGTTCATTTTAGATATCATATGTGATTGATCATAAAATTATTTTCTTTTATATCGTTTAATTGTATTCATGTTACTCTAATTAAAGTTGTGTCTTTGTTATAAATGTACAACTTTACAAATCAAACATTAATATCCTCTTTTTTGAAAAATCATCATTTTCATTTTTTATTATTTTTTTATTTTTCTATTTAAGAATATTTACATACTATAAATGTAAGCGTTTTAAATATAAATATTTATATGTATATTCTTTCTATTTTAGATTATATAAAAGCGTTTTAAATATAAATCGAATACGTTTCTAATTTTTCCGTATGTTATAAAAAAAGTATAATTTTTTTCCATTTTTTTAAAAATATTTTAATTTCCTGTTTGACGTTGTTCAAAAATTTAGTTTTTTTTGTTTATATGAATAAAAAACTGTAAACGAGAGAAAAGGAGATAGACAAATAAACGACCGCGATTAACTTTTTTTCTTAAACAAAGACCGAAAAGTTTGTTGACCAACCACTTACATAACTCCAAATTAAATTAACAAAAGACTGAGATTTTTTCCTTTTTTTATACAAGACCCAAAAAACTGTCTATTCACCAACTACTTGTATGCTCCACGTGTGTTTTATGCGTTTCTGTTTCCCCCTAATTGAAGATTTAAATGGGCCAAGCCCAGTACCAATTTGGATGGAGCCCAGTACAACAAATCTCGGTAAAAGACCGAGGCAAATCACAAAGGTCTTGACTGCCCCAAGAAACTAATGAAACTTTTGGTTTTTTTTTGCTACACAAAACTGAACTGATGAAACTTAGGTTGGCTTGTTTATTGATTGAGGTTAAACTTTTTGGGTTGTTACTGTTTTTTCTTTCATATTATATGTTGAATTTACATTGATTCATGTACGCATTTGCAGTTGCTTGTAAAGTGAGGTGATTGCCGCACTCGCCGTTCTTAAACATGTTCTTTAATATTCGGAAAATACCATATTTGGAATAAACTCTTTTGTAAGAATGTTGACAATATCTAAGCTGTTTTACGATTTATTGTTTTAACTTGTTAGTGATGGTTCGAATGAATTTCGAGGTTCTAAAGAGTTGATCATATAAAGAAACGAATTGGCAATTTCCATATCATGGAATATTGGCCTCAGAGAGATTTTTCAACTACAATATATCTACTAAATAAAGCTAGAAATTGTTTTGATGAAAGAAGAAAACCAACAAAGAATGGTTCTATTTTTAAATTGAACAAATGACGAGCTAGAAACTAACGTAGCTGATATCCCTTATATATTAATTGGGGAGTGATTTTTTGAAAAGAGTTATGTGTCTTTACCAAAATCATTCTCCAACTTTTAATGTGACATGACATTATAAAAATATGACATATCATTCTCTAATTTAGCACATTCACTCTAATTTATTTAGCCCAAACTCAATACAAAATTTAGCCCAAACTCAAGCAAACAATCGGCCAAAATCCATTATTACCTCAATTTCACAAACAAAATAAAACCTAGAAAATAATCTTCACTATATAAGGGATACATCACGGTAAAAATGTTTTTGATATCAATTCAATAGACTGATTTTCACGGTCTCTCAAAAAAATATAGTTCACTCCAAAAAAACCAGAGCAATAAAAAATGGAGCAAATTATAAAAAGATTAACAATAATTAGTTTTTGTCTTTTCCGTGTACAAAAGTAATAAGATTTTACCAAAAAAATTCTCAACAACACCAAAAATATACAAATAGTCCTTTTAATTATAAAATTAAAAATTATTCGTCAATGGTATAAAATTAGAATATTCAAACAAATATTCGAAATTGGTATATCCTAGTTATTCTATAAATACTTAACAAAAGACGAGAAAAAGAGAAAATGTTCTCGGGGAACTATCCTCATGCAAAGAATCATGAGCAAAACTTAATAAAAAAAAAAAAACAACGAGATATTCTTTTAGAAATATCCTCATGCAAAGCTATACTGAGTTCCCACTCGACTATCCTTAGAAATTCTACCCCTCTTCTCACCCATTATCTTTAAACGTGGTCTCAAACATAATCTACCCAACTTCTCAAATCAATTTATTCTCCAGTGGTGGCCTAAATTAGGTGTCAGAGAGTTCTCAAGAGGTAAATCCGTTATCATCCTCCCGAATATCTTCTTGACGATATTATTTATGCATGTCCCCCACATCTAGATAATTATCATTGCTATTTCATCAGAGATGGTAACTTAGTCAAATACGTCATTGAGGGTACATATAAAGTTAATGAATCATTTTAAACGTTTCCTTAAAAATACATTCATAAAAAAAATATAAAACTATAAAAGCATATTCGCAGTAATTAAATATGATAAATGTGGGTATAGAAAAAGAGAGTCACGAGAATAGTTGTTTTTTCAAAATATTAGAAAGGAACGACAAACATATTAATTAGAAAGTTTTTTATTGTTTCAATTTGAATAGTAAGTTCATTTCTTTGCAAAGACAATAAATTAGACACGTGTATTTCTCATAGAACATTGCAAGATTATATGCGATATATCTATGACCCGGTACAGAGTATCTGAAATATGATCCAAACAATTAGGGCTATAGAGTGGAAAGACCCCGGTTCGAATTTAAGTATTTTAAGTGTTTTATTTTCCCTTTTACAACTAAAATGCCACGATTACACAAACTTGCAACAGATTTGCTACTACATTTGATTATTTTTGCCACTGAATTGCAATGAATAGTACAAAAATCTTATATTATTTTCATATTTTGTAAAAATTTTAATATTCATATTTGCACTTCTACGTTTTGCCTATGTACAAGCATAATTATCACAAATCACAACCCTGTTTCGAATTTAAAGCCATATTTTTTTAAGTGTTTTATTTTCCCTTTTACAACTACAATGCGACGACAACACAAACTTCCAACCGATTTGCTACTACATTTGATTATTTTTGCCACTATATTGCGACAAATAGTACAAAATCTTATTATTTTCATATTTTATCAAAAATTTAATATTCATATGCGTACTTTCATATTTTGCCTATGTATAAGCATAACTATTCACAACCCCAGTTCGAATTTAAAGCCATATATTTTAACTGTTTGAATTTCTTGTTTGCAACCCAAATGCGGTGTCTTTCTCGACATCTTTGTGTGGTGTGTCGATCGACACAGGGCTGTGTGTCGATCGACACATGTGGTAAAATGTGGTTATTGTGTTATTTTACCATGTTGTGGTTTGTTGTTTGTTCGTTTGGTATTATGGTCATTCTTTTATGCATGTGTGTATAGCCGAGTAGATGGGATGACCGTCTTGCTGAGTATTTGTGATAATACTCACGCATCTCTTTTATCCAAGACGATAAATTAGACAGACGTATTTCTCATAGAAAATTGCAAGATTATATGCGACATATCTATGATCCGGTACGGAGTATTTGAAATATGATCCAAACAATTAGGACTATAGAGTGGAAAGACCAGACAGTCTATCGAAAGAAAAAACAAAACATATTATTATATTTTTTAAAAAAATCTTATTTCAAATCCGAACAATAAAAACATATCAACTTGAAGTCTATCGATCAAGTTGTTCTATGAATTTACATAACATGAATATCTTATTGTTTTTTTCAATAATTATGCGTATGTTAAAAATTCAGTCATTCATAATATGGTGTTGTAACCCTAATCAAAGAATGTGATGGCGTAATGCCTACTTAAAAACTCAAATTTTAAGTTTTTGTATCGAGATTTAGGGTTCGATGCCAGAATTTATGGTTTCGAAAAATAAGTAATTTATTTTGTGATGAATATAGAGGCTTACCAAAATATTTTTTTCGAAAAATAAGTAATTGATTTTGTGATGAATATAAAAGGCTAACCTAGTTTAATACTCCTCGGTTCCTAAAACATAAAACAAATTACAAAAAAAACTTGTTCCACAAGATAGATTTTTTTATTTTTTTTCTATGTATTTTTATCATTTATTGATAAAAAATGTAGTTTTCGAGAAAAATATTCAAATACTATATAGTATTTAATACATTTATTAATATATTGATTGAAACTTTTTAAAAACCATTTATTGCAAAAATCAATACATTTATTATAGGTCACTAATTGTTTTTTTAATATGTGTAAAAACACCAAGACATCTATCTTTTAGGAACAAAGGGGTAAAATTTAGTGACAAAAAAAAAAAAAAAAAATTCTGGGATAAATCGGGTCTTTAGTTGACTTTTGAGTGATTTAATAAAATTTAATGACAAAACAACAATTCTTTCTAGGATAAATAGGATTAAAATTTAGGGCCCAAGGCCTAAGAGATTGATTGGTTCACCCGTTACCATCCGCATACACTGCGTTTGCACATGATAGCGGTTGTTGGCGTTTGAAAATAATCATAGGAAACGCTTTATACTGCTCCGTGTTGCTTCAAACCTCTCAATATCAAAATCTGCTTCCCTCGAGTGTTTGCTGTTGGGGATGTTTACAATTGGATAATTTAAAAAAAAAATTATTTTTGGATACTATAATTACAAAATATATCAACAATTTGAAAATTTCTAATTAATATTCAATAAGTTATCATAATTTTATATTTATAAAATAATCAAACCATAATTCTTTCAATAAACTTTTTTCTTGATCATTGATTAATAAACTAAAATTTTCAAATTGTAACATTAACCTCTCCAAACATAAAAAAATTTCTCCATTTAAATAATAACTTATATCTAAACTAAAAAATAAAAAATGAACGTAATGGTATTCTATTACTAATTATATTGAATTAATGATTTTATATTTTATTGTAATAGTATGGTTTTTGATGTTTTTATAACTATATAATGTGTTTATATGTTTATTTAATGTTTAATCCCTACCGCAGCTGCCAGACAACCAACCATAGATATCCCCCAAACGCAACAATTTTTAACTGCTGCACCAGTCGTATGAATTACTTAATAACGGTTTAAACCGCAACCGCCCGCTTCCGCAAACTCCCGCATCCGCAACTGCAACCGCTGAGGCTACACCAATCAGGTCCTAAATTATTTTGGCAGTTTTGTGATAATATTTGGGGATTTGTAATTTAGGGCTTTTTCGATCCTCGAAGAATTCACTAGTCATGTAACCAACCATAAGTATTAACGCTCCTCCATCAATAAGTAGTTGATAGATAGAACTCTAGATGGAAAACTCAAGACAAATTCGTTAAAACAAAAGAATACAAGGTAAAAAGTAGATGGAAAGCTATATTTTCAATATGTTCAAATCCAAATTATTCAATTTTATTATCAATACTTGTCTACTGAATTATAAACATATATTGAAATATTGTTTAAACATGAGTTTTAAATTAGTAGAGATCAATTTATATCTTAATTCTCATGTCACGATTCATAGCATGAAGATCGTTGTATATAAAAATAAGTGAACAAAATATTCTTACCCATTATAAATATATATTAATAATGTGATAAAATCACAAAACAATTCAAATAATGTAGAGTTAAATAAAAAAATTATGTAAATAATCTCACAAAACCTATATAATATTTTATAAAAGTTTATCAATCATCACATATCCATGATTGATAAATGTATACCATTGATGTCATTGGTTTATTTCTCACAGAGATTTATACTCGTCAACCCTTAAACTCTTTTGGATTTTAATAACAAATATATTATTATTATTTTTTTACCTATATAAATTTTCATTTTATAGATTTTTTTACATTGAAAAATACCAATACCGTCGTCATAAGTAGAAGATTTTCATTTTCTTTATGATATTATATAACTATGTTGACAAATAATTATACTTATAAATTTTTTGTTTCTTTGATATGTTTGTGCATATTTGTTTTCAACCAATCATTTCAATAAAATAAATTTCATCCATTAGTTGCCCAATTTGGAGTTGTATTGCATACATAAGAAAATTCAATTATCCTCGAACAAGATGATCGTGCCAAATAGTCGACCTTACTATTATATAATAGTTTTTAATTTTAAATTGAGCATATGTGAAATTTTAAAATTGAGATTTCCATTGTCTTTTTTTTTTCTTTTCAATTTATATAAAATCTTTTATACCATCATTCACAATATTATTTTTCTTAATTGAAAATTTTTACTTTCTCTCCACTCTTTATTTTTTACGGTTTATACTCTCTTTATTTTTAAATTTTAAATAATACTATTACAATATTAACACAACAAAACTAACGTTAAACAGCATTAGTTTGGATATTAATGAGTGTTTGAAAAATAAGAAGAAGAAGAAGATATATAGACAGTGTTTGATCCATGCAAAACCTAGAGTAAAGGTGGGATGGGTCCGGAAATCCTAGAATTTTAAGGTATTCAGATCCGTAGTAAAAATATCCAAACCTGGTGTAACACCCGCACCTAAGACTATGAATCTTAGCCTAGGTGCTACTAATTTTATGTATTTCACTGCCTAAATTTTTTTTTATTATATTGTGTGGTAAAATTGCAACATATGGGACTCTATACTACCACGCCTTGGGAAAGTCTTCACCGCACCTGCCGCCTCCTCATACCTTGCCATCCCATGAGCAATCTGATCGGATCTCCTATCTTGCAAGCCTGGTAAAAGGGTGAATAGTTAATACTGAGTAAGATGGTATACTCTCTGTCTCACAATCTAGCTATCCTAAACTACTCTTAACCACCACAACTTTCAAATAATGATTTTCGGTTAGACATTGTCTTGGTCAATCTTATAGTTTCTTAAACAATTTTTTTTCTTTGGAAAAATCATTAAACACTAAATCAACCTTCTGAATTTTTGGTTAAGTTCGGTTCGTTTGGTTTGAATTTTTTTTTGAAACATCGGTTAAATACGGGTAATTCGGTTTGGAGGAAAGCTACAAAAAATAACCGAAGCAAAGTTTCTGAATTTTTGGTTAAGTTCAGTTTGAATTTTCTTTTGAAAAATGGTGAGTTTTCGTAAAAGAGAATTTGAAATTTTTGCCCATGTTTCATAAATTGCAAAAGCCCAATATAATGCCAATTTATTAGGGCCTAAATCATTTGCACTTTTGTGATAATATATTGGGGATAACATCTGGTTTTACCGATTGAAGAACTCACAAACCTAGATTTCCGACAAAGTTTCCATCTTTTTCTTTTTTTCTTGCTTCTCGCATCGGCGACGCAGAAGCTAGGTATGTCTGGGCTTCGAATCGAAGAACTCGCAGACCTAATCTCCGACAAGATGGGCAAGTCTCTGGCCGAAGACAGAAGGGGCGGGAAGCTCCTCTCCGGTGAGAAAATGGAACCCCCCATGATGTCTTTAAACTTGCTTAGGTCCAATCTAGACTCGTGAAGTCTATTCACGAACTGTGTCACTTGTTTGTTATTTTCATATTAGGTTAGCTAGTATATATAAGACGTGAGATAGAGTCAAACACACAACGAAAAGACAAAGTAGATACCTTATTTTAGAATTTCAGAATTTTAGATATTTAATCTAAAGATTTTCATTCAATTCTCAATTAAGTTTTGTGCAATTACTGTGCTTGTTCACATAATTTTTGTGACTAATACAACACATGTATAAGCATAAATATGGACCTGATGAACACCCTGCCCTGTGTCTTGGGTGCTTGGTCGTCGCTGCTACCACGGTATCTCCTTGTCCACCCGTGCTGGTTATCGCTGCGTTTGCTAAAGTATTGAGAGCAGATGCTTCCTGCTCCTGGTTTAGCTTTTCGTTTGATGATGCCAGTCTCCTCCTTTTGAACTCTGTGGAAACGAAACTTTATCAAACTAGTTTCTAATGAAACAGATACCGATAAGTTCGGTTAAGTTCAATTTGAATTTTCTTTTGAAAAATGGAAAGAAAAAGATGGAAACTTTGTCGGAGATCTAGGTTTATGAATTCTTCAATCGGTAAAGCCAGATGTTATCCCAAAATATATTATCACAAAAGTGCAAATGATTTAAGCCCTAATAAATTGGTATTATATTGGGTTTTTGCAATTTATGAAATATGGGCAAGAATTTCTAATTCTTTTTTGAAAAACTGTGGGTTTTCGTAAAATAGAATTTGAAATTCTTGCCCATGTTTCATAAATTGCAAAAGCCCAATATAATACCAATTTATTAGGGCCTAAATCATTTGCACTTTTGTGATAATATATTGGGGATAACATCTGGTTTTACCGATTGAAAAACTCACAAACCTAGATTTCCAACAAAGTTTCCATCTTTTTCTTTTTTTCTTGCTTCTCGCATCGGCGACGCAGAAGCTAGGTATGTCTGGGCTTTGGATCGAAGAACTCGCAGACCTAATCTCCGACAAGACTGGCATGTCTCTGGCCGAAGACAGAAGGGGCGGGAAGCTCCTCTCCGGTGAGAAAATGTAACCTCCCATGATGTCCTTAAACTTGCCTAGGTCGAATCTTGACTCGTGAAGTCTATTCACGAACTGTGTCACTTGTTTGTTATTTTCATATTAGGTTAGCTAGTATATATAAGACGTGAGATAGAGTCAAACACACAACGAAAAGACAAAGTAGATACCTTATTTTAGAATTTCAGAATTTTCGATATTTAATCTAAAGATTTTCCTTCAATTCTCAATTAAGTTTTGTGCAATTACTGTGCTTGTTCACATAATTTTTGTGACTAATACAACACATGTATATGCATAAATATGGACCTGATGAACACCCTGCCCTGTGTCTTGGGTGCTTGGTCATCGCTGCTACCACGGTATCTCCTTGTCCACCCGTGCTGGTTATCGCTGCGTTTGCTAAAGTATTGAGAGCAGATGCTTCCTGCTCCTGGTTTAGCTTTTCGTTTGATGATGCCAGTCTCCTCCTTTTGAACTCTGTTGAAACGAAACTTTATCAGACTAGTTTCTAATGAAACAGATACCGATAAGTTCGGTTAAGGTCGGTTTGAATTTTCTTTTGAAAAACGGAAAGAAAAAGATGAAAACTTTGTCGGAGATCTAGGTTTATGAATTCTTCAATCGGTAAAGCCAGATGTTATTCCCAAATATATTATCACAAAAGTGCAAATGATTTAAGCCCTAATAAAATTGTATTATATTGGGCTTTTGCAATTTATGAAACATGGGAAAGAATTTCTAATTCTTTTTTGAAAAACGGTGGGTTTTCGTAAAAGAGAATTTGTAATTCTTGCCCATGTTTGATACAAAAACCCAATATAATACCAATTTATTAGGGTCCTAAATCATTTGCAGTTTACTTATGTGATAATATATTGGGGATAACGCTTTACCGATTGAAGAGTGACAAACGTAGATCTCTTCCATCTTTTTCTTTTTTTCTTGCTTCTCGCAGATCTAATCTCTGACGGCGGGAAGCTCCTCTCCAGTGAGAATTCTAAGGTACGGTGGTTTCTCTATTGGTTTTTCTCAAATTTCCAAAACCAGATAACTCACTACATGTCGTGATTTCTCTTTCCAGAAAGAGAAAGAATTTGTAATTCTTGCCCATGTTTGATACAAAAACCCAATATAATACCAATTTATTATGGTCCTAAATCATTTGCAAATTATTTTTGTGATAATATATATTTGGGGATAACATCTGGATTGAAGAACTCACAAACCTAAAACTCCGACAAAGTTTCCATCTTTTTCTTTTTTTCTTGCTTCTCGCATCGCTAGGTATGTTTGGATTTCGGATCGAAGAACTCACAGACCTAATCTCCGACAAGACGGGCATGTCTCTAGCCAAAGATAGAAGGGGCGGGAAGAAAAATATATAATAGTTTTTAATTTTAAATTGTGCATATGTGAAACTTTAAAATTGAGATTTCCATTGTCTGTTTTTTCTTTTCAATTTATATAAAATCTTTTATACCATCATTCACAATATTATTTTTCTTAATTGAAAATTTTTACTTTCATTTCCACTTTTTATTTTTTATGGTTTATACTCTCTTTATTTTTAATTTCTAAATAATACTATTACAATATTAACACAACAAAACTAACGTTGAACAGCATTAGTTTGGATATTAATGTGTGTTTGAAAAATAAGAAGAAGAAGATATATAAAATAAGAAGGTTTATGAATTCTTCAATCGGTAAAGTCAGATGTTATCCCCAAATATATTATCACAAAAGTGCAAATGATTTAAGCCATAATAAATTGGTATTATATTGGGTTTTTGCTATTTATGAAACATGGACAAGAATTTTTAATTTTTTTTTGAAAAACGGTGGGTTTTCGTAAAAGAGAATTTGTAATTCTTGCCCATGTTTGATACAAAAATCCAATATAATACCAATTTATTAGGATCCTAAATCATTTGCAGATTACTTTTGTGATAATATATATTTTGGGATAACATTTGGATTGAAGAACTCACAAACCTAAAACTCCGACAAAGTTTCCATCTTTTTCTTTTTTTTCTTGCTTCTCGCATCGCTAGGTATGTCTGGGCTTCGGATCGAAGAACTCACAGACCTAATCTCAGACAAGACGGGCATGTCTCTGGCCGAAGACAGAAGGGGCGGGAAGCTCGTCTCCGGTGAGAATTCTAAGGTACGGTGGTTTCTCTATTGGTTTTTCTCAGATTTCCAAAACCAGATAACTCACTACATGTCGTGATTTCTCCCCAAATATATTATCACAAAAGTGCAAATGATTTAAGCCCTAATAAATTGGTATTATATTGTGTTTTTGCAATTTATGAAACATGGACAAGAATTTCTAATTCTTTTTTGAAAAACGGTGGGTTTTCGTAAAAGAGAATTTGTAATTCTTGCCCATGTTTGATACAAAAATCCAATATAATACCAATTTATTAGGATCCTAAATCATTTGCAGATTACTTTTGTGATAATATATATTTGGGGATAACATCTGGATTGAAGAACTCACAAACCTAGATCTCCGACAAAGTTTCCATCTTTTTCTTTTTTTCTTGCTTCTCGCATCGCTAGGTATGTCTGGGCTTCGGATTGAAGAACTCACAGACCTAATGTCCGACAAGACGGGCATGTCTCTGGCCGAAGACAGAAGGGGCGGGAAGCTTCTCTCCGGTGAGAATTATAAGGTACGGTGGTTTCTCTATTGGTTTTTCTCAGATTTCCAAAACCAGATAACTCACTACATGTCGTGATTTCTCTTTCCAGAAAGAGAAAGAATTTGTAATTCTTGCCCATGTTTGATACAAAAACCCAATATAATACCAATTTATTATGGTCTTAAATCATTTGCAGATTATTTTTGTGATAAATATATTTGGGGATAACATCTGGATTGAAGAACTCACAAACCTAAAACTCCGACAAAGTTTCCATCTTTTTCTTTTTTTCTTGCTTCTCGCATCGCTAGGTATGTCTGGGCTTCGGATCGAAGAACTCACAGACCTAACCTCCGACAAGACGGGCATGTCTTTGGCCGAAGACAGAAGGGGCGGGAAGAAAAATATATAATAGTTTTTAATTTTAAATTGTGCATATGTGAAACTTTAAAATTGAAATTTCCGTTGTCTGTTTTTTCTTTTCAATTTATATAAAATCTTTTATACCATCATTCACAATATTATTTTTCTTAATTGAAAATTTTTACTTTCATTTCCACTTTTTATTTTTTATGGTTTATACTCTCTTTATTTTTAATTTCTAAATAATACTATTACAATATTAACACAACAAAACTAACGTTGAACAGCATTAGTTTGGATATTAATGTGTGTTTGAAAAATAAGAAGAAGAAGATATATAAAATAAGAAGGTTTATGAATTCTTCAATCGGTAAAGTCAGATGTTATCCCCAAATATATTATCATAAAAGTGCAAATGATTTAAGCCATAATAAATTGGTATTATATTGGGTTTTTGCTATTTATGAAACACGGACAAGAATTTTTAATTTTTTTTTGAAAAACGGTGGGTTTTCGTAAAAGAGAATTTGTAATTCTTGCCCATGTTTGATACAAAAATCCAATATAATACCAATTTATTAGGATCCTAAATCATTTGCAGATTACTTTTGTGATAATATATATTTGGGGATAACATCTGGATTGAAGAACTCACAAACCTAAAACTCCAACAAAGTTTCCATCTTTTTCTTTTTTTTCTTGCTTCTCGCATCGCTAGGTATGTCTGGGCTTCGGATCGAAGAACTCACAGACCTAATCTCCGACAAGACGGGCATGTCTCTGGCCGAAGACAGAAGGGGCAGAAAGCTCCTCTCCGGTGAGAATTCTAAGGTACGGTGGTTTTTCTATTGGTTTTTCTCAGATTTCTAAAACCAGATAACTCACTACATGTCGTGATTTCTCTTTCCAGAAAAAAAAAATAATTTGTAATTCTTGCCCATTACAAAAACCCAATATAATACCAATTTATTAGGGTTTTAAATCATTTGCAGATTACTTTTGTGATAATATATTAAAGATTACCGATTGAAGACACAAACCTAGATCTCTTCCATCTTTTTCTTTTTTTCTTGCTTCTCGGAGATCTGAGAATTCTAAGGTACGGTGGTTATTGGTTTCTCAGATTTCCAAAACCAGATAATATATGTCGTGATTTCTCTTCTCTTGGCCTGCCTAGGTTATGGCAAGCAGTGCAGCTCCGGTACGAGTAAATGGACAATCTTCTTCTTTCCAGAAAGAGAAAGAGTTGAAGAAGGAAACCCGTCTTGGCATCTCCGCAAAGAAAGACGAGGACTTTGGGAAGTGGTATTCTGAGGTATCGCTCCCTAATCTCTCTCTCTCTCTCGGTTTGTTTTCAAATTCTTCTACTATCCAAAACCCACATCTGATTTCTCTCCCTTGCCCAGGTTTGTAGACGCGGTGGCATGCTTGACTACTACGATATAAAGGGCTGCTACATTCTCAAGCCATTCGCAGTGAAGGTTTGGAAGATTCTGCGAGTGAGTTGTCTAAACAAGTCCTTTTCTTTTTGGTTTATATTAGAATGATTATGCTAATTTCCCTTTGTAGTCTTTCTTCGATGCCCAAATTGAGAAGATGGGCGTGGAGGAATACTCTTTCCCTCTGTTTGTATCACCTGATTCTCTTCAGAAAGAGAAGGACCACATTGAAGGGTTTTCTCCTGAGGTTGCTTGGGTTACACGAGCTGGTGAATCTGAGCTGGCTATCCCGATTGCTCTACGTCCAACCAGTGAGACCGTGATCTATCCTTACTTCAGCAAGTGGATTAGGGGACACCGTGATCTGCCCTTGAAGCTTAACCAGTGGGTTAATGTTGTTAGATGGGAGTTTAGCGACCCTATTCCATTTATCAGGTATCTCTCTCTCTCTGTCCCTCCTTCCTATTTTTTCTTTACCACCTCCCCGCTCGTTTCTTACCTTCCCCCTGATTCCACCCGCAGGAGCCGTGAGTTCCTTTGGCAGGAAGGGCACACCGCTTTCGCCACCAAAAGCAAGGCGGATAATGAGGTATTGTTTTGCTTCTGCCCCAATCTCTACCACCCAGTCTTTTACCAGCTCCTCAGCTAATCCTTTCCATTGCAGGTGTTTGATATTCTGGAAATCTACCGCTACATTTATGAAAACCTCCTCGCTGTCCCTGTTATCAAAGGTATCAAGAGTGAGAACGAAAAGTTTGCAGGTGGACTTTACACCACCAGCGTGGAGGTATACATACAGCTCAACTCTACCTCCCTCTTGTTTTTACTTTCGGACTGTGCCCTCTTTTATGATTTTTCTTTTTTCTTTCGCCAGGCTTTCATCCCAACCGCCGGCCGTGGTATACAAGCCGCAACCTCACACTGTTTGGGACAAAACTTTGCAAAGATGTTTGACATCACCTTTGAAGACAAGGGCGGACACAGATCAATGGTGTGGCAGAACTCGTGGGGTCTCAGTACCAGATCGGTAATCACAGCCTCTCGGGTCGATCGATGTTACTTGCTTGATTTTACTCTCTTTTCTTCTAACCGCAAAACTTGGCCTACATATGTAGATTGGGGTGATGGTTATGACCCACGGAGATGACAAAGGCTTGGTATTCCCTCCTTTGGTCGCACCTCTTCAGGTTGTTGTGATCCCTGTTCCTTTCAACGGTGTTGATACCAAAGGAATCTATCAAGCATGCGAGGCTGTTAATGCCACCTTGCTCGAGGCCGGAATCCGTGCTAAAGCAGATAACCGCGACAACTATGCTTGCGGCTGGAAGTATTCAGACTGGGAACAAAAGGGTGTTCCACTGAGAATCGAAATTGGTCCCAGGGATGTGGCCAAGAATCAGGTCAGTTTCTGGCAACAAGGTCTCATAATCCCTGTCTGCTGGCTAATGGTTTTCTTTTTTCTTCCCCGTCCGAGCAGGTGAGGATAGTGAGGCGTGACACTGGAGCTAAGGCAGATCTCCCGAGAGGAGACCTGGTTGAACAAGTTAAGGACATGCTCGAAAAAATCCAGAAAAGCCTCTTTGATGTGGCTAAGAGGAAGAAGGATGCATGCACTCAAAAGGTTGAAACTTGGGACGGATTCATGGACGCTCTCAGCCAAAAGAAACTGATCCTAGCACCCTGGTGCGACGAAGTCGAAGTTGAGAGGCTTGTGAAGGAGCGTACCAAAAGAGAAACAGCAGCAGCGGCTAAGACCCTATGTACTCCCCTTGAGCAGCCTGAACTCAAAGAAGGTTTCATGTGACAACTTTTAACTACTTTTGGTTAAACCAGTCAGCAAGTAATATGGCAAGTTTCTCTTTGATTAATCTCTTGACATTCCCGTGCAGGCACTCTATGCTTTGCATCAGGCAAGCCGGCAAAGAAGTGGAGCTATTGGGGAAGGAGTTACTAAGCTCTCTTTGCTTCTGCCTATGATGAGGAGTTACAACTCATCATGCTGTGCCGTGCTATTGCAACCAGCTTGGTATATTATATTATGTGTTGTGTTATTTAGTCAATGAATTTGGGTTGTAGAGCATCCTGGGCTGGTTTTGTTGCATCAACTTTTATGTGTTTCTGCTAAGCTCTGATACTTTGCTTCTTTACAAACCAGTCCGGGGTAAAGATCATGGACCTCTTTATACTAGTATTATGTTATTGCTACTTCTTTCTTTATGCAAGTTTTCTGCGTTTTTAATTCAAGCCGATAGTTTGTGATTACAGCAAAGATTCATATTGTTGATTGCACTGCATGCCAAGGCAGGGTTCCACTGTGCTTTAATAGTTTAATAGACATTTTGCCTTTGGTTGTTGTTCCTTGGAACCAAGAACTACTTTAAGCATGATTAGAGAGACTCGATGATCATGCATTGGTTTTCCCATTCCAGCGAGGAATGCTATCAAAACTGGCCAACAAATGAGAAACCTTTTTTTTTTAAATCATACGAATCCGTTTCTTAGAAGAGTTACCGTCACTCCTCAGATGTTACAATTTGCTAACAGTGAAGAATCGTACTTCATCTCTTGAATCAGTGAGTGATCCAATTGGCAAAAAATTGGCTAGACACTGATCTTGAATGGATAAGGGTGGTCGTGACTGCTGACCCAGTACTTTGAATGGAAAGCATTCCTGATCCAGCGGTCCCACTCAAAAAACGAATCCAGGTACTGTTTTGATAGATCGGAGGAAGCAAAGGCGAGTGTTTCTTGATGGATAACTTGTAGGGCGCGATTGCTTTGATCTTTTTGTCATATGAAATTCTATCTGATACATCATGTGTCTTTCTAGTCGTCGAAATAGCCCTGATACTCAGCTGAGTCGATGTTGTAGTGCCTATACTTGTTCTTGTTATACACTTCATTTACTGATAAAGCCATCTTAACGTTAGGAAGCCAACATATTAATACTGTATGAGTTCTGTTTCGCGTTGCTCCTCTACCCGCCATTAACCCTCAATTTATTCACTTATGCAGGTTGCTGTAGCTGAGGGAGAGGCACCTCAGGCCTTCCTCTCAAAGGGGCTGGACTGGATAGGAATCGTCAGATGCACAACCAAGGGTGAGTGCATGTTTAACCTAGATTATGGAACTTCCTTTTCATTTTCCTGTTTGAAACGCCGAACGTTTATTTTTTTGTGTTGCTCACCAGGCCGATGGTGGAATGCTGAAGGAAGGTGATGCGTTACTTTGGGAGGGAAACGAGATTGAGTTCCTAAAGCTTCAATACATGGCAAATTACCTGGCCGGGGACCTGCATGAAGCCAATACCCTGTATCTTTAATACTGGTGTTTCCCTCTTACTCTGAATCATCCCTAATTTTAAAACTGCAACAACGTAGACATGGCTAATACATGAGTCTGTGAAAACTATGTGAGAGGCTCTGCTTATGATAAGCTTCTGCTTTTGGTTCTCTCCCAGCTGCATTTGAAGTTAGTTTGTATTTCTTGACATTGAAAAGATGATGTAAAATTAAGGAGTTTGATACTTTGCTTGCTTAAGCTCTACTGAATTGTGTGTTGGCCAGTTTGCCATATGATAGTCTTGATTACATCTTAGTAACAATTCTAGATACGGTAATGTTGTAAAGCAGAACCCTTCAATTGGGACTAGCAGCAAAGTTTGTGCACATATGTTTAGTTGCTACTTGCTAGGTTTCGTGATCGATCTTTTTTTACATTGAAAGCATGTGTAAAAGGTACCATTTTCCTCTCCTGCAGGCTGCTCTATCCATTCTGTGAAAAGTAGATACCCCCCATACTCCTTCACCACGAGCTTACGTGATGTGTTTGGTACAAAAGTATCTCCGAGTTTTAAGGTCGCCCAGGTAATGTACTGATCTTAGTAGTTCAATTCAACCAGCATGTTGGTCATTTTGTTTCAGGAATTTTGTTATTGTTCAGCTATTGTTCCAGTCTTTGAAACTGGTTTCAAAATTTGTTTTGATGCAATCTCTTTTATTTTTCCGTTCATATTTCTCTGTTTCAAGAGAATACCCAGACAAAACTTAGATATGGCCCTGAACTATTTTTTTCTTCTTGTTTTCTGATGTTCTCTGTCTCAACTTCTATCTTTGGATCAGGACGGTTCTGGTATAACTTCCACCATGTATGAGGTCAGCATTACTAGTCTGAAACATATACATTTGCTTTATATTTGTTGTCCCCTTAAGTTGGTCTGTGATGGTTCAATCCTGGTTTGCATAACTTATGGGATTTAACACCTGATACTGACCTTCTAAAAGAACTACCTGAAAATTATAGCTTTGAAACAGCTCTTGCGGATCTAATAGTAAGTGTTTCAGTAGAAGATAGAATGCCTAATGGAAAATTTATGTGTTTTGTGTAAGTGTTCAAAATGCACATTGTGCCTTGTTCTAAACGGATGCACAATATCTTGTCCTTGTTGTGTAAACTGACGTACATTATTTGACTTTGGTTTTCTTAAATACGATTGTCCTTGTGGATTTGGTGTAGCTCTCTGGATAATTCCCAAAGGATACAAGAGAAGAAAAGATATTTCCTCTGCATTGTGTTTGCAACCAGAATTTATGGTCTATCTAGAGATTCACATTGTCGTATTTGCTCGTTTTATTCCTGAAATTAACCACATTTTCCATTAAGCATGACAGTTCTTGACAGTACTATAGATTAGTAACATGATTTTGACATTGTTTCTCTGGATCTGTTGATGAAATTGGGTTTTGCATATGTTTACTTTCTCGTTTATTCCAGACATGGAATCCTAAATTTTCAGATGCTTAATTCACCTGACAATTCCTTGCAAGCTGTGTGGCATTGTTCTCAAGGAGATCGAAGACTGATTAGGTTTATACTTGTCATAAGAGGGTAGATTACCAAAAATGAACGTGATGTTTTCAATTCACGTGATTACTTTTGCAGTGTGGATGTTTCTGGTGATCGGATTTCAGTCTTTGATACTGGGAGTGGAATGGACAGCAGTGAGAAAAATTCAATTGATAAATGGTGAGATTTTTTCTTCATTTCATTCAAATGCTCACAAAACATAGAAGATATTGGTAATCCATATGATTACTAGGTACGACTAATGGGTTATGATTATGAACTGATAAATTGCTCTATAGAAAATATAGCTTGATATATTTAATATATTGGGATTGATATTGCAATCAAGTGTTGTTTGCTGAATTTGATACTGCAGGTTTGATTTGTTGGTGTTAAGTTGAACGTTCTTCACGTTTGTTTTAAATTTGTGCAGGGGGGAAGTAGGGGCCTCATTACATAGATCTCAAAAACCCGTGGTATTGCCAAAGAGTAACGTGCTTTGTCGGTAGGAACTGCTAATACATTGTCAGTTGTATGTATACGTCTGTTTTATTATTGTTTTATGAATGTACACTCTTGCTGGTTGCAGATTTGAATGCTGGTTTTAGCCCAACGCCCTCCAAAGTGAGCTAAACCCTATCCTAGATTATTTACAGTATTTAGTTCATTATCATCTGATCACAGAACATGCTTTTCACAGACCGACCCTGCGTCCCAAAATCCTTTCTCAGTGGCTCTAAGAAATTTTGATGAAGAAGATTGGGTTTTGGGTGAAGATGACCCTATTCTCATTGTTGGATCCTTGGATAAAAAAGCTCTTGGAATATTGGGTGATGGTATGTATTAGATTATTGTGGAAGATAAAGAAACTTTTTCTGGATAAAAAGACTTGGATTTTTGCCTCGGATTTTATGCAGGTGATTTCTTTTCTTTTCTTTTGACTAGTTCTGAATAGTCAATTGCTAGTTCTGTATCACAGAGCTTTGTTTTAGGCCTATAAATCGCCCAGAGAAAGAGGGATACACGCTTTGAATCATCGATGGAATTTCAACACTGGAACTTCAGAGTTCTTTATCTTTACCCATCAATATCATTGACTCTGGAAAGGTCAATCACTTAACTATTACCATCTTTTTTTCTTTTTGAAATTCTCCTCTTCTACATACAACTAATGATTTCAATTTGATAAATGTTTTTGTACAGTGCAAACATGTGGATGCGGAAGAATGGACTAGAAAACTTGAGCAGCAGCAGGAAAAGGCACCGTCAGAAAGTTGATTTGCTGGATGAGAGAGAGATTGCAGAGAATTGAAGGTCGATGGGGTAGGAACGTTTCGTAATCTAGTATAAACTGTAGAGTCAGGTTAAGTAAGAGTTTGATGTCAACTGCCTATGTGTGTAAAGATATAGATCGAGCAATAAGCACCTATATGGTCTTAAGTTAAATAAGAGTTTGATTGTTGCCCCAAAACTAATTACGTGTCTTTTATTCAAGCTTATTACAGATAGTAACGTTTTATCTATCAATATGTTACAGGAGTTACCTGTTGGTGATTCTGTGCGTGCCGGTCGAGCTCCCCTGCGACAGATTGTTGCAGTTGTCCTACCTGCATGCTTCACATCTTCAGAACCGTCAAAGAAGTTGGACCAGAAATGGTCATGGTAGTAAAATGGATGAGGAAGAAATGGTCATGGTAGTAAAATTGGTAGACACAAATATGAAATCGAGCGATAAGAATGTCAAACCCGTGTGTTCACAGCGCTTGTTTCCGACATCCCGTAAAGGGATCAGTGGTCTTTACATCTTTGCACTTTGGTCCAAGTTTCCGAACCTTATCAAGAAAGCTGGCACTTACAACTTTTATTTCTCTATTGTAAGTAACTTTCTACGCCCTTCTTTTCTGTATCTGAACATATATTTTAAGGATTGTTTGATGAATTTAAACTTGCGCAATTCCACCTCGCAAATTAATGTTTTCAAGTAATCATATAACTAATTGGCGAAGCAATTTACCTTCAGGGAAACTCGATTAAGTGCAAAAAAACGGTGGTAGTTAGACCTTCTTCAAAGGCAGCTAGGTGGAAACTTTGACGATAATCTGGAGTCCCTGCCGTTCAATGTTATGTAAGACTCATAAACTCATCAGACACAGCATATATATATGCATCAAATCTTTCTCACTTTCCTTCACTATGTATCTTGGATTGTAGAATTTGATCAATATAATGGTGTTTGTACAGAGTGGGCTCTTCTCTTCCACCTTTCCATATTGCTTGCTTTGATGAGTATGAAAACCGGGTACTGTTCCAAGCCTGGAAGTTGAATTGGAAGCTAACCCTGGATTCCAAGTCAAGATTGATAAATTTGAGGTCAACCTGAAAGATGGTGGGATCAATAATTCTCAAAATTGAGGTATATCTGCTACTTTTGTGGTTTAAGCATTGACGTTATGATTATATTTTGGTTAGTGTTAAGTGATGAGAGATACTAAATACAGTAGGTAGTGTAGGCAGTTGAACATTACCTTTCACAGTGGTTGTTTTTTTAGAATACTCTAGAAAAAATATGGTGATTTTCTGAATCGAATGGAGAATATGCTTGTTGAGACTGATGGGTTAGACCAGAATCAGACCAAATTTATGAAGCAACCTTAGAGATACGGGCAAAGGACAAACCTTTTGAATTTGCAAAACTCGTAAATTGTTGTCTTTTTTTTTTTCTGAGATCCAGATTCAGTCTCTCTTGCAGCTTGAATCGAGAAAAGAGATACTACGACTGAAGTCGAGAAATGGGAGTTCTTAAGCAGATGGTAACCACATATCAGTAAGAACAAAATTCGTGGAGTTTGCAAACCCTCTCTAGCTACTTTTGTTTTTGCTTATGATATGGAAAATTTGAAGTAAAACTTTATTACAAAATGATGTTTTTGCTTGTAATTGACTCTCTTGTTGTGAATCCTTTGACTTGGTGGTATGGTTTCCTTAGTTTCATTATGGATTTGCAAAAAAAAAAAAAAACTAGTATTTATGAGTATCCATCACGAAGAAAAAGCTGGGCGCTTCCATACCATGTGCATCGAATCTGATGAGCGTGGTCCCAAAACCTTTTGGATTTGGGTTCATGTAAATACTTGTTGTGTCTTCTTACAACTAAAACGTATATATGATTTGGCAAACTAGCATTTGAGGTATGCTTGGTAGGGTAAATAAAATGCAGTGTAAAAGTAAAAGGGGACTATTTCGAAGGATTGATTATTCAAATTCCAAAAGAAGGCAAAAGAAAACTTTTATTTGAAAACCAACATTGAAATCTACACAAATTGACAAGAAGCAAACCTTTTTTGGTATAAGTAAATAAGCCCATATATCCAAAATGTAATTGGCAATTGGCAACAAGGCCCATCATATTGTGGTAATGGGCTGGCCCATAACTCAATTAAAATATATTTATTCAAACAAAAAAAAAAAAAATACTTTCTGCTTTACAGTTTTCCCCGTAGCGCCTCAAAACTTCGCGAAACCCTAACAATCCGGAAGCAGGAAGAGATTTGGTATCGAGAACATGGAGATGATCGGCGGCATGGGAGACGTTGAACCACCGTCGCTGTCGACGCTTCCGGATGATTTGGTACTCAGGTGTGTCAGCTCCTTCACAAAAGCGGATCTACGATCTCTGTATCGCACCTCGAGAAGATTCAAGGAGCTCCTGCGGTCTGATAGGGTCTATCGAGTGAGAGTTCAGAGAAACAGGCTCGAAAACTTCGTCTACGTCTTCTCAGATTCGATATCTGGTCCGAAAATGCTTGCTCTTCGCCGCCATGGAACAGATCTGCTACGTTTTCAGGCTTCGCTGCGTTTTCCTCCAATCCCGAATCTGCCTCTACCGATGGCAGCAATCGAAAGGCGGATTTACTTTGTTGGTGATAGGAGAGGTCCGTCGATTCGTTTTTGCTGTTTTGATCACTTGAGTGACACTTGGCTTCCACTTCAGAACATGAGATTTGCACACCAAAATCCGGCCGTGTGTTCCTTCCGAGGACAGATCTACGTGGTTAGCAACATTGGCGGTGAAGCTTTTGACCCCGTCACCAACTCTTGGACGGTAATCCCTCGTCCTGAAATCTTAGTCTCTAGACGTGGTAGATACATTCACATGGTGGTATACCAAGAATAGCTTCACATGTGGGTGTATGATTCACTTGATACGTTCACATGTTATGTCTACGACGAGGAGACATGGAATCGTAGGCCTATGGGATCACCTTTGCAGATGAACTCTCCTTTGGATATGAACTCTGGCGTAGGCTTTAGGTCTTGTGTTCTAAACGGAACCCTTTTCTTCTTCGGACTAGTGTCTTGGTCGTGGTTTGATGCAGAACTTGCAGTATGGAAGTATGTGAAGGGGCTTAAAAAACTGAAGAGGCAGCTTAAGACGGAAGGTCTGACGATTGAAGCTAACACGGGGGGTACTTTGGTTGTTGAAGCCCTCAACATTCGCGGGGAATTGCATTTGCTTTGGATCGTGCGTGGCCCTGGAAACGAGGCTGGTAATGTGCTGAGGACCGCGGTGGTGTCTTTCAAACGTGTCGGTAACAACATGCTGGGAAGCATAATGTCTCGCAGAGACGTGCCGAGTCCAGTGCCAAGTCGTGGGCGTCCCATTCTCTCCAGTCCGGTTCCAAACCGTGACCTTTTGAGGTAAAACATGGTCGGCTTGTTTCCTCTCTCACTCTCTGCTGTGATGTTGCTAGCTTACCTCTACTCTTGTTGTCCTTTTGTTTGTTTTGTTGTCCGTTTGCTGGAACCTCTATCTCTATCGCTGATTGTTCTGTTGCCCTGTCTCTACTCGTCTTTCATCTGTGTCTTGAACAATAGATGTTTTACTTGTTCAGTGTTTGTGTGTTTGGAACATTAAAATGACAATGATCCGTAGCTCCTTTCGTTTTTCCTCCTTTCTTTGTTCGTCTTAAAAGTTTATTTCCTTCCATAGATTCCGAGATTGGATGTCTGCATGCAGGGTAGGGAAAAGATAAGTAAGATTGATTTCAAGTGGTCCTTATAGATAGATATAAGGAAGTAGAAACCTAAGAATGACGAAATGTTTAAGGCTTGGCTTGTCACCTACTGGTGGCATCTGGTTATAGACCATGTGTGCAACAGGCAGCCTAAGACAGAAGAGCCTCTCTGAGCCATCGCTCGGGAAGATAGCTGGGAGCATCCAGTGTAATGATCCATGGTCACGAATGGCTTTAGAGGCGTTGTAAATAGGATTGCTTTACTCCAACCTGAGATGGAACTTCACCTTCTCTGGCTGCAGAGGCACAGTATGGTTAGGGAAACAATATATGAATTCCAACTTCACTGAACCAACACAAACAAGGATGAGAATACATCTAACTCTTTACCTTCAATGCCAGCATGTGACAGACTGACAGGTTTCATCATTTCTTCAGAGATGATTGATTCAGTTAACGACAGTTGACGGTAGGAAATTCTACTTAAGCGCTCAGAGTACCTTAGCGTAAACTCCTTACACCAATAGACCATTATCAACCGTGAAGGCTTCATCGTTGCTAAAAGTAGCTTCATCTCGCCGGAATTCCATCCACAATCGGCGCACAGCAGGAACACCCGTCACGTTTGCTTATCCGATCAATGTGTAGCAGCGTGTAATGAGTGCGTATGGCGTCTCTCATGAGTTTTGTTTTCCGCTCACTGAAACAAAACGACACTGATTTGATTTGAATGGGAAATTGCAGAACTTTATAAGCCAGCAGAACAAAGACAGAGGAAACAAATGGGTTAACTATTTAATAAATCGACTGATTGCAACATTATGTCTTCAACAATATTATCTTCAGAAGGAGAATTGATTCCTTGTTCGACTGGCATATGGTTCCCTCTCTGCTTGAACTACAAGGAAATGCAATAGTTATCATCTCTGGAATTAATACGAGCAAAAGCATGACTGAATGTGTTTGGAAATTAATAACCACATAAATTCATAGATGCTCTGAAGGCAGTACCATTGGAAACTAAATAAATCAGACAGTAATTTCCACTTTGTTTATTAACCTCAAATCGTGATTTATTTCTAGAACTAGAAACTCTTTGATTGTTTTTTTGTGAACAGTTTCAATCGATACAAGATTTCTCTCATTTTCTATTTTCCTTTGTCTCTCTAAAAGTAGGGTTAATTAAAACTAGGAAGAAATTGTGTTCATATTGAAAAATTAAAAACTCTAATATCTATTAGATATCTTTGATATTGAAATATTATATCTAAAATAATTATTTTTGGATGTACGAAAAATATTCTTATTGGTTTTTTAAATCTTTTTTATCTTTATAGTCATGTTTATCAAATAAATACTAGATGTCAAGGAAAGCAACAACACCAAAAGGATTTGATTTTTGATGGGTCAAAATCAAAGTTGGATTTAATGTGGCTTATATCTTATATGCAAGATATATAGAGAGAGGTCATAAATGCTTCAGTATAAATTAGATTGTTGCTTCAAGACAAGGGAAGAGAGTAGAAAAAAGATCTTAGGACCATTTGACTCATTAAGACACTACACATACATTTGCAATAATTGGGGAAAATTGAGAGTGAGCTTTCACTTTCACCCTTCTCAGCATATCTGATCATCAGTCCCACCCTAACACACATTCATACCTCTAGTTTCATCTCTCACATGGAATGTCTTTTTGTGCCACAATCAGTTACAATCCAAAAGGGTAAAGCAAAGGTCGTAAAACTCATTTTGTTTTGTTTTGTTTTTCTAACTCAAACATATACATATACCATTTTCAATTATTTAAATTAACAACATACATTAGGTTTCTCCTGCTCAAGAATTGGAATAAGCTAACGAGGAGTACAACATTGAAGAGTTGCAAAGTAAAAAATAACACAAAGGAGTCTTTTTAGCAATTGTATCCGCACATATATTTGCTTTGTCTCCCTATGTTAATAAAGAGTTTTTCAAATTTATTCATCTTGTACCAAGAACTTCTAATGTTTAAGATTGTAAATTTTTTTTTTTTTTTTGAAACTTATGTTTAAGATTGTAATTGAGACCAATCTTTCATATCTTGCACTAGATAGTACATTGGAATCATTTTCAAAGATGACCTCTTCAAAACCAAAATCATCTAAACATGACATAGCCTATATGATCATGTATCTAACACACCTTATATACTTGGACCGAGCAGCTTGATCATTTAACTAACCACATTTTCAAATGCATAATGTATTAATGTTCGAATTATCATTTTAACTTACGAAAATCCAACCTTAATGTACATATTCAAAATTCCTAAACAAAGGATCATAAAACTATTTGAATATTTGTGGGGTAAATAAGCAGCGGTGATAAATAATTAACACCATATTTCATTTGCTGAAAATTATACCGAGACTGAAAAGGACAGTTCTACCCCATCGCCGTGAATTCTAATTACTGAGAAGATCCGGCAGACTTCCTGATTCCGGCGAAGATTCACTCCTCGCCGGAGATTTCTCCGTCACGTCTGATTCCACCGCCTGCTGTTTCGTAGGAGGCATCTTAGGGATCTCGGTGAGAATCTGGACGACTTCACGCATCGTCGGCCTCTCCACGGCCTGTTCTTCAACGCAGAGCAACGCAACGTAGAAGACGTGCGTTAATTCGTGGATTGGTACTGAAGAGAGTCTAAGATCGATTACTTTAAGCACACATTCTTTGTTCGAATCCGTCATGCTCCGAACCCATTGGACGATATCGACGCCGTCTCCGAATTCTCCGACGGGTTTTCTCCCGGTGATGAGTTCCAGTAGAACAACACCGAAGCTATACACATCGCTCTTCTCATCTACCTTCAATGTATACGCGTATTCTGCACCAACAAGGAACAAATTAGTTTAGTTCAGAGATTTGAAACCGACCCACCAAGTGTTTGATTAAATGCCAATCTTGATAAGTGTGAGTTTTAGTTACCTGGAGCTATGTAGCCGTAGGAGCCGGCTATGGCGGACATACATTCAGAAGTGCCGGAATCTTGTAGGAATTTAGCGAGACCAAAGTCGGCAACATGAGCTTCAAAGTTTGAATCGAGGAGGATGTTGTTGGATTTGACATCTCTGTGAACGATCAAAGGGGAACAATCGTGGTGGAGATAACAAAGACCTTTAGCTGCTTCGAGAGCTATTTTGTAACGTGTGTCCCAATGTAAATGACCTCCTTTCTTTCCATGAAGAACCTCTCCAAGGCTACCATTGGGCATGTACTCGTACACAAGGAGATTCGTTTCGTGGTTAGAGCAAAACCCGAGCAGCCTCACGATGTGTCTGTGTCTGATTCTACCTAAAGTCTGAATCTCCGCGTTGAACCCGTGATCATGGGAAGATCCATGGGACATTGTAGCTAATCTCTTGACCGCAACTAGGTCGCCGCTAGGCATCACACCTTTGTAGACAATCCCGGCACCGCCTTTACCAATGATGTTGTCTTCCTTGAGAGAGTGTAAGACATCGTCGCAAGAGAAGTCTAGTCTCTGGAAAGCAGTCAATCTCCAGGCCTTGATGTCACTCGCGTTTCTTAAGGACCGAGCTTTGACTATGGCCCCTATAGCGAACACCATCGAACAAAAGAGCAATCCGAGGACAAGTAATAGTTTCATAGTAGCAGATAAAGGTTTAACATGAGGCTGGTGAGTTCCTTTGGCGCAAGGACCCAAATACGGACCACACAGATCAGAATTACCCAAGAAAGATGTGTAATTGAAGTAACTGAACTGTCCAGTGCTCGGAACTAAACCGGAGAGATTGTTGTAAGAGAAATCAACCGATGTCAAACTCTGCATTGATGCTATAGTCACCGGTATCGAACCAACGAGATGGTTTCTTGAAAGATTCAAGTAATTCAAGATCCTCATACCTGTGATTTCGTTAGGTATTTCACCTGAGAGCTCGTTACGACTTAGATCAACAAACGTTAGCAGCTTACAGTGACTGATCTCCGGTGCGATCCGTCCCGAGAACAGATTGTGGCTAAAATCCAACTTGGATAGCTGCTGAAGCCTACCGATCTCCGACGGAATCGGACCAGCAAACTTGTTACCGTTTAGGAGTAGTTTTTGAACGCCAGAAAAGTTGCCGATGGCCTGCGGTAATGGACCGGAGAGCTGATTATTTGACAGACTGATCTGACCAAGATTGACGGAGACTCCTCCGCTTATTGTTAACTCTCCGGTGAGGTAATTATCTTGGAGCTCCACTTGAGATAATTTTGGTAATCCGAAAAGCCCCTTCGGAATAGACCCGTTAAGGAAATTCTCACCCATCCGGATCCGGGTCAGAGACTCGCATTTGCCGAGCGTATCCGGGATTGAACCAAACAGGAAGTTGCCGAGAGTGATGAGTGTCATCAACCTGTTACCAGAGCACATATTCGGCGGCAAAGTTCCGGTGAGTTTGTTGGAGGAGAGGTCAAGTATCACTAGTCTACCATTTTCCCCCAATTTCTGAGGGATACTACCTGTGAAATTGTTCTCCCATAGCTGCAAAACCTCAAGCTCCGGCAATTCACCGATGAACTCAGGTATAGCACCGTAAAGCTTGTTTCTAAAGAGATTCAAGAGCGTTAAGTTCTTAAGCTGTTCGAAACTCGCCGGAATCTCGCCGGTAAACATATTGTTAGACAAATCCATTGATTTCAAGCTCGAAATCATCCCTAGCTCCGGAGTTAATGGACCTGAAAACGCATTTACTTGCAGGAACAACGTATCGAGCTTCTGAAGCTTCCCAATCTCCGGCGGAATCTCTCCGGTTAAACCGCAATTAGCGGCGTCGAACCGGACGAGCTCCGATAGGTTTCCAATCTCCGGTGGAAGACCATCTTCAAAAGCGTTGTAATATCCGATGTAAAGCTCTCTAAGGTTCGTTAGGTTTCCGATCTCCGGAGGGATTTTTCCGATTAGCTCGTTGCCGGAAACTGCTAGATACTCGAGAACTGGCCAGCTTCCGTACACCGTTGGGATATGGCCAGCGAAGTAATTCCCACCGAGGTGAAGATGACGGAGCTGCGTCAGGTTAGTGATGGATACCGGCAAATCGCCGGTCAGATTGTTGTTGTACAAATCGAGAACCTGGAGATTCACCAATCCAGCGGAGAGTTCATCGGGATACGAACCGTTGAAGACATTATTGGAGAGATTCAGATGACGGAGCTCGGATAGATTGGCGATTTCCGGCGGAATAGGACCGGAGATTTGGTTAGCAGCGACGGATAGATTCTGTAACAGAGGTAAATGAGCTACGTCGGAGGAGAGAGTACCGGAGAGGTTAAGTCCGAAGAGGTCGAGGGAAGTCACGTGCCGGAGAGAGACGTCGCACGTGACACCGGTCCATGAACAGAAGCTCTTGGAAAGCTTCCATGAGGTGAGAGATGCCTGTTCGCCGCCGGTAAGGGAGGATTTGAGTGAGAGAAGAGCATGGAGCTCGGTGATTGGTCGAGTGGCGGTGAAGGAATGAGAAATGTGGAGGAGGAGGAGAAGGAGAAGAAGAAGAAGCTTCATGGCTTTTTTTTTTTTCTCTTTCTGTGTAAGTTAAAGGTTTGGTTTAAAAAGGATGATAGTGTGGTGAGGGTAAGTAAGTGAGGAAGACGATGAAAATGGCGTGCTTTTTTACTTATTTTATTGTGTGAATTATTTCTTCTTCTTTTTTTTTTTTTGGATTTTACTTGTTTAATTTTAAATCGAACGTGTAAATGGAGGGAGATTTTTTTAGAAACTTTGATTTTTCTGTTTTTTATTGAAACTTTGATTTGTAGAAATCAGATATTTAAATACGTAAACTTTCTGAAAAAACAAACACAAATTTAATTACTTCAAATATGTTGGAAGACAACAAAAAAAGTTGAAAATCATTTATGTTGTTTTTTTTTTCTTTTGGCCGAAATCATTGATGTTATATATAGAGAAATATATGCATGAAACATAGGATTAGTGGAAAAAAGAGTGGATAATGTAATGAGAGAATTGTTCATTAATATGTTTTGGAGCCTTGTTGTTTCTATTTCTGAATCTTTTGAAAGGTGATGTTACAAAATCTTGACAAATCATCAAACACCTACATACTTTAATACCTCGTTGAATTTGTAAAATTACGTCAAATACATTATAATACACATGCATATCTATGTACTCCAACCAATAATGCAACTTTTTATAGGCAAAATAAAATCTCAAAAGCGAACCATAAAGTCATAACGATGTTTTAAAGATAAAATGGACCAAAAGATAAAAAGTTATAAACCCATAATGAAAATAATTAAAGATAATAACCGGTTTTGATTGTATAGTGACTATAGTTAACTGATTTATCGAGGGACCTTAATTAACTAAACTTGGAGTCTTGGACCTATGGGTGGAGAAAATACCCAGAACCAAAAAATCGAACCGGTAATCGACCAAAATTATCCGAATCAAATTCGAATTGATTTTTCATAAATATCCGATGGGTCCTATATTGTTAGAACCGAAGAACCGAAACCGAACCGAACCGAGAACCGAATGGATATCCGAAATACTCGAAACATAAATTAACCGATAGATATTTTTGTTCCGGTAATTTGGTTTGTTCGAATATTTTTAGGAATATTCGGATAGTTGGGATAAAGGTAAAGAATTTAGGTGTATTATTTAAAATTTTATATAAAAAAATAATTGTTTTTTTGGGTATTTTAGATATATTTTTGATAATTTGGATAAAAAATACCCGGTACCGAACCAAACCAAATAAGAACCGAAGTTTTTTGGGTAACTATCGATTTTTATAGGTAATAACCGAACCGACCCGAAACCGAAAATGCAAAAATACCCGATGGATACAAAACCCATATACTTGAAAGACCCGGAACCAAACTGAATACCCGAATGCCCAGGCCAATTTCGACCCTGGTAAACAAAGCTTAGCAACTGAATGACCAAACCACCCTTTTAAGGTCCTTGTAATCACATTTCTACCCTTTAGGACCACAACAAGGTCCAAGGCATGAATTAACAAAACCATAGAGCCGGTCTCTGTTATTAGGGATGATCAATTAGCAAATGACGAGAACGCCCCTGAAATGACATGAGCCTTGAGAGATGGGTAGGGATACAATCGTAATTTTGATTGTGGAAGGTAGTCAGCAAAAAACAGTCTCCTTTGTGCATCATTTTCATCTTTTGTCAGTTACCACAGTTCACTGATCGACAATAATGGTTTGCGCAGTCAACAAAATTTGTGTTTTTTTCCCTCCATATAGGCATATATGTCTCACAAGATTATCTAGTTGATTTTTGATCTTGTATTAACTTTAGAATAATCCATGTTTTAGATTATGGAACGTCAAAATTTTCAAAAGCAGATTTGTTTAGCCACCGGAATAAGTCGTACACATATTAGGTGAAGTTTTGTTGTCTTCTTTATGGACCCGGACCAATAGAATATTTTCTTCATATGCAACACACTGCCTTGCACTAAATAATTAAACAAAATCAGTGTAAAAGATTTGTAAATTAATATATACTTCGAAATTCGAATGATTAGAAGTTGCAAGCACGTGTAAGGGAAGATCTGCTCTTTTTGGTGTGTGATAATTGGTAAGATATACTTTTGGATGGGTGTGTATGACGAAGATTCGTTTGTTGAAAGCTTGATTTAGTATTTGGTACAAAACCAATATATAATTAATTAGGGTTTATGGACACGTGTCTGGACTCTATTTTTTTCTTTTCTTTTTTGACCATCTCATGTAATAAAATTATAAAACACACTAGCACTAAGGCTGTCCGTAGGACTAGGCGAATTATCCGTTAAATTCGATCCTATTCGGTATTCGTTTCAATTAGATCCAAAAAATCTGGATTTCCATTTTGAATCAAATCGAAGCAATACTCTCACAGACTTAGCATTTTGCTTGTCCTCAAGCAAATACCAAGAATAGAGTCGAGGTTTGAAAATCGCGGAAACTCAGCTTCTCTTTTGGAACGGTAGTGACCACTAAATTCGTAATCCACATACTACAAGAAATCGAACCACCATGTACTTCTCCGCAGACTTTTCCAACCTCCCAAATTCATCCCAAGATTTCGCAGCACTTTCCACAAGTCATCATTTCTAGCTTCATTGATAATCTCAGTGCCAAGAACCTTCTAGATTAATTCCCGTACAATACCATGACAGATCACCAATACAACCTTCTGGTACTCTTCCTTCCCCCCCCCCCCCCCCCCCCAGACATGCTTTGATCTCATAATTAGGGTGAATCAGCAAATTCAGGGAAGGAATCTTGCCTACGACTGAACGAAGTGTAAGTTTTTGGCTTTGAGGTTTCACCTTCTGATTCTTTAACCAACTCACTTCCATTTGGTAACCAAATCAATTGGTCCGATAAAACTACAGAAAAATAAAAGAAAGAAAACAACAGTATTCCAGGAACACCTTTCATAAGAGATCGAGCTAACAATAAGAAATCTTCCAATGCTAACCCGAAGAATGTATATTACCTTTTGTACGCTTAGTTGATTCAACTTCTGAAAATTTCGCATGGAGCTTGAAAACAATGGTGTTCTTTTCATTTGGCTGATCATTTTCTATGACACAGAGATAACGAATTAAACTAACACATAGATATAGTTGCTTATGGAGATGGATCAAATGCCGCTAAATATTTTCTTACCGGATAAATACTCAAAGAGCCTTGGATCTGCGGCAATTGGAATAAGACCGATCCTCTGAGCAAGAACTTCGTCTTGAACAACCGACGTGTTGTTTGCTATTAACACTTTTTCAAAAGCCATGGTAGGAAGCTGCAATAAAAGGAACACCTTTTTAACCAAATATTCTAATAATCAGGCTTCATCAGAGGTTGTGAGACAGTGGAGACAGACCTCAGCTATAAGAATCCTCCGGAAATCATTGGCGATTGCTGGATCGATACCAATCATATCGAATTCCATATCTGTCTTTGTGCAACTAATCACAGTAACTTTGAAATTCTCAGAGAAGTTTTCTAGTTTCACACTGTTGCACACTCCCATGGCATTATATGCACCCGAGTAAGTAACACCCACAGTCTACACAAACACAAGATTCAAACATATCATTGGGTTTTTGACAAAAAAGTACCAAACTTTTTTACAGGGTATTAAAAAAATTGAAAATTTACTCTGTATTCGACACGAAATCCATGAAACAGAGCATAATTTTGATGAAGAAAGAGTTGTTACATGAATAGGAGCGTTTTCTTTACAGACGACGTGAGTTCGCTGGAGTTGGAGATGTGGAGGAAGTCCGGGAGGGATGTCGGGGTAATCGTCTATATTGAGATTCTTAGCGAAAATCTTTTCTTCTTGGGTCACTTCCCTTATTACTTCTTCCTTTTTCCGGGGAGTCGGCATCCTTTTCTCTGCAAGTCAATTTTGGTTTTGAAATTAGGGTTTATAGGAGAAGAGGAAGATGAATTGTTGTGGGTTTAGCGTCCGAATTTGACTGACTATGAAAACCGAATTTGCATCAATTTCTTCGGTTTCTGGATTGGACTTGACTGAGAAAAAGAGTAAGCAAATTATGACAACGAAAACAGAATGGCGGTTCGATGAGCAGAACAATATAAAACTCGCGAGGAAGGAGAAACGGTAGAACAATTAGGGCTTATGGACACGTGTCTCGACTCTATTTTTTTTCTTTTTTGACCATCTCATGTAATAAAAGTATAAACACACTAGCACTAAAGCTGTCCGTAGGACTAGGCGAATTATCCGTTAAATTCGATCCGATTCGGTATTCGTTTCAATTAGATCCAGAAAATCTGGATATCCGTTTTGAATCAAATCGAAGCAATACTCTCACAGACTTAGCATTTTGCTTGTCCTCAAGCAAATACCAAGAATAGAGTCGAGGTTTGAAAATCGCGAAAATTGAGCTTCTCTCTTGGAACGGTAGTGACCACTAAATTCGTAATCCACATACTACAAGAAATCGAACCACCATGTACTTCTCCGCAGACTTTTCCAACCTCCCAAATTCATCCCAAGATTTCGCAACACTTTCCACAAGTCATCATTTCTAGCTTCATTGATAATCTCAGTGCCAAGAACCTTCTAGATTCATTCCCGTACAATACCATGACAGATCACCAATACAACCTTCTGGTACTCTTCCTCCCCCCCCCAGACATGCTTTGTTCTCATAATTAGGGTGAATCAGCAAATTCAGGGAAGGAATCTTGCATACGACTGAACGAAGTGTAAGTTTTTGGCTTTGAGGTTTCACCTCCTGATTCTTTAACCAACTCACTTCCATTTGGTAACCAAATCAATTGGTCCGATAAAACTACAGAAAAATAAAAGAAGGAATACAACAGCATTCCAGGAACACATTTCATAAGAGATCGAGCTAACAATAAGAAATCTTCCAATGCTAACCCAAAGAATGTATATTACCTTTTGTACGCTTAGTTGATTCAACTTCTGAAAATTTCGCATGGAGCTTGAAAACAATGGTGTTCTTTTCATTTGGCTGATCATTTTCTATGACACAGAGATAACGAATTAAACTAACACATAGATATAGTTGCTTATGGAGATGGATCAAATGCCGCTGAATATTTTCTTACCGGATAAATACTCAAAGAGCCTTGGATCTGCGGCAATTGGAATAAGACCGATCCTCTGAGCAAGAACTTCGTCTTGAACAACCGACGTGTTGTTTGCTATTAACACTTTTTCAAAAGCCATTGTAGGAAGCTGCAATAAAAGGAGCACCTTTTTAACCAAAGATTCTAATAATCAGGCTTCATCAGAGGTTTTGAGACAGTGGAGACAGACCTCAGCTATAAGAATCCTCCGGAAAGCATTGGCGATTGCTGGATCGATACCAATCATATCAAATTCCATATCTGTCTCTGTGCAACTAATCACAGTAACTTTGAAATTCTCAGAGAAGTTTTCTAGTTTCACACTATTGCACACTCCCATGGCATTATATGCACCCGAGTAAGTAACACCCACAGTCTACACAAACACAAGATTCAAACATATCATTTGGTTTTTGACAAAAAAGTACCAAACTTTTTTACAGGGTATTAAAAAAATTGAAAATTTACTCTGTATTCGACACGAAATCCATGAAACAGAGCATAATTTTGATGAAGAAAGAGTTGTTACATGAATAGGAGCGTCTTCTTTACAGACGACGTGAGTTCGCTGGAGTTGGAGATGTGGAGGAAGTCCGGGAGGGATGTCGGGGTAATCGTCTATATTGAAATTCTTAGCGAAAATCTTTTCTTCTTGGGTCACTACCCTTATTACTTCTTCCTTTTTCCGGGGAGTCGGCATCCTTTTCTCTGCAAGTCAATTTTGGTTTTGAAATTAGGGTTTATAGGAGAAATTAGGGTTTATAGGAGAAGAGGAAGATGAATTGTTGTGGGTTTAGCGTCCGAATTTGCATCAATTTCTTCGGTTTCTGGATTGGACTTGTCTGAGAAAAAGAGTAAGCAAATTATGACAACGAAAACAGAATGGCGGTTCGATGAGCAGAACAATATAAAACTCGCGAGGAAGGAGAAACGGTAGAACAATTAGGGCTTATGGACACGTGTCTCGACTCTATTTTTTTTCTTTTTTGACCATCTCATGTAATAAAAGTATAAACACACTAGCACTAAAGCTGTCCGTAGGACTAGGCGAATTATCCGTTAAATTCGATCCGATTCGGTATTCGTTTCAATTAGATCCAGAAAATCTGGATATCCGTTTTGAATCAAATCGAAGCAATACTCTCACAGACTTAGCATTTTGCTTGTCCTCAAGCAAATACCAAGAATAGAGTCGAGGTTTGAAAATCGCGAAAATTGAGCTTCTCTCTTGGAACGGTAGTGACCACTAAATTCGTAATCCACATACTACAAGAAATCGAACCACCATGTACTTCTCCGCAGACTTTTCCAACCTCCCAAATTCATCCCAAGATTTCGCAACACTTTCCACAAGTCATCATTTCTAGCTTCATTGATAATCTCAGTGCCAAGAACCTTCTAGATTCATTCCCGTACAATACCATGACAGATCACCAATACAACCTTCTGGTACTCTTCCTCCCCCCCCCCCCAGACATGCTTTGTTCTCATAATTAGGGTGAATCAGCAAATTCAGGGAAGGAATCTTGCATACGACTGAACGAAGTGTAAGTTTTTGGCTTTGAGGTTTCACCTCCTGATTCTTTAACCAACTCACTTCCATTTGGTAACCAAATCAATTGGTCCGATAAAACTACAGAAAAATAAAAGAAAGAATACAACAGCATTCCAAGAACACATTTCATAAGAGATCGAGCTAACAATAAGAAATCTTCCAATGCTAACCCAAAGAATGTATATTACCTTTTGTACGCTTAGTTGATTCAACTTCTGAAAATTTCGCATGGAGCTTGAAAACAATGGTGTTCTTTTCATTTGGCTGATCATTTTCTATGACACAGAGATAACGAATTAAACTAACACATAGATATAGTTGCTTATGGAGATGGATCAAATGCCGCTGAATATTTTCTTACCGGATAAATACTCAAAGAGCCTTGGATCTGCGGCAATTGGAATAAGACCGATCCTCTGAGCAAGAACATCGTCTTGAACAACCGACGTGTTGTTTGCTATTAACACTTTTTCAAAAGCCATTGTAGGAAGCTGCAATAAAAGGAGCACCTTTTTAACCAAAGATTCTAATAATCAGGCTTCATCAGAGGTTTTGAGACAGTGGAGACAGACCTCAGCTATAAGAATCCTCCGGAAAGCATTGGCGATTGCTGGATCGATACCAATCATATCAAATTCCATATCTGTCTCTGTGCAACTAATCACAGTAACTTTGAAATTCTCAGAGAAGTTTTCTAGTTTCACACTGTTGCACACTCCCATGGCATTATATGCACCCGAGTAAGTAACACCCACAGTCTACACAAACACAAGATTCAAACATATCATTTGGATTTTGACAAAAAAGTACCAAACTTTTTTACAGGGTATAAAAAAACTTGAAAATTTACTCTGTATTTGACACGAAATCCATGAAACAGAGCATAATTTTGATGAAGAAAGAGTTGTTACATGAATAGGAGCGTCTTCTTTATAGATGATGTGAGATCGCTGGAGTTGGAGATGTGGAGGAAGTCCGGGAGGGATGTCGGGATAATCGTCTATATTGAAATTCTTAGCGAAAATCTTTTCTGCTTGGGTCACTTCCTTTATTACTTCTTCCTTTTTCCGGGGAGTCAGCATCCTTGTCTCTGCAAGTCACTTTTGGTTTTGAAATTAGGGTTTATAGATGAAGAGGAAGATGAATTGTTGTGGGTTTACATGATCCAACAATACTCAATACCCTAGTATTAAATGTTCACCTACCTGAAATAAAATTCCAAAATGAAAGACATGGCTATCTATTACTATACCGGATATATTTTAAATAATCAACATCTGAATTTAACCCCAGATGTTTATTACAAGACGATAAAGGAGAAACTACTATTCTAGCGGTACATAGTACAGATACTCCAACAGCTATCTATACACCTAAGCAATTAAACTGGAATGAGATAACCATTCCGGAACAATGGAAAATCGATATTACTCAACCACCTAGAAACTTTGAGCAGAGATATATATCAAGAATAATTGAACAAAGAGATGGAAATATATTACTACAATTCGGATCATTTAGAGAACCAATTCCACCAAGAATTAGCTCATATTATTCCAACTCTAGAGTTTCTTTCTCTGAATTTCGTACTGGTCAACCTAGTACTGATTCCGAAACAGAAAGTATAAATCAAAACATTAAATAAGATAATACTATTAAATTTGAGGCACCTATAGCCGAACCAAACCAAATTAGGTGTCCAACGTCTCCAACCCCATCTGATTTTAAATAAATAAATGTTATTACAAAAAAATATGAAATTAGTAAACAATATATTAAAGAAGATTTTTATTCAACAAATAATGAGGCAAAACGAAATTGGTATTTTCAAAATTACTCTAAGCAACAAACAATCGAATTTAGAGAAAAATGGTATAACTCCATGATATCAAAAAAGATTAATATTCTATTTTTCACATGGTTTGAAACATATTCAATAACTCATAATGTAGATTATCCATTTAGAACAATCATCACTAGTTCATCTCTAACTCAGGTATGGGAAATGGTAGATGGTAGTAAAACCAAGACCGTGCATCCACCTCTAAGAGATATAAAATTAAATACCCCTAATAGAGCAATTATAGCCACGCCTTTTAAAACTGGAGCTAATAGAGAAGATAAAGAGCCAGTAATTATGCAGGATATAAAAGGAATCTATCAACAAAATAATTATCAAAGCCAATTACTACATACAATTTCCAAACAAGTAGATCATATAGACAATAAGATAAATGAAAAGGATAATACAACTCATACTATACCACACCCTTTCTCATCCATATCACCCCCAATATTCAAGCCTATTAATGGACAAATAAAGTTCGGTGAAAATGAAATTTTAAAATCTATAGCTAATAGATTAGATAAACTCGATAAAGGGAAAGGTATTAATATAATAGACGAAAATGATAATGAATCTATTCAAACCTCTATACAATCAGAAAATGATATCCAAGAAATCAATAGAATAAAAAACAGATTAAGATCTAACAAACCATATTATCCAAGACATACTGCACCAGACTTATTATTTGAAGAACACCATAAATATTCTCACCAAGTATATACAGGAAATGGTATATACGAATAGAATATCGATGGACGTTCTGAATATGAAACTATGAATCTATTACAAGAAATGGGTATGGCATCTGCCGCATTCAAAGCAGCTAACAATAAATTAACTGATAGAGAAGCATGCGTTATGATAATAGCATGATTTACAAGAGCATTAAAATATTGGTGGGATAATTCCCTAGATGCATATACTCAAGCCTCTATAGTTAATCATAAAGAAATAGAAAGAACTCAAGATGATGAAGGATTTATAACAGAAACAGAAAAAGAAAATGCTGTAGAAGTATTAGTTCATACTATCATGATGCATTTTATTGGCAATCCCGCTGAAGAACTAGAAAGTAGAAAAATAGTTTTAACCAATTTAAGATGTCCAATGCTAGAAGATTTTAAATAGTATAAAGATATTTTTATAACTAATATATTTCAAAGAAATGAATGTAATTAAGTTTTCTGGAAAGAAAGATTTATCGAAGGATTACCAACTTTCTTTGCAGAAAGAGTAATAATCAAATTAAAAGAAATCTCTGGTGGACAACATGTCCCCTTGGATACTATTACATATGGTCAATTATTCGCGTTTGTTAAAAAAATAGGATTATCAATATGTCAAGAACAAAAAGATAAAAAACGCAATGATAAATTTAGATTTAAAGTCACCATGGGTTCATTTTGTGAACAATATGGCTATCAAGAGTTTAATCCACCATCTAGAGTTAAGCGAATAAAACATAGACATAGGAGACCTAATCAAATAGAATATTACAATAAAACAAGAATTTTAACAAAAAACCATTTAATCAAAATCATTAAAAAATCGACAATTTTCTAAAAACAAACAATTTAATCCAACAAATAAACAAAAATTAGTATGCTGGAATTGCAAAAGACCTGGACATAGGTCCACAGAATGTAAAATGAAAAAGAAAATAAATGAAATATTCCAAGATCAACCGGATATTCAAGAAAAATTAACCAAACTGTTAATATCATATTCTGAGTCAGCCCAAGAATCCGATAGTGAATACTCCATAAATGAAATAGGAAATTCAAGCGATTCTTCTACAGAATCACAAGAATTATCTGATAATTTATGCAATTGCAAAATAATCAATGTTATAACCAGAAATAGTGATAAACAATTTTTACTAGACATTATAGATAGAATAGATGATCCAGAAATTAAAAAGGAATATTTAATCAAATTAAAAGATATAATAGATCAAGAAAATCAGATATCCACACCACAACCATTCAGCCTCAATAAAATATTCGAAAAATATCCGACTCAAAGTTTATTTAAACAAGTCTCTACGGGAGAACTTCAAAATGAAATTAAACAAATAAAATCCCAAATAAAAGAATTACAATTAACCATTAATCAACAAGATCTTAAACAATTACAAATGGATGCAAGACTATCCCTAATAGAATCAGCAAATAATTGTTCTCAACCATCCTCAAGTAACCAGAATCTAGAAATTAAAGAAAATAACGAGGCTCCAGATAACGAAGAATATATTCAAATAATCAATAAGATCAACTATCAAAAATGGTATACAACTATTACTTTACACATAGAACACGACTTTAAACTAAACGTAATTGCTTTAATGGATACCGGTGCAGATTATAACTGCATCCGTGAAGGCGTTATTCCAACTAAATATTACGAAAAGACCACCGAGAAATTAAGCGGTGCTAATGGTAGTAATTTTAAAGTACAATACAAATTACCATGCGCAAAAATATGCATTAAAGTTATTGTTTCAAAAATCAATTCATTTTAGTAAAAAATCTAACTCAAGAGGTTATATTAGGAACCCCATTCTTTACTCAAATTTACCCGTTTAAAGTCACGGAAATAGGAATTTCGACCAAAATAGTAGGAACAAAACTATTATTTAATTTCTTATCCCCTATGAAAACCAAAGAAATTATTAACCTTCAACAAAACACTATCAATAAAACAATTAATTTAATAAAAGGAAAACAAAGTCATATTCAACAATTACAGGAAGAAATAACCTACAAAAAAATAGATGAACAACTTAATACGCAATACATAAAAGATAAAATAAAAACAATAGAAAATAACTTATTAAGCCAAATATGCTCCGAATTACCAAACGCATTTTGGGATAGAAAACAACACACTGTTGAACTTCCCTATATACCGGAATTTAATAAAAGAAATATACCAACTAAAACATGACCTATTCAAATGAATAAGGAATTGTTAGAAACATGTAAGCAAGAAATTAATGATTTACTCGAGAAAAAACTAATCAGGCCATCCAAATCACCTTGGAGTTGTTCAGCCTTTTATGTTAATAATCAAGCTGAAAAGGAACGTGGAGTACCACGATTAGTCATTAATTACAAACCTCTTAATGATGTATTACAATGGATTAGATATCCTATACCTAATAAAAGAGATTTACTTAAAAGATTATACAATGCAAAAATATACTCAAAATCTGATATGAAAAGCGGATTCTGGCAGATCCAGATAGCCGAAAAAGATAAGTATAAAACTGCATTCACGGTACCTTTTGGCCATTACGAATGGAACGTAATGCCATTCGGTCTCAAAAATGCACAATCTGAATTCCAACAAATTATGTTCAACCAGTATTCAAAATTTACTATTGTATACATTGACGATGTATTGGTATACTCAACCTCCATATATCAACATTTTAATCACTTGAATACATTTCTCAATATTGTCAAAAAACATGGCTTAGTTGTATCAGCTAAGAAAATGTCTCTATTTCAAACTAAAATAAGATTTTTAGGACACAACATATATCAAGGAACAATGACACCTATTTCACGATCGATAGAATTTGCAGATAAATTCCCTGATGAATTAAGGGAAAAAACCCAATTACAAAGATTTTTAGGATGTCTAAACTATGTTTCAGACTTCCTTCCTAATCTTAGACAAACTATACAACCTTTATTCCAACGGCTTAAAAAAAAACCCAAAGCCTTGGACAAGTCAACACACGAAATTAGTTCAACAAATTAAACAAAAAGTAAAAACTCTTTCGTGTCTTACTATACCCAATCCTGAAGCCGATATGGTTGTTGAAACTGATGCTTCAAAACTTGGTTATGGAGGCATATTAAAACAAAAACTAAATGACTCTAACCACGAAAATATAGTTAGATTTCACTCCGGCGTCTGGATTGGACCCCAACGGAATTATTCAACTGTAAAAAAGGAAGTCCTTTCTATTGTTAATTGCATATCCAAATTCCAAGATGATCTTATAAACAAAATTTTTTTATTACGCGTTAACTGTAAGTCAGCAAAAGAAATTCTAAAAAAAGATGTTAAAAACTTAGTATCCAAACAAATATTTGCCAGATGGCAAGCTATTTTATCTGTCTTTGATTTCGATATTCAATACATTAAGGGCAAAAACAATTCTTTACCCGATTTTCTAACAAGGAAATATTTGCAGGGCAGAAATACGGATATCCAACAACATAATCAAAATGACAGATCAAAAGCAAAAGAAACCGATGACCGCATCAGATTATATTCAAAACCAACCGCATCTTCAGGGTAAACCCCTTGCTATTCAAAACCAATATTCAGCTCTCACTGAATTTCCCCCTTATCCTATTCAAAGGCCGTCACCGCCGATAAAGGTCAGGCCTCTCAACCTACTCAAACACCTCCTCACAAATCCTTATATATCCTTAAACCACAAAAACAACACCTATACACTACCCATTACCCTGAACCTATTAAGCTCAAAGAACTCCAGAACTTTACCAGTCGTATCTTCTACGAATATTGCCTCTATCCAACCGATAATGTAACCAAAAACCGAACCTTCTATGAGTATATTCTGGTAGACTCCAAATCTATCGAAGTTACTCACTACCCAGATAAAACCAACCCAAACCTCATCTCTTATTCCACCTGTAAAATCCTTCGTATTGCTCCTTTACAAGACTTAGGATTTGAACATCTCCATACTACAAAACCCTTTTCTCAACCCGGATTTCCGATACCCGGTTATACCTATACCGATTATCAAAACGCCTGGTTCCGCTTTTTATACCTACGCCCTTATGACCACTCTTGGTTTCTTACTTTCGACCAAAAATTCGATACATATATTCCAGGATGGTTCTATGAATGGTGGCACTGGTTCGGCCCATGCGACCAGATTTACCCAACTGATTTACTCAAAACCGCCTATCCATACTTCCTCAAATATATTCCAAAGAAAACCATTGGGCCCTATCCAAAAATTCTCTTTCACGCCTATATGGGCTTACCATGGATTTGCTCATGGCATTTCAACCTTATCCAAGCCTTACCCGATATGCCATTTTCTCTAATCAAAGAATATCGCGTAAAATGGTGGGATAAATTCAATCTCGACCGTTGCTCCCTCATCAACATCACCAAATTCTTTGGCAACACTCGCCAAGACCAACTCCTAGTCAAGAGTGTATCAAAGCAATTCCTTTGTTGACACCTAGTCAACTTACTCAAATCTCACCAATTACAATACCCTCCCAAACGCCTAGCCCGACCAAATCCTCTAGCTCAACCTCTTCCCAAAAAAACAAAAAAGGCAAAATTAAAGAAAGCCCTTCAAACGCTTAGTCAAGAACTCCTGGCTTCCTCCGACGATGAAGATAGCATTAATCAAGACGATACACCACCGGATCCCAACGCCCCTTTTGGTGGCCCTTTAGCTCAAGATCCCTTTGAGGACATGCACGACTAAAAAAAAAAAAAAAAACCCCGGGTTTAGTCGCTCTTTCACAAAGCTGATGTTCCAGGCCGCAAGTCCTCGCAGTTAGGCCGTAAGTCCGTTGGCAAGTCACCTTTGTGACTCCATTACTTCCGGGCACTCTCCTCTGCATAAAAGTCCCTAAAAAAAAAAAAAACGCAATAATATTCTATATATAATCGTATAATTTTCAATAATGTATATTGTGGTAGACTCTATATATTATTTTAAAAATTTATTATATAAATACCGGATAAGCCGGTTACGATAAAATAAATATACAGAGTATATCTGAACAAGATGTACTCTAAAAATATCATAAAATATTTAAACAGGCGGGGTCCACTTTCTAGAAGACAGTGTCACCCGACAGGCGGGACCCACCTCAAGACCCACTAAAAGACCCAACTGCGATGTCGGCACCAATCGCAGCCTTACAGCAAAAAGAGACAGACAACTCTGACTCACCTTATCAACTTTCGGCTAAAGACAAACAGCAAACCAATCAGAAGTAAGCACGAAATAAAGGCAATACGCAAAAGTCATTGAAGCAATAATTCAAGATTCGCCTACTCTACTATAAATACCCACTCTCGAGTTCAAAAGCAGGACACGAGCAATCTTCACAATCTCTCTCTACAATCTCTCTAAATTTCTTTGTAATCTTTTAAAAAAAGTCTTCAAGTCTTATTTTGCATCCCATAAAAAGAAAAAAGGTATAATTTCAAAATCTTGCATTTATATTTTGAAAAATCAATAAATTCAAAAGTTTTAAGAAATACTCTGTAAAAATTCTAAACACAAGTTTTTAAAAGTTTTAAGAAATACTCTGTAAAAATTCTAAACACACTTTATAAATTACACACCGAATGCACAAGTAAAAATATTTTTGAAATAAAAAATGTAATATATATGTCGTTATGTATTTTATTCTAAATTATGAAATTTATTGAATATAATTTAAATTATACTTTTTTACCAACATTTTAAAAACTTGTGTTTATTTTTGTCTAACAAATTCAATGGTTACAAAAAATTTAATGGGCAAAGCGTGACCCGTAAGTTCGTGTTTGGGGTTGCCATTAGACTTTTTGCCGGACGAGGGTCGTTATTGGGGATCCAGTTGTCAGCCCATACCCACATTTTCGTACATTACCCACGTTTTCGTATCAGGGATACATTTTCATTTATAACCATTTTTAGTTGTCCTATATGAAAGTTGGATCTCTTCGTTTTATACATTTCCACTTAGAAGTTACTATAACAATTCAACTCAGTGAAGCTCTTGCTCACTGTAGCATGTATAACTGTAACTTCTGATAGAATCGAAGGTTGGAGAAATCGAACCTCGTTTTAAGTAAAAACAATGGGATCCCTCTATATATAAAATTAATAAGAGATTACAAGAAGAATGCAAGTGTGGCTTTCACAAAACATAATTCAAGTCATGTGTCAGAGGACGAATGTTCTTCACTGTCCAATAGTAATCTTCCAACTCGTAAAGCTGCCTGAAACATCAACACCCAACAAACAACATTTAGACTTGGATACTGAACCAAATTGGTCTCAGACTCGAGCCAGTCCTTAAGGATTAAGATCCCCATGTACTAAGGTTTCGGTTTGGTTAAGGTCATTCGTTCTTTAGTAAAAAAAATACCCAAACAGAGAGTTTGCGTTATCAGTAGAAAGCAGTTTAAAGAAAGGAGTTAACACTTACGCTAGATCTTCCAAAGTGTCTGCTTTGCTGATAGACTTCCCTTCAGGTAGTTCAAGACAAGAATGATGTGCTATCATCTCCTTTATCGTGTATTTCGTGCTCTTAACATCGTTATTCCACAAGATGCTCTGCAACACAATACCCCGAAATCTGCAAATCAAATTCTGACTATCGAAATTTATCATATACTCTTCATCGAACAGTTTTCTTTGTACCTTTCTAAGGTATTTCTTTTTCACATCTTCCCAGTGTGATTTTCCTTTTGGAGAGAAAATTGAAGCATTCCACATAGCTCCTCTTGCAACCATCACTGATGCAGCGCCTTTGCAAGGAACAACATCAAAGGGTTATAATATATAACTCTATAATCATTAGCGCACATGGCAGATAAAGATTTTTCCTAATCTCGTGAATAAAAAATTCAATAAGTCTACCTGTTGCAGCTTTAATGCGAGAAAAATCACCGTATTCTAAAACATCCCCATTTGCAATAACAGGAATGGATAATGCCGCGACCACATCTGCAATCTCATCCCATTTGGCAGGATCTCTCGGCCTGTCTGCAACTTTCCTATATTTATGGAAAAGGAATCAATTACCAAAACAGCTTAAAGGAATTTGAAGTAGTAAGTCAGTAACAGTGATGTACATTACCTCCCATGTACAGCAAGAGCTGGTACACCAAGTTTCTCGATTCTCCTAGCCAATTCAACAGTATCTGCTGGTGATTTTAATAAACGAATCTTACAAGTAACCGGTACATCTAAGTTCCTCTTAAGTGTTGCCAAAATCTAAGTTGGAGAAGAGATACCACATGATTGAAAAAAATTAAAACCGATCGATAAGAAACAAAACGTATAAACACGCGAAAAGAATCTACAGAGAGCCATATTACATCGTGAATTAGCTCGGGTTTACTTAACAAAGCAGCACCCATCCCTCCTTGAATAGAGAATGCTTTGGGGCAACCCATATTAATATCAACAGCTGCAACATCATTGCACCTAAACGACGAAGAAGAGAAACATAACGAAATCCGTATACGATTCATCTGAGTGAAGTGGGATATGAACATTCCTAAAAAATTTACACGATCTCAGAAGCCTTTAGTGCCCTAACAGCATCAGAAGTACCCAATTGAAAAACAACTCTATTTCTTTCTTCATCACATGTGCTAAAGACAAGATTCTCTGTTCCTTTCTCCACAAACTCAATTGTCCCGGAAGCAACTGTACAAGGACAACTACAATAAGAGGAAGAACCACACAATCTATGAATCTAAACAAAAAAAAAAAAAAAAAACTGAATCAATTCAAAATTCACACGAAGAAGAAGAACACCAAAAGCTTACCATTAATTCGACGTTCGCATTTAACAAGCTTGTGATCGATAATCTCTTCTCCGTAAGTTATATCGGCGCCGTACTCCGCCGCTAACATTCGGAAAGAGAGCGTTCCCTGAACCACAAAAAGAATAAGCAACAAGAGCAAATCCCGAAACGAGAACAAACAAAAGGAAAGAGGAATCAGTTTCAGGCTTTGGGCTTACCACACGAACCATAGGAGCAAGAACAAGCTTGTTCTGGTAATCCATCATCTTCGTGGCAACGTCAAACGCAGCCACGAAAAAAGCCCTAGATCTGCGCAGGAAATTTCTTCTTTTTGCTTTCTCTGCCTCTTCAAATTTTCTTGCTCATGAATTTGTAATTGGGCCTAATAAGGCCCATTATAATTGCTTGTGTGTTAATGTGTAAATTGATCTTCTAAAAAAATTGTACTATTACTTTTTTGCACAATGAATGATTTAACAGATGATTGAAACAAACTAATCAGAAGAAAAAAATTGGATGAAAAAGAGTGTTTTTAGTAAATACATTTCCATGCTCTCTTCATAATCTCGTCTTCTACAAAGGGACGCAATGACCACATCAGAGTATAAGTCTCTAGTTCACCAGAAGATGACTTAAAACTTAGCGATCTCACAATCTTTTCCTGCAAAAGAGTATCCATTTTTTTTTTTCTTTCAGTAAGTTTTGAGGTTTTGAAGGCTAAACATGAAGAGAAGAATTCAGATCGCGTGCACCTGCATCGCATAGTTTTGCTTCATCATACTGTAAACTACTGCAATAAGTGTAGCGTACTCCGTAACTTCAGGGAAAGGTAGAGTCGTGGTTTCCTGAAACAACACACATCCAAACAAACAACATTACTCTGAAACCTGTTTTTTTTAGAGATACAAGTTCATTTACTCGAGAAACATGTGAACAAATTCTGTTCACGTATTACCTCATCACATGTTACTAATTCATCACTTGATTCTTTATCTACCTGTGCGGCAGTCTCCATTGCAAGGCATGCTTCATCTGCGAGACGCTCGAGCTCACGTAACAAGCTTTGAGCTGTAAAACCCACATCTTAAAGATTACAAGGGCATAATTGTTTATAGAAAAGGAAAATATAATTATGTAGGAGTGAGTGATGACATGAAACAGTAACTGATTGTAAAACAAGAAAATAGAGACGGAGTTATATGACGATAAATAATAGTACATTACCTTTGATTAAGTGGTCAGAAAGTCCTGATAAGGATGTACGCACTTCTTATTCCGGTAGTTTTGTTTTCAGATAAGAAGCGGACGAACAAGAAAGAAAAGAGCAGCAATGTGTAAGCAAAAGCGAAAAAAATGCTGAAGAATTTCTAAAACATAAATCAAAAGAGTTGATTCAGTAACTTACAAGCTCTTGTGCTTTGTGCAGCATCATGAATGTTAATACATCCTGCTTCTATATATGATTTAAGCCGTCTTGTTTCATTTTTCTTGATAATGTTCTCGATCAACTTGGACGAAGTAACTATCGGAGGACGTTGAAGAATGCCTGAGATAATAATAATTCCATAAGAAACATGACACAGAGGGATTGCAAAATTGTAATCTCCAATGAAGATAGTACAAAAGCAACATACTGAGTCCTTGCTGAAACCGTAGAAGAAAGTTGTTTGCAGCATTCCCTAGTTCCTCAAGCTTTGTGATCCTATCACCATCGCAGTAACTAGGATTCAGAGGGATTAAATTGAGCCAACTTGAAAGTACATATCTGTAAGAGAATCAAACTTACCCTGTCATAAACTCTTTGAAAATCTCGAAAATTTTCTGCTTCCCTTCGTTTCTCGCTTCCATAGAAGAAAAATTCTGAGACAAAGTCGCCAAACAAGAAATTGCATACCCAAATTAAATATTTTGTTTACTTATCAAGATCAAATTTTCCAGTAGGTAACCAAACGGAAATTCCAACCGAAGGAGCCTTCTGACATTCAAACTCGGGAGAGAGAGAGAGAGAGAGAGGGAGAGAAATCACAAACCAGAGTTCGGTTTCTGAAGAAGAAGACGATAGACGAACAGAATGGTGGTAGACGACGCCGAAGAGGAGGTCAGGTCAAGGGTTTAGCTTTTGATGAAAAAGAATTTGTTTTTCAATTTTTTTTAAAATCAAAAGACTAGTAAGGGTTTAATGAATCTACAAAATTACAGACCCAACCACTGGGACCCGACCCAGAAATATGGATTCTAAACCCACCCACCCACCCAACACAAACCCAACTCCTTTTTTTCGTCGATCCCGAAACGTTTCCCCTTCTCTTCTTCTCTTGCCGGAGGCGATTCTCAGTCTCCTCCGTCGACGTCGCCGTCGTCTCACCTCTCCATCTCTTCGTCTCTTTGCTAAGATTTCAGAGCACTTGAATAAAATTGGGTTTTGTTTTGCGAGAAAAAGGTTTATATTTCACTGGGATTTTGATTTCTACTGGAGATTTGTGGTTTGAATTTAGGTTTGAGGTAAACCCAACCGTAAATTTCACTATTTTGGTTTGAATCATTGAAATATTTTGAAAGAATGATACGATTCATTATTGGGCTTATGTTGGGCTCTATTATTAGGGTGTCTTTTAACCCAATTAGTTTCACATGTTGCTGTATTTAATTTAGCTTCGACTTGTTCCTTGTAAGGAAATCTATATATATATATAATAGCAAACTTTCTCTTTTTTTTTACAATTAATTTTAATTTTAACTTTCATTTAATTTATATGTATATTTATTGTTATTTATAGTTACTACAATTTCTAATTAAATAAAAAACGAAAATAAGTCAATAAAATAACTAAAAGTAGCACATATAATTTTTTTTTGTCAAACATATAAAATTATTTGAGTATTTTATTGTTGTAAATATCAAATTACAACAAGAAATATTTTTTTTATGAGCTTATGATAACGATAAAATTTTCTATATTCAATTTCAAAAATTGAAAATATGTAAAATGAATATACATATAAGATAAATGAATAAAAATATAAACGACATCAAAGAAAAAAATAATAAATAATATGAGTGTGAGACGATTATTAAGAGACTATTGATCTATAGAGAAAGAATATATATTATTTTACTAAAAATATATTAAACCATCTCATTAAAGACCATCTAAAGTGTCCACATAGGCAAAACATTTTTTTACAATTAATTTTAATTTTAACTTTCATTTAATTCATGTTTATATATATTTATTGTTACTTATAGCTACTACAATTTCTAATTAAATAAAAAACGAAAATAAATCAATAAATAACTAAAAGTAGCACATATAATTTTTTTTTGTTAAACATATAAAATTGTTTGAGTATTTTATTGTTGTAAATATCAAATTACAACAAGAAATATATTTTTTATGAGCTTATGATAACGATAAAATTTTCTATATTCAATTTCAAAAATTAAAAATATGTAAAATGAATATACATATAAGATAAATGAATAAAAATATAAACGACATCAAAGAAAAAAATAATAAATAATATGAGTGTGAGACGATTATTAAGAGACTGTTGACCTATAGAGAAAAAATATATAATATTTCACTAAAAAGATATTGAACCATCTCATTAAAGATGAGATAATAAGATGAAAATTTAGAATATAGGATTTTGTTCATAATGTCATATTTAAATTTCATGGAAGTATGAAAGAAAAATTTAAAGTGTTATATATTTAAAAGATATAAGAGGTATAAATTGGTGTAAGAAAAAAATTGCACATCGCGCGAGTTATATTCTACAAAAATAAGTAAATTAATGATTAAACTTAGCATAAATTTGTAAATGGTTAAATTAAATTTTTGTCTTTAAGTTTAATAAAATTGTATAACTTATGTATCACGCGAACCATATATTAGGATTATTTGAATATTTTATTTTCTAAATAAAATGTTCAATAATGAATATATTTCATTTATGTTGTAGTTTATTAGAAAGTAATCAAAATATTATGAGTTTATATATAAAAGCGATGAATAAAAATGTAAATAAACGATATGAGATAACAGAAAGAAAAACAAATTATGTTATTTATTGAATCATCATAATTGTGCTTCAACCGATTGTCATGAGGTTGAAAGTTTAAAAAGAAAGAGAATATATGATTTCACTAAGAGAAATTTTGAGAAATTAACTTTCATTAATAGATGAGAAAAATATTTTATTCAAAAAGAGGATATTGAACAATTTCACTAAATATGAGAAAATAAGGTGAAATTTTAAAATATAAGATTTTTTTCAAAATTTTATATTTGAGTTTCTTTGGAAATATAAAATAAAAAATTTAAAACGATGTAATACCATAATTTAAATAAATATAAAAAGAAAAATTTTGATTAACGACACTTTTCAAAAATACCACTTTTTCAAAATATTTGCAAAAATGCCACTTTTTCAAAATTATTTACTCATTATATCATTTATATTTGGATTGTCCCTATAAAAAAACTTAAGTTTTGATACATATAAAGTAAAAAATAAATGGTGACATTATTCATAAATTGTACAACAAAATACATGGGCAATGATATATGATTTTTATGTAAAAATGTACGTAGTTCTACACCATAATCCAAAAAAAATATATTTAATAATTTAATATTTGAACCAATGATTTTAATCCTAAAAAATCTAGAAGATATAAGTTTTAAGTGTTTAATAAAAAGGAAAAAAAGTTTATGTATTAATTAAATATATTGATCTATGCGCTGCACGATTATAGTTAGAATAAATTTGAAGATTGGATGGAGCTATATTGCAATAAAATAATATAATAATAAATTATCAAAACCTATAAAATATTTATTTAAAATCAATGCCAAATTAAAAAAAAAAATTATTAAAAAAAATTTTCACATCTAAATTGATAATTAACCATATGATATTGTGGAAACCCCTTTGGCCAAATGGTTCGGTTAAGAGTTTATTAATGCTTATACACTAGGAGATATGGGGTTCGAACCCCAGAAGATGCGATTTATTAATATTGATGCACAGATTAATGGAGACAGGTTTGCAAGAGATCTTCAGCATAGGGCAAGATATAATCATTTGGCGTGGATCAAGACGGAAGACTTGTCCGTTGTAGAATCATCGATATAACAGTTCTCATAATTTGTAATTGAATAATATTAAAAAAAAATCATATGATATTAGAGTGTGTTAATGAATGTAAAAAAGATACTTATATACTAACATAATACTGACCAATACACGATATGATATAGGTACAAAACATAGGAAAAGATCTCAAGAAGATCAAAAGAAATCGTTGCGCGAGTACAACCCTAGTTATCAAACAATTAAACAAATCAAATGTCATCTTCATCGATGATCTTCTCCTTCTTCCTCTTCTGATTTCTTCTTCTTCTTCTTCTTCTTCTTGTTCTTCCTAACACTATCCAATTCTTATTCTAATCTTCTAATTCTCTTCTTATCTCATTTCCATTCCTCGTTGAGAGAAAACCTTTGTGCGTTTACCAATTTATCAATGGATTCGGAGCTCAAGTTTTCTCTTGATTTAGGACGATCGGAACCCCAGGAGATTCAGCGCTGAAGCTATCGAGTTACTCGGGCAGACAAATGCACTCGAGTTTTCGAGAATTTAGTCACACATTTCTAAAGATGGAGGATGTTTTGGTCGAGACCGAACGTTTTCAAACTTTTTTCCCGTATATATACACACATCAATCAACTCAGAAAGAGACCAATATCGTGGAAAGTGCTGTACAAAAAAAACAAGATCAAGTGTGAGGCGTTTTAAAAACCGGGCCTAAAAAAACTGACTTCAAACATCGAATCCATGTGTGTGTCAATGGTGTTGTCGTTGAGTTTTGTTTCCTTTATTGTGACCTTTACTACCTCCTCCTCCTCCTCTGTACAACTTTGTGTGGCTGTTCTGTCCAAACGACGGGTTCTTGGCGCCTTTGGTTCCTGAAAGTGGGCTTGTTCCATACACTCGTTGTTGGTTTCTTGCACCATTGGATGATGATACTGAAGTGACTGCCCGTGGGCTGTTGTATGAACCATTTCTTGCTATGACAGCTCGAGGACTTCCATAGAAAGGCTGCACGACCGGGATGGTGGCTCCGTTGATGAGTCCAGCTCGCGGGCTACCATAAGGACTCAATGTGTTGACCAACATTTCCTGGTTAATAAAATTTTTGTAATTAAAACATAGAGAGTGTTGCTTTTTATTAGCCAAACAAGTGACACTGAGATTAACCACATCATCATCTGAGTTAGATCTAACTTTAAAGAAATTGAAGAAGAGATAGAGCGTTTTGATACGTACTCTTTGAGGAGTCTGGTAAAAATTGGGACCCATATGGGAAGAGACCATCCGTGGAGAAGAGTTCTTAGCAGCTTGTGGATAAGAGACTCGGCGATGATTGCCTCCTGAGTCGATCCGTGAAGCTGGTTTGCCACCACCAACAAAACCATCGTGGCTTTTCCTAAGACTGACAAATGCAGGTGGTTCGTGTCCCATGAAGTAGTAAGAGCTGTGATGTTCTTCTCTACATAGAGTAGGAGTTGGAGCCCATTGTTGTCCTTTAGAAGAAGAGTCTTGATTATAGCTCTGGAAAGTGCAGGAGGATTTAGAATATGAATGTCCCACAAATGGGATGTTTGCAGGTATGAAACTCGGTGTCTGTTTCCGGTAAGGTAGCGCGGGATATGACACCCTACTCCAGTCTTCGATTGTAATTCCTTGTTTTGCAGCTAGGTCGAATACTTGTTTCTCCTCAACTCCTAAACCCATGAGCAAATTCCATAGGTTTCTCTGAGCTTCCCTTTGGTTGTAAATGATTTGGTCCCTCATTGCCATTTCAAACTGTAGTTCGGTATTGCCCATCCCCTAGATTTATAAAAAAAACAACAAAAGATGGAATTAGTAATGTAGGAACTTAACCAGGTTCCAGAAGATAAGATAGTGCTTTGTTTATTCTACTTACCAGGAGCTTATACTGATTGAGAATATGCAGATAAGTTTTGTTTCCGTTGTTATTTATTGCTTCATTGAGCATATCCTGTAGTTCGCAACGATGCTTTTCATTTTCTTCTATTTCCTGTAAAACAAAGATACAAGTATATGAGTACCGATGCCAACTATTAATTGCAGAGTTGAGATAAATGATTAAAACGGGATTACTTTCTGGTAGTTGACGCCAGCTTCATCATTGTCGCGGATATTATCAAGTATCACTTGTCGTCTGCTACTTAGAGCTTCGACAACATCTTTCTCTGTCGCCTATAAAACAGGGAAGAGGTTACAGTGCCGCAATATAATGACCCCTGGATTAGGAGAAGCTTTATCATCTAACCTGCTTTGCAATTGCATCATCGAGATGCTGAAGTTCGGTGCGATTTCTGAGGTTAGTTTCCTCAAGCTCAAATAATGCCTTCTGTAAGTTTATACGTTCCTGAACATTTTCGCTGATCTGGTGGCTTAAGCCATCCAACCATGAAAGTTCACGTTCAACACCTCTTTCAAAAGGTTTGATGCTTAGCTGCGACTCCTTTTCTGCTAGTTGCTTCTTCAGCTGAGAAACCTCACTCTATGAAACCAAAGCTCTGAGTTATGTACTGCTACTACATTCAATTTGTAACAATGCTACTACATTCCATTTGTAGAAAAAAGTAGATGAAAGCAATGAATTTACTTGAAGATTGTCGATCATTCGTTGGTAGTCTGACATGTGAGTATCGATGGTACCAATATTTTTCTGAAATGCATTAAAAGAGAATAGTAAGTACTTCTGGAGCAATTAACAATCCCAGGGACTAGAAGTATTCAGAGGAAAATTATTGTCACCTGAATGTGTGTCTTAATCTCTTTCGCTCTGTCGGCATATTTCAGTGTATTCACAGTATGATGATACTGACTATCCGCAGGTGATATAGTCGCAACCATTACCGTCTGTGAGTTCCCACTCAGACCATCTTTGAGAATCCGCGTAAGTTTGCTGAAATTATACATATGTGTGAGCCAAAAAAAGATTGACCATTTTCAGATAGAATGATCACATATCGATGACACATACCTGTTTCGGTATGGGACATAAGCAAGACCCTTTTTGTGTTGCTTCCCTAAAGCATTTATGCAATTTGCTAGTGCAAGAAGTGAACGATTAATATTAGCTCCATCCCTCAATTTTTTACCCCCATTGTTCGTCTCAGCTGCTCTTTCACTGCCAGCAAGATCAACAAGGGCGAGTTTCCCTCTCATGACTTGGTTTTGATTCTTTTGCCTTCTTTTCACTGCAATCTCCAGAACTGCGTGGGACCTAGTAATTGACAAGCAAATTGATATAGATAATGAGCCACCGCTGCTTCAGTTTCAAGAAAAAATCAAAGGACGTTCCTATCTGATGCAGAGATTACTGTGAGATCTAGCGATTTGGAAAACAAAGGCCTCCAACAATATCAACTTGATTTCGGAGGTAGTATTCCTCACCTTGATGATGTTCCATTCATCTCTGTGCTCTCAGTTTTTCTTCTACTGTTCCCTAAGTTCAGCAGCTCAAGAATCCGATCAGCAGAATTCACCTACAAAAGAAATACTTTAAGTAAGTCCCCGAGATGCAAACCTCAAAAAGATGGTGGATTTTCAATGACACAAATCAAATGGTTTTCCTCAGTATTGGAGAAGATATTAGGAGCCAAGAAGAGAGATAACAATCTGGTTTTCCTCTTCATCAGCACAAATTTCAAATGGAAATACAGTACTTACATATCCAAAACTGGAAATCCGGGAAAGAAATTCAATGTAAACCATACAACATTAATTCTTCTAAAGGATTTCCATATCCAACAAAATTGCTAACAAATGTGACACACCAAGATGATATGTATGAAATGATATCATAATGTAAACCTTAAGATGATCTCTGCATTATCAGATTACGCAGAACAACGAATGGTCTTATCGCATCTAGAAGAATGAAGAGTATGGACCTTAATTGATCGCAGGCCTGCAACTACTATCCCCTGCTCTGGATCCTCTCTGAGCTCCAAATGACCAGAGGATCTTTCAAGCAGATCATAGATAACCTGAGTTACAATCGAAGAGGTTATTACAAGAGAAAGAGTAATACTCTAATGGTGAGAACACAAACAAAAACACTAGTTTTATCAGCCCGGGCCTTACTTCATTGTAGACTTCAAGATAAGAGCAAGTCACTTCAAATTCATCTGCACTCTTGTCACTCTTGATCATATCAAAAATGGTATTCAGGCTAAGAACCATCAATCCAGGATCACTTTGAGTTCCAACCATTGTATATGTTTTGCCGCTAAGTTAAAAAAAAAAAATGCATCACTGAGTCGGATAACAAAAAAGAGAGCACTGCATCAATTTTCCTGTGATGCTCTCATCAAACCAGTTAATGTCTACATCTAAGAATCGCGTGACATGAATTTTCATGTAGCGTATGCGAATCCAATATATATGCTACATAGAACTGGAGATCATTTACATCACTTCATACCTTCCAGTAGAACCATAAGCAAAAACTGTAGCGTTGAGTCCATGGACAACCCCAGAGATCACAGAAGACATACTCCTATAGACATTCTGAAAACCGATACATGTTTAGATTCATAACTCTACATCACAAACCTTAAACCACAAGTCAAATATCACACAACTTCAGTCACTTACTGATTCAAGTCACATAGACACTACGAACCTAAACGATTCAAGAAATTCTTCTCATAGATTTTCGAGAGAGACGAACCTTGTTCGTGCTCTCAGGGCCAAATGCATGATCAAAGCAATATTTCTTCTCTTTAGTCCGATTCTGAATTCGATCAAGATAATCCTTAGATAAGTCAGGATCCAACACAATCACCTCCTGCAATCGAAAAACACACACAAAAATTAGGGCGAAAATTTCAAATCGAAACTGTTGGAAAGAAATCAGAACGAAACCTTAGAGTTATTCACTCGAACAATGTCTCTTCCTCGTTCTTTCTCCATTAACGGTCTACATTTCACAGCGACCTACCGGGAAAAACACCGGAGAATTCAAGAGGTCAAGAAATTCACACCGATAAACTGGAAATTTTTACAAAATTGAGAGCTAACCGTAAGTGTGGTCGTCTTCTTCGCAGCTGGAGCTCTAATGCTCGGCATTTCGTCGCTTTTTTCGGAGCGAAAAATATCCCAACACGAGGTCAAATTTTCCGGGAAAATAATGCAGGTTTTCTCGGAAACCAAATAGAGAGTCTCAACGATCAGAGACGAACAGAAACGGAATACTAAAAAAATGCGACAAGAGAAGAAATTTTCAGCTGAGCCCAAAAGGATAGAATTCAAAAACTTTGATGGTTTCAAGATTTGGTCTCTGTATAATTTCACCGTTTCAAATTTTTAAGCTGGAAAATAAAAATCAATAAATGCTTCGGAGATGTCTGAAACATTAAACGAGAAAGAAAAATAAATAAATAAAAGAATTTAATAATTTGTATAGAAGAGGGAAAAATAAAGATCGTGGGAGAGGGATATCGTGGAAGGATCACATGCGTGACGGTGCATATTGTATAAGATGTAGTATTCAATGGGAGACGTTGATTTGGTATCTGAACGGTGGAGATTGTACTGTACATAGAAGTAGAGTGTATTGTGGGTCCGGTTTTAAGTTTTAAGTTTGTTTGCATATTAAAAATTGATTAATAGCAGTTTTAATTTAGGGTCCGACTGGTAACATGTGGTATCGAATTTGAGTTGCAGTAGATGTTATAATTTGATGTTAACTTGCAGTAAAAATATGTGGTAAAAACTGTAGATTTATGTAGTGAGTTTGCTGTAGAAATACAAATTAACATTTTAATCAATACAGTTGACTGATGATTTTTATGATGTATAAATTGCAATATGTATTATTAAGCACAAATTAAAATTTTAAATAATTATAAATAATTAACGTTTGTTACAAGTTTATAAATAGAAAGACTAATTAAAATGATACTAACTTAGATATAAAACTAAACTTTTTTGTAACATTAATATATAATATTAAAAAACAAATAATACTCACTTAAACATAAACTAAAACACAAATTGTATAACATAAAATAAAAAACTAACAACATACTTGTTTAAAGTTTTTCAAACGAAAATATAAAATAAAATCAATAACTAAGACAATATAAACAAAATGTTTGAATCAAAAATCTTTAACCAAATTGATAGAACCATGTTAATTAAAAATTAAATACAATATCTTGTTGGAATTATTATTTTGTGTGTCATAATAAAATAACTAAAATTGGAAATAGCATAAAAAAAAATATGAGGTCACGTTAAATACAAAAAAACAACAAAAACACTTAACTCAATATCTAATTCATTCCATTTTCCATGATGTTGGATTAATTTTGAGTTAGCAATTTAACAAAGAACATAACTTAAAATGGTGAATCAACCATAATTCATGATAACTCAAACTCAAATTCTAAAATTTTAGCTTGATTCATAATTGGTAATATTTTTGAGTTATCAATGAATTAGACCCTTAACTCAAACTAAATCAATACCAACTCATCTTACCGCCTTAGTTGAAAAAGCATTTTAATTTTGGACTTTTGTGGCAAATTGATTTTTAACAAATTAATTTGACGAAGTTGTGAACTCTGTACACGACGTGCCATCTAATACCATAGGATATATATGAGATTTGCTGACGTGACATTTTAAACAATTTCGTATAAATAATAATTTCATAAAATATAATTTTGTTGTTGACAAGATTTCTGTTCTTGTTGTTACAAGAAAAATGAACAGTACGGATATATTCTTTAACAAGTTCTCACAATGTAGAGTTAACTGAGACTACGGTGACGCCGTGTACATGTAATAATTTTTTTCTTTGTCATACATGTAATCTACCATTAGTCATTAGGCGGTGAACACAGTTCTAGCTCGGGTCCAATTAATATCGGATTATTCAAATTGGAAAAGTTCGTGATAAAGTTAAGTGAAATAATTGTCGTAACTGATTTGATCGTTTTTGTGAAAAAATATGGTTTAAAAATATGGGTTAATCACTTCTTCCGCGGAGAAACCTAAGCAGCCGCTAAGTTTCGCAAAAAAAATTTCGATCTCGGTCAGGTGGTCGGCGGCTTCCATAGCGTCGGTATCAATCCTTATTTTAAGTCTTTAGAGTTCTATTTGGGTTGTATTAGCTTAGTTGTGGGCTCTTTTGGCTAGATGTAGTTTCGGTTCTTGAGATTTGCAAGGTTTAGTGAGGGTTTCGAGTTGGCTTGGGCTGGGTTTGGTTTGTGGAGTCGATGGTTTAGAGTTTGGTCGGGAGCTGCTCATGATTGATCTATGGTCGCCTTTTTGGTTGGTTTTGAGATCTCGTGCCGGTTTCTCTTTGGTCTTCTCTCGTCGGCCCTTTGGTGGTTGGTGGCGGCTTGATGAAGTTGTGTGCATTAGGTTTCTTCTGCCTATGTTTCATCGGGTATATTCGAACTCTCTCTAGCTTTTGTTTGTGATCTCATTGATTCGTTGGTGCTCTAGTTGTGGAGTAGTGTGGTTTGTCTTTTGTATGGTTTCTGTGAGGTAGGGTTCTTTTGGGTGAGGAGATGTGTTTGTTGTTGGTCCAAGGCGTTTGTTTGTGGTCTACGTGTTTGGTTGGTCTCAGAGGTTGGTTTGGTATTCTCGATTAGACTCGGTGGATTTGGTTGGTCTCAGAGGTTGGTTTGGTATTCTCGATTAGACTCGGTGGTCAGGTTATTATTGTCTTGGCATTGCTGTCTCATATGTTTCCCGGTTTCTAAGGTTAAGGCTACTCGACGTTGGTTATGTGCTATGTTGCCTTTATCTCCCTGTGTTCTTGCTCGCCTCTTCTGTATGCTGGTTAAGTGAGTCTTAGAGCCGTGTTGGGGTTCTCCAGGTGTCTGGGTCTGCTTCAAGGTTTACGTTATGTTCCGTCTTATGTTTGTTGGTTCAGATTTGGTTTCTTCACGATCTTTGGCTTGAGTTTGGGGTTACTTCTTGGCTTTCCTCCTTAATCAAATACTTTATCTTCTTTGTGTTAGCATGTATGTCTCATGAGGACAAGGTTTTGTATCATTGAAAATCCTTGTCTCTGTAGGCTTTGTTGCTTTTGTTGTTGTAGTTTTTGTATCTTGTATCTTGTTTGAACTCTACTTAACCATTATATATAACATAGATGACAAAAAAAAAAATGGGTTAATTCATTTGTTTTTGGTTTGAATGTAATCCGGTTTTGATAAAAACAATTTATACATGTTTTAACACGAATCGTGATTTTATATCATTTCATATCTGTGCCGATTCTTTTACAAAAGAATTCGAACATACAATTTTTTTCCATGTAAATCAGATAAAAGTAAACTAGTATAATTTGCTTTTTATGACATTTAGTTTATCTACTAAACTTAAATTAATATGGAACTCGTTGAACATATACATTAGTGATTTTCTTCGGCTGAGGAGCCTCCAATATTTGTGTTATTTCGCCCATCTTGCATATTATCAACAAAACAAATTTAATATGAAATACATATTTTCTTAATATTTATGCATTACTTGTACCCCACATAGAACTATGGGTACTCACACCTAGTTTATATCTAATTTAATATGCATGTTCTATAAACTCAACTTGAAGTTTATATCTCACTGAATAATCTTTCGATTCGTCAATTTACATCATTTACATGGTTACATTTTACAAATGGTTCAGAAAAATCAATGACTTTGCTTTTGTAAAATTCAGCTTTTGTTCACACGAAAACTAAAAGTTGGATTTAGTAATTCGGTACTAACTTAAGTAGTTGTAGTTTGGAGTAATAAAGATTGAGTTTCTTAGACCAAATAAAAAGATTGAGTTTCACTAAATACAAATTTAGTAATTCGGTACTAACTTTAGTAGTTGTAGTTTGGAGTAATAAAGATTGAGTTTCTTAGACCAAATAAAAAGATTGAGTTTCACTAAATACAAATTTAGTCATTACATAATACAAAACTTAATTACGTACATAGATTCTTAGATTAATTTTGTTATTAGGAGAACTGGTATAAGAAAACATAATTACTTGGCAATGTTGTTGATTTGTGAAGCTTTTGTATGGGAAGAAGAGAGAATACAAAAATTCCAAAAGATTCCAAAGACTCGGAGTCAGACTGAGGGGTTTGAGCTTGAAACTTTGAAAAAAATGAGCACGTGAGACGTTCGTGAGATCACTCTAATTTACGAAATCTCAAAAAATACCCCAATACTATTATTATTTCAAAATACACCCCACAATTTGTTTAAACGAGTTAGGTTTTTTTTTTTTTTTTAAGAACACTGTTCGTCTCTCTCCTTGGGACACATCCCCCTTTCCAAAACCCTAATCAAGCCAAATCCAATCCGCAGAAACTTTCGTAAACCTCGATTTCAAAATTCCCTAGAAAAAAACATCTTTTTCTGGTAACCCATGGCAGAAGAAGTTCCAGCATCATCATCTTTCACTCCTTACATTCACTCACAAACCCTAACTCCTCACAATCGCGCCGTTTCCTCCGTGAAATTCTCCTCCAATGGCCGTCTCCTCGCTTCAGCCTCCGCGGACAAAACAATCCGCACTTACGCCATCAACGTCGACGGAGACTCCATCGCGGAGCCCGTACGAGAATTCGCGGGCCACGAGTACGGAATCTCCGACGTTGCTTTCTCTTCAGACGCGAGGTTTATCGTCTCAGCTTCCGATGATAAAACCCTAAAGCTTTGGGACGTTGAAACCGGTTCGCTGGTGAAAACGCTTATCGGGCACACGAATTACGTCTTCTGTGTCAATTTCAATCCTCAATCGAACATGATTGTCTCTGGTTCATTCGACGAAACTGTTCGGATCTGGGATGTGAAAACTGGAAAGTGTTTGAAAGTTCTTCCTGCGCATTCCGATCCGGTTACTGCCGTCGATTTCAATCGCGATGGGTCTCTCATTGTTTCGAGTAGCTTTGATGGGTTGTGTAGGATATGGGATTCAGCTACTGGGCATTGTGTGAAAACCCTAATTGATGATGAGAATCCTCCTGTTTCCTTTGTCAGATTTTCTCCCAATGGAAAATTTATCCTCGTTGGTACTCTCGATAACACTCTGGTACTGAGTTCTTCTTCTTCTTCTTCTTCCATTGCCTCACCTTCCAATGCTTCAAATTTGATGTTTGTTATGTGGTTACTTGATGTTTACTATACTTAGTATGCGGAATTGTTTTCTGTTTAAGGATATTTCTCTGTAAGGGAAACAATGCTGCTAGGTTTTATATAGGTCTGTTATGGATTAAGAGACAAGAGTTTTAAATGATCTAGCTTGAAAGATTTGTCTTTTGGTGTTTGGTTTATGTGTATCTATAGGGTATATGGAGAAGATATAAATTTATCATGATTCGTTATTAATGCAATGATCTCTCAAATTTACAGAGGTTGTGGAATATTTCTTCGGCTAAGTTCCTCAAAACATACACTGGTCATGAGAACTGCAAGTATTCCGTCTCCTCTGCGTTCTCTGTCACAAATGGAAAGCGGATCGTGAGTGGATCCGAGGACAAGTGTGTATACATGTGGGAGCTTAACTCGAGGAAATTGCTTCAGAAACTTGAGGGGCATACTGAGCCTGTCATGAGTGTGGCTTGCCACCCGACAGAGAACTTGATCGCATCAGGCTCACTCGACAAGTCTATAAGAATTTGGACACAGAAGAAACAATGAAACAAGTCTCTCTCTTCATAAGCCATCCATCTAGGTATGTGTATGCATACCATCTTGTTCATGCTGTAATCATCCATTGCTCACTTATTACATGAACCTTGTAAGATTGATTCTAGCTTCATTATGTCAAAATCCAGTTTTGTCTGGTGTAGGGGGGGAAGTGTGAGGCAGTTGAAAAAGTTCTTGGTGTGACTTAGAACTATTTTTGTAGGTTATAAAGGCAAATACAAACTCTTTGAATCCTGCAAATGCAAAGGAACTTGAGAGAACGAGCTCAAATTCATCGTAGGCTTTCTCTTTTCGATTGTATCTACCAATCTGTTGTCCATGCTTCTCTGTGTTCCCAATAATACAATTGGTTTAAAAGAATTTTTGTTCATCATATTGATGGGTATAGCTCGTGGGTCAAAGTACATATATATGACTGACTATATGTTTATAATGTATGGTAGTTTGGTTGGGCCATGATGACGAAGCTTATGGTCCCCTGGTCCTGTCCCATTTTTTCTCATTTTCTCACTTTCTCACTTTTGGTGTAAAGTCTATTTATTTTTTTCTTTCAAATTTTGAAATGGACCACCTGAAATTTTGAACCCACTCTCTTATTTCAATCTCAAAACCAAAACAAAAAACAAAAAGATGACTTTGTTCTGTCTTTTTGTTACACCAGTGGGCTGCTTTTACAGCGTGTCTTTCTGTTTACATGATACAACAGAAAGCAACAGAAGAAGCACTTCCTATAGACCGAGTCATGTTTGTGTCTCTCCCAAAACAGACAAAGATCAAAATCTAGCTTTAGTTTTTGAGATATATATGCTTCTAAGGTAAAAAAAAAATACTCTAAAAGAGTAAAAATTTAAGACAAGATTGTGATAGTCGATAGGTCATAATCTTGTAGAAGAGAATAGCCATTGAGAAGAGAGTAGTCGATGAGTCGAAATCAGAGGAATCATAGTTGCCATTAGATTATTACATTCTTTACAACAAATTTAGGTTCATCTATGATTCACCTAATTAACCCAAACGAATAATTTAGGTTCATGTGTTTTTTTTTTTTTATAATTTACACAACAAAAAGTAGTAAGGTCTAACATTTTATTTGTTGTAGTGCTAACCTAAGCTGCATGAAATCAGAAGTGGATACGTGGAAGCGGAAGCGAATTTTTTAGAAAATTAAGAAAGCGGGTACGTAATGGAAGCGTGTGTTATATATAAATTATATATATATATATGATTATTTATATATCATGAAAATTAGAACATAAGATAAAATCATATTAAAAACATTTTTAAAACATTTTAATTACGTGGAGAATAAAGAAACATACTCTTTTGAACAATTTATGTTTATTTATCACATTCAAGCAAAAATAAAATAGTATCCAGTTTGAAAATGTTGTAAAGTTCAAGATCGATTAGTATTATATGTCCATAATTAAAATAGTTATACATAAAATAAAAAAAGTTAACTGTAAGATAAAAAAAGTCGATTTATTTCCAGTTAGGATTGTTGACATTGTACATGTCGTTAAACGAAATGGGCTTTATAGTCAAAATAACTTTGGGCCTAGGAGAAACTAAAAAGCCTACGAAAGAGACACATATCTTCATCGTCTTCATTAGGAAACCGCCGACGACAATGAGGGTAAAGCTTCCGATCTGTAAAAATACGCTTCCAAATCCGAGTCGTGCGTTTCCACGGCGATTCCAAACTTCGCTTTAGGAGAATCACGATTCCAGTGCGATTCCGGACGATTCCGATTCTGCTTCCGAACGTAGGTGCTAACATAATCTTTCTGTCAAGTTGTTCTACCGTTTCTCCTTCCTCGCGAGTTTTATATTGTTCTGCCCATCGAACCGCCATTGTCATAATTTGCTTACTCTTTTTCTCAGACAAGTCCAATCCAGAAACCGAAGAAATTGATGCAAATTCGGTTTTCATAGTCAGTCGAATTCGGACGCTAAACCCACAACAATTCATCTTCCTCTTCTCCTATAAACCCTAATTTCAAAACCAAAATTGACTTGCAGAGACAAGGATGCCGACTCCCCGGAAAAAGGAAGAAGTAATAAGAGAAGTGACCCAAGAAGAAAAGATTTTCGCTAAGAATTTCAATATCGACGATTACCCCGACATCCCTCCCGGACTTCCTCCACATCTCCAACTCCAGCGAACTCACGTCGTCTGTAAAGAAGACGCTCCTATTCATGTAACAACTCTTTCTTCATCAAAATTATGCTCTGTTTCATGGATTTCGTGTAAATTTTCAATTTTTGTTAATACCCTGTAAAAAAGTTTGGTACTTTTTTGTCAAAAACCAAATGATATGTTTGAATCTTGTGTTTGTGTAGACTGTGGGTGTTACTTACTCGGGTGCATATAATGCCATGGGAGTGTGCAACAGTGTGAAACTAGAAAACTTCTCTGAGAATTTCAAAGTTAATGTGATTAGTTGCACAGAGACAGATATGGAATTCGATATGATTGGTATCGATCCAGCAATCGCCAATGCTTTCCGGAGGATTCTTATAGCTGAGGTCTGTCTCCACTGTCTCACAACCTCTGATGAAGCCTGATTATTAGAATTTTTGGTTCAAAAGGTGTTCCTTTTATTGCAGCTTCCTACAATGGCTTTTGAAAAAGTGTTAATAGCAAACAACACGTCGGTTGTTCAAGACGAAGTTCTTGCTCAGAGGATCGGTCTTATTCCAATTGCCGCAGATCCAAGGCTCTTTGAGTATTTATCCGGTAAGAAAATATTCAACGGCATTTGATCCATCTCCATAAGCAACTATATCTATGTGTTAGTTTAATTCGTTATCTCTGTGTCATAGAAAATGACCAGCCAAATGAAAAGAACACCATTGTTTTCAAGCTCCATGCGAAATTTTCAGAAGTTGAATCAACTAAGCGTACAAAAGGTAATATACATTCTTTGGGTTAGCATTGGAAGATTTCTTATTGTTAGCTCGATCTCTTATGAAAGGTGTTCCTGGAATGCTGTTGTTTTCTTTCTTTTATTTTTCTGTAGTTTTATCGGACCAATTGATTTGGTTACCAAATGGAAGTGAGTTGGTTAAAGAATCAGGAGGTGAAACCTCAAAGCCAAAAACTTACACTTCGTTCAGTCGTAGGCAAGATTCCTTCCCTGAATTTGCTGATAACCCTATCACTCCGAGCATTCCTGATATACTGATAGCAAAACTCGGCTGTGGTCAGGTACTGTTTCTATTTCTTACGTGTTACACTTAAAGAGGAATTTACTTGCGATGAGAGATGAACCAAATCTCTTAGTATATCTTCTTTTTGTAGGAAATTGAGCTCGAGGCTCACGCGGTTAAGGGCATTGGTAGAACACATGCAAAGTGGTCCCCAGTAGGGACGGCTTGGTATCGAATGCTTCCTGAGGTGAGAAGAAGTTTATCTCGATCTATTATGCATCCTAAAAGGATTCGTCTTGTGTTTTGCTTCATTCTAATCTTTCTCGTAATGCTATTGTTTATAATATCTTAGGTAGTTCTAATAAAGGAAGTCGAGGATGAATTTGCTGAAAAACTCGTAAAAGTCTGCCCAGGGAAAGTTTTTGACATCGAAGATATGGCTGAAGGTGAAGTAAAAGCCTTCCCAAGATTCCTATAAAGTCATATTTGTGTTTGAGTGACAATAGGAGAATTTGATGAAATCTGATATCTTTGGCTACAATTTTGTTTGACTGACTTGAAAAGTTGATATCAGGTAGGAAAAGGGCCATAGTAGCTCGGCCGCGTGGTTGCACGTTGTGTAGGCAATGCTTAATAGAAAATTTTGGAGAAGCAAAACCAAAAGAATCAGAATCAGAAGAAGAAGAAGGAGAAGGAGAAGAAGAAGAAAAAGAAAAGGAAGAAAAACAAGAAGAAGAAACGAAAATAAAATGGGAAGACAGAGTGGCGGTGCGCCGTGTCAGGAACCATTTTATATGTAAGCAAAGAAGAAACCATTCGTTTTGCTAGCTCGTGTGCAATTCATGATCTCTAAAGAAAGCCTAATTGAGTTTGTTTATATTGTCTTTGTCAGTTAAAATCGAGTCCACTGGATCACTGCCTCCGGAAGTTCTCTTCACTGAAGGTGTGAAGATTTTGGAAGATAAATGTGAAACGGTAATCGCTGAATTCTCCTGAAAGGAAGAGACTGATTACTTTTCTCTACTGGCATTGTTCTGGTTTAGTTCAGTGTTGGGGTTTTGTATTAAAATTTCTCCATTTACAATCAGAGCTTATTGACCATATTAACCAAAACCATATACTTACCAGAGCTTTGAATTCTAGGTTTATTATCAACTTCACTGCTTCTTTTTCATTTCTATTTGAAGTTTTTTTTTTCTAAAGATATGTAGAAAGAGTGAGAAGTAATGAAAATTCCTAAAAACACTCAAGCACTTTTTATTTTGTTGTGTTTAATAGCATTATTCTAAACCAAACAACTATATAGGATTTATTTATATAAATTTTTACACCTTGTGTACATATCACATTGTGAGATTCAATATATATATATATATATATTATTTTAATAAAACTCAACGCTTATACTAGTAGAACCATAATAACTATAGAATTTTCATATCGCTATTGCTTAAACGTCATTGCATTGTCTATTTCCCAATTAAATCCGTAAAACCAATTCCATTTTGACAAAAAATATAGTTTTTTCCAGCCAATGGTAGGTTTTTTAATACGTTACATAGAGTCTTCAAACATATTAATACTTTGCAATTTGGTTATCCACTTCTCGGCGCCAAAGCCTCTATATTTGTTTATTTACTCAAACATTCTTTTCTTCACTGACCTTTTCATAGGCTGACATATATATATATTTCATAAGCATTATTTTGAGTGTATAAAACGCTATATATTTCTGAATATCGGTTGATAATGTTATCCTTTATTTTTGTTTTTGAAAAGTATTGAACTAAAATGGGTGGTCTTAGTAGAGCTATGTTGGTGTTGATTGGTATCTTGGCTCATCTTGTTCAAGCTGAAGATCAGCAAGGTATCATCATATATAGATATATTAATCCTTATACATCATTTTATAGACAATTCCCTTTTTTCTCACAATTTTGATGGTGTTTTTTTTTATAAAAAACACAATTTTGATGTTACGATTAGGAAAGAAATATATATTATTTTCATGTGTTTGGTAGGTTTCATCAGTTTGGATTGCGGATTGCCGATTGATGCATCACCTTATACCGAACCATATAACGGGATAATATACACATCCGACGAAAACTTTTTCCAAAGTGGAAAAACCGGAAAGCTTGGAAGTAAATGGAGCAACTATTTGAAGGTGTATTTGCATCTGAGATACTTCCCGGATGGGAAAAAGAATTGTATCAATCTGAGTCTTACAAAGGACACAAGTTATGTTGTAAGAGCGGATTTCTTATACGGGAATTATGATGGTCTTAATAGTTACCCGGTTTTCGATTTATACCTAGGCCCTAATAAGTGGGTAACCGTAGACCTTCAAGGAGAAGAAGAGGGTTTAAGCGAGGAGATCGTTCACATGTCCAGATCAAACTCTTTGCAGGTTTGTGTCGTTAAGACAGGGATAAGTACGCCTTTTATGTCAAGTTTAGAACTACGACCATTGAGAAATGGTAGTTATTTAACTCAAAATGGTTCCTTAAAGTACACAGGCAGGTGGTATTTCAACAATTCAGAATCAGGTGACTATATGAGGTACGTTGGTCTACTTGTTCTTACAATTAACATCATTTAAGCATTTCCAGACATATTTAAATTTTTTTTTTTGCTCAGAAAGACATCTTTATTCATGAGCCTAAGGCGATATTCGATAATGCGATTTAGTTTAATTCAAAAGATGTTTTTTAGTTTTTTTTTTTATTAATTATCTTCACTTTTGTTCATTTGAAAAGATTAAATGTAAGGATTAAGTTAGAAACTTATCTAGTAATGCAGAAAATATAAAATTAAATGGACTAAAACACTATGCTATGAATAATTTGAATAAAAATTGAAATTATATGTAGATCAATAAAAATAAAAAAAGTTGGGACTCTAAGTAATATGTATGACAAACTCATTAAAAAAAAATGAACTCATGTAACTTTCTAAAAACTGTTAATGGAATATTTTAATCCAAATAGTTTTTAATAAAATAACAAAAATTATAGTTTTTAATCCAAATAGTTTTTAATATATAAAGGAGGATGCGCACGATGAGAACGCGACATATAAGCGAAATTCTTATCCACGAGATCATGATATGTGTAATTTTTAATTTATATTGTGACATGTGTCAATATTAACAAAAAAAATCAAAAAAATAAGGACTATATTCTAAACAAGGATTATAGACTAATTAAGAAAAAGAAAAAAAATTGTTCTACTACAATATGTAATATTACCAATATTAACAAAAAAAAATTTGAAAAGAAAATAAAGAAACTATTCTAAACAAAGATTATTGACGAATTAAAAAAATAAAAAAAAATCATTCTACTAAAATATGTAATATTTCTAAATTTTTAATATTACAAATACATTCTTTCCATTATAAATAGTTAAAGATAAAAGGAATTTCATATTTATAAGTGTGATTTTGTTAATATAATAACGTGTATGAGACAATTTTAGTATGAGATAAATATAACAAATTGAATATTTAATAAACTATAATAATAAAATAAATATTAAATATTTGTGCGAGTCGTAATTTAGAATCTAATTATATTTGTCAAATTATTGGTGTTATAAATTTTAAATATCAAAAATATTTATCGCAATGCATTTTTATATCAGCATGACACGTAAGCAAAATTATAACTCACGAGATCGCGATATGTAAAATTTAAAATAGAAAGTGATTGTCAAGTTACTAATCAAATAAAAAAAATGAAAAATTTCGAATATTATCAATAATAATTAAAAAACAAAGTTTAAGATAAAATATACACATGACATAAGGCATAAAATAAACAAATAATGCATATACAATAAAAATTTCAATTAACATAAATAAAAAGACGAAATGATGAAAAAATATGGTATATAAATTGAAAAAATAAAAGTTAGAAAGATTATAAAAACCTCAATTTAAAAGTTTACAAATATACACAACCATGTAAAAAAAAAAAAAATCTATAAGAATACTTATTTTATCAATATAAAGTTATAGAATATCATAAAGAAAATTGGGAGAATTGCAAAAATGTCACACTAAAAAGACACTTTTACAAGCGTGCCACTCTCTCCTTTCTTTTTGCAATAATGTCATCATTTATTAACAAAAAGACAAATATGACCATTTTTCTCTTTTCCTTTATCTTTTTCGTTTTCCCTTTTTCCCTTTCTCTCTCTTTTCTTTCCTCCACGTCCACGAAACAACATTTGACTTTTGTTTTTCTGTTTCTCTCTCTCACTTTATCTCAAAAACCAAGAACAAGAACTGATTTTTTTTCGTTCTCTCTCTCATTCTCTCTTTTTCTCTAGATCTAGATCGAATTTTATGAGTTTTTTGTTATAGATATGGTTTTGATTTTCGCAAATATGGTTTTATTTGGTTTATTTTACAGATATGAGTTTTGATTCGATTTGTGTTACAAATCTGAGATTTATTCGATTTGGGTTACATATATGAATTTCTAATTTGATTTGTGTTGATTTCAATTAGGATCTAAATCTAAAAATCTTAGTTTTGTGTTCGTTTTGCTTTATTTTGTTATTGATTTTGATAACAAATATGGGTTGATTTTGTAATTGATTTCATTCTGTCAATTTGGGTTTGATTTCAATATGGTTAATTTTGTTCTTGGTGTTCTTATGAGTGATCTAGAGTTTTAACATTTTTTATAAATTTTTTTACAGTATTTAAAAGATTTATAAAATTTATACAGTTTTATAAAGGTTATAAAGTTTTTTTAAAGGTTGTTAGACTATTTAAAATTTTTATAATTTTTAAAACAATAAATAAGAGTTTTTTATCTGTCTTAAAAAACTGAACAATTGAAATAATAATTTATAAGGTTTTTAAAAAAGTTTTTAAAGGTTTATAAGAGTTTTTTACAAGGTTTATAAGGGTTTGTAAAGGTTTATAAGAGTTTTTACAAGGTTCATAAGGTTTTTAAAAGGTTTATAAGGGTTTTTAAAAGTTTATAAGAGTTTTTTACAAATTTTATAAGGGTTTATAAGGGGTTTTTATAAGGTTTATAAGAGTTTTTTACAATTTTTAAAAGGATTTTTAAAGATTTATAAGAGTTTTTTTACAAAATTTATAAAGGTTTTAAAAAGTTTATAAGAGTTTTTTACGAGGTTTATAAAGTTTTTAAAAGGTTTATAAAACAGTTTAAAAACTTTATAAACTATTTAAAAACCATAACCCCCTTCTCCCTGCTCCCCCACCCCCCCCCCCCCCCAAAACTATACCCCAAATGCATAATAGTTAATCCAAACTAAAAAATTTACAATATTTTGTATCTTTTATCAAAAACATTTGAAATTACAAATTTTTAAAAGCGTCTGTGTCTTTGGCCATGTGTTTTCTTTAATATTCTTCTTTTTCTTCTCAAATCCACCAAATCTGAGATCATTTTTTTTTTTTACCCTATCTCAGATCTATCCATATAATTCATTTATAAAAATGTTATTTTTTACCTTTCTTTTTGTTAGTAACAAAATAAAAAAGAAAGAAAAGAGATTCGACTTCCTCTCTCTACACATTTTCTGACACCTCATCTCTCTCTTTCTCTCCCACCATCTTCTCCGTTTCGTTCCGTTCTCAATTTCCCCAACCCAACCAAAAATATAAACATTCAAAATTCCTTAATCATCATCTCTTAATCAATGTATCCTTTATCCTCTAATCCTCCGATTCATTATAGTAGTTACAAGTTTCTCCGATTCCACATTATGATCGTCGATCAATGGATTCGATTTCTCCGGTATCAAATCCGACGACTACATCCAATCCTGATCGTTGTGATAGAAAGCCTAAGAAGAAATCTCCATCACTTCGACCTCACAGATTTAAGATCTTTCGGTGTGTGAGATAGAGATCACAGAGAGAGATCTTTGTGTGAGAGAGGGAAATCTGTGTGAGAGAGAGAGATCGGAGAGAGATCGAGATGGGGGAGAGAGAAATATGTTTACAAAGAGTGTAAAGTAGGAATAGTGGCATTTTTGTAAAACTTTTTAAAAGGTAACATTTTTGTAAAGTGGCACGGAGGATGTGACATTTTTTAAAAATGTTAAAGAAAATGAAAGTTTTTTTCCTATGACGCCATTGGTACTATGCAAGTGTATATATTGGACATTATATAAGTAAAAAAAATAAAAATATTATATTTATTATTAAGTTAATACTGTATGAAATTTGGGGAATATAAAATCTCTATGAAAAATAAAACGACGACATTAATAAAATACAATTATCAATCATGTACTTATGTGATTGTGCACAACATTATTTATAGTTTTTATGAGGTTACTAACATAAAATTTTTCTCATTTAACTATATAATATTTTAGTTATTTTTATTTTCTATCACATAATCATAAATATTTATACTGGGTTAAAATATATAATTTTTCTATTATTAAGAATATTATTTAAATTCTGATAGTTTATATTTTTGGATTTGGATAGTATGTATTAGAACATGAGAATTATGATATAAATTGACTTCTAATGGTTTTAGGATCCATGTTAAATATTATTTAAAATTTTAACGGGTTACTAATTATAATTTAAATATTTATTTTATTAATTTTATAGTATTTACCCGTGTTAATCACGTATTAACGTAAATCCTATTCTAGTAATTTATATATATCTAAAAAGATAAAATATTTGGGGTCTTTTTATGATAAACAAAAGAAGAAATTTCTAAAAATATTCTCAAAATTTTATATATTTTGAAAAGTAACTCATGTTTTTTTTTTTTTGAAAATTAACCAAAAATGTTTTTTTTTTGTAAAATACAAAAATGTTTTTAAATTGACTAAGAGGTTTTTTAACAAAGATTAAAATCTCTGTTCTTACTATCTTAAATAATTATTTAAAAATATGTATAATATTCTTATAAATTAAACAATGGAAGATCTCACATATATTAAAACAAATTGAAAAACTTATCTTATAAATATACGTGAAATATTTTAAAAAATCCACTCGTGTGTTGGTCAAACATGCATTATGATGGAATGAAAATAGTTTAGCGTAGCTTAATAAGTCTAGAAAACTTTCTACCTTGCCTTTTCGATAAAAACTTAATTCGATAAATAATATGAAATTTTGTATCTCACTCTTTATTCTAAACACAGTTAGCCTTAGCCATATCGGAAGGTGATACGATATTAACAATTAAATTATGACAAAAATATATAGAGATATGGTCTCTGTAACAAACAAAACAATCGAGTACTCTGCCATTTTCTTTTAGCAAAGCGATGTCAAGTCTATAATAGCAGTAACAATGGTAACCGGTTAAAATGATTCCTTTTAATTTTGTTTAGTTTTGTACTTTTGTTAGAACATAAGTTTTTAATTTAAATAGGTTTATTTATAAAAGTCTAAATTATATAAATAAAAAATTACTTCAAATTATTTTTGTTGTTATTTGCATGTAATTATTAATATTCTGTTAATGCCTTAATGGTGTAATTTTTATAAAAATATTTTTCGACAAACGATTTAATTAAAGAGATCCAACATGGACTTTACAAGAGTTTTAAATTCAAATGGGTCATTTTGGTGTATAACCAAATTTTTTTTTTTTTTAAAAAGTAAGTAAAAAAGGGGTATGTGGCAAAATAATGACCATTGGATGTGGGGTTTTTGGTTAGTTTTTAGATTATAATTTTTTTTGTGTAATTTTTGCCAATTTCCCTTAAAAAGTCTTATCAAATTATTATTAAATAATCAGTTTTCAAAATTTTTTTCAAAATTTGTAATCTTTTTTTTTCCATCTAAAATATTATATTGATCAACGTTGGAATACAAGGGTGTGATACATGCTTGAAATACGAAAGTAGAATACGAGGGTGGAATACGAGGATGGGATGCAAAGGATGAACCATAACGAGAACCTCAAACCAGAAGACAAATCCTAAAACCCGAAATACCGAACTATAGTTAGGAAAGCATGCTAACGCCAAATTTAACAATCCAAACAAGACAACTCCAACTCCGACAAGCAATGTGCCATCCTTCCATTGAACATCCAATCCTTAGAACACTTGCTTCGATTCACGGCATGGATAAAGGAGACGAAAGAGCTGCAAGACGCTCGAGACAAAGTCACCGAATCTCGAGTCCATAGCTAATCCAAGTAAGAGTGACTCGAGCCAAGATAAACCATGAAAAGAAGATCTCCAACAAGCATGATTAGAAGCCAATCAAATCCCAATTTTCTTCATATTGATACCCAACCCAAAACTTTAAAGCATGGTGCTGGTGTGCATAAAAGCCAATAGAAGAATTATTCGAGAAACGGACAGATGAGATACTAAGCAGCGAGCTGGGGAGGATACAACCTCGAGGACATCTTCTTCACCAATAAAGAGTCACACATAACCAATGTTTTTAAAACCGGACCGGCGACCGAACCGGAGAAACTTTTGGGTCATGAATCAATGTGGTCCGACCGGGTCGAACCGGATTTAATAGTTTTTAAAAAATAGTAATATAAATAGTTTTTGTATAACTATAATATCCAAATATATAATATAGCCTTTGAATAAACATATTTTTAAAAATTAATCATGAAGAAAATCATTTTAATAACAAAAAAACTATTCAAAGACAAAATTTAATGAGAAATAGTTAAGTTTATATGTAAAAAAAAAATTAAAAACATTAAACCATAACAAAAATTAACTAAATTTAAAACTAGTATTTGTTTCTATAAATTTTAATCATAAAAAAAATTAAATATGAAAAAATGGAAATTTAGAAAAAAAAAAAAAAAAACTCAAACCCGGGTCAACCCAACCCGGCTAGCCGGCCAGTTCGCGGTCGAACCATGTCCGACCCCCGGTCCGGTCCGGTTTTCAAAACATTGCACATAACCAACAACACCAATACATCACCTTAAACAAGACCAGGAGATAACACGAAGGCAAAGCACATAAATCATCGGGAGAGGACTTAGAGCTTGAACCAAAACCAGGGAAAACAACTCTCCTTTGTGCCAAAATCGTAAACTTAAGTAGGGTATTTTTCAAAAAAACCAAATAAAAACATCGCAAACAATGCCTAGTACTAGTATAAATTTAGAAACATTCCTCTGCGGACTAGTATAAATTTAGAAACATTCCTCTGCGGACTATTTATTTTATTCAAATAAACAATGTATGGTGACTTTTATTTTTTTTTTGTTTTTAAAGTTTTATGAATATAAAATACTTTCTAGTCCTCCAAAGAGTCTAATAAGTTATTGTTCCTGGTATCCACAAGATATCCATGATCGTAATTGGTATCCAACGTTCCAGCCACTGAATTGGAGAAAAATAACCACTACTCTCAATATAAACACTTCAAATGAGTATGAACCACCAAAAACTGCAATTTCAATGGCTGCGACCCCCGCAAATGTCAGTGCACCATTGACAATTACTTGGTCATTGAGGCCCATAAACGCAAAATTCTACTTGTACTTACATTTTGCTGAGATCCAAGCACTAGGAAGCAATGAGACCCGTGAATTCAATGTTCTACTCAATGGAAAAGTTATAAATGAGGTTTCTTTTGGGACATGAGGGGATTCAATCAACGTTCGAAACATTCAATTTTGAGAAGTTGGGTAACCAAGAGTAAAATGCAGTTTGGGGGTCTTTTGGAAACAAGAGTCAAAGAGGTAAATGCTGAACCTATAATTACATCGGTGTTTCACAGTTGGTCATCAATCTCGAACTACGAACATAACCGTCTAGGACGTATTTGGATTGTATGGAACGATGAGGTGAGGATCACTCCTATTTTCAAATCGGATCAACTGATCACTGTTTCGATCCTGTTAGAGGGTGCGAAGGAGGAGTTTTTTTGTACGTTTGTTTATGCATCAAACATAATGGAGGAGAGGAAAGTTTTATGGGAGGATTTACGTAGTCACAATGATTCGCCAATGTTCCGTGACAAACCTTGGTTATTGGTGGTGATTTTAATGAGATTCTTAAAGGAGAGGAACACTCAAACTTCAATTCCTCGTCTTCATTATCGGGTATGAACGATTTCAGAAGTGTGGTTTCCTACTGCTCGTTGATGGACTTGAGTTTTCAAGGTCCACCTTTCACGTGGAGCAATAAGCAAGAACATGGCCTCATTTGCAAAAAGCTTGATCGAATCTTGGTTAATGAGAATTGGATTGATGCTTATCCGAATTCGCATTGTTTTTTTTAGCCCAGAGGTTGCTCGGATCATCTCCGTATACGATTGCATTTGGATGACCAACAACCACATCGACGAAAACCATTCAAATTTGTGAATGTCCTGACGACACTACCGCAATTTGAACCATTGGTTCGTGACTTTTGGGAGGGAACGGAAACTTTATTTCTCTCTACATCGACACTTTTCAGGTTCTCGAAAAAGCTTAAAGCGTTGAAACCATTTATTCGGGAGCTAAATAAGGAAAAATTGGGAAACTTATCAAAAGGATCAAAGGAAGCCTATGAGGAGCTATGTAACAAACAAGCTTTGAATTTACACGCCCCATAATATGGAGATAGAGACGATTGCTTATGCTAAGTGGCATCACATTTCGATCTTAGAAGAAGCTTATCTTAAACAGAAGGCAAAGCTCCATTGGTTCAACGTAGGCGACAAGAACAATGCCTATTTCCATAATGCCTTGAAGGTGAGGCAAATGGTGAACTCCATCAAGGAATTAAAAAGGCAAAATGGTGATGTTTTGACGAATGGTGAAGATATAAAGAGGGAAACTTCTGGTTTTTTTGAAAATTTTCTTAATCATCAACCTTTGGACTACAAAGGAATGAGTGTGGAGGATATTAAGGAATTGATCTCTTACCGCTGTTCTGCAGCCGATGGTGCTTCCCTAATGTGTGAGGTTTCTGATGAGGAAATTCGTAATACGCTCTTTGCAATGCCAAAGGATAAATCACCGGGCCCGGATGGATTTACAGGTGAGTTCTTTAAAGCTTCTTGGAATATACTCGGGAAAGATTTCTTGATCGCGATAAAATCTTTCTTCGTCAAGGGGTTTCTTCCAAAAGGGATTGAACTCAACAATTCTTGCACTCATTCCCAAAAGTGAGGAGGCAAAGGAAATGACAGATTATAGGCCGATTGCTTGCTGCAACGTTCTTTACAAGGTGATCTTTAAAATTATTGCAAATCGTCTAAAGCGATTGTTACCCGGATTCATTTCGGGGAACCAATCCGCCTTCGTCAAAAACAGGTTACTCTTGGAAAATGTTCTCCTTGCCACAGAACTTGTTCGGGATTATCATAAAGAATCGATCTCCACTCGTTGTGCAATGAAAATCGATATCTCAAAGGCTTTTGACTCAGTGCAATGAGATTTTTTGCTGCATTCGCTTAAAGCCATTAACATCCCAGAAAGATTTATTCATTGGATTAAACTGTGTATTACCACTCCGTCTTTCTTGGTTCAGGTTTATGGAGAGCTTGCTGGTTATTTTGGAAGCAAAAGGGGCCTAAGACAAGGATGCTCTCTTTCTCCCTATTTATTCGTAATATGCATGGAAGTTTTATCAAAGATGATTGATAGGGCGGCAGTTGAGAAGCGTATCGGGTTTCATCCAAAGTGCAAGAACTTGCAACTAACACATCTTTGTTTTGCGGATGATATCATGGTGTTCATTGATGGAACGAAACGGTCTATTGAGGAGACGTTACGTATTTTTGATGATTTTGCGGTGCTCTCGGGGCTAAAGATAAGTACACAAAAATCTACAATCTATGTGGCAGGTGTATCAGAGGAGGTGAAATCGGAACTCCTTTCGCATTTCGAACTCACAAATGGAGAACTTCCGGTGAAGTATCTTGGATTACCACTACTATCAAAAGGGATGAAAGAGGGGGATTACCGAATACTTATTGATAGAGTGCGATTGAGGTTGAGCTCTTGGACTAGTCGCTTTCTTTCCTATGCAGGTAGACTGCAACTATTACAATCGGTTATACTCGGAATTATTAACTTCTGGATAAAAGCATTCCGACTACCGAGCAAATGTCTAAAGGAACTAGAGAGTTTATGTGCGGCATTCTTATGGTCGGGACCATCCTTGAATCCAAATAAATCAAAGGTTGCATGGAGTGAGATTTGTAAGCCAAGGAAAGAAGGAGGGCTTGGTCTCAAATCACTAAAGGAAGCAAATGAGGTAAGTGGTTTGAAACTCATTTGGAGCATTCTAAGGAACAACAACTCACTTTGGGCGAAATGGTTAAAGAATTATGTTCTTCGAAATGGATCCTTTTGGGTACTTAAGAGTAACTCAACATGTGGCTCTTGGATTTTGAGAAAAATTTTGAAATTGAGGGACAAAGCTTGGGATCTTACCAAGATGAAGGTGGGGAATGGCAAGTCTACTTACTTTTGGCATGACAATTGGACAAAATTGGGGAATCTTGGTCAAATGTTGGGTATGCGAGGACCTATTGATCTAGGAATCCCAACTCATGCAACTTTAGCCGACGTGATGTGCTCCAACCGTAGAAGACAACACCGGTCAGATATTCTAATAAAAATTGAAGCCGAAATTTTGCAGGTGAAAACTAGAAGATTGGAGGATGACGATTGTGCTCTTTGGAAACATGGGGAAGGAAAATACAAAGATACATTCAACTCCAAAGCAACTTGGAATCTAATTCGCTCTCCAAGCCAAACAAGAAATTGGTACATCGGTGTGTGGTTTAACCACGCAACACCAAAGTACTCGTTTATTGTTTGGCTTGCCATGCTAGATAGACTGTCTACATGTGACAGGACACAATACTACTCGAGGGACCGTACATGTGTATTATGCAACAATCGCGAAGAAACAAGAAACCATCTTTTCTTTAGGTGCACCTTCTCGGCAAGGATTTGGAGGACACTCACTTAGAAACTGCTAGGAAACAAGTACACGACGGATTGGCTTGTTATCAACAACCTGTTGCAGGGGCGAGATTTCAACCGCATTCACACTTTCATCATCCGATACGTTTTCCAAACAACAGTTTATCACTTGTGGAGAGAGAGAAATGGAAGACGGAATGGAAACAGTGCTTGTTCGACATCACGGCTGGGAAAGAATATAGACAAGGATGTGCGGGATCGGCTAAGCACGCTTAGAAGATTGGACGACAAAACATACCACGAGGGACTCCTCATTTGGTTTGGTACTCGACCAACTACGACATAAGCCTCGACGTTGACTTGAATCGTGTCTAAACCATATAACAAATCTCTAAATGCTTTTGAATTATTCATAGTATGCATTGTAAAAACGACGGTTTTTGTTTGAATAAATTTAACATTCATACCAAAACAAAAAAAAGTTATAAATGGACCTTATAGTCCTCAAAAGTTACAAATACATACTTTCCAACATACATTACCGATGGCGTGTGATGGAGGCGAATGTATTCTTCAATTGGTTAAGACTTCGAGATCAACTCTTCCACCTTTAATAAACGGCTTAGAGGCTTTAACAGTACTTGAGCTTCCTTTAGTGGAAACAAATTCAGATGACAGTAAGTCCACAAATGCAAGTTATATATGCTTTACTTTTTGAACACTATAGTTACATGTAAGCTTTAAATCTCTCTTTATGTCAGTTGGTGATATCAAGAATATTCAAATTATTTATGAATTAAGAAGAGTTGATTGGCAAGGAGATCCATGCACCCCTAAGCAATTCTCGTGGGATGGTTTAAATTGCAGCTATTCGGATACATCTACGCCTCCAAGAATCATTTCACTGTAAGTTAGGTTAAACACTTTCTCACTAATTGATATCAACTTTTGTATTCTTAAGGAATCTCATATCGACAATAAGTGTTATTCTTGTCACGGCCCAATCCCATAAATCCCCAAACTCTAAAAGCCCATTCCGTGTGGCTTAAGTGCTAAATGAAACCCTAACTTATTATCTCTTCGCCTCCATATAAAGAATTAAAGAGAGAGAGGTAAGATATTCTCAGTAATCTAAAGCCGCCGTTTTGCTGCAATCGTTTCCTAAAACCACGATCTGAGACGAAATCAATCATTTTGCTTTAGGGGGGTTTATTAGTTTTGGTATTTTAATGGATTTGGAATTCCAAGGCAAATCCTATGTTATATAATCAATCATTTTAAAATCCTCATTGAATTCCAGTGTTATTCAATTTGTGATTCTCAAATACAAATTCAAATCAAGTGTTATTCAATATCAATGATTTAAACATGGATTTGATTTGAAAATAGATTTTAATGGATTTGAGAATGATTTTGTGTTATAAATACAAATGTTGAAATATTTACCCAAACCCTGTTATTTTGAATTGGATTTGACAAAACAAATTATTGTAGTCACAATTTTCTCAACACACACCTCATATATTTTCATATCATCCCATATATCTACAATTCTTCATTCCAATGTATGATAAAATATAGTATTTATGTTTATATGATATAACAATTTTTTTCATGATTCCATATAAATAAAAACTGACTTTTAATTAAAAATAATTATTGAAGAGCTGACTTTTAATTAAATAAATAAAAACTTAATATAATAACTGACTTTTTTATGTGACGGAAAAAAATAAAAAAATAACTGACTTTTTCATGATTTAATAAATAAATAAAAACTGAATTTTAAATAAATAAAAATATTATTGAAGAGCAAATTGCAATTTAAAAAAAAAATTGTCGTTTACAATGTGCTTTTATATCTTACTCCACTTTACTTGGTTTTCAAATCTATTTCATTTGATTTCTAAATCCTCCTCACTTGATTCTTAAATCCATTAGATTTGATTCTCAAATTCAATTTATTGATTTTGAAATTTATATAGAATCACAAATACTCATAGATTTTCAAATCTATTTAATTCCATGAACCAATAAACCCCCCTTAGATTATTGATAATATCCTGACCTCTCTCTCTTTAACTCGTGCCCCTTTATATGGAGGCAAGGAGATCATAGGTTAGGGTTTCATTTAGCACTTGGACCACATGAAACGGACTTTTATAATTTGGAGATTTATGGGATTGGGCTGTGATAATTCTCGTGGGATGGTTTGAATTGTAGCTATTCGGTGGGCGTTTCGATTTTCGGTTCGGTTACAGTTCAATTTTTTTGGTTTTCCGGTTTATCGGTTTTACAAAAATTCAAACTATATAAAAACCGTTTGTATTTCGGTTTTGTTGCGGTTCCGTTTCTTCGGTTTTTCGGTTTATCGGTTGTACAAAAACTCAAACCATATATAAACTGTTTATATTTCGTTTCGGATTGGTTTCGGTTTATTTTATAATATTCGAAAGAAAAACAATGTATATAAAATTAAAACTATCATAAAACCAAAATAAATATGAATAAACGAACATAAAAATTTAAAGAACATGATCCAAATCAAAATAATTATAAAATTAATCTTATTAAAACTATTAGGTAGATGGAAAAAAACTAGAAGAACATTTTTATTATCAACATCATCGTGTTCGAGTAGAAGAAATATCTACACATGCCATGTAAAGAATATATATATATATATTTATATATTATTTTTTTGCTAGCATTTGACTAATTAGCATGCTAGTATCTAACTAAGATTTCTAAAACTAGTAATAATAATAGTTTTTTTGAAAAAACCAAAAACCCGAACGGTTTTACGGTTTTAAACCGAAACCAAACCGAAACTAAAATAATTTTAAAATGGCAACCAAACAGGTTTATAGATAAAACCGAAACCAAACCGAAACACCTAATTACAGTTCGGTTTGGTTTGGTTCGGATCGGTTCGATTTTTTTCCCACCCCTAATTCGGATACATCTACGCCTCCAAGAATCATTTCATTGTAAGTTAGGTTAAACACTTTCTCACTAATTGATATCAACTTTTGTATTCTTAGGGAATCTCACATCAACTATAAGTTGAAATCTATACATATAACATGAAGCACTTCACTCCTTTCCAATTAATTTTGAAGTCGAAACCTCATGAACTTTGTCATATGTTTAGGCATATTATCTTACTCTTGGTTGAAAATAAGCAGAGATTTGTCTTCAAGAGGATTAAGTGGAATAATAACGCCTGCCATTCAAAATCTAACCCAGCTTGAAAAACTGTAAGTGTTTCCGAATTTCACTTAAGGCAAGGTTGTTGTGGCGATCTTACATGATCATTTTTCTTCCTTTGTTTTTGTCATTTGTATTATCGATGTCAAGAGACTTGTCGAACAATAATTTGACTGGAGGAGTTCCTGAGTTTCTAGCCAAAATGAAGAAACTATTGGACATGTAAGTTTCTTCGTAGGCAAGCAAATAATAAAACACATACTTTGTAGTTCTCCCTCCTGGTTTGGCGAGTAACAAAACATATAATTCTTCTCTTTTCATAATAGAAACTTAAGTGGAAACAATTTTAGTGGCCCTGTTTGTAACGCCCCCGATCATCGGGTAACACCCTTTGACCGAGAACGCCACGTACTGACCCGAGGATGGCCGATCCTAAGTTCCAGAAATGGATTAAGGAACTCGGGACCAACTGTCCGCGGATCAGTTTACCTGTTCCGTCTCGATCCTAAGGCTTTGCAACCCGAATCGGGCCAGAACGGTTGGTTTGATCCGGATAAGATCAGCGTCCCAGTGTCACTTGCAAACGTTTGAAAACATACGACTTAGGATATATTATATACGGAAAACCTTGGAAAACTATATACGTCGGATCCGAGGTTCAAAACCGTACATAATACATACTAAAGAATTTTGCAAGATCAATGGAAAACCTACTTTGGCTTTCCTAAGTCCAGTGCGGCCCGCTACAAGCTTTTCCCCTAAGGTTACCTGTAGGACAAAAGTGATGGGATGAGTAATTATGGAAATTACTCAGTGAGCAGAGCCTGAAAAATAACCCACCCAATCCCCCAAGTAACCCAACAATGATAGCAGCAAGCAAGCGGATTATGAAGCAACAAGGGAACAATGCAACGTGATGCAAGTTCTAAGTTAACCATCATTCCTATATGAAACCATCCTATAGGCCCTGTGCCGATCCCTACACTCACGTCTCCGGTACTTGGAATATAAGACACAAAGTCTTCCAATATTCCGAGTTCTATGGAACAGCCACTCCACCTGAACTCAATACACCGTCGTGTATCATAGCCTATGGGTGCGACCCACATACCGCCATGGCGCACATTATGCCATACTGCATAATGCTACGACTTCTTCGGACAACGCGGAATCATTACACCATGCCACACTTGCATGATGCGCACACAACTTAGCAATACTAGGCTACATGCAACATGATCCTTCTACATGCAGTCAATCAACATGACATGACTCAAACGTAACCGATCATGCATGCAAACAACTGAACAAGCCGTAAGGATCTAGTAATGTAACGATAAGTAACATGCAACAAGCAACAAGCAACCCACGATGATTCTACTCATCAACCACCGAGACCCTACTCACCACTACGCAAGAGGCGACTCAGGACAGGTTACTACGACTAGATCTTCCTGATCTAAGTTACTCGGACTGGTTGCTTATTTTTACTAGTTTCGGGTAAGGGTAGGTTTGGGTCGAGTGTTGGGTAAGAGAAGTCGCTTATTGACGGCTCCTTATATAGGGAGGGGACAGTCACGACGTGTCGCAGTGGTTGCTCCGTCGCTGACACATGTTGCTCCGCCACTGGCATTTGTCGCTGAATGGGACACATGTTATTGCAGCGACGACGCGTGGTTCGAGCTCGGCGTGGCTTCCTCCCGTCCACGAGTTTTATCAATTACCCGAGGCGTGGACGTGACTTACTTTCAGCCACTAACCCGCCTAGGTCGCGGCCTAGCTTGGTCCGGCAAGTTTCCGTCCCGAGCTTCGGGTCCTTAGTCCCGCGGTAAATGTTCCTTTGTCCTGGGACACTTCCCGCGATACAGATCACCGATCTCCTGACTTACCTGCAGTAGCTAGTTCGCGGTCTGGTCCGTTTCCTTAGCCAAAATAATTCCCCTTCATCCGTTCCTTACTTCATTCTTTTCGGAACACCCTTTGCAGTGCCTTATGTGTCCGTTCCACTATGGTTGGCCTCCGGTCGTGACACTTACCCGAGCGGCGGGTCATAGCCTTGGTGAGAGGTATAACATTCTCTCCCCCTTAATAGAATTCGTCCCGAATTATGGAAAGGTCTTTTGAGTGTAAGTGACTTTCCTTCCACGAATCTGTTAGTTCTCCTTCTGCCATATTCGACCCTTTGCTCTTGGTCTCTTCCTTGAATGGGTTTGGTTGAGGTTACGGATTTCCTTAACTCTAGACAGACTTACTGAGACTATTCGGGTCTATATTCTAATTCCTTAAACCTTCCGAATCTAGACTCCAAATGGTTCTGGCAAGGCTTAGACAATTCGGCTTATGCTATAGGTTTTGCGAGAACCTAGCCTGATGACTGAGAACCTCATGACTATACTATAGAATAATAACTTAGACCATTCTAGAACAAACATAATGCGAATTGCTTTAAACATTCATAAGTACACGCAAAATACTTAGAATATTCAAAGATAGTAAGCATTACATCATACAAAATACTTATCGTTATCCAAAATATTACAGTCAAGTTTCCTTTCTACCGATTTATACAACAGTCACTAAACACTTCTTAAACTTGGAACCAGCCTTAAAAATTAGGTTACCAAGTTATACCCGATTATCTTACCTTAACATTTCACACAAAGATAAAAGTTAGCACCCATCATACCTGGCCCAGTGGAGACTTAGGATACCTACATCTGCAACACAGCCTACCCCCTAAGGTTTCGGATGAGGCTGGGCCGCTGGATGAGGGGTGAGTCGAGTTCTGAGTCATAGTCGGAATAATCATGATCTCTGGATGAATGATGGGACACTCGCTCCCTTGATGTCCTTCCCTTCCACAATGAGGACAGATTATACTAACCACTTGATCCGTCCAGTTCTGAGTCGGGCAGAAGTAGGAGACATGACCATTTAAGCCGCATAGTTGACACCATGTTGCTGCGGGTGAGGAATACCGGATCCCATATCCCCTACTAGGTCCTGACGTTCTCGAGTCTTCCATGGGATTCCCAGTAGGTATATGTGTTGGAACTGGTGGAAAATCTCGAGTAACCGGTGGGGCGTTCCTTCTACGCCAATCCTTGTAAGATTCGGACTGTCAAAGCCTTTCCCAGTACCTTTCCCAGTACTTGGTGCTGTGTGGGTAAGGATCCACACTTAACGGTAAGGTGATCTCCGGGACTACTTGATCCGGAGTTGATGTCCGGGACTGGGACACTTGGGGAATAAAGGGCATCTGTATGGGACTTTCTCCCTCACTATCTGACGAGATCACAACGACTTCAGGAAGCCGTGGGGCAACTGGAGGTTCCGGTGAATTTGGAATAATGATAACTTCCGGTTCCAACATCTGATTATCAGGCACTTGGACTTCTTCCAGGTCCTCTTCAGAGTCTTCTTTAATTTCTGCTTGTTGGCAACACGGTCCTGGGCCTAGGCCATAGTGTTGGTGACTTACCTCGTATGGCCGACGTACTGGGACATCAACATCGTCCATTTCTTCCGACTCACTTGGAGAGTACATTATTACTTCGGATCTAGAACTGTCTGAGCTGTAGCCGTCGAATATGTTTTCACTTGATTCATCCGACGACTGGTTGGTCACATCCAACTCAGACTCAGTATCCCCCATCCATCTCGGCATCTTTACTCCTGACTGCAACAAAGGGTAAGGTCAAATTATCCCACTACTTAGAACATTGGACTGGCCAATCCCTAAGTTGATCTTGCGACTCATTTGACTCGATAAATCATTGAAAACCGCAAGTGACATCGCATGATATATAAACCATGCTCTGATACCACATTTGTAGCGCCCCCGATCATCGGGTAATGCCCTTTGACCGAGAACGCCACGTACTGATCCGAGGATGGCCGATCCTAAGTTCCAGAAACGGATTAAGGAACTCGGGACCAACTGTCCGCGGATCAGTTTACCCGTTCCGTCTCGATCCTAAGGCTTTGCAGCCCGAATCAGGCCAGAACGGTTGGTTTGATCCGGATAAGATCAGCGTCCCAGTGTCACTTGCAAACGTTTGAAAACATACGTTCATACTTAGGATATATTATATACGGAAAACCTTGGAAAACTATATACGTCGGATCCGAGGTTCAAAACCGTACATAATACATACTAAGGAATTTTGCAAGATCAATGGAAAACCTACTTTGGCTTTCCTAAGTCCAATGCGGCCCGCTACAAGCTTTTCCCCTAAGGTTACCTGCAGGACAAAAGTGATGGGATGAGTAATTATGGAAATTACTCAGTGAGCAGAGCCTGAAAAATAATCCACCCAATCCCCCAAGTAACCCAGCAATGATAGCAGCAAGCAAGCAGATTATGAAGCGACAAGGGAACAATGCAACGTGATGCAAGTTCTAAGTTAACCATCATTCCTATATGAAACCATCCTATGGACCCTGTGCCGATCCCTACACTCACGTCTCCGGTACTTGGATATAAGACACAAAGTCTTCCAATATTCCGAGTTCTATGGAATAGCCACTCCACATGAACTCAATACACCGTCGTGTATCATAGCCTATGGGTGCGACCCACATACCGCCATGGCACACATTATGCCATATTATGCTTCGGACAACGCGGGATCATTACACCATGCCACACTTGCATGATGCGCACACAACTTAGCAGTACTAGGCTACATGCAACATGATCCTTCTACATGTAATCAATCAACACGACATGACTCAAATATAACCGATCATGCATGCAAACAACTGAACAAGTCGTAAGGATATAGTAATGTAACGATAAGTAACATGCAACAAGCAACAAGCAACCCACGGTGATTCTACTCATCAACCACCGAGACCCTAGTCACCACTACGCAAGAGGCGACTCAGGATAGGTTACTACGACTAGATCTTCCTGATCTAAGTTACTCGGACTGGTTGCTTATTTTTACTAGTTTCGGGTAAGGGTAGGTTTGGGTCGAGTGTTGGGTAAGAGAAGTCGCTTATGGATGGCTCCTTATATAGGGAGGGTACAGTCACGACGTGTCGCAGTGGTTGCTCCGTCACTGACACATGTTGCTCCGTCACTGACATTTGTCGCTGAATGGGACACGTGTTATTGCAGCGACGACGCATGGTTCGAGCTCGGCGTGGCTTCCTCCGTCCACGAGTTTTATCAATTACCCGAGGCGTGGACGTGACTTACTTTCAGCCACTAACCCGTCTAGGTCGCGGCCTAGCTTGGTCCGGCAAGTTTCCGTCCCGAGCTTCGGGTCCTTAGTCCCGCGGTAAATGTTCCTTTATCCTGGGACACTTCCCGCGATACAGATCACCGATCTCCTGACTTACCTGCAGTACCTAGTTCGCGGTCTGGTCCGTTTCCTTAGCCAAAATAATTCCCCTTCATCCGTTCCTTACTTCATTCTTTTTGGAACACCCTTTACAGTGCCTTATGTGTCCGTTCCACTATGGTTGGCCTCCGGTCGTGACACTTACCCGAGCCGTCGGTCATAGCCTTGGTGAGGGGTATAACACTGTTCCTCAAGTCCTTCTCGACAGAGTCAAAGAAGAAGGACTCAAGTTAAAGTAAGACCTTAAACATTTCTGCATCCAACCATTTCCTTCTTGTGTACTCATTATCATGTGTTATGTGTATAGTCTTCAACCGAAACCATATCCTTGTTCATCTGGTTCATGCAAATCCAAAGACCAAAACAAATTCATGGTTCCGATTATTGCTTCAGTTGCTTCTGTTGCCGTTGTCATCATTGTTTTGGTCATCATTTACATTTTCATGAAGAAAAAGGCAGCAGGTTCTGGAGGTAGCTCAATGCATTCAGCTATTTAAGTTACATATAAATTTTTATAACCATGAGTTCGTTAAACGAAGTCAAAACGAGTTTCAGAACCTCCACTCACTATGTGTATGACTACTTGACTACCCATACACATGGTTTAAGTAGTTACATCTGATTTCTAACATATGATTTTGCAGCTCCACGTGAGTTATCGAGTGTTTCGGAAACAAAGAAATCTGGGAATAAACACGAACAATCAATCTTAACAACAAAAAGAAGGTTTACTTACTCAGATGTTCTGGTGATGACCAAAAACTTTCAAAGAGTTCTTGGAAACGGAGGTTTCGGAGTGGTCTACCATGGTTAGTTGAATGACTATGAGGAAGTAGCTGTTAAGGTCCTTTCTCAGTATTCAACTCAAGGTTATAAGCATTTCAAAGCCGAGGTATTAATATTGAATAATCATCTCTCTTTTACACATAGCCAAGCCTAGGAAATCATGGGCCTATTTATGTGGTATATATGTCTGGTTAAGTGGAACTTTAATAAGAGTTCATCACATTAATTTGATATATGGTCGGGTTATTGTAATATATGGTCGGGTTAGGTGGAACTTCTAATGAGAGTTCATCACGTAAATTTGGTAAGCCTAATTGGATACTGTGACGAAGGAGACCGTTTGGCCCTTATCTATGAGTACATGCCAAATAGAGATTTGAAAGAGCATCTCTCCGCTGGTAAATATAATATAAACACTCTTTATTGGTAGTATATATCTTTATTAGTAGTATAAATATTTCTACCGTTCTTTAACTCATTACATGGTTGATGAAGGGAAACTTGATGGATCCGCTTTAAGCTGGGCAAGTCGTCTAGGGATCGCAGCCGAGGCCGCCCAAGGTTGGCTCTATGTGCTAATATATATAGTCATGTCGTCTTACTCCATATGAACTACAATATTAATGGTTTTACGTTTGATTAACAAAAGAGTCTAGCCACTAATTATGTCTATGAAAATCGGTTTAACTTAATGAAATTCTGGCACAGGACTAGAGTAATTACATATTGGATGCAAACCACCAATGATTCACAGAAATGTCAAAAGTACAAATATATTGTTGGACCAAAATATCAAGGCTAAACTCACAGATTTTGGGCTTTCAAGATCTTTTCAAGCTATTGGTGAGCCGGCACTCCTAGATACAAAAAATAACAAGCTATCAGATTTTGGGTCTACAGTTGTAGCCGGCACTCCTGGATACCTTGATCCCGAGTAAGTATCTTATATAATCTTTTAAAGTTTCTCAAAATTAAGGTTTTGAAAATCTGTCAAGTGTCTCTCAAAAGTTTAAAACATTTTTAATTTAATTTTTTACCATTAATTCAATCCTACTTATCTTAATTTCAACAGTTACAGATTTTGTGAAACTTATTTTCTTTTCAAACGAACTCTTATTGTAATAAAAACAATACTCTAATCTCAATTTGAAGCCAAAATAATAAATATATTAATAGCTCATAATCTTCCAATTTAAGCATTAAGCAATCAAATTTTACAAAAAATGTTATTTATATGGATAAGTTAGAATACCCTAATTTGTTTTTCTACATAATTTCACATCAAAATATGTAAAACAACATATAATGAAATAAAATAGAATTAAATGAAACTAAACCATTAAAAACACTAGGTAATTTTAGTTTTCATCTTGCTTAGTTTGACAATAAGACAAATTCATGGATCATATTGGTACGTAAAACCTTATTAGACCAAAAATATTACTAACAAAAACCTTATTTTACCTATATTTCAAGATATCATAAGACCGATTTTACCTTATTTTACCTATATTTCAAGATATCAAAACACTACATGCCTTCTTTTTGTAGTTACTACCGAACAAATTGGTTGACTGAAAAGAGCGACATCTACAGTTTTGGGGTTGTACTATTGGAAATCTTTACAAACCAACCTGTGATTGAGCAATCTCGCCAAAGATCTCACATTGCAGAGTGGATGGGATTGATGCTTAGCAAAGGGGATCTTAGAAACATTATGGATCCAACCATGCTTGAAGACTATGATGTAGGCTCTGTTTGGAAAGCTCTTGAAATAGCTATGTTATGTGTCAATTCTTCTTCAATTGGACGGCCTGACATGTCAAAAGTTGTCAGTGAACTAAAAGAGTGTTTAAGACTTGAAAACACTAGGAGAAGAGGGAGCCAAGACATGGACTCTCAAAATTTCCATGAAATTAGCATGACCTTTGATATGGAAGGGAAACCTATGGCACGGTAGTCATACATTGAATCTCTCGTCATAAACTTGCTGAGTGAATCTGCTCTGTTTTTTAAAATATGTGGCCAATAATGTTGCGTGTTTTGGACTTTTGGTTTGATAGCTTGATTGTGTTTGTCATATGCATGTTTTGGCCTCTCTTTTTTTGGAAATATTATTCTGTTTAAAAACATTTGAATGAAAATGCTTATTGTTTTGATTTATAGAGTCCAAATGGATGCTAAATCCATTACACACAATCACACATTTTATAGCAAAAGAAGGGTTGTAATTAAACGAGCTCAGTTAGAGATCAAATTCTCTCGTGCCCCTTAAAAACAAACCGAAATAACAAAAGCCCTCGTCATAATAAGGATTTATTTTCCTTTTCTTTTTTAATTTTAAACCAAAATCGCTCTTTTAGATCTAAATCAAAATCCAAAAATCCTCATAAGAATAAACAGATCTATCCAAAAGAAATGTTAAAAGATTCCAACTTTAAAAAAACATATCTATGCATATAAACCCTAAGAAACAGATCCCAATCGAACCTCCCTAAAGTTACAGTGACACTGAAATTGGTTGAAGGAAGAGTAAGATTCAGGGTAAGAAAGACAGAAATATGACACGAATCAGAATACCTTCGTTTTCCTCTAGCCACAGAGCTGAGACGGTAACAGATGGAGCAATAGACGGTGATGGAGGAGAAATTGTAGCCGGCGACTAGCTTCGACGGTGGGAACAGGGAGATTCATCGGTGCAGATGAGATTTGTGAGACAAAGAGACTTGTGAGACAAAGGGTTTTTTTCGACAAGTGTTTTTTTTTTTGATAAGGGAAATGGCTAAGTGTGGCGGAATAACTGTGGCGCTTAAGTGAATATTTGGTCTAAGTGTGGCGGAAAAAAATATTTTAGGTTCCCGTTTACACATTTTTTTATCTTAACTTTCGTTTAATGCTATTATATATTACACAAAATCACAAACTCATCTGTGATAGCACTTGCGAAAACCGTGCTATCCTAATGTGCTATCAATGAGCATTTTTCTTGTGATTATTTTAAAAATTTACGTAAAATTAAAAAAATAATTTTTAATAAATGCCTAAATATTAATATTGATCTAAGACCTATCCGAATAAAGGATATTTTGATTAAAATGTAAACACTAACCAAAATCAAACTATACAATAATATCATCCATAGTATATATTTTCATTTTAGATATTGTGATTCACAAATATAATAATTCACACTAGTTTAACCAAATGAATATTGAACATAATTATTTATAATATGTCGTGTTTTGTTTTGTCAAAATTTCAAGCTATAAAAGAATTTACACATACCGTAGTAGTAGTTTGATGTAATGTGTTAACGGCAAGGTCAACACTACAACATCAATAATAATTTAGGAATTTTTAGAAAAGATAAAATCTTACTTGATTATTACGATATAAAATTGGATCTAAAGACCAATTCAATTGTTTTTTGTTAATTGAATTGTAAATGAAGGTTGACAAACAAAAATTGTAAACGAACTTATTGTCAATGTTATTAGTGAAATTAGATTAGTGCCAACAAAAAGAAAAACAAAGAGAAAATATTTCATATAAAGAAAATTGAACTAAATCCAAAATGAACATCATTAGCAATTTTTAACCACCAAATAATAATTAATTTATTTAATTTCTAAAAAATATTTAACCGCGTATAACGCGGAGAGTCACCTAGTAATTATTAAATGTAGATGCAAACAAAAATACGAATATTATGCCAAATATGAACAATCATTTATTTCAAAGGTATGAACGAAACAGTTATGATGTTCAAATGAGTTTAGTGATGACGTTTTATCCATCAAAATAAGTACAACATGCGATAATAATTTTTAGATCTCATCATAAATGTTATTATCCCATTTCACATATCTGAAAAAGCAGGAACCTTTGCACAAGATACTTGAACCGAGATATGAACAAGAGACAGATAGTTTCCAATAAAAACACTCAGTCTTTATTGCTTTCCCCGCAGGGCACAACAACTGATACACGACACAGCTGTTGCAACAAATAGATTACCCAAACACTTCTATAGAGCAGATCCTACAACCTATTCTACCCAGAGTTACGCGACATCACACACACCGTGATTCGCTCCTGAACATGTTCCTAATCTACCCAATCTAACATAACAACAGTTACAAAACCTATCTATTTCACTTAACACAACAGATCAAATGGCTCTCACTGTTTCTGAGTTCTTCAAAGACCTATTACGGAAGAACTAGTCGGCATATGAACTATTCACCCTCTTTTTATAGTAGTAGCAACCAGCAACTCCTATATCCCTAAAAGCAGCTCCCCCTTAATCCGAAAGGGCAACAGAACTGCTCCTGTTGTTGTCAGACCACCAGTCCCATCAACTTTTTCTCAACGGTAAGTAAACCCACTTGCACATTGACTTTGTGCACTTGTGTCAGAACTCCTTGTTTCCCGAACCCGACTTCCTGCGTACGCTTCCTGGTAGTGCGGTTCCCAACTCGAGGTGCCACCTCGCGTGCCTAGTCACACGAAGACTTTTTTCCTTAGTTTGCTGATTATTCCCTCCAACTTCGGTGTAGCACACAAACTCTTCACTGCTTCACTGATCCTGTTGCTTCAGCAGATTCTTCTGCACTAACAATCTCTCCCTTTTTACTTGAGTATGACAATCTAAGCTACCTGCACAAGGAGCAAACGAACATACATAAAGGTACATTCTACAAACTACTCTACACACTCCAGGCCACACAAAGAAACTTAAGCAACCAGATAAACAAATATGAACTGAATCATAAATGGTTACCAGAACATAATTATACATACCTAAGGCATAAGTTCATCATCCTAACAGCCTCATCCAGAGGTGTTTGCAACAACCAAAACAGAAACAGAAAAAACAAAATACCAATGTTCAAGGTACCAGCAAACTAGATAGATAGAGATCAGACTAGATAACAACACACATCAAAACATTAAAAGGAAGATCCATTTTCCTCTTCTTCATCATCCTGAGCCTCCTCGCCCTTTGCATCAGCCGCCTTCACCCCGAGTTCCTTGCTAACCGTGGTTCCATATTCTCCCCCTGCTTGGATGCATACTCATGTAAAAACACTAGTACACGAATGCATAAATCAAGAAAAGCAGGAACAAACAGCAGATACAAAACCTGACATCCTGTTCATGATGCTGTTGATCAGAGCAGATGCCTCTTTGAGATCAGACAACAAACACGGAGCAGCCGGATCTATAGGAATCCCATACTGAGATGAAGCCTTGGAGTCCAGACGCATGATAACATGATCAGTAGATGTGTAATCCCCATGGTGTGTTGGCACAATGCGTTGAAATACTAGAACCTGATCGATTAGATTCGACATAGCAAGCTTGTAGGGCGGTTGCAGATTCACACAGGCCATGATCTGATCATAGACCACCATGGAGACCAGAATTGCACGATTCGGATTCAGAGACGTTCTGTTGGTTGACGAGATCCAGTTGTAACAGCATACCTTGTACAGCAGAGCCATGGTATTACTCATCCTAGAGGTCGAGAGATCCTCCCACTTCCTGATGTGACCATCTGCGAGGAGAGATATCACATCCTCAGATGGATCCTCATTAGGAATACCCGGAGCATCTGACTCATACGGCACGTCAGGAAGCTGCAACATTTTGTTGATGATGCTAGGAGTGAACTCATACATTGCTCCTCTCACATACAGACAGTGTTGACCATCTTCTCCGAGTTCCATATCATCCAAATTGGCATAGAACTCCTTGACAACTTCAGGACAAAAGGTATCGATTTTAGTGACCGTAGACAATAGACCGGCATCCTGAATGTACTTCTCTGCAGTCTGCTGAGCACCTACTCCCAGATTCAGAATACGCATCTCATTGAAGTTCCTGACAGAGATGACCTTGTGCCTGTTCGCTGCAGCAAGAGAAGCAAACATGTTGTCATAGGGAGTCAGCGCACACTTCTTGAGTTCTGGATACTTCTGGTCATGAACAGATACAATCCGACGATTCTCTTCATATCTCTTCATGAAGGCTAGCCTCACATCCTCAGGATCATCCACCATTTCTTCTAAATGGAATGCATGTCGACCTTTTGCAGTTCCTGAGGCACCAGCACCCGTTCCAGCAGCCAGATCTGACCCCTGATGAGTTACAAAATCTCTGTTTCCCAAGACAGAGTCACCATTGTCATCTTCAATAGTGGGAGGGTTTCGATCCCTAGTTTGAAGGCGCTGAGTCATCAGAACCACCTTCGATTTAACCTTCACAATTGCAGTACATTTATGTTTCTTGGATTTTGAACCACCAGCCTTGTCAGATGCACCAGCCCTCTTTGATTTAACCAGAGATGGATCATCCGCGGTGTTAGTAGTTTTTCCTGGTGACTTATCCATGATGAAATCTGCAAATCACAAAGAAAACGAGAGCTAGAAGCGAGGAAAAAGCAGAGAACCAAGAGATAAATGTAGGAGAGAAAGAGAAACTAGGGTTGAAATAGGGAAAACTAACAGTTACTCGTGGTAAGACAGACAGTGGTGTGAGCAGTTCATTTTCCCCCCACTTTCCTTGATTTTCAGAAAAGTAAACCGCCACTTGAGAATCTTCTTTTCCGAACCGTTTTCAAGCCCATTATTTCCCTGTAAGAGAGCCCAACAAGATATCATGGAGATATATGGGCCAACACCTACATAACACTCATTTCCAACTAACTGGATGGAACCAGTTCATCAATAACACAGGGTTTAAACAGAAAAGGTTGAAAACGACAAAACAAGAGGAAGGATCTTGACCAGGTAGGAAAAACCTAACGCAAAGACAACCCATGAGATTTAAAGTACATAGGACAGGAGATGACAGTAATACAAGAACCTAGACCAAATCGTATATACACACAATCAGACTCATGTAGCATTCACATAGACAGGGAGCAGAAATGCAACCATTGTGAACCGTTGCGACAGACGAGAACCAGTCTCCGAACAGCACTAATTTTATGAGACCAAAATATGCGACCAGAAAGTGACGAATTTGACCAAGATATATACATATGTATACAAAATAGAGACATAAACCCTCAAACTTGTCCAAGAGGACATATGACAACACAAGTTGACATCAAAACAGCAAGCAGAAGTCTTTTTGAAGGTGATTCAACACACCAGCCCACTGAGGTAGCTATTTCTCACAGAGGAGCTTTCACACTCAGTGATCAACTCAGAATAGTCTTCACATCAGCATAAATGTTCAGACTCTGTCAAGAGAGATACAGACATATAAAAGAAATCCCCTTCCCAGCTCATTTTACTTTTAAGCAAGTGACACAGAATAAATCACATTTTCTTATAACTTCTTTTCTTTGTTTTCTTTTTCTTTTCTAACTTCTTTTAATTCTTTTCTTACTTCTTTTCTTTCTTTTCTTTTCTTTTGAATCCAACATAATGGATTAGAGAGAGATAAGGAAAAAAGAAACCAGTTCTGAACATGTATGATGAACAACTCTTTTTCTGAGTTGACATGCCAATGAGATGTTTTGAGAGGTGATCTGTACAATGGATTTAAAACACACTTGCTATCCTAAAACAACTATGTACTACATAACCATCCAGAACAGATCAAGACTTAGTGCTCACAAAGAACAAAGTGAGATTTTGACCTAGCAACCATTTTTGAAAACATAACCATTTTTGAAAACAGTGTTTTGACAAATTTTCTTGCATATTGATCATCAGAACAAACCAATGTGCTCTCAACTAGACAACGTCTAGCAAACTCTAGAATCAAATGGTGCTTAGTACACACATGCTCAGTTCTCATTCTAGCTTGACAATTCAACAAGTACCACGCAAGACCCAAGCAATCCAGTAAAGAGAAAGACATATCATGAGTCATACCCTAGTCAGCCAGAGTCAGACTCATGTAGATACTTCCGCAGCATCGATACATGGAACACTTTATGAAACGCTCTCATACTCTGAGGTAACTCCAACCGATAAGCCACTGGTCCGACCCGCTCTACCACTCTGAACGGACCCATAAACCTCGGACTTAGCTTATTCTCTGAAATGGATCTGTTAGGACCCCTCTACATCGCTGCCTTGAGATACACTAGATCTCTCAACTCAAACTCCAGCTCTTTTCGTCTCCTATCAGCATAACTCTTCTGCCGATCCTGAGCCTCCCTCATGTTCAGCCTCAAGACACGAATCTTCTCCGTCGTCTCCTGAACAAAATCCGCACCAAACATGCTCCTCTCCCCCACTTGAGTCCAGCATAATGGTGTCCAACATGGCCTTCCATACAGAGCCTCATATGGAGCCATCCCAATACTCGCCTGGTAACTATTGTTATACGCGAACTCAACCAGGTTTAGATGATCCGCCCAATGACCACCATAATCTAGCACGCACATCCTCAACAGGTCCTCCAAAGTCTGAATAGTCCTCTCTGACTGCCCATCTGTCTGAGGATGATACGCCGTGCTCATGTGCACCTTAGTGTCCATCTCTGCCTGAAACGCCCTCCAGAACTCAGATGTAAATCTCGGATCCCTGTCTGACACAATACTCGCTGGCACTCAGTGCAGCCTCACTAACTCACGCACATACTTCTTAGCCAACACCACCGTTCCATCGGTCTTTTTGATGGCAAGAAAATGTGCCGACTTGGTTAGACGATCCACAACCACCCAAATCGCATCATAGGTCCGTGACACTGGCAACCCCGTCACGAAGTCCATGGTAATCATATCCCACTTCCACTCAGGAATAGGCACACTCTGCAACATACCACTCAGAACCTGATGCTCAGCCTTCACTAACTGACACACGTTGCATGCTGCAACCCAGTTAGCTACATCTCTCTTCATCCCGACCCAGTGATAATACAGTTTCAGATCATGATACATCTTGGTCGCCCCTGGATGAATCGATAACATGCTCGCATGAGCCTCACGCAAGATCTCCTGCCTCAAATCCTCATCCTGGGGTACACAAACCCGTCCGTTCACCAGTATCGTCCCATTCGCCGAAACCACATACTCTGAACCTGTAACCCGAACAGCATTAATCAAAACCGGATCCAACTCCTGAGCTGCTTGAATACGACTCAGCAAATCTGCCTGGTTAGCTACCTCTAACCCTAACGGCTCCTGTGAGATCACACACAACCTCAATGTACTAATCTCGCTCACCAGAGCTTCCATATCACGCTCTTGAGCCGAAGCAACTTTCATCCGACTCAACGCATCTGCAACCAGATTAGCCTTACCCGGATGGTATCCAATCTCCAAATCGTAATCCGCTACCAACTCCATCCAGCGCCTCTGTCTCTGGTTCAGCTCCGGCTGAGTGAAGAAATATTTCAAACTCTTATGGTCTGTGAACACCTGAACCTTCCCGCCGTACAAATAAGACCTCCAAATCTTAAGTGCAAAGATCACTGCAGCCAACTCCAAATCATGGGTAGGGTAGTTGCACTCATGCTTCCTCAACTGCCTCGAAGCATACGCAATAACCTTTCCCTACTGCATCAAGACACAACTCAGACCAACTCCTAAAGCATATGTATACACCACATATCCTGGACCCCGACCCGCACATCCCGAGTCCCGGTCCTCTTCGGATAGCTCACCACACGGTGGAACATGCTCCCACACTCGAAGCATCCCGAACCACCCAGAATAGCCCCTGAAGTGCCCTCCCACTTCCTCTTCAGTCCCTGAGCAGGCTTGCCGCCCTTACCTGAAATCACCTGCTGCTGAGATCTCCTAGGCTGCTGCTGCTGTACCAGTGGACTACCCACCACAACCTGCTCCCCGAAATCCTCCTCGATCGCAGCAGCCATCTCAACCAGCTCTGCCCTCGTGGCGAATCTACTCGCCCTGCAGCGAATCCTCAAATCTGGACGAAGTCCTCTCAAGAACCTCCTAACCTGGGCATCCTCGCCCTCCATGCCTCTCCCTGCATGTACCAGAAGTCGACTGAACTCAGCATCGAACTCCCTCACTGACCGATCTCCCTGAGTTAGGTCCAGAAACCTAGACTCCAAACGGTCCACCGCCTCCCGTGGGAAATACTTGGCGTTGAACTCTGCCAAGAAATCCTCCCAGACCATCTCGGCCTGCACCCTCTTGGCCTCTACACCTCTCCACCAGAGATGCGCATCACCCTCCAGATAATGTATCGCCAGATCCACTCTGTATCCCTCTGGACACCGGATGGAGCGAAAGTTACGCTCTAACCTTAGCCGCCACCCATCAGCCTCCTCAGGCCTAGCATCACCTGAGGAAAATGCAGTACCAATCCGCTGCATCTACTCCATCATCCTCAGATAAAATGGAAGCTCCACTACCCCAGCCAACCCCGACAGCATCCCAGCCAACCCCGGCTGCACCCTAGCCAACCCCGGCTGCACCCTAGCCAACCCCGGCTGCACCCCAGCCAACCCCGGCTGCACACCAGGAGCATGACCCGGAGCAGGCACCACTCCCGGTAACCTCTCCAGAATCATCTGTAGTAGACCCGCCAAACGATCATCTCGATCCGGGGCAACACCTACGGCAGCACCCCCACCAGGGCCCACCGCACCGCCAGCTACACCGGGATCCTCACTAGCCCCTCCAGTCCTCACATTGGAACCCGTAGCTGTCACACCCACGGACCCCTCCTAAAACGTCTGCGAGTCAGCTACTCGCTCCTGTGTAGTCTCCTGGGACACCCACGTGGCAGTAGACTCCCTGCCAAGTCCCCGCCCACGTCCACACCCAGCACGACCACCACGACCTCTGCCTCTAGTCACTCTAGCCATCCCTCTGCACTAACCCGCAGAATACTAAGCACCAGAAAAAACAGAAATCACAAAACACATACCATGGAATCTCATTGAAGGCTCGGAAGGGATGATCTAGGACTCCATACCCACACAACAATCAATTGACTAACTCGCATAATCAATTAATTAACTAGCCCTAGAACCGCTAGGGCTCTGATACCAAACTATGACGACCCAACCCGTCAAAATAAAAAAATTTCAACCCGGATCACTATTATCACAAATAGAGATCCTCAACGGTCCAATAAAACGACCATGCGGAAAACAAGTCACAAAAGCAATCAACATGATTATCTTTTAACAGGCCCATACTCATTAAATTACAACAATAATTCAGTTAACAAACATAGTTCTGAAATTGCTAACACTCTAACAATTCTAACTTATTACACCCAAACGAACCACTAGATCATCCCCTCGTCCTGGCCCTGATTCCACGATCACAGACAGTCTTTACCTGTATCACATGGTTATAGGAGATGCGTGAGTATTATCATAAATACCCAGTGAGACGGTCATCCCATCTACTTGGCTATACACACAGGCATAAGAAAAAGATACAATACTAGGGTGAGCAATGAACAAAGCAACACACGAACAATCAAACGTGAATCAGAACATTCGCTCGTGCGTCGATCGATGCACCACCCTGGCGTCGATCGATGCTACCGTGTGTCGATCGACGCAAAGCACCTGCGTCTATCGACGCTCAAAACGCAGAAACCAGAATCGAGCCTCTCCTCTCACGGATCGATTCCGGAACTCGTTCCCCTCGATCTCCAGTACAAAACCCGCACCAAACAACACGAAATACAACCGCAAACAGCAATCAAACGCATAAAACCAACCAATCATCATGAAAATCCAAACACAATAACAATCAAACGCCAATCATCATGAAAATCCAAACACAATAACAATCAAACGTATCCTATCAAAACCTTTACCCAGATAAGCCATGGTCACGCACTCACCTCGATTCCGAATAGAAAACGCTAAGGAAACGACGAAGAACACGAAGAACAAATCCGCAAACCTTCCCCGCACGATCCTTCTTCGCTCTCACAACCTCACAAACACCACCACAAGCTTAATAAGATTGAGAACACGAAGAAAACAACAACAATCCTTCACCTCTCAATCTTCTCACTCTAAAATTTTTGTTTCTCTCGGATTTCTGTCCAGAAATCCGATTTTTGACTTAAATAGCCAGCCTGCCGACACTTGCGTCGATCGACGCAAGGCACCTGCGTCGATCGTCGCACTAGCCGACACTTGCGTCGCTCGACGCAAGTCATTTGCGTCACTCGGCACAAGCTCCAGAACCCGACTTCTGTCCAAACGCATGCATCGATCGACGCACCACCCCTGTATCGATTGATGCACCACCAAAAATCCACTTTTTGGTTCGCGGGCGTTACATGAACTCTATGAGTGGCCAATGCGTATGTCTCAAGCTCAGACGTTCTTTGCATCCCCAACGTCTAGAACTACTTTGGCTTCGTGGCATTCTCGCCTGGTCATCCGTCACCACCGTTGCTGAAATCTATTGTTTCTACATTCTCTTTACCTGTATCACAATCGTCTGGAACATCATTGTTAAAAGTCACAAGATTTCTTTTCAACAATCCACAATCGTGTCCATCAAACCTCTTCAATACTTGTTCTCCGATGTTTGGACCTCACCTATCACGTCCATCGATAACAATAAGTACTATCTCATCTTTGTTGATCATTTCACGAGATATACATGGTTCTTCCCACTGAGACAGAAGTCGCAAGGCAAAGAGACTTTCATCGCCTTCAAAGCTCTTGTAGAAAACCATTTTCAAACAAAGATTGATACTCTTTACTCATATAATGGTGGAGAGTACATTGCCCTCCGGAGTTAGCTTCGTGATCATGGCATCTCTCAGCTTACAACTCCTCCGCACACACCAGAGCACAATGGAGTCTCTGAAGGAAAACATCGCCACATTGTTGAAACTGGTTTGAGTCTTCTCTCAATAGCTTCGGTCCCTAAACAATACTGGCTGTATGCTTTTGCTACAGCCGTGTATTTGGTTAATCGTCTCCCCACGCCAGTCCTCTCACATCAGTCACCTTATCACAAGCTTTTCGGTACTCCACCGAACTATGAGAAGTTACAGGTTTTTGGAAGCTTGTGTTTTCCTTGGCTGCGTCCCTATAACACTCATAAGTTAGAAGACAAGTCAATGCCTTGTGTGTTGATCGGCTACTCTGAAACACAGAGTGCATACCTTTGTCTTCATCGATCAACAGGGAGAATTTATACATAGAGACATGTTCAATTCAATGAAGACAACTTCCCGTTTCACCAAATTCCAGCGGCTACGATACCTTCCACGTCTGAATATGTGACGGAATCTGTGACTCATTGGGTTCATCCGGTTTTGCCTTCTCCAGTCCTTGGCTCAGATCTTCACCACCTCGACCAACCAGTTCCTTCGGCTCCGTCGTCTCCTCAGCCATCAGTTCCTTCGTCTCCTCAGTCTTATGCTCCGTCGCCTCCTTGGTCTTCAGCTCCGGTTTCGTCCAGTCATTAATAACTTGATTATTTTTAGATAATAGTAGATAGAAAGAACGCTCGTAAGGAGTCCTATTGAAACCAAGAAATATAGGCCTGCCTGCCATCCACACCAGAATAAATGGAGTTTTCCAAAAAAACCTGCTAGTGGAGGAAGACCTCCTAGGGATAAGAGACAGAGAGCTAAAGAGAGAGTCTGTTTTAAAATTATAACAAAAAGCATAGGTCGTTATAAGAAGTTCTAAGATACAAATGCATATAGTATACCATTTATTTACTTTATTTCCCCTATGTGGGAGAAATAACATTAACGAACCGGCGAACGACCGGCTTTGACCGGGAACCAAAGAGCCGTCTTCTCCTGAAACATCACCTCCGCCGAGTCCTCCATCCATTGACTCATCACCGGCACCGAAATCCTCGGCTCAGCCGTCATCACCTCCGGCTCCTTCCTCCGAGTTCCCATCGTCTCCATAGCACACACCACCATCTCCTCCATCTCCGCCGTCTGCTCAGGTATGGCCTTCCTCTCCCTCTCCTTCTTCTCCTCTTCAATCTTTACAGAGGCCCACTGCCCAAGCCCATATTCCAAATATCCAAGAAACTGAAACCTGGCCCATAACCACTAATGAAAGGCCCACTGGCCCAGACTAACCTCCTCCTCATATTGCACAAACCCTCACCTCCCAAAGGCCCACTGGTCGTGACACAACACACCCGACACCACCATCTTCCTCGCAGCTGACTCTAAATTCCCAGACATCATCTTCGAGACCTCCAAAACTGCCGCCTCAAAACAACCATGAAATGACCACTCGTGCTAAAAATAAAATATCTAAAGAGTACTGCCTTACCGTTGCTCTCAACAGATTATTTGCTCCAGAACCTACATCGTATACACAAGCTCTAAAAGATGAACATTGGAGAAACGCTATGTCGGAGGAATTCACCGGTCAGATTGACAAGGACACATGGGATCTTGTTTCGCCATCTCCAAATCAGAATGTCGTAGGATGTGGCTGGGTGTTTACTACCAAAATTTTACCAACCTGAGATCTTGATAAATACAAGGCAAGGCTTGTCGCCAAAGACTTTCATCAGTAATATGGCTTGGACTACAAAGAAACCTTTAGCTCGGTTATAAAGGCTGTCACTATCAGGCTTGTTCTGGGTCATGCCGAGAGTAATTCGTGGCCTATTAGACAACTAGATATCAATCAAGCTTTTCTTCAAGGGACTCTTACCGGGGAAGTTTACATGGCTCAACCTCCGGGCTTTGTTGACCCGAATCGTCCGAATCATGTTTGGCAATTCTACGGTCTTAAACAAGCACCACGTGCTTGGTATATGGAACTCAAAAACTTCCTTCTGTACTCTGGCTTCGTGCCGATGCGTCTCTCTTTGTCTACTACAATGGTACTATTTTACTATATGTACTAGTATACGTTGGTGATATTTTTGTCACCGGCAATGATCCAGCTGCTGTTTCTCACATGATCTCCACCTTTGCTTCACGATTTTCACTTAAAGACCATGGTGATATCAACGATTTCCTTGGTATTGAAGTCACTCGTACGAGTAAAGGTCTACATCAGATGCAACGTAAGTATATTATGGATCTCCTTGCTAAGACAAATATGCTTGGTGCGAAACCTGTCTCGACGCCCATGCAATCCTCTCCGAAGCTCATTCTTCATTCTGGCACTGCTTTAGATGATGCTTTAGAATATTGTATGGTTATTGGTAGCCTCCAATATCTTTCTTTCACCCGACCAGATATCTCCTTTGCTGTCAACCGCCTCTCTCAATTTATGCATCGTCCAACCATGGATCATTGGCAAGCGGCCAAACGAATTCTCCGTTATCTTGCCGGTATGCCAACACACGGTATCTATCTCCAAGCTGCGAATAATCTCAGTCTCCATGCATTCTCTGATGCTGATTGGGCTGGTGACTGTGATGACTATGTCTCCACAAATGCGTATGTCATTTACCTAGGCAACCAAGCAAATTCATGGTCTTCAAAGAAGCAGAATGGTGTTGCGAGGTCTTCCACGGAAGCGGAATATAGAGTCATCGCTAATGCTGCGGCGGAAGTACGTTGGGTATGTAATCTTCTCACTGAGCTACACATTCTCCTACCCAAAACTCCAGCGGTTTATTGCGACAACGTGGGAGCTACATATCTTAGTGCCAATCCCGTTTTTCACTCAAGAATGAAACACATTGCTTTGGATTATCACTTGTTCGGGGACACATTCAATCCGGTGCACTTCATGTTTCTCATGTGTCCTCCCGAGACCAGCTTGCTGATGCCCTCACAAAACCATTGCTGCAAGCAAGCTTCCAACTAACATGTTCCAAGATTGGAGTCACTAAAGTCCCTCCATCTTGAGGGGGTGTGTAAGGATATGTAAATATCTACTAAGGGTCTTTATGTAATTAGTTAATACCTAGTCTCTTCGGTGTATTACTATATAAATCTGTATATGCGCTCTTAATAATATTCATTCAGTTTTACAAACCTACACGAATGACCTTAACCGAACCGAAACCTTAGTCAATGGGGATCTTAATCCTTAAGGACTGGCTCGAGTCTGAGACCAATTTGGTTCTGTATCCAAATCTAATGTTGTTTGTTGGGTGTTGATGTTTCAGGCAGCTTTACGAGTTGGAAGATTACTATTGGACAGTGAAGAACATTCGTCCTCTGACACATGACTTGAATTATGTTTTGTGAAAGCCACACCTGCATTCTTCTTGTCATCTCTTATTAATTTTATATATAGAGGGATCCCATTGTTTTTACTTAAAACGAGGTTCGATTTCTCCAACCTACGAATCTATCAGAAGTTACATGCTACAGTGAGCAAGAGCTTCACTGAGTTGAATTGTGATAGTTATCCTTTATATTGGAGAGTGATTTTTTGGAAAAATCTTATGTGTCTTCACCAAAATCATTCTCCCAATTTTAATGTGACATGGCATTGTAAAAAATATGACATGGCATTCAACCCAAACTATTTAGCACATTAATCACTAAATAATTTAGCCCAAAATCAATAAGTAAATCAGTCAAAATCAATTATTAGCCCAATTTTACAAGCACAATTAAACTTAATCTTCACTATATATAAGGGATTACGGCCAAAAAATTTTTGATATCAATTTAGTTGGCTCTCAAACTGATTTTTCAATTTTCTTGATTTTTTAATTTTCTTAAAAATAGAATTTTCATCAAAGGTACAAGGAAATTTTTTTCCGTCGGATCAAATGTCTTTTTTTATATTTTTTTTTTGTAGTTTTAGCTTCTTTTTAATATATAGGAGATATCATTTCAGAGATATCCAACCCAAATAATTTCTAAGAAGATAATGTTCAAATCTGATGATGTAGAGTGGTGCAACCAAATAGGCTCTATCAAGTACCTCATCAAATACATTAATAGAGGACAAAATTATGAGTATAGGGGACAAGATTATGTTAACGTAATAGTGAAAAATGATGATGAGAATAACGTCTCCCATTTTTAATATGACATGACATTGTAAAAAATATGACATGGCATTCAACCCAAACTATTTAGCCCATTAATCACTAAATAAATTAGCCCAAAATCAATTATTAACCCAATTTTACAAGCACAATTAAACCTAATCTTCACTATATATAAGAGATCATGGCCAAAAAATATTTGATATCAATTTAGTTGGCTCTCAAACTGATTTTTCGATTTTCTTGATTTTTTAATTTTCTTAAAAATGGAATTTCCTTCAAAAGTAAAAGAATTTTTTTTCCGTCAGATCAAATGTCTCTTTTTTTTATATTTTTTTGTAGTTTTAGTTTTTTTTTTAATATATAGGGGATATCATTTCAGGGATATCCAACCCAAAAAATTTCTAAGAAGATAATGTTCAAATTTGATGATGTAGAGTGGTGCAACCAAATTCGCTCTATCAAGTACCTCATCAAATACATTAATAAGGGACAAAATTTTGAGTATAGGGAACAAGATTATGTTAATGTATTAGTGAAAAAGGATGATGAGAATAACGGTTCCATCGATGAAGTTAAGACATTAGTATTAAAAACTTGATATCACGGAAAAGAAGAATATTAGTGGTCTCCCTAATAAGAGTGGATTTTAAATTATGTATCCCTAAATTTTATTCGTTTATTTAGTCATTGTTACTTTTACAAAATAATGTTTTTGGGTTTACAATATGAATAATCGATCTTATTTTATTTTTAGAAATTTTTAAATTTAACTCAATTATACAACAAACAAAAAAGTCAGTTAAATATAGTTAACTCCAAAAAAAACGGATCAATATTTTTTGGCTTTACAATATGAATAATCGATCTTATTTTATATTTAGAAATTTTTAAGTTTAACTCAACTATACAATAAAACAAAAAAATCGGATAAATATATTTAACTAAAAAAAAATGGATCAATAATAAATAGATTGAATTAAAATTAGATTAACAATATTTTTTTTTTGGCCTTCTCTGAAACGCGAAGCCTTTTCCGTGTACAAAAGTAATAAGCTTTTACCACAAAAATTCTCAACAACACCAAAAAAATATACAAATAGTCCTTATATCTTTATATTCAGTACACATATATATTTTTTAAATCAAAGGTTACATATTTTACATGCTAATATTTAAAAAGCTAATATTCAACTTTTATATTTTAAGAAAATTAGTTTAACATTGTCATATTATATTTAATGTTTAGAAAAAAAAACACTATGAAAACTTAAGACCATAGAAAATCGTTCAATAAATGAAATTGATGTCTAAATTTTATATTTTTCTAATTATCCCATATAAATAGAAATCGTTTTTCTTTAACAAAGTATGAAAAAATGCAAGAGACGTTAACTATAATAAAAATAGAAAACAACAAAAGTTTGGAAAACAAAAGAAGAAGAAAACGTAGTGTAATTGGTTTAAGTTGTATGAAAAAAAATTATTAATTTTTCTTTTTTAACAAATTTTGCTCACATTAATCTGTCTATATTTCGATGTCGAATTCAGTTTTTATTCAAAATTCAATGTGAAGAAAATAATTTTTTTTTAAGATGATAAAATATGGATTCAATCTTTTCAACTTTTGATAATAGATTGTGCACTTCAATATATTAAATCATTATATATTTTATTTGATACGTTTACATATATAAAATAATGAAATGATAAAACTAAACTTTCAAAAATTTAAATTATTAACAAAAAAATTTACAACAAAATATCAACAACAATGTCTATAATAAAAATAAAAAAATACATATTTTCACATTTTCAAAGTGTAAAATTCAAAAAAAAAATTTATAAATAAATTACTCGCGAGTATGCGGGAGAGTCACCTAGTAACTTATAAGTGGAAATGTATAAAACGAAGAGATATGATGAAAATATCCAACTTTCAAAAACATTTATATCGGACAACTAAAAATGGTTGTAAATGAGAATGTAAAAAATTAAAAAGTTTTAGTAGAAAAAGGGCATAATTCTCCGAAAATGAGTTTAAGATTGTTATCATTAACAGTAGCCAACTGATAATACTAAATTGTAGAACTTTTACCAATAATGTTTATAGTATAGAAAGCAAATCTAATCCAGATAAAACAATTTCCATCCAGAGTCCAACCAACCAAATTAATTGTGTCCCACTAAGTTTGCAAAGGTACTCTGGACTTTGCTAACGAGAAGCTCTCCATAGACGATTCTTTTGAAAACTTGAGATCTTTTATTTTCTGGATACTTGTCTTTGAAGATATCCAATGGCTCAACTATTGCGTTAAGGTTAGGCAATAGATATAAAAGAAAACACAAAGAGATCGAGGTACAAGTTTATCATACCTCGCAGAAGAATGCGACCACATACACGGTATCGAGGAGAGTTATTGAGCACTCTATGAAGCGTGGATTTGTACACTCCGTTTGAAAGCATTTACAATATATGATTCTCAAAATGTTTACAAAAATTCTTGAAACTAACGAAAGAGTACATAGAGAGATTGAACAAACAAAAAACCTTTAACATGTCGCCGATGTTGCATATAAATGATCCTAGGATTGGAATAGCTGGTACCCAATCGCCGGCCAAATCTCTCACCTTTCCAATTTTTTTTTTTTTTTAAATACTCTTAATCATTTCTTCAGAGACACAAAATTAAAGAAGATGATAGTAGTTATATAATTTACCTGAAGAGCAATTTTATCATCTTCTTGATTTATTAGCATCAACAAGCCTGCAAAATTACAGTTTTTCTCTCTTTTTAGACAAAAGACAATGAAGATATATATATTCATCATCTTGATTCGAGTTCAAGCTTACTTACTATAATTAGTGTGAGCTCCACTGAAATTTGTAAGCAAACAGAGAGATGAATTAATACTACAATTACTCAAGCAAATAAAGTGAAATAAAAAGTCGTTGAAGTAAAACAACAATGAAAAAGTTACCCTCCGATTTCCTTTTCGCTTTTTACGCTTGTATAACCAATAATATGCATTTTCCAAAAAGGATCTCCAACCATTTTTCCTTCAAACTTGTAAGGTGATCCACCAAGAGCTAAGGAAATTCTTCTCAAGATTTTTTTTAGAAAGATCTTGAAAACCATGAAATGAAATTACAAACTAAGAATCTCTCATTTGGAAACAAATCACATAAAAAATAAAACAGAAAAGAGTAGAACACATTGTTGTTGCTCATTCATCAACAACTAGTATTAGTGTAGAACACATAGTATTATAATTAGTGTGCAGTGCTTAGTATACTCATTCATCAACTCTTTGTACCCTTGAGGATTCTTTGGCCTCGAAGGAAAACGCCGCACAAGAAAATATATTCCAAAAGAGAAATAGTGAGAAGAAGATCAAAACTCATGTAACAAATTATAATACTATGGTGATGAATGGCGTATCATTTTTCCCCAAAATTTTAACGTTTTGGAAACGTGATTTTGTTATTTTTTTCCTTTAGAAATATTTTATCAAATGTTCACTTTTCGTCATGTCTATGTCTTATGTCAAGCATTACCAAATCCAAATCTATATTACTCATGATTACTCAACACAAAATATATTCAATTAGGGTATCTTCAATCCATCTCTACTTTTTTTTTGTTCAACCCATTAAGTAGGAAACTAGCTCGTTACAGATGAAAGACCCAATTTGGCTAGTATATCTGCTTTAACGTTTGCATATCGAGAAATATAATTAAACACAACGCACTTAAAGGATTTAGAGCAGATTACGATATCTTCTAAAATTCCATAAATTTTCGGCATTTGAGATCGTGTTTGATGGCTCGGATCAGTACTTGCGAGTCGGATTTGAAGATCACTTTCTCGAATTTCCTTATCGAAGCTTGAAGAATTGCATTCCTCATCGCCATCGCTTCCGCTACTTGAGCAGAGGAAACATTACAAGCCGAAGCCGAGTGTTCCATCATAGGAGTAGAGATGGATTCGAAAGTCCATCCCATACCAGCCTGTCCCGAGTTAGCCATCCATGTTGCGCCGGTGCAACAGATGATGTATCCATCCGTCAAGTTGGAAGGATTTTGGGGAGGCGCCGATTGGATTGGACCAATTGGAGGAGACAAGATCGGTTGTGCTGCGATCCATTCTCGAGCGTCTTGAACAGCCTTGCTGAAGGTTTTGGCAGCCATGAACTCTTGGCTATTGAAGACTTTCTGATTCCTAGCTATTCACATGGTCCAACAAATCCACGGAGAGAGAGCTCCTTTCTCCAGTCCGATCGGAGGCAAGGAGAAGAGGTTTCTTACGTAAGCAATGTCGGTAGGGACAATTGAGATCTGATACGTATCAAACTCCTCTGCACTTGCCAATTGCCAAATCGATTTGGCGAACGGGCAAAGGAAAATTAAGTGTAGAATCGATTCTGAGCCTTCACATCTACAACACTTCGTGGTTTGAGTCACGTTCTGTATCAGTAATTGCTCTCCCACCGGTAGAGCTTCACCCCATCTCTACTTCTTCCTCTAAAAATAGAGAAAAAAATAGCATTCCTCTATTTTTTTTTCCAATCTATCTCTTTTTTCAATTATAAAATAGAGATTGTTATTTTTTCTGTATATATATATATAGAAGAAAAATTAGAGAAATGTTTTTGACTCTAAAATAGAGAAAAATAGTATTTCCTCTCAAATAGAAATACATTGGAATGAAAATAGAAGAATGCTATTTTTTTATTCTATTTTAGAGTAAAAAATAGAGAAATACATTAGAGATGGTGTTAAAATGTTTCCGCTATATTATCATTTGGCTAATCCAGTATTCATATGTATCTAAATGATTAACAAACAAAACAAAATCTAATCAATATCTATTTCGTCTTAGCCCTTTTGTTTTATTCTTTTTCAACACAAAAGTAAATGGAACAAAACATAATAATAATGCTAGCTCTAACCTTTTAATTTGGCCCTTGCAAGACCTTTCCAGTTTCCCCATACTCCCCTTGATTATATTCTCTGTAACACTGTCCATAAGAGAATATAACCATATTAATTAGTAGATTCTTTACTTCGAAACATTCGCTCAAGCCATTGGCTAGTACGTTGAGGTTGAGTTACAACAAGTGTCTCGCCTCCAACAGAACTTAGTACACCATTGTGTGTCTCAAACTTTCCACCGTAAACGCAAATGAACTTTGTTTCGTTTGCAAAACTGAAACATTAAAAAATTAATTCATATAACTTACATAAATATTTTGACAAACACTTGGTGGGCATATAATTTGTTTTCTAATTTTCTCAGGAACTCTATGAAATCCATAGTCGATTGCAAGAGAAAAGAAGATTATTAACAACTAAACAATCAATTAAACACAAGAGAAAAGAGATTTATGAGAAAAACAGAGTTAGGGTCGATTTATTTTACTTCATCTTCTCGAATCTGCAAGTCGGGTGCAAAACAATTGTTAAACTCCAAACTTCTTAAAATTCTTAAACCCTAATTTGAAAAGGAGATACGAAACGATGGTGTTTTGGTCTAATAAGAAATCGACAAAAGAGCACGCTTTATTATTAATCACAATAATTTATTAATAATTTTATTTATTTATTTACTAATTAGGCGTCTGACTCAGCAACAATTAACGTGTGACTAACACTCTTAAAGTTAATGTATGTTTTTAGAATTTTACATGAATTAGCACATATATGTAGTTTATGGATGTTATGTAACCATGACCTATTGTTTATGTATGAATTAGCCGTTTTCCCCGAGATCTACGTGACAAATCTGTATCCAGCAGCTGGAGTAATCTTGATCTTACGTTTCTCCTCATATGGAGGCTGAAAGAATTGATGCGACACCTCTTTAACCTTCTGCGTAAGATCCTCCGAAATTTCATGACCAATCTGCTCCACACTCATCGGTCCACAATAAATGTAAAGTATAGAATGAAAAATGATGATAAACATACACGACATCTATAAAATGGATTTCTCAAAAATAGGCAATCCTAAAAATCTTTAATAATCATAAAACAACTTTTTTCCAAAAATATACGACTATATTTATTAATAACCATAAAAGGAATTTTTGAAAAGAATGAAGCCTTAGTTGCTTTAATAACCATAAAAATATATTTTTAAAAAACAAATATAACCTAATAATGAAATAATAACCATAAAATTAATTTTAGAAAAATACAACATTTAGATGCTTTAATAATCATTAAACGTTTGTTATATAAAAAATATAACTTTATGATAAATTAATTAAAACATCTTAGAATTTAAAATTAGTCATAAAATCTGCATTGTCTAAAGAACTTTAAATTTATTACACAAATCAATAATTTTAGGAACTTCTACAATAGTAAACAAATCAATACTTTTGAATAATTCGAAAAAGAATAATTTGAAAATAATAGAATGTCGTTTTTATCATTGTTACGTTTTGAGTGAAAATTAAAATTAGTAGTCGTATATAAAATACACAAAATGTTCAACGAAAAAGTATATAGAGTTAAAAACATAAATATATAGAACAAACAGTTTTTTCCGAAAAGACACAATAATATATGCATTGTCTAAAAAGATCTAAAATTTTATACAAAAATCAAGAGTTTTAGGAACTTCGTCAATAGTAAAAAGATCAATATTTAAAAAAAAATTTTAAAATAATAAAGAGAAATTTTAAAAAATGTCAATTTTCAAGTGTCACTTTACAAAAATGCCACATTTTTACAATCTTTACAAAAATATCACTTTTTAAAATTATTTATTCTTTATATCATTTATGTTTGTGTTAACTATGTTGTATTAGGATTTAGTTTTGAGGGTTGAAGGGGTTTTAGGGGTCAAAAAAAATTTTAGGGTTTAGAATTTTAAGATTTAGGCTCTAAAAAATCATAATTAGTGGCATTTTTGTAAATGGGCATCAAAAGTGGTATTTTGCAAATGTGGACACAAAATGTGACATTTTTGCAATTGTCCCAGTAATAAATTGATGTTTTTTTAATCTTTTTTATGCTTTAAGTGCATTATAGAACCAATAGCCATAATTAAGAAAATGATCACCGGTAGAAGAACTAAAATGTATATATATATATATAGGCCAAATGATTTTTTTGAAAAGATACAACTTTTAACGACAACCATAAAGCAATAACTTAGAAAAAATTACATAACGAGTTTTTTTTACGAAAAGTCACATCAACAAAATAATTTATTTTTGAAAAGATGCAATTCTTAAAGAAACCTAAAAAACGGTTATTTTCGAAAAGATGCAATTTTTTACGAAACAATTATAGTGAAAAGACACAACTCTTGGTAAAATTGTTAAACAACAAAAAGACGTAACTCTTGATAAAACAGTTTAACGAAAAGATGAAATTGTTGCAAATAACCATAAACACTTGTTTTCGAGTACGCAACCCTTCAAAATAAGCACTAGACAAAAAGGATTCAATCAAAATGTAATATAGAAAAAACAATCTCAACATTTAAATCAGTCAACGGGTTTTTATACCATATTTGAGTTTGTTACCATCACTAAGACAATTTACCGGTTAAAACATGGGTGGCAATTTAGCTTTGATAACAACAATCTTCTACAAGCAAAGCAAACATATCTTCACTTACAAAAGATCCAATTGATATTCAATTTTAAAAAAATATCATACCCTGTACATTTTCTAATATAAACAAAAATAACAAAAAAAAAAGCCACTTAAATTCACCACCCGCAAATAAAAAAGCATAAAAAATAATATTGAATATGAGTTGATCAATTATCAAATCCTAAATAGAGCACTAAGATCTGAAATCAAAACAAAACTAAGCCATAAAATTGGAGTACAACCAATCTAACAATTTTGAACCATAAAAACATTATTATTATTTGGAGTCGTAGATTGTTGATTATCACAAAAATTTGAGTACGATTGCAACCATGACATGAAACTGAGATTAGCAACACATAGATTAACAAACATGACTTAACTAAGGGCAAGAAGTCAAGTAAAAATGTCCAACACAAAAAATTATTTGGAGTTAAAAAGGACACAAATATATATAGGGCAAATAGTTTTTTTTAAGTCGCAACTCTTTTAAATAACCATAAATCGGTTATATTGAAAAAACGCAACCTTTAAAAGTAACCATAAAGCGGTTATATTGTAAAGACACAACATTTGAAAATAACCATAAAATAATCATTTGAAAGGATACAATCATAAAACAGATTTATCGAAGAGAGACAACCCTCAAAACGGTTATTGAAATTCTTAACTCTTGACGATACGATTACATCGAAAAGACACGACTTTTGAAAATAACTACAAAACGGTATTTTTTTACGAAAAGTCATAACTCTCAAAATAACCATAAACAGTTATTTTGATTTCACAACTTTTGACGAAACGGTTATATCGAAAAAGACACAACTGTTGAAAATAACTACCAAACAGTTTTTTTAATATGAAAAGTCACAACCCAAAAATATTCTTTTTTTTTTGGTTTGCTATTATATATAGATACAAATGTATCCCACCCATGAAATAATTGGAAACAAAAATTTTTTAGTTTGGTCAATATATATCACTTATTAATAAAATGTATTTATTTAATATTATAATCTTCAAAAATATAGTTTATAACTCAAATATACAAAACAAAATATTACAAATATGAATTGAATTTTATAGGTTTAAGGTAATTATAAGAGTAAGTGAATATTATTAGTAAACTTTTTTATTTTCGTTTTTAAAAAACAAATAAAATAAAAAATTCTTAATGATGTTTGGTTGGAATGATTGTGTAGTGTTTGGATAACAGTATAGTAGAAAATTAATAGGATTGTGGAGTGTTTGGGTAATAGTATAGTAGAGAATTAATATAGAATTTAATTTTTAATTAAAAACTCTAAAAAATTGAGAACTTAACACCTAAGCAAATCAATCCAAAAATGCATCTCTTTTAATATATAGAGGAATCTAGACATATTTATATTAACTTTTACAACATGAACTCACAAATACATATGCTACTAATTTCAATCCAATCTAAATATAACATTTTAATATTTTAAACGTTTTATAACAAAAGCGCTACTTTAATTAGAATGATATAGATACAATTAAGTGATTTAAAATAACATAATTGTATGATCAATCACATACGGTATCCAAATGGACACGAATACAATGTTTATAAAGTAATTGATAACGATAGATTTGAATTTCGAAAATCATCATTTTCACTTTTTATTATTTTTTGAATTCTTTATTTAAGAAGATTTACATACGAACGCAATATTTTTTGGGTTTGATGAGCTCAAATAAGTTTGAGAGGATCCATAATCTAAAATATATTTGATTTATATTAAAAACAGTTATATTCAATGCGAATGTCATGCAGATTAAATTTTGTAAGATAAAATATATGGAAGATGTACCATTTGATTTATTGTTTCTAATTTTTTCGTATATTATAAAAAAATATGATTTTTTATTTTTAAATATTTTAATCCCCGTGTTTGATGCGAGTCAAAAATATAGTGTTCTTTAAAGACATGCCAACTCTAATGGTTTTTCTTTAAAGAAACTTTTTCTTTTGTAAATCTTTTGACCTTCTTTATTTTATAATAACCACTAGTTTCCCTAATAATACAAATTTTACAACCATAAAAATGTTGCAAGATATAGCAAATATAGGAAATGAAAGACGAAATATGAATAATAAGGTCATGCAACATGTATGATCTAAATTGTTTATTTATTTTTTTCTTCAATAATATGTACATTTTATCCCAAAAAAAAAAAGCAAAAGAGATTGATGTTGTTCTTGGCAAAATCCTTTTCACACACGGTTTTTTTGTAGTTTTGTTTGTGTTTGTAAGGAATTTGAAGTTTAGCAATTGATATTGGCCGGTGAGCGAGGTAGGGAAGTGAGTGTATCTAATCTATGTTTATGCTTTTAGGCAGAGGCGTGGCTAGAGAAAAGAAGGCCAGAGGCAAGACTACTAATTACTAAAAATATCTGCCATAATTTATATAAAATAAATAATAATCCTTTTGTCTAAAACAAAACTACAAACTACTAGTTCTAAAATAATACTTTTCTTCCCTTTTTTGCAACAAAATCACTAACAAAACTTTCAAAAACAACATCTTTAACCAATTCCCTTTCGATAGACAAGATAGCCAAGTCACTCAATCTCTCTTGTGACATACTCGAGCGAAGATAAGATTTTATCAACTTCAACTTTGAAAAACTTCTTTCAGCAGATGCAACTGAAACTGGAATCGTCAACAATATCCGATAAGCGATCCATGAGTTTGGATAACAATCCTCAACCGGTTTCAAAAAGTCTAACACTTCAATAGGCTTCTTAGTTTCTTTGGGTAAAGCTTCTCGTAGAACTTTTAGCTCATAAAACAGATCATTAGCAACAACATCTGAATGCTTCCCATGAGTTAGAGAGTCTTGCAGATTGGTACAAGATGCCATCAAACTATCATCGCTCGCTGACTGCAGCTTCCTCAAATCAAACAAAAAGCCGAATATTTTTTCATAATTTTTAAACTGCTCAAATCTCGTTTCAAGTGAGTAGAGAGCTTGATCCACAATCTGAATAAAGTAATCAACTCGAAAGCTCTCCTCTGGGGATAATACCACACTTCCTTCAACTTTCTTACATTCCTCGTCATGATGTCTTTTTCTTCTAATGATCCGCTTTGCTTTTTTGGGGAATATAGCCTCAATCTCCATAGACTCTGCAATGCCTATAGCTTCCAATTTGGCCTTTTCGAAACCTGAATCTCTGTACTTTTGAAAGTAAGAAACCAACCCCTTCAATTGAGAGATAGCAACATCAATGTTCATATCTTCCGATTGTAAACTCTTACTGACAATGTTCACAGCAGAAAGAAGATCATACCAAATAACCATTGAAACCAAGAACTCAAAGCTTCCAATTCCATGTGTTTCACTTGTTGCAAGGCACTCAGCGTCACTCTGCTCTTTTGGGTCATCACTATTTTCAGCAAAGTAAACTAAAGCGTCCATAATTTTAGGAGCTTGAAATCGTATTGCTTTAACACTTTCAACATGACTCTCCCATCGAGTATTTGATAAAGACTTAAGTGTTATGCCTCCCACCTTATCTTCAAATATTTTCCACCGCTTATTTGAAGATGCAAAGAAACAATAAATACGCTGAATAATTCCAAAAAATGAGATCGCCTTTGAAGAAGTGGTCGCCATATCACAAAGTGCAAGATTAAGACTATGACAACCACAAGGTGTATAAAACGCCCTTGGATTAATCTCAAGTAATCTTTTCTGAACTCCTTTATGCTTTCCCTTCATATTAGAGCCATTATCATAGCCTTGCCCTCTCAGATCATCAATTTGCAAGTCAAAAGCAACCAACACATCTTGAAGTTCACGAAAAAGTCCTTCTCCAGATGTATCATCAACTTTCAAGAATGTTAAGAAAAATTCTTCGATCTTAGTTGAAGTGGTTGAAACATCCACACACCGAATTACAACAGTCATTTGTTCGTGGTGACTAATATCTGGAGTGCAATCAAGAATGATAGAGAAGAACTTTGCAGCCTGAACTTTCTTGATAATCATAGCTTTAATCTCATTAGCTAACAAAGCTATCAACTCATTTTGAATTGTGTTGCTGAGGTAATGGTAACGAGATTCACCTTCTTTAAATCTTCTAAGATGCTCTATCATCACAGGATCAAAATCAGCAAGCATCTCGATAAAACTTAAGAAATTCCCATTCCCATCTTCTCCAATCTTTCCATTGCTTCCACGAAATGCTAAATTTTGTTTAGCAAGAGTCTTTATCACAGAAATTATCCTCAACAACACCTTCCTCCAGTGAGTTCTCTCTTCATTCATTTTATCTTGAGCATATTTGTCAATGGTCTGATTCTTCTGCAATCTGAGTTCTAGTTCCACCCACTGATTCATGCATACAATATGTTCCCGACTAGATTCATGCTCTCTAAGGCTTCTCAAAATATTCTTCCAATTATTGAATCCTACAGATGCCAACTGACAGTTGTCACGCTGATTAAACAACTTACAACAAAAGCAGAAGACTTTATTCAATGACTTTGAATAAATTAGCCAACGTCGATCGTGCTTTTTTCCACCTCCTATATCTCTTGTGTAATAAAAATGTGAGAAGTGCCTTTTAACACCATTCTTTGGGAACTCAAAATCAATTGGTAGTCTTTTTGTCGGACCTTGGACAACCATAAAATCTCTCCATTCATTCCATCCTTTTTTTATGTTTTCCCAATTTCCAGGATCATACATATCCAAAACCCCGCAATGCTCCATGAAATCATCGCCTTTTTCACATTCGTTCTTATTCTCACTCTCCTTTTCATTCAAGTCTTCTTCATTCACTGCATCTTCTTTTTCACTCAAATCTTCCTCAGTCACAACATTCACATTCTCTGGCTGAACATTTGTTTCTTCTTTACGACATTCACCCATATTCTCATCCACTCCATCAAGCCCACCATTATTTTCTACAATATCATCAACAGATTCATTCTTTTTGAAATACCTAAATAGCGAACCTGCTAGAGACTTGTTTTCTTCTTCCTTCTTTTTTTTAATTCTCAGCTTATCTGCTCCAGACAATTGTCTCTTCATGTTACCCAGGGATATTTTTCTGGAATCGAAAAACAATGTTACGATAAGTCAGTAATCTTCTAAACAAAATATTCGTTAAGTCAAGCTGCATAAAAAAAGCAAAACAATCATAACATATGCATCGATTCAATGATTTGATAAAAGCAACAAAACAAAGCTGCATAAAAAAAGCAAAACAATCATAACATGTGCTTGACTTTGAGCACATCATATCTTTTATTTAGAATGAATTATAAATAGAATTTCAAACCTATAAACCTGTTATTCCAATTTAGGATTAGAGATCGTATTTTTTTTACTAAGTTTCAAATCATGTTTGGATTATTCTTAATCAGATAAAAGAATCAAAACTAATGTTAGATGAACACAATTATAATAAAGAGATTATTTACCAATTGGTAGTGTTCTTAATAGAGATAGACAAAAAAAACGATTATCTCCGATTAAGAAAAGTGAAAGAGATTAAGCGGCTGAGTATTACCCTAGATTTTTTATCAACTTCTAATTAGTTGTTATTTTTAATAACCTCAATTTAATCTTTTGAGTTTTGATCAAAAGTATGTTTCACGTTACATTATTTCTAATGGTGCTTTAATAAAATTATGGGCCTCTAACATTTTTTCAAAAAAATTGGGCCACAGGCCAAAGTCTCTTTGAGATTCACATAGCCACGGGCCTGGACTCGTACCTTATAGCTCCTTGGACTCGAAGGTTCCTTAGGAATCTCGAGAACAAGCTTGTTACGTCCTCAAGGTCTACTACACTCAGGGAAAACGCCTCCACGTTTGTCACGCACCTAAAATAATAATAACATTTTGCTCTTTCATTGTCTTCAAAGTCTTTTGTAGGTAAGGAAAGGGTAACAATATCATTAAATATAGATACAATTTCTTGTTTGTGAAAATTACAACCTTACCAAATCCGTGTGTAGTTTAATAGTCTTGAGAATTCTCTAGTTTAACTCTGCAAGGAGGGAAGTTTTGCGCACTAAATGCGGTACTACCAACAAAAGATTATGGATCGAAAAATTCAAACTTCTACGGTTTATAAACAACAAAATCCGCCGGACTCAAATGGTTGGTGTGTGCTTCGAGTTAATGGTGGGTATTCATATATTTGGTTTGAGTTTCCAAACAATAGATCCCTATAGTTAGGTTTGGTTCGTTTCGGTTTTTTAGAATTTTAGAAAATAGATCCCATTTAGGATCAAATTAACTAGTTTAATTAATATTGTAAATATATAATATATTTGATATATACATATATATATTTTTTTTTTTATGTATTTAGTTAAAAATTTTACTAGTTTTTAAAACAAATTTTGGTTAGTTTGGTTCAGTCGGTTTAAGATCATATAATTATGTTTTAAAACTTTGTTCATTTGACCCAATGGTTTGACCAATGGCTAATTAATACTTTTACATCTGGAGATCTGCAAGTTTACAGGAGATCTCTAGCGTTGTGTAGTTATAGCTGTTCGCTATGATTCCACGTATTTAAAGTAGAAGGTGTTCATCATGAGTATGAAACAGAATATGCCGTTTGTCGTGGATATAATAGGATCGAAGTAAATTATCCGTGGTACTTTCAATATATTCAAATTATTTTATAATTATGTTCAGGTTTAGATTCAAGAATTTTGGTTCGGATTCAGATTCCAGAATTTTAGTTCGGGTTTGAAAAAATTTGATCGGTTGGGAAATTCTGTCCACCTCTATTTCGAGTAGTAGAGTAATGATGGATTTATGAAAGAATATTAATAAAAAAGTCTTCATTGCCACACTAACAATACCTGTCAAATTCTAGCTTTCGAAATAGAGGGTTACAAGTTTTCTAGAGTTTGTTCATGAATTATACCGACAACAAAAGCCAATAGAGAAGACGGAGCCACGCCGTACAGTTTAGTTGGGAATATTCCGAGAATCGTAAAACATTTTTTCGAATTCTTTCCGAGAAAACAACAACAAGTGAGCTCACACCGAAACTTCCTTTCTCTATTCCACGTGTCATTAAATCATTCGTTAGCTGACATATTACCTATCCACTTTTTACACATGTCATCAATTTTCCTGTTTTACCCATGCATCTGCTTTTTGTTAACCTCTCGTCGAGGGTAAAATCGTACTTCTATGATTTCCCCCAAACGCGTTTACGACCTTGGTTTGGCGCGTGTACACACCAGTTCACCACACGCGCCGCTATCTTCGTCTCTATAATTCTGCATAGACCAAGAGGACCCAAACAACAACAAAAAAAAAATATATATCAAAAGTTGACATCTTCTTCTTCGCTTTACCAAATCGTATCCGAATTTTAGGGTTTCTGAGTATCGTTGAATTTTTATTGTTTTCTTCTTCCTGATACCTTCGAATCGCATCTCCGATACATATACTATTCTGGGCTTTTCTTATTCGTATCTGGGAATCTTTCGGTATTGGGTTCTTCTTCTTCTCCCGATTCGTCAGAAATCGCATCTATGAATCAGAATATTGAAGTATTATCACTGGATTCACTACCAGTGGGATTAAGATTCCGTCCAACGGACGAGGAGCTAGTCCGTTTCTATCTCCGCCGGAAAATCAACGGCCACGAAGAAGACGTCAAAGCCATCCGAGAGATCGATATCTGCAAATGGGAGCCTTGGGATTTACCTGGTACCTAACTTCTTCTTCACACTTGGGATTCAAAACTTTTTCTAAATAAGGGAAATCACAAACGTTGGACTCTAATGTACTAAATTGTTTAGGTTTTTAATTATATAGATTCACTCGCATTCAAATCTTTAGATTTTGATTAAGAGTTTGTGTTTTTCTTGTTCCTTGTAGATTTCTCTGTGATCAAAACAAAAGAAGACTCAGAGTGGCTCTTCTTCTGTCCGTTGGACCGCAAGTACCCCAACGGAAGTAGACAGAATCGGGCAACAATCGCAGGCTATTGGAAGGCGACCGGAAAAGACCGCAAGATAAAATCCGCTAAGAGCAACATTATTGGCGTCAAGAGAACTCTGGTTTTCCACTCTGGTCGAGCTCCTAAGGGAACGCGAACCAACTGGGTTATCCACGAGTATCGCGCCACCGAGAAGGAGCTTAGTGGCACTAATCCTGGCCAGGTAATAATAATAATGCACACATGTAGAGGTGTGTGTAGTGTAACCATTGAAATTCAAATTGGCTATGTAACTTAATCATGTGCTTGTGTTGATATATATATATGCAGAGTCCATTTGTCATATGCAAATTGTTCAAGAAGCAAGAGCTGAATTTAGCGGAAGAAGATTCAAAGTCGGATGAAGCTGAACCGGCAGTCTCGTCTCCAACCGTTGAAGCGTCTAAGTCTGAAGTATCTGTGGTCACTAAAACAGAAGACGTGAAGCGTTATGACATTGCGGAATCTTCTCTTGTAATCTCTGGTGATTCTCATAGTGACGCTTGCGATGAGGTTACAACTGCCGAGGTGAGGACATTGCACAACTTTATTAGATGATTGTGTTAGTGTTGGTTTGCAAGTTTTACGAATTTTTTTTTGATCTGCAGCTTGTAGATTTCGGTTGCTATCCAGAGTTGGAGTCCCTGGATTACAAGATGTTCTCCCCGTTACATTCGCAAGTCCAATCCGAGCTTGGATCCTCTTACAACGCTTTCCAGTCTAGCTCAAGTGTTTTTTCAGTGAACCACAACAACAGCTTCCAAATTCAGACTCATTACAGTAAAGATGAAGTAGATACATGTATATCCGACTTTCTTGATTCAATTCTTGTGAACTCAGAAGAGGTTCCAGATAAGTTTGTTTTGCAGTCTGGGTTCGACGGTGGAGTGCCAGATCAGGTTCTTAGACTATCCTCAACACTCAACACCATTTGTATGTCCATTAAGAATTATGGAAATCATAACTTACTTTTATTAATCTACCTGATTGCAGATTGCACCAGCGTATCAACAGAGCTCGGTAGGTCACATGAGCACTGATGTTTCAGAAACAGGTATCAAGCTTAAGACTCGGCAGGCACAACCCTCAGGCTGCACCTCTGACTATATAATTCATGGAAATGCCTCAAGAAGGTTGCGCCTGCAAAGTAACCTTAACGCTATTAACTTGAAGAATCCAGAGCTTCAAACTATCAAGAGAGAGGTGAGAATAAGAAGAAGCACATTCTCATGAATTACTTGATTTCTTGTTTTTTTTTTATGTTTCGTGGGGTATGGTTTCGCGTAGCAAATTGGAGTGGAACCGTGACATTTGTATGTTAACAAATTAATGCTACACAGGTCGAGGACAACAGGGTTCGAGAAACCATAAAGAAGGGATGTGGAAAGCTAATGAGATCAAAGAACAAGACCGGTTTCTTGTTTAAGAAGATATTGTCCGTGAACTGTTCATACGGAGGACTTGTTAGGGCGGCTGTAGTCGCGGTCCTGTTCTTGATGTCAGTCTGCAGTCTAACCGCAGATTACCGAGCTTCCGTGATGACCTGAAAACTGAAACCTTATCTTGTTGATCTTTTTAATTTGCACCTTAACGAGGGCCAGTTGGAGGGTACTTGTTTGTATACATGTATTATGGTGAGAGAGTTCAAGACTCTTGCTACTGCTTTGACTTTATTAGTGTTCTTACATACAATTAAGGTTTTGTTTAAACTCGTAGTTTTCATTATGACAATGAAATATCAAAGATTATAACTACTCTCATTCTTCTTGAGTTTTTAATCCTTCTTGAAAATCCTAATTGTTTGATGAGAACTACTGACTCCAATCTCTTCTCATGCTCCCCATACAAATGCTAAGATGATTCCAAGATCACAAAGAACAAATTTATTCCTGCGTTAGCCAAGTTTTTGTTTATGAATACATTGATACTCATACTTATACAGTAGAAACTCTATAAATTAATACTCGATAAATTCGTAAACTTGATAAATAGATAATTTTTTTCGGTCCGGCTCGGGGCAATGCAAAATATAACACAATTCGATTAGATTATAAGATAATAAATATTATGTAACCCCTATATAAATATATGGTCTCACTAATATCATAAATTAATATCTTGTATATAAAATTTTATACATACATAGCCTTAGCTTTACTTATATATGATTTTAGTGTTATTTGTTCTTTTCTTAAAATTAAAATTTCTTTATAACACAAATATTATTGGATGTAATAAACATAAAAGAAAACTAATTTATGAAAAATATAGTTTAATAAAAAATAAAAAAATTATTAATTTATAGAATTTATACTGTGTGTTCAACTCTCAATATAGTAACATGTCAGAAAAGTAGACTTGGGTAAATAAGAACCTAAAAGCAGGCCCGTGGCTATGTGAATCTCAAAGAGACTTTGGCCTGTGGCCCAATTTTTTTGAAAAAATGTTAGAGGCCCATAATTTTATTAAAGCACCATTAGAAATAATGTAACGTGAAACATACTTTTGATCAAAACTCAAAAGATTAAATTGAGGTTATTAAAAATAACAACTAATTAGAAGTTGATAAAAAATCTAGGGTAATACTCAGCCGCTTAATCTCTTTCACTTTTCTTAATCGGAGATAATCGTTTTTTTTGTCTATCTCTATTAAGAACACTACCAATTGGTAAATAATCTCTTTATTATAATTGTGTTCATCTAACATTAGTTTTGATTCTTTTATCTGATTAAGAATAATCCAAACATGATTTGAAACTTAGTAAAAAAAATACGATCTCTAATCCTAAATTGGAATAACAGGTTTATAGGTTTGAAATTCTATTTATAATTCATTCTAAATAAAAGATATGATGTGCTCAAAGTCAAGCACATGTTATGATTGTTTTGCTTTTTTTATGCAGCTTTGTTTTGTTGCTTTTATCAAATCATTGAATCGATGCATATGTTATGATTGTTTTGCTTTTTTTATGCAGCTTGACTTAACGAATATTTTGTTTAGAAGATTACTGACTTATCGTAACATTGTTTTTCGATTCCAGAAAAATATCCCTGGGTAACATGAAGAGACAATTGTCTGGAGCAGATAAGCTGAGAATTAAAAAAAAGAAGGAAGAAGAAAACAAGTCTCTAGCAGGTTCGCTATTTAGGTATTTCAAAAAGAATGAATCTGTTGATGATATTGTAGAAAATAATGGTGGGCTTGATGGAGTGGATGAGAATATGGGTGAATGTCGTAAAGAAGAAACAAATGTTCAGCCAGAGAATGTGAATGTTGTGACTGAGGAAGATTTGAGTGAAAAAGAAGATGCAGTGAATGAAGAAGACTTGAATGAAAAGGAGAGTGAGAATAAGAACGAATGTGAAAAAGGCGATGATTTCATGGAGCATTGCGGGGTTTTGGATATGTATGATCCTGGAAATTGGGAAAACATAAAAAAAGGATGGAATGAATGGAGAGATTTTATGGTTGTCCAAGGTCCGACAAAAAGACTACCAATTGATTTTGAGTTCCCAAAGAATGGTGTTAAAAGGCACTTCTCACATTTTTATTACACAAGAGATATAGGAGGTGGAAAAAAGCACGATCGACGTTGGCTAATTTATTCAAAGTCATTGAATAAAGTCTTCTGCTTTTGTTGTAAGTTGTTTAATCAGCGTGACAACTGTCAGTTGGCATCTGTAGGATTCAATAATTGGAAGAATATTTTGAGAAGCCTTAGAGAGCATGAATCTAGTCGGGAACATATTGTATGCATGAATCAGTGGGTGGAACTAGAACTCAGATTGCAGAAGAATCAGACCATTGACAAATATGCTCAAGATAAAATGAATGAAGAGAGAACTCACTGGAGGAAGGTGTTGTTGAGGATAATTTCTGTGATAAAGACTCTTGCTAAACAAAATTTAGCATTTCGTGGAAGCAATGGAAAGATTGGAGAAGATGGGAATGGGAATTTCTTAAGTTTTATCGAGATGCTTGCTGATTTTGATCCTGTGATGATAGAGCATCTTAGAAGATTTAAAGAAGGTGAATCTCGTTACCATTACCTCAGCAACACAATTCAAAATGAGTTGATAGCTTTGTTAGCTAATGAGATTAAAGCTATGATTATCAAGAAAGTTCAGGCTGCAAAGTTCTTCTCTATCATTCTTGATTGCACTCCAGATATTAGTCACCACGAACAAATGACTGTTGTAATTCGGTGTGTGGATGTTTCAACCACTTCAACTAAGATCGAAGAATTTTTCTTAACATTCTTGAAAGTTGATGATACATCTGGAGAAGGACTTTTTCGTGAACTTCAAGATGTGTTGGTTGCTTTTGACTTGCAAATTGATGATCTGAGAGGGCAAGGCTATGATAATGGCTCTAATATGAAGGGAAAGCATAAAGGAGTTCAGAAAAGATTACTTGAGATTAATCCAAGGGCGTTTTATACACCTTGTGGTTGTCATAGTCTTAATCTTGCACTTTGTGATATGGCGACCACTTCTTCAAAGGCGATCTCATTTTTTGGAATTATTCAGCGTATTTATTGTTTCTTTGCATCTTCAAATAAGCGGTGGAAAATATTTGAAGATAAGGTGGGAGGCATAACACTTAAGTCTTTATCAAATACTCGATGGGAGAGTCATGTTGAAAGTGTTAAAGCAATACGATTTCAAGCTCCTAAAATTATGGACGCTTTAGTTTACTTTGCTGAAAATAGTGATGACCCAAAAGAGCAGAGTGACGCTGAGTGCCTTGCAACAAGTGAAACACATGGAATTGGAAGCTTTGAGTTCTTGGTTTCAATGGTTATTTGGTATGATCTTCTTTCTGCTGTGAACATTGTCAGTAAGAGTTTACAATCGGAAGATATGAACATTGATGTTGCTATCTCTCAATTGAAGGGGTTGGTTTCTTACTTTCAAAAGTACAGAGATTCAGGTTTCGAAAAGGCCAAATTGGAAGCTATAGGCATTGCAGAGTCTATGGAGATTGAGGCTATATTCCCCAAAAAAGCAAAGCGGATCATTAGAAGAAAAAGACATCATGACGAGGAATGTAAGAAAGTTGAAGGAAGTGTGGTATTATCCCCAGAGGAGAGCTTTCGAGTTGATTACTTTATTCAGATTGTGGATCAAGCTCTCTACTCACTTGAAACGAGATTTGAGCAGTTTAAAAATTATGAAAAAATATTCGGCTTTTTGTTTGATTTGAGGAAGCTGCAGTCAGCGAGCGATGATAGTTTGATGGCATCTTGTACCAATCTGCAAGACTCTCTAACTCATGGGAAGCATTCAGATGTTGTTGCTAATGATCTGTTTTATGAGCTAAAAGTTCTACGAGAAGCTTTACCCAAAGAAACTAAGAAGCCTATTGAAGTGTTAGACTTTTTGAAACCGGTTGAGGATTGTTATCCAAACTCATGGATCGCTTATCGGATATTGTTGACGATTCCAGTTTCAGTTGCATCTGCTGAAAGAAGTTTTTCAAAGTTGAAGTTGATAAAATCTTATCTTCGCTCGAGTATGTCACAAGAGAGATTGAGTGACTTGGCTATCTTGTCTATCGAAAGGGAATTGGTTAAAGATGTTGTTTTTGAAAGTTTTGTTAGTGATTTTGTTGCAAAAAAGGGAAGAAAAGTATTATTTTAGAACTAGTAGTTTGTAGTTTTGTTTTAGACAAAAGGATTATTATTTATTTTATATAAATTATGGCAGATATTTTTAGTAATTAGTAGTCTTGCCTCTGGCCTTCTTTTCTCTAGCCACGCCTCTGCGTTTTAGAAGGCAGTACTGTGAGGAGGTCTCATTTATAAATGACCTCTCATCGTCTTCTTCAATCACTTTGTTCTCCAGTTATCTACTATCATATAGCTCCAATCAAAATTAGGGTCACAGTTTTGCTGCTTTGCTCATTAGGTCTCTCTCTCTCTCTCCCCCTTATTCTTCCTTTCTCTCTGTGTATTTTCTTTATATTCTGTAGTTGGATCTCGTAGCAGTTCATAATGCGCTTTATCTGCCGCGGTTAGGTTTCGCTGTTTGATTTTGTGCAATTTCTCTCATTCCGATTAGTTAAACTTTGTGTATTGTGGATCGATTTCGTTTCTAGGATACGGAATTTTCATGGTGTATGTGATTTTGAGCTTTTTGTTGTTCTCGTTTAAAAACAAAATTTGACAGAGAAGAGAAGATTGCATAAATTATCTCTGTGGAATTTCTAAATTTTATGTGATCTGGTAAATTAGAGATTCACATGCCGCCTAACCTTGTGATCTCATTCCATTGCGTTTAATTCTTGGATCACAATGGAGGTACTTGGAAATTCTCATGTGGTTGTTGGCTCTGCTAATGTTATTTACTTGTCTGCTATACTGGGTCCCAACGATGGACCGACCCCGTGTCACAAATGTGACTGGAAATGCGAGAATGAGAATGTTTGTGGGAATATGTACCGTTGCAAACTAACTGGTTTGAATCATGTCTGTGACAAGAACTGCAACCAACGGATCTTGTATGATAACCATAACTCTTTGTGCCGAGCTAGTGGCCGGATATTCCCACTCTCCTCGGCTGAGGAACAGGCGGTTAAAGGAGTCAGGAGGAAGTTTGATGATGAGAGTCAACCCTCTGAAACCTGCGTCAAGCGTCGTCGGTTTCATTCTTCTCCTTTCGAGAGGTCTTTTGCCAAGCTGGAGATGGAATGGAGATGAATTAGATCTATCCGAGAGGCGTTTCGTTATCTCACCTAGAATGACTTCTTTTATTTTTCATTTTGGGCAACTATGCATGCAATCAGAGACATTAATTATGTGCTCTTCCAGGGAGACTAGGTCTAGCTCCCTGTCTGAAGAAGCATTTTATCTTAGTAATGTTGAACTCTATGTACTACTTACTTAACGTAGGAGAGGCTTCATAATTCTCCTGCTCTTTTCTAGACGTTCTTGTTTTCATATTATTAGGTGAAGTAGAATAACACGCTTTGTTTCAGCCTTTGTTTATCTGTGTATCTTGTTTTTTTTTAGCCTCGATTGATTCCTGTAAGACTATTACGACCAGGATTTATTTCACATTGTTGACCAATGCATTGTATGTTTCGACCAGGTTCTTTAAGAAAAAAAATCGGTTTGGTTTATCATCCTGTAGAATATTCCTTTAACTCTCTCATGGAGACATGATTGTAATCTATACTTTGTTCAAGATCAAGTTTCTTCTTTTCCTTGATTGATGAGATCTAGAAGTCCTGAAATTCTTTTTTTCTGTTTGTGCAGGTTTCATAGTTTTGCCATGCAGGAGTGTTTAATTGCAATTACTTTCTATAGACAATTGCTTTGACTGTTATATTTCTCAGTGTTTGAGGAGTAAGTCTAACCATTGGAAGCTACGCGCTTGGTGTATTCTTTAGCAGTTCTGAACTCATGTTCCAGGGAGCAGAGGAAGGATGGTAGAGAAGAAAGATACTTAACAAGAAATACGTTGGCAAATAATATGGTAATTTTTTTTTTTTGAATGAATTTAAAATTTATTCAATCAAGCCTTTTTTACATTAGATGCGAATGTTTTCCGAGGATGAAATATTACAGCCAAACATTATTTGAAAATTTAAGAGTGGTGATGAAATCTTGTCGTAAGCCATCGTTCCATCACTTGCGTTCGAGTTGGAGCATCATTTTTGAAAGCTGAGTTGATTTTGTTGATGATGTTTTTTTCCACCATTTTGATTAGTAGTATTGATGACTTCTCTGCTTCCCCATGTCGACGTTGGTTTCGTTCTCTCCAAAGATGGTATATAGTTGTTTGAAAAACATACCGCAATAAGAACCGATCGGTCTTATTCCTAGATGACGTTATTAGGATGACAGCTGCGTCCCAATTGGAAGTGTATTCCGCCTGGAGTATCTGTAAAGACACATAACGCCATACCCTTGACGAGTACCTACATTCAAAGAACAAATGGTTACGCGTGTCCTCATGCCTGCAACATAGAACGCATTCAGCATTTGTATTCGGGCTCCATCCACGCATTCTATCGCAAGTGGTCAACCTATTATGGATGGCCAACCATGATAGAAATGAGTACTTTGGCGTTGCATCCTTGAACCAAATTCCCTTGTACCAAGGCGCGATCGCTTGTGAGTTCCGCATGATGTTCCACGTAGTTCTTGTGACAAAACGTGTCTTGTAAACATTCTCCGACATTTTCCAATATGATATATCCTCGCCCTCCTTGCGTAGAAGTTTTACTTGTTCAATGGCTTCCTCCATTGCGTTTAGATATTCTACCCGATGTCCTCTGCGACGATGATTGTCAAACACTTCTGACATTGTTGCATTTAGAGGGATTCCCATGTCGATAGTTCCCCACGGTCCCGCAACGTGATGCAGGCAACCCAAATCACACCAATTATCAAACCAAAACGATGTTCTTTCTCCACTAACAATCGCCACCTTGTGAAAGCACTTTGCTGCCTCTCTAGATTTTAAAATTTTCCTCCACATCCAAGAACCTTTTGTTGTTCTTTCTTTGATCGACCAAATTGATTCTTTCCCGATAAGCATATTGTTGATGTATTTCACCCAAAGAGAAGGCTGGTGTGATACAATACGCCAAACCAACTTAAGAACGCTTACTTTATTTACTTCCTTTAGCAATGGGAACCCCAACCCTCCTTCTTCCTTCGGCTTGCACACTTCCTTCCATGATACCTTCGCCTTCTTTCCGTTTAAATCTGGCCCAGACCATAAAAAAGCTGCACACAAACTCTCAATTTCGCGAATACAACCACCCGGTAAGCAGAAAGCGGATAGCCAAAAATTGATGATACTCCGAATAACCGCTTGTAGTAACTGCATCCTTCCTGCATATGATAAATACCAAGCAGTCCAAGAGGATAACTTACTTCGTATACGCTCAACTAGAGGATTGTAGTCCACTGTTGTCATACACTTTGTCAATAAGGGAATCCCAAGATATTGGACCGGAAGTGTACCCACAGAGAGTGGGAAACGTGAGATGATGTTTGACGATGCGTATCATGTATTCCCGCCAAGTACATTGTCGACTTTTCCATACTTATGTTCAGGCCTGACATCATCGCAAAATCCCCAAAAATGTTTAGAATTCCTTCTATCGATCTTTGGTTGCCCTCGACGAAGATCATTAGGTCATCGGCAAAGCACAAGTGCGTCATGCAAATGTTCTTACATTTGGGGTGATATCCAATTGTCTTGTCTTTAGCCGCTCTGTCGAGAAGGCATGAGAGCACATTCATACACATGACAAAAAGATAGGGGGAAAGAGCACATCCCTGACGTAGTCCACGCTTGCTTTGAAATAGACCTGCAAGCTCGCCATTTACTTTCACTGAGAATGACGGTGTCGTAATGCATAGTCTGATCCAGTGAATAAAATCCTCCGGAACACTTAAAGCCATCAGAATATTCAATACGAACTCCCATTGTACCGAATCAAAAGCTTTAGAAATGTCAATTTTCATAGCGCACCTTGGCGATATATTCTCCTTATGATAATCTTTGACCATTTCCGTAGCTAGTAGCACATTTTCCATCAACAACCGTTGTTTCACAAAAGCCGATTGGTTAAGATTGATAAAGTGTGGAAGTATGTGCTTAAACCGATTTGCAATGATCTTCGATATAACCTTATAAAGCAGATTGCAGCACGAAATGGGGCGGTGGTTTTTCATTTCCCGAGCTTCATCTGTCTTTGGTACCAAAGCCAGTATTGTTGCATTTAACCCTTTCGGTAGAAAACCCTTAATGAAGAAAGATTGTACCGCAGCGACAACATCATCCCCAACTATACTCCAAGCCGATTTAAAGAACTCACTTGTGTAACCATCCGGTCCCGGTGACTTGTTTGAAGGCATTGAGAAGACTACCTGTTTAATTTCCTCCTTGGTGACCTCCTTGATCAGTATATTGCAATCCTGCTCTGAGCATCTAAACCGCACTAACTCCCTGATATTTGCAGTCGACATAACCTCAAGGTTTTCAGGTTCCGTGGTGTAGAATTTTTCAAAAAACCTAACCGCTTCTGCCATTATCTCCTCTTGGCTTGTTACTACTTCACCATTTGGACCAATAACCTCATGGATTGTGTTTGTCTTACGCCTAGCCTCAGCCGAACGTATGAAATAAGCGTTGTTTCTATCTCCAACCGCAAGCCAATGAAGCTTAGCTCTTTGTTGCAAATATTTTTCATCCAGATCGGCCAACTGTTGCCAAGTAGCGTAAGAGTTGTGTTCCGCCTCAATTGTTATTACCGAGGGATTTAATAGCGTTTCTTGCTGCTTACTACAAAGATCCTCAAAAGCTTCCTTTGTACGCCGAGAAAGGTCACATAACTTGTCTCTACTCAAACCACGCAAACCCGGCTTCAAAGCTTTTAGTATCTTCCCCAATCTAAAAAGCGCAGATGTTGACACAAATAAGGGAGTTGTATTCCCCCAATTCTCACCAACAGTCGTTAGAAACTCCGGTAAAGTAGTGAGAACATTTGAGAATTTAAAAGGTTTCTTGACCTGGCTTATTTCTGCCTCCAAAGAAAGCCGGACTCTTGTGTGATCCGAGCAACCCCCTGCTTCGAACACACTGTAAGAATCTGGGAAAGCATTATTCCATGAGCTGTTAACTAGGACTCGATCCAGTTTTTTACATATTAGCCCCTCATCTCTCTTGTTGCACCATGTGAAGAGAGGGCCGTGATAGGCTAGGTCTATAAGGGAGCTGTAACGGATTACCTCCTGAAAGTCCCTCATTCCCAATCTGTTTTGTGGGTGATCAACATAATTTGAATGCTCTGTAACTTCCAAGATTTCATTGAAGTCTCCACAAATCATCCACGGTTTATTTCTAAACAGTGGTGAATCATGATGATGTCGGATATCAGCCCACAATAATCTCCTTTCTTCCATTGAGTTTGATGCGTAAACAAACGAACAGAAGAATTCCTCCACTCTCCCTGGTAGTAGGACAGAGCATGTAATCATTTGCCCACTTTTAAACATGGGAGTGAGTCTTGCACTTGCCTTCCAGAGGACCCAAATACGCCCCAGGCTGTGGTGCTCGTAGTTAGACATAATCGACCAATGCTGAAATACTTTAGATATAATACGGTTCGCTTGAGTTTCTTTCACTCTAGTTTCCAGAATGCACCCAAAGTGAAAGGAATCCGAGTTTACCCAATTTCGAATGATGGAATGTTTTGATAATTTGTTGAGTCCGCGCACATTCCAAAAGAACCCCGTCATCTAGTGTTTTTGGGGTGAACCGTTTCCCCCAGCAGCTTGGGTTCTCGATCCTTGAATTATTTTATGAGAAGATTTGGAAATTCTCGGCAAACATGGTCTACTACCACTCTCATCGCTTACTATTTTCTTTCGTGCCTTTCTCCTCTTTTGAGTCGAACTATCCACCAGAGGTCGTTGCTCATCAGAGATTTCTGTTTCTTCCCTTTCAATGTTTTCCATGACTTCCTGATTTTCGCCTTCTACTTCATCCTTTGTCTCATCCTGCTTTGCGAGGACTGAGAATTTGGATGCCGATGAGAGAGTGCCATTTTGGTCCCCCATTTCGATAGGTTGCCTCCCCTGTTTCGTTGGCGAGACTTTGTGCCACTCGCCTTCTTTTGTAGTGACTGTAGACGCTTCTCCAGGCGGTATAGTTAGAGGACCGGCCTCGCACCGCTCTGTTTCGCAGTGTTCTATCTCTACTTCCTTATTGGCGTTTTGTTTCACTTCCATAACAACCGGATGTGCATCCTGTGTGAACGAAATTTCCTCTGTTTCAATTGTTTCACCTTGTTCCTTTGCTTTTCCATCCTTATTGTCAAGGGTTTTACCGGCCACTTTTCCTTTGTCTTGCATCCGCTTTTCACCAGCTAGACAAGCTTCCATTTTATGTCCCCAGTTGGAGCACGTCTTGCATCTTTTAGGAAGCCATGGATAATTGAATTCCACAGTCGAATCAACACCCTTTGCTGATTTAAACCTGAAAGACTTTGGTAAATCCTTTGACAAATCCACAAGTACCGAGACTTTTGCTTCTTCGAAACTTTTGCATGTTTCGGTATCGGGATGAAGCTTTGTTGGCTTGCCTACCGCACTAGCCAAAAACCCCAGCCTTTTCCAAGAGAACATCTTATGAGGGACGTTTTTCATTACCACCAAAAGTGGAACCGAGTTCATTGTTGGTTGTGCCTCTTCAACAATTGGCGACCACTTGGAAATATACATCGGAACTCTGGCGATATTCCACATGTGGCGGTGAAGGACTCTTGATCGTGTCGCACGATCTCGGATACGAAACTTGATAGTGAAATCATTGACCACAAACGTATCGATTTGGGCCGTTTTGTCTCCAAGTGGCCAGATCTTGTTGATGATAACATGAACCTTGCCGACGTGAGGAGCTTTGGAGAGAAACTTCTCGACTAGAAAATCCTCCCACAGAGGAGGTGAGTCTTCAATAATGTCATCTGGGATTTCCACTACCGGAGCTCCCTCTGTTTCTGAAAAGTTGAGGTTATGATGTCGAAGTGAGTTGTTATTTTGCACGATTGAAGACCATGAAGACTTCAACTGCAGGGACGTAGTCAAAGCCGAAGGTGGCAGCTGCTGTGCTTGAGTAACTGCCGATGGAGGAGCCGCTTCCGGAGTCACGTCCTCGTTCTCCGGTGACGACATAGTTGGTGTACGGTTCTTTCAGTCGCAGAAATGCGACAAGGTTGCTGAAAAGTCTTCAGAAAAAGTCACCTTCACTGTAGCAATAATTCGTACTTTTAGTCGCCCTTTTCCACTCACCTAATCACTTTACTTTAACGTTTTCATCATAATATGGTAATTTTGCATGAGATAAGCTGTGACGAATGTCAAATTCTTTGTCCTAATTTGTTTATATGCTGCAAGTTATAGCTTCTGTATCACCCTTTTCATTCTCTCTTAATGTATACGAGGATCTGGTACTTTTTTGATTTTTTCCAACATCTCTGACTACGTACAATCTACCTCAAACTTAATTTTGTTGATGAAGGCAACAAGTATTTGACATCTTGCATCAATGGAAGTAGTGATGAGGTCGAGGGTGAGTACAAGATGAATTTAGTGATGAGGAATGGGGACGAGGACGAGTACGAGGAATAGGATGATCCTGGTGTACGTATTAACATATACGTATAACTAGTGTGGTTCTTCACTTATTATTGTTTAAGAAGGTTTTTCCTTTGGTTGTGAATTATGTTTTCTTAGTAAAATCATTGTGAAGACCTCAAATGATCTTGGTACTTATCAGTATATACGTACAACTACTGGTTCTTTACTTATCATGTTTAAGAAGGCATTTTCCTCTACAATTTGAATTATGTTTTCTTAATAAAATCATTGTGAAGACATCAAAATCTTGTTTTTGGTTACAAATTGATCTTTGAGATCGAGCTGTGTAAAATAGGCAAAAGGTCCAGACAATTTGAATTATATATATGACTAGTGGTTTCCATTGATAGTCTGATAAAATAGTGATACCATATTATATGATATGACCATGCTATAGTGTATAACTTCATGCAATAGTGAGAAGAGAAAGGTGAAAGAAATATACAGTACATGTGATGGTTGATATGAGTGCTAGATCTCCTGGAATCTCCAAGAATTCTGTCCAAACAGTTGGCAAAGTACCAATAGCTGACTCCGTCCCCTGCTATAAGGTACAGAACGGAAACATTTCTCCCTTTTTTTGAGCTAATGACTATAAATGTTTATTATTCAATTTAGAGCAAAATAAAAGAAATAAACCTTTGATTTGGTATGTCGTATTCTTAGGAACCTCTCTAGCTAGAACCTCGAAGGGTAGAATCATAGATAGTTATAGGTTTTCCCTTAAGAGTCCAATATCTTAACCTAAAAGTTCAGCTTTTGTTGTTCAAATCCAGCGTATAAATCGGTCTCTGTCCCTTTCACTTTGTTATATGAATTAAGTTGCTTTCCTCAACTTGGGAAAAACTGAGCATATTCTGATTGATCTTTGGTATTTTCTTTATCAAATCCCAATTAAGTGTTGTTCTTCTGTAATTAATCCAGGTTAAAATAAACCGAACAGCCGAATCTCGGATCCATCAAGTCCGAATCATACTCATAATCAAAATGGCAAGGTGTCGGCTATCTGACTAGTGTTGCAGAGTGATGTAAGCTACTGAGAAAACTTCACATTGATGGTTGGCGGTTTAGGAGAATCAGTGATGAAGATCTGATGGCTATAGCTAAACACTGCTTGAATCTGCAAGAACTTGTACTTATTGGTGTTAATGCAGCCCATAAGAGCTTGTCTGGCATTGCTTAGGGAAACTCGAACGGTTAGCTATCTGTGGGAGTGGTACAATTGGAGATACCGAGATTGGGTGCATTGTGTGGCGTTGAGGAAATTCTGAATCAAGGAATGTCTTATTTCACGTCGGGATCAAGGCGCTCGCATTAGGCTGTCCGAAACTGGGGAAACTGAAGATGAAGAAATGTAGAGAGGTCACAGGTGAAGTTAGGGAGTGGCTGCGATGAACGGAGGAGGGCATTGGTGGTGAGTATGGATGGTGATGAAACCAAAGACGTGGTCATAAACTCATGGTATAAATGAGGATGATCGAAGAGGTCTTGAGACGGTGGTTGAGGAGCCACCACCGGTGGCTGGTGGTGCTGCGGAGGTAGGGTTACTTGACAGGAAAGAACTTGGTGGCTTCCACATTCCGTAGATGGTCTCAAAGTGACAAGTAAACAATTTCATTTTGACAATACTATTACAGTATTACATATCAGTTTTACCCCTTTATAAATATTTGGCAAATGCTTGCTACATTACAATAACTTAATCGTTCATCGAATCGCTGAGGCTACTAAATCAAAATAGAATTAGCATCGAGTGGGGACCTAGCTTGTAGTTTGCAAAACGGCAAGAAACGGAGTTGGGTGGCTTCGTCTTCCCATTCAAGCTTTTTGATCCATTCTTCCTCTTTGTATTCTATGATTAGTTCTTGAACACTTACGACACTTTTAGAATCCAATGGAAGCTTCCTCAGCTCCGGAGAATATGCAATCCAGATTTTGTTTAAACATGGAAACAATAGAGGACTGCGGTAGATGCTCTTCAACAGAGGTAAATGATTTAAGGTGAGGCATCTTAATTTTTGAAACGGAATCACGATCTTACCAGCGTGTCCTCTTGTAACACTTGCAGCTTTTTCTTCGTTTATTACTTCTTCCAACTGTTTTGACCGTTCCACTTTAAGATCAACAAGGTTTGGAGCAAACACCAGCCATGTCAAATCTTTTAGATGCTTGCAGTCATTTATATAGATCTTGGATAGGTTTGGGAAGCATGGAGTTGTGGGACGATTGTTCAGTGATGAAATTATCCCCTCTATCTTTATCTCCCACATTCCGCAACTCCATATGCTGAGGCTACGGAGACCACAAATCATTGGCAAGGTCAATACTTTCACCGATTCTTCAAAGTATCGGAAACATACCTTCTGAATACAATTTGCCAACATGGAGCATAAGAAGTGCTCCCAAACCATCCTTGAACTGATATCAATGGTTAAAACTTCTAGGTATTCCAGAAGTTACAGCTCTTTCAGTAAGCTCATATCTAGCCTCATTATGGATCTTCCAAGTCCCAGTGTCCTCAAACTCGACAGATTCGATATCCCAGAAATGCGCTCAAGCCACATTGTGTCTTCCAAATTCAAATAAATTAGCTTTTTAAAATCTTGTAAACCAACTTGCAATTGCTTCACGCCTGTAGGTGACATATCAAGATAGCGCAAGGAGATCAACGTTGATATCTACTTCGGCAACTCAGAAAGAGTTCGATTCCCTGATAGATCCAAGACAACTAATGTTGGAATATAATTGAAGAATTCATCCGAAATATGTACCAATGAATCGTTTCGCTGAAGGAATAAAGTTGTAAGTTCAGGGCATTCGGGGCTGCCACTTATCTTTTTAATATTGTTATGCATCAACGACATCTTTCTCACAGCTCTCCAATTCTTGACTTTTGGTACTTTGCGTAACCCAACACCGGCTAGCACAATACATATTTCTTTATGCTTCCCAAGATCAGATGATATCCATAGAGCCATTTCATGAACCACATCATGCATACTCACATATGATTCATTCTCCTTTACTCCTTCCAACAATAAACATGCACGGACAAGGGTACCAAGTATCTCGTAAACCTGGTTAACTGCGCTTTCTCTACCTTCACTTTCATCAATGAATCTGATGTGATCATGGAGCAGCAAGAACCTGAGGATCCGCATGAAGCCGAGGAGGACATGGATAATGGAGCTAAGGAGCAGCTTGTACCCGAGGAAGCAAAGGATCCCTTACATGTTTCCCATGGTCCAATGACAAGATCAAAGACGAAACGCCTTAACCAAGCTATTAGCACGCTCCTACGTCAAGAAAAAGGCAACCTTAAACTCGATACTTGTCCAACTACTCTGGTTGTGATTCAAGTCGTTTAAGGGTTGACAATGGGAGGTGTGTGGCTTGTACTCTTTTTTTCCTTGGTCTGGTTTTTACCATTGGGTTTTCTAGACAAAGTTTTTAATGAGGCAAGTTCACATACTTATACATTTGCCCCATTGTTAACAATGTCATTGAAAAAGAAGAAATCACGAGTTTATCTTCTTATCTTTGGGTCTGATTTCTTAAAAATAATCAGTCCTTCTTCATTTAATTGGTCAACACGTTTTATGCATTTAATTCAAGTTATGGATGTGAAGAGAAGTCTTGACCTGTTTTCCAAGGCTTTCTCTTCTATTTAAACTCTAATTTTCGTTCTAATAAGGGCATCAAACATTTTCTTATCAAAATCTCTTTCTGAATTTCGTTTGATCATCTCTTGAAAACTGTTTCAGTGAATCCAAATAGAAATCAAGTTTCGATAGTCTAAGTGTCTCTCACAACACTTAGAAGTATCATTCGCTTCATACCAGATCCAATTGTTTATCATTTCATTCATCATCACGTTCAGAAGTTCATAATTTCGCAATCATCATCATCCGCATCCATTCAACCTCACAAAGTGATCAAAGGACAAACAGATTCTACCCAGAATCATATTAAGTGGTATCAGAGCCACTTTGTGAAGGTTGTATCATTCCTTTCATATTCTGATAAGTTTTCACATCATTCTGTTAATCGTTTTATGATCGATCTTTCATTGTTTCTTATAACCGTTGATGAAATCGTGTAGATCGGAATCTAAACTATGAGAAATTGTATTAGATCGTGTGATTAGGAGAAAAACTGTTCAACTTCTTTGTGATCTATTGTTAACTAACAGTTATAAAACGTAAAATGGTTTTTGAATATCTGGTCAATGTTTTCAATCATTTTAGGCTCGATGTTTCATCATTTCTGGTAATTATTGATTAAATCGTACAGATCGGAGTCTGAACTGTGAGAAATTGTATTAGATCGCATGTTTTGGAGAAATACGGTTAAACTTTTCAAATCCTCAAAACGGTTTCTCTTGCTTGGTCTTTACGTTTTGTCGAACGTGTTACTTGTGAAGTTTCTGGAATTATTTCAGGAACCATGGTGAGTCCAGGTGAAGAAGAAACAAGCAACGGTCCGAACAAACTACTCATAGAAGCGATAACAGCTCAAATGACAAAGTTGATGGATGAACGTTTTGAAGCTTTTGCTCTCAAAACGAATTCAGAGCCAAATCAAGCGAATCGAAGGGAAAACATTAGTAATCCGTCTGATCAAGAGGCTGCACGTAGTTACTACAATCAATCCTCTTCTCACAGTAGCCATAGGAGACCAAGACGTAACAGAGAAGAAAGACATCTTCAAAGGGACAATCTGGCCGGTTTGAAGTTAAAGATTCTTCCATTTCATGGAACGAATGATCCAGTTGTGTATCTAGATTGGGAAAAGAAGATCGAATTAGTGTTCAACTACCAAGAATACACAGAAGCGAATAGAGTGAAAGTGGCAGCAACAAAATTCTATGATTACGCACTATCATGGTGGGATCAACTTGTTACGGCTAGAAGAAGGATTGGAGATAATCCTATTGATACTTGGAGTCAAATGAAGATTTTAATGAGGAAACAATTTGTACCAAGCCATTATCATAGAGAGCTTCATCACAGATTGAAGAACTTGGTACAAGGAAACAGAACCGTAGAGGAATATTACAAAGAGTTGGAAACTCTCATGCTACGGGCTGATATAAGAGAAGATAAGGAGGCTACTTTGTCAAGGTTTCTAGGAGGACTTAACAGAGCTATTCAGGATCAGTTGGAGGTTCAACAATATGAGGAACTAGAAGAGCTATTGCACAAGGCTGTTATGTTCGAAAAACAACTTAAAAGGAAGGGTTCTAAGACTAGTTTCATTCCAGGAAGGTCTAGTTATCAACGAGAGGACAAGACTGGATTTCAGAAGGAGTATAAGCCTTTTACTAAGCCTAAAGTGGAAATTCAAGATACTAAAGGAAAGGGTAAAGAGGTTTTTCGAGCTAGAGATCTTAAGTGTTACAAATGTCATGGTTTGGGACATTAAGCTAGTGAGTGTTCCAACAAAAGAGTTATGGTGCTTAGGGATAATGGGGAGATTGAATCCAAAAATGAGCAGCCGGATGAAAGTTCGTTTTCAGAGGATTATGAAGCCGCACCATCTGGAAATCTACTAGTCACCATGAGGAATTTAAGTGTTATGAGCAAATCAGAAGAACAAGAGCAAAGGGAGAAACTTTTTCACTCTAGATGCATAGTTAAGGATAAACTATGTAGTCTGATCATTGGTGGAGGAAGTTGCACTAATGTTGCAAGTGAAACTATGGTCAAGAAGCTTGGACTTGAGGAATTAAAGCATCCAAGACCATACAAGCTACAATGGTTAGATGATAGTAAAGAGATGGCGGTGAAAACTCAAGTTAAGGTTCCTTTATCTATTGGAAAGTATGAGGACGAAATCCTATATGATGTGTTGCCTATGGAAGCTAGTCACATTCTGTTGGGAAGACCATGGCAATCAGATAGGAGAGTTACTCACAATGGGTTCACCAATCGCCATTCTTTTGAATTCAAAGGGAGGAAAACCGTTCTGATTCCAATGGCTCCTCATGAAGTATATCAAGATCAGTTGAGCATGAAAAAGAAAGCGGTTGAAGCATCTAAACCATCCAATCTCATGATCAACGAGAGTAAGAAAAAGGGAAGTAAGTTACAAAAGTCTAGCTTATTCTTTGTGTTTAAAGAAACTCTTACTTGTACAACTAACCATGTACCGGCCTTGCCGAGTAAGATTGAGTTTCTTTTACAGGATTTCAAAGATGTATTTCCAGAGGACAATCCGGAGGGACTACCACCTATTAGAAGCATTGAACATCAGATTGATTTCATGCCTGGAGCTGCTTTACCAAACAGACCAGCATATAGGACCAATCCTACGGAGACAAAGAAGTTAGAAAAGCAAGTTAACGAGCTCATGGAGAAAGGACACATCCGTGAAAGCATGAGTCCATGTGTCGTACCTGTTTTGCTAGTGCCTAAGAAGGATGGTAGTTGGAGAATGTGTGTTGATTGTTGAGCCATCAACAACATAATAGTGAAGTATCGCCACCATATACCTAGATTAGATGATATGCTTGATGAATTGCATGGTTCTAGCATATTTTCTAAGGTTGATTTAAAAAGTGGATATCATCAAATTAGGATGAAGGAGGGTGACGAATGGAAAATTGCATTTAAAACTAAACATGGGTTATATGAATGGTTAGTAATGCCATTTGGATTAACAAATGCACCTAGTACATTCATGAGGCTAATGAATCATGTTCTTAGAGCTTATATAGGAAAATTTGTTGTAGTATACTTTGATGACATTCTGATCTACAGCAAGAATTTAGAAGAGCATGTTAACCACCTTAGGTTGATTCTAGAAGTACTTAGAAAGGAAGAGCTCTATGCTAATTTTAAGAAATGCACTTTTTGTACGGATAACTTTGTGTTTCTAGGTTTTGTAGTAAGTGCAGGTGGAATCAAGGTGGATGAGGAGAAGATAAAGGCGATCAAAGACTGGCCAAGTCCAAAATCAGTAAGTGAAGTAAGGAGTTTTCACGGACTTGCTGGTTTCTATAGACGCTTTGTCAAGGATTTTAGCACCTTGGCTGCTCCACTCACTGAGATTATCAAAAAGGACATGGGATTTAAATGGGAACAAGCACAGGCAGTCCACGATTGACATATCATGCTAGTTTAGCTTGATTAGTGATTGGTAATTAATTTCGTTTTTTAAAAGTTTTACCATTAACCATCAATTACATAGCAGCCATCATTCGTAAAGTGAATTTAATTTATTCTACAACTATGACAATATATATGAATTTAATTTATAGAATGAAGACTAATAATGTATTTAGCAGTTGTATATTTTTTTATATAATTAATTACAAAAGTGTGTTGTTTTTCCGAAAAATAAAGGCAGACAGAAAGTGTGCTAATGATATGAAAACTATTGAGAAAAAGTGAAAAGCGCAAAAGAGAGCACCATACTTTCTTTCTTTCTTTTTGTTGGAAGAAGAATAAAAGTGCAAAGAAACTAAAGCCCATTTTCACATTTCCATTGAGCGGTGGAAATTTAATACAAACCTAGAATTGTAAGATAGTTTCTATAGAATAATGAAATGAAAAAGTGAAAATTCAAGTATCTGCATTTTCGGTTAATGAAATTCTGTTGATTAACATGGGAATCTAGACCATGTAGATAGGAACTATTTAATCTTGGTATTCAGAAGTTGATTGTGATGTAGAGATTCTACTTCTTATCAAAACATTTGTTAAAGATTCCAACTCAAATTTACTACTCATATACAAACAAAATTAATGGTAACTTTCTATGAGCTTTTCTCATGTGGCGAAACTTATTCTCAAATTTCAATCTGCATGATCTTGTTACAACATCTTTTTTTTTGAGAAAGATTGTTACAACATCTTTTTTTTTTTGAGAATTTTTTTTTTTTTGAGAAAAACACAACAACTCAAGCAATATCACATATCACAAGGTTGCAAAACCAAATTTGGATCTAGTTTTTCTTTCTCAAAAAGACTAAAATTTAGGGGGGGAATAAACAAAAATTTAATATATTTAAATGGACCGGGCCACCAAATTTTAGGATCGGATTTAGATTAAAACGACACTTTTTTACATTAAAGTAATCATAAATTCAGAACAAACGGAGAAGAATCAACGGAGAAAATTAATATATTATGTCGCCAATTTTGGGGATTCATTTGTGTATCTAGACGATACAACCAGTTACTGCATCTAAATCCAGTATATGGATACTGCATCCAAATTCAGTATCCACTCATATAACATTTAAATTCTACATATACAATCTTGTTAGTCACTATTTAAAGATTTTGCATTTAGATTCTTCATCCGGCTGATGTTGTTCGTCACTATTTTTGGTCTTCCATTTTACATTTCGCATGATGCATTCAATAACAAAGTCGCCAATTTTTTATAACCAAACTAATTAAACCCTGGATCAGTCATTAACAACATACTTATATACTATTATAATAATGTTCAAGTTGCTGCTTATTTATAAAAAGGTTATAGCTTTCGCTTTATTCAAAATTCCTCACCACATTGGAGAAAGGATCATCATCACTCTGCCGATTTCCCTGAGAACGCATACAGATCTGTAAAAAAAAAAACCAAAAACAAAAAATTTAGTACAAAAATAGAAACAAACACATAAAAAAAGCAAAATCCAGTATCAAATCATCTCGCATTTACCTCATAATCATTCCTCCTCTATCTATGTGATGATTCCTTTGGCCTTGAGTTCCTCATACTTGTTCTTTGTAAACACCCTTAGCTCTTGGACTTCTCTTTCCATCTGAATGATTGAGTAACCCAGAGCCGGAAATGTCGATAACAGCAACAGATTCCACACACCGATCTTCTCCATCGAACGCTTCACGAGTCCTCCAATCGCACTCGCCATGATCTCGAACTGTGATTGGAAAAACAACGAAAAGCAAATAAACCCTTCCCAAATCTAAAACCCTAAATCTGATTAATATAATAAAGTAGCGAAAGAGAAGAAGAGATCATAGATATTTTTCAAGTTTTAATTAAAGCCCATTATGACGAGGCTCTTAAGGCCCTTTAGCGATCGTTTTTACACGTGGTATTAATTGGGGGGAGGGACCCATAGTATCTTATTTTGACCAATCTCGATTAAACAAAAACCATCCTCTTTGATTCCCCACCAAAAGCAAGATTTTAATCGATAAGATCCGTAATGCCATGTCAGCTTCAACCGAATCCATCAAAGTCATCGTGTCCGTCAAATCTGCCACGTCATTTAATCGCACGGTTTATAGTAGATCTCCAAACCACAGCCACAAAAACAAACATGCAAAATCTCCATACAAAAGTCACCATTGTATCTCTTACCCATTCTCTCTTCTTACTCAGCTTTCAAGTGTATTCTCTAAGAACAGGGTTTTCGGGTCGGATCCAGTCAAGTAGACAATGGCGACGGTCACAACGCAAGCCCCTGCCGTGGTTTTCCGACCATGTGCATCGAGGACGAGGTTCCTTACTGGTTCTTACGGTCGATTGAACCGGAATTTATCTGCTAAACCGATCGTCTCGTCCACCAATACGGCGTCGTTCAAAATCGAAGCCAAGAAAGGAGAGTGGTTACCCGGTTTAGCATCGCCGGGTTACCTCACCGGCAGGTAATAATATATATATACTCATAGTCTCATACACATGTACATTACATAACTATACGAAAAATAAATGTATTCCACAAATATTAGACCAACCAAAATCTTGCATTTTAACGTAGCGACTATAATGACATGATCAAGAATACCATAGTTTCTATCCGTTTTGTTAGACATTATACGAAATTAGACCAAGTTGAAGCGGATTCCGGTTAAGTTTATTATAAATTGTATGGTTTGGTTTTGGAACAGTCTTGCTGGTGACAATGGTTTTGATCCTCTGGCTCTAGCAGAGGATCCTGAGAACTTGAAATGGTTCGTTCAGGCAGAGCTTGTTAATGGCCGGTGGGCTATGCTCGGTGTTGCCGGAATGCTTTTGCCGGAAGTCTTCACCAAGATTGGTAAGAATTAATATCCCACAAAATTTGTTTTTAGAGCATTTCAGTTTCAAAGAACTTATAACAAGGTGATTAATGTGATAGGGATCATAAATGCTCCAGAATGGTATGATGCCGGAAAAGAGCAATACTTTGCGTCGTCATCGACATTGTTCGTTATCGAATTCATACTTTTCCATTACGTTGAGATCAGAAGGTGGCAAGACATCAAGAATCCAGGAAGTGTGAATCAAGATCCAATCTTTAAGCAATATAGCTTACCTCCCAATGAAGTCGGTTATCCTGGAGGAATCTTTAACCCGCTTAACTTCACTCCAACACTCGAGGCTAAGGAGAAGGAGCTCGCAAACGGTAATTAAAGATTAATCAATAGTACATTACATTACAAATCTTTTAACTTCTTAAGCAAGAAACCTAATTAGAAAAGTTTGGCTTTTTAGCAGGGAGGTTGGCGATGCTTGCGTTTTTAGGGTTTGTGGTTCAACACAATGTGACTGGAAAAGGACCATTTGAGAACTTGTTGCAACACTTGTCTGATCCGTGGCACAACACTATTGTCCAAACCTTGAATTAGCTGCTAAAACTTCTAAGAAGAGGGTTTATGAATGTTACGTCTACATTCCTTAGTTTCTGAACAAGAATCGAATCAGAGACCTTTGTAGCTCTAAATCAAATCAATCAAGAGGGTGTTTTTTCATGTTGTACTGACTTTATATACCAAATGAGAAAAGGATGATCATAGGAAAACATAATGAGAAGCTGAAATTACATTTTAATGGAATAATGTGAAACCCTAATCAATTAAATCTCACCATCCCAAAGTTGTTGGATGGATTTGTAAGGGCTTGTGGTTTGATTAACAAGGAACTCTCCTCTCATGATCTTCCATTCCTCCAATTGGTCAATAAATGACAAGTCTTGATCATCCAGTTTAATCTCCAAAGCTCGCTTGTTCTCTCTCATTCTTGCTCCATTGAAACTCTTCACTATCACACTTGCTCCTTTTGACATTCCCCACCTTAGAGCCACCTTCATTTATAGATATAAATCATTTTATTGGTTATATTATAATTAAACTAATTAAGTCCCTTAATTAGCAAAAGATGAAAGAACCTAATTCTGAGGTTACCTGAGCAGGAGTGGCATTATGCTTGAGAGCAATGGATTTGATGACAGGATGTTCAATCACAGCCGTTGATCCCCAGCAATTCCCTGGCCCACCAAGTGGTGAATATCCACTTACATGGATATTGTTCTCTTCACAAACTTTCCTTAGCTTGCTTTGTCTCCACAATGGATGCATCTCCACCTATATATAGATATACAAACCCTTTAGTTTCTTAAAACCTCTCCATTAATAAATCTTGGTAGTATAATGTTGAATCCAAACCTGGTTAACCGAAGGAGAGATAGAAGCGAAATCGAGGAGATCGAAGATCTTCTTAGAAGAGAAGTTGCTAACACCAATAGATTTACACAAACCCATTTCCAAGCATCTCTCCATGCCTTGCCAAGTTTCCTCAATCCCCAAATCTTTCTCAAACTCTTCTTCCTTTGGGACAGGCTCACTCACTCCTGGCTTAAGCTTTATTGGCCAATGCACCAAGTAACCATCAAGATACTCTAGTCCCATTGTCCTAAAAGTCATAAACAATTTGATCATGAGATTGAGATCTCTCGATATCGTAGGTGACTGTTTGTGTTTGTAGAGAGATCTAGATGCTTACTTGAGGGTTTGTCTGAGGGCAGAGACAGGATCATGGTGATCACTAGACCATAACTTTGAAGTGACATATATATCTTCTCTTTGAACAGTTCCATAGGAGATAGCTTGTCCCAATGCAGTTCCTAGAGCTTCTTCTGATCCATATATCTTTGCTGTGTCAAAATGTCTATACCCTATCTGCCTCCATTCCAATAAGTAAATTCTTATGAGATGTCGAAAGTTTTAAGATTGATTAAGTAGAAAGATTTTATATTTTTCTTACAATCGTAAAGAATTTGTAAACGAATTTGTGTTTTTTTTTTTAATAATTAAACGTAATTATCCAAACCTTTTATACGAGTATAATTTTCCAAACGAAATAAACAAAAATATACTAAATACTTAATTAACTTCTATAAATGTTAATCACATTTGGTGGTCAAGTGACTGTTCTCTACTTTGCATGCACTTTATGACTTAATTATGGAGATGGTATTGAAATAGAAGTGATACATACGAGGAAAAAAAACACTAGTGTATATTATAAGATAATTTGATAAAGTTTTTGATACAATTAAAGTAAACACATGAAATTGTTTAATAAGAAGAGAGAAAAGTGAACCTTGATGGCTTGATGGACGGCTAAGATGGTGCTCTCTCGATCTTTTTGAGGACAATAAGTTCCCATTCCAAGCAATGGAATCGTCTTCCCACACCTGAGACGTGCCACGTCACTCCTCATCTCTCTCTCTCTCTATTACTTTTCTCTTTTCTTCTCTCTATCTCTCTCTAATCTCAGTGTGTTTTCTTCTCTCTGTTGAGTATATGATATGTTTATATAGGCCGCTAAAAGGTCAATGAGCGTGACTTTTGTTCGTTTCTTTCTAAACAATTTCCCTTATGACATCAATTATTATATGTAGAAATATATGACCTATACATGGAATATTATGATAATTTAATGTTTTGAATTTTCAAATACAATAAGGACTTGGAACTATATGGAGGTACCGAAGCACGAGAGTTTTCCATGTCTTCTGGGATTTTCTTAGCCTACCCAAATCCTAATTTCTCAAACCTCAAGATGATATCTTCTCTCCTCAATAAATTTTGCTCATTAGTGTTTCCAAAATATGGTTGTTCTTACATTTTTATTTTGCAACTTGATTCCATTTGATATTTTACAAGCTAGTTTAAACTTTTATTAATTACTCATCTATAGAGCTCAGTAGTAGTGATCTACCAACTAATAGTTCCACAAAACTCTACCTTTATAGCGTCACATTTTTTTTTTCTTGGTAAAATGTCAAATATTATAGCGTCACATTTCTCCCAAATAAATTAGAAACGCTATCATAGAACATGCATGTTTTCTTATTTTCTTATATAACCGAAATTTTGATACTGAAATTATAAACTACTATCAAGAACATGTAAAAAAATCTGTATTTAGGAACTTTTAACATAAATTTACGTAAGGAATCATATATCACGAATCAATATGGATTAGTTTAGTCGTGTATATATGTTTAATCTTTCTTATACAATTAATATTTTTTTTCCAAAATGTTGTGACGAAAAATTGTTATTATATTACTAATGATAAATTAACAATCAAAGATAAGATATACTACAAATATGTAGAATTAGCAGGAACAGATTATTGATTTTTATATTTTATATTATGAATAGAAAATTATTAGAACCACATCCACATTCGAAGAGGCGTTTCTTAGAAAAAAAGTGTTAGTTTCAATGATAATATAATAATATGTTAGAAAGGGCGGTTTGACATACGATTACTTGTCAATGATTCGATTTTCTTATAAAATAGTTCAAAGAGAGTGGAAGTCAAATCGAAGGCGACTGCATGCAATCGACCGTTGGCTTACTAACCAAATTACATATGTATTAAGCGTTGACAATTAAATAAATTGTCTAATCTCTCATCAATGGATAAAACTATACAAAATTAAATGCAATATTGGTGGTTCATGTTAGTTGTGTCGACTTTGTCACTGGAGTTGGTCAAAGAATAACGTTAAGGTGGGAGCAAGTAGGAGTCATGGCAGTAGAATAGGATGTTGTTATTTGTTTCAATCGTGTAAAAGTCCTCTGAGAAAGTAGGAGGCAGTTTATTGTATTTTGGCTATTTAACGCCTTTCATTGAAGGGGAACAAATCAGAGTTTTCAGTTCTCATCACTCAGTTTGCAATTTGTATTAACATTCTGGTATCAGAGCTGGGTTTACTAATCTGAGTGGTGAGAGATCGAAATACAGGGTGAGTGAAACACAGAGAGAACTTGTGAGGAAATACGATGTCTGGGGAAAATCAAAACACATTTGCGATACCTAAGTTTGATGGAGATTTCGAGCATTGGAGCATGCTAATGGAGAATCTCCTCAGGTCCAGAGAGTGGTGGGATCTAATAGAAAAAGGCTATGTTGAGCCTGTTCGGGGAGAGATTCTCAATGGAGCTCAGAGACAGGAATTATCGGAGAAGAAGCTAATCGATTTGAAGGTGAAGAACTACCTGTTTCAAGCCATTGACAAATCCATTCTGAAGACCATAATCCAGAAGGATACAGCCAAATAATTATGGGATTCATTGAGGACGAAGTACCAGGGGAACGAGCGTGTGAAGAGAGCACAACTTCAACGCTTAAGAAGAGATTTTGAAGTATTGGAGATGAAGGAGACGAAGAACATCACGGAATACTTCTCAAGAGTGTTGCTCATCGCAACAGACATGAGGAATCTTGGAGAGGATATGAGAGACACCAAGATCGTGGAGAAGATCCTACGAACGCTCTCTGAGAAATTTACATACATAGTATGCTCAATCGAAGAATCCAAGGATGTGGACAGCCTTTCGGTGGACGTGCTCCAGAGCTCACTCTTATGTCACGAACAGAAGATTACGAGATATTCCAAAGGTTCCGCAAAAGAAGAACAAGTGTTGAAAGTGACGTATGAAGCTGGTGACTCAAGCAGTGGAAGAGGAAGAGGAGGCGCTTTCAGGGGTCGCGGCAGAGGACGAGTAAGAGGTGGCTCGTTCAACAAATCCCTAATCGAATGTTACAAGTGTCATAAATTGGGACATTTTCAATTCGAATGTCCTAATGCCAAAAAGCAAGCGAACTATGTTGAGTTCGATGAAGAGGACGAACTCTTGCTTATGGCATATGTAGAGCTCACAGGAACAAAGATGGAGGATTTGTGGTTCCTAGACAGTGGGTGCAGCAATCATATGACCGGAGCAAATAAGTGGTTTGTGGAGATAGATGACAGTTTTCGACATTCCGTGAAGCTCGGTAACAATGCACGGATGAGTGTTCAAGGAAAAGGAAGCATCAAACTCAGAGTGAATGGAATAATCCAAGTAATACAAGACGTGTATTATATTCCAGAGCTAAGTAACAATTTACTTAGCATAGGACAATTGCAAGAAAGAACCTTGCAATTCTGATTCAAGAGGGGAAGTGCAAAATCTATCATCCAACAAGAGGGCTCATCGTGGAGACAGAGATGAGTGTCAATCGGATGTTCATGATCGTTGCACAAATGGTGGATACAAGCTCTTGTTTTCAAGTGGAGGCATCAAGCGATACACATCTGTGGCATTGTAGATTTGCTCATCTCAATTACAAGAGCCTACAAATGTTAAGCTCCAAGGAAATGGTGAAAGGGCTCCCTCTCATCGGAACATGTACGAAGGTGTGTGAAAATTGTCTTGTCGGGAAGCAAAAAAGAGAGTCTTTTCCAAAGAAAAGTACATGGAGAGCATCAAAGAACCTGCAATTGATTAATGCCGACATCTGCGGACAAATCACACCAGTTTCAATCGGTCAGAAGATGTATCTCCTTACATTTATTGATGATCACAACAGAAAAATGTGGAGCTATTTGATTGCAGAAAAGTCCGAGGCACTTCAAATGTTCAAGGAGTTCAAAGCTTGTGTGGAAAAGGAATCGGGTTTGCTTGTGTGCGGTTTAAGAATAGATAGAGGTGGAGAATTCAGTTCGAAAGAGTTCGATGACTTCTGCAAAACACATGGCATCAAACGTCAATTAACAGCGGTGTACACACCTTAGCAAAACAGGGTGGCTGAGAGGAGAAACCAAACAATTATGAACCTGGTCCGGAGCACACTATCGGAGAGACAAATGCCTAAAGAGTTCTGGGCAGAGGGAGTAAAGTGGATCACTTATGTGCTCAATTGCAGTCCAACATCAGCGCTACAAGATCAAACACCAGAAGAAGTGTGGAGTGGTTTCAAACCCAACGTGAAACACTTCAAAGTCTTCGGCTGCATAGGACATGTTCATATACCAGAGGCGAAGAGAACAAAGCTCGACGATAAAAGTTGCAAGTGCGTGTACATTGGTGTTAGTGAAGAATCGAAGGCGTATCACATGTACAATCCCACTTCTAAGAAAATATTGGTGAGCAGAGACGTGATATTTGAAGAAACAGAGAAGTGGGATTGGGGGAGGAATGGAGAAAATGAGACCAATCAATCGATCGTTCTCACCTGGGAAAACGATGGAGGAAATATGGCTGGAGAAGAAGAATACGTGGAGGGATAAGAACAAATTCCGGGAGACGAAGCGGCGGGAGAACAGGCTACAAAACCCGTAGGCGACAGCAGAGGAGAGACCTCGACAGCTCAAGCCAGACCGGTTCGAGAGAGAGCTCCTCCAGTATATCTTCGGGATTATGAATGTGGAGAAGAAGGTGTCTCAGAAGAAGAAATTGCAGCGTATGTCATCGATGATTATCTCCTTGATGATCTTGCTCTACAAGTTGTTACTGCACTTGAAGATCCCACGACTTATGATGAAGCTGTAAGACACCCAGAATGGAGGAAAGCGATGAGAGCAGAGATTGAGGCCATAGAGAAAAACAAAACTTGGGAACTTGAGGCGATACCAAAAGGGACAAAAACGATTGGTGTCAAGTGGATTTTCAAGACCAAATACAATGAAGACGGTGAGGTAGACAAGTTCAAAGCGAGGTTGGTAGCTAAGGGGTATGCACAGAGACATGGCATCGATTATAATGAGGTGTTTGCTCCTGTGGCGAGATGGGATACAATTCGAATCATCGTTGCCACGACCGCATACAAGAACTGGACGATTTTCCAACTTGATGTGAAGAGTGCATTCCTCCACGGGGAGCTGAACGAAGTGGTCTATGTCGATCAACCTCTTGGTTTCATCAAAAAGGAAAATGAGGCAAAAGCATACAGATTACGGAAGGCGTTGTACGGCTTAAAACAAGCACCACATGCTTGGTTCAAGAAAATTGAGAATTACTTCATTGGGGAAGGATTTAAGAAGTGCGATTTTGAACATACTTTGTTTGTCAAAACAGAGAAACAAGGTCAGATTCTTATCGTGAGTTTATATGTTGATGACCTCATATTTACTGGAAATTGCAAGAGGATGATCCACAATTTTAAGGAATCGATGAAAGCCAACTTTGATATGACGGATCACGGAAGGATGAGATATTTTTTGGGAGTGGAGATACTGCAGCGAGAAGAAGGAATTTTTATGTGTCAGAGGAAGTTCACGAGAGAGGTACTCAACAGATTCGAGATGGGTATGAGCAGTGGTGTGAATATTCCGATTGCTCCTGGAGTAAAACTTTCGAATAGGGGAGGTGGGGCTGTCGTGGATGCTACACTCTACAAACATATCATCGGGAGCTTGATGTATCTTACTGTAGGTCTTGCAAGTCGCTACATGGAGAATCCGACAGAGGCTCACTTTGCAGTGGTCAAAAAGATTCTAAGGTATGTGAAGAGTTCATTGGAGTATGGAATTATGTATAAGCGTGGAGGAGAAAGAGAATTTCAAGCCTATACAGATAGCGATTATGCCGGAGACTTGGATGATCGAAGGAGCACGTCGGGATACGTTTTTCTAATTAGTGGAGGGGCTGTCTCATGGAGTTGGAAACAGCCAATAGTGGCTCTGTCCACGACGGAGGCAGAGTATATTGCAGCCGTATCATGTGCAACTCAGGGAATTTGGATGTCAAGGGTGTTCAACGAGATCGGTGAAGAAGATGGAGATTGCATCACTATCAAATGTGACAATAATTCAACAATTCAATTGTCCAGAAATCCTGTTCATCACGGGCGAAGTAAGCACATTGAGGTACGATTTCATTACTTAAGGGATTTAACCAAGGAGGGAAAGGTCCAGCTAACACACTGCGGAACGCAAGACCAAGTTGCAGACATTATGACCAAGCCGCTGAAGCTGGACACGTTCAAGAAACTAAGGGAGTTGTTGGGCATCGTTGAGGTGCCAAAGTAAGTTGATTCTTGTTGATTCGGTAAGAAGTCAGCTTAGGGAAGGAATTTGTTAGTTGTGTCGACTTTGTCACTGGACTTGGTCAAAGAATAACGTTAAGGTGCGAGCAAGTAGGAGTCATGGCAGTAGAATAGGATGTTGTTATTTGTTTCAATCGTGTAAAAGTCCTTCGAGAAAGTAGGAGGCAGTTTATATTGTATTTTGGCTATTTAACGCCTTTCATTGAAGGGGAACAAATCAGAGTTTTCAGTTTTCATCATTCAGTTTGCAATTTGTATTAACAGTTCATGCAATTTGTACACAGAAGATAGTCATGTTCCTGCTTTTCTAGTGCACCACCAAAAGATTTTACAAATCTTTTTCCATGTGATTTATTGTTTTCTTAGTTATTGGGAATTTGCAGTCTTATTAGTATAAACTAGTGAACCCCAATGTTCACCAGACTTGACCTAGAGTTGACCAGATCAGATCCAGACCCGAATTCGACCCAGTTCGCGACCCAGTTCACGTTCTTGCTCTAAAAACCCTCATTTTACATAAGTTTTGGGAGAGACACATTTGGGGAAGATAAATGAGGTTAGGGTTGAGAGCAAACACCATTTGGAAAGACCTTTATGGCCTAGAAGACTTCAAACAATAGGGATTTGGAGGATTTGTGCATCAATTTAGAAGATTAGAAGATTTTAGTTTTAAATTTTTAACAACATGAATATTTGAATATAATATAGGAAAATTAGCACCAATAACACAAAAACAAATTTTAATCTAAAAACTAACCAAAATCCACATTTTTATCTCTCTATCTCTCCCTATCTCTTTCTACCCAATTTGTTATTTTTTAAATTATAATTTTTTTTGGTATCCCACAAATTCACCCTATAATATAACTATTTCAGTTTAAAAAAAAAAATTCCAAAAAATCAATATGAACATTTATATAAATACAAACATATTTTAGCAAACGATCAGAACACAAATACTTTTTATGATAAATTTGTTTCTTTTGACAAAATTAATGAATAGTTAAGTGCCACATGGTTATAAAAATCAGTTGAACCTAACAGAAAGAGAAACCGGCATTGGCAACCATGCCACGATCCTTTATAACATAGAGAGATAGTTTTTCCCTACTGCTCTCTCGTGAGAACGTCTCTTTAGAAACTTGGATGTTGATCATTGACTCAATCTTATAGGGAATGACAGAAAAAATATTTAACTTTTATCTTGTGTATATATCTTTCTAAGATTTAGTGAAATTCTCTTAAACAGTTATTCACAATAATTTTTTGTCATATTCTAAGGTCGCAACAAAAAGAAACGTAAATTAGTTATTTAAATAGGTTGACAAATAAAAGAGTTAAGATAATTTTATAAGTTAAATGAGTAGTTAAAAAAATGAAGTTGGATTGAAATGTAAAGTTTTTTTATTGAGTTACAAACCTTTTAATAAGAAATTTTTTTTCATATTTCATGAAATATACAACTCTTAAAAATAAATATTATTTTTTTTTTCCTTTTAACATTTTAGAAACATGGTTCTGTCACTTGATTATTACTTACAATTTCAACTCTTCACAATATTTTTTTGTCATATTCTAAGGCCGCATAAACAAAACGTAAATTAGTTCTTTAAATAGGTTGACAAATAAAAGAGTTAAGCTAATTTTATAAGTTAAATGAGTGGTTAAAAAAAATGAAGTTGGATTGAAATGTACAATTTTTTTTTATTGAGTTACAAACATTTTAATAAGAAAGAAACTTTTTCATATTTTATGAAATATACAACTCTTAAAAATAATATTAATATTTTTTTTCCTTTTAACATTTTAGAAACATGGTTCTGTCACTTGATTATTACTTACAATTTGAACTATAAAATTCATAAATACATTTTACTTTTTAAATATGTGTTATATATATATATTTGGTAGAAAAATAAATTCATATTATCATTACTAATAAAATCTTGTATAAACTTGTATTTATTAATTTTTATTTTCATTTATTTCACTTAGTATTTCATGTTTTTATTTTTATTTAATATTTTATTAGTTATAAAAATATTAAATATAATTTAGTGAATATTAAATGAATATTTAAAAAATTCAATGTTTTAAATTTTTTTTTTGCTTATGTGGACGTTCTAGATGGAGAGAAAATTCTCCCATTATATAATAGATTTTTGCTTTAAACTAGAATTAAATGTCAACTACCGCTTACTTTGCCACTTTATTTTAATCAGTTTTCCTCATCAACCCTATGACCTCTCATCAAGTTTATATCATTAATTCGATACCCAAAACGTTTCTCTGCGTTTTAAATTTCTTTATACATTTCTTCTCCTGCCACTGTGATAGTGTCACCCTTTTCGTGACTTATGCTAAATATTGAATTATTTTCTTACAAAATAAACTGAAACAAATTAGGTCAGATGTATATTTCTGTTGGTTGCCACATAAATATCAATACTAGAAATGCATGCATTGTAGTAGTTTGAATTCGAAAATTTGATTTAAAAAAACAAGTAAAGATTAAATTAAACCAAGAATTAAAACTAGTTTATGATTTCTCGTTAGTATTTGAGCATCATGATGTGATATCTATATAATATAAAATTTAAAAGCCAGTATTGCTTCCTCGCTATAGGTTGAGTATAATATCCAACCAATACAAATCAACCAAAAACAAATAAAAAAAAATCAACTTAGTAGAAACAATTCGGTAAATTTTGATATAACTAGCTAGTAGAGCAGATAAAAACCGAACCAAACAAGATATAAAAATGAAAGAGGTGTTCTTCAGTCCATCAAAGTTCATTTGATATCTATCAACGAAAAATCACCTATTTCAATTGCAAAAACACTAACGGAACAAGAAAAAGAAAACAAATCTTGAATCCCCAATTTATTTACAAAATAAACTATAATCAAATTGAATCAAAATCAAACTGAACAAGAAATCAGAAAATATCATTCTTCTTCATTTAGTCCACCAAATCTGCCAAACCAACGAACATGGTCCTTCCGATAAGGACTGTGAGCAAAACCACCAAAGAGAAACATGACTCGTTCTACGTAGACAGATAAAACAGAGAAATATGGTAGATGGCCCATCTATTGTATTAATAATAAAAATTTAATATAATGCATTATTGAAAAAACATTGTCATTTGATTTATTGTTTCTTGTGGTCCAAAGCCATTGCTTTTTCTACAATATATAAGACACATCTCTAAAAGAAAATTTAATTTGTTAACGTTCGATTCCGTAATTTACATAAACCATACAAAAAAATCGAATGAAAAATCTGGTTTATTTATATAAGAAATAATTTGAAGAAACAAAATAAAAGAAACATAGACATTGTTCTTCAATCAATCCACTAATTCAAACAACCAACAAAAATTGTGCTTATGATCAAAACTATGCTTCAAACCCACCATATCGCGATATTTGCGTCTCTAGGGCTTCCATTGTCTTTATTATGAAAGATGATGATAGCTACTCCCATCATAAGAGCGGTAAGAAGTATGAGGACAAAAATCTTAACCCAGTGATTTCCTTCCACATTCGGTCTAACATATCCCAAATCCATTGGAAGAGAGCCACCAAGGATAAAACAACAACTCGACTAGACATATATATTCACTACAGAAAATATAGGTGATATAATGCGTTTTTGGCGCATTCTAACCTTTGTTTTGTAGATTTTTATTGAGTCTTTTTCTCTATATCGAGTCTTTTTAGGTCTAAAAGTGGCTGAAATGAAGAATTGGAGTTTACAAGAAAGCTTGGCGAAAAATGAAGGAAAACACGATCTTTTGGAGATTCTGGAGCTGAAGAGCACCTGCTCCCCGATCAGATTCACCTGCTCACCAGAAGATTTACTTATGGAAATCCTCATTAAAACGGAATATTCACCAAGAAGATTTACCCTAGATTTACTCCAGCCGCCGTAGCCTTAAAAGAGGGAGATTTCTTGGAGATAAAGACACGCCTTCTTTTTACTGACTTGCAAACGTTTTTGGCCAAAACCTAGAGAGAGTTTTTGATACTTTTTCTTTGAGTTTTGAAACTTGTTCTTCCACCTTGTGATTGAAGTTTTCTTAAACCTTAACTCTTTATTTTATCTATGAATTCTTTCATCTCTTTCGTTGTGTTTCGGTCCTTTATGCGCGAGTAGATCTCTTGGTTAGGTCAGGGTTTTCGATGGGATTTAGGGATTCATGAACTAAACATAGATAGGTTTTATATGTAATTTGATATCTTCATCTAAAGTTGAACTTAATGCCTAGACTAGCTTGATCACCTAGCCCTTGATTAGGTTAAATTTACTCATCAAAAGTGTAGTGAATTGCTTGAATTAACGTAGATGGGCGAATTGTCTTTAGCCAACGACAGTTGAAGTTAAGGCAACTCGTGAACTTATCAATCCAGTTCGTTTAATGCTCGTTATTCTCTTTAGTCTCAAACGACAGTTTAGGGTGCTAGATTGATTAATGAAGTAGTTGATACCACGACAGTGGATCCTTTTGAATCTATGGTTGAGTTCTAGATTGATACTTGAATTGATATCCTGAATAATTGCTTGGTTCTTGATGACCTAATCCCTGAGATAATTCCCTTGACCTAACGCCTTTATCATTATTGTTTACAACCGATTTTTACTTGCTTACTTGAAAACGTGACACTTAAATCATCTTAAATCGCTTAGCTAAATTCGTGTTTTTAGGAATTAGAGTGTATTGCCGGTCCCTGAACGAACCTAAAACCTATTCTACATCGGTTTAGTGAATTTAGGTCAAAATCCTTAATCGGGGTAAAACCCACCTATCAGTAGGTATTCCTAGCACACGAAAATCGTTATCTAACGATATTACAACTATATTGACGAATTTAGAATTAATGTAATCCTATTATATAAAGAAGGATGCACACGATGAGAATGCGACACATAAACAAAATTATAATTCAACAGATTGTGACATGTGTTAAGTGTTAATCAGATGATGATATGTGTTAATATTTAAAACTAATTAAAAATATAAAAATAAAATAAAAAATGAACAAAATAATTTTCAAATAACTAACCAAAGAGTAAAATAGAAAAAATATTATTTTTCAAATTAATAGTTTAAACTAATTATAAAAGTACATTAATAAATAAAATAGAGAGAGTGTAAATCATAAAAAAATAGAGAGAAAAATATTATCGATAAGAGATTGACACGTAAACAAGATTATAACTCTCCAGATCGTGATATATGTTCAATATTGATCAGATAATGACATGTATTAAATTTTAAAATTAATTAAAAAAGTAAAACTAAAAATAGAAAACGAACTAAATAGTTATCACATTATATATAGAGAGACCATAAACAATAAAAAAAAATAGGGAGAAAATAAAAATTTTAATTAAGAAAATAATATGAATGATAAAACAAAAGAAATTTTATAAATTGAAAAACAAAAAAAATTAGAAAGAATATGGAAATCTCAATGTTAAATTTTATACAAACATACCAAAGAAAAAAATATTTGCAAACATAATTATTTTGTAAACATAATTACAAGAAAATAGAAATATTCTACCTATACTTTCTAAAGTAAAAAAGGAAAATTATATAAAATGAAAATTTATACATTATTATAAAATAATAATAATATATAAACTGTAAATTTATACATGTTAGAAAATAGAATATTTCTACCTAAACTTTTCATTGTAAGATTTGAAGAGTATAGATAGATCTCTATGAAAAATAGTCTGATGAAATTAATGATATTTATCAATCATATATTTATATATAATGCTTGATAAAACGATTTATAAAATATTTTATAGACTTTTATGAGATTATTCACATAAATTTATTGCCTTATGATTTAACTCTATGATATTTTAATTGTTATAAGATTTTATCATATAGTTAATATAAATTCATAATGGGTAAGAATATTTTTTTTGTTATTACGAATATGATTTGAATTTCATTTATGTATATATATTTTTTGGTCTGCATAATATGAATTAAGACATGAGAATTAAGATATGAAGTAAACTTTAATGGTGTAAGACCAATGTTTAAATATTAGAAGTATTTTTATAATTTAAAGGGTTACTAATTAAACTTAATTTGATATTAATAATTTTCAATTCACCTGCGTATTAATGCATGTCCTAATCTAGTAATAATATAAATCAGTAAAACTAAATCCAAAACTCTGGTGGAAAATTTATAGTTATCCTAATCCTAATTAATTTCTGAGTTCTAATTCCATCGTTCGTGCACATTCACTACCTAATGAAATATCTTATGTTTCTTTATTTTTATATCAAACAATTTCTTAAACTTGGGAAATCTTAGCTAGAATCAGATAAGTATGGTGTCGTACGACGACCTGAAAGTCATTATTATTATGATCTGCATGTTATTGTTCTGTCTCAGCGGCGGAATATGTGTGGTTGTGAACCTACATTTTTAGAAAAAGACCCTACATCATTGTCGGAAGCCAAGAATTGCATATGTAGCTGCAAGGACTATCATGAGGATCTCGAGAAAGCACTTAGCAAATCCAATCCAGGTGCAAGCATATCACAACCATCTAAGGATTAACTATAGATTCTTTGTTTCATAAGTTTGCTAGATATTTTCGTTTGATTGGTGTTGAGCTTTGAGTGGCACCGTCTATTTTAGATCTTTTTCTTCTTCAATCTCTTTTATTTATTTTATGAATATATATCGTATTATTTATATTATCAATCCATAAAAGAACAATGATAGAGTTCCAGTTATAAATTTTATAAAACTTACGTATTAGTGTTGTTAGTTGTTACTCTCTAATCACACGAAAGATTGGATTTTCAAAACTTGGCATCTCTATTCACACTTTGGAAAACCAAAAACAAAAACAAGAGCATGAATACTATTAAACTTGACATATGTTCAATATTGATCAGATGATGACATATGTTAAATTTTACAATTAATTAAAAATAAAACTAAAAATAGGAAACAAACAAAATAATTGTCAAACATTGTATATAGAGAGACTAGACTATAAACAATAAAAAAAAGTAGAGAGAAAATAGAAATTTTAATTAAGAAAATAATATGAATGATAAAACAAAAGAAATTTTATAAATTGAAAAACAAAAAAATAGAAAGAATATGGAAATCTCAATGTTAAAGTTTATACAAACATACCAAAGAAAAAAATATTTGCAAACATAATTATTTTGTAAAAATAATTATAAAAAAATAGAAATCTTTTACCTATACTTTCTAATGTAAAATAGGAAAATTATATAAAATGAAAATTTATACATGTTATAAAATAATAATATTATATAAACTGTAAATTTATACATGTTAGAAGAAATAATTTTTCTACCTATACTTTTCAATGTAAGATTTGAAGAGTATAGATAGATCTCTATGAAAAATAGTCCGGTGAAATCAATGACATTTATCAATCATAGATTTATATATAATGCTTGATAAAACGATTTATAAAATATTTTATAGACTTTTATGAGATTATTCACATAAATTTATTGCTTTATGATTTAACTCTATGATATTTTGAATTGTTATAAGATTTAATCATATAGTTAATATAAATTTATAATGGGTAAAAATATATATATATTTTTAATTAAAAATATGATTTGAATTCCATTTATGTATATATATTTTTTCATTTGCATAATATGAATTAAGACATGAGAATTAAGATATGAAATAAACTTTAATGGTGTAAGACCAATCTCTAAATATTAAGACCAATGTCTAAATATTAGAAGTATTTTTATAATTTAAAGAGTTATTAATTAAAATTAAAATTTTGATATTAATAATTTTCAATGTGTTCATCCGCGTATTAATGCATGGCCTAATCTAGTAATAATATAAATCAGTAAAACTAAATCCAAGACTCTGGTGGAATATTCATAGTTATCCTAATCCTAATTAATCTCAGAGTCCTAATTCCATCGTTAGTGTATATATATATACACATTCACTGCCTAATGAAATATCTTACGTTTTTTTCTTTTTTATATCAAATAATTTCTTAAAGTTGAGAAACCCTAGCTAGAATCAGATAAGTATGGCGTCGGACGACGACTTGAAAGCCCTTGTTATTCTGATCGGCATGTTATTGTTCTGTCTCAGCGGCGGAATATGTGTGGTTGCGAACCTACATCGTGAGCTATTTTTAGAAAAAGACCCTACATCATTGTCGGAAGCCAAGAACTGCACATGTAGCTGCAAGGACTATCATGAGGATCTCGAGAAAGCACTTAGCAAATCCGATCCAAGTGCAAGCATGTTACCACCATGTAAGGATTAACCATAGATTCTTTGTTTTCTAAGTTTGCTAGAGATAGCTTTGAGTGGCAACGTGTATTTTAGACCCTTTTTTATTCAATCGTTTTTATCTATATTAATTATGAGAATATATATATATATATATATATAATGCGCACGCATATGATAACATAACATGTCGTCCATCTTTTTGCTGAGAATTTGATTTCCGAATTTCTGATATAAAAAAATATAGACAATTAACAAAACATAAAGGGTCGAAAACATTAAACATTAATTGATTATATATATAGTATAAGTATATGACTCGATTGAGGTATCAAGTAGATCACTTGGTCTGCTTTGTTACTGTCATTTGGACTGTTGAAACTCCATCAACGAACTTTGTCCGGAAAAGAACATTGGCATTGTTGAACATTCCTTCTTTCAGCGAAACCACGATAAACTGTTCAAGAATCGAGCTTTCAATATCTAACCTATACAATTTCTTCACATCAAAGAGAAAACCGCAAAACGGAAACTTAAAAGCAAGTCTTCCATCTAAAATATGGACAATACACTTAACATATAAACCAAAAAAAATATGGACAATACATCAACTAATAAAACTAGTCAAGAAGACAAAAGAGAAATAGAGATGTTCTTGGGGAAATTGAGATCAAAATTGTCGCTTTTAGATGGTTAAATCATTGGTATATGAGGTTAAAAAAATGATATTGCGAGAAGAGAAGATATATTATTCTTTGGAGCTTTTCCTCTGGTGGAAGATTTTTATTTTTTATCTCTCTCTCTTTTTCAAATATGTTTATATACACACTAATTCGATGTAAAATCAGATTTGGGAAACCAAAGTATAACATACGAGACAAAGGTAACATAAAATCCGAGAACATTGGGTTTCGACAAGAGCATAAGAGATAAAGGTTTCATCTAAAGTTAAAGCTACAAATGATCAAATAAACATGATCATTTCTTAACAAAATGAACTTTGATGGATTGAACTGACAGCTTTCACTATACTTGAAAGAGGTGTTGTTCAATCCATATCAAAATTCATTTGATATATCAATCAAAACCCCCTATTGTAGTTGCAAAAACACTAACTGAACAAGAAAATAAATCTTGATTCTAATTCTATTTACAGAAGAATATGAAAAGAAACCTTGAATCCCTAATCTATTTTCAGAAGAACTAAAACCAAAATTTTGAACCAAAATAAAATTGAAGAAATACCAAAAGATATTGTTTTCCTTCACTTAGTTCACCAAATCTGTCAAACCAACGAAAAATGCGCTTCCGATCAAGGCTGTGAGCCAAGCCCACCAAAGAAAAACATGAATCGTTCTGTTTGGTAAATATATTATACTTACAAACGTATTATATTCATAGATAAGACAAAACTATTTTATTATATGGTCAGGCACAACAAGACCATAGATCATCATAATCATCCTCAGATATAAAAAAGATATAGCAGCAAGAAATGATTCCTTCAAGCACAATCTCCAATCATGGTTTTTGAAAATGCATTCGATGAATTAACCTTTCTGACAATCAAATAGCTCTTTGAGAAACTCTGAGCCATATAGTTGAAGACAATTTTTCTGTGTAAAACTAAGCAATCAAGAAAACTCCACGATTCATACCTCCAAACAAATGGTAGAAAATCCATGTCTTTCTTGGGTTTTTATAATCAACAAAAAGGAGTGGAATCAGTCATATTAACGATTTTCTTTTTTAATAAAAAAGAAAAAACGACAAGAAAAAGAAGAAAAAGCGAGACCGCAAAAAAACATAAATGATTTACTCAATGAGCGATGTGGAGTTGGTGGTGGATAAGTTACCGAGAGAAGGTTTTACTAGGCTGCAAAGGGACGAAAGAATAAAGCTTTGTATGCCGTTTTCTAATGTGGAGGTGGAGAAGGCAGTTCGAAGCATAGGGAAATTCAAGGCACCGGGACCGGATGGATTTCAACCGGTGTTCTATCAGGAGTGTTGGGATATTGTCGGAGGATCAGTGGAGAAGTTTGTGCTTGCGTTCTTTGATACAGATCAATTGCCGGTGGGTTTAAATGATGCTCTAGTAGTGTTGATTCCGAAAATTGGGAAGCCGGAATTAATCACCCAATTTAGACTGATTAGTTTATGTAATGTCTTGTTCAAGACAGTTACAAAGGCTATGGTGTTACGGTTGAAGAATTTGATGCCGAAACTAATAGGTCCAGCACAATCAAGTTGTATCCCAGGGAGATTGAGCGTGGATAACATTCTGTTGGTTCAAGAGGCAGTGCATTCCATGAGAAGGAAGCAAGGTAGAAAAGGGTGGATGTTACTTAAGCTGGACCTTGAGAAAGCTTACGATAGGATAAGGTGGGATTTTCTAGAGGATACGCTTCAGGCGGCGGGGTTTTCCGAGATTTGGGTAAATTGGATAATGACATGTGTTCGTGGTCCATCGATGCACATTTTGTGGAATGGAGAGACAACGGATGCATTTCGACCAGAGTGGGGTTTGAGACAAGGGGACCCGTTGTCACCATATCTCTTTGTTTTGTGTCTCGAGAGATTGTGTCATATGATTGAGAGATCAATTGGGAGTGGAGATTGGAAGCCCATTAACTTGTCTAGAGGCGGACCGAAATTGTCTCATATTTATTTTGCAGATGATCTCATTCTTTTTGCTGAGGCTTCGATTTCACAAATTCGAGTGATCCATCGTGTTCTAGAAGGGGTTTGCGTGGCATCAGGGCAGAAGGTGAGCTTAGCGAAATCAAAGATCTTCTTCTCGAAGAATGTATCTAGTGATATGGTGAAACTCATTAGTGATGAAAGTGGTATAGCATCAACGAATGATCTTGGGAAATACTTGGGTATGCCGGTGTTGCAGAAACGTATCAATAAAGATACATTTGGCGATTTACTTGAAAAAGCATCTTCACGGTTAGCTGGGTGGAAGGGGAAATGTTTGAACATGGCGGGTAGATTGACACTAACTAAAGTAGTGCTCTCTTCGCTTCCGGTGCATACGATGAGTACTATTCAGTTACGGAAATCGATGCTAAAGGAGCTGGATAAGGTGTCACGGTCCTTTCTTTGGGGTAGTAGTACAGGGCAGCAAAAGCAACACCTTCTTAGTTGTAAGAGAGTATGTCGGCCTAAAGAGGAGGGTGGTTTGGGCTTACGGTCTGCAGTGGAGATGAACAAAGCATTATTGGCCAAGCTGGGTTGGAGATTACCACATGATCGGGAGAGTTTATGGGCGAGATTTCTAAGGAGTAAATACAAAGTTAAGGACTTCCATGATCATTCTTGGTTGATACCGAAGGGGACTTGGTCGTCGACTTGGAGAAGCGTGGGTGTTGGGCTAAGAGAGGTAGTTATGCCCAGAACTATGTGGGTTGCTGGAGATGGAAAAATGATCAAGTTTTGGAGGGATAAATGGCTCATAAATAAGCCATTATGGGAGATTGCGATTGGAGGGGTACACGAAATTGATGTGAATCTTCGAGCTTGTGACCTTTGGAGAGATGGAGGCGGGTGGATGCTTGATCGAATTGAACCGGTTTTACCCAGGAATTATGTACTACAATTATGGTCTGTGGTGTTTGATACGACAACAGGTGCTCGGGATAGGCTTTCTTGGGGAGAGAATATGGATGGCAAGTTTACGGTTCGGTCTACGTATTCCTTTCTTACGAGTGACATGACACCGAGACAAGATTTGGGGAGTCTATTTCAAAAAATGTGGAAAGTTATAGCTCCGGAGAGGGTACGGGTTTTCCTATGGCTGGGTGTGAATCAAGTTCTTATGACGAATATGGAGAGGCAGAGGAGGCATCGTTGTAGTTCGGGAGTGTGTCAAGTTTGTCATGGAGGGGAGGAGACGATTTTGCATATTCTTAGGGATTGCCCTGCAATGTCTGGAATATGGACTAAGCTTGTGCCGCAAGGAAGGAGAGGAGCGTTTTTCTCGCAGTCGTTGATTGAGTGGCTATATGGTAATATGAGCGACAACCGAGAGTTTGGGGGAACAACTTGGTCTACACTCTTTGCAATGGCAGTATGGTGGAGATGGAAGTGACGGTGTGGGAACGTATTTGGAGTTAATGGTATATGCCGAGATCGGGTACAGTTTTTAAAGAAGTTAGCTACTGAAGTTACGGGAGCTTATGCGAGGTTGAGGGACATGAATGTGGGGAGTACGGCTCGGGTGGAACAATTGATCGCATGGACAAAACCAAGAGAGGGTTGGATGAAACTAAACACTGATGGAGCGTCTCGCGGAAACCCAGGACTGGGTAGTGCATGAGGCGTGCTTCGGGATGGAGAAGGAGCATGGAAGATGGGATTTTCTCTTAACATCGGCATTTGCACGGCTCCTCTTCCCGAACTTTGGGGAGTGTATTATGGATTGGTTATAGCTTGGGAGTGATGGGTCACGAGATTGGAGGTTGAGATTGATTCAGAGATAGTGGTACGTTTTCTTCTGACAGGGATTGATGATTCTCATCCGCTATTATTCCTGGTACGTTTGTGCCATGGCTTTGTTTCAAGGGACTGGATAGTCCGTTTTTCTCATGTGTATAGGGAAGCCAATCGCCTGGCAGATGGGTTGGCGAACTATGCGTTTACTCTTCCACTGGGTTTCATTCTTTTGATTTAGTTCCGGACATTTTAAGTCCAATTTTATTAGAGGATACCGGTGGAGTTTCTGTTCCACGGCAGATCCGGATGTAATTTATTTATTTTCTTTAATAATGAAGGGGGACTAGTCCCCGTTTCACACCAAAAAAAAATTGAAAACAAGTACTAAATAAATTGTAAACTGTTGGTGTTGGATTCTGCGTATTGCCTGGAATCCTTAACTTATGAACAGTTTGTATAAAGGCAGAGTCGGAGAGTACGACTCGTAGGAATTAATTCGTATAGCAGCCAATTCGGGAATATGAGATTCGTATAGCCAACCACGAAACTGGCCCATCTCGTATAAGGCGGCCCAGCTCGGAGGTGAAAGAGAATTGGGCCGAGAGCTAATTCAGGTAACGTACGCAATCACATAAAAGAGAGTTAATGACGAGATTGACGAGGGAGCGTAAAAGAGGGGATTGTAATCTCGTATAAGTAGGGAAAATCGTCCATAAGAAGGGGACATGCTGTAATCTTGAGAGAAGCTATACGCAATAAACATTTTCTTATATGATTCATAGTTCTCTATACGATCTGTGATATTTACGTTGTCTTTTATCTATATTCAACTGTCTCCAAATCATTCATACTTTTCAGTGTGATCTGAATCAATCCAGATTCAGGACTCACATTTTGGCGCCGACTAAGGGGACCGAAGTAGTCTACCAATTTCAGAGTTTGGAATCGTCGTATTCCTGAAAGATGACGGATCAAGTTGATCACGCTAGCGTTCTAACCGAAATCAAGACGATGTTTGCCGATCTGAAATCCGCCGCTGATATGCAAAAAACCTCCAGCGACGCTCTCGTAGCGCGCTTTGATTCGCATGAAGTACAAGTATCCTCCCGCTTGACTAGTTTGGCAACAGCGCAGACAGCGTTGGAAGAACGGGTGAATGCGTTAGGTACCCTGCGGACTGACGCAAATCAACCAGATCCAATTCGTCGGCCCGACTTCCAGTCGGTTGATCTGACTGTTGCCACGGCGATACCCTCGGCTTCTAATGGAAACCAGAATCCACGATCAAACGAACACGGTCCAACTAGTTTTATCACACGGACCACATGTTAATTTGGAACAGGTTCCGGACACGATTTGGATCATGCGGCGGATGCGCAAAACTTGCCACCTCCACCTCTATTTCCGGAGGGGAATGGTCAGGTTGATCAAAGAAATTCGGTTCGGCGCGAATCAGAAAGCGATCACGGGGTTGATCCCAATACTCCGAATTCGGAGAGGCGACGTATTTTGTCTGGGAGAATTCCGATCATACCAAGTGGATCGGAATACAAAACTTTGCGCAGGGATCTTGAGAAGACCAATGCAGACCTTCTGATGATGACTTCTAAAGTGCACAAAGTTTTGAGCGCAGCCCCGAAATTGTCTGCGTCATTGAAGAAACAGAGAGAATCCCGTTCTCCCCGCGAATCGCGAACACACGTATCAGGGACACGGGGAAGCTGAGGCTTCCAACTTACGAAGGAAGTTCGGACCCGAAAGCATGCATGACCGTATTCCAGATTGCTGCAGCTCGAGCTCATTTTAGTGATGACGAGAAAGATATTGGCTTCTGCCGGCTGTTTGCTGAGAACCTCGAAGGTTCTGCTCTAGAATGGTTTTCGCATATAGAGGCAGGATCCATCGATAACTTTGGCCAATTGTCTACAGCTTTCATCAAGCATTACTCCATCTTCATGAACAAGGAAATGTCAACCGCTGACCTATGGAATTTATCGCAAGGTGCAACAGAACCTCTGCGTAGTTTTATCGAACGATTTAAAAAAATCAAGGCGAAGATAGCTGGAGTTGACGATTCTTTCGCTTTGCAAGCTCTGAAAAATGGCCTTTGGCATGAATCTCTCTTTCGTTTTGATTTGACGATTCATAAAGCGGAGACGATAGAAGATGCCCTCCATCGATTAACAAACTAGATTGATGTAGAGGAAGAAAAGACGGCACTCGCCAAAAAGTTTAAAGTTCATAAGGCGAGTCAGGATACCTCTCCTAACACCAAGAAATTCGAGCGAAGAGAAAACAAAGACTCTCGAACATACGGTGGTGGGTCCCATACCTTTAATCTTTCACGAGATTCTGGTAAGAAGGTTGCCGGGGCCGGGCAACGCATGATGGGTCGCAATGAAAACTCTTTTTGCGAAATCCACCAATGCAAGGGTCATGCGACACATGACTGCTTTAAAGTAAAGAATTTTCTCGCTGCTAAATTCACGGCAGGAGAGTTGGCAAGTGATCTAGACGTCGAGAGTTTGAAACGCGAAATGTTTAGCGACAGCCAAAACAACCAAGAAGACTCGCAAGCCACCCGCGGAAGGTCCCTAGAAAAACAAGATTCTCCTAAGCCTGTTCAAAAGAAAAGAATTGATTTTATTATGGGAGGATCAAAGTATTGTCGCGATACTGTCACCTCAATCAAGAAACATCAAAGGAATGCTGACTTCTGTCAAACCAGGTTCAATTCCGATCCGGAGCTTGAAATATCATTTTTCGAGAAAGATACCGTGGGGCTCAGCAAACCACACGATGACGCGTTAGTTATCCGATTGGGTATTGGAGCAAATTGTGAGGTCTCAAGAATTTTGGTTGACACAAGAAGCTCTGTCAACGTAATATTTCTCGATACGTTGATTCGTATCGGAATTAACAAGTCTAAAGTACGAGGAGTTCCTACACCATTAACCGGATTCAACGGCATGACTGAGATGTCCGTTGGAACAATTCGGTTACCTGTATCAGCTGCTGGCGTTCTCAAGCTAGTCGAATTTACGGTCATTGATCGACCAGCGACGTATAACGTTAACTCCTTGGATATACGCAAAGAAGGCCATCCCGTCCACGTATAATCAATGCGTAAAGTTCCCGACACTGAATGGGATTGGAGTAGTCTACGGTAGTCAAAAAGATTCACGTATATGTTATATGAGCGGACATAAGCTAAAATTGCAATAGCAGTTACAGTTAAAATGGGAGTCATCTGCACAAGATTCCCCTACCAGATTTGACAATTCAAATACGCAACACAGATCGCAAGCTAAAATAGGTAATCAACCACGTAGCTCGGAGATCGGATCCGTAATTCGAAATGACGATCCTTGGTTTGAATGTGAATTTGGAAAACTGAGCTGGGAGCCTAAAAAAAGGCACGAGCCCGATGTCTCGGGTTTGAAAGTTGGTCCATGCGAGGATCAAGTTGTACAAGTCTGCATAGACGAGACGAACCCTCATCATTGCGTAGGAATTGGAGCTAGACTTAGCAAAAAGATCAAGTTAGAGTTGGTTAATTTTCTGAGAGAGAACTATAAAACGTTCGCATGGACTGCCGAGGATATGCCGGGAGTCGGTATTGATCTTATCTCACACGAATTGAATATCGATCCTACATTTAAGCCGGTAAAACAAAAAAGGCGGAAGATGGGTCCTGAGAAATCCCAAGCCGTTAACAAAGAAGTAGAGCGATTGTTGAAAAAGAACGGGAAATGGAGAATTTGCGTTGATTTTACCGATCTAAATAAGGCGTGCCCTACACACATATTGATAGATTGGTGGAAGCAACAACAGGGAATCAATTGTTGTCTTTTATGGATGTGTTTTCAGGGTACAATCAGATACAAATGCATCATGATGATCAAGAAAAAATGTCGTTCATTACCGATAGAGGAATCTATTGTTATGAAGTTATGCCTTTCGGGTTCAAAAACGCAGGAGCCACCTATCAACGATTGGTGAATAAGATGTTCTCAGAGCAGTTAGGAAAAACGATGGAGGTGTACATTGACGATATGTTAGTCAAGTCTACGCTTGCAAATGACCACATCTCGCATTTAAAAGAGTGTTTTCACGTTCTTAATCGGTACGGCATGAAGTTAAACCCAACTAAGTGTACATTTGCAGTTACCTCTAGGGAGTTCCTTGGATACTTGGTTACTGAAAGGGGAATAGAGGCGAATCCCAATCAGATCAACGCACTCTTGACCATGCCATCTCCCACGTCGACTCGAGAAGTGCATCGATTGATAGGACGTATTGCTGCATTAAACCGCTACGGTCAACCGATAAATGCCTCCCCTTTTTCCATCTTTTAAAGGGGAATAAGAAGTTCAGCTGGGACGAAAAGTGTGAGGAAGCCTTCAAACAGTTGAAACAATATCTCGCTACTCCGCCAATCTTGTCGAAACCAATTCCGGGGGAATCCTTGTTTCTTTACTTTGCGGTTTCCCCAGGTGCAGTAAGCGGAGTCCTGGTTCGAGAGGACCGAAACGAACGGAAACCTATTTTCTATGTTAGCAAGAGTTTAACGGATCCGGAAACCAGGTATCCTGCTATGGAAAAGTTAGCACTTATTGTAATCGTTTCAGCTAGAAAGCTCCGTCCTTATTTCCAGTCACACTCTATAATAGTGATGACGAGTCAGCCCTTGAGGACTATTCTACATAGTCCAAGTCAATCGGGCCGCTTAGTAAAGTGGGCGATTGAGTTAAGCGAGTACGATATCGAATATCGTATCAAAACGAGTGCAGAGTCACAAGTTCTTGCGGATTTTCTCATAGAACTAACGCCAAAAAATTTCGGGAGTCCACCCCTAGGAGCAAAGTGGGCACTTTACGTCGATGGCTCTTCCTCGAAACAGGGTTCTGGAGCCAGAATCCATCTTGTCTATCCTACCGGGGAAGCAATCGAACAATCTTTCAGGTTGGTATTTAAAGCCTCCAACAATGAAGCCGAATACGAGGCTCTTATTGCCGGAGTGAGGCTAGCCTTTGGGATTGGAGTCAAGGAATTGCATGCTTTCAGTGACTCTCAGCTAGTCGTGAACCAGTGTAACAGAGATTACGAAGCTAAAGACGAACGTATGGAGGCATACTTAACAGTCTTACAAGGATTGTCAAAGCAGTTTGACTATTTCGAGCTCACTCGAATCCCAAGAGGAGAAAACACGTCTGCTGATGCTTTGGCAACATTGGCCTCGACCTCGAACCCACTTGTCTGACGGGTCACACCTGTCGAAAGTATAGAGAAACCTAGTATAACTATCTCTTCAGGTATACTCGCTGTAACAACGCGGTCAATGAAAAGGAAAGCCGGTGTGTCTGATGAGGCCACCAGGGACACCGTTTTGCCCGAGAAAAGGAGGGCTAAGCGCGCTAGCTCACAAAATAAGTTAAAAAAGAATAGAACTTTTGCTCCTGAACCCACAACCGTTGGTCATGACGTCGTATCCGATCCTTTAGACTCTGATCTGTCTAGACTTAAGGGAACCAGCGAACTAGCACGTCCACCGAAAGATGACAAAGCCGCAGAACCGCTAGCTACGAGTTTAGATGAGCCAAGTGACATGCCAGGCGATGAGCAAGAGCAACACGATACATCCTCGACCGATATAAGACCAAATGCCAAGTTAGAGCTGGCTGATCAGTCGATAGATACGGATGCGACTGCTCCAAGTGTTGAGTTGGAGCTGGCTGGTAACTCGATAGATCCCGTTGCGAGTGCTCCAAGTATGGAAGCCGAAATAGCTACCTTAGAGAACAAACGACTTGGAGAGCTTAATGATGAATATGAGCCCGCCGAGTTTGAACGAGTTTTGGAAGAAATGGTTATTCCGGACAATCTAGTGAAACTCGGACAAAGAGAGAAGACTTCCCAGACCGATGCAGATGAGGTTTCAGATTGGAGAACACCGATAAAGGACTACATTACGACTGGAAGGATACCTCAAAGTAAGTGGGATGCAAGAAAGCTGAAGGTGGTTAGCGCACGATTTTGCGTGATTGAAGGCGCTTTGTACAAAAGAAGCATGTAAGGGCCGTATCTAACCTGTATCGACGGGGGAGATGTCGACACTGTTTTGAGAGAGTTCCATGAGGGGCTATGTGGAAATCATTCAGCAGGTCGATCTCTAGCTTTTAAGGTAAAAAGGCAGGGATACTTCTGGCCATCCTTGGTCACAGATTGCGAAAAATATTCGATGCGATGTGAAAAATGCCAAAGGCATGCTCCCTTAATCCACCAGCCTACTGAGTTATTATCGTCAGTGTCGGCTCCGTATCCTTTTATGCGTTGGTAAATGGACATCGTGGGACCGTTACATCCCTCCACTGGAAATGTGAAGTATCTGTTGGTATTGACTGATTATTTCTCTAAGTGCATAGAAGCTGGAGCTTACAAGAATGTGACATCCATGGTCGTTCAAAGATTTGTATGGAGAAATATAATATGTCGCCATGGGCTACCTTACGAAATCGTAACCGATAATGGATCTCAATTCATTTCAAAGAAGTTCGAGGGGTTTGGTGAAACATGGAAAATCCGATTAAGCAAGTCGACTCCTCGATACCCTCAAGGAAACGGATAGGCCGAAGCGGCCAACAAGTCAGTTCTTAATAATCTAAAGAAAAGGCTGGGAGCCTATAAGGGTGGTTGGGCCGATGAGTTGCAAGGCGTGTTGTGGGCTTGCCGAACAACACCAAGAAAAGCAACGAAAGAAACACCTTTCTCACTTGTTTACGGAATGGAGGCTATCGTTCCCGCCGAGGTGGCAGTGCCAAGTTTAAGACACAGTATGTGTCCGCAAAACGAGGGAGAAAATAATAAAATGCTTAAGGATAGTTTAGATGAAATTAACGAGCGGTGAGATCAAGCGATGATGCGTGTTCAGAACTACCAACAAGCAACCGCGTGTTATTATAATTCAAAGACTAAACAAAGGAGGTTTCTCGTTGGAGAACTTGTGCTCAGAAAAGTATTTCAAAATACTGCCGAATACGGGGCGGAGAAACTTGGTGCCAATTGGGAGGGTCTATACCGAGTTACCAAAATCATAAGACACGGAGTCTATGGGCTTGAAACGCCGGACGAAGTACCAATTCCGCAGTCATGGAACGCAATGCACTTGAAAAAGTTCTTTTCTTAAAAGTTAAAAAAAAAAAAAAACCGAACTACGTTCTGACTTGATCCCTTATCAGGGTACGTAGGTAGCTCAAGAGATGAGTTCAGTTGGGAAAAAAAAAAATTTAACTACGTTCGGACTTGATCTCTGATCAGGGTACGTAGGCAGCTCAAGAGATGAGTTCAGTTGTACGGAATTCCAAATTCCAACTATTACACGTTCATCCAAAACGGAATCAGGGCCAAAATAAATTGGCAAAGGAGCGTGATATATAGCAAAATGCTTACCAAAATAATAGGTGCTGAAATAGAAATCAGCTCACAGAAAGAAAAAAAAAAGAAAAAAAAACTTGAAATCTAAAATATAATTTCAACAAAGATAACTCGATAACTCGAGTCACAAGCGTTCCTTACGCCAAAAAAGGAAATGAGCTAACAGAGTACCAGCGGAAAAGACATTAAGAAAAGAGCAACAGAACTTAGCAACACGATGCAAAAGATAAGAGTTCGGTGGGAAACATAGCATCCACCCGTTACGAAATAAAGAAAATAAAAGGTCACAAGGGGGAGAGAGGGCCGACATCAAGGGCCATCGCTAATCTCCTGAACGTTGTCTTCCTGAGCACTCGTATTGACACTCGTGTTGGTTCCGAATTCATCGAGAGTGAAACTGTCGGGAAGCAAGAGTTCAAGCTGAGACAACTCGAGTTCAGGGATCCTCGCTTCAGCCTCCTTATGCTTCTTGAGAGCATTGTCCTATAAAAAAAAAAAAACAACAGAATGTGGCGAAGTAAGCCAAGGCGTTGTACTAAAACTAAATATTAAGAATAGGGAGGAACCTTGTCGAGGGATACTACCGAGAGCCCCGCTCGAAAATCGGTGATCTCACCCTTGATAATCTCCTCAAGGAGCTCAAAATTGGCCTAGTCTCGGAAGCTTTAACCAAATGTTCATGAACGGCGTCACTACCTACGAAATGAGACTTGACTTGTTCGAGAGCTGCCTTAAACTTATCAGCAAGATCCTTGCGCCCTGAACTGACGGCAATCTTCACTTCTAACTCGCGATGTCCGATGTAAGCTTTGTACTTAGCATCGAGCTCAATAAGCTGTGACTTGGTTGCGTCATGAGAGTTGTGTAATTCGCACAAAGTTGTTGTCGCACCTTCGAGCTTCACTTTGTAGTCATCCCGAGAAATTTCAGCTTGAGTGAGAGTGTCCTCAAGGACCCTATTCCTTGCTGAGAGTTCTTTGGCTAACTTAACAGCTCTAGCACTCTCTTCTTTCTCGAGGTGCAAGCTTTGGAGTTTAGATTCCATAACCGTAATTGAATCCTGAGCTTTCTTCAAATCAGCAGACTGAGCTCCGGCCTCTCTGACCTGTAGCTTCGTATGGAAGGTCTCTACCATTCGGTTAAATTCAGAGGCTAACTGTAACAATTGTAAGGCAAAAGTTAAGACTATTCAAAAGTGGCACAATAGAATGCAGCAACTATATTTGGTAACAAATAGGGTAAACACATAACCTGTCCAAACGCACCGGCGAAGCGAAGGTAGTTATCGCGATCGTCTTCAGCAAGGTGGTCGATGGTAGGGAGATTAAATCCCGGTTTCCTAAAGTGACGAAGGAAATGAGCAATGGATGGGGGATCCTCTGTGATAAAGCAATCCGCATTGTACACGTACTCCCAATAATGCTTCCGCTTCTTGAAACTGTTTTGGGGTATGACTCCGTCCATGGGATCCTTCCTCTTGTTTGTAGCTAGGTCGGGTCCCGGAGGAGGAGTGTACAGAACACTCGGCTTTGGAGCAATAATGACAGCCAAGGCACGAGAAGGTCCAGCCTTCATAGGAGGAGGCGTGCTTTTCACGGCTAAGACAAGATTTATATGACAAGAAACTGGCTCGGGAAGGATACCTGAACTATTTCTAAGCTGGGAAGATGAATTTATAATTCTCTCTCGTGTAAAGGGCTCCCAAGATGTCTCTCCGAGGCACAAAAAGTCAAGGAACAACCTCAATTCAAGATCGAACGGAACTTTCTCCAATTGAGCTGCAATATAAAAGCGAGGACCGTTAAAACCAAGAAACGCAAATGAAAGATACCTATCAAAAACTAGCGAGCTACCAGGTCGCGCGGACCATCTAGTAATTGCGGAGGGAGCTAAAGCACCGAAAGAGAGCTCATTAATGGAAAAGAAAAAATAACGTTTCTTCCAATTCCATACGACTTTTTTATGGATAAGTAAAAGTAGCCCCTAGGACCCGGGCTCGCCTTGACCGTGAATATCCGTGAGAGGATCGGGAGGTCTAAAGGGAACCTGAATTCTTCGACCAAGGTTTGGAGTCCCATTACTCTCCTAACGAAGTTAGGACAAAGTTGAGAAATCGCTAAGCCAAGTTGCTGCGTAAAGAGAGCTAACGCTTCAGTAAGGGGGAAATGGAGTCTGCACTGAAACAACCAGATTTTTTTTTTTTTTTTAAACACCTGAAATAATATTCCCATAAATATTAAACCACACAATAATTCAACACAATAACAAAAGCGGAATAGATATAAACACAAATGAGACACTAGATCATCTCCTCTTCACGGCAATGATTCCATGATCACACTTTGTCTTTACCGGCATCACATGGTTATAAGAGATGCGTGAGTATTATCATAAATACCCAGTGGTACGATCATCACATCTACTTGGCTAAATCCACGGGTATTGTGGATACGATAACACCAAACGATCAATCAAGCAAAAAGTCAACACAAAAAGTCAACCCCGAAAAGTCAACACAAAGTCAACCCCAAAAGTCAATGCAAAGTCAACCACAAACCACAATACTTTTGATCTAAACACTAAAAGCGCCCCAAACAAGCATTGATCGAACAACAAATCAACTCAATTCGCAATCAAACGCATTATAACACCCAAATACCCGTAAAGACCATGGTCAAGCACTCACCTCGATTCGGAATAGATTAACTCACCAATTACTCCTCCAAAACAGGATCGAAAACCTGTTTTGGAAACTAGACAGCGCTATCTACACAATGGTATGTAGATCGCCTATTGGATCCCTCTGGTTCAACGGGAAAACAGCCCGCAAATTCCCTGCTCGGAACTTCCAGTTTCAGAAAAACAATAACGACATTCTTAATTCAAAAACACACTGAGAACGTATTATACCTTGGAATCAAGATCGGAAACTTTATCTACAGACTAGACAGATATAGCTTTCCAACGGTATAAAGATCGTCCTCTGAGTCTCTATGGTTCGACGGAAAAACTCCTTTGAAGTGGACTGATTGCAGAAGCAAAGCTGCAGAAACCTCCCACAGTAAAACAACTATAACTCCCGGAATACACATCTAATTGACAAACCGTTTTCTCCTAATTCAAGAACAGAGAGTGAAGAACTTACCCTAAAAGTTTCACTCCAAACAGATCTGATCTTCTCAGCCGTTCATCTCCTCTTATAAAACCGGACAGAACAAGCCTCAAGAACAATCTCTCTTCTCTCTCTCTATGAACATGAAAAACAGCTCCTTTTCTCATTTCTGATTCTTGGACACTCTCTTAATGGTTCAGCCTTTTCCCCAAACAAGACTCCACAAAACATGTCTCCCTAAAACATGGCTTTTGACTTTTGTAAAAAAATAAAATAACAACTCGGGTTTCCAACCGACCCGCCAGTTATTCACAAGTTTTTGGTTCGCGGTTGTTACAATTCTTCCCCACTAACATGGATTCGACCTCGAATCACGCAACACCGTCTCGCTACGGTCTCCACCACCTGACCCGAACGCGGCCAGTATCCTTCGAGATAACACTTGAATCCCCTAAGCCGTCCTGCTAAGGCTAACACTCTAGCCTAAAATTCGCCCAGATTCATCCGGAACATCAACAATGCATGCCTCATGGTCCGGATTAGGGCTGCCCGATTGACCGTCCAACAATCAAACAAGAACATGTCCGACCAACCGTTGACCCCGCATTAGACTAAATGATCGTACAACAATCAAACAAGAACATGTATGACCATCGGCGTAACATATGCTACCAGGATTGTCCAAACGAATTCCAAACTCCAATAATAACCCCAGATTTGACGTCCACAACACAACCCTGGCCCTCAGCCAGAACTAAAACCCGATCCCCGAGTTTACTAGGCTCACACAAGCCTCATTGCACCGTCTCACCACGGCTGCAATCCTGACCCCACCTGGTCACCACCACCTGAGATCCACTCCCGATCCCTGAAGTTCATCCAATCTCATACTCACGACCACCCTCAGACGGAACTGCTCATAACTCATACTCATAGCTCATATACACCACAGTCACTCGCAGGATCATCACCCCTTGAGTTACGTGTGCATGGATCCACTCGTCCCCTGGAGAGAACCACCATCCCTCAAAGTATATGTAAGGACCCCACTCGGCCCCTAGAGAGAACCACTATCCCTCAGTATGCAGGAAACACACCCTTTTCCTAGAGCAATACTCTGAAACATGCATCATAAGTACCTGTCGACCGGAATCGCCTCTGTGGCTACCTCCTGACATCCCCCACCCGGAATATCATCGCATCCGTGACCCCCACTAGGCCACTCGAAACAACCCAACCACCATGGGTGTTTCCACAGAGTCCCTGGAAAAGGCAATTCTAACTCACATAGAACCTCTTTTCCCGACTCTCCCTAGGAATAGGCAGATTCTAACTCGCATAAAGCTTTCGTTTCTAGCCACTCCTAGAACATGAACAAGCTCATTTCTAGCCACTCCTAGAACATAAACCAGCTTTAAGTCGAATAGAATTTCCATCCCCAGCCATCACGTGACCTACCAGTCATGACTCCACAAGTCATAACATATAAGAAACCACAGAGTCCCTGGAAAAGATAATTCTGACTCACATAGAACCTCTTTTCCCGACTCTCCCTAGGAATAGACAGATTCTAACTCGCATAAAGCTTTCGTTTTTAGCCACTCCTAGAACACGAATTTCATTTCTAGCCACTCCTAGAACATGAATAAGCTCATTTCTAGCCACTCCTAGAACATGAACCAGTTTTAAGCCGAATAGAACTTCCATTCCCAGCCATCACATGACCTACCAGTCATCACAACCCACGACTCCACAAGTCATAACATAAGAACATCTGCCTTATAACAAAAGATAATAAGGAAAACCCCGTCTTATTAAATTTCAACAATGTATATCGTTACAACCCAAACGAAAATACATATAACAACAACTTAGCAGCACGCTGTACAGACTCTGAAAACCAGAAAAGATACTCAAGCCTCCGCTTGCTTCTCAAACCACTTCGAGAACATCGTCTTCATACTCGCCTCTGGTTCCCAAGTCTCCTCCTCAACACCATCGCAGTCCCACATGACTCTCACCAATGGTATCCTCTTACGATGCAGAACCTTGACTCTCCTCTCGAGAATCCTCACAGGTCTCGCCGCCAACGTCATGTTGGGCTGAAGATCTTCCGGGATCCTAGCCAACACCTCCACAGACTCATGCAGACACTTACGCAGCATCGAAACATGGAAGACTTGGTGGAAAGCCTTCGTACTCTAAGGTAACTCCAACCGATAAGCCACTGGTCCGATCCGCTCCACCACTCTGAATGGACCCGTAAACCTCGGACTCAGTTTATTCTCCGAAATGGATCTGTTAGGACCCCTCAACATAGCTGCCTTGAGATACACCAGATCTCCTAGCTCAAACTCCAGCTCTTTCCGTCTCCTGTCGGCATAACTCTTCTGCCGATCCTGAGCCTCCCTCATGTTCAACCTCAAGATATGGATCTTCTCCGTCGTCTCCTGAATAAAATCCGCACCAAACATGCTCCTCTCCCCAACTTGAGTCCAGCACAATGGTGTCCTACACGGCCTCCTATACAAAGCCTCATATGGAGCCATCCCAATACTCGCCTGGTATGAGTTGTTGTACGCAAACTCAACCAGATTCAGATGATCCGTCCAATGACCACCATAATCTAGCACGCACATCCTCAACAAGTCCTCTAAAGTCTGAATAGTCCTCTCCGACTGCCCATCTGTCTGAGGATGATACGTTGTGCTCATGTGCACCTTAGTGCCCATCTCAGCCTGAAATACCCTCCAGAACTCTGAAGTAAACCTCGGATCCCTGTCTGACACAATACTCGCTAACACCCCGAGCAGTCTCACTATCTCACGCACATACTTCTTAGCCAACACCACCGTTCCATTGGTCTTTTTGATGGCAAGAAAATGTGCTGACTTGGTCAGACGATCCACAACCACCCAAATCGCATCATAGGTCCGTGACACTGGTAACCCTGTCACAAAATCCATGGTAATTATATCCCATTTCCACTCCAGAATGGGTAAACTTTGCAACATACCACTCGGAACCTGATGCTCAGCCTTCACCACCTGACACACATTGCACGCTGCAACCCAGCTAGCTACATCTCTCGTCATCCCGACCCAATGATAATATCGTTTCAGATCACGATACATCTTGGTCGCCCCCGGATGAATAGATAACATACTCGAATGGGCCTCTCTCAGAATCTCCTGCCTCAGATCCTCGTCCTTGGGTACACAAACCCGCCCATTCACCAGTATCATCCCACTCGATGAGACCACATACTCAGAACCTGTTGTCTTAGAAGCATCAATCAACCCCTGATCCTTCTCCTACGCAACCCGAATCCTGCTCAGTAAGTCTGTCTGGTTAGCTGCCTCTAACCCCAACGGCTCCTGTGAGATCACGCACTGCCTCAATGTACTGAGCTCACTCGCTAACTCCTCTAAATCCCACTCCTGAGCTGAAGCCACTCGCTTCCAACTCAAAGCATCAGCCACCAGATTAGCCTTACGTGGTACCCAATCTCCAGGTCATAGTCCGCGACTAGCTCCATCCAGGTCTGGTTGAGGTCTGGCTGAGTAAAGAAATACTTCAGGCTCCTGTGGTCTGTGAATACCTGCACCTTTCCGCCGTACAGATAAGACCTCCAAATCTTAAGTGCAAAGATTACGGCAGCCAACTCCAAATCATGGGTAGGGTAGTTGCACTCATGCTTCCTCAACTGCCTCGAAGCATATGCAATAACCTTCCCCTGCTGCATCAGCACACATCCCAGACCAACTCCTGAAGCATCTGTATACACCACATATGGCTCACCCAGCTCGGGTAACGCCAACCCATGTGTACTCGTCAGCATCTCCTTCAGCTTCCCGAAACTCTCCTCGCAAGCCGAAGACCAAACAAAAGGAACATCCTTCCCTGTTAACCTCGTCATCGGCTGCGCCATACTCGCAAACCCCTTGACGAACCTCCAGTAATGACCTACCAACCCGAGAAAACTCCTGATCTCAGTAGCACTCCTCGGTCTAGGCCAACCTACGATAGCCTCTATCTTAGCCGGATCCACAGACACTCCGTCTGCAGACACAACATGGCCAAGAAAGCTCATATCCCTCTGCCAGAAACTGTACTTACTAAACTTCGCGTACTGCTTCTGATCCCACAGCTTCCCCAGAACTACTCTTAGATGCAACTTATGCTTCCCTGGACTCCTCGAGTATACCAAAATGTCATCTATGAAGATGATCACGAACACATCCAGACACGCCTGGAACGCCCCGTTCATCAACCGCACGAATGCTGATGGGGCATTCGTCAACCCAAACTGTGATAACCCAACCCGTCAAATAAAAAAAAATTTCAAGCCAGATCACTATTATCACAAATAGTGATCCTCAAAGGTCCAATAAACAAACAGCGCGGAAATAATGACATAACAATCAACACAATTATCATTTAACAGCCCATACTTATCAATTCGGTTCAACAGTAAACATAGTTCATAAATTACTAACATCCTGGCAATTCTAACTTATTACACAAAACCGAGCCACTAGATTATCCCCTCGTCCTGGCCATGATTCCACGATCACAGGCTGTCTTTACCTGCATCACATGGTTATAAGAGATACGTGAGTATTATCATGAATACCTAGTGAGACAGTCATCCCATCTACTCGGCTATACACACATGCATTATAAAATGATAGAATACCAGGGTTATCAAGCAACACGCAAGACACGACAAACAATCAACCGCGAATAATCACATTCGCCCGTGCATCGATTGATGCACCTCACACGCGTCGATCGATGCACAACCATGGTGTCGATCGATACTGCTCCTGCGTCGCTCGACGCAAATCACTTGCGTCGATCGACGCACGAAACGCAGAAACCAGAATCGAACCTATCCTCTCACGGATCGATTCCCGGAACTCGTTTCCATCGATCTCCGGCACAAAACCCACCAATACATCATGAAATACACCCGCAAACAACAATAAACCGCATAGAACCTACCAATCAACGTGAAACCAAACCCAAGCAACAATCAATCGTATCCTATCAAAACCTTTACCCAGATAAGCCATGGTCACGCACTCACCGCGATTTCGGATAGAAAAGACTAGGAAATCGACGAAGAACACGAAGAACACGGATTCCCCTAAACTGAATTCCTTCCCCGCACGATCCCCACTCACTCTCACACTCCAACACAAGCTTAAAATATCAAGAATACGAAGGAAACAACAACAATCCTTCGATTACTCTAAATCTTCACTCTCCCACTCTAAATTCTCGGATTTTCTGCCCAAAAACACGTTTTTTTTACTTAAATAGCCAGCCTGCCGATACTTGCATCGATACTTGCGTAAGCTCCCGAGCCCGACTCACACAAGTCCAAACATGAGCATCGATCAACGCACAATCCTTGCGTCGATCGACGCCACCAAAAATCTATTTTTGGTTCACGGGCATTACAATTCTCCCCCACTAACACGGATTCGTCCTCAAATCACGTGACACCGCCACACTACGGTCTCCACCACCTGACCCGAATGCGGCCAGTATCCTTTGAGATAACCCTTGAATCCCCTAACCCGTCCTGCTAAGGCTAACACTCTTGCCTAAAATTCGCCCACATTCCCCCGGAGCACCCACGATGCACGCCCCATGGTCCGGATTAAAGCTGCCCGATTGATCGTCCAACAATCAAACAAGAACATGTCCGATCAACCGTTGACCCCGCATTGGACCAAATGATCGTACAACAATTAAACAAGAACATGTATGACCATCGGCGTAACATATGCTATCAGGATTATCCGAACCGAATTCCAGACTTCAGTACTAACCCTAGACTCGACGCACACAACACAACCCTGGCCTTCAGCCAGCACCACTCGCGATCAAACCTGATCCCCGAGCCTAGGCTCACACTAGCCTCATTGTACCATCTCCATGGATACAATCCTGACCAAACCCTGTCAGCCCACTAGAGATCATCTCCCTATCTCAATCACCTAAACCCGTCTCACTAAGGTTGACACTCTCATCCAAAACCCGTCTAAATTCTCCCAGAAAACATCTACAACGCAACACTCGCTGATCCAGATCAGGGCTGTCCGATAGATCGCGCAACAATCAAACAAGAACATGTCCGACCCACCGTAGACCCAGACCTTGGATCAATTGGTCGCACAATAATCAAACAAGAACATGTACGACCAAAAAGGCTACATATGTTTACCAGGATCGTGTGAACTAAGGTCCCAAACTTGAGTAACAACCTTAGATTAGACATCCACAAACCACCTGAGATCATTCCCGATCCCTGAAGCTCATCCAATCTCATACTTATAATCACACTATAGGTACTATTGCTCAAACTCATATCTCTACACACCACTCCACTCGCAGGGTCGTCACCCACCGAGCTCTCGATGTATACCATACCGGCTCTCGGTATGCCCCAGCCCCTCCGCTTCAGGACACACAGTTCATCAGCTCTCGGCTACAGAGGAATCACACATCTTCTGGAGATATCGCAATCCCTCAAAGTATATGCAGGAGAATCTCACCATCCCCAGGAGCAGTAACACTGTAACGTGCATCATAAGCACCTGTCGATCGATTTACTTCCGTGGTTCCTATCCTGATATTCCCTAATCTCGGAATATTACTCATGACCAATCCCTCGGTCATCTGAAACAACCCAATCACCAGGGTGTTTCCATCGGAGTCCCTGGAAAAGATAGTCCTAACTCACATAAGACTTCTGTTCTAGACTCCCCCTACAAAATAGACAGATTCTCACTCACATAAAACCTCTATTTTCCAGCTCCATCTAGGGATCTACCCATCCTAACCCCTTAGGACCCCATCCCTAGATACCTAGCCAAGCTCTAACACCCCTAGAGCTTCTATCCTAGCCCCATAAATGACCTCCCAGTCATCACACACATGACCTAACCAGTCATCAAACCCATGACCTCCCAGTCATACCATAAGAACATCCGCCTTATAAAAAAAGATAATAAGGAAACCCCATCTTCTTAATCTCAACAATGTATATCGTTACAACCCAAACGAAAATACATACAACTCATAGCAACAAGCTAATACACCCACTGGAAACCAGGAAGACACTCAAGCCTCCGCTTCCTTCTCGAACCACTTCGAGAACTTCGTCTTCATACTTGCCTCTGGTTCCCAAGTCTCCTCCTCGATACCATCACAGTCCCATACGACTCTCACTATTGGTGTCCTCTTCCGGCGCAGCACCTCACTCTCCGCTCGAGAATCCTCATAGATCTCGCCTCCAATGTCATGTTTGGCTGAAGATCCTCCAAGATCCTAGCCAACACCTCCTCATACTCATGTAGACACTTCCGCAGCATCGATACATGGAAAACCTTATGAAACGCTCTCATACTCTGAGGTAACTCCAACCGATAAGCCACTGGTCCGACCCTCTCCACCACTCTAAACGGACCATAAACCTCGGACTTAGCTTATTCTCTGAAATGGATCTGTTAGGACCCCTCAACATCGCTGCCTTGAGATACACCAGATCTCCCAGCTCAAACTCCAGCTATTTCCGTCTCCTATCAGCATAACTCTTCTGCTGATCCTGAGCCTCCCTCATCTTCAGCCTCAAGACACGGATCTTCTCCATCGTCTCCTGAACAAAATTCACACCAAACATGCTCCTCTCCCCCACTTGAGTCCAGCTTTCCATACAGAGCCTCATATGGAGCCATCTCAATACTCGCCTAGTATGAGTTGTTATACGCAAACTCAACCAGGTTCAGATGATCTACCCAATGACCACCATAATCGAGCACGCACATCCTCAATAGGTCCTCCAAAGTCTGAATAGTCCTCTCCGACTGCCCATCTGTCTGAGGATGATACGCCGTACTCATGTGCACCTTAGTGCCCATCTCTGCCTGAAACGCCCTCCAGAATTCAGATGTAAACCTCGGATCTCTGTCTGACACAATACTCGCTGGCACCCCGTGCAGCCTCACTATCTCACGTACATACTTCTTAGCCAATACCACCGTTCTATCGGTCTTTTTGATGGAAAGAAAATGTGCTGACTTGGTGAGACGATCTAAAATCACCCAAATCGCATCATAAGTCCGTGACACTGGCAACCCCGTTACGAAGTCCATAGTAATCATATCTCACTTCCACTCCGGAATTGGCAAACTCTGCAACATACCACTCGGAACCTGATGCTCAGCCTTCACCAGCTGACACACGTTGTACGCTGCAACCCAGTTAGCTACATCTCTCTTCATCCCGACCTAGTAATAATACCGTTTCAGATCACGATACATCTTGGTCGCCCCCGGATGAATCGATAACATGCTCGCATGAGCCTCACGCAAGATCTCTTGCCTCAGATCCTCATCCTTGGGTACACAAACCTGTCTGTTCACCAGTATCGTCCCATTCGCCGAGACCAGATACTCTGAACCTGTAACCCTAGCAGCATCAATCAAGATCGGATCCAATTCCTTAGCTGCTCGAATACGACTCAGCAAATCTGCCTGGTTAGGTACCTCTGACCCCAACGGCTCCTGTGAGATCACACACAACCTCAATGTACTAATCTCGCTCACCAGAGCTTCCATATCACGCTCCTGAGTCGAAGCAACCCTCATCCGACTCAACGCATCTGCAACCAGATTAGCCTTACCCGGATGGTATCCGATCTCCAAATCGTAATCCGCTACCAACTCCATCCAGCGCCTCTGTCTCTGGTTCAGTTCCGACTGAGTGAAAAAATACTTCAGACTCTTATAGTCTGTGAACACCTGAACCTTTCCGCCATAAAGATAAGATCTCCAAATCTTTAGAGCTAAAATCACCGCAGCCAACTCCAAATCATGGGTAGGGTAATTGCACTCATGCTTCCTCAACTGCCTCGAAGCATACGCAATAACCTTTCCCTGCTGCATCAGGACACAACCCAGACCAACACCCAAAGCGTCAGTATACACCACGTAAGGCTCACCCGGCTCGGGTAACGCCAACACCGGTGTACTCATCAACATCTCCTTCAGCTTGTTAAAACTCTCCTCGCAAGCTGCAGACCACATAAAAGGAACATCCTTTCCTATCAACTTGGTCAGCGACTTAGCCATACTTGCAAATCCCGCGATGAATCTTCGATAATAACCTGCCAACCCAAGAAAACTCCTGATCTCAGTGGCATTCCTCGGTCTAGGCCACCCTCTGATAGCCTCAATCTTAGCCGGATCCACAGAAACTCTCTCTGCGGATACCACATGGCCAAGGAAACTCATCTCTTACTGCCAGAAATTGTACTTGCTAAACTTCGCAAACAGTTTCTGCTCTCGCAGCTTCCCCAGAACTACTCTCAGATGCAACTCATGCTCCTCAGGACTCTTCGAATACACCAGAATATCATCAATAAAGATGATCACAAACACATCCAGATACTCCTGGAATACCCCGTTCATTTACCGCATGAACGCTGCTGGTGCATTCGACAAACCAAAAGGCATCACCACGAACTCGAAATGCCCATACCTCGTCCTAAAAGCAGTCTTCCTAACATCTACCTCATCAATCGGAATCTGATGGTATCCCCAAGCCAAGTCCATCTTGGAGAACCAGGTAGCCCCATCCAACAACTCATCAATGCGCGGCAGAGGGTACCTGTTCTTCACAGTGACCCGGTTAAGTCCCCGATAATCGATGCACAACCGGAAACTACCATCACTCTTCTCCACAAACAACACCGGCGCTCCCCACGGTGAAATACTCGGCTGAATAAAACTCTTATCCAACAAATCATCCAGCTGCTTCTTCAGCTCTGCCATCTCTGCTGGAGCTATCGGAGTAGTCCCGTGTTCCAATTTAATAACAAACGGATCTGACCGCGATGGCGGTAATCCTTCCAATGACTGAAACACATCCTGGAAATCTTGAACAACTCGAACATCCTCAATTGCAACCCCAACAACTGACTCAGGCATCACTATCGTCACCAGATACGCCTCGCAGCCCTTGAGAAGCAACTGCTCGGCCTGTATCGTGGAAATCACGAGACTCCCGGAAGTCGGTCTCACACCCTGATAAACCAACCTCCCCACCTCTCGCTCAAACACAACTTGCCCTCGGTGGCAATCCAAATGGACCCTGTAACGATCCAACCAATCCATACCCAGGATAACATCGTACAGTTCCACCGGATTGATGATCAGATCTGCTGGCATCAACTCTCCCGCCACCAAAACCTCCATGCCACGAGCCCGCCCAAAAGTAGCTAACGAATTGCCACCCACTACCTTAACTACTCTGAGCAGCTCTCCGGAATCACTCTGGATTCTGCTGCTCTCCGCACACTCTGGCGTAATAAAGCTATTCGTAGCTCCCGAATCAAACAACACGTGGGACTCATACCCGCCCATAACTAAGGTCCCTACACAATCCCATATGCCTGAGAACCTTCACATTCTAGCACAGACTCACAATTTCCCAACAGACAAAAACTCACAACCACGACTTTAAATAGTCAAGTTCGGAAAAACCTGTGATCGGTTTGGTGCTAGATCCACCCGCCTCCGCAGATGTGAACATTTGCGGTGCTGCTATAATCTGAGACAACGGGTGCACTGCCAATGGCTGCACTACGGTCACCGCCAACTGCTACAGCTTCGGACACTTTGCTTAATATGCCCCGTCTCTTTGAAGTAGTAACACACCCGCGTATCCTGGACCCCGACCCGCCCATCCCGAGTCCTGGTCCCGGTCCTCTTCAGACAGCTCGCCACACGATGGGACATGCTCCTACACCCGTAGCATCTCGAACCACCGTTACTGGCCCCTGAAGTGCACTCCCACTTCCTCTTCTGTCCCTGAGCAGGCTTGCCGCCCCTGCGTGAACTTATCTGCTGCTGAGATCTCCTCGGCTGCTGCTGCTGCACCAGTGGACTAACCATCACAACCTGCTCCCCGAGATCCTCCTCGATCGCAGCAGCCATCTCAACCAGCTCCGCCCTCGTGGCGAATCTACTCGCCCTGCAGCGAATCCTCAAATCTGGACAAAGTTCTCGCAAGAACCTCCTAACCTGGGCATCCTCACCCTCCATGCCTCTCCCAGCATGTACCAGAAGTCGACTGAACTCTGCATCAAACTCCCTCACTGACCAATCTCCCTGAGTCAGGTCCAGAAACCTAGACTCCAAACGGTCCACCGCCTCATGCGGGAAATACTTGGCGTTAAACTCTGCCAAGAAATCCTCCCAGACCATCTCGGCCTGCACCCTCCTGGCCTCAACACCTCTCCACCAGAGATGCGCATCACCCTCTAGATAATGTACCGCCAGATCAACTATGTATCCCTCTGGACACCTGATCGAGCGAAAGTTACGCTCTAACCTCATCCGCCACCCATCAGCCTCCTCAGGCCTAGCACCTCCAGGGAAAAATGCAGTACCAATCCGCTGCATCTGCTCCATCATCCTCAGATAAGATGGAAGCTCCTCAATCCCAGCCATACCCAGCTGTACCCTAGCCAACCCCGGCTGCACCCCAGCCATACCCGGTTGCACCCCAACCATACCCGGCTGCACCCCAGGAGCATGACTCGGAGCAGGCACCCCTCCCGGTAACCTCTCCAGAATCATCTGTAGTAGATCCACCAAACGATCATCTCAATCCGGGGCAACGCCTACGGCAGCACCCCCACCAGGGCCCACTGCACCGCCAGCTACACCGGGACCTACACTAGCCCCTCCAGCCCTCTCAATGGAACCCGTAGCTGTCACACCCACGGACCACTCCTGAAACGCCTGCGTAGTCTCCTGGGACACCCACGTGGCAGCGGACTCACTCCTAAGTCCCCGCCCACGTCCACGCCCAGCACGACCAACACGACCTCCACGGCCCCAGCAACCTCTGCCGCTAGTCACCCTAGCCATCACTCTGCACTAACCCGCAGAATACTAAGTACTAGAAACAGAAATCACATAAACACATACCGTGGAATCTCATTGAACGCTCGGAAAGGATGATCTAAGACTCTATACCCATACAACAATCAATTGACTAACAAACATAATCAATTAACTAACTAGCCCTAGAACCACTAGCGCTCTGATACCAAACTTTGACAACCCAACCCGTCAAATAAAAAAAAATTTCAACTCGGATCACTATTATCATATATAGTGATCCTCAAAGGTGCAATAAACAAACAGCGCGGAAACAATGACATAACAATCAACACAATTATCATTTAACAGCCCATACTTATCAATTCGGTTCAACAGTAAATATAGTTCAGAAATTACTAACACCCTAGCAATTCTAACTTATTACACAAAACCGAGCCACTAGATCATCCCCTCGTCCCGGCCATGATTCCACGATCACAGACTGTCTTTACCTGCATCACATGGTTGTGGGAGTTGAAACCCACACAATCAAAACTTATAGAGACTTTGTAGGGAATTGAATTTCTATGGATAAACCAACGCAAGCAACTACAAAGGAAATAGAGAATTCGTTCTTATTGCTGATTAGAAAGCTTTAGAATACAAGTGTTTGTGAATTGCCTCCTCTATTTTCTGAGGTCCATGGACTTTATATAGTCACAGTTTGTTCAGAGTACTAGTGATGGATAGTGGCTTGGTCATGCTCCACTTCCATCTACCCTAATCTAGTATAGGTATATATGAGTGCTCAATGACATATGCCATGACATAAGTCTACATGGGTGCTCAGTGACATATTCCATGACATCACATTGATGTTGACGTGATATCGTCTTTGTTAACTTTATAGCGTCTTGGGACGTGACATCGTTACAATCGGGACGCGACATCGGTATCATCGGGATGCGACATCGGTACCATCGGGACACGACATCGGAACGGTAAGCTTTGCTGCGTTGAGTCGTCATAAGATTTCTCGCGTCAAGTCGTGTCTCGTTATGTCGACATCGGTGCCATCTTCTCGTGACATCAGCACCTCGTCGAGTCGCGGTAAGGTTTCGTGTCACGACATCGGTGCCATCCTCTCATGACATCGGCACCTCGTCGAGTCGCGGTAAGGTTTCCCGCGTCACGCCATCGGTGCCATCTTCTCGTGACATCGGCACCTCGTCGAGTCGCGGTAAGGTTTCACGCGTCACGACATCGGTGCCATCTTCTCGTGACATCGGCACCTCGTCGGGTCGCGGTAAGGTTCCGTGTCACGACATCGGTGCCATCTTCTCGTGATATCGGCACCTCGTCGAGTCGCGGTAAGGTTTCCCGCGTCACGACATCGGTGCCATCTTCTCGTGACATCGGCACCTCGTCGGGTCGCGGTAAGGTTTCCCGCGTCACGACATCGGTGCCATCTTCTCGTGACATCGGCACCTCGTCGGGTCGCGGTAAGGTTTCCCGCGTCACGACATCGGTGCCATCTTCTCGTGACAGCGGCACCTCGTCGGGTCGCGGTAAGGTTTACGCGTCATGTCGCGGCGAGGTTTCTCGCTTCGTGTCGCGGTAATCCCCGTGTCGCGACATCGGCACCACTCGACATAGACACCATGGTGTGACGATATCGGTAACATCTCGTGGTAAGGTTTCCCGTGCCGAGTCGCGGTAAGGTTTCCCGTGCCGAGTCGCGGTAAGGTTTCCCGCGTCGAGTTTCGACTCCGACAGTGACATCAGTGCCGTGCACTAACGTCCCGCGACATCGGTGGGATGTATCGATGTCCCGCGACTTTGGTGCCGCGTACCGATGTCTCGTGATTACGGTGTCGCGGACCGATTTCCATACTTAGTCATTTTATGACTGTTATTTTCTAGAGGAAGATCCGACTCCAACAGTTTGCCCCCCAGCTCGGTACTATGTAAATAGTGGCGAAGCGGTTTTTGTTAATCTTCTGGTGAATGATGTCTTGGTCCCGCAAACAATCCTTTTGCTTTTGTCTGTTGAATTACTTCAGTGTCTTCTGGACTTAAAGTTACCAGTTTTTCTGACCCTTCTGCTACTGCCGGACGTTTCCCAAGAAATAGTAGTCTTTTTCTCCTATAAATACTTCACTCCTCTCTCATTCTTCCTTCACTCTCCACTTCTCCACTCTCTCTCTAGAAGGTATTTTCTCGTTCTCTCTATAATCTTTTCCATTTATTTATTTATTTATTTTTATTATTTTTTTTTTGGTGCATCGACATCGGACCGAAGTGGATCGAGGCAGTTCGGGTCCGAAGTGGACCGAAGTCGAGCCGAGTCGAAGTGGACCGAGGTGGTTCGGGGCCGAAGTCGAGCCGTAGACCGAAGTGGACCGAAGGGGTTCGGGTCCGAAGTGGACCGAAGTGGTTCGGGTCCGAAGTGGACCGAAGTGCTTCGGGTCCGAAGTAGACCGAAGTCGAGCGCAGACAAATCGATCGGTACCGAAGTGGACCGAAGTCGATCGGTACCGAAGTGGACCGAAGTCGACCGTCGTCCGAAGTTGAGCCGCGGACCAAAGTGGATCGAAGTCGAGCGGTAGACAATAATCGATCGGTACCGAAGTGGACCGAAGTCGATCGGCACCCAAGTGGATCGAATCCGAAGTGGACCGAAGTCGACCGTCGTCCGAAGTTGAGCCGCGGACCGAAGTGGATCGAAGTCGAGCCGCGGACAAAAATCAATCGGTACCGAAGTGGACCGAAGTGGATCGGGTCCGAAGTGGACCGAAGTCGACCGTCGTCCGAAGTTGAGCCGCGGACCGAAGTGGATCGAAGTCGAGCCGCGGACAAAAATCGATCGGAACCGAAGTGGACCGAAGTCGATCGTAGGCCGAAGTCGGATCAGGACTAGGTACCGAGATCGTGGTATGACTGATTATCATGATCTGTATGCTATGAACCTTAGGAGAGCAAAACTTGAAGATGAATTTGGCGGAAATGGCCAGACAAGCTACGGAGAACGAGATGCGTGCTGCTGCAAAACCTCCGAAGCATAAGGTTCCCAGAGTAAGGGTTAGACGTGACATTCCCGATCCTCCGGACTCCACTCTGTGCACTGAAGAATATTTGCGGAAGTTGAGGCGTAAGTTCAACATCTCGGAGGAGGTTGAACTGATACTCCCTTCGTCTTCGGATCGAGCGTGGGATCCCCCTGTGGGTTGCTTTACCATGTATGAGAGCTGTTTTAACTGGTGCTTGTATTTCTTTCCTGTTCCGGAGGTCATCCTTGATTTTCTATGGACGTATCAGCTTGCCCTAGCGCAGATAAGACCCCGCGGTCTTCGTCATTTGATGGGTATTTTTGTGAGGAGCATCGAATGTGATGAAGAGGTCAATGTCTACCACCTATTGAACTGGTTAGATGTCCGCGCGTCTCGCCCTAAGGAAAAACTCATCTACTCGGTTTCGGCTAAAGCGAACCTTTCGATCATCAGTGGTTTTCCGAGTAAAGATAGCTACTGGGTCGACTATTTCTTCTATGTCCCGATAACTGAAGCATCAGTCGGTTCCCGGTGGATCGATAAGATAGTTAGAAAGTGGAGAAGAAAGGGTAGTTGAACTGGAGTCATGTCCTTGTTTTGTTGATCCGTCGGGCGTTTATCTAACACGATATATCTTTTTGTTGTTTTGACAGTTATCAATCCATTTCCGAAGGTTCCACCAGATTTTCTCACGCTAGCAGAGTTACTAGCATCCGAGCGTTGCAACTGGCAGGAAGACTTTTCTCCCCAACGAATCGAAGTCGCTCGAGCCCGCTACTTTGTCGGTTCCGATTCATCAAATACTTCGTCGCAAGCAACCATGGAGAAGAGACCATCAGTTCGTGAAAGGATGGAGGCCGAGGAACGCCGTTTGGCCGGTGAGTCCGAAGGTGGCGTCCAGAACATGGAAGTCGATGTCGCGGCCGCCCGTTGTCCTGGGCGTCGCTCCGAATCCTCTGCTGGAAATCGTCCCGGACGTCGCTCCGAATCACCCGCTGGAAATCTTCGTGGGCGTCGTTCCTTATCTATAGCCTCGGAACGTGACGCTGCCGAAGTAACCGAGCCTGTAATAAGGAGAAACATGGTTCCTCGGAAATGCACCTTGTCTGCCGCAGAGAATGGAAAAGGGGTGATGCAATATACGGTTAAGGCTTCGCAGGGTGGCCTGATGACGCCCGATATTGCTGAGCAAGAAGCACATTCCGCCCCTCCAAAGGAAGCTTCGGACCCGGATAGGATATCGCTTGAGGGAACCGAGGTGATCCTTTCCTTCTTCTGAGCTTGCCTATATCTTTTCTGATTTTCTAACTTATATACTTGTCAATTTCCTCAGTTTATTGATTCCGTAACGAAGTTAGCGCGTAAGTACGACCGTCGCGCTAAGCGGGAGGCTGAACGGGCCGAACAGGCAGCCGAAGAGGCTCGAGCCAAATGGGAAGACGAAGTGGCTCAGAGAAAGGTGTTGGATGCTAACATGGTTTTGTTGGAAAGAACTCGTGATGAATTGCGTGACTCGGGTGCCCAGAAAGATTCGGAAATCGAGTCGCTCAAGGGCCAGCTTGAACTGGAGAAAAGCTCTGTCGACTCCAAGGTTAAAACGGCCACGAAGAAGATTGTGCGTTCTTTGATGAACAAATTCAAGTCGAAGATAGAGAGGACCAAGGAAAAGTTCAGGGCTCTCGGAAAGTCGGTGAATAAGATGAATGACCTTGCTCAAGTTGATGCAAATCTTGAGCTCATCCGGAAGCTTCAACGCGAGGATGCTCCAACTTTGGAGGATGAATCCGTAAAAATTTCCAAGTGGAGAGGGGAATTTGTTGGCGGGGAGACGGAGTACAATGCGTTGTTCACCGAGATTCAACAAGGTTTGGTTGTTTCTCCTTTCTCTTACGATGATTCTTCCACCTTTGACGCCAATCCGTTCGAGAATCAGGCAGCAGAGATTGGAGTTCACTTCAACTCTGGGTCAAATTGGAACCCTTCTGGTGTGTTCTTGCTTGATCCGCGAGATATCGGTGCAGGGTTTGAAGGCGAACCCGATGGTACTGAAAACTATGGCTTCAACGATGGAAATACCGTTGAAACCGGCGCCGATGAAGTTGCTGCCAGATCTGACGCTGGCGGAGGTGGAACCGATGTCGAGGAATATGAGTATGACGACGGTGGCGATGGAGATGATGCATTCTAGTTGATTTCCCTTGAGCGGTTCTCTACCTCTGTGTTTTTTTAGTGCTTTAGTTCTTCTCTGTCTTGTTGCCTATATGGCCTTTATTTATGCAGACTTTGTGCTTTGATGGAGTTATTTATGCTTCGGTTGTAAGATGTTTTCCCTGTTTCAGAAATGTTAGGATATCCGCTCCGATAACAATCTTACGGTGACCAACGTTTTGTATGTTGGGTTATGACGAGCATTTTCGGTTTACAAGTTGTTTTCCTTGTGTAAGAAGTTTATGTTATGGTTGTGTTATGCAAGACGTTTCGATTTTCAACCAACGTTTAGTATGTTGGGTTTTTCAGTGGATGCACTCGGTTTACGGGAGTCCTAAGTCTCCCGCTCCAACTACAATCACATTGCGACCAACGTTCAGATTGTTGGGTTTGAGACGAACACTTCCGGTTTACAGGCTGGTTTCCGTGAACGAGCCTGCTCTGTTAGTGACCGTTGCGCGCTTATTATCCTGTCTAGGATGTGATAGTCAGATCTGTAAGTATTGAGGTTGATGCGTTACTGGGGCCAGCAGTAACTAACCAGTTGAGTGTTTGGCTAAGATTTGTTTGATCCGCAATGGATGTTTAAATACTTAGAGACATGTGAATGCTTTGCTAAGATTTGGCTGATCCGTGACGGATGTTCAAATACTTAGAAATTTTTTTTTTTAAGATAAATGGGAGTATACGAGTATACGTACCCCACTCCCCCCCTTTGTTTAAGGAGGGGGCAGCTGAACCCATCCGAAGACAGGTTGCCTACGTACCCTTTGCAGGGATCAAGCAGCCCCGTAGTTCGTTAGAAGTTACTTAGTGAAAGTACTTCTTCAGGTGTCGCGCGTTCCATTAACGCGGGACCGGAACCCCAGCCGTGTTGGCTAATTTGTAGACTCCGGGTTTGACTATCTTGGTGACTTAGTAAGGTCCTTCCCAGTTAGCACCAAGTTTGCCAGCGTTTAGTTCCGCTGTATTCTGAAAGACTTCCCGCAACACCAATTTTTCTTCTTGGAATCTGTGAATTTTAACCTTCGAGTTATAGTACCTTGCCGCTGCGTTTTGATAGTTCTGGATGCGAATAAGGGCTTGATCACGTTTCTCGTTGACGAAGTCCAACGTATCGAGCATCAGAAGATGATTCAAACCTTCTTGCTCTGGCAGGAGTCTTCTTCGCACACCTGGGAATTGCGTTTCCGGTGGGATAACGCATTCGATCCCGTATACTAAGGCAAAAGGGGTCTCTCCTGTTGCTCGTCCCGGAGTGGTGCGGTGCGACCACAGCACTCCTTCTAACTCGTCTGCCCATCTCCCCTTCTTCGCTTTGAGTCGCTTTTTCAGCCCTTGAAGGACTGATTTGTTTGCTGCCTCGGCCTGTCCGTTTCCTTGAGGATACCTTGGCGTTGACTTGCTAAGCCTAATCTTCCATTTGTCGCAAAACGCCTCAAACTGAATAGAAATGAACTGCGATCCGTTGTCAGTGACAATTTCATAAGGCACGCCATGACGACATATGATATTTCGCCTAACTCTCTACTTGGGCATCCTTGATGGATGCGTATGCCTCCGCCTCCACCCACTTAGAAAAGTAATCGGTTAAAACCAGCATGAAACGTTTCTGCCGGGATGGATGGAGCGGACCGACAATGTCCATAGACCACCGCATGAAGGGATATGGTGAAGTGATTGACGAGAGCATCTCCGTAGGTTGATGGATTTTTGGGGCATGACGTTGGCATTGCTCGCATTTGGCTGAGAACACCTCGCAATCCCTTATCATTGTTGGCCAATAATGCCCATGTCGTTTGATCCTTATCGCCAATGCTCGTCCACCGGAATGGTTTCCGCAAGAGCCACTATGAACTTCCTCCATGATCTTTTGAGCTGTCTCGCCTTCCACACATTTTAGCAATGGTCCAGAGAAAGACCACTTGAAGACTTCTCCATCTAACAGAACATATCGCGCGGCCTGAGCCTTGAGTTTACGGGCTGCCCATTTACCAGAAGGTCGTTCTCCGTCGTTGATGTAACCGCGAATGTTACCAAGCCATGATTTGTCGCAGCCGTATTCCGGATTGGTTACGTCATCGTGGCTTTCCAGACTCTCCTCTTCGTCAGCGGTTGAATCAGGATAATCGTCGGGATTGTCGTGTGGATTGTTACTCGGATTATTGCCAGCTTCCGTCATAACTACGTCTTCTTGTCCCGGGCCGGGATCGCTGCAGATGGTGACTTCGGATTTGGGTAAACCGAGACTCATTCCTGGTTCCGAAGTGGAAGGGCATTCTGGTGCCGAAGTGGACGCGTCTGTCTCGGTTTTATTCGACTTCGCAGACTGCGCCGAAGCGGGAATGTGATTTTTGCCGACATCGGATCCTGCTTGTCCTGATGTCACGATGTCGGTTTCATCTACTGCTACGGAAGTCGTCTCCCGCAGATCCGAAGTCGATTTCGTCTTTGCCAAAACTTTCTTTGTGCTTCCGCTCGTGTGCTTGGCAGCCTGGGACCGAGTTACTGTGTTCACGGTTTCGGTTGTCCTGATGCTGGGATGCTCGATGAACTCGACAGGTATGATCCGCCTTAAATCCGGATCCGATGTCGAAGCGAGGACTGCTAATGCATCCGCCGAAGTGTTCTCGCCCCGAGGGACTCTCGTCAGGGTGAATTCTTTAAACTGTCCAGCCAAATCCTTCACAATCTGCAAATATAACCCCATGCGATCTTCCTTGACCGCGTACTCGCCGCTGAACTGGTTTACGACGAGTTGGGAATCACAAAACACATGTAAGTTTTCGATTTTCAATCCCAAGGCTAACCTCATTCCAGCAACAAGAGCTTCATATTCCGCTTGTTGTTTGACGCACGAAAACCTAAACGAAAAGACTGCTCCAGTACCTCCCCTGTCGGAGATACCATCCGTACTCCCACTCCTGATCCGTTTTTCGATGATGATCCGTCGACGTGGAGCTTCCAAGTTGGCTTTGGTTCGTCTTCCTCGGGACCTTCATCCGAGGTCTCGATAAGGAAGTCCGCTAAAACTTGAGACTTCTTACAAGTCCGGCCTTGGTATTCAATATCATATTCACTAAGTTTGATGGCCCACTTCGCCAATCTTCCCGATTGGCTCGGACTATGCAGGACAGATCTCAAGGGAAAAGTGCTGAGAATCACGATCGGGTGCGATTGGAAGTAAGGCCTCAATTTTCTGGCGCACATGACCACGGCTAATGCTAACTTCTCCATCAGCGGGTACCGTATCTCAGCGGCGACGAGACTCTTGCTGACGTAAAAAATTGGCTTCTGCTAACGGCTACTGAAGAGACCGCAATGTACAGAAAAAGTGGCTCGCCATCTACTGGTTTTGCAAGTATCGGTGGGCTCGCCAAGTACTCCTTTAGCTGCTGGAATGCCGACTCGCATCTCTCGTTCCAATTGAAATCCTTCTTGCCTCTCAAAGTATCATAGAACGGCAAACACCTATCGGTCGAGCGTGAGATAAAACGGTTAAGCTCGCGACTCTCCCGGCTAACCGTTGTACTTCTCGCTTGGTTTTCGGAGAAACCATATCCTTCAGTGCGTTGATCTGCTTCGGATTTGCCTCAATGCCGCGGTTGGTGACTAAGTAACCAAGGAACTCTCCCGACATTACCCCGAACCTACATTTCGTCGGATTTAACTTCATATTGTGCGAGTTCAGCTACTCAAAACATTCCCGTAGATGCTTGACGTGGTCTTGTTTGTTCAACGATTTCACCAACATATCATCAATATACACTTCCATCGTCTTTCCCAACTGGTTCACGAACATCTTGTTGACTAGGCGTTGATAAGTTGTTCCTGCGTTTTTTAGCCCGAATGGCATTACTTTATAACAGTAAATTCCTCTGTCCGTGATGAATGCTGTTTTGTCCTGGTCTTCTGGGTTCATAAGGATTTGATTGTATCATGAAAAAGCGTCCATGAACGATAGTAGCTCATTACCGGCTGTTGCTTCGACCAGGCGATCAATATGAGGCAAGGGGAAGCTATCCTTTGGGCACGCTTTGTTCAAATCCGTGAAGTCCACGCAAACGCGCTATTTGCCGTTTTTCTTTTTGACGACGACGGGATTTGCCAACCAATCAGGATATTTGACTTCTCTGATTGAGCCAACCTTGAGGAGTTTTTCCACTTCGTCGTTGACGGCTTTCACCCTTTCCGGTCCGAGCTTCCTCCTTTTCTGCTTGACTGGTTTGAAACTCGGATCAATGTTCAACTCGTGGCTTGCCACGCTGATATCGATACCTGGCATATCCTTGGCGGCCCATGCAAAGGTACCGACATTTTCTCTAAGAAGCGAGACAAGTTCTGTTTTAATGCCCTCGTTAAGCGTGGAACCGATCTCCACGCATCGTTCCGGATGTTCGTAATCTACGCAGACCGAGATAACGGGATCGCAGACTGGTCTGTTTTCCTTTGCATGATCCTCCGTTATCTGTAACTGCTATAAGAGTTTGCTGAGCCCTTTTACCGGCTCTCTATCCGTCTTCATCTTCTTCCGTTCTGATACTTGGTCCGTGACCGGTCTTCTGAGCTTATGTTCGGTCAGGAAACACATTCGTGACTCCTTCTGACTTCCCCTTATGGTTTTCACTCCGTTTGGCGTTGGGAACTTGACGCACAGATGGTAGGTTGACGCAACTGCCCTCATCGAATTCAGCCAAGGGGTTCCCAGTATCATATTATAGATTGCAGGATGATCAGAGACAGAGAATTCAACGTTTTTTGTTACTCCTCCGGCCCGAACAGGTATTGTGATCAGCCCCATCGTCATCGTCGTTTCTCCGGAAAAATTTGTTACTGGTTTCGGGAATGGTTTGACCATGGCTAAATTGACATCCATTCGCTTCAGTGTTTCTTTGAAGATTATGTCCATTGTACTTCCAGTGTCAATCAGCACCCGGGCTACGTCACAATTGGCCACGACTATTTCGACCACGAGAGGGTCATCATGAGGCTTATCAATCCCAACAGTTTCATTCTCCTCGAAGGTAATGACATCGTTTGGAAGAGTAGATTGGATCTGGAGGTTTATACTAACGTCAGCTCGCCTCTGGAAAGCTTTGATTGTGGATACGGTGTCTACGCAGTAATGCGATCCACCCATAATCATGTTGATGCGCCTTCGCGGTTCTGGTAGACCAGTGCCACCTTCATTCCCTGGTCTCAGACGTTTCTGTCCTTCGTTGCCTACCGGATTAGTGCCATCTTCGTTAACATCTATAGCAAAATCGTCAATGCTAACATTTCCTCCAAGCTCTCCAGCCGCTAGTTTCGCAGCAAGCTTTAAACCCAGACCCCGGCACTTTGCGGTTGAGTGCCCAAAGACACGATGATGGTCACAATATGTTGTTTCGTCGTAACTGCTCTCTTTTCTTACCCACGTATTCCAGGGATCTTGGCCCCGGCCACGGCCACGGCCCTGACCTCTGCCTCGTGCTTGATTTTGACCTTGTCCTTGGCCTCGCCCAGCGGACTCCACTTGGAAATTGTGTGCTCCCTTGAATCCTCCTTCATGCTGGATGAAACCGGGAGGGTGATTGCCCCTCTTGGCATTCGGATGCTGTTGAGTTTGCGATTGCTGATTCGTTTGCTTTGCTTTTCCGTGCCTCTCGGCGCACAGTGTAGTCTCTTCCTCCTGATTAATGAACCCGGAAGCGCGATGCAAAGCATCTTCTATCGTTGAGGGGACATTCACAGTCATCTCCTTTTTAAAATCTGAAGTGTACCATAGTGCTTTTCTCAGGGCGAGCAGAGCGGCTTTGTCGCTAACGTGCTCTACTTTGGACATAACTGTTTTAAATCTACCGATAAAACTTCAAGTGTTCAACGAACAAAAGGCACTTCCCTGCGTCTCTTTCGCCTTCCCGGAAGTTAGCGCGACCCATCGCAATTGCGAATGACGTTATGTGGTCTTTGGGATCACTGTTCCCTTCGTAGATCGGGACCTTAATCTTTCCGGGATCCGTAATCTGCACTCCGGTGATACGCGAGGTGAACGGAGTAGTTTGAGCCTCTTCCAAAATGCGATCGATTTCCGGTGCTTTGCTAACGGCCCTATGCATCTGCGACTGAACAACTTTCAAGTTGGCGGATGTGCGATCCATCTCGGCTCGAAGTGCGGCCATCTCCTCTCTCTGAGACCTGATCGCCCCGACATCGACTTTGCGACCTTGCGCTGGATTTTCATCATCCAGATCTATCACAGGTCCTGAATCGGTTTCGTTCCGGGTGCCAACTCCTTGAACCTCGGGGTTTTGGTCGCCGGTCACGGTTGTAGGGCGCATCGGCAGTAGCTCCGTTCTAGTCCTCTGCGGTGTTGTAAATCTGAAGGGGATTGGCTGTATCGGTCTCCTCGGTCGATCATGATCCGACCCCCCAGCTTGGTTCAGAGTGGCAGCCGCTAGGGTTTCTAGTCGGGCGTTAACGGTTGCGTGTTGCTTATCGTGATCTTCGATCCTCTTCACCAATGTTTCAAGCATCGCCTTGATCTGTGTCATGGCTTCGGGCATCGTGTCTACAGTTACTGGTGGTGCTGGCTGCTGCTCTCCTCCCCCGGTAGTACCCGCAGAGTTCGTTTCTTCATTAGACATCTTCTCTCGGATCGGTTTTGCGGTGGTTTTTCGTGTCAGAAATTTCAAAATTCCCCTTAGACGGCGCCAAACTGTGGGAGTTGAAACCCGCACAATCAAAACTTGTAGAGACTTTGTAGGGAACTGAATTTCTATGGATAAACCAACGCAAGCAACTACAAAGGAAATAGAGAATTCGTTCTTATTGCTGATTAGAAAGCTTTAGAATACAAGTGTTTGTGAATTGCCTCCTCTATTTTCTGAGGTCCATGGACTTTATATAGTCACAGTTTGTTCAGAGTACTAGTGATGGATAGTGGCTTGGTCATGCTCCACTTCCATCTACCCTAATCTAGTATAGGTATATATGAGTGCTCAATGACATATGCCATGACATAAGTCTACATGGGTGCTCAGTGACATATTCCATGACATCACATTGATGTTGACGTGATATCGTCTTTGTTAACTTTATAGCGTCTTGGGACGTGACATCGTTACAATCGGGACGCGACATCGGTATCATCGGGATGCGACATCGGTACCATCGGGACACGACATCGGAATGGTAAGCTTTGCTGCGTTGAGTCGTCATAAGATTTCTCGCGTCAAGTCGTGTCTCGTTATGTTGACATCGGTGCCATCTTCTCGTGACATCGGCACCTCGTCGAGTCGCGGTAAGGTTTCGTGTCACGACATCGGTGCCATCCTCTCATGACATCAGCACCTCGTCGAGTCGCGGTAAGGTTTCCCGCGTCACGACATCGGTGCCATCTTCTCGTGACATCGGCACCTCGTCGAGTCGCGGTAAGGTTTCCCGCGTCACGACATCGGTGCCATCTTCTGGTGACATCAGCACCTCGTCGGGTCGCGGTAAGGTTCCGTGTCACGACATCGGTGCCATCTTCTCGTGATATCGGCACCTTGTCGAGTCGCGGTAAGGTTTCCCGCGTCACGACATCGGTGCCATCTTCTCGTGACATCGGCACCTCGTCGAGTCGCGGTAAGGTTTCCCGCGTCACGACATCGGTGCCATCTTCTCGTGACATCGGCACCTCGTCGAGTCGCGGTAAGGTTTCCCGCGTCACGACATCGGTGCCATCTTCTCGTGATATCGGCACCTCGTCGGGTCGCGGTAAGGTTCCGTGTCACGACATCGGTGCCATCTTCTCGTGATATCGGCACCTCGTCGGGTCGCGGTAAGGTTTCCCGCGTCACGACATCGGTGCCATCTTCTCGTGACATCGGCACCTCGTCGAGTCGCGGTAAGGTTTCCCGCGTCACGACATCGGTGCCATCTTCTCGTGACATCGGCACCTCGTCGGGTCGCGGTAAGGTTCCGTGTCACGACATCGGTGCCATCTTCTCGTGATATCGGCACCTCGTCGAGTCGCGGTACGGTTTCCTGCGTCACGACATCGGTGCCATCTTCTCGTGACATCGGCACCTCGTCGAGTCGCGGTAAGGTTTCCCGCGTCACGACATCGGTGCCATCTTCTCGTGACATCGGCACCTCGTCGGGTCGCGGTAAGGTTTCCCGCGTCACGACATCGGTGCCATCTTCTCGTGACATCGGCACCTCGTTGGGTCGCGGTAAGGTTTCCCGCGTCATGACATCGGTGCCATCTTCTCGTGACATCGGCACCTCGTCGGGTCGCGGTAAGGTTTCCCGCGTCATGACATCGGTGCCATCTTCTCGTGACATCGGCACCTCGTCGGGTCGCGGTAAGGTTTACGCGTCGTGTCGCGGCGAGGTTTCTCGCTTCGTGTCGCGGTAATCCCCGTGTCGCGACATCGGCACCACTCGACATAGACACCATGGTGTGACGATATCGGTAACATCTCGTGGTAAGGTTTCCCGTACCGAGTCGCGGTAAGGTTTCCCGTGCCGAGTCGCGGTAAGGTTTCCCGCGTCGAGTTTCGACTCCGACAGTGACATCAGTGCCGTGCACTAACGTCCCGCGACATCGGTGGGATGTATCGATGTCCTGCGACTTTGGTGCCGCGTACCGATGTCTCGTGATTACGGTGTCGCGGACCGATTTCCATACTTAGTCATTTTATGACTGTTATTTTCTAGAGGGAGATCCGACTCCAACAATGGTTATAAGAGATGCGTGAGTATTATCATAAATACCCAGTGAGACGGTTATCCCATCTACTTGGCTATACATACAGGCATAAGAAAATGATACAATACCAGGGTTATCAAGCAACACGCAAGACACGACAAACAATCAACCACGAATCATCACATTCGCCCATGCGTCGATCGACGCAACCTCCCTGCGTCGATCGATGCACCTCACACGCGTCAATCGATGCACAACCATGGCGTCGATCGATGTTGCTCCTGCGTCGCTCGACGCAAATCACTTGCGTCGATTGACGCACGAAACGCATAAACTGGAATCAAACCTATCCTCTCACGGATCGATTCCCGGAACTCGTTTCCATCGATCTCCGGCACAAAGCCCACCAATACATCATGAAATACTTCCGCAAACAACAATAAACCGCATAGAACCTACCAATCAACGTGAAACCTAACACAAGCAACAATCAATCGTATCCTATCAAAACCTTTACCCAGATAAGCCATGGTCATGAACTCACCTCGATTTCGGATAGAAAAGACTAGGAAATCGACGAAGAACATGAAGAACACGGATTCCCCAAAACCGAATTCCTTCCCCATACAATCCCCACTCACTCTCACACTCCAACACAAACTTAAAAGATCAAGAATACGAAGGAAACAACAACAATCCTTCGATTACTCTCAATCCTCACTCTCTCACTCTAAATTCTCAAATTTTCTTCCCAAAAACGCGTTTGTTCGACTTAAATAGCCAGCCTGCCGACACTTGCGTTGATCGACGCAAGTCACTTTTGTCGCTCGACGCCACAACCGACACTTACGTCGCTCGACGTAAGCCGCTTGTGTCGCTCGGCACAAGCTCCCGAGCCCGACTCACACAAGTCCAAACATGAGCATCGATCGACACACAACCCCTGCGTCGATCGACGCCACCAAAAATCCATTTTTAGTTCACGGGCGTTACACAAACGGCATCACTACAAACTCATAGTGTATGTACCTCATCCAAAAGGCCGTCTTCCTGATATCATCAATCAGAATCTGATGGTATCCCGAAGCCAAGTCAATCTTGGAGAACCAGGCAGCTCCTCGCAACTGATCTAGCAACTTATCAATGCGTGGCAGAGGGTACCTGTTTTTCACAGTGACCCGGTTAAATCCCCGGTAATCGATGCACAACCGGAAACTCCCATCCTTCTTCTTCAGAAACAACACCGGTGCTCCCCACGGTGACACACTCTGCCGGATGAAACCCTTACCCAACAGGTCATCCAGCTGCTTCTTTAGCTCTGTCATCTCTGCTGGAGCTATACGGTAATGCATCTTGGATATGGACGTCGTCCCGAGTTCCAACTCAATCATGAATGGATCTGACCGCGACGGTGGTAATCCCAACAGTGACTGAAACACATCCAAGAAATCCCGAACAACTCGAATATCCTCAATTGCAACCCCTCCAACAGACTCAGGCATCACTATCGTCACCAGATACGCCTCGCAGTCCCTGAGAAGCAACTGCTCGGCCTGTATCATGGAAATCACAAGACTCTCGGAATTCGGTCTTACACCCTGAAACAACCTCCCCGTCTCCCGCTCGAACACTACTCGTACTCGCCTACAGTCCAGATGGACCCTGTACCGATCCAACCAATCCATCCCCAAAATGACATCGTACAGCTCCACCAGACTGATGATCAGGTCTGCTGGCATCGACTTTCTCGCCACCAGTACATCCACACCACGAGCCTGCCCGAAAGTAGCTAACGTTCTACCACCAGCAACCTTGACTACTCCGGCTGCTCTCCGAAATCTCTTCGGATCCCGCTACCCTCTGCACACTCCGGAGTAATGAAGCTATTCGTAGCTCCCGACTCAAAAAACACGTGGAACTCACATCCGCCCACAATTAAGGTCCCTGTACAATACCCATGTGCCTAAGAACCCTAACGTACTACCCCGAGACTCGTCCATCCTAGGACAGCTCGCCAAACTGTGATCCATGCTCCCACACCCGAAGCATCTCATACCACCCTGAACCCTCTGACTTGGTTCCAAAGTGCTCTTCCACTTCCTCTTCTGTCCTTGCGTAGGCTTACCGCCCCTGCCTGAACTCACCTGCTGCTGAGATCTCCTCGGCTGCTGCTGCTGCACAAGTGGACTAACCACCACAACCTGCTTCCTGAGTTCCTCCTCGATCGCAGCAGCCATCTCAACCAGCTCTGCCCTCGTGGCGAACCTACTCGCCCTGCAGCATATCCTCAAATCTGGACGAAGTCCTTTCAAGAACCTCTTAACATGGGCATCATCGCCCTCCATGCCTCTCCCTGCATGTACTAGAACTCGGTATCGAACTCCCTCACTAACCGATCTCCCTGATTCAGGTCTAGAAACCTAGACTTCAAACGGTCCACCGCCTCTTGCGGGAAATACTTGGCGTTAAACTCCGCCAAGAAATCCTCCCAGAGCATCTCGGCCTGCACCCTCCTGGCCTCTACACCTCTCCACCAGAGATGCGCATCACCCTCCACATAATGCACAGCCAGATCCACTCTGTATCCATCTGAACACCTCAAATAGTCGAAGTTACGCTTCACACTCATCCGCCGCTCATCGGCCCCTCAGGCTTAGTACCTCTCGAGAAAACTCTTGTGCTAATCCTCTGCAACTGCTCCATCATCCTAAGATAGGATGGGAGCTCCTCCACAGCCGCAACTCCGGCTGCACATCAGCCCCTCTCGGCTGACCACCCGCCACTACTGGCTGCATACCAGCCACCTCTGGCTGAACCCCAGCCCCACCTGGCTGAACTCCCGGAGCCTGACCCGGAGCCGGTACCCCACCTGGTAACCGCTCTAAAATCAATTGTAGCAGACTCGCCAGACTATCATCTCGATCCTGGCTGACACCTGCGACAGCACCCCCACCTGGGCCCGTCGTACCGCCAACCACACCGGGACCTTCACTAGTCCCACCAGCCCTCACACAGGTACACGCAGTGGCCACCCCGGAACTCTCACTAGTCCCACCAGACCTCACACTGGTACACGCAGTGGCCACACTCACGGATCCCTCCTGATACGTCTACAAATCAGCCACCCGCTCCTGCGTGGTCTCTTGGGCCACACACGTGGCAGCAGACTCACTCATAAGTCCCTACCCACGCCTACGCCCTCTACGACCACCTCGGCCTCTTCGACCTACTTCTAGCAACTGTAGTACCTCTACCCATTTCTATTTGTAACGCCCGGGAACCAAAAATGGATTTTTGGTGGTGTCGAACGACGCTAGTGTGGTGCGTCGATCGATGCAGGCATTGGACTTGCGAGAAGTCGGGCTCAGGAGCTTGCGCCGAGCGATGCAAGAGGCTTGCATCGAGCGACGCAGCTGTTGGCTAAGGCGTCGATCGACGCAAGTGTCGGCAGGCTAGCTATTGAAGTCAAAAATCAGATTTCTGGGGAGAAAACAACGGGTTTTGAGAGAGAAAGTGAGAGGATTGAGAGGAGAGGTTGTTGTTGTTGCTTCCTTCGTGTTTCTCAATCTTTTTAGGCTTGTGTGGGTGTTTGTGAGGTTGTGGAAGCGTGGGAGGATCGTACGGTGAAGGATTTCGGATTTATTCTTCGTGTTCTTCGTCGAATTCTTAGCCTTTTCTAGCCGAAATCGAGGTGAGTGCGTGACCATGGCTTATCTGGGTAAAGGTTTTGATAGGATACGATTGATTGTTGCTTGTGTTTGGTTTCACATTGATTGGTAGATTCTATGCGGCTCATCATGATGTATTGATGGGCTTTGTGCCGGAGATCGTTGGAAACGAGTTCCGAGAATCGATCCGTGTGAGGATAGGTTCGATTCTGGTTTCTGCGTTTCGTGCGTCGATCGACGCAGGGAGCTTGTGTCGAGCGACGCAGGAGTGCATCGATCGCTGCCATGGTTGTGCGTCGATCGATGCATATTGGTGCATCGAGGGACGCATGGGCGAATGTGAGGATTCGCGGTTGATTGTTTGTCGTGTCTTGCGTGTTGCTTGATAACCCTGGTATTGTATCATTTTCTTATGTCTGTGTGTATAGCCAAGTAGATGGGATGACCGTCTCACTGGGTATTTATGATAATACTCACGCATCTCTTATAAACATGTGATGCAGGTAAAGACAGTCAGTGATCGTGGAATCATGGCCGGGACGAGGGGATGATCTAGTGGCTCGTTTTCGTGTAATAAGTTAGAATTGCTAGGGTGGTGTTTGTCCTTTTTCGGGTTTATATAAGATTAAAACCTAGGTATCACTAATCAATGTAGAATAGTGAGGTTCGTTCAAAGGGACCAGCAATACACTCTAATCTTTTGAGATACGATTTCAGCTAAGCGATCAAGTGGTTTTAAGTTGTCACGATTAGAAAGCAAATATGTAAATATGGTGTAAGCAATGATAATGAAAGAGTTAGGTCAAGGGATATCTCAGGGATTATGACATCAAAACCAAGCAATTATTCAGGTTATCAAGTTATGAACCAATCTAGAACTCAACCATAGATTCAAGAAGACCCACTGTCGTGGCATCAACTACTTCAACAAACAATCTAACACGCTAAACTGTCGTTTGAGGTTACAAAGAATGAAGAGCATTAAGCGATTTGGCTAAAGACAACTCGCCCACCTAAATCAATTCCAGCAATCTACAACACTGTCGTGAGTAGATTCAACCTAAAATCAGAGGCTAAGTGATCAAGTTAACCTAGGCAATACGATCGATTATAGGTGGAGATATCGAATGATGTTCAAAACCTATCTATGCTTAGTTATGATTCTCTAATCCCATCGAAAACCCTCAACCTAACAAGGGGACTACTCGCACATATTTAAGAAACCAACAGCAGCAAGAGATAAAAGAAACATCATTAAATCAATGTAAAGAGATTAGGGTTTTAGGAAAACTCCAACAAAACGTGAAAGACAATCTCTAAAACAATGGTTCGAATCTCTCCCTCTCTCTCTCGTTGTGAATCTCTATGGTGTTGCTGCTGCTGCTGCGTGATGTCTGCCGTGGCGTGTTGGCTCTCTCTCAAAAAGATCCAGCAAAAAGACCTATTTAAAGGCCCATTACGGCTGGCCCAAAAATAGGGTTGAAAAATTAGGTTTAGGAAAAAGCCCATTAATGACTCTGCTGGGAGCAGGTGCTCCCTCTTTCGTACTAGGTGCTCCCTTTCTCGTACTATGTGCTCCCTCCTTCATATCAGGTGCTCCCTCCGGATCGATCGATCATAGAATTTATGTCGGTCGATCTGAAATTCAGATCGACCGATCTGCTCGGATATCGATCGATCTGCTCCATTCTGGGTGTCAGGTGCTCTCTTCTGAGCGTCAAGTGCTCTTTTTCTCCAGAATGTCCAAAAAGGGTCCAACTTCATTCTTTTCTAGCCAATTCCGATTGTAAGTTCCAGTTATTGCTTCCAGCCGCTTTTTGTACCTAGAACGACTCGATAGAGAGTGAAAGACTCGATAAAAGCCTACAAAACAAGGGTTAGAATGCGCCAAAAACACATTATATCAATTCCCCCAGACTTAGATCTTTGTTTGTCCTCAAACAAATTCAAGACCAAGTGAAGGAGAAAGGTTTAAAAACGCGGGAACTCTTTTATCTTCAGTGAACCGGGTTTAAAACTTTTCAATCTGCAGACCACATAATCCAGATCACGAATAGCGAAGCTTTACCAAAATATCCTCAACACATTTCTCAACCAAGTTCCATTTCCCAAACACAAACTAAACGCATTCAAAGTTGCGTGAGGGTCTCGCTAAAGACACCATTTAGGATAGACGACGCTAGAGGGTATAAGGCCATTTAGAGGTGGAGCTAAAAGTGTTTAAAGTGTTTAAAGGTTACCCGATGTTTCGTAGAGGATGCAGGATATCGCGCAAAATTGCAAGAGAGAACGGGTGCGTTGATATCCACATTCTCTAAACCACTATTTCTTCTCCACATCTCTCCAACGTCTCAACATCTCATCATCCACCTTGGGTATATTCGCTGTGTAGAGAGACATTACTAATATACAGATTTTACCACTCTTCATCATCTGTTGAGATTCAAAAACAGCGCTTTCAATACTGTTGTTCCTTGTGAGGAGACAGGGTCGTGAGATCGCTCGTCCTCTACATCCGTTCTACGGGACTCGGACTACGCATTTCCTCATCGCGTATTCAAGAACTATCATGTCATCCCTATTTTTTTTTTTTTTTTTTTTTTTTTTGATGAAGAGGGTTTGATCACAAGCGTATGTCTCTCAAACACGAAGAAAAATCAGAGTTACTGTACATACCCAAAAGCGTGAAATCATCTCCTAGAAATAAGAGCGGGTGCTCCTTCTGGGGAGCAGGTGCTCTCTGTTCTTCAGAAAGAGTGATCTAGATGCAGTGTTGACCCAATTCTCTCCAACCCTTTTGCGCATATGCTGCACATGTGACAATGAAGTAACAAGAATGCAAGGGGTTTGAAAAGAGGTAAGGGTTAAAGAGGGTACTAACTAAAAATGAGCTAGCTATTCAGGATCAACAAGAGTGATAAAAAGAGTAAGGAGTCCTGAATATGATTCGTTTCCCTAATCTAGTGCCAATAGCGAGATAAATTTTTGGTCAATATGGAACCTGGAAGATAGTGTATCGAAGTGTTCCAGCTGTTCCTTGTACTCATGCTCTGAAGAAATGGTCACTAGAGAGAAAGTTAAACACAAATAGTTCAAATATCATCATGAGATAAAGTCCTAATTCCCTACAAAGTTTTGACTCAATAAAACAAACGAAAAATAGACTCAAACAGGACATAAGAAAATAAGAAGGAAAATAAAAAGTCATTAACAACAACTCCCCCCAGACTTACTTCACACCGTCTCGGTGGGAAAATAAGAAAAGAGAGAGCATAAGAAAAAGAAACCATGATGAAAATGCAAGAAAGAAAAAATGTTCAGAGAAAATACGAGAGGGGGAGAAGGATAGCGATGACTAATCGCTGGCGGTAGCATCGGATTCCTTGTTATCATCCGTGAGTGGCTTCTTCCTCTTGGATGAGCGTGTGGTGGGGCGAGCAGATGATGATGGTTGCGGAGGAGGTGGCTGGACCGGTGCAGTGGACGGCATTGTCTCCGCGGCTTGTGAGCCGCTGCATCCCTTCTACAGCATGTGCAAAAGGCGGCGAAGGAGCCCGTTGTTCTTCTTAGTGGAAGCCACCATCCAACGGCGGTACTCAGCGTCATCCGGGTTGTCGGAGATATCATCAAGTGTCAGCTCGCTGGTGTAAGGCCGGCGGTAGTGAGCGCGAGACTGGTGCGTACGCTGTGTGTCAGCTGCCAAATCCTCTTCTTCCTCTTGGCTCAGGGGGTCCTCAGCAGCGGGAGCAGGAGCAGGTGCAGAAGTGGAGGTGCTCTTTCGGGCAGCAGAGGTGCCCACCTCATCATTCTTATTGGACTTACCTGGTGATAGACCCAGACCGAATTTTGAAAATTCGTTTTTCCGTTTTAGGTCGGGGAGCAGGTGCTCCGCTCTGGGTTGTGGTGAAATCCTCATCCGGATCGATCGATCTCAGAATTTACGTTGGTCGATCCGAAATTCAGATCGATCGATCCGAAATTCAGATCGATCGATCCGACTCTGAGATCGATCGTTCTACTCCTCAAAGTGCGAAATTGATCGATCTAGGAACTTACGGCGGTCGATCGAAAATTCAAATCGATCGATCTGTGAAGAGATCGATCGATCTCCACCACCTTTTTTTTTTTTTTTTTTTTTTTGAAAACCTGAAAATTCAAAACTCAAACAAAAGTTAGTAATAAAAGAAATCAAATTGAAAAAGTTAGAAAATGTACCGGTGGGTTGCCTCCCACCAAGCGCTTGGTTTAAGTCACTATCTTGACTTTGGTGCCATGTATTAACCAGGTTGGACGTGAGAGCTTGCTCCAAAACAAGCTCCACAATCAGACATTCTCATGTTCAGACCCTTACTCAGCATTCCATTCACAACACCAATACCCTTCTCTTTCAACTCTAATGGAAGAATAACTCTAACTTTGGAGAAAGGTTTAGGAGTACCTTTGCACTTCAACTTGTATTCGACCAAGTTTCCATCACATCCTTGAGGGATCAAAGTCATTTTAGGATCACCCTTGATCCTTTTGCACTGTCCTTTTCCTTGCACCTTCGCCTTGTCCCTAAGTTTCTTGGTGATATGAGGATGATTTCCATATGAAACTTCATTGATCTTACTCTTATCACCAAGCTCTTTCACAATATCAACTGACAACTCCTCTCTATCTACTGCTGAGATGCAAGAGGCGTGTGTGGTGGTTCTTTGGGGAATGACTTTGTAGAAAACCTTTTTGCTGACTTTGGAAAATGAGACTCGCTTATTAGGCATATCAATGATTGCACCCACTGTAGCCATGAATGGTCTCCCAAGAAGCAAAGACATATTATAACCGTCTCTCATCTCCACAACCTGAAAATCAGTTTGAACTAGGCAATCCCCTATTTGGACAGGTAAATCATGAATGATGCCGTACGATGTTGTTGTGGAGGAGTTTGCAAATCTAAGAGTCATATGACTAGGTTTTACCTCAGCAATTTTCAACTTCTCTGCAATAGCCTTTGACATAAGATTCACACTAGACCCAGAATCACAAAGAGCTTCTTCAAATTCAACTCTTTCAATGGAGCATGGAACAAAGAATTTTCCAGGGTCTTCAACCTTAGGCAATACTCTCAATGGTGGTGGTGTACTCCTTGCTTCTGCAAAGATTGCCTTAATCTCTTCTTGAGTCTCTCTACAGTTCCAAAAGAAATCATGTACGGGACGATTTTCCAAGGCCTCTTCAAAGGAGATTTCTTTAGGAATCCTTCTCACCATCTTCTTGAAACTATCTAATTTCTCTGCACTGATGGGATCCCTCTGATCTCTAGGTGGAACTGGGTAAGGAACCTTAGGAGTGTAAACCCTCGCTGGAGGATTTTCTGCAGGTTTGGTTGGAGCATGCTGTTGGAGCAGGTGCTCCGACGAAGAGTTAGGGTGCTCTCTTGTTTTTTCTACGGCTGCAGAATTCAGTATCCTCCCACTTCTCATCTCAACTGCATCGACATATCCATTCCTAGGATTCACCTCTGCTTTCCCAGGAGGAATTCCTGATGCCTCAACAGTTTGAGCAACCTGAATTTCAAGCTTCTTCACATGAGTGCAAACAGCTTCAAACCTACTATTGAGATCATTGTACATGCTGTCCACCTTGACATTGATCTCATTAGCAGATTTCTGCTGGCTGAGTAAAACCAATTGCATGGGACTTCAGCTCGTCTTGAGAGTTAGACGCATGAGCTTGAAAGCTCCGATTCTGCACATGGTCTCCACCCATATAGTTCACCTCAGCATGCTGCTCATCTCTTTTGTTCTCCCAAAGCTGGACACTTCTCTGATTTCTCTTCAACAACATGTTCACTTTCGCTGTCAGCTCATCAATCTTCTTTGACTCAACACTGCTGACATATATAAGCTCATCATACTCATGGCAGCGATTCCTGGAACTTGCAGCCAAATTCTCTATCAATTGATATGCTTCTTCCGCGGTCCTGGTCATAAAATTCCCATTGCTAGCAGAATTGAGCGTATTCCTGTAATTCCAATTGACTCCATCATAGAAGATACTAAGCAGATTCTCATCGGTGAAACAATGATGTGGGCATTCCCTCTTGTACTCTTTGAACCGTTCCCATGCCTCACAAAAGGACTCTCCTGGATGTTGCTGGAAAGAGGAGATCTTGTTCCTTAGACTCGCGGTTTTGGACTTGGTGTAGAAGTGGTCCAAAAACGTGGCTCTACATTGTGTCCAGGTCGTGATGGATCCAGCAGGTAGAGACTTAAGCCAACGAGAAGCTTTGTCCGCGAGTGAAAACGGAAACAGCTTGCATTTCACGAAATCCGGGTTCATCCCATTAGAGCTTGTCGTGGAGCAAATCTCCTCGAAATTCTCTATATGGTCCATCGGAATTTTAGCAGGCAATCCGTGGAACAAGTGCTGCTTAACCAGCGATATCATCTGTGGTTTGATCTCATAATCATTCCTTTCAACAGCGGGGGGAACTATCGCAGCTCGGTTTCGGTAATAGGCGTGGGGATTGTCCATATCCCCAATGGCACGATGCTGCTGTGGTTTTTGCTGCTGTTGCAACTGCTGCATTTGTTGTTCTAGCCTTCGAATAGCAACAGCTACATGACCATCTACAGCTCGGTTGTTGGTTTCGTCGCCCATGTTTGCTGGATTCGACTTCTTTTTTTTTTTTTTCGTTCTACCCTTGCTAACTCTTGATTGTTGAGTGTGAGAAGGTTTTGAGAACCTTGGTTACACCTGAAATACACACAAGAGAAGAAAATAAGAACAAGTGAGTAAATCTTAGACTAAAAACGTATAGTAAAATTAGAGGTATCGAGTTGGTCCCCGTCGCAACGGCGCCAATTTGGTGTTTGTCCTTTTTCGGGTTTATATAAGATTAAAACCTAGGTATCACTAATCAATGTAGAATAGTGAGGTTCGTTCAAAGGGACCAGCAATACACTCTAATCTTTTGAGATACGATTTCAGCTAAGCGATCAAGTGGTTTTAAGTTGTCACGATTAGAAAGCAAATATGTAAATACGGTGTAAGCAATGATAATGAAAGAGTTAGGTCAAGGGATATCTCAGGGATTATGACATCAAAACCAAGCAATTATTCAGGTTATCAAGTTATGAACCAATCTAGAACTCAACCATAGATTCAAGAAGACCCACTGTCGTGGCATTAACTACTTTAACAAACAATCTAACACGCTAAACTGTCGTTTGAGGTTACAAAGAATGAAGAGCATTAAGCGATTTGGGTTGATTTGTTCACGAGTTGCTTTAACTTCAACTTTCGTTGGCTAAAGACAACTCGCCCACCTAAATCAATTCCAGCAATCTACAACACTGTCGTGAGTAGATTCAACCTAAAATCAGAGGCTAAGTGATCAAGTTAACCTAGGCAATACGATCGATTATAGGTGGAGATATCGAATGATGTTCAAAACCTATCTATGCTTAGTTATGATTCTCTAATCCCATCGAAAATCCTCAACCTAACAAGGGGACTACTCGCACATATTTAAGAAACCAACAGCAGCAAGAGATAAAAGAAACATCATTAAATCAATGTAAAGAGATTAGGGTTTTAGGAAAACTCCAACAAAACGTGAAAGACAATCTCTAAAACAATGGTTCGAATCTCTCTCTCTCTCTCTCCTGCTGCTGCTGCGTGATGTCTGGCTGTGGCGTGTTGGCTCTCTCTCAAAAAGATCAAGCAAAAAGACCTATTTAAAGGCCCATTACGGCTGGCCCAAAAATAGGGTTGAAAAATTAGGTTTAGGAAAAAGCCCATTAATGACTCTGCTGGGAGCAGGTGCTCCCTCTTTCGTACTAGGTGCTCCCTTTCTCGTACTAGGTGCTCCCTCCTTCGTATCAGGTGCTCCCTCCGGATCGATCGATCATAGAATTTACGTCGGTCGATCTGAAATTCAGATCGACCGATCTGCTCCATTCTGGGCGTCAGGTGCTCTCTTCTGGGCGTCAGGTGCTCTCTTTCTCCAGAATGTCCAAAAAGGGTCCAACTTCATTCTTTTCTAGCCAATTCCGATTGTAAGTTCCAGTTATTGCTTTCAGCCGCTTTTTGTACCTAGAACGACTCGATAGAGAGTGAAAAACTCGATAAAAGCCTACAAAACAAGGGTTAGAATGCGCCAAAAACGCATTATATCATAGGGTGTTAGCAATTTCAGAACTATATGTATTGCCGAATTGAACTAGTAATTAATAAGTATGGGCTTGTTAAACGATAATTGTAATTGATTGTTTGAATCATTGTTTCCGCGCTGTTTGTTTATTAAACCATTGAGGATCACGATTTATGATAATAGTGATTCGGGTCGAATTTTTTTTTATTTGACGGGTTGGGTCATCACACTCTTCACTACCGGAAGCAGAAACTAAGAATACTAGAAAGCAAGAATGTCAAACAACACATACCGTGGAATCTCATTGAAGGCTCGGAGAAGATGATCTAGGACTCCAAACCCACACAGCAAATCAATTGACTAACTCACATAATCAATTAATTCAACACATGTAATTGACTACACATTTAATCAACCACTTTCTCCCGCCCTAGAACCATAAGGGGTCTGATACCAAAGTGAAACAACCAGTTTTTTTTTTTTTTTTTTTTTTTAAACACCTGAAATAATATTCCCATAAATATTAAACTACACAATAATTCAACACAATAACAAAAGCAGAATAGATATAAACACAAACGAGACACTAGATCATCTCCTCTTCACGGCAATGATTCCACAATCATACTTTGTCTTTACCTGCATCACATGGTTATAAGAGATGCGTGAGTATTATCATAAATATCCAGTGGTACGATCATCCCATCTACTTGGCTAGATGCACGGGTATTATGGATACGATAACACCAAACGATCAATCAAGCAAAAAATCAACACAAAAAGTCAACACAAAGTCAACCCTGAAAAGTCAACGCAAAGTCAACCACAAACCACGATATTTACGTTGATCTAAACACTAAAAATGCCCCAAACAAGCATTGATCGAACAACAAATCAACTCAATTCGCAATCAAACGCATTATAACACCCAAATACCCGTAAAGACCATGGTCACGCATTCACCTCGATTCGGAATAGATTAACTCACAAACTACTCCTCCAAAACAGGATCGGAAACCTGTTCTGGAAACTAGAAAACGCTATCTACACAACGGTATGTAGATCACCTATTGGATCCCTCTGGTTCAACAGGAAAACAGCCCGCAAGTTCCCTGTTCGGAACTTCCAGTTTCAGAAAAACAATAACGACATGCTTAATTCAAAAACACACAGAGAACGGATTATACCTTGGAATCAAGATAGGAAACTTTATCTACAAACTAGACAGATATAGATTTCCAACGGTATAAAGATCGTCCTCAGAGTCTCTATGGTTCGACGGAAAAACTCCTTTGAAGTGGACTGATTGCAGAAGCAAAGCTGCAGAAACCTCCCACAGTAAAAGAAATATAACTCCTGGAATACACATCCAATTGACAAACCGTTTTCTCCTAATTCAAGAACAGAGAGTGAAAAACTTACCCTAAAAGTTTCACTCCAAACAGATCCGATCTTCTCAGCCATTCGTCTCCTCTTATAAAACCGGACAGAACAAGCCTCAAGAACAATCTCTCTTCTCTCTCTATGAACACGAAAAATAGCCTCCTTTTCTCATTTCTGATTCTTGGACACTCTCTTAATGATTCAGCCTTTTCCCCAAACAAGGCTCCACAAAACATGGCTCCCTAAAACATGGCTTTTGACTTTTGTAAAAAAAAAAAAATAACAACTCGGGTTTCCAACTGACCCGCCAGTTAGTCACAAATTTTTGGTTCGCGGTCATTACTCGCACTCCCTGAAATACACTTCGTATGCGCAACAGAACCCTGGCTTCTTCGATTCCAGAGATTCATTGGTCTCGGGTCTAACCAACTCAATCCCATCAGGAATTTGGAAGTCAACGCGGAGAGTACGTAAATCATCATCGGACATCGTCGAGGGATGGTGAGGACCAAACCTGTCATGACGACCTAGATTTATCTCGAGAGGATCCATCCGCGAGCTAAGTCAATATAACAGTTCGGAGGCTTCTTAGGAGAACCACGAACTCTTGGAGTTTTGTTTATTATTTTTAATACAAAAATGAGTAAAGAAAGAGTTGAAAATATATATATATATATAATATTTTGAAACATGTTTTACGAGATAATTTCTCTAACGAAGAAGAAAAACAAAAAAAGTTTTTAAAAGAAAAACAACAGAAAGGGTGGATCTAAGCAGACAAAAGATAATTCTTTGGAAAGGGGTTATAACTCAAAATCCGAAGTGAATAGTAACTAAGAACAACAAGAACACCATCTAAAAATCCAAACCCAAAAACTTTTGAAACAACCAACTTAGATCCAAAATCAAAGAATAAAAAGAGGTTGTGGAGTAAAATTAGCCCAAAACAAGATCTATGGGAGATGAGTGAAACCGAAAGAAAAAAAAAAGTATGAGACACAGAGATAAAAGAGAAGAAAGCGTATAATGTGGAAAGAGAGAGAAAGAGACCCACCTTTTGTTATGAAGAAACTCAAGTGGTGGGGAGGAAAGCCAATCTCTTGATTATATATTGCATCGAGATATGTGAAAGAAAAGAGATCAAAATTGCCTCGAGATACGCATAAAGAAAGAAGGTAAATGAAAATATCTGTAATATTTTGAAAACTTGATATATGGAAACTTTGCATAAAAACGGAATCGTATAGCACCGCGAGTTATACGATTTAATTCTTGAGAAGGCGGAATATGGGAACTACATGATTTGAATTCAAGATATGGAGAGTTGTATGAGTCAGAGTTATCATCGATTTAACACGGCAAAGTTAATGTGAACAGCTGTAGTCATATAGCAAGTATATAAAATGATGGAAAAGGGGAGTCGAAAAAAAAAGATATGTTATTGGTCGTAATAATTTCTTAAGTCCATCAAAATGGAACACGAGTTCAATTTTAACAGACTTGGGAGGCAAATTGTTGGTGTTGGATTCTGCGTATAGTCTGGAATCCTTAACTTATGAACAGTTTGTATAAAGGCAGAGTCGGAGAGTACGACTCGCAGGAATTAATTCGTATAGCAGCCAATTCGGGAATATGAGATTCGTATACCCAACCACAAAACTGGCCCATCTCGTATAAGGCGGCCCAGCTCGGAGGTGAAAGGGAATTGGGCCGAGAGCTAATTCAGGTAACGTACGCAATCACATAAAGGAGAGTTAATGACGAGATTGACGAGGGAGCATAAAATGGGGGATTGTAATCTCGTATAAGTAGGGAAAATCGTCCATAGGAAGGGGACATGCTGTAATCTTGAGAGAAGCTATACGTAATAAACATTTTCTTATACGATTCATAGTTCTCTATACGATCTGTGATATTTACGTTGTCTTTTATCTATATTCAACTGTCTCCAAATCATTCATACTTTTCAGTGTGATCTGAATCAATCCAGATTTAGACTCACATAAACCGGATAACACAATGAAACCATCGTTGGAGTAGTTGAGTTGAAACCGAGAACAACCCCGAAAATCTGGAGAATTTTTTCTTTTCTTATAAAGATAATAATGACTAATTTAGGCTTAGTATAATAATATAAATTACTAGTAAATTAAATCCAAGACTCTTGTGGAATATTCATAGTTATCCTAATTCCATCGTTGAGTATATACATACACTGCCTAATGAAAGAACTTACGTTGTTTCTTTATTTTTCCAAGAAAAGATTTTCAACCCTAGCTAGAATCAAAGAAGATGACGCCGGAAGAGCAGAAGTTTGTTATCGGCATTCCATTGGTCTTAATCTTCTGCGGAATATAGTTTGTTACAGACCTATATCGTGAGCTACTTTAAATAAATAAAGGACCAATATAGATCATCGTCGCAAACCAGGAACGGCATATGCAGCTGCAACCATAGTCTGGATTATCTCGAAAATCTCGAAAAAGCACTTAGTAAAACCAAGTGCAAACATATTATAACCATCTATACCAACGTTAAGGATTAACCATAGACTCTTTGTTTCATAAGTTTGCTAGATATTTTCGTATGAGAGACTTTGTTTATTGGCCTTGAGAATAGTCTTTTTAGTAGACTCTTTTCCCCCTTTTTCTTGTCTTTCTTCTACAATTTTTTCCCTTTAATTATGTCTTTTAATGAAAGTATCGAGTTATATGCGTGCAGGCATGTCATAATATATCGTCCATCTTTATGTTGGTTCATATCAGAATTTGAATTCTGAATTTCTAACATTAAACCACTAGTTTGTGTATTCTCTCGTTAATCCTTGAGGTCAGCATTCCAAGTAAAAAATATAGACAAGTAACATTAAGCGTGATTAATATATGACTCGATTGAGGTATCAAGTAGATCACTTGGTCTTCTTTGTTACTGTCCTTTCGACTGTTGAAACTCCATCAACCAACTCTGTCCGGAAAAGATCATTGGCATGGTTGAACATTCCTTCTTTTAGAGAAACCAAGATAAACTGTTCAAGAATCGACCTTTACAATATCAGCAAAATTGGATTTTTAAGTAAACAGCATAAAGTGGTTGAGATAGAGATAGAGATTTCGACCTGCGAGTGCGGGAAATGGGCTTTTATCATTCTTCCTATGTTCTGTGTGTGACTTAGATCAAGCGCTGCATCAACCTGAACAATTCAGAATCGTTGATTGTTACGCGAATCAGTTTATCTACGAAAGATACATTACCGAGAACTTTTGACAAATCAATTGGGAACAGAGAAATCTGGGAATGTAAAAGCAGAGGTGTATGTACCTCGTCTAATACATAAAGAGGAACCACTTTGAAGAGAAGCAGCGCCAAGATTAGCGTTAGCGCAAGAAGAGATCTTTGTCCTCCGCTGAGTTCTGACCTCGATTGTATTTTTCTTGGAGATCAGAGCATTGAATTCATCTTCTGCTTTTTCAAAAATTGTCATCACCTTCTCGTTCACCCTTTTTCCCAAGCTTCATGAGGGTTGCATAAAGATAACGGTTAATACTCAAACATGTTATATGGCGGACAATGTAGGTTGCATAAAGATAACCGTTAATACTCAAACACATAATTACCTTGATTGATCTGACTGGAGCTGGAGCTTTTCAAGTTTTTCTCAAGCTACAAAAGGATCACAAGATTCAAAATCATAATCTGTCCCTCTTTTTCCGAAAAGTTGCTTTTCAGATGCTATCCATGTATGGTTCTCAACAAGTTCGTCTACCTAAACGGAACAATCCTTGTGATTCGTCTCCATCCTTGCTACCTATAAAAAAATGGAAGCAAAAATCTCAAGAAAAGTATATTCTTTGACATGCGGAAGTTTTAGAAAACTATGTTCTTGTGGAACTTCTTACCAACAAAAAAAAAAAAGAGAGTATCAAAATCACGTTACAAGAAAGTCTTATTTTATATATTTAATACCACTTCACTGAAGCATCCCCAACTCAATTGAGACTACGCAATGACTGAACTTTCAATAGGAAAGACTAGTGAATACGACTGATAACATTTGTATACAAAAGTGCAAGAGCAACATAAATCAGACTGGTAGGTAAAAAAGAGAGAAGCATGGCTTGTAGCTTCGTAAAAACTAGACACCACAAAAGTCATAAACACGAGAGAGATAGTACCTCAATTTCCAGTTTCTTTTTCTCATGTCACTAAGCTTCTGCAGGCATTTTTCCTGGTCAGTGACATAACCATTTGTCTGTGTATCAACTTGAGTTCTGCAAGAGACTCATCATGAATCTTCTGTAAGGCATCAACCTGCAGGGGAATCATATACCAACATGATATTCTTCATTTTCAACAAATTCCCCCTAGAGCAGCAAAAATACAGTCACCTTATCCCGCTGCTCAGCTACTTATCGAAGTCAGAGTGCTAATTTGGGTTTTCAATGAAGCTAACTGGCTCTCCAAGGACGACTGTTCTTGCACCATTGCTTCTTCCTCCATCACAAGCTCATGACTCTATGAGCATGAAGAACCATAGAAAATGTTACAGGGGATTTTGGAAGGGTCAAAGCTCCAAAAATCACAATCCTCGAAGCAACACGCACACTAAGCTCAAGGCAAAGCCAAGACCACTGCTGGGAAACCGCTAAAGAAGGAAGCCAACTCTAACACGCGGACAGTCGCAAGCTAGCTAAAGCCACCTACAGACTCCAACAAGCCACCTCCTCGCAAGAGCAAAGCTGGAAACCGACGCCACTGCTTCGACTTGATACCTAATCCATTACCAAGGCAACGGGAAAGGCAGTAGATATCTCCACAACAACATCCTATCACAAAAAGCGGAACCAGACAAGCGGACCTAGCGAGCAATGAAGCTCAAGAGACCAAAACCGCAACAAAAGAAGGGCACAGCCAGAGACGAGCTCAGACACCAAGACCAAGAACTTTTCACCAAATAGACCTGACTGAAGTTGAAGAAGAAGGACCAGGCCAGCACCTAAAGCAAACCAGAACCGAGTACCCAATAACCCAGAGCAGAAACTGAAATAAAGCAATCCCAACCAACGAGCAACTCGAGACCGACGAAGAAGGCTACAAAAGCAGCCTGATCCGGAAGCAACACCAAGCCAAAGAACTTGACATAACCTTACTCCACAGAACCAAGAACAAGACTAGGTCCAAAACCAGCCCCATGAAACACGACCAGAACCACAACCCAACAGCGACATAGGTAAAGAACCTACAATACACCATCGTAACCAAAGCAAGAGGGAAAAGTCACAAACCGAGGAAAAGAGCTGGAGAAAGAGAACTCGTCGAAGCCTCTGCCAGAGGAAGCGACAAGCCAAACCAGATCCGTCAACGTCCTCCAGCACGTCGAGAACTCCATATATCGCTGCCACGACCAACCAAACCCTTCGCAGAAGCTCCAGAATAACAGATCGACATTCCAAAAGCTCCACCGATGAGAAACCAAAGCAGATCTACTCTGCTAGCCACGACCCTTCTTGTAAATCTAACCAACCGAGGCAGATCCACCACCTTTCGCAAATCAAACCTCGCTGAGCCACCGCAGCGACCCAAACTAGAGAAGACACGAGACCTAGCCAGACCACCAACTCCATCGGAACCGAGAAACAAGCCATCGATAAATCGATAGTTGGGAATCAAAGCAAAAAGCAAAAAGCATAAAGCAAAGTAAAGGAAAACCCCTCCCACGGTGGCGTCGAGCTTTTCCGGCCACCGGAGAGAGAAACGAACACAATTATATCTTCGACTTTTTTTTTGTTGTTGTTGTAGTTAAATGCAATTATATCTTCTTCTCTTCTCTCTCATACCATTATATATATAAAAAAAAAAAAAAACGAATTTTTATATCAAATTTTTGTGTAACAGTTACAAAGAATTGAATTGATCAAGAAAACTCAAACTATCATTCTATTCTATATACAGAGCAGAGGAACCCAGAATTAAACTGTGATTAGACGACTAAATCGGCCAAGATTGCAAACTTTTGTATTCTATATACAGAGGAACCCAGAATCAAACTGTGATTAGTGGACTAAATCGGCAAGACCGACTAAGATTGCAGTTCCGATCATCACCATAAACCAAACCCACCAAAGAGACACAAGAGTCTTTCTTCGTTTAGTACCATTATCAGACCAATCGTAGATCGCACGAGCAGATATCATCCCGGAGGAGAGAATCAAATTAACTATACGATGTATACGATCCTGAGCCAAGAATCCAAGAAGAATTGGAAGGGAACCTCCACGAATGAATGCAGAAGCAGCATAATAAGACGCTTTGAAGCAATTCTTTAACACTTTCTATGAAGGTTGAGATGAATATCCCAAATACGCCTGCCAAGAAGATGAGTATCGCGACCCAAAACGCCACAGATTTGTTTTGAAGCACCATGCACACGGGAATCGACATTACACCGAGGAGGAAATTCTTCAGAAAGTTACGCGCAAATTCATCGGAATCAGTGAGCGAAGCCACCATTGAAAACGAAGGAGAAGGACCAAAGATATTCATAGGAATCTCAATTCGGAGGAAATTCAGAAGAAGAAAAAAGATTATTGCTGAGGAATTGCAGAGGATTCTCACTGCGAAAGAAAAGATGATCATGTGTTTTTATAATCTTTGTTATTTTGGCGCTGCAGAGAAGAAGATGAAAACAAAGTTGGGCCAATATTGTAAAGCCCATAAAAGAAATGTATTCAAGCCCAAATGTATACAGAAACGCAAAATAAATGGTCATTTAGTTTTCCAAATTTTGTTTTTGTTAAAAATGTTAAGATTAAATTCTCAAAATTTGGTCTTTGCACATTTAATCACCCCGAAATTGGCGTTGATTATAACATAAGACCATGTCCATTGCAAAAGGTTCTCATGAGTGTTCTAATCATTAAAAAAGTAAAAAAATTAGAAAAAGAAAAGAGAAGATTAGAGTATATCCTCAATTGTGAGATTTTAGAACTCTTATTACAACTTCTATCAACACATGTCAACCTATAAATGATTCATTTTTAAAAAAAATATTAAATTTTAATAAAATAAATAAATTATGTTAAAATAATAATATTTCTTAGTTTAGAACTACGAACTTTACCAATAGACATGATCTAACACGAACAATTTATTTAAAGGGTAATTAGGTCCAATAACCAACCTAAATTTTATCATTAGCTGAATAACTATAATAAATATTGGCTACGATATATCACATGTAAAGTACAATATTACCAAAAACGCCATTAATAAATTGATTGTTTGTCAGCTGTAAAAAAAGGTAAATAAGTTTTCTCTCATAACCGACCGGAAAATGTTAACGAGCCGAAGTGCTCTGCCACGGCATGATCTCACCTCCGATCAGACTTTGTGCTTCACCGGCCCATGTCTTCACAGATCTGAAGTAACGAGGACGAAGATAACCTACATACTCACCGCCTTAGCCTTAAACTCGCGCCGCATCGAATCCAACACAAACCACCGGAGCGGCAACGGGAAGATTCGTCTTTGGTTGCTAGGGAGTAGTCGTGGGAGAGTCTTCGTACTACAATTGGGCCCTAATTCTAATTGTTTTAAGTTGTGAGGGTTATTTTGGTCAAAATTATTTTTTTTAGTTAGTTAATTTATTTTGTGAATATGATAGCTATAAGCTTTGTTTTTCACAATATAAAATTACCCGAATAATTTCTATTACACGAACTTAAATACGTTAATTGCATATGAAAGTAAAATTATAGGTAATGAACACGCAAATTTTTGTTTTATGAGTTTTTAACCGAAATTTGACTGAACCTAGCTACAACCAAACCAAATCAAACATAAATAACTTTGTTAATTTACTAAACGAAACTATTTTCCAATGAGAGCACCATTAACCATGAACTTTTTAGGTGTCTTCAGATATAAAATTATTAAAAACACACTCTCTCTTCTTTTTACTCAATTTTATACATTTTTTTATTTTTTTATTCAAATTTTATTAATTTTATATTTAAACACACCTAAAGACACTCTCCAAAAGTGTCATCCTATATCTCCTAAAAACACTATCTCTCAAAAAATACTCACCATTTCTACCTCTTTATTTAAATTTTATTAATTTTATATTTCAATACACCCCATTATTTCAACCAAAATCACTCTTTTTCTTTATTTTACTTAAATTTTAATAATTTTATATTTAAAGACACCCACAAAAATTCACATGATTGTCTTTGCAAATTTAATCTCGAAGTTGGCGGTTATTTAATAAATAAATAAATAAAAACCCCTAGATCCAAACCATAATATCTCTTTTCTCCAATAAACGTTTCAATTTGGACACAAAATTGAGGAAGATGATAACATAACTCGAGCTCTTTATAAAATTTTATTTAACGTTTATATTTTTCATTTTAAATTTGCGAAATCAATCACCAATTTTATGATTATATGCATAAAACAAATAGTTTTTTTTTTGTTTCACACATAAAACAAATAGTTTAAAAAATAAATTTGCGCACTTACAAAAGTTGGGTAACAATATTCCCCCTAATGTGATAGAATTATGGGAATGTCACTAATTCGAACCGGATTTTATCCCCTTTATTTTCTACAAATTTGTTTTTTCGAAACAACTATATATCCCAAATTTTGTTTTTTCGAAACTACTATATATCCTCGTGATAATAGGGGCAGAGGCGTGGCTAGAGAAAAGAAGGCCAGAGGCAAGACTACTAATTACTAAAAATATCTGCCATAATTTATATAAAATAAATAATAATCTTTTTGTCTAAAACAAAACTACAAACTACTAGTTCTAAAATAATACTTTTCTTCCCTTTTTTGCAACAAAATCACTAACAAAACTTTCAAAAACAACATCTTTAACCAATTCCCTTTCGATAGACAAGATAGCCAAGTCACTCAATCTCTCTTGTGACATACTCGAGCGAAGATAAGATTTTATCAACTTCAACTTTGAAAAACTTCTTTCAGCAGATGCAACTGAAACTGGAATCGTCAACAATATCCGATAAGCGATCCATGAGTTTGGATAACAATCCTCAACCGGTTTCAAAAAGTCTAACACTTCAATAGGCTTCTTAGTTTCTTTGGGTAAAGCTTCTCGTAGAACTTTTAGCTCATAAAACAGATCATTAGCAACAACATCTGAATGCTTCCCATGAGTTAGAGAGTCTTGCAGATTGGTACAAGATGCCATCAAACTATCATCGCTCGCTGACTGCAGCTTCCTCAAATCAAACAAAAAGCCGAATATTTTTTCATAATTTTTAAACTGCTCAAATCTCGTTTCAAGTGAGTAGAGAGCTTGATCCACAATCTGAATAAAGTAATCAACTCGAAAGCTCTCCTCTGGGGATAATACCACACTTCCTTCAACTTTCTTACATTCCTCGTCATGATGTCTTTTTCTTCTAATGATCCGCTTTGCTTTTTTGGGGAATATAGCCTCAATCTCCATAGACTCTGCAATGCCTATAGCTTCCAATTTGGCCTTTTCGAAACCTGAATCTCTGTACTTTTGAAAGTAAGAAACCAACCCCTTCAATTGAGAGATAGCAACATCAATGTTCATATCTTCCGATTGTAAACTCTTACTGACAATGTTCACAGCAGAAAGAAGATCATACCAAATAACCATTGAAACCAAGAACTCAAAGCTTCCAATTCCATGTGTTTCACTTGTTGCAAGGCACTCAGCGTCACTCTGCTCTTTTGGGTCATCACTATTTTCAGCAAAGTAAACTAAAGCGTCCATAATTTTAGGAGCTTGAAATCGTATTGCTTTAACACTTTCAACATGACTCTCCCATCGAGTATTTGATAAAGACTTAAGTGTTATGCCTCCCACCTTATCTTCAAATATTTTCCACCGCTTATTTGAAGATGCAAAGAAACAATAAATACGCTGAATAATTCCAAAAAATGAGATCGCCTTTGAAGAAGTGGTCGCCATATCACAAAGTGCAAGATTAAGACTATGACAACCACAAGGTGTATAAAACGCCCTTGGATTAATCTCAAGTAATCTTTTCTGAACTCCTTTATGCTTTCCCTTCATATTAGAGCCATTATCATAGCCTTGCCCTCTCAGATCATCAATTTGCAAGTCAAAAGCAACCAACACATCTTGAAGTTCACGAAAAAGTCCTTCTCCAGATGTATCATCAACTTTCAAGAATGTTAAGAAAAATTCTTCGATCTTAGTTGAAGTGGTTGAAACATCCACACACCGAATTACAACAGTCATTTGTTCGTGGTGACTAATATCTGGAGTGCAATCAAGAATGATAGAGAAGAACTTTGCAGCCTGAACTTTCTTGATAATCATAGCTTTAATCTCATTAGCTAACAAAGCTATCAACTCATTTTGAATTGTGTTGCTGAGGTAATGGTAACGAGATTCACCTTCTTTAAATCTTCTAAGATGCTCTATCATCACAGGATCAAAATCAGCAAGCATCTCGATAAAACTTAAGAAATTCCCATTCCCATCTTCTCCAATCTTTCCATTGCTTCCACGAAATGCTAAATTTTGTTTAGCAAGAGTCTTTATCACAGAAATTATCCTCAACAACACCTTCCTCCAGTGAGTTCTCTCTTCATTCATTTTATCTTGAGCATATTTGTCAATGGTCTGATTCTTCTGCAATCTGAGTTCTAGTTCCACCCACTGATTCATGCATACAATATGTTCCCGACTAGATTCATGCTCTCTAAGGCTTCTCAAAATATTCTTCCAATTATTGAATCCTACAGATGCCAACTGACAGTTGTCACGCTGATTAAACAACTTACAACAAAAGCAGAAGACTTTATTCAATGACTTTGAATAAATTAGCCAACGTCGATCGTGCTTTTTTCCACCTCCTATATCTCTTGTGTAATAAAAATGTGAGAAGTGCCTTTTAACACCATTCTTTGGGAACTCAAAATCAATTGGTAGTCTTTTTGTCGGACCTTGGACAACCATAAAATCTCTCCATTCATTCCATCCTTTTTTTATGTTTTCCCAATTTCCAGGATCATACATATCCAAAACCCCGCAATGCTCCATGAAATCATCGCCTTTTTCACATTCGTTCTTATTCTCACTCTCCTTTTCATTCAAGTCTTCTTCATTCACTGCATCTTCTTTTTCACTCAAATCTTCCTCAGTCACAACATTCACATTCTCTGGCTGAACATTTGTTTCTTCTTTACGACATTCACCCATATTCTCATCCACTCCATCAAGCCCACCATTATTTTCTACAATATCATCAACAGATTCATTCTTTTTGAAATACCTAAATAGCGAACCTGCTAGAGACTTGTTTTCTTCTTCCTTCTTTTTTTTAATTCTCAGCTTATCTGCTCCAGACAATTGTCTCTTCATGTTACCCAGGGATATTTTTCTGGAATCGAAAAACAATGTTACGATAAGTCAGTAATCTTCTAAACAAAATATTCGTTAAGTCAAGCTGCATAAAAAAAGCAAAACAATCATAACATATGCATCGATTCAATGATTTGATAAAAGCAACAAAACAAAGCTGCATAAAAAAAGCAAAACAATCATAACATGTGCTTGACTTTGAGCACATCATATCTTTTATTTAGAATGAATTATAAATAGAATTTCAAACCTATAAACCTGTTATTCCAATTTAGGATTAGAGATCGTATTTTTTTTACTAAGTTTCAAATCATGTTTGGATTATTCTTAATCAGATAAAAGAATCAAAACTAATGTTAGATGAACACAATTATAATAAAGAGATTATTTACCAATTGGTAGTGTTCTTAATAGAGATAGACAAAAAAAACGATTATCTCCGATTAAGAAAAGTGAAAGAGATTAAGTGGCTGAGTATTACCCTAGATTTTTTATCAACTTCTAATTAGTTGTTATTTTTAATAACCTCAATTTAATCTTTTGAGTTTTGATCAAAAGTATGTTTCACGTTACATTATTTCTAATGGTGCTTTAATAAAATTATGGGCCTCTAACATTTTTTCAAAAAAATTGGGCCACAGGCCAAAGTCTCTTTGAGATTCACATAGCCACGGGCCTGAATAGGGGATAATATGGAAGTGAATAAAAAGGGAAATTAGGGTTTCTGCTATTACTTTTAAGTTTTAAACCTTGGAATACTCCGGATCAGTTCGTCGTGCTCTCGCAACTTTGGTAAGTTTCTGTTCTCTATCAGTTTCAATATTCGCATGCCTGATAATTCAAAGTTTAGATTATTCACGTTATATATGGATTCGTTGGTTAAATAATTAGGTTGTTTTATGGTATTGATTTCAATTCTCCTTTTTAATTTGAATTATTTGATTAAGGTAGAGATATGTTTCGTTAGAGTGGGGATAGGTTTGTAAAATTATTTCAGGAAACTAAAGCGAAAACACTAGTATAAAAGAGGAATTTCAAGACATCCAAATCATAGTTAATTTATGATGATGTAATTACCACTTCAAGTCTCCATCATAATCCTAATTAACTCTGACGTAATGAATCCTAATTCCATCGTTGAGTATATAAACATAAATTGCTTAATGAAAGTTCTTATGTTTTTTTTTGTCTTTTCCAAGAAATAATTTCCTAAATTTGGGAAACCCTAGCTAGAATCAGATAAGCATGGACATGACGTCAAAAGAGCTGAAGGTTGCTATTTATGTGATCGGCATTCCATTGGCCTTGCTTATCTGCGGAATATGGTTGGTGGTAGACCTATATTGTGAGCTACTTCTAGAAAAAGACCATACATCATCGTCGGAAGTCAGGAACTGCAACTGCAACCATAGTCCGGACTATCTTGAGGATCTCAAGAAAGTACTTCGTAAAACCAAGGGCAAGCATATTATAACCATCTATACCAATGTTAAGGATTAACCCATAGACTCTTTGTTTCATAAATTTGTTAGATATTTTCGTTTAAGACTTTGTTTATTGGCCTTGAGAATGAGTCTTTATATTAGACTCTTTTCCCTTTAATCTTGTCTTTCGTCTTCAATTTTTTTCTTTAATAAAATATTGAGTTATATGCGTGCACGCATGTGATAATATATCGTCCATATTTATGATCGTTAATATCAGAATTCGAATCCTGAGGTTAGCATTCCAAGTAAAAAATATAGACAAGTAACAAAACATTAAGCGTGATGAATATATGACTTGATTGAGGTATAAAGCAGATCACTTGTCTGCTTTGTTCCTGTCTGTTGAAATTCCATCGAGCTTTCAATATCAGCAAAAATTGGGTTTTAAGTAAACAACATAAAAGGTTGAGAAATGATCTTTTATCATTCTTCCTGTGTTTTGTGTGTGACTTACATGAAGAGCTGCAACAACCTGAACAATTCAAAAATCGTTGATCGTTTCGCGAATCAGTTTTCTACTAAAGATACATTACCGAGGAATCTAAGGATGAAAAAGCAGAGGTGTGTATGTACCTCGTCGAATATATAAAGAGGAGCCGGTGAAGAGAAGCAACGCCAAGAAGAGATCTTTGTCCTCCGCTCAGTCTGATAAAGACTGCTTCCAAACTTTTCCAATGGCAACGCGAACTTCAAGACCATCAAGGAAGCTACCTCCTTCAAAACCCGAATATTTTTTGGGCCTATATTTCAAAGCCCGGCTCGAGTAAGGCTAAAAGACTTTATGAACTTTTTCGTATTTATATTTAAAATAAATATAAATTTTTTAAAAATATTATTTACCAAAACAAATCTAGATTTAACAATTACCAATACATTTGTATCGAAATCCAATTTAATTAAAAGCAAAAGTATGACAAAATGAATGCAAATATCAAATGAATTCAAATAACTATAAATTAATAGTTCTGTCAAATAAAACATAAGCAAAATATCAAAAGTTCAAGTAGTAGAATAAAAGTTTTTGGCCAATTAAGTATATATTTATAAATTATTTAATCAAGTTATCTTTAAACAAAATTTAAAACTAAATTTGTGAATCATATTTTTATTTTTGGGCTTCTCGGGCCGTCCCGAGCTCAACCGGGATAAAGCCCAAAAACTCAATAACTCGAATGGGTTTAGCCTGAAAGATCCGATTTTTTTGGGCTTATATATTTAGGCCCGAGCCCAATATTTTTAAGGACTGGGCCGGGCCGGGCTTGGGATTTTGATCTTAATTGACATGTCTAGGTATACATGGTCGTATGGATATATGTTTTCACATTTTATGTAAATTACAATAAATTTATTTAACAAAGCAATAAGATAACTTCATAAGTTTTGTTCTAGAACGACGCTAAATCACATATATATAATTTATATATAAATGCATTTTGAATAAAAATGTAACTAAAACTTTCTCGACACAAAATTATGTGTTTGTTAATTGAAATAAGTTAAAAGAAAACAAAATAATTGGTTTGTGTAGAATATAAAGATTTAAATTACAACTTAAAATACTTTTTTGTATTTATTTAAATTATAGTAAATTAAATCCAAGACTCTTGTGGAATATTCATAGTTATCCAAATCCTAATCCTAGTTAATCTATGACGTAATGAATCCTAATTCCATCGTTAAGTAAATATATATACATACACTGCGTTTCTTTATTTTTCCAAGAAAAAATTTCCAACCCTAGCTAGAATCAAAGAAGATGACACCGGAAGAGCAGAAGTATGTTATCGGCATTCCATTGGCCTTAATCTTCTGCGGAATATGGTTTGTTACAGACCTATATCGTGAGCTACTTTTAATAAAAGACCAATATAGATCATCGTCGCAAGCCAGGAACCGCATATGCAGCTGCAACCATAGTCCAGACTATCTCGAAGATCTCGAGAAAGCACTTAGTAAAACCAAGTGCAAGCATATTATAACTATCTATACCAATGTTAAGGATTAACCATAGACTCTTTGTTTCATAAGTTTGCTAGATATTTTCGTATGAGAGACTATGTTTATTGGCCTTGACCTTGAGAGTAGTGTTTTTATTAGACATTTTTCTTGTCTTTCGTCTTCAATTTTTCCCTTTAATGATGTCTTTTATTGAAAGTATCAGTTATATGCGTGCAGGCATGTCATAATCTATCGTCCATCTTTATGTTGGTTCAGATCAGAATTCGAATTCTGAATTTCTGACATTAAACCATTAGTTTGTGTTTTTCTCTCGTTAATCATTGAGGTATAGACATTAAGCGTGATGAATATATGATTCGATTGAGGTATCAAGTAGATCACTTGGTCTGCTTTGTTACTGTCCTTTCGACTGTTGAAACTCCATCAACGAACTTTGTCCGGAAAAGAACATTGGCATGGTTGAGATTTGAGATTTTTAAGTAAACAACATAGAGGGTTGAGATTTGAGATTTCGACCTGCGAATGAGGGAAATGAGCTTTTATCATCCTTCCTATGTTCTCTCGGTGACTTAGATCAAGAGCTGCATCAACCTCAATAAATTAAAATCATTGAGTTGTTACGCGAATCAGTTTTTATACTAGAGATACATTACCGATAACTTTTGACAAATCAATTGGGAACGGACAAATCTGGGAATGAAAAAGCAGAAGTGTATGTACCTCGTCTAATATATAAAGAGAAACCGGTTTGAATAGAAGCAGCGCCAAGATTAGCGTTAGCGCAAGAAGAGATCTTTGTCCTCGGCTGAGATCTGATTGTATTTTTCTTGGAGATCAGAGCATTGTATTTATCTTCCGCCTTTTCAAAAATTGCCATAACCTTTTTGTTCACCCTTTTTTCCAAGCTTCATCAGAGAAATGAATAATAACAAAGAAAAGAAGAAGAAAGTATGATATATTGATATTGCACTCCAACAATGTGGACCTTACCACCAACAAAAAAAATAAGTATCAAATTCACGTTACAAGAAAGTCTTATTTTATATGTCCAATTCCACTTCACTGAGTATCCCCAACTCAATTGAGACTACGCAATGACTGAACTTTCAATAGGAAAGACTCGTGAATACGACTGATAAAATTTGTATGCAAAAGTGCAAGCATGGCTTGTAGCTTTGCAAAACCTAGACACCACAAAAAGTCAAAAACACAGAGAGAGATAGTACCTCAATTTCCAGTTTCTTTTTTTCATGTCACTAAGCTTCTGCAGACATTTTTGCCTGGTTAGTGACATAACCACTTATCTGTGTATTAACTTGAGCTCTGAGACTCGTCATGAATCTTCTCTAAGGCATCAACCTGCAGGAGAATCATATATCAACATGATATTCTTCATTTTCAACATAATTCACCATCTTACCCTGCTGCTCGGCTACTTCTGAAGTCAGAGTGCTAATTTGGGTTTTCATGTCCTACATAGGCGAAAAGTCTTTAGTCTTCCCTCTCTGTTTTTTTCATGGTCTTTGATGGATTTCTCTAGTTTGGAGACAGCATCAACACACTTTTTGTAAGCAAGTTCCTTCTCTTTGATTTGAGATCTCGCTTCTTCAAGTTTTTTCACTGCTTCACCAAGCTATATATATACAAAAGGTAGACGGGATTGAAACTATAAATAGTGCCTCAAGTACCAAGAAAAGGCAAAACGAAACTGACAAATGTTGCTTGAAAGATATAGCTAGAGAGATATAAACCTTGTGTCAGTTTCTTATGAAGATGTTGAACTTGTTTAATCTGTGACAAGTTAGACAAACAATTAGCGTTTAAAAATACTGAAAAAAACACTCTCACTGCGACATAAGAAGCCCAAAAAGAGCATTACTAAGCTACTGCCTCATACAGTTTCTTATTAAACTCAAAAACCACATGAATCTGCCTAAACAAGACACACACACTCTACATCCAAACCAGCTCACACATGCTCTTGCATTATTTCATAAACACAATCGAAGAAAAGTAAACGAATAAAGAATGCAATGTAGAACCAAAACTGATCTACGCAACTCGAAATTTCTTCCTGAGCCCAGAGAGGAATTCAGTAACCTAGAGAGGATCAGGTAAGGACTTGTCTAATACTGTAAACCATGTGTAGAATCCAATCAATGCAATATCTACATATCCAAATTCATCTTCACCAAGGAAAATGTCTTGAGTCTATATAACCAGAATAAAGAAAATCAAGAATCTAAGACGCGCTATAAATCTTTCGAGTCAGTTACAAAAGAACATCATATTGAACGACGAAAACTTGTATCTTCTTCCTTAGTCTATGTAACCAAAAAATATGAGTAAGTATACACAGCAATAAAACCATCAAACTATACTCAAGAACATCAAATAAAAACTAATATCTGATTCACTTAGCCGATCTTCAATTGCGATGAAAGCTCAACATCCAGCAATGACAATGATCCAAACACAACCAAGTCTAATAACGATATTCTTATCTTCGCCAACATTGCTCTCCTGTGGCTGTGAATTTGTACATTTTTTTGGTTAATAGAAGAGTTGGTGCTTTTTTTGGCCAAAGATTGAAATTTGAAAATTGAGGATCATTTCAACAATTTTCCCCAACTCGAGAAGAAACGATGGGCTTCTCGAACTAGAGAGATGCAAACAGACCCAAACCCAAAGAAAAACACTATATTTTGAAATAATTTTTTACTTTAGATAATTATCAATCTAAAATCAAACCAAATTAAAACCGAACCGAACTAAAACCAACCAAACTTAGCTCCAAAATATAACGTCAATGGAGATGTGTATGAAGAAATTGAGCAGAGAGAAAGCGTCAGTATTCTACAAGACCTCGGGGGACAATTCCATGACAGAGGAATCAGGTATGGAATCGCATCTTTGTTTTGATTTTTGAGTAATGATTTCTTTTTCGTCTGTGATTGTTCTTCGATGATAAGTACAAGGTTTGATTGATTGTGAAGTAATATATTTTGCTCCAACTTGTACTGGATCATTAAACACACCGGCGCTGCCATAATTCCGGTGATGAAGTTGGTCATGGCGTTTACGCGCAGCCTTTATCGTTCTCCGAAGCCATTTGTTTTTGGTGAAAAGACGAAAGAGAGATTGAATTAGCGATTGAGAAAGAGAGATCGAATTAGCGATTATGAAAACGAAAGAAAAATTGAATTAGCGATTCTGAGAGAAAGAGAGATCGAATTAGCGCTTAATTAACCCATATTTAAAAGAAAAACATTTGGGCTTTTTAGTGAAATTTGGGCTTCTTTTACTGAAAGCCCATAAAGATGAATCTGTTAGATCCTATTCGCTAAAGGATAACAGACGGTTGAGGTTTGTTGAGTATGTTGTTGACCGTTGGTTTGTTGTTGACCATTGGTTTGTTGAGTTTGTTGTTGACCAGGAAAGACTCTAGTACATAAAGAAGGTCTTAGACGCTAATGCGATTTCGAGAGAAAGAGAGATCGAATTACGCTTAATTAACCCATACTTAAAAGAAAAACATTTGGGCTTTTTTAGTAAAAGTTGAGCTTTTTATTGAAAGCCCATAAAGATGAATCTGTTAGATCCTATTCGCTAAAGGATAACGAACGGTTGAGGTTTGTTGAGTTTGTTGTTGACCGTTGGTATGTTGAGTTTGTCGTTGACCGTTGGTTTGTTAGAAAAGAGTTGTCCAGAAAAGACTCTAGTATATAAAGAAAATCTTAGAGATTGTTTTTCATTATAATTCTCAAAAGTAGCATCTATTCTACTTGATATACTAATGAGATTCTCACTCTCAGTCATAGATTTGTAAATACCTCATTGGTTAATAAAGGTTTTCTGTATTCTTTTACACGAAAATACTTAACACAATGGTGGTTTTTAATGCTTCTCCTCTGAACGAACAAGTTTCTAACTCTTCTTTCAACTTATTTCCCGTGATCTTTGTCCAAAGTTTGAATTTTTAGCGTCATATTGTCTGAAAAATCTCTCATTTTGTTTGTTGGGCTGTGAAGAAATCAGGTTTTAAGCGGTTTACTCTTAAAAGGTTTTGATTTTTCTGGCAAATTGTGATCAAAATTTCTGATTAAAAACTCACTTTGGTCACTGAGAAGAAGTTGTATCAAAGATTTTGTTTCCCCGAGGAAAAAGAATTTAAAGCCGAAAGCTTTCTTTTTTACTACCCAATATATTAGGATAATGATACTATAATTAGGATATTGATGTATATTATATTTAGTCTTATCTCTTTAGTTAGTTACTTCTCCTTCAAGTCTTCAATTCTTGTATAAATACTTTGCTTTTGTGAACATAATACAATAACACTTTTACCGATCTTATATGGTATCAGAGCGAAAATTCGATCTTTGACCTAATTTTCTTCATCGTGTTCTTCTTCAATTTCTCCTAATTGCTTCCGCTTCCTACTTCTATCTCTACTTCTCCTTCTACTAATTGTCCTACAAGATGTCTACTTCTATTGTCGATACTTCTGCTACCAATGTTACTTCTTCTCCTCCTACTGCTACTGCCGAGTCTCATTACACCCTGCACCCGTCGGATAATCCAGGAGCACTCATCACACCAGTGCTCCTTCGTGGTGACAACTACTCTGAATGGGCGATCGAGAACTCTACAACTCCTTGCAAGCTAAGCAAAATATAGGATTTATTGATGGAACAATCATCAAACCATCAACAAATCCTGATTTAGCTCGATGGACCTCAACCAATTCAATGATTATTGGTTGGATCCGAACTTCAATCGATCCTCAAGTGCGCTCTACTGCTCATGTTCGTGATGCTCATCAGCTGTGGGAGTCTCTCAAGCGTTGATTCTCTGTGAAAAACGGTGTTCGGCGACATCTTCTAGAAGATGAAATCACTAGCTGCAAACAGAATGGTCAATCCGTCCTTGAATACTACGGATGTCTCACCAAGCTTTGGAAAGAATTTCACAGGTTAAAGACATATCCTTCTTGCACTTGTGCAGCTTCGGCTGAGATTGTAAAGGAACGAGAGGATGCAAAAGTCCATAAGTTTCTTTTTGGTCTTGATGAGCCACGGTTTAGCATTATTCGTTCTCAGATCATTGACGAGGACCCCTTACCTGATCTAAATCTTGTCTACTCTCGTGTCATCTGTGATGAACAAAGCTTGCTCACTGTCCGTGCCAAAGATGCTAAGCTTGACTCCATTGGATTCTCGGCTCAGACTGATCTTTCAAAACAGAGTGGTGTTTTGGTTGCTGCTTCAAGTGCTCCTCGTAATCGTGATCCTAATCGCTTTTGCATTCATTTCAATCAAAAGAGGCATGAAATTTCGGAATACTTTCTTGTTCATGGTTATCCAGATTGGTTTAATGAACAACAATAACAACGGTCTACTTCTACTTCAAACATGCGAGGACGTGGTCGCTCCAACATCTCTCGTGGTCGTGGACGTGCTAATGCCTCTCGCTCAACACCTTTACCTCAGCTTGGAAACACTACTTCCGATCAGATTGCGGTGTTAATTGGTCTTCTTCAAAGTCAGCAAAGTCTGGTAAAACAAAATTCTCCGATGTTATTATTGATACTGGTGCCTCTCATCACATGACTGGCAATTTATCTCTACTCCGGGATGTTAAGGATATTATTCCATCTACCATAATGTTTCCTGATGGAACAGCTTCTCGAGCTACTAAACTCGGAACTCTACCTCTAAGGAAAGACTACTTCTTAGTCAATGTCATATATGTTCCAGATTTTACTTGCACTCTAATTTCTGTCTCCAAACTGCTTAAACAAACGGGTTGTATAGAAATATTTACTGATACATTGTGTGTCTTGTTGGATCGTTTTACGAGGACCCTGATTGGAGCAGATGAAGAGAGAGAGGGAGTATACTATTTCTCGGGAGTTACAGTTGCACGAGTCAATCGAGCAGACAAAGGAAAATCACTTTCTTCGGTTCTATGGCATCGTCGACTTGGTTATCCCTCCTACAAAGTGTTATTTTCTTTATCGTTTTCTCATAGTTTTAAAGTTGATTTTGGACACACTAATCCGTGTGATATTTGTTTTCGTGCTAAAAAAACGCGTGGTGTTTTTCATGAGAGTTTTAATAAAGCTACTACTTCTTTGGCCTTAATACATTGTGATACTTGGAGACCTTATCAAACTCTATCCTCTTGTAACGCTGCCTACTTTCTCACCATTGTCGATGATCACTCACGCGCCGTATGGGTTTACCTCATGCTTGCAAAATCTGAAGTCTTTGGTCTCCTCAAAAGCTTCTTTGCAATTAATGAAAAACAATTTGGTTTGTCGGTTAAAGCAATGCGTAGTGACAGTGGAACGGATTTCATTGTCATGAAGTCATATCTTCGTGAACATGGAATCCTACATCAAGCCTCTTGTGTTGCTACTCCTCAACAGAATGGACGCGTTGAACGAAAACACCGTCACATCCTCAATGTTGCTCGTGCGTGTTTATTTCAAGCTTGTTTGCCGGTTACCTTCTGGGGTGAAAGCATACTGACGGCTGCTCACATAATCAATCAGACTCCTACTCTACTAGACGGCAAAACTCCATATGAAATTCTCCACGGTCGCTCTCCTCCTTATGATTCTTTGCGTGTTTTCGGATGATTGAGCTATGCTCATCGTCGTGCTCGAGACAATGATAAATTTGGTGATAGAAGTCGCAAATGCATTTTCGTTGGCTATCCATATGGTCAAAAAGCTTGGAAACTTTATGACATTGAACGCAAGGAATTTTTCACAGGTCGTGATGTAATCTTCCATGAAGAAAAGTTTCCCGGTATTGATGGCTCTACTTATGTCACTCCACCTGTGTTTCAACCTGATATTGCCATTGATAAGTAGTTGCTTCCGGTTTTCCCTCATCAATAATCTCCTCCTCTCCGAAACAACATCGATTCCTCTGTTTCCAAAATAGAGTCTCCATCTCTCCTCTCGGGTTTCAGCTCGAATTGAACCGGCGACATCTGAACTGGTTTCTGCTACTCAGCCGGTTAATCCACCAGAACCGGTTTCTCCTACCTCTGGTGATGATGCAATTGCTTCTTCTGATATCATCTCCTCTCCTGGCTTACCCGAATTGCTTGGTCATGATCAAAGAACTCAAACACCTTATGTTCTTCTCAAGGATTTTGTAGTCAATACTGCTCGGTTTAGTACTCCCCCCTCTCTCGCTTCGTCTCTCTCTACTCACTAGTTCCTGACACAGTTCCTGGTAAGCCCTCTATGTATCCTATTTCTGCTTACATCGCTAAAGTTGCTTTCTCTGTAGCCCACACGGCATTCATTTCCACCATCACTACCGCGGTTGAACCAAACTCTTACACTGATGCTAGTAAGGACGATGTTTGGAATGATTCCATGTCCGATGAGATGAGTGCTCTCAAGATTAATGATACTTGGGATATTACCACACTTCCTCCCGGAAAGAAGGCCATTAGAAGTAAATGGGTCTACAACATCAAACATCATTCCAGTGGAGATATTGCTCGATATAAATCTCGTGTTGTTGCTCTTGGAAACCGCCAAAAGGAGGGTATCGACTATACTGACACGTTTGCTCCAGTTGCTAAGCCAACCACCATTCGATTATTGCTTGAAGTCACCGCTGCTAAAGAGTGGGAAATCCATCAAATGGATGTCCACAATGCCTTTCTCCATGGTGATTTGCACGAAGAAGTTTACATGAGGTTGCCACCGGGTTTTGAGGATCCCGATCCATCAAAGGTATGTCGCTTGAAAAAGTCAATCTATGGCCTTAAACAAGCACCCCAGTGTTGGTTTGCTAAACTTAGTACTGCTTTGCAAACATATGGGTTCATCCAGAGCAAGTCCGACTACTCTCATTTCTCCTTCATCCGTGAGAAGCTATGCATTCATATACTGATTTATGTTGACGATTTCATCATTGCTAGTAATGATTTGTCCTCTCTTCAGCGATTCAAGGCCTATCTTAGTCAATGTTTTCACATGAAAGAATTTGGGTAAACTCAAATACTTTCTTGGCATCGAAGTTGCTCGCACTAGTGACGAAATTTTCATCTCTCAAAGGAAATACGCCCTTGAAATTATTGTGAAAACTGGTCTTCTTGGAGCTAAGCCTTCGGGTACTCCAATGTCGTACTTTCCTTATCCTTAGAACCGGAGCCTCCTCAAGTCTTTGACGCTTTGCTATATAAAAACATCTATAATATATCACTCTATTTTTCACTCCAAAATACAATATCTCCAAATGAAGTTAGATTTTACTCCAATGTATTAGGGATGGGACAGATTCGAATCTGTAGGATCCGTAGTAAAAAGTATCCGGATCCATAGTAAAAGTACTCGGATCCGCCTCCGGATATTCAACAAAAACCCAAGATATCCGCGGATATTTGGATTCGAGATTAATATTAAAAATAATTAATAAATAAATAAATATAGACCTTTTAAAAAAGTATTAGTTAAAATTTTGAATGATATTTTTTTCTATCCGGATCTGAATCCTCTTTTCACGGATCCTAGATTTTACTATCATTATCCAGATCCGGACTCCTCCGTTATCCTAATTTTCGGAGTGGATCCGAACGGATAATGGATCGGATCTCGGACAATGTATTACTCTATTTATTACTCCAGAAATAATATTTTAAGTATATTTCATTTTCTCAATTTATTATTAATTACTAATAATAAATTTTATTTATAAAATTTACGAATTGACCCCATTACTTTTTTAAAAAATCAGTCGTAAAATTATATTTGTTATATTAACTTACACACATACATATTAACTTGTAAATATGCACTTTTTTAAGGAATTAAGTTTGTAATAACATATATTAACTTAGACATACATACATATTTTTAAAGTAAAAAACTTACATATACATTACAATTTCACACATTATAATATAATATAACTATTTTTTTGTATATTTGATGAACTCGTAAATCTTTAGTTAAAAAGAACATCAAACAACCAGAAAATCATTACCAAAATAATTATATATCTCTTAAAATAAAATAATTTAAAATTTGAAGAACCATTTCATAAATAAAATAGTTCAACTCCAAAATAGAGTGAAAAATTAAATTACTCAGTATTTAGAAAAGATGGGTTTATTCCATTTTGGAGTTGGAGATGCCCTAAATCACTCCAAAACCCTTAATTTTTGTTTCTTCTTTATTTTTGGGGCAATTAAAAAAATATCACTTTTTGTGTGCACATTTGCAATAATACCACTTAGGGGTGTCTATTTACAAAAATACCACTAATTATAGATTTATAAAATTATATCTTAAAATTCTAAATCCTAAAAAATGTTTTGACACCTAAAATCCCATAAACACTCAAAACTAAACCCTAATAGAACATAATTAACTCAAACATAAATAATATAAAGAAAAAATTATTTTGAAAAAGTGGCATTTTTATAAAATTTCAAAAGTGTGCATTTTTGTAAAGTGACATTTGAAAAGTGGCATTTTATGAAATTTTTTTAAATTTTTTGCTGAATTATTATGAAAAATCAAATATTCCATCGATTGGTTTTGAATTTCTTCGGAATCTACCAGATTTTTTCTCCTCTCTGACTGTTTTCTTTGTTGGATTGGTCTCTCATGTTGCGATCACCAAATGGTCGTATAAGATAAATAGAATTTAGAGATTTTATTCAATTTCTTTCATATTGTTTATGTAAATTAGCGGGACCGAACGTTGACAAATTACTGTTTTTATAAGAGATGTATCATATATGTTGTACAAAAAGGCAATGACTTTAGTCCAGAAGAATAATTAAAATCTAATGACAATATTTTCTTCAAAACTGCATTACAATTTTGTTGATAGATATCTTAATGAAAAAAATGTGGTCATTTGATTTTTATTTTTGTTTTGGGGCCTAAAGTCATTGCCTTTTCTACAACATAAAAGACACATCCTTGTTTTTTGTTTTTTATCAACATTCAATCATGTTATTTACTGACAAAAAAAACGAAGAAATTTGTATTTATTTCACTCCTCAATCGCCGGAAGTATTTACTCAAAAACAACAAAGTTCTCAAACAAGTTACAAAAGAACATCAAAGTGAATGACGAAAACTAATATCTTCTTTCTTAGTCTATGTAACCGCAGAAGATGAGTAAGTATAAACACAACAAGAAAATCATCAAACTATACTCAAGAACATCAAACAAAACCTACTATCTAATCTACTTAGCCCAAATTTCAATTTTGCGATGAAAGCTCCACATCCAAACATGACAATGATTCAAACACAACCAAGTCGAATAACCATCTTCTTATGTTTTTCGGCATTGCTCTCCTCCAAAGTTTGAAATTTCAAAATTGAGGATTATCTTGACAATTTTTTCCAGCAAAAATAATGAAAATAGTAAAAACGGTCAACATATTTTGTATTACAAAGATTTGAGTCGTCCACAAAACTATTTAGTGAAAATAACTAAACCATTATCAGACCCACCAAACACAGACACAAATCTTTTTATTTTTGTTTCATTCGATGCCTTTATCAGACCAAACTATTTGATGTGTAGTAAATAAGCTAGAAATATAGGAAACAATTACACTAGGGAACACTTTTTGTAAACAGTTTGCACTCTAAGACACTTTAGATTTTGTTTGCACTCTAAGACGCTTTAGACACACTTTTTCTATTTTGTTTTACTCTTTTACCCTCGACTTAAACACAAATTACTTTCTTATCTCTTTTATTTTTATTTTGAATAATACAATATATTTATTTATTTTTATGCACTTTCATCTCTTCTCCATGTCTCTTTCTCTTTCTCCAGATTTAAGAGATATCATCGATTCCGATTCAAAAATTGGGGAATAGTGGTGAGAAGAAAAATAAATGGGTTCTCTTCTTTGAGCGACGAAAATATCTCTTTGAAACAAAGGCTACATTCTAACCCATCTCTGATTCATCTTCTCTCGACTTCTTCTTCTTCTCCTCAAGACGGAAATGAATCCGGCGAACAACCTTCTCAATCACCGTCTTCTTCTTCTTCTTCATCATCTCTGTCGGATATCAAAATGTCTTCGTATTTCAGTAACATCAAGAGCAGTCTAAAACAAAACCCCCAAACCCAATTCTCCATATTCGATCCAATCCATCACTGTTGCTCTCAGTTAACCAAATCGGCGGCGATTTTCAGGATATCAGAAGGAATCTCACCTCGTGGATAAACTAACGTGGACAGCTATGTAACATGTTTTCTACCGAGTTTATCGTGGTTACTTCAAAACAAAATAAAAACATTGAATATGTGATCACATGTATATGTGGATATGCTACTGTGGATAAACTACCGTGGATAAACTAACATGGACAACTATGTAACATGTTCTCCACCGAGTTTATCGTGGTTACTTCAAAACAAAATAAGAACATTGAATATGTGATCTCACGCATATGTGGATATGCTACCGTGGATAAACTAACGTGGACAACTATGTAACATGTTCTCCACCAAGTTTATCGTGGTTATGTGGATATGAACATTGAATATGTGATCTCACGCATATGTGGATATGAACTATTCACTTTTGTACATCGATATCCACATGTCGTCGTCCACAAGGATGTGTTTGTAATCAAGCATCACATAGTATACATCGATATCCACATGTCTTCGTCCACATGGATGCGTGTATAATCAACAAAAAATACCTAATCGTGATTACTAATATGTGTATAGGTTTTTGTGGACATGTAATCGTGATACACATACAACGACCTCTATAAAAGAGAACCAGTAACAATACAATGTCTTACTATGTTGTTTACAATATGAACTATTCACTTTTGTACATCGATATCCACATGTCGTCGTCCACAAAGATATGTTTGTAATCAAGCATCACATAGTATACATCGATATCCACGTGTCTTTGTCCACATGGATGCGTTTATAATCAAACATCACATTGTATACAGTTTTAAACACCCTACTAGTATACCGCACCCAAGCATGTCCACGTAACATCGTATTATTTGGTCATCCACGGTCTCCATCTTAGTGATAAAGTCTCTTTTGTATAATCATGTACTTTCGTATAATGATACAATCAAAATCCAATTTTGTACAATGATATTCAAATGAGTAATTATGACCACCATTACATTCTCTAATCATGAACTGTTTATCTCTTGGAAGAGATTCCATAGTGGATTTCAATATGACCACACAAACTTGTCCACAAAACCTTATCCACTAAATACACATCTCTTGGACGAAAATATCTTCAAACCGGATCTTAAATCTTAAATCTACAGGTCTCGTCAAGGACAACACTATGGTGTATAAAGGCTTCGGAATCTCTCGCATCTTCACTAGAATCTGCTCCAATCCACAAAAAAATTAATATACAAAAGCCTAGATGGACAAAAAGAAGAAGATCGAAGGAAGCTCTCCTCTTTTTTTTTTTTGGGTCAAAGCTAATATGCTCCAAACCACAAAAATTAATATACAAAAAAAAAATTAAACACCCAAATTTGTGGGTTGGTGTGTTGGATCTACTAAGAAATTTGATTAGATTTTGAGATTGAGATTGAAATTTTATGAAGCTAGATCAACGATGAAGAAGATGGAAGGAAGAAAAGAAGGGAGGGGAGAGGAAAGGAGAGAGAGAGTTAAAATCAGATTTTTTTTCAAAAAAAACAAAAAAACGTGTTCAGATTTTGAAGGGTATTTTGGTCAGATTTTTAACAACAACGATAAAAAAATATCTCTAGAAAATAAAGTGCCTTCAAATGTAAAGTGTCCCCCGGCTATAAATCACCCCAAATATAGGGATAAAAATAGAAAATTAGTTATAAATATGCGTTGAAAATATAAAACGACAAGAAACAAAATATTAAATGTAGAATGATAACTAATATGAAATGGAAGTAGTACTTTTTTACATATTTATACCAACAAAAACAATCAGAAATATTTATACCATTATAAAAAAAAACAACTAGGAAAAAGAAACGATTTTTATATATAATTTTTGTGTTACAATTACAAAGAATCGATCAAGAAAACTCAAACTTTTGTATATCATTCTACAGATAGAGGAACGAAGTAGAAGAAACAGAATCAAACTAACGAAACAGAATCTCACGAACCCAGAATCAGTTAGAGAATCTTACGAACCCAGAATCAACCTGACCATCTTCTTGTGTTTGTCGTCATCGCTTTCCTCCATGACAGTGAATTTCTACATTTTTTTGGTTCATCGAAGAGTTGGTGCTTTTTTTTGGCCGAAGTTTGAAATTCAAAAATTGAGGATCATTTTGACAATTTTCCCCAACAAACATAATGAAGAAAAAGAAAAACGATCGATATATTTTGTATTACAAAGATTTGAACCGCTCACCAAACTATTTAGTGGAAAAAAATCCAAAGACTTTTGTAGAATATTCATAGCTATCATAATCCTAATTAATCTATCTTATGTTTCTTTATTTTTCTATCAAATATCTTATATATATAATAGGTAAAAGATTCGCATATATGCGGGTTTATTGTAAAAAACATTTGTGTAACCCGTGAAAAATCAAACACAAAAAGAAACATATAAATTAGATCACTCATGAAAGTAAATACAATTGAAAACCTTGATATTAAATAAATTTAACACTTACTTTTTTTCTTGATTTTTTTGTCTAATTTATTTCTAATTAAATTTGATACTTCTTTTAAAAATAATTATTTTCTTTCTATTCATGTTTGAAGTAATTTTGTTTTTACTATTTTGCTACTCTATTTTTCAAAATCTTGTTGAATTACTTTATCATAGTCTTATTTGAATTTTTTAATTTTATAACCTACGAAAAAAAAATAAACATGAAATGTAAAAAATCACTAATAGAAACTCATCACCATTATTAATTTTTTTTTATTCTTTTTATTATATTATTTTCTTTTAAATTAATTTTTTTACATATTTCTAAATAATTAATTTCTTCTATTCTTTATTGAATTAAGTTTATTTTATTATCATATATTTATTTTTCTAAAACCTTAACGAATTGAATCTCATATTCTTTTAGTTGCAAACATGGCTTAGAAGTATTTGACTGAAAGATTTAGAATACCTTTAAATCTTTAGAAGCTGCCTGCATCTGAGCTTTGATAGTCTTAATATTTTTTTCCAAGTCCTTGAGTCTTCTCTCTCTGTTTTTGTCATGGTCTTTGACAGCATCGACACACTTTTTGTAACCAAGTTCCTTCTCTTTCATTTGAGATTTTGCATCTTCAAGCTCTACTTCAAGTTTTTTCACTGCTTCACCAAGCTTTTTTTTTTTTTTGTTCAACATTTTTTTATATTTCTACTCTTCAACAATACAAACAGAGGGAATTAACCATCCTCTGAAATTTTGATAATACAATTTAAAAGCAATACAGATTAAAACAGAAAAAGAGTGATCACTTGACTGCAAACTCGAATCACAATCCGAATGCGTCGAAATGATCTTACCGGCAAAGCCGAAATGGCCGCCTAGGCTGGAGTTAGTCACTTGTAGTGACGTTGAAAGTGAAGATTTGCCTCCGAGAAGCGCCAAAACACTATCGTTTGTTTCTTCGGGCCTCGAGACTCCTAAGCAAGAAAACAATTTGGCAAAGACATTCATAAGTTTTCCCGGCATAGAATTCGGGAATAATTCACCTCCTCTCAAAGAGAAGGAAGTTTGCAACGGTCCTTCCCATAGGGAATAAGTTGCTACATTCGACATCTCCAACCATACATTGATCATAGTTCTCACTATAAACCAACCGAGACAACTCTCTAAGAGTTTGGTTCTGGGAGATGGATTTGAGTTGGGAAATGGGTTTGGGCTAAGAAGCCCCCTTGTCCTATGTTGCACAGCCCAATAAACCTCCTTACCTAATGCGTAGAAAAACAAAGACGCTACGGTGGATTCAGGAGGAGGAGACAGCCTTATCCGATAGCTGGACCGGAGGGGTGGATGAACGATTGTGATACACCGGAGACTCGCCCAATCAGGTATGAGCCTAATATACGAATAAACTCAGGAAACATTCCGGAAGGACACATGCCGAAGATCGAGCTTTGACCCATCACGGAGACGGATAAGCTCGGAATAGACCCACGCGGCGACTTGATGCACGACGATTGTTGAATAGAAACCCATCGAAGGCAAGATGGCAACTCCATGCTCGATATGGAAAGCCTTGAAACATTGACCATTTGGTTTAACGAGCTGGGCAATGGCCTGCCCAGAATTGATTCAGAAACTTCCAACTTCAATCTCCCATTAAGATTAGTGACCATAGTGGTAGAGATCAGATAACAAGCATCTCTTGTTGTAGAAGCTTTCTGTAGCCTTAACTTTGACGGAGTTATATGTTGTGGAGTTGATGAGCTTTTTCCCCTGTTTGGGCCAGGCCCACCTATCAGTTTGAATGTTCGAAGGCCCATCTCTTTCAAACAGCCCATCAACTTCGAATTCAGCTTCCGAGATCTCACCGTCGCCTTTATCAATTTCGCTTTCCGGTACAGGGACACAGATCGGACTCCACAGAAGGTCATCTACACCGGAGAGAATCAAACGGAAGGAGGACGGTGACCTCGCGTTGTGGCAGTAACATCTCGACGAAGGAAGCCGTATTCCAACTGCCGCCGGTTGAGGTGGGAGGATCCGATGATAAGCACCAGAGATTCGCTCGTTTCGCGGCGGTGGATCCGGCAGACCTGGAGGCTCCGGCGGATCCGGAGACTCCCGCTGCTCCGGCGTTCCTGGCGGCTCCCGATGTGGCCTTAGGCTTTGAAGAGATTTCGCCGGCCCCAAAGATAACCACCGTAAATACGGACGATAAGCCTCATCCCTCTCCATGGAGGACGTCAGAGACTGAGTAAAGTACCAAGGCCTATCGTGCCCGGAGAAACTCGCCAACGACCAAGGTTGCCGGCAGATTGCGGAGTTCGTTCTTCGGATCAGCTGCAGCTCCGGCGGAGAGCTTCGGATGTGATGATGAAGGAGCATATGCTGCGGAGGGCTTCGGGAGGTTAGAGCAGAGCATATCACGGTCTCGCCGGAAGCCATGGTGATCGAAGAAGACTGAAACATATTACCAAGGCAAAAAGCCCGAAATTTGAGAAGGTGAGTAAACGTTTCTCGGATCTTTTGATGAATCCGAGAATAGAATGAGCAAAGGCTACGATCTAGGAGGAGCGTGATCGCCGTTAACGTTTTCGCTGGCGGCTCCTCGACTTCCGTGCCTGGGAGCGTCTACATTAGGGCGAACTGATGTATTATGCTTCACCAAGCTATACATACAAAAGATAGACGGGATCAAAACTATAAATATGTGCCTCAGGTACCAAGAAAAGACAACACAAGACTAGCAATGTAGCTCGAAAGATATAGATAGGAGATAGGAGATGGAGATACAGACCTTGTGACGCGCATTCTGTTCAGCCCTCTTCAGAAATAAGGACAAGTCATACGTTTTTAGCTCCAACTGTGCTTTAATGTCTGTGAATTTCTTATGAAGAGGTTGAAGTTCTTTGATCTGTGATCGGAGACGGGCATAAACCCCTCTTTTTGGAACCAAGGCTTGTTTCGGGCGGAGGACATGGTCAGGCGTTACATCTATTAAAAGATAAAGCAGGTATCCTATTATTTGAAAATATCTGTCCTTTTTTTCTTTCTTCTAAAGAAAGATAATAACGAATTTTAGCTTGATGTAATATAAAGATAATAATCCAAGACTATTGTGGAATATTCATAGGTATCCTAATCCAAATTAATCTCTGACTTAATGAATTATAATTCCATCGTTGACTATATATATTTCATACATATTATACACTGCCTAATGAAAGATCTTACGTTTCTTTATTTTTCCATTAAATAATTTCCTCAAATTTGGGAAACCCTAGCTAGAATCAGACAAGTATGGCGTTAGAATTATTGCTGAAGAAGGTTGCTTTTGTAGTGATCGCCATGATATTAGACTTCCTCCTATTCTTTGTTTTATACCTATATGGTAGACTACTTTCAATAAAGGAGCACATATCATCGTCGAAAGCCAAGAACTGCATATGTAGCTGCAACCACTGTCCGGACTATCATGAGGATCTCGAGAAAGCACTTACCAAACCTAATCCAAGTGCAAGCATATTACCACCATGTAAGGATTAACCATAGATTCTTTGTTTTCTAAGTTTGCTAGAGATAGCTTTGAGTCGCTGTTTTAGAACCTTTTTTTTTTTTCTTCAATCTTTTTTTATTTATATTATGAAATATGTCGTCCATCTATTTGTTGGTTGATATCAGAATTTGAATTCCGAATTTCTGACATAAAAATATAGACAAACTAACAAAACATTAAGGGTCAAAACATAAAGCGTGCACACAGTGATGAACAGTTTTTGGAACTATATTAATTGATTATAGAGACATATGATTCGATTAAGTCTTTATTTTAATAACAAGATTTGTGACAAAGAAAGAGAGACAAGAATGGTGGCGATGAGTCTTCTTCTGTTCATATATTGGGAACAAGAATAGCTGCGATGGATGAGTTTATTTCAAAAGCAGCTGAAGAAGAAGGAAGAGGAAGTTGCTGCATTACGATCCCTGCTAAAACAGAAAGAAGCCTGTGCTACCAATGAAGAGACGATAAAAGAGAAAGTGAACGAGAGAACCCAGCTTTTGAAATCAGAACTAGATAAGAAACTTGAGGAATGCACAAGAATGGCTGAGGAATTTGTTGACATAACCGATCTTTATGTCTCTATATTCATCATGGTGAATCAAATAGCAATCTTGTTTTACATGGCAGGTTAATGATCCTAGCCATGTACAAAAATATCTAAATCACCTGTCAAGTAAGTCGGAGCACAATTCTTCAAATTTGGCTCGGGTGAGAGTGGTTTCAATGTGCTTAGGCCCATCAGCCGTAGCGGTGATAAAAGGCAAACTGTACACAGAACCAAAATCATTTACTATTCCGCATTAGGACCAATGAGGACCAGTTAAATAGCTTTCAGAGGGATCATTAAACCTCATGTTTGTATGAGTCAGTGAGGAAAGCTCAATTTTAGCTTTTTCAGCTGCCTCCGTCAACCTCTGAAGCGCTTGTTTGTCTTTCAGAAGATCTATACCTTCATCTTTCTTGAAAGTTGAAGCAAGCCAATCAACAACTCTCTGCAATTACCAAAGTCGTATCTACCAAGTTAATGAACAAATCCAGATTATCATCATCTCCTTAGGATTTCAAACAAGTCTCTGTTTTGACTCACCTTGTCAAAGTCATCACCTCCCAGATGTGTATCACCAGAAGTAGAAAGCACTTCAAAAACACCATCACCGTCCTCAAGTACTACATTCCAAGAACCAGAAAATAATTAGAATGCTGCAATAGTTCCATTGTGCAATCCAAATTTAGAAGTAAAAAGTAGTATCTGAGACGTCGAAAGTACCACCACCAAGATCAAAGACAAGAATCGTTTCATTACTTTTTCTCTCAAACCCATAAGCCAAAGAAGCAGACGTAGGCTCATTGATAATACGAAGAACTTCCAAGCCAGTGATACGGCCAGCATCTTTTGTAGCTGTCCTTTGTGAATCATTAAAGTAAGCAGGCACAGTAATGAGTGCTTTGGTTACTTTATCATTCAAGAATCTCGAAGCATCATCCACAAGCTTCCTCAGAACCTACAATACAACAACAAGTAGTAATCAACAGCAAAAGCTCCTCCACCATATTCAAAATTGAGCATAATAAATTCAATTTTATTTCAAACCTGAGCAGAAATCTCCTCAGCAGGAAATTGTTTACCAATAGCAGGACACTCAAGCTTAACATTCCCATTCTCATCTTTAATAACTCTATAGGAAACTTGCTTAGACTCTTGAGCAATTTCGTTCATTCTCCTCCCAATAAACCTCTTCACAGAGAAGAAAGTATTCTCCGGATTAACAACAGCTTGACGCTTCGCAATCTGACCAACGAGACGATCTTTACTCTTTGTATAAGCAACAATGGAAGGTGTTGTTCTGACCTTCAGCGTTCGTTACAATCGTTGGTTTACCTCCTTCCATGGCAGCGACGGCTGAGTTCGTCGTTCCTAAATCGATTCCGACGACCTTTTCGTTAACAACACGGACTATACCAACCGTATACCTGGAAGCGCCCGTGCTTTTGCTTCTGCTTCTGCGACCCATCCTTAGGAAAGGACTGGTTCTGCTGCCGACGAAGAAGACGTTTCGAGGAGTGGAATAGTTACCGAACCAAAATTTTCTTCGGTTTTGAGAATAACATCTTTTGCCAACTGCACATTTCCAGCTCTGAGCAACAATCAACTTTTCATAAATGTGAACATCAAATACCACAATCCTCTCAACCATCCCATTATACACATCCCAAAACAATCCAAACGATTAACGTATCCAACAAATGGTTACATCGTGCCAAATCAGGAACCAATCCCAATTTCATAGTGCTAGAAATCACAAAAACAGTTTCATCTAAAAACCCTTTTTCAATGTCAAAATCCCAAATAGAACTCCATTCTTTTCTTTTGAGGAAATGCAGAATCAGTAATGTGTATTTTAGTCGAACCATATTCTCCATAACCTTCTCAGCTGCCTCCATCTACAAGTGTTGTGTATACAAAACTATCAGGAACTAATCCCTTTAGTTTCATCTCATCAAATAACCGAAAAGCCTCCCCTAAATCCCCATGTTTGCAACATCCATCTATAATTGTACAGTAAATCACTGTATTAGGGGGATACGTCTAGGTGTAATATCCTTTCCACGCATTTCCTGAAAAATCTCCTCAGCATTATTTACTTTACCGTTTTTAACAGGACCGTTCATTAGAACACACACGCCTCTATTACTTTCCCCTTTTTACAAAACTCATTGATCAAACCCGTGCAAAAGACCTTATTTGGAATCACGCCCCATTCCAGCATCTCTTTCACATACTTGTCCGCAGATGCAAATTCCCCTGCCTCTATAGGTGAAAGCATCAGGCTTTGATCCGTTCTCGGCCATTTCAACCAGGTAAGACCTTGCTTCGTCCATCCTTTTGGCCTTTGAAAGGCCAATTATAAGGGAATTGTAGCAAAAAGTGTCTGGTGCGATTCCTTCATTTCTTTTAACACCTTACTGCATCTCCAAACCCACTTTTCTGAAGAAAGGTTTGTATATATATAACCACATTGGGTCTGCAGCCATTTTCTTTAACAATGTTATAAGCAGATATCATTCACCGCTGTACCATAAGTATATGCAGATAAGACAATGTTCCTCTTTTTCGTCTCAACAAGTAACTCATTACCCTAAAGTAGATTTTTTTTCTCAGAAGTATCCCTCGATCAAACTAGCATAAGCCCGAGCACCTGGTGTCACTCTCATCCCATCAAAGAGAGCCCTCTCGTGGACTAGTCCTTTTGCATCTCTGCCCTTGAGTAAACCTTTTAATCAGTAAACTATAAGCAAAATTTCAGGAAACGCACCAAAACAAGTCATCTCTACCAGCAACGATTTAGCATCTTCCAGTCTCTTTTGCTTACACAACCCATCTATAAGTATATTGTTCGATGGCACCAATCCTTTGCAAATCATCGACTTCTTCAGCTCAAGAGCTTCATCCAAATCCGAATTTTTCTTCGGTTTCGACAAGAACATATTTTGCCAACTGCATATTCCCAGATCTGCAATGAGCAACAATAAACTTTTCATAAATGTAAACATCAAATACCACATTCCTCTCAACCATCCCATTATACACATCCCAAAACAAATCCAAACGATTCCTCTTCAAGAACGCATCCAACAAATGGTTTCACAGTGCTAAAAACCCTTTTTCAATATCAAAATCCCAAATAGAACTCCACCATCATCATCGTCACTACCCTCTCGCGAACATCTCACAACCGAACCCAAACCTCAGAAACAGGCACCTTCCTCTCGCTTCCCCAAAACTCTCTGAAATTACATAAATCCAAAGCGAGAAACGAAAAGGAATCCAATTTCTGCTCCGAAACCTTTTGAGAATCGACCCAATTGAAGAAATTAAGGAGAGGATTATCGACGCGTTGGGATCTTAAAACGGAGAGAACCATGTCTGGATTTACCTCCGTCGAAAGATTAGAAGGTACCAGAGCGTCACGCTTGAGAATCCCATCGTTTCCGGTACCGGAGAACAACAAACTCGTCGGAGAAAGCGAATTTTATGGGTTTTGCTTTTAGATGACAATAATATATTTTTTATATATACAAAAAAAAAAAAAAAACAAATATAGAAAGAAACAATTTTCTTTATAGAATCACCATTTTTGTATTACAATACGAACAGAAACGGAATCGATTCAGTCCCCAATCCAACAAGTATTTACACAAAGAATGAAGAAACTAAAGAATTCTCCAGCATTTCTATAAGAACTAAACCCTAAAAGAATGAAGAAATTCCAAATCCCAAACCCAGAAGTATTTACCCAAAGAAGAAATTCCAAATTCCAAATCCCAATTTCCCAAACCCAGATCTTCTTCACTTCACCCGATCAGCGACGGTGACAAAGGTTGAAATACTCGCCATTACCAGAAACCAAACGAAGAAGAGATGAACTTGAGTGGTTCTACGATCTCCTCCTCCCACAAACATTCGAGTAATCCAATTAAGAAGCAATAGAGCAGTGATAAAAACAGTCAACTCAACAAGCACGGCAATTCTCACTTTCCTATTTTCCACAACCATTCCGATGATCATAGGGATAATTCCTCCGGCGATAAAAGATACAGAAGCGACAAGTGCGTCGAGGATACTTCTACACCAACCTTCATTTTTTAGAACGGACTGGATGAAGCTCGAGACAGCAGCACCGGCGAATAAGGTGATCGGGATCCACGTTTCCGGCAGCTTGTGGAAAATTACCAAGCAAACTGGTGCCGCCATGACTCCGGCGAGTGCGTTCGTCAAGAAATTGATGTGATAATCCTCATCAGAGCGTGGTGGAGAAGAAGACGCCATTGTCACAGGAAGAACAGAGAAAAACGATTGAACTATGGAAAAGAGAGAGAGAATCGATAGAAAGTTGTTGAAGAGAGAGAAATGAAAATTTGTTATGATTCAGCTTGTTTGTTTACACAAGCATATATAGACAATGTTGAACCGGTTTAATCATACATTGTACCGGTATAACTTCAATACTCTTTCTTGATTTTTGCCTCTTTCTCTCTGTAACTTCTCTTGATTCTTGCCTCTGTGATCCTTGCTCTGTTTTTTTTTTGTTGAAGAAGAAGAAGATGAAGACGACGCGTGTTTATAATCTTTGGGCGTCGATTAATGAAACACTTGGGCCAACATCTGGGCCGAAATACTCGGGCTCGTTAATTTTGTTTGGGCCAGTTATAGTTTTTTTTTAATTTTAATTATTTTAATAAATAAACCAGCCGATAAAAGAAAAGAGATCGAGCACCGGTTTATTTAGTAAATCAGCCGAGAAATCGAGCACCGGTTTATTTTCATACAGACTCTTTTAACGGCGGAGTATCGTCGGTTAGCGACGGACGGTGAAGAGGAAGAAGAAGAGAGGTTGATATAATTTCGATGCATGGCTAAGAAGTTAAGCGAACTTGATGAGGCTTTTTACAAGCAATTGAGCGTTCCAGTCAACGAACTGGAAATGCAAAGTGGTGATGGTGGTGTTGATGAGACCGGTTTGGTTTTCTCGTTGGTCGACTCATGGATGGCAAGAAGAATTTCGAGATGGGTCATTGGAGGAGAAAGTTGTGGGGAGAGAAACCGATGAGATCAAGAAGAACCGGTTCAAGGGTTTGGTTAGTTTTGGTTTAGTTGGTTTTATTGCTGGTATGGTAAGTTTCTATGGTTATCTCTTGTCATCAAACGAACGAGTAAATAAAAAGAAACGTAAGATTGTTCAGTGTGGCTCACGTGAGTAAACTAGATCCCACGTGCCATCTTTTACCAGGTTGTAATCCTACCGAAAGATTCTCTTGTCGCCGTTATATTTGACACGTTTCAGGGTTGTTTTCGTCGCCGATTACTGAAACATTTGGGCCAAAATCTGGGCCGAGGTACTCGGGCTGGTTATTTTGTTTGGGCCAGTTATAGTTTTTCTTTTTTGTTAATTTTAGTTTTACAGTTTTATTTAATAAATCAGCCGATAAAAGAAAAATGTGTTTTAAAAAAAAGTCATAAGATAAATTTAATGTCGATTAAAAAAAACTATATTTCAATGGCTACGATGTTCCTTTTATATCTCGTCCATTATTACTTAAATGCTAATACATGATCTGAAGAAAAAAACATTTTAATTGTTTCCATAAATGTAGCAAATAAAATAACATAAAAACCAAACTTTTTTTTTTAAAACGTCTGGATTACTTTATTAATCAATTACAAATTCTGATGACTGTTACATCGAAAATTCTAGTACGACAAATTTTCCGTCTTCATCCACACCAAACGATTATATCTTGCCCCACAGTGAAAATCTCTTGTAAGTTTGACTCCATTAATCTACATTAATATCAAATAAATCGCGCTTTCTACAGTTCAAAACACACTTAACCAAAACATTAGACCAAGGTACTTCCATAACCAAACATTCTCTTTGTTAGCAAATAAAATGATATAGAGTCAAACATTCTTTAAACAGAAAAAAGGGAGTGCAATATCATCAAACGCTAGTAGTAAAATTGAAAGATAGATACAAGAAAACTTTCAGTAAAAAATAGAATCTTCCAATCTTCACAATCAAAGAACTCTTTCAACCGAGACGGGAAATCATGAGTAAAAAATAATGATTCATACTTTTGTTTTTTCAAAAAACAATCTTTAATTTGCTCCAAAACAAGAGACAACTCCAACATTTGGTACCAAAAAGAAGACAACAATTGAAAACAACTACTTCCTCTGTATCATAATAAATGATTTTTTAGAGATTTTTTTGTTTCAAATTAGTTGATTTTTTTAGTTTTCAATGCAAAATGAAATGCATTTTAATTTGATATGATTATTTACATTTTGCATATTAATTTTCTGTTGTTGAATTGAATTTAAGTAGATGAAAAATAGTGTTTGAATTTAAAAAAAATCAAGAATTTAATGTTTTCTTAATTTATGTGTAGAATCTTTAAAATCAAGTATTATGATATAGAGAAAGTATATAATGATTTTTGTCTTACTTAAAAACAATTATATAATGAAATAAATAAAACCGCGAGGAAAAAAAAATAAATCTAAACCCAGAATCAAACTGAGAAACTATCTTCATTTCTATACAGCAAAATTAGCTAGATCTTCAATGGCAACGACGGATCCACATCCTACCATCACTAAGAACCAAACACAAAGAAGTCTTATCACCATCTTCTTCGCATTGATCTCCTCCGTGACAGTGAACTTCCTCGTCGCTAATGCACCGGTAGAGATAGGAAAGCTCCACATCCAGCCATGACAATGATCCAAACACAACCAAGTCTAATAACGATCTGCTTATGTTCGCCGACATCGCTCTCCTCCGTGGCTGTGAAATTGTACCTTTTTGGTTCATGGAAAAGTTGGTGCTTTTTTTGGCCAAAGTTTGAAATTTGAAAATTGAGAATCATTTCGACAATTTTCCCAACAAAAATAATGAAGGAAAATTTAAAAAAACGATCGATATATTTTGTATTACAAAGATTTGAGTCGTCCTCCAAATTATTTAGTGAAAAAAAAAATCATTATCAGACCCACCAAACACGCGAGTCTTTCTCCTTTCGTTTCGTTCGATGCCATTATTAGAGGAAATCATTTCGCACAAAAAAGAATTTACACAAAGAAGAAGAAATCTTCAATCTATGTGGCATATTTCATATTACAATTTCGAGACTTGGTAGCAAAAAAAAAAAAAAACCAAGAAAGAACTGAAAACAATTATATAATAAAATAAATAAAACCTCAAAAAAAAAATTTAAGACCGCAAAAAAACGTAAAAATGGGTCAATTGTAGGATTAACCAAAAATTAATAATAATTAGTAATCTAACTAAAAAATCATGATATGGAGGATTTAGAACTCTCAGATGAAAGTGATTTGGTTAGTTTAGTGAATTATAATATTTATGTGGTTATTTTAGGTAATTTCTCTAAAATTATTACTCCCTCTATTTCACAATACTTGTCATTCTAGCCTTATTTTTTGTTTCAAATTAGTTGTCATTCTGCAATTTCAATGCACATTTATGACTAATTTTTCCATTTTTACCCCTATTTTTATGCTTATTAATTATTCATATCAAATTAAACTTTGTATTAATTAGGACTAAAATAGATTTTTAATATGTTTTCTTAATATGTGTGAAACAACCTAGAATGACAACTATTTTGAAACAGAGGGAGTACTAGTTATCAAACTGAAAACAAGTAAATAAATTGTAAACCGGACGCAAAAATGAAATTGGAGTTGCTGAGTTAAAACCGGGAACAAACCAGAAGATTTAGGGAATTTTTTATTTTCTTTTAAAGATAATGACAAATTTAGGCTTAATGTAATAATATAAATCAGTAAAATTAAATCCAAAACTCTTGTGGAATATTCATAGTTATCATAATCCTAATTAATCTCTGAGTCCTAATTCCATCGTTGAGTGGATATATATACACATACATTACTTAATGAAATATATTATGTTTCTTTATTTTTCTATCAAACAATTTTGTAATTTTGGGAAACCTTCTCTAGAACCAGAGAAATATGGTCTCGGAAAACGTGAGCGCTGGTATTTTTGTGATCGGCATGTTATTGCTCTTTCTCCTCGGCGGAATATGGATAGTTGTAGACCTATACCGTGAGATACTTCGACGTCTACTTCTAAAAATTGACCATACGTCATCGTCGGAAGCTAAGAACTGCATATGTAGCCGCAACCATTGTCCGGACTATCATAACGACCTCCCTCGAGAAAGCACTTAGCACATCCAATCCAAGTGCAAGGACGTTACCACCATGTAACGATTAACCATAGATTCTTTGTTTCATAAGTTTGCTATATATTTTCGTTTAAGACTTTCTTGATTGGCTTATATTGGACCTTTTTTTACCTTTTTTTTTTTATTTTTCTCTATTCCATCTTTTTTATTTATATTATGAAATATGTACTTATATATGTGTGCACACATGTCGTCCATCTTTTTGTTGGTTGATATCAGAATTTAAGTTCCGAATTTCTGACAAACTAACAAAAATGTCAAAAAACATAAAAGCGTGCACACAGTGATGAACAGTTTTTGGAACTATATTAATTGATTATAGAGACATATATATATGATCACTTGGTCGGCTTCGTTACTGTCCTTTGAACTGTTGAAACTCCATCAACGAACTTTGTCCGGAAAAGAACATTGGCATTGTTGAACATCCCTTCTTTCAGCGAAACCACGATAAACTGTTCAAGAATCAGAGCTTTCAAAATCAGCAAAATTGGATTTTTTAAGTAAACAACATAAAGGGTTTGAGACTTGAGATAGAGGTTTCGACCTGCGAGTGAGGGAAATGAGCTTTTATCATTCTTCCTATGTTCTGTGTGTGACTTAGATCAAGAGCTGCATCAACCTGAATAATTCAAAATTGTTAAACGAGTCAGTTTTTATACTAAAGATACATTACAAAGGAATCTGAGAATGAAAATGCTGAGGTGTATGTACCTCGTCTAATATATAAAGAGGAGCCGGCTTGAAGAGAAGCAACGCCAAGATTAGCGACAGCGCAAGAAGAGATCTTTGTCCTCCGCTGAGTTCTGATAAAGACTGCTTCCAAACTTTTCCAAAGGCAACACGAACCTCAAGACCATCGAGGAAGCTACCGCTTTCAGGAGGTTCTAGTTTTGCCATGGTACCGGGTAGTAGAGTTGAAAAGATCGATCCGAAATCCCTAAACAAAGGGATTTAACAAAGGTGAATATCATCAATGAATGAGATCATAAGACTCGGTGTTAGAGAAAGAAGGCAAACTCACTGATTGACTTTAACCCAAGTAACTTTCAGGGTTTCTTTTTTCTTCTCATCGAGCTCTTCAATCACCTTCTTGATTTTAAATTTGTCATTCTAGCAGAGAACGAAAAGCAATTGCATTAGTAACGGCACACAAAGCTGTTGAAGTACATCGTAGTGGTCCTCCGATTCTAACCTCAATTGTATTTTTCTTGGAGATTAGAGCATTGTATTCATCTTCTGCTTTTTCAAACATTGCCATAACCTTCTTGTTCACCCTTTTTTCCAAGCTTCATGAGGAAAATTGATAATGAAAACCAAGAAAGGAAGAAGAAAGCATGTTATATTGATACTGCATAAAGATATAAATGTTAATCCTCAAAACACATTATTACCCTGATTGATCTGACTGGAGCTTTTCAAGTTTATCTCTGGCTACATAAGGATCACAAGATTCAAAATCATAATCTGTCCCTCCTTTTTCGAAAAGTTGCTTTTCAGATGCGATCCATGTATGCTTCTCAACAAGTTTGTCTACCTTCACGGAACAATCCTTGTGATCCGTCTCCATCCTTACTACCTATAAAAAAAGTGGAAGAGAAAGTTCTCATGAAAAGCATATTCTTTGACATGCAAAATCTTTTACAAAACTATGTCCTTACCAATAAAAATGTGCAAGAGCAACATAAATCAGACTGGTAGTAAGGAAGAAACAAGCATGGCTTGTAGCTTTGCAAAACCTAGACAAGCCAAAAAGATGAAAGAGAAAGTACCTCATTTTCTAATCTCTTTCTCTCAAGCTTCATATCACTAAGGTTCTGCAGACATTTTTCCTGATTAGTGACAAAACCACTTATCTGTGTATCACATTCCTTCATCTTTGCATGTATCAACTTAAGCTCTGCAAGAGACTCGTCATGAATCTTCTGTAAGGCATCAACCTGCAGGGGAATCATATATCAACATGATATTCTTCATTTTCAACAAATTCCCCCTAGAACAGCAAAAATACAGTTACCTTGGCCCGCTGCTCGTCTACTTCTGATGTCAGAGTGCTAATTTGGGTTTTCAATGAAGCTAACTGGCTCTCCAAGGACGACTGTTCTTGCACCATTGCTTCTTCCTCCATCACAAGCTTTTCTTTTTCATTTTCATGATTCTATGAGCATGAAGAACCATAGAGATTGTTACAGCGAATTTTGAAAGGGTCAAAACGCAAAAGAAGGAAAGGTTTCCATAGAAGTAATGAAAAGAAAAAATGGATTCAATAATTATTTGACTGAAAGATCTAGAATACCTTTAAATCTTTAGAAGCTGCCTGCATCTGAGCTTTGATGGTCTTAATATTTTTTTCCAAGTCCTTGAGTCTCCCCTCTCTGTTTTTGTCATGGTCTTTGATGGATTTCTCTAGTGTGGAGACAGCATCAACACACTTTTTGTAACCAAGTTCCTTATCTTTGATTTGAGATTTCGCTTCTTCCAGCTCTACTTCAAGTTTTTTCACTGCTTCACCAAGCTATATATACAATAGGTAGATGGGATCAAAAGTTTTGATTCAAAACTATAAACATGTGCCTCAAGTAACAAGAACAGCAAAACGAATCTGACAATGTAGCTCGAAAGATATAGATAGAAGATGGAGATATCAACCTTGTGATGCTCATTCTGTTCAGCTCTCTTCAGAAATAAGGACAAGTCATACGTTTTTAGCTCCAACTGTGCTTTAACGTCAGTGAATTTCTTATGAAGAGGCTGAAGTTCTTTGATCTGTGATCAAGAAAAACAAGCAGTTAACGATTTAAATAATGAGATCTTTTTCTTACTGTGAGTCTGTGACATGAGGAGCCCAAAAAGAGCAATGAGAAAGCATTACTAAGCTCCGGCCTCATACAATTTCTTATTATATCCAAATATGCCTAACACAACCGTTAAGTTCCAAAGTATATTCAGCTCTAGCGAGGAAAGATAGCTTAAGGGAGCTTACCTGCACTTCAATGTCAGCCAACCTTTTCTGGTGTCCTTGTAATTTAGATTCGGCTTCTGCCAGGTCATGAAGTTGCCTAAGGAGATCACCTCCACCCCTAAGGAAAAAGAATAAATATGAGCAAAATGCTTTTATCCTTGAGTTTTTGACATTTCTGAACAACATCCATAAGAAACGAAGAAGATGACTCTCAGAAGAGATCTAAGCGTCCAAGAAAGAAAGACATACTTGCGACTCCCACCAGTGAGAAGACCACTTGGCTGGAAAATATCACCTTCAAGTGTGACACTTGGAGTCCGAATATCCCGATTAAAAGCAACCTGCAGAAGAAACAATGAGGGGCATGTTAAAGACTGAACTCTAGAGGCAAGTATTAATAAGCAAAAATATAAATCTATCAAGGTATGTTGCATGTAGAACACAACAAAAGTGATAAAAGTTCAGAACAGATTATCAAATGTGATCCGTCAAGAGTAGACATAAATGAGAATTCTCCCACTTAACCTAAAGAAGGAATGTTGTGTTTGAAATTTTGACATGTATCATGTGTTTCACTACAATGATCAGCGAAACCAATATACCAAAGGCACAGCTAAAATTGCATATAAGGTTACTAGAAAAGTAGCTTAGACAATCAAAATACATATACACCACCCACATAATCCACATATAGAGTCAAAGTACGAGTTAACAGAATTTCACAAGAGAGAAAAGCTGAAGCCGCTGCAATACCACATATACTACTAAATTCTAGGGAAAGACTTACTTCCTTTGCTGCATCAGTAGTTTTGCAAACAAAAGTGGAGCCAAAAACATACTCCATTGCATTCTGCAAAAGACCATGATTCAGATGAAAATGAACTTGAAATTAAATACTTACAGCTCATGAATTCAGTGATGCATATTATGATATTCTATAAAACTTGATAAATGGAGAATTATGTATCAGATAATTGTTATTATACACAGGCGGGTACCTTTAATTCCTCACTATAACCGACTAAAGAAAGTGCCAGTTTTGCATTATCTTTTCCAACCTGAAAATATAATAGAAAATTAGCAAAGAAGAAAGAAAACAAAGAGATTAAATTAAAAATACCAAACAAATGATCCACGTACGACTTACCAATCTAGCAGTTGCTTGCTGCACTCTAGGCTGAACAACAAAAGATTGAATTTTGTTCAGAGGTATAATTGTAACTCTTCTCCTAAGAGCACCGTTTTGAAGGAGCTGTTTTCCAGTATCTTCGGAGTCTACAACAACATTATACAACTTCCCACCAGCAGTAACCTGAAAATAAGAAGCAAAGTGACTTTAGAAAATTGAAATCCAACAATGTGTTTTGTGTAATGATAAGATAGCCAGTTTACCTCCAACGCTGTCATTGAGTTTCTATCTTTTACTTTTATTAGTTTTGCTACCACACCTTTCACCTTTGATCGGTCAAAGTTCCTCACAGGATCGCGGTATGTAAACTGAACATTTGCTAATTGAGCTGATAAACCACGCACATTATCTTCCAGCCTTTGCACAACTTCAAGTTCAGATCCGCGGTCCTAAATGTATATTTCAATTAGAGATGTATACTATAGCAAATGTATATGAAACAACTAAAGTGACTATGCTAACCTTCTCCAAAGCCTCCATTTGACCTTCTTTGTAAGGAATAGATTCAAGTGCCTTTGTTAGATGTTCCACATCGTTTTTTCTAGAACCAAGTTCATTCTCAACTTCAAGAGCTTCTTCGCGCTTTGACATTAACTGAGACTTTCTCTCATTTAGCTCCTTTTCGCAGTGTCCTATTTTGGTTTTCAGCTGTGTCAACTCTGTTCCTGCTGTTCCAACAGCAATCTTGGCATCCCGCAGTTGATCTTCTAAGCATTTCTCTTCATCTCCACTACTCTTACCAGCTAGTACGCCCTAATAATCAAGGGACATAAACCCAATTAACATAAAACAAATGAATATAATCTGGCAAGAAATGAAGATTAATCTTTCGTGGTACTACCTGGTGCTCCTTTTCACACTCTTCCAATGTGGTGGAGAGTTCCTGGAATCTTCGTTTTAGGTCTGCCGCTCCTTCCTCAGACTTCTTCACAGCAGAGGCTCTCTCTTTTACCAATTTCTTCAGATCTTCTATATTATAAACAATCTAGCAACAGCAAGTAGAAAGTTATAGATGTCAGAAATAGCTGAAAATCTCTTAACACTTCTGACAACAACAAAAAGACACTTTTAGTCATGTCTCTAACCTTTTCAGCATTCTCTTTTTCTCCCAGAAGAGTGTCCTCCTTATTGCTAAGTTTTGATGATTCACGTGTCATTTCTTGAGACAGTGAATCCACTTTCTCTGACAGAGTTTTTACTTCTCCCCCCATGCTGGCTTCCTTTGCCCGAGTCAGAGCTTTTATTTGTTTCTCAATTTCCTGTACTTCTACTTGTGTCTTCTCTGCTTCCTCGTCAATATTAGTGAGTTTGGCCTTTATTTCTTCAACCCCATGAACAGCATTGTCTCTGATCTTCTCTGCTTGAACATACTCGAAAGCAATGCAGAACCTCTTTAGTCGATCCAATTCTGCATTACCATTAGCCCACTGCATATACTGCGCTTTTTCTTTCCTCAGTTTCTCTAAAGCCGGCAATATCTCATGATCTAAAAGCTTGTTTATCTCATCAACTTTTGTTTGCTTTTTCTCAAGCGTTTTCAATGCAGCTTCTTTCTTGTTTTCATACATTCTTGTTCCAGCAGCTTCCTCAAGCATGGATAGAATCTCGGGAGGTTTCATGTTCAAGACTTTGGTGATTCTCCCTTGCATGATGAGAAAGTGTGGATTGTTGACATTAAGCTGCACTGAGTGGAAAAGATTCTGGACTTGACTTGGTTGTGCAAGCTTCCCATTTATCAAATACTTGTTTCGACCACCAACTACAATCTATAACAGCCAAAAGATCAATTTGAGCAAATACAAAGAACCATTTCACCATAGCCTTAAACTATCCATCACAAATTTTGCTAATTGACTGATGCACAAATGTAATCCTAACAAAAACAGACCTACCTTTGGGCAAAGAGATTCATAATTCAAGGTTAAGGTCTCAAATTTTGACAAACCCATGAATCTATCTACCTATCAAGAGTGAACGCAGAAGGGAATTTCAACTATCTAATTAAAGAAGAATGAAAGAGGAAACATGAATCTTACTTGTCTAGTCACAGTAATCTCCGGATGCTCCTCGTAACCGAGAGGGCTTCTGTGTCTCTCGGAATTGTCAAAGGTAACCGACACAGTAGCTTTAGTAATCCCAGCTTGTCCTTGCTTGTAAACAAGCTCTTGGAGATTAGCAGCTCGAACTTGTTGAAGATTGGTGATACCCAGAACGAAACAGATTGAATCGAGGATGTTGGATTTACCAGATCCATTCAAACCAGTTATCGCGTTGAAATGCGGATCGAAACCAGACACCACCGTCCTCGTTGCGTATGATTTGAAACCTTCCAAACATATCTCTTTTATGTGCATCTTCTTTCTTCTTCTTTACCCAGAAATTTTCACGCACAGAAGAAACAAAAAAAAGCGTGAAAACCCTAGAAGATAAAGCTAAGTGGAAACCCAGAATCCCAAGAGCTTAAATTGGAATGGAAGATTGAAGGTACACGAAATTGAAACGTTGCAAGAGAACCATATACGAATCTTTGTCAATTTTTACTTCTTTTCCAAATATTACTATTAGGAGTCTTGTAATTTTGGGATCGAGGGCATTTAGATTTGGGGGAATAAAATGCGGGAAATTGAATTTCAAAAATGTAATGTTCAACCCTACGGAGTACGGGCCGGGTGGCCAAAAAAACCAAACACCTTAAAGAACAACAAAAGTTCAACAAGAGACATACTAGGTGGGTCGAATTCATTGAACCTTTCCGTATGTCATCAAATACAAAAAAGGTAAAGACAATGTAGTTGCCGATGCATTGTCACGAAGGTACGTTTTACTTACATCCCTTGATGCTAAATTACTTGGTTTCGAACAACTTAAAACTCTTTATGCAAATGATTCTGATTTTGGAAAAATTTACTCATCTTGTGAGAAATTTGCATTCGGGAAGTATTATAGGCATGAAGGATTCTTGTTTTATGATAACCGTTTGTGTGTTCCTAATTCTTCTTTGAGAGACTTGTTTGTTAAGGAAGCACACGGTGGAAGATTAATGAGACATTTTGGAGTTGCCAAAACTCTTAACGTCATGCAAGATCACTTATACTGGCCGCAAATGAAAAGAGATGTTGAAAAATGTTGTGAAAGGTGTACAACATGCAAACAAGCCAAAGCCAAATCTCAACCCTACGGTTTGTATACTCCTTTACCTATTCCTTTGCATCCATGGCATGACATTTCTATGGATTTCGTTGTAGGATTGCCTAGGACTAAAACAGGTAAGGACTCCATATTTGTGGTTGTTGATAGATTTTCTAAAATGGCTCATTTCATTCCATGCCATAAGACTGATGATGCCATAAATGTTGCTTGTTTATTCTTTAAAGAGGTTGTACGTTTGCATGACATGCCTAAGTCCATAGTTTCTGATCGTGACACTAAGTTCCTTAGCTATTTCTGGAAAACATTATGGACTAAGTTAGGAACTAAGTTGTTATTCTCTACTACTTGCCACCCACAAACTGATGGGCAAACCGAAGTAGTTAATAGGACTTTGTCTACGCTTTTGAGAACCTTGATTAAAAAGAACCTTAAAACTTGGGAAGAATGTTTGCCTCATGTAGAATTTGCATATAATCATGCTATACATTCTGCTTCTAAGTTTTCGCCATTTCAAATTGTTTATGGGTTCAATCCCATATGTCCTTTGGATTTAATGCTTTTACCTTTGAGTGAAAGAGCTAGCATGGATGGACAAAAGAAAGCAGAATTGGTGAAACAGATTCATGAGAAGGCGAGGCTCAACATTGAAGCAAAGACAAGGCAATACGTCAAACATGCTAATAAGGGCATAAAGGAATTGGTCTTTGAAGAAGGAGACTTGGTCTGGATTTATCTTAGAAAAGAACGTTTTCCTAATGAAAGAAAATCTAAGCTAATACCGAGGATTGATGGACCATTCAAAGTGATCAAGAAGATCAACAACAACGCATATCAACTGGATTTGCAAGGTAAGCATAATGTTAGTAATAGCTTTAATGTTACTGATCTTGTGCCTTTTCTTGCAGAAGAAACAGATTTGAGGTCAAATCTTTCTCAAGAGGGAGGGGATGATGTGATCATGGAGCAGCAAGAACCTGAGGATCCGCTTGAAGCCGAGGAGGACATGGATAATGGAGCTAAGGAGCAACTTGTACCCAAGGAAGCAAAGGATCCCTTACATGTTTCCCATGGTCCAATGACGAGGTCAAAGACGAAACGCCTTAACCAAGCTATTAGCACGCTCCTACGTCAAGAAAAAGGCAACCTTAAACTCGATACTTGTCCAACTACTCTGGTTGTGATTCAAGTCGTTTAAGGGTTGCCAATGGGAGGTGTGTGGCTTGTACTCTTTTTTTCCTTGGTCTGGTTTTTCCCATTGGGTTTTCTAGACAAGGTTTTTAATGAGGCAAGTTCACATACTTATACATTTGCCCCATTGTTAACAATGTCATTGAAGAAGAAGAAATCACGAGTTTATCTTCTTATCTTTGGGTCTGATTTCTTAAAAATAATCAGTCCTTCTTCATTTAATTGGTCAACACGTTTTTATGCATTTAATTCAAGTCATGCATGTAAAGAGAAGTCTTGACCTGTTTTCCAAGGCTTTCTCTTCTATTTAAACTCTAATTTTCGTTCTAATAAGGGCATCAAACATTTTCTTATCAAAATCTCTTTCTGAATTTCGTTTGATCATCTCTTGAAAACTGTTTCGGTGAATCCAAACAGAAATCAAGTTTCGATAGTCTAAGTGTCTCTCCCAACACTTAGAAGTATCATTCGCTTCATACCAGATCCAATCGTTCATCATTTCATTCATCATCACGTTCAGAAGTTCATAATTCCGCAATCATCATCATCCGCATCCATTCAACCTCACAAAGTGATCAAAGGACAAACAGATTCTACCCAGAATCATATTAGAATCCCTCACATATCCAATAGTTTACCAGTCTCTCTTTCATTATAAGATCATCTTCAGGAAAGAGAGAGCAATAAAGAAAACATGATTTCACCACCTCTCCATTTAAACTATCATAGCTATACTTCAAAATAGGAAGTATTTCATCTTCCATTCTTGAAAAATCTGCAGCCGATAATGTCAAAACATCGATTGCACGGCGCCATTCTTCTACTGTAGTTTTGCATGACATAGTTTCACCGATAATGTTAAGTGCCAATGGTAGGCCAGCACATTTTATAGTGACTTGTCTTGTGAGATCCGGAATATCTTCATGGATTTTCAATGTGTTTTCTCCAACTTTCTTTTGGAACAACTCCCATGCTTTGTCTGGATCTAGACAACTGACTTCCATTGAGTCGTCAACCTCCATGCGTCCACACACATCCCTAGAGCGAGTGGTGAACACTACTTTGCATCCGTTCTTTTCATTCGGATAAGGGACACCAATCGTCGATAGATTCACTTTTGCCCATATATCATCCAAGAACAACACAAATTTCTGTCTCTTAAGAACATTGTATATGTCAAGGGCCCTATTGTTTTCATTTTTTTCGTCCCACTCCCAACCCCGAAAGCCTAGTTTTTTTGCTATGTCTCCTTGAATCTTATGGATGTCTAAACTTTTAGACACCACAACCCATATCACAACATCAAAGGTGCCCCTTGTGTTAGAAAACTTATTGTTGATCTGCGTGATAAGAGTGGTTTTGCCAACTCCGCCCATACCGTACAAACCCATAATCCCAACTCCATCTTCCATGAGACGGTCCCATACCCTTTCACGCAATGTCTCTTGACCAACAATTGTGGGTTGAATAGGCATCTCTTCAACCTCAGTTACATGATGAACTTCCTCAGTCACCACATCAAATTCTCCTTGAGAACTGACAATCTCCACCTCCTTCAACACCCGGATAACTCTTTTGCCATAACCATAACTCATTTTCACGTTTTTGGAGCAGAGTCCACAAAAACATAACCTTTGCAGCTCAACGCTACTAGTTCTAAGCAGATCACTGAACTCATTCTCGACGGCAAGGACGCTATTAAGCCATACCTGAACTTGAGCAAGCCTTTGACGACGCCTTGTAAACTCTTCTCTGTTAACACGTCCTTGCACATCATCTCGCTTCGCCTTGAGAACTTCCATGTCTTTTTGCAGAGCCCCTAGATTGTCAGAAAGGTTGTAGATATAACTCCCCTTGATGCTTAAACATTGAGAGACTTGATTCACAACTTGATCATATGGTATGGAGATCGAGAAACAACCTCCCATTGCTGCAAAGAGAGAGAGAGAGAGAAGAGAGATTGAGAGCGCAAGATTAAGCAGAAGCTAATTCTTGATTCTTGTGAGTGACAATTTCCAAAAGAAAAAGAGAGGAAAAAAGATGAGATTTTTAGGCGTATAATGGATTGATTTTTCAACCACAAACGTTGGTCCCTACCTAGAAAAATAATGCAAAGACGTTTACTTTATTTTGTGCAATTTTAGGTGCTTGAAGAGTTTGGTGAAGCAATTGCAGAGTTGGAGTTTTGCAAGTTGAGTACGAAGCTCACTTAAAAAAACGAAGAAAAAAAAGACAAGAATATATATGGGCCTGAAAAGCCCATCAACAAAGACCCAATAGAGAGATTGAAGGAAGGGAGGGAGATAAGACAAGGAGAGAAAGTCGCGAAGAGAAAGTAAAAATGGGGTTAGGCGGCGGAGGAGGAGAAGGAGAGCAGAGGAGAAGCGGTGGAGAAATGATGGCGATGGCGAGCTTGTTCAACGATCAGCAGAATCCGATTCAGCAGTTACAGGTGAAATTCAAGGAAGTCGAAACTGGTTTCAAGACGTGGTTGTCGAAGCAATCTCTTCCGGTGGAAGCCGCCGTGGTATCCACCATGAGCGGTGTACAGGGAGCTTTTATCGGAGGTCTCATGGGAACTCTCTCCCCTGAAATGCCTCAGTCCGGCGTTGACCCTCAAGCCATGGCCTCGATGAAGCAAGCTCAGGTTTTTCCTAACTTCATCTTCTGGTAAAGTAAGTAAAAATCCATGTGAGATTCTTCCAATTGAAATTGATGGATTGTGAATATTGTAGGCTCTTGTTGGTGGTCCATGGGTCCAGGCTCGGAATTTTGCTGCCATTACTGGTGTTAATGCTGGGATTGCTTGCGTAATGAAACGGATCAGAGGCAAAGAGGATCTTGAGTCTGCGTAAGTCTCATATTCCAACATGGTAGCTGAATCTTGCCTCCTCTTTGTAGAACCTGTAGAGTGTAGAGATCCTTCTGTTCTTGGAGTTGCTAATTCTTGTTTTGTAACAATAGGTTACTACTTGATCAACCTTGTTGCTACTTGCTAGCACCACACACCATAAACTCATCTTGTACTTCTTCTACCTGTTTAGAACTTATTTGGTGCTTTTAGGATACGTAAGAGCTCTTTCTGTTTTGCTCTTGTCGCTTTTCTGGTCACTGGTTGGTTACAGATTTGTGTCTGGTGTTTTGAATCAAGTCTTTGTGATTAAGTAAAGATGTTTGCTGCTTCTCTAGGGGTTTGATATCTGAGATTAGTCTTAAAACTTACCTACTCATGGAAGCTGAAGGTTCTCCATGGCTTGTTTGTTTCGAGATTACCTTTGCAAACTTGTGATTTGGTTTATCATTGAGAATGAAAGTTTTAGAAAGTAATGATTTGACTTTGCAGCGTGGTCGCAGCATTAGGATCTGGATTCGCATACTCTTTGGTGAGCCAAGGCTTGCAAGGACAACCGATGAATGCAATCACCACCGCCGCTGGTTTTGCTGTTTTTCAAGGAATTTTTTTTAAGGCGAGTGATCATAACTGAGAATTCTATTCATGAATCATACTGAGAAGTGAGAATTCACTTCTTACCTTATATTTTTCCCCCTTTTTTCCTCAGTTGGGAGAAAGATTCTCTAAACCGAGCCCCGAAGATCCATTTTACACTCGATCAAGAACAATGCTACTGAAGCTAGGCCTAGAGAAGTACGAGAAGAACTTCAAGAAGGGACTCCTAACTGATCCCACCTTGCCATTACTCACCGATAGGTATAATATATATATATATATATATATATATCCCTTGAAGATTTCGTTTATGTAGCAACTAAGGCTAATCTCTTGTCGCTTTTTGAATTATGAATCAAGCGCGCTAAGAGATGTGAGCATCCCACCAGGGCCAAGGCTTCTAATACTAGACCATATCCAGAGGTTCGAAATCAACTTCTCTGTTCTTCTGTTGATGAAAGATATGAATATGTACAATAACTAAATTGGATCGGACCGTTCTTTATTGTTTTTACTGCAGGGACCCTGAGATAAAGGGCAAACGAGGAAAGTAGTAATATGGAGCCTTTTGTTTATATGGCCATCACCAAAATCTATCTGTTTTGATAGTAAGGATCTTCAAACACAAATGTAATGTCGTATTTCTATTAATTTAGCTGTTGTTGTTAGCAAGAACTCGTGTTAAATTATTCTGCTTCTACTAGCAGTAGCAATGTTTGATTCTCTTTAATATATAAAGTACTTCGTCCCAAAGCGAATTAGATTATAGGTTCTGAGTTTAAAACAATGGAATATGATTTGCATGATAATCATATATAGCTTGATGGGCCTAACAGTTAAACACTGAAGTATATGCCCAGATCTGAATATTGAAATACATTTTGACGTCAGAGTCTCTAATCAATATTTTGTGCTGTTGTGCTTGTGCATCAATTTATGAAAATTGCCCTTATTTTATTGTTGTTGTTGTTGATCAAAATATCTTCATAAGCATGCATAACCATGAAAGAAACTTGATGAGACGTCTCTCTCTCGTTGTCGTAATCACTAAAATTACATGTATACAATAATTACCCGTTTTAATGCCGTTTTATCAAAGCTAACAAATACTAGTAATTTCAATTTCCCCAAAACACTCAATAGTAATTATTTTCTTGTGTTTCTCATGGGCGTACAAAAATAAGATGTAAATTTTTCCGATCGCCGTTTTATGTTCGCTAGGTACAAATATTTAATAAACAAAACCTAGTTACGTTCTAACTAAAGTTACATTTATTTAATAAACAAAATTTAACTAATTTTCGTCTTGAGAGAGGTTTTTGATTTCCTAGACGACCAAACAAAAGCTGGCATTGATTTAGCCATTTCTACAGACATAAATAACTCTACGAATTCGTAACAACGATTTCAAGTGAAGAAGAAGAGAGACGAGAGATTTGGTCCATGAGGAAGAGCACGCGAGATTGATACTCACGCGCTTGATCTAAAGACTCAACCTCCAGCTCCGCCAGCTGCGAGCAGAGCCTCTCCTCCGCCTCCTCCGCCACCACTGTCCTCCGCCACAACTTAACCATCTCCGTCCTCATCTCCTCCACTTCTCTCTCGAGCTCTCTGTTTCTCCTCCGTAGCTCCTCCACTTCTTCCGCCGCCACCGTCACGTATCCTCCTTCTTTCGCCATTAATTAATTTCAATCGCAATTTCTTTGCGATTTCTCTTTTTTTTTTTTTTTTTTTTGTATTTAGAGAAGATTTGATTATCTCCCTCCTTTTAGCTTTTTGTTCTGCGGTTTGGTCTTTGGGATTATCAAGTGTCCAGGTTCAATGTATCTGATATTCTCTTATTTTTCATTGTTTATTTATTTTTGTTCAGTCAAATCAGTTGTATCTGTCATCTCTCTTTGGAAAAGTAGCAACACGTGGCGCATATTATTCATGACTGTTATTAAAGAATTAATTTTTCAATTTTTTTGTATTTTGTTGTTGTTTTCACGGAAAACTTGTATGTCGAAAAAAACAAAAAAAACAAAACTTGTATTTGCACACGACATCTATAGTATAGCTCAAATTTCTTCTTCAAACGTTTAATTAGGGCATCCAATTATCCAAATTTTTTAGTATCAGATATTTTCAAAAAAATAAGAAAAAAAAAATCTATTATGTAGCTCAAATATTCATTTAAAGACAATATTTTTTCATTCGGATAAAGGACACCAATCATCGATAGATTCACTTTAGCCCATATATCATCCAAGAACAAGACAAATTTCGGTCTCCTAAGAACAATGTATATGTCAAGGGCCCTATGGTTTTCATTTTTTCCAACTATTAACACATGTTAATTAAAAATAAACGGAGTTTATTAACTTCCGTTAACCAGATTCACGGCATTAACGTCAATGTAGTAAAACCACTTAATTCTGAAAGTTAGGAGTATATAAAAGACAATGTTATATAGTTAGTATATTAATCGGGTAGTCAAAAAAGTTTGGATATTTTTAAGCAAATATAATTAAGTTCTGGTATTTTTGGGATTTTTCCCTTTTTTTTTTGTATTTTGTTGTTGTTTTCACCGAAAACTTGTATTTGCACGGAATATCTACACTAAAACCTCTATAAATTAATAACGTTGAGACCATAATATTTTATTAATTTAACGAAATATTAATTTATCGAAAGATAAATTGGATCGAAAACTTAATTTGAGACTTAAAAATTGTATTAATTTAGCGAGGTATTAATTTATCGAATATTAATTTATAAAAGTTTTACTGTAATATGTAGCTCAAATTTCTTCTTCAAACGTTTAATCAGGGCATCCGATTATCCAAATATTGTAGTACCAGATATTTTCAAAAAAGAAGAATAAAAAAATGTAGTATGTAGCTCAAATTTCTTTAAAGACAGTATTTAATTTTAATTCTGTAATACAAAACAAAATCTGTGAAGATGTACTACACAAATGAACGATGATAAATATTAGATATACTAATACTCTATTCCTTTCGTTTCATAAAGATGAATTTTCTGAAATTTTCACATATATTAAAAAGAGTAATTAATATTTTATTATAAATATATTAATTTTCATAATAATCAATTTTAAGAAAATTTAACCAATAATATTTAATATTTTTTTTGAAATTTATAATCTATTAGCATTAAATGATAAAAATGTATTGAAAACACAAAAAAATATATTTTTATGGAACAATTTTTTTTGGAAAAAATTCATCTTTGTGAAATAGAGAGAATATGATATAAAAAGTTGAAAATAAATATTTCGTTGATGATTTATTACATTAATCTACAAAAAAAAATGCATATCCATGCACCAATTACACATGTATCCTAATCAGACCTATTACGAGTTATATTTGTATCTAAACACAAATATATATATATATATATATATATATATATATATTTTTTTTTTATAAAAATTTTCTATTTAAATGCAAATGTAACTATTACAATGATATGATTATAAATCATATAGTTTGAGAGAGCTTTTTATGATAAACATAAAAATCACAATAGAGTAGATTCTTAGAGGAATTAGAGCAAATCCTAGAGAAAAACCTCTCTTGGAATTCCTAAAAAGATTGATCGTGGTCGCCTCGGCCACTACGTTCTCTTTTATCTCATTCTCTTATTGTTGTCCAATGCATCTCTTAGATTTTTTGCGTAGGTTTGATCGACCTTCCGCCTCTAGTTTTTTTAGAAGCAACACCTATCTCATAACCTGAATAATCTCCTAAGTCTAAAGTAGCCAAGAGATTGCTACCAAAGACATTCTCTTGCACAACTTCATTAGTCAATGAACCTATACAACGGGTTGAGAGCATTACCAAGTTAGGAGGAATTGTTGATGTAGTGACTATGACAATGGGAGAAGAGCTACACGCTACATTAGTGGTAGGTGTAAACTCAGTGGAGAGGGCCTTTGGCAAGGCCAATGTTTCTTGAGAAGAATTAGTGTTTTCTAACACAGTTGGAGATGACAAGCCAGTGACATTAATAGTGGCAGTTGGGGTTATTGGTTCAACATCAGTGAGAGGGACAAAGATTGCAGCCATAGTATCAACATGAGGAGAAACATGAGAGCCATGAACAGAGGTTGGAGGAGCATGAACTGGAGAGCCACGAGCAAAGATTGGAGCAACAAGTTCATGTGAACCAACAGAGGTAGTCTTCGGTGTAGCACTTACAGTTCATTAAGTTGACGAAGAAGGAGGCACCTAGTTTTTTTATGGCCCAATTCTCCACATCTCTCACACTTTGGTGGAATCCAAGAGTACACAACTTCTACCATTGAAACGTTTCCATTTAAGTCTGCATCTGCAATCCTCTGCGAGAAAGCCTTATCTAGTTCTACTTCCACCATTAGCTTTGCCTCACCTATTAGATTCGGGTCTAACCTTGGCTTATGAGTAAGCATTGGTTCCCCTAAACATGAAGCTATCCAACTAATTCCCCATTTAGAGTAGAGACAAGTAGTATATTTTTTAAAGTAACCCACACTGGAACTGTAGTTATCTCTGACAAAGCTAAAGAAGCAGCAGGTGATGAGGACATCAATGCCACACTAATCGAACCAGTAGCACAAACAATCAACATACCAACCATGAGGCAAGCTCCAAGAACAAGGTCAGGAACCAAGAGCTTAAGAGAGGAGTTCAACAAGAAAATAGAAAGCTTAATCACCTAATCGAGCATGAAGACCTCAAGAAGACACTCCTCACCAAAGAGATCATTCAAGAGACTCCTTTCACTCCAAAAGACAATGTAGGCATAACAAAGACTCAATTCTTTGAAGATGATCAAGATCACGTCAATATGGAGCTGGAAATACAACAAGAAAGCAAGAACAAAAAAGAATGGCTCAAGAACCAAGTTAAAACGTTTCTGCCGGTTCTAGAAGGAAACAATGAATCAAACATTTTCATCATTTCAAAGAGCCTTTGAAGAGAAGAAAACATGCATTCAAACAATCAAAGTGAGTATTTGAATTCGAATTTCTAATGAGTTTCCTTTTTCTGTTTTGCAGGAATTTTCCCTTTTCATTTTTAAAAACTTTTCTGAAATAGTTTAAATAGTTGTTTCTTCTAATTCGTTGCGTTTTGTACTTTCCTTTTCTAAAACAATAAGCCCTAGAAGGCAGAGCTGACGAACCATTTATAAGGTTCCTTTGCAGCTTGTATTATTTTTCACCTTTGATATTAATAAAGAACGAACTTTCTTCTCTTGAAGAACCCTAGCCGCTCTCTTCTTCTTGTGTGTGAATCCTTGAAGAACTAGCTGTATCTCAACTTATCACAGATCAAACCAACAATTTGTGTGGCGTCCATCACTCCATCTTTGCGTTTCATTCACTTTAATACTCTAAAGAGATCCGTACGGGCAGTTTGAACATTCTCCATCTGATTCATTCACAAATCATCACTATTATTGTTCTAGAGAGTTTTGTACGAACAGCTAGAACAATACCACCTTATCATCACTTGTAGATCAATATCCTTGATCCTACATCATCTGGTATAAGAGCCTAAGGCTCCTAAATCCAGGTTCTATCGTTTCTGATTTATTTTGATTATTGTTTGCTTCTGGTTACTTGATTTGTGTTGTTTACTTGCTATTGCATTCGTAAAACCTAAAAGAAAAAGAAAAATCATTTTGGTATTGCTTCTGTTTACTTGAGTTCTACTGTTTACTTGCTTTTGTTCTTTGTTTTTTTGTCTGATTTCAGTTTATGTTCGTGTTGCACTTGTTCTATTTGTTACATCATTCACTCGCCCTACTTGCATTCGTTCATTCAGTTAGTTTTATATTGCATCACAAAGAAAAGCCAACAAAATTTCGTGTAGTTCTTTTTTAGTTCATTCTGCCGCATTTGTTAACTTTCAGAAAACCATAAAAAGAGGAATAGAAATTTGCTAGTTCTGTCATTGCATTTAAAAAAAAAACAGTCAGAAGTATTGTTTCCATTTTGTTCTGTTTAGCTTTTTCAATTCCCCTTTTACACTTGATCTGTTTGTTTTAGTGATAGATATAAATCCAGAAACATGGGAGAACACGGAGAAGTGAACATGGCTCAGATACTTGTCAACATTCAGGCTCAACTCACAACCTTAACAGAACGTATGACACGGATAGAGCAGCCCCAACCTGCACGCAGAGGGCCTATCCGAGGTGTGAATGGAAATAGAGCAAATCCCGAAGATGAAGACATGCCAGACTTGGATGATGATCCTCCACCAGACCCTGACCTTAATCAGAGATTAAGGAGACAACACAACCGTGAGAGCAGCCGGCGACGAATCCGCGACAACGGCGGCTCCGTCGAAGAGATCGAGATCTGGTTTGGTTTTTCTTATATAACCAATTTATTGTGTTTTTTATAACGTACAAATATAACTAATTTAACATGTACATCTTTGAAAATTCATTTTCTACCATTCTTTTTATGTAATTTGTTCATCCTAATAATGATTATTATATACAATTAATTTATGTAATACTACGATAATTTGATACGAACCGGTGAACGCCATAGTTTACTATTATGATAAAAGTATTAAAAAAATGATAGGTGACGTCACAAATCATGTCGATTTAATTGTCAGATTCCATTTTGCCATGCCTCTTCCATTGGACCTCTACTTCTCCCAATTCAATGGACTAATTGCTCGAATACTCCTCTAGGTGGAACTGAATTCAGTTGTAGCCTTCTTTATTCCCTTTACACTCGTTTTAATGTGTTGCCGGTTTTGCCCTTTGTTTTAATTTAAAAACATATTAAAAAATAAATTCTGAGCCAATAAGAATGCTGTATGCAACAACCAATCAGAAATATATTTTGTTAATAAACAAAATAAATTTCTAGAGAAAAATTCCTCTAAGAGTCTATTTAAATGCAAATGTAACTATTACAATGATATGATTATAAATCATATAGTTTGAGAAAGCTTTTTATGATAAACATAAAGATCACAATAGAGTAGACTCTTAGAGGAGTTAGAGCAAATCCTAGAGAAAAACCTTTTTTGGAATTCCTAAAAAGATTGATCGTGGTCGCCTCGGCCACCACGTCCTATTTTACCTCGTCCTTTTACTATTGTCCATTGCATCTCTTGGACTTTTTGCGTAGGTTTGATCGATCTTCTGTCTCTAATCATTTGAGAAGCAACACCTATCTCATAACCAGAATAATCTCCTAAGTCTAAAGTAGCCAAGAGATTGCTACCAAAGACATTCTCTTGCACAACTTCATTAGTCAATGAACCTATACAAGGGGTTGAGAGCGTTACCAAGTTAGGAGGAATTGTTGATGTAGTGACTGTGACAATGGGAGAAGAGCTACATGCTACATTAGTGGTCGGTGAAAACTCAGTGGAGAGGGCCTTTGGCAAGGCCAATATTTATTGAGAAGAATTAGTATTTTCTAACACAGTTGGAGATGACAAGCCAGCGACATTAATAGTGGCAGTTGGTGTTGTTGGTTCAACATCAGTCAGAGAGACAGAGATTGCAGCTATAGTATCAACATGAGGAGAAACATGACAGCCATGAACAGAGGTTCGAGGAGCATGAACTGGAGAGCCACGAGTAAAGATTGGATATGTAGGAACAACAAGTTCATGTGAACCAATAGAGCTAGTCTTCGGTGTAGCACTTACAGTTCATTAAGTTGACGAAGAAGGAGGCACCTAGTTTTTTTATGGCCCAATTCTCCACATGTCTCACACTTAAGTGGAATCCAAGAGTACACAACTTTTACCATTGAAACGTTTGCATTTAAGTCTGCAGCTGCAATCCTCGGCGGAAAAACCTTATCTAGTTCTACTTCCACCGTTAGCTTTGCCTCACCTATTAGATTCGGGTCTAACCTTGGCTTATGAGTAAGCATTGGTTCTCCTAAACTTGAAGCTATCCAACTAATTCCCCATTTAGAGTAGAGACAAGCTGGTATATTTTTAAAGTAACCCACACTAGAACTGTAGTTATCTCTGGCAAAGCTAAAGAAGCAGCAGGAGTCCATGGAGCAACAAACACAATGCAATCATCAAAATGCCATAGCCCTGTTTCTAGTACCCATTCTCTAGTAGCCTTATCCAGGATATGAAACAAATATGAGGATTCTCCTAGTTTACGAACGAAAATATTACATTTCTTACCCCATATTCGATATGAGACCTCCAGAAGACGGCGAACAGCGATAGAACTGGCCAATTACATACTCTTTCTTATTATCAAGTCCGTGTATCAAAACATGGTTTGGTATCTCAACCATTGGTGTACCATCTTCCATGTAAGTAGGTGAAGTAGTGCGATGGAGATTTCTGATCTTAAGATTCATTTTTCCGGCCCAAAGAAATCGCAATTGGTCATTCTCCTTCAACTCTGGTGGAAGAATGTGAGAAATCGAACGAGCATTATCTCTAGATGTTGGGGTCTCTGATGGTGTCTCTTGCGGGATTGGATCTTTTAGCTCTATTGGAACCTTCAATGGTTTCGTCCAGGCACCTAAAGAAGGAACAAAGGGATATATAACTTATGGCAATGGAGGATTGACAACAAAATCAGAACTAGTCTTTGAACTAGAGCCTTCGATGGTAGTGGTTTGTTGGACAGGGATAGGGATAGACAACGACGAAGGCGACTCTATTGTAGTAGGCTCCGACACCGTGGAGAGGAGAGAAACGTTAACAGAGTTGTCGATGATTTCTTCTAGGGTTGAACCCTTCACGCGATTTGGATATGTACCATACGAATCCATGGAGGAAGATGAAGACGGGGGTTGGAGGAGATGAGGCTCATCGGTTTGGACTCAGACGAGCAGCCGGCGACGAATCTGCGACAACGGCGGCTCCGTCGAAGAGATCGAGATCTGCTTTGATTTTTCTTATATAACCAATTTAATGTGTTTTTTAACGTACAAATATAACCAATTTAAAAAGTACATATTTGAAAATTCATTTTCTACCATTCTTTTTATGTAATTTGTTCATTCTAATAATGATTGTTATATACATTTAATTTACGTAATACTACGAGAATTTGATACGAACAGGTGAACGTCATAATTTACTATTATGATAAAAGTATATAAAATGATAGGTGACGTCACAAATCATGTCAATTTAATTGTCAGATTCCATTTTGTCGTGCCTCTTCCATTGGACCTCTACTTCTCCCAATTCAGTGGACTAATTACTCGAATACCCCTCTAGGTGGAACTGAATTCAGTTGTAGCCTTCTCCATTCCTTTTACACTTGTTTTAATGTGTTACCGGTTTTTCCCTTCGTTTTAATTTAAAAACATATTAAAAACTAAATTCTGAGCCAATAAAAATGCAGTATGCAACAACCAATCAGAAATATATTTTGTTAATAAACAAAATAAATTTCTAGAGAAAAATTCCTCTAAGAGTCTATTTAAATGCAAATGTAACTATTACAATGATATGATTATAAATCATATAGTTTGAGAGAGCTTTTAATGATAAACATAAAGATCACAATAGAGTAGACTCTTAGAGGAGTTAGAGCACATCCTAGAGAAAAACCTCTCTTGGAATTCCTAAAACGATTGATCGTGATCGCCTCGGCCACCACGTCCTCTTTTACCTCGTCCTCTTACTGTTGTTCATTGCATCTCTTGGACTTTTTGCGTAGGTTTGATCGACCTTCCGCCTCTAGTCTTTTGAGAAGCAACACCTATCTCATAACCTGAATAATCTCGTAAGTCTAAAGTAGCCAAGAGATTGCTGCCAAAGACATTCTCTTGGACAACTTCATTAGTCAATGAAACCTATACAAGGGGTTGAGAGCGTTACCAAGTTAGGAGGAATTGTTGATGTTGTGACTGTGATAATGGGAGAAGAGCTACACGTTACATTAGTGGTAGGTGAAAATTCAGTGGAGAGGGCCTTTGGCAAGGCCAATGTTTCGTGAGAAGAATTAGTGTTTTCTAACACACTTGGAGATGACAAACCAGTGACATTAATAGTGGCAGTTGGTGTTGTTGGTTCAACATCAATGAGAGGGACAGAGATTGCAGCCATAGTATCAACATGAGGAGAAACATGACAGCCATGAACAGAGGTTGGAGGAGCATGAACTGGAGAGTCACGAGCAAAAATTGGATATGTAGGAACAACAAGTTCATGTGAACCAATAGAGCTAGTCTTTGGTGTAGCACTTACAGTTCATTAAGTTGACGAAGAAGGAGGCACCTAGTTTTTTTATGGCCCAATTCTCCACATGTCTCACACTTAAGTGGAATCCAAGAGTACACAACTTTTACCATTGAAACGTTTCCATTTAAGTCTGCAGCTGCAATCCTCGGCGGAAAAACCTTATCTAGTTCTACTTCCACCATTAGCTTTGCCTCACCTATTAGATTCGGGTCTAACCTTGGCTTATGAGTAAGCATTGGTTCTCCTAAACTTGAAGCTATCCAACTAATTCCCCATTTAGAGTAGAGACAAGCTGGTATATTTTTAAAGTAACCCACACTAGAACTGTAGTTATCTCTGGCAAAGCTAAAGGAGCAGCAGGAGTCCATGGAGCAACAAACACAATGCAATCATCAAAATGCCATAGCCCTGTTTCTAGTACCCATTCTCTAGTAGCCTTATCCAGGATATGAAACGAATATGAGGATTCTCCTAGTTTATGAACGAAAATATTACATTTCTTACCCCATATTCGATTAGCTACTACGTGGATAACACCTCCAGAAGGCGAAGAACAACGATAGAACTGGCCAATTACATACTCTTTCTTATTATCAAGTCCGTGTATCAAAACATGGTTTGGTATCTCAACCATTGGTGTACCATCTTCCATGTAAGTAGGTGAAGTAGTGCGATGGAGATTTCTGATCTTAAGATTCATTTTTACGGCCCAAAGAAATTGCAATTGGCCATTCTCCTTCAACTCTGGTGGAAGAATGTGAGAAATCGAACGAGCATTATCTCTAGACGTTGGGGTCTCTAATGGTGGCTCTTGTGGGATTGGATCTTTTAGCTCTATTAGAACCTTCAATGGTTTCGCCCAGGTACCTAAATAAGGAACAAAGGGATAATTAACTTATGGCAATGGAGGATTGACCACAACATCAGAACTAGTCTTTGAACTAGAGCCTTCGATGATAGCGGTTTGTTGGACAGGGATAGGGATAGACAAAGGTGGCTCTGTTGTAGCCGGCTCCAACACCGTGGAGAGGAGAGAAACATTAACAGAGTTGTCGATGATTTCTTCTAGGGTTGAACCTTTTACACGATTTGGATATGTATCATAAGAATCCATGGAGAAAGATGAAGATGGGGGTTGGAGGAGATGAGGCTCGTCGGTTTGGACTCAGGCGAGCAGCCAGCGACGAATCCGCGGCAATGGCGGCTCCGTCGAAGCGATTGAGATCTGCTTTGGTTTTTCTTATATAACCAATTTAATGTGTTTTTTTAACGTACAAATATAACCAATTTAACATGTACATATTTGAAAATTCATTTTCTATCATTCTTTTATGTAATTTTTTCATCCTAATAATGAATATGATATACATTTAATTTATGTAATACTACGAGAATTTGATACGAACCGGTGAACGTCATAGTTTACTATAATGATAAAAGTATATAAAATGATAGGTGACGTCACAAATCACGTTGATTTAATTGTTAGATTCTATTTTGTCGTGCCTCTCCTAATTCAATGGACTAATTGCTCGAATACCCCTCTAGGTGGAACTGAATTCAGTTGTAACCTTCTCTATTCTCTTTACACTCGTTTTAATGTGTTGTCGGTTTTGCTCCTCGTTTTAATTTTAAAACATATTAAAAAATAAATTATGAGCCAATAAGAATGTAGTATATATGCAACAAACAATCAGAAATTTATTTTGTTTATATATGTTTTTTGATTTATTTTGTTGTTTAAAGCTTGAAGAAAAACAAAGATCCCGATCCAAAATCAATCCCGAACGAAAATCAAAATCTATCAATGGAGGAACGGAGGACATCATCAGTATACGTCGCCGTTGCCATTGGAGAGTATACGACGCTGTCGCATTCCAGAAGCTCCTCATTGTTAGGCGGATTGTAGCTACATTCCTTGCAGATCTGTTGTCGTACGTCATTGTATCCATCGCAGATCGGGTACATCTCAGTCGACTTTATACTAAATTATCGAAATGGGAGTATACTGATTGGAGTATCTGATTGGATCGATTTGTCTTGGTTTCTATGAATTTGTGTTTGTCTTGTAATTTTGTGAATTGATCGATTGTAGGTATAGATTGTAAGATTGTATCCGATTGTGAGTGCATTTGAGTTCATTATGCCATAAGTTTTGTGGATTCGTAGATAAAATTAGTGGATCTTTAGTTTTAAATAATGATATTGGGAATTTGATTTTGAGTGAATCCATTTTGATTCATTTCCAGGTGACATTGAATAACAGTCATTGCACAATAATACATTTTGAGTATTGGGGACATTATGAAAAGTGAGAAGGTCATATAGAATGGATTTCAGGAGAATATGAACTTCACACTTTAGTCTTTAGAACCAATGTGGATGAGATAACATATTCTGTTTTTGTGGAGACTGAAAAGTATAATGAAGAAGATTCATCTAGATAAAGAAAGGAAAGTTAAATTGAGTTACTTTCCAATGGTCTTGAGTAAGAAACCATCTTATATTTTTTATGACGATGGTGTTTATGGTTATTTGATGAAAATGAGTAAAGAGCTATATATGAATGTTTTGTATGTGGAGGTTTGTAGAGTTAAGGGAGAAAATGAGTGGGGAAAAGAATTTTCAAGGGTGGAGCGAGAAAGAGAAAGTGAATTTGGTGAAAATAATGATGATATGCTTTCTAATGATGATATGCTTGGTAACGATGAGATGCTTTCTAATGGAAGATATAAGGTTAATGAAGGTATCATGACTGTATATAGAGAAACATCAGAACAAGTTGAGGCTTTGGTTAGTGTTGCTGATGGTGAATTTACTAATGTTGAAAATCAGTTTGATGTGGATGCTGCTGGTTTGCGTGAACATGTTGAAGACCTTACACCGAGCCAAGGAGGAAGTCAGGGTGACAAGGAATGGGATGATGGCATTAGTATGGAGGTAGGACAAGAATTTGAAAGTAAGAGAGCAGTTCAAGATTTAGTTGAAAGGGCTGTACATAAGAACTGTTTTGGGTATGTTACGAAGAAGTCTGATAGGGTGTTGTATGTGGTCAAATGTAGTAAAGTCAAGAGTGGTTGTAAGTGGCATCTATGAGTTGCAAGGGATAGAAACTCAAATCGTTTCTCGGTTAGAACTTATCGAAAGATGCATACATGCTCTCGGTCTAGTACGAGTACAAGCAGAAACAAAAAGAAAGCCTCAACATGTTTAGTTGCTACTATTGTGCATGAAGATTATCCAGGAAGATTTGAGACACCGACTCCAAAAATTATCATGGATTTGGTTCAAAAAAAACTTGGGGTAAGACCTTCATACACAATGGCATGGAGAGGGAAAAACAAGCTATTAATGATGTTCGAGGAAGTCCAGAGAGGTCTTTTAAGTTGTTGTATTCATACTTGTACATGTTAAAGGGGGTTAATCCTGGTACAATTACAAAGGTGGAAGTAGACAAAGAAAACATATTCAAGTATGTTTTTTTTGCTTTGGGAGCTTGCATTGAAGGCTTTAAGGTGATGAGGAAAGTGTTAATGGTTGATGCAACATTTCTGAAATCAGAGTATGGTGGAGTGCTTATGGTTGCAACTGTTCAGGATCCAGACCGCCATCATTATCCCATTGCCTTTACCGTAGTAGATGGTGAGAAAGATGCGAGTTGGGTGTGATTTTTCAAAATTTTGAAAATCATAGTACCGGATACAAATGAATTGGTGTTTATGTCGGGCATAAAATGTAAGCCTCATCAAGTCAATACGCCTAGAGTATCCGAAGGCCCATCATGGCTTTTGTATCTTACATTTTTCACAAAATGTGAAAGGTAAAGTGTCTTACATGAAGAAATATAAAGTTACGAATACATTTAGGGACTGTGCGCAAGTATATACACTGTCTGAGTTTGAAAAATTGTATGCTGCTTTTACGACATGTTATCCTGCAGCACGAGAATTTCTAGATAAGAGTGTAGATGTAAAGAAATGGGCAAGGTGTTGTTTTCCTGGTGAGAAGTACAATATAGACACCACTAACTCTGCTGAGTCTATCAATGGTGTGTTTAGAAATGCAAGAAAGTATGTCTTATTACCATTGATTGACGCGATTGTTGACAAAGTGTCTGAATGGTTTAACAGACATAGAAAGGAAGTTGCTGCAATTTCGGATGGTCAGATGTTGGTGCCTGTTGTGGATGACGTAATTCACAAAACCATTGAGAGTACAATAAAGCTTACGGTGACTGAGCTAAACAATTTCGAACTTGAGTTTAGTGTCATAGGAAGCGATGGAAATAAGTATTTGGTGAATTTGAATAAGAAAAGTTGGAGTTACAAGTGTTTTTGACATTGACAGGTTTCCTTGTAAGCATGGTATTGCGGCTGCCATCCATGACAAGAAGAAAACCTTTCAATTACATGAGTTGTGCTCCAAATATTTTTTGGTGAAAAATTGGTCAGAAGCGTATGAAAAGACAATTTATTTAGTGCCACATGAGTCCCATTGAAAGGTTTCGGATGACGAAAAAGTAAAGTTTGCTCTGGCTCCACCTTATACACCAAGACCTGGAAGAAAAAAAGAGAAAAGAGTGGCATCAGTTGGAGAATTTGATACTAAAAAGAAGAAGAGTAAGAGTCAGAGTAAAAGTCAGAGTCAGAGTCAGGGTTATTTGTACTCTTACCTCAGTGGTGATAACCGTACAGTTTAAGTGAAGTAGTTGTAACAGTTTCAGTTATCACTTATTTTCTATGTTTTTTTTTACTTTAGTCTTGTTTGGAGTCATGTTTGGAACATTAATGTGATGTATCTCTATTTTCATCCGATCATTTGACAAATAACCTAATGTGTTGTGTCTCCGTTTGTTTTCGTCGGATCCTTGTCCAAATTTCGTGGAAAATACCGTTTGTCCTAATTTATGTCTAAACATTATTAAGTCCTTAGAAATCTGTCCTAATATGTCCAACCATTGTTAAAAATTCAAAAGAAATAAGTCTTCCAAGAAACATCATATACTTATAAGAGTTGTATTCTAGTGGGATTCACATTTTGTTGTTAATTTCGAAGAAAACATGTTTTAGGAAATATTTTTATATGAAACCATCGGGGTTGTTAAGATATTAAATATTTTGGAATGTATAACTACAAAAGTGTTTTTAAAGATGTAGTACAACTAATTATACTTAAAAATGGAAAAATATAACTACGAATACTTTAGGACAACTATTAATTGTGGTACAACTATTAGGTATAACTATTAAGAATTATTTATCACTATAAGTGACCACGTGTTTTATACCAATAAAAATGTGCTTATTATTAAAAAACGTGACAGCTTAATGTTTTGAATTATTTAAAATACATCCAAATTTTACCATGTCAAATGTTTTGAAATTGAATTTCAAATGTTTTAGGATTATCTTATCTAGGGTTTAAAAAATTAGGAAATCCATTCATTTATGTCCACAACAACACACTTCACTTCCAATCTTCTCTTCACTTTTTCACTCTTCCTCTCTTCTCTGCAGCTTCTGCGATTTCGAAGTTCAACCTAAACCTAGAGAAAGAAATCCGGTTCGTTCTATCACTTCTTCTCTTTTTCGTTTCCAATGCTTGGTTTTTGATTTTCAATCTAGATCCGATTTCGATTTTGGATTTGTTTGCGAAATTGTTCCATCACTTCTTTTTCGTTTCGATTAGAGTTTTCCATCCTTGGGTTTTTGATTTTCAATCTAGATTCAGTTTTGATTATGGGTTTGTTTTCGAAATTTGCTTTTGATTTTAGGGTTTCGAGCCTGGATCTGTTTTTGAATGTGGATATATTGTTGAATCTGAATCTGTTTGTGAATCTTGTCTTTGAGTATTGAATCTTGGATTTTTGGCTTTTGTTCAACAACGATGGAAAGAATTTCAGTTACAATTTAAGTTTTTCGTCCGCTAGCATCTGCAGTGGATGTCGAGAACCTGATGGAGAGTACGACATTCCGGTGAGTCTATGTTACTGTGGTGGACGAGTCGTTGTCCAGACTTCTGGGAATGATCCAAACCCTGGAAGGAGGTTCTTCACTTGCAAGAACAGTGAGGTAAAGATCCGGATTGTAGTGAGTAAAACATTGCTAAACATTTAGGATTGATGTATTTGATGTGTAGAAAAGAGGTGTTCACGTTTGGAAATGGTGGGATGATGCTCAACATCGTCAAAGTCCGATTAGATGAGACAGCTGATAAGATTCGGAACCTGAAAGTGTTTGGGGGGACGACTCTTCATAATACTAAATTCCTTGCCATGAAACAGCGCCTAGTGGAGTATGAAGCAAAGCTTAAGGAGTTGGAGTTGCTTGCCAAGCGAGGTGTGAAGGAGTGGATGCTCAAGTTTGCGATTGGTGGAGGACTTATTGGGTTTGCAGTTATATCCACTGCAATTCTCCGTTTCTTTAAGTAATATCTATGTTAGGAATCTGGATCTATGCTACGATATCGCTATGTAATATTTTTGGCTGTTCGTACTCTATGCTATGGAATCCTGTAATATTTAGGCTAAAACTTAATAATTTAATATGTTATGAATCAATATTTTGTAATTTATTGTGCTCTATGATCCAAATTGCAGTATCCAGTTGTGTTATGGAAGTTGTACTTGGAGTTGTACTCCAGTTGTACTTTAATTCTCAGTTGAACCAGTTGCACCAGTTGTACTCTAATTAACTACCACATACAACCAAAACTACTTCATAACAAATTCCTACTTCATGTCCTAAAAACTATTTAACCAGTACTAGAAGCAGTGCTAGAAACAACATTAGTTTATGTTTTAAGATAATGAAATGAAATCAAGTAGTCCTAATTAGCAAAAAAAACAAAATAGTCCCAAATATGTCAATACTTCCACACTTATAGGCATAACATGCCTAATGATCAAAATGAGACAGTTGGAAACGAGAAGGCCTTCAATCCTCTTCTTCTTAGATGATAAAATTTTCAGTTTCTGATTTCTTCTCTTCACCACGACACTAGGATTACGTTCAATTTCTTCATAACCAACCTCATCAGTCTCATCCTCTGATTCAATTTGACTTTCCGCAGCGATCACACTCGGGTCTATCACACTCTCAGATTCTTCAATACCATTACCCTCTGGTTCAGTCACAGATACTTCGCCCTCCATGACAACATCTCTATTACTTGCTTCTTCCATTAAAACATCTTCCGTTTGATGTGCTTCTTTGTTACTTGCTTCTGCTCCTTTACTTGCTTCAGCTTCTTTGTTACTTGCTTCAGCTTCTTTACCAACACTCCCTACTCCTTTACCAGCAGTGTCTCCTTGATCTTTTCTAGCCATATCAAAACTGAAATCATAACCAACATCATTACCTCTCCACTCATCACCATATCATGTACACTATTTTGTGCATTCTTCACAAATGCTTCAACAGCTATAATTCTTTTATCTTGTGGATCGAGCTTCTCGTGTATGTCCTTTAATCCATCACTAAGCTCTTTTCTCAACAACTGCACACTCTCTATAACCTCTGCCACTCTAGGATAAAATGCAGGGGAAGCTTGTCTTGGTGAAAGATCTTCCTCAAATATATCTTCTACTTGTCGAGCGTGGACATCAGCATTGAACATATCTTCCCACCATATATTTTTCCCTTTCCCTATACAATTTCTCCACACATCAACCATTGGGTCAAATTTGTCCATCTCGTCATCATCTACTTTATCCATCAACCGTTCTAACATAGTTTCTTTAACCTCTTCAGTTTGCAAGACACTTTGAATGTCCTGTCCAATATAGAAAAATATAAATTATAAACAAACTAATGTTAAATGATGAATATGTTAAATCATAAAAAAGTATACAAATTACCTTTGTTGATCCCAGCACATCGTTGATTTCTGATAACGAATAAACTTTCATAGAACTCCGTTTCAACCTCATCTTGCACATAGTTGGACAATTTGGACTAGCAATAACATCTACTATGAACTTTCTCTTTAAATCTGGAATTGCTTTAAAAGCCAGAACCTACAAATTTAACCAACTTCAATGGATATCAACCACGACAATTTTAATGAATAAATTAGAAACTAAATCAACTTAATCATACACATATAAATCAGAAAATTAGAATTACCTCCAAGGGAATACAAAAACTAGGAAAGCTCCATGATCATTTAGCAACCCCATCAAAGTTTTCCATCATATGACCTATTTCTTTAATGTTGTCATCAAATGTATAACGCCCTCATGGAAACGTCCGGCACAACTCCACATCATCTACAGCTCTTTGAAAGAAAAGCTCTACCTCATCTGCTTCTTTCCAGTCTTAGCCTTCCCAACCAAAACACTAGCTAAGAAGAAAAGTATTGCCATTTTCAATCTATTTTTACCGTCTTTCATCTTCACCAACTTCTCTTTAACACGTTGGATTGTAACTTTTCCTCCCCTTTAGAAATACTTATTCACAAACCTCATACTGCATTTTTCCTTATAATCTCTAGGGTAATGATGACAGTCTAATCCGGATATGCTTGCATGTTCTCTTAACGAATATCGGATGGGAACTCCATTCACAACAAACCAACATTCCCTTTTTTATCAGTACAAGCCATGCAAACAATTAACAGCCAAATACCTTGAACCTTATGGTTAATATCCTTAAACATGTGGAAGAAATGTTTAAATTGAGGGTGATCTTCAAACCATCTCTTCTCATCTGGTGACAATTACTTCTTTAAGAGCTCAACTGCTGTCTTAGATAACACCTAGTTGAGATCTTACATTTCTTTGTATAGTCAGCGGGTTTAAAGAACATCTGCATAGGTTTCAATGGTTTTGGTTCTATTTCCTCATCCATTTCCGCGTGTACTTCCTCTTTTACTTCCGCTTGTACTTTCGCTTCTACTTATTCTGCTTCCTCCTCTGAAGCCTCATTTGATTCCTCTACTGATTCCTCACCCGATTCCTCATTTGAATCCACCTCATCCGATTCTTCATTTGATTCTGCATCCCTCTGAACTTCTCGATTCCTCTCTTCTTTTCACTTCCTCTCCCCTGCTCTATTGCTCGCCTCTGCTCCGTTGCCAACATTAACCACCGTTTGTTTAGCCAAACTCTTTATACGAGCTATTTCCTTCAAATCCTATCATCAATCCTATCCTCTGAACAATTTATTTCCACTCTAATAAAGATTTCGACGGTAATGAGGATGAATTGGGGATCTAATCCTTTCGTATCAAACAGGAGTGAAAAAAGAGAGACATAAAATCGAAAACCCTAAGTGTTGAGATTTTGGGATCGATTAGAGAAATCAGATCTATTTTCGTTTGTCTGATGGGTTCTCGGGTTTGCGGTGTTTACCTGGTAATTACGTCGATTTTTTAAGGACCTATCGTCTTTAACCTTGTTATGATGTATTTTGATTTAAAAAAAAAAATGAAAACAAAAAACTAATATTATAAGCGAGGGTAAAATTGAATTCGTATCAACTTAAAAGGGCATTCGAGCAAATGGTCTCAATTCAGTGGCATCAAACCAATATGAAACACAGCGAGATAATTTACACGTACTTAATTGGTTTAATATAATATAATTTTTCTAAAGTATTATATATATATAGTTTGTTCCTTCTTTAAACAAACTAGCCTAGCCTATTGTTTACACTTTTCTCAAACGTGGTCACAAAGGGTGTTCGATTACTGTTTATAATAGTGGACACTGAAAATCATTATTATTGTAGAGGAAATTATAATTCGATGAATAGTCAAATACGACCTTCGATATCGGAGATAAAATAATTTGAATAATGGCGGATTCTTTTTTAGATATCAGGAATATTATCTTTCACAATTATTGAAAAATGCCAACGAGAATCACGACATGAACAAATTGGGAATGAGGGATGATTACAACACACAATTTCATCGAGTTCCTTTTACGTCTAGGTTCAATGTATCTCCTTTCTTCCCGAGTTGGTTTTTGTTTTTCTCATTTTCGAGCCTTTTAAAGAAAATAACTCCGGTTTATTAACCACATATTCTTTTCGGTTCACTTCGGTTTCAATATTCAATTCAACCTACCTTTTGCAGGCTCAGTTTAGTCCGGTACCGTCATCAGTTAAATTAAGGGTGTTAGAATATTTGATATTATCTACGCATGGAATATCCTTGCCGGTTGCTAATTGCTAATTGCTATCTCATCATTTTTTTCCTTTGTCATCTAAATTTATCAATTTTTGTTTATAAACTCATTTTCTAAGATCTCCAAAAGATAGAAACATGAATAGGTATTGTTTTAAGGTTTCGGGTCTTAGGTTCGGTTTTGTTTTTATGGAATTTTAAATGATGATTTTTTTATTTTTAGCCTTTGGAGATAGCGTGTTATATTTCAGCTTAGATTTCACAGATACACACTTTATCCTCCAATATTGTGTTTACGCTGTCTCGTCATCTAAAAAAAATAACTAACTAATATAATAAATCTAAAAAAATTACGTCAAACTCAAATGTCACACACTTACCTCTAATTAAGTTTAATTTTTGGACATCATATATCATTTTCTTGCACATAATGAATTATCATATACTAAAATGAGAATATAAAATGGAAAATGGCCCTCAACCAATGGGAACTTTATACAATTTCATGTTTTGCGTTCCATAATTATAAACTATATCATTATGTTCCATGGAAATTCATATAACCCTTAATTCTCTCCTAAGGTTTCCTAAATTTATGGAAAACTTTCATGAAACTCATCTATCCAAAGAAACGTATACATTAATTTTCATGAGATACCTTGTACAGATCCGTGAAACTTCTGCACTCAATATCAATAAACAACGATTCCTTTGATAATAATATGGAATTAAAGCCCGATGTTCTTCTTCTCCGAATCTTCGATTTATGGTTCTATATATATACAGTTGTTTTTTTATAGTTAAGATTGGTTTTAAGGATTCTATCCGGTTAAACTAGTATAATTTTTGGGTACTCCAAAATACACTTTGGCTCACAAGGAAATTCCATCTTGTGAAGTTGTGATTGGTCTCAAGTCTCAACATCAGACAAATTGTGCAAATTGATCTCAACATTTCATTTATGTTGAAAGCATAAGATATATCCGATCCATCGATCTATATATACATGTATACCAAACATATCCTGTACACATACGATACATAAATTTTTATATAAATTTACGACGAAGAAACGACAGAAGAAGAAGAAGAGATTTGATCCATGAGGAAGAGCATGCGAGATTGATACTCACGCGCTTGCTCTAGAGACTCGACCTCCAGCTCCGCTAGCTGCGAGCAGAGTCTCTCCTCCGCCTCCTCCGCCACGACCGTCCGCTGCCACAACTGAACCATCTCCTTCTTCATCTCTTCCACCTCTCTCTCAAGCTCTATGTTCCTCCTCCGTAGCTCCTCCATCTCTTTTGCCGCGACCGTCACGTAACCTCCTTCTCTCGACATTTATTAATTTTATTCAATTGAAAACTATATGTTTAAAGGATTTGTTGAATGTGGTTTACTTTCTTTCTTTGTTTGAGTGTTAGGTTTTGATGATATCCTCCTATTAAATAGGAGGTTTGTGTGTAGCTTTTGCATGTCCAGGTTCAATGTATCTGTTCTTGTTATACTTTCTCCACTCTTTTATTTGGGTCAACATTTTCCTCCTTTACTACAACACTAATGGCTTATGTATGCTACTATTATGGAAAATAGTAAACAAGTTAAATTAACAAACAAATTGTCGTTTATGTCATTATGTGATATCAAACATTGGTAACTGGATAATTACTAATACGATTAGTGTGTTAATATAATAATCATGAATTGTAGTGCCGTACATTACACAAGTTCAATCTAATAATTCTCTGTAAATCTGATCCGACCATCGAATCGTGTTGTAGAAAAATGTGTTGGTCTGATCTTAGATGTGTGTGGTGTACATCGTTATCACTTCGTTTAGCTCTATAGACAGTTTGTTTATGTCGAGCTACGGACCAAAAAATTTGTATGCATATGTTTTCATGTTTTTTAAATTTTTTTGCCTAGATTACATTGTGTAGGGCTACAATTCAATATTGTAATCCTGAACCGATTCATATTTATGAAATATTTATTTTTTAACAAAAAAAAATGTGTGTGGTGTATATTGATTATTGATTTGAGTTAGTAGGGCTTGGAATAGGTGACGTCGGAAATCCAATCATTACAGTGTTTCATTTTTTTCTTGTTTTTGTTAAAGGGTTTGCTCATTACAGTGTTTCATCCAATTTTAAGGGCCAAAGTCATCCAATTAAACCATGCGTTAAGATATTAACATTGCAAAATATTTATTCTTTAGTCATTAACTCATCATAGTTTTTTTTGGGTTTGGTTATATATCAGTTATGTGTTTATAATTGAGAAAACGGTTATTTTAATACGGAACTAACTTTTGAGGTTAAATAAGTACTAACTTTCTAATGAGTAAAAAAAATATCAAATTAGGTTGATTCGGCCAAATTAGTATAGAATTAGTTAATTTTAACAGCCATTAAAAAACTGTTAACTACCGTTTACTTTATCTGTTAAGTTTCAAAACGACGTCGTTTTGAAATTAGAAAAAAACCTCATAAGTTCATTTTAATACCAAACATTCCATTTTGAGCCAAAAAAAATACCAACTTCTTAATGAGCCATAAAATACACAAACTTATGTTGACTCAGCCAAATTAGGTATAAAATTAACACTACAAGAAAATAAACGATTTTTCGACGGGCAAAACCGTCGGAAATCCGTCGGAATACACCATATTCCGACGGCTTACCGACGGTTTTGGTCGGTCGGTTCTATCTCATCGGAAATAAAAATTCCGTAGGAAATCCGTCGGAAATACTGACGGATTTCCGACGGAAAAGAGATTACCGGAATCCGTCAGAAATCCGTCGTAAATCCGGCAGTATTTCATTTTCCGACGGATTTCCGACGGCTATACATACCGACGGATTTCCGACGGCTACACATACCGACGGATTTCCGACGGCTAAACATACCGACGGATTTCCGACGGATATATTATTTATTAAAAAAAAAGATTTTAATTTAATTAAATTAAATTAAATTAAATTAAAAGAAATTAAATTAAATAAAATTTAAATATAAATAAAAATTAAATTAAAATAAAAATAAATAAACAACATTTAAAATTAAGTTTCAATATTTTTAAAAGTGATTTAGAAAATTAAAATATTACATAACGTAAAGTCTATCGGTTACGGAAGATCTCGTTCATCCTTTCTTCCATTTCCCGCATGCGTGCCATCTGTTCTTCCATTGCCCGCATGCGTTCCATCTGTTCTTCCATTGCCCGCATGCGTGCCATCTGTTCTTCCATGCGTGCTGCATCTTCTGCGCGTTGTGCCTCCAACCCGGTCACCCGCTCGAGAAGCTCGGCGTTTTGTGCCCTTAACCTCTCCTAGTGGAATTACCGGATCCACTAGAGTGATGAAATCGCCCATAGTCCCTACGATTGACAAAATTCTTATATACCGTTGAAATTTACTAACATATATAAATACAAATTCTGATTTTAAATATATATACCTGTAAATTTAAATCATAAATTTTCAATATAAATTTAATATACAAGTAATATACATTACGGATTTAGGGATTTTGAGAATTTGTGATTTCGAAATTTTGAGATTTCAGAATTATGAGATTTATTGGAATTGGGGACTTTGAGAATTTGGGATATTGATATTTTGAGAATTAGAGATTTTGGAATTTAGGGAATAATTTATGGATTTTTTGAAATTAGGAATTTTCTTGTGTTTGGGATTTGATAATTTAAAATTTTATATATGTAGGATATTTAAGGAATTTGGGATTTTGTGAAACCAACAGATTAATGAATTAGTAAAATTTCAACAATTTAGAATTTTATAATTTAATTATATTATAAATCTTTATAATTTCATAAAAATAACAAATACATATTAAAATGCAAAATAATTTTATAAACCCGAAAATTCACTAAATCACAAAATTTAAAAAATTATAAATTTATCTTACTCTCTAATTTCAATAATTTATAAATTACAAAATTCATACCTCCCCTATGGATAATTTCAATAATTTCTAAATTGCTTTCAAGGGAACCAAGAGATGGACACAATTAGTGAATCTATCAAATTCTAAATCTATCAAATTTACATCCACTAAGTTAAATCATCCTAAATCAATAAAATTCTAAAAATACATCTCATAATTGATAATTTACAAAACCTTCTAAAAACTTACATTGGATTCATGATATATTGATAGAGATTGAGATTGTGGGTGGATTTGATGTTGTATGCGTTTTCCGGTGAGTCTCCAAGCTTTTCAGGCGGTTTTTTTTTGTTTTTTGATTTCGCTTCTTCGGTCTAAACGAAGAAGAAGGTGTGGTTTTATTACAAATTTGCGACGGAAAAGCGACGGAAAATCGACGGATTTTCCCGCATTTTCGATGATATCGAGGTACAATGGCGGGGAAAAAAGTTAAATCCGTCGGAAATCCGTCGGTTTTTTTTTACGGATTTCCAACGGATTTTATTTCTTTCAGTATAAAAAAATTGTTTCCCGCATTTTCGATGATATTGAGGTACAATGGCGGGGAAAAAATTAATTCCGTCGAAAATCTGTCGGTATTTTTGACGGATTTCCGACGGATTTTTTTTTTTTTTTTAATAAAACCAAATCTGTTTAAAAATTAAAAATTAATTTAATAAAAATTAATTCCGTCGGAAATCCATCGGTAATTTTGACAGATTTCCGACGGATTTTTTTTTTTTAATATAAACAAATCTGTTTAAAAATTAAAAATTAATTTAATAAAAATTACAGTCTGTCGGAAATCCGTCGGTTTTTTTGACGGATTTCCGACGGATTTTATTTCTTTCAGTATAAAAAAATTGTTTCCCGCATTTTCGATGATATTGAGGTACAATGGCGGGGAAAAAATTAATTCCGTCGGAAATCCATCGGTAATTTTGACGGATTTCCGACGGATTTTTTTTTAATATAAACAAATCTGTTTAAAAATTAAAAATTAATTTAATAAAAATTATAGTCCGTCGGAAATCCGTCGGTAATTTTAACGGATTTCCGACGGATTTTTTTTTTAATATAAACAAATCTGTTTAAAAATTAAAAATTAATTTAATAAAAATTACAGTCCGTCGGAAATCCGTCGGTTTTTTTGACGGATTTCCGACGGATTTAACATTTTTATGTTAAAAATCCGGCGAATTATAAACAAATCTGTTAAGAAATTAAAATTTACTTTTAATAAAACTTAAAATTAAATTTAAATTCTGTTGTAGAATTATAACCCCTTAAAAGACACTGCAAAAGCGTAACGCGTACTATTTATTAGGTGATGGTAACGATATGTCTCTGTATCCACTCCAAACTTACCATTTGTTAGAACCTGAAACTTTTCTTTCCCTTTTTTTCCTTCGGTGGAGAATCTACATATCCGTCGCAAAAATCCCTTCTGATTGCATCAACATCTATATTTAAGTTGAGACTTTCTGGTCTTTGGGCAAATTCATATTCGTCGTAGTGATTTTTTTTTTCTTCGGTGGAGAATCTAAATATCCGTCGCAAACATCTCTTTTGATTGCATCAACATCTATATTTAAGTTGAGACTTTCTGGAATTTGGGCAAATTCATAATCATAGTAGTGATCCTTATATTCATTTGAAGTACTTCCACCGTAACTATCTGACGTTTCAATCAATTGAGATGGTTGTACGTCTTCGAGAACACTCTTCTGGTCAGGATATTCGTCGCACTGAGATTGAGTTTCCCACGAGACATTTGGAATGCGTTGGATGGTTGGCAAGCACTGGCTGACCGGCACTATTGTTGATGAAGAATCTCAAATTGCGATTGGTGAGAACGTATCAAATTCCCACGAGTAAGTGGATATCTCTTGAGTGTGTGTGTCGCATTGGGTTTCGGTTTCCCACGAGTATTTTGGAAGTAGAAAGTGGTTTGCCACGATTTTTGAGTCTTCATTAGGAGAGCTAGAAAACATTATTTGTGGTATTGACAGGAATGAAGATATGTGGAACCTTATATAGGACGGAAAACCGTCAAAAATCCGTCGGAAACCTCTGACATAATACCCCGCCAGTCCCATCTGACACCGCTAACGCAATGGTAACCACTCAAACTTTGCCGACATTAGAATTCCGACGGATTTATTACCGTCGGTATGAGCTGACCACTCATAATTTGCCGACATCGGAAAGTCGGAATTCCGTCAGAAATCCGTCGGAAAGTCGTCAGAAAATTACGACATCTTTTTTCCGTCGTAAATCCGTCGGTACTGGCTGACGGATTTCTGACGGAAAAAAAGACGGCTTCCGTATCCGTCGGAAATCCGTCAGACTAAACCGACAGATTTCCGACGGATTAATTTTGGTCGGAAATCCGTCGCGCTAAACCGATGGTTTTCCGACGAATTAATTTTTATCGGAAATCCGTCGGAAATACGTCGAAAATTTCCGACGGATATAACTTCCGTCGGAATACTGCCTGTTTTCTTGTAGTGTAATTAACTTAAAACCAGAGTTCCCAGTCCGGAGAAATGGAGAGATGAGATCCTCAGAAGCGTGATCGACTTCGCACTTAGAGCAGACAACGACATCAAGACACCAAAAAGATTCAACCAACATGTCAAGAAAAAAGAAACAAAGAACGAGCAGATGAAAGAAGATTAATCGTCAAAACTCCAGCTAAGTAACATCATGTTTGGGGTCGTTAGTTTCTTTTTAATTTACCGCTAAGTATTCATGGATCGTTAGACGTAATTCCGAGGTTTTGGCAACCTAGGACGGGCCTAACAATTGAATTTTCTATTATTTTTCCAAAAAAAAGAGGAAAATGATAACAGTTGCTCAGGATATCACTCCTATGCAGCTCGGTTCTAAGGAGCAGATTCGTCCGTCCAGGTCTCCGGATTTGGGTTACGGTTTCCAGGGATCTCGTGTTTTAACATGTCCCTTCAAGGACATCGGCTCTCCATGTCTCCAGACCTTGGCTCTGACTAAAATTGACTAATTTTATACCTAATTTGGTTGAATCAACATAAGTTTGTGTATTTTAAATCAATTGCTATTAAAACCCTTTTTTATTTCAAATCTAACAAGCCCCATCTAAATTTAACAACCCCTCTTTTGTCAAAACTCACAATTTTCTCAATTTTACCCTTTTTTTATTTATTATTATTATATATACATTATAATTAAATAATCCAACAACTTATTATTAAATTCTCAACAACCTAAAAGAAAATTAAGAAACCAAAAACAATCTAAACTCTCCAAGTGTAGCATCTTTTTCGCCGTTTCTCTTATTCTCGGCAAAAGAACAACGAAACATAGCACTTCCTCCTTGTTCAATTCTTTCTCTATTCTTCTTCTCTTCATCCTCTTTTTATCCTCACAGGACTGAATCTTCTTCCTCTTGCTCGTCGTTGTCCTTCTTCCTCTCGTCGTCGTCCTTCTTCTTTGGTTCTTTGTCTTGTTGGAAGCAAAAGCAAATCCGAGGAGGATTAAAGCTTGTTGTCTTCATCCTTACACAATTGAATCTTCGAAATTAAGGTTAGATATTTCATTTTTTTTTGTAATTTTCGTATATAGGGTTAGATTAGTTTTGAACACCCTTCTTTTGAAAGGTTTCTTTTTAATTTTCACTACAAGAAAACAAGCATTATTCCGACGGAAGTTCCGACGGACGTAATATTCGTCAGAAATTTCCGACGGCATGCTAACGGATTTCCGAGCAAAATGAATCCGTTGGAAATCCGTCAGTTTATTGTGATGGATTTCCGACGGGCACGGAAACCGTCGGTATTCCGTCGGAAATCCGTCGCCTTGTCCCGACGGATTTCAGACGGAAATAAACTGTCGTAATTTTCGGACGACTTTCCGACGGAATAACGATGGAAATCCGACTTTCCAATGTCGGCAAAGTTTGAGTGGTCAGCTCATACCGACGGAACTAATTCCGTCGGAATTCCGATGTCGGCAAAGTTTGAGTGGTTACCATTTCGTTAGCGGTGGCCGATGGGATTGGTGGGGTGTTATGTCAGAGGTTTTTGATGGATTTCCGACGGAAATCCGTTCTATATAAGTTTCCACATTTTTTCATTCCTTCATAACACAATTTTAAAAAGCCAAAAAATTTGTTAGCGATGAGTTCATATTTTCGGTCTTGGATGGACGAGCCAATGATGGATATGGGCTCGAACTTATTAACGTCCGCATACGCTGAAGGTATATGCGAGTTCATGTATTTACCCAGAAATCAAGATGCAGCAAAAAAAGGCCAGGATATCAAATGTCCATGTTCTAATTGCTATAATAGAATTAGTGTTGCGGTTCGAACTGTTTGGAATCACTTATATAGATATGGATTTAGGCCAGGATATAAGGTTTGGTTTTTACATGGAGAAAGCAATTATGAATATGGTAGTACTAGTAGTAATGCACCTTATTTTCCGGATAGCGTAGGATAACGTACAACGGAAGTAGATGTTGGGGTAAGTACGGTTGCGATGGTTAACGATGCGTTTAGAGAGAATTTGCAGTCGGATGGTTATGAGGGTGATAGGGTTGAAGCACCTAATGTAGAATCTCGAAGGTTTTTTGATATGTTAGACGCATCAAAGCAACCACTATACATCGATTGTAGGGAAGGTCATTCACCATTATCTTCTGCTAGTAGGATGATGAACATGAAGACTGATTACAATTTGTCCGAAGAATGTGTTGATGCATTCGCCGAGTTTGTGAAAGATGTTTTGCCAGAGGATAATCTTTGTCCAGCATCATACTACGAGGTCCAGAAACTTGTTGCCGGTCTTGGTTTGCCCTACCAGATAATAGATGTGTGCATCGACAACTGTTTGTTATACTGGAGAGAAGATGAGAACAGAAAGAAATGTAAATTTTGCCGTAAAGCACGGTTCCAGGACACAAGTGGCAGAGTGAAGATTCCATTCAAACGGATGTGGTATTTACCATTAACAGAGAGGTTGAAGAGGCTGTATCAATCAGAACGCACAGCTAAGGCTATGAGATGGCATGCAGAGCATAGTCAAGATGGAGATATTACGCATCCTTCTGACGCGGAAGCATGGAAACACTTTCAATCCGTATATTCAGATTTTGCATATGAACGACGGAATGTATACATCAGCTTATCCACTGATGGTTTCAACCCATTTGGAAAGCATGGAAGAAAATATTCATTGTGGCCGGTCATCGTAACACCTTACAATTTGCCTCATTCTATGTGCATGCGGCGAGAGTTCCTGTTTCTCTCAATTCTAGTTCCTGGGCCAGATCATCCAAGACGGTCACTCGATATATTCCTCCAACCATTGATCTATGAGTTGCAGATGTTGTGGGAGCATGGTGTTGAGGCATTTGATGTTTCAATCCAGCAGAATTTCAACATGCGTGCGGTTCTTATGTGGACCATAAGCGATTTTCCGGCATACGGTATGTTATCTGGATGGACAACGCATGGAAGATTGGCATGTCCTTATTGCCAAGACAATACTTCAGCATTCCAATTGGAGCACGGAAGGAAGATTTCATGGTTTGATTGCCATAGGTGTTTTTTACCGGTAAATCATCCATATCGTCAGTCTAGAAGACATTTCAGGAAGAATTTACAAGTGTTACATGGTCCACCTCCTGAGATAGATGGTCGCAGGATATTGGAACAGTTACGCGATTTTGGTACAGAGCGAACTCCTGAATGTGGGGGTAATGGCCATCACCCCGTCGACGGTTGTGGGGAATATCACAATTGGCACAAGAAAAGTATTTTCTGGGATTTGCCTTATTGGAAAGTCCATCTATTGCGGCATAATCTAGATGTCATGCATGTTGAAAAAATTTTCTTTGAAAACATCATGAACACCATTTTAAATGTACCAGAAAAGACAAAAGACAACTGGAAGTCTAGATTAGACTTGCCATTGATTTGTTCAAGGGCATCTCTTCATGTTTTGCCTAATGGTAGATTGCCGATGCCTGCGTACCGGTTAGACGCGGGTCAGAAAGAAGTTTTTTTTGAATGGATAAAAAAATTTGTTAAATTTCCTGACGGCTACGCATCTAATCTGCGTAATTGCGTGGATTCGACGGAAGGGAAGTTTATTGGAATGAAGAGTCATGATTGTCATGTTGTGATGCAGCGTCTTCTTCCATTTACATTTGCTTATCTTCTTCCAAAAGACATCCATCAAGCAATTGGAGGTATATTTCGTACTCCCGTGAGTTTTTTACTAATATAATGTTACTATATATGTACTAACTTGTTTACTTTTCGTTTGTAGGAGTTGAGGCTTTCTTTCAAGATTTATGTTCACGGACACTAACAGTGGACGGGATCCGTAATTTAGAGACCAACATCCCGGTACTCCTTTGTAATCTTGAGAAGATATTTCCACCGTCATTTTTTGATGTTATGGAACATCTTCCTATTCACCTCCCACGAGAAGCAGCATTAGGAGACCCTGTTCAATACCGATGGATATATCCGTTCGAGCGTTACATGTTCCACCTGAAGAAAAAGGTTAAAAATTTGAGCAAGGTTGAGGGATCTATTGTTGCACAAATTCTAAATGAAGAAGTATCACACTTTGCCGAGTATTACTTTCCTTCGGATGTTCGGACTAAGGGTAGACGGCCGGCGCGACATGATGATAGAGGTGAGAAAGCAGTGTATCCCGTGGTTGTACCTGAGTTGTTTGCCCAATTTGGTCGCATAAGTGGAACAGGGAAGAAACGCATACTATCACCATAAGAGGTCACACATTTGCATACATATATCATAAGAAATTGTGACGAACTTGTGGAGTATGAAAGGTACACCATTTGTCATACTAAATTTGTGGAATTATTTGTCTTCATCTAAAAACAATTGTTATGTTATAGGATTTACATGTCCCTAGTACAGACTTACCATGCTGATAAGACAGATTTCGAATTTGCTGTCTTAAAATATGAAGAATTCCCGGAGTGGTTGAAATTTTATGTAAGTTTAATATAATTCCTTACTCTTACTTTTTAAGGTTTTCACGTTCATCTGTTACTGATTTCTTACTTATATTGTTTTTAGGTTTCCGAAGGTTTAGCAAGTGGTCAAACCCTCCCGACATGGTTAGTGCAGTTTGCTCATGTTTTACGCAGCACCGCGACTTCATATCCCAGATTTTGCACTAGGAGATATTCGTTCAGGATTCGTGAGGAAGGACGTCAAAGGCCAATTTCGGACAATGGTATTTCGGCGCAATCAGGTGATACCATGTACTATGGCATTTTAAAAGAAATCTTGGAAATCCACTATCCAGGAATGTTGGACTTGAGGTGCATTGTGTTTATGTGCGATTGGTATGATCCATCCAATGGTCGTGGGGTTCGAATTGACCCTCTTGGTGTTATTTCGATAAATTCAAGCCGGAAACTACAGCATTACGATCCATTTATTCTTGCGTCTCAAGCAAACCAGGTATCAATATAATAATAGGTTTTCCTACATACTCATACGTTAGGTTTTGTTATTCCTATATATTAACAATATCCACTATTTATTAATAGGTTTGCTACATTTCATATCCTCGAGTTTCCTATCGGACAGATCATATCCTTGGATCACAGTAACTCAAATTAATCCGAGAGGAGAAATATATGGAGTTCCAGAACATGATGCTCTACAAGTATCGAGAAGTATACAAATGTCACATGTTGAGGATTGACCTTGTCATTGATGTCACACATATCGGCGATGATCTAGTTCATTCGGACGAAGACGAAACACGTGAAGAATTTGACGACGATTCAGACTCCATCCCTAGTGAAGGTTCATCAGGAGATTCAGATTAATAATTTATGAATAAATATTTGTTTATGAATGTTGTACTCTAACATCTATGCGTTCCGTCTAATATAATGTACTTAATGGTAGACCAAAATTTGCAATATTTTAAATTTCATTAACAAATCCAATTATGGAAGACAATATGAGTATTTTTCGCAGATGTGACAACTCGTTTTAATGGTTCAGATATGGCTGAAAATTTTCTACACCTCAGGTCGATTCTCGTGATTTGACAACACAATATGCAAAGACAAAACAACTTCTGTGGACTACAAAGTTTCGTACTATCTCCATTATTTGTGGATATGGTTTTACTTACGTTTAAACATATAACTTCTATTATAAATACATATGATGAAGTGTATATCTTCTACACCTATCAATAACACAAATAATGTCTTATAGCTCTCCTAATGAAGACTATAAATCAAAAATCGTGGCAAACCACCTAGAAATTCCAAAATACTCGTGGGAAACCGAAACTCAATGCGACGAATTCACTCAAGAGATACCCACTTACTCGTGGGAATTTGATACGTGCTCACCAATCCATATTGAAGATTCTTCATCAACAATAGTGCCGGACAGCCAGTGCTTGCCAACCATCCAACACATTCCAAAATTCTCGTGGGAAACTCAATCTCAGTGCGACGAATATACTAAAGAAATACCCACATACTCGTGGGAAGCTGATTCATGCTCTCTTCCCAATGTTTTGAGTCCCAAATATGATAAGCATGCAGAATGTCCTGACCAGAAGCGTGTTCTCGAAGACATACAACCATCTCAATTGATTTAAAACTCAGATACTTACGGTGGAAGTATTTCAAATGAATGTAAGGATCACTACTATGATTATGAATTTGTCCAAAGACCAGAAAGCCCCAACTTAAATGTAGATGTTGATGCAATCAAAAGGGAATTTTGCGACGGATATTTAGATTCTCCACCAAAAAAACAAAAGGGAAAGAAAAGTTTCTGGTTCTAACAAATGGTAAGTTTGGAGTGGATACAGAGACATATGTATTTAACAATTTAAAATAATTAAATTTCGACGGATTTTGTTTTTATCTCTTATTAAATTTTGTTTTGTAAATCTTTTATTAAATTTCCGCAGAAATATAATAAAAAAAATTAAAATCCTTCGGAAATCCGTCGGAATTTATGACGTATTTCCGACAGATTTTGTTTTTTATCTGTTACTAAATTTCGTTTTGTAAATCCCTCGGAAATCCGTCATAAATACCGACAGATTTCCGAAGGATTAAAAAAATTAAAATCCCTCGGAAATCCGTCATAAATACCGACGGATTTCCGGTGGAAAACCCTAATTTCTGCCGCCTAAACAACTTCGATCTCATCGAAAAAGCGGGAAAATCCGTCGGAATTACGTCGGAAACCTGTAATAAAACCAGGCTCAGCTCCTTCGCGGAGACAGACGGAATTTGGGAGAAAAATAAATTCATATCGCCAGAAAACGCAGAAGTCTCGCCGGAAAAGCATAACCAACATCAAATTCAACCCCATTCTCAATCTCTATCACCAAATCATGAATCCAATGTAAGTTTTTGTTCATTTTAGGCTTGTTTATAAAATTAGAAATTATGAATTTTAGAGATGTATTTTTAGAATTTGATAGATTTAGAATGTTATAAATTAAGGGATGTAAAGATTTAGGATGATAGAAATGTAGAAATGTACGGATTTAGGATGTTCGAAATTTAGGGATTAAGGGATTTAGGGAGTTAGGAATTTTGGAATTTAGGAATTTTGTAATTTAAGAATTATTGAATTTAGAGAGTAAGAAAAATTTTGAATTTTAGAAATTTTGTGATTTAGTGACTTTTCGGGTTTATAAAATTATTTTCCATTTTAATAAGTATTTGTAGTTTTTAGGAATTTATAAAGATTTATAATATGAATAAATTATAAAATTCTAAATTGTTGAAATTTTACTAATTCTTTAATTTGTTTAAACTACAAAATCTCAAATTCCCGAAAATTCCTAAATATCTAAAAATTTAAATTACCAAATACCAAATTCCCAAAAATTCCTAAATCTCTAAATCCCTAAATCTCGATATCTGAAAATCCAAAAATCCAAATATCCCTAAATACCTATATTCCAAAATCCCAATTTCCCACAATCTCTAACTCCCTAAATCCTAAATTCTAAAAATTTGAAATTCCATAAATCCTTAAATTACAAAATCCCAAATTCCCAAAATCTCTAAATACCTAAATTCCAAAATCCCTAATTCCCAAAATCTCAATATCCCAAAATCTCAAAGTCCCCAATTCCCATAAATCCCTAAATTCCGAAATCTCAAAATTTCAAAATCACAAATTCTCAAAAACTCAAAATCCCTAAATCCGTAATGTAAATTATAAATTTTAAATTTATATTTAAAATTTAAGATTTAAATTTACAGGTATATATATGTAAATCCGTAATATAGATTATTAATTTTAAATTTATATTTAAAATTCAAAATTTAAATTTATATATGTAAGAAAATTTCAAAGGTATGTAAAAATGTTGGCAATCGTAGGGACTATGGGCGATTTCATCACTCTAGTGGATCCGGTACTTCCACTAGGGGAGGTCGGAGTGGAAGTCAGTCGCATATCCCCGACACTAGCGGTTTGGATACCCCACACCCGTCTCCTCCTATGGGTACATCGCCCTCAGCTCCCACGGCCATGAGCATTGAGGAGTTTGTTTCGCAACCCGGACGGGATAGGTTGACTCGCCTAGATCCTGACTTGTCACCTAACACGACCTGGTAAGTTTTATTTAAAAATGTATTTGATTATATTAACTTAATAAAATATTTAACTAAATATTGTTTAGGTTTCAATATTCGGGAAACGAGTTCTATCAACGCAATGATCAATTGCTTGATAACTAAACTGTATCCCACATACAGTTCGATGTCGGTGGCAGACCAGGACACCTGGTTTCGGCAATTTGCGGTATGGTTTTTTTTTCTAAATTAAGAATGTAGATTTTATTTTCCATTCAAATTGTCAATACTAATTTGGGTACGGTTTTTTTTTTCAGCAAGAATTTACTTGGGACCCACAGTTGACTGCTTTGGTCCGACGGCATTTCGACAAAAAGGCCGGTCGAAAGTACTCGTGGAAGATGAACGAGTGGAAAGACATGTGGTTCAAAGAAGGAAAGGTGCCTTGGGTTATAAAAAAATAACCCAACATTATGGGCTGGACTACTTGCCCATTGGGAACGGGAGGACACTCAAGCGAACTCAGGAAAAAACTCGACTAACCGGAAGAGCCAGCGGAAGGGGAAGGGACCGGCGACCCATAACCTCGGAGCAACGAGCAAAACGTCACGTGCTGAAAAACTGGTAATTTTCTAAATTTTTCAAAAATTTTTATAACCCCTATCATATTTCCCTCCTTATCTATGCCAACAGTTTGAGAAAACCGGTGTGCGTCCGTCACATCTTGATTTGATCAAAGATGCGCACACCAATAGAAAGACTGGTGAAATTCAAGATGCACTTGCTCGTGAAATCGTGGAAAGTGTGGAGAGGCTCGGTGAGGAATACCTCCAATCCCAACCGATCGTCGAAGGAACTCCGCCGGCCACCGAAGTTCCACTCGAGAAGATCAACGAGTTCACCTATGAGGTTAGTAACACTGTCAAATTTAAAATAAATTTTAATACTAATAAGTTATAACATTGATTGATTTATTTTTTATCGTAGGTTAAAGAACAAAGGTCGTGTCTTTGGCCTCCCGGAAGACAGTTCTTCCACATCCGTTAATTCATACCGCTTTCACGCAGATAGTAGTTTGAGGGCACAAAACGCCGAGCTTCTCGAGCGCATGAGCGTGATGTAGGCACAACGCGCAGAAGATGCAGAACGCATTCGGGCAATGGAAGAAAAAATGAACGAGTTCTTCCGTAACCAGTCCCAGTAGACTTTACTTTATGTAATATTTAAATGTTTAAATCACTTTTAAAAATATTGAAATTTAATTTTAAATTTTGTTTTATTTTAATTTTATTTTAATTTAATTTTTATTTAATTTAATATATTTAATTAGAAATCTTTTTTTTTTTTTAATAATTAATCCGTTGGAATTCCGTCGGTTTGTGTGGCCGTCGGAAATTCGTCGATAAAAGCTGCCATCGGAAATCCATCGGTAAAAATTTTCGTCGGAAATCCATCAGGTTTTTCCGACGGATTTTCGACGGATATTTATTTCCGACGAGATAGAACCGACGGACCAAAACCGTCGGAAATCCCTCGGAATAGGGGGTATTCCGATGGTTTTGGCCGTCAGAAACGACCCTGTTTTCTTGTAGTGTTTATAGATTTCTTTGTAGATTATGAAATTTGTTATTTTTGTATGGGTTGTTAGGATATTGAACTTGTTTTCTATGTTATTAGGGGTGATGTGATGATTTGTGTGGTAATATAGCAGCTGAATCGTTCTGAATCATACAAAATCATAGATAAATCGAAACAGAGGTATAACTGGTACTAATGAGAGTAAGTAGTATTACTTGGATAACTGGTACTAGTGAGATTAACTGGTACTACTGGAATAGCTGAACTAGTCATTGTCGTGTGGTATTACTGAAATAACACTAAAATTATATACTTGATTATATACTAACGAGATTTGCTATTCAGGGGAAAATGAGTTGCACAATTATATGTGTAACGCCCGTGAACCAAAATTGAGAATTTTGGAAGGTTGATTCGAACCGGTTGATTTGATTTAATTGTTCGGTTTGACTGGTTTGGGTTAAGGGAACCCTAGGGCTCGTGTTTTAAAGGGAGCAGCCTCCGTTTTGTGCAGAGATAATGTGAAAAGGCTGAGAAATTGAAAGAGAAGAGAAGAGGAGAAGGAGATGAACCGCCGTGTCTACGAAGGAGATGATGACAGTTCTGGTCGTTCCAGAATAATAGAGGAAAGGACAGGCTAATCAGGTCGGATTAGAGTGAAAATTCTAGGGTAAAGTTACTCTCATATCTAACTTTGGGCGAAATCGGTTTGTCATTTCGATTAGTAGTCTGAGAGTTATGGTTGTTTTTCCGAGAGAAATTCATGCAGAATTGGATCTGCGATCAGTCCAATTCGTGGGTATTTTCCATTGAACCAGAAGGAATTAGGAGGCGATCTATATATATCGTTGGAAAGGTCTCGGCCTCACGATTCCAGATCATATTTCGGATCATGATTCCGAGGTACGCTCCGTTCTTAGTGTGCTTTCGAAGTCGGTTGGTTCTTTCTGTTTTCAGGAACCCTAATCCGGTTTAGAGGAAATTCCAATTGGTTTGGTTAACCAATTTGGGTTGGTTCAGTTTGGTTAATCAGATTGGTTTGTTTAGTTAGTTTAATCGACTGGTTCGGTTTGGGTTAACCGACTGGTTTGGTTTGTAGTGTTCATCAGGCAAGGGCCCAGAAGTCAGAGGAGCGTTGCCAGAGGTTGAGGTCTATGGCAATTGATAGGTTAAGGTGAGTGCATGACCATAGGTTTATCTGGGTGAAGAATTGGATAGAAGGCGTTGTTTGTGTTTGTTTGATTGGATTCGTGTTGTATTGTTGAGTTTTACACATGGTCTGTTTGCTGATTCGCGTGTGATTATTTCCTGTATGTATTGTTGATTGTTCATCCTGGTATTGTATCTCTTTCTTATGCTTGTGTGTATAGCCTGTAGATGGGATGACCGTCTCACTGAGTATTTGTGATAATACTCACGCATCTCTTTTTGCCATATGATGCAGGTAAAGAGAAAAATGTGATCGTGGAATCAGGGCAAGGAAGAGGAGATGATCTAGTGTCTCGGTTGATTGGCTTTATGGTATTGTTAGAACTGTTAAGTTGTTGGTTCTGGTTGTGAACTTAGAATTGATAAGTTGATTTATGAATCGAGTTGAATTGGTTATGTTGATTCAATGAATTATGGGATTTGTGGAATGATTTGTTAGTTTAATTGAGTTTATTTCCGCTGGTTATTGTTGAGTGAATGCTTATGTTGATTGGGCGTTGAGAGTTAGTATTTATGGGAATGCTAATTCGAGTCCAATGTTAATTGTTTTAAAAAAAAAGGTCGGGTTGTTTTAATATGTTTTGACTATGGAGAATGCTATACAATGGAAGGAGGATTAAAAGCTTTTTCTCTTCTTCTTTAGACAGTTGAATTTCTAAATTAAGGTGTGATGTATCTGTTTTTTGCAATTTTTGTTTAAGGTTACGTTAAGTTTTCTTCTAGTTTTGGAAATTTGTTTGTAAGTTAAAAAAAATATTTTTCTTTTTGTATGGATTTTTGGATAATGGACTTGTTTTCTAAGTCTATTAAGATAATGTGATAGGTTTTGTGGTAAAATAGCAGTTGAATCGTTCTAAAGCATACAAAATGGGAGATAAATCGAAATTCTAGAGGTATAACTGATAGAACTGGTACTAGTGAGAGTAAAAGTTGCACAATCATATGTTTTGATTATGGAGGATGTTATACAATGGAAGGAGGATTAAAAGGTTGTTCTCATGTTCTTTAGACAGTTGAATTTCTAAACTAAGGTGTGATATATCCGTTTTTTTTGCAAATTTCATGTTTGGGTTACATTAGGTTTTCTTCTAATTTAAAAAATTGTTTGTAAATTAATAAAATTGTTCTTCTTGTAAGGTTTTTGGATATGGGACTTGTTTTCTAAGTCTATTAGGGTAATGTGATAGGTTTTGTGATAAAATAACAGCTAAATCGTTCTAAAGCATACGAAATCGGAGATAAGTCGAACTGATAGAACTGGTACTAGTGAGAGTAATTGGTATTACTGAGATTACTGGTACTACTGAGAGTAAATGGTATTACTGGTACTAGTGAGAATAATTGTTATTACTAAAACAGTATTATAATTATATACATACGATATTTGTTCTTTTCTTGTTGTTTTGTAGGGGGCAATGAATTGTACAATCATATGTTTTGATTGTTGCGGATGTTATTCAAGAGAAGGTGATTACACAAGATGAAACTTGGGAGGAGTTAAAATTCACACTTAAACGACGCGGACCAGAGTGGAGGAGGTCACTTATTTGGCGTTGGTCGATAAAATTGGCAAGATGATGATGATAGATGAAGTTACAACTATGTAAAATAATGAGATTTGTTTTGTGTGTTCTCTCTTATTGGTATAACTACGTATAACTAAGTATGACTGTGTTGCTTGTTTTGTGTGTTCTTTATGTCATTTTCTTAACTTATTAGTTAATTTATGTACATTTTACTTATTGGTATATTTGTGTCGACTTGATACTTAGGTACTACTGGATTTATATGATTATAAATTCAAAAAATAGAAAAACATATTTTACTAAAACTATACCTTGTACATATGTTAATGTATAAGTAGAACCATTTATTGTTATGTCAAACAAACAAACATGGGGTTTTCAAAAATATTAATATACGAAACTGTAGTAAATATGTTTAAATGGATCAATTGCATCAATAATACTAGAAAAATTATCATTTTACGCAGGTATAACTAATAATATGTGAAAACTATCAACATATAACTATGTGTAAAACGATACTACTAGAAAACTAAATATAACTATAAGTAAAATTTTAATATTTTTTAATTCTTGACGGCGCATATTTAAATATGAAAATTTTTAATTATTATTTTCATGTGTTTTATGCTTATAACACAATAGTACCTAATAACACTAGTAGTACCAAACTACAATATAATAGTTATACTAGTAGTAGTACTAAACAACAATTTAGCCCATAGTATCACCAATAAGACCATCATTACCTTCAATATTACCAAAAAATCTCAAGTACATACTATAAGCCTAAAAACATGAGTTTAGCATTACAAGTCTTCTGAGTACATAAAAACATGAATTTAGCATTACAAGTCTTGTGAGTACATTAAAACATCAGTTTAGCATTACAAGTCTTCAAGAACTCTCTTCTCCTTTCTTTGCTTCAGCTAAGGCACATACGCATCCAAATAAATTATTATACTTTTATCGACATGTGACAAACCTGTAAAGAAAATGTACTAATATCATTATCTTCAACGTCATGATCACAGTCCTGAATATGTACCCAAATGCATCAGACAAGAATGAAATACTAAGTAAGATGGTGAATAAATGATTATACTTTCCGTCACTTTAAAGTTCACTAGAAAATCTTATCACATAGCTTATAAAAAAGACTAAATTAATCGAGGAAAAGGGAAAAAGAAACATGCCTTATTATTCATGATCATGACAAGGTCACCATGTCCACCTATCACAAGCTAATCCCTTTAAAAGTATGGTCATTATTGTTGGGAATGTCCTCAAATCTTTCGTACTTACTCTAGAAAGTTAAAATGTCAAGGTTGACAATCGTATAATATTAGACGTTTATAATGTTTTGCTAGAAACCGCTTATAATTTATGGGCGTGACAGCTTATTACTAATATTATACGATCCTATAGGGTCACACACCTAAGCAAACTAGATCACAAATATATTGGGTTTTTGATGAAAGTCAAGTCTTTGTACCACTCATGTCAATATTCTTCTTGAAGATGAGTGCGCAATTATGTCAACATTCTCCATTCATTTGATGTGTAAGTTTTGTTAGAATATTACACTAATGGGATGTCAACATTCTCCATATTTATGAGTGCAAGTTTGGCCAAAATATAGGATTTAAAAAGGATTAATTATGATTAATCTTTTGCATTCTTTCACTATAAATATGGAGGCTCTCATTTGATGAAAGGACACAACAACAACAACAGCAAAACCCAATACAAAATACAAAAGAGTTTGTCTTTGATAACAAGAGATTTTGATCTCTACGGTACTAGCATCCCGTTTGATCTAGTTTGTGTGCGTGTGGATACCGATAGAGGCACGACGTTTGGAGTGCTACGCAACCTTGATTTGATTCAATACATTTTTCCGCTGCCAAATATCGAGGTATATTCGAATTCCAAGAAACCTAGATCTAATTTAGTATTTACACGATTTCTGGAAATTGAATTCTAAATTGATATTTATAAATAGTTATAAATCGACTATGAATTTCAACAGTGGTATCAGAGCCTACATGTACAATATTGAAATTGGTCTAGTTTAATTTATATATGTGATATATTTAAAATTATCGTTTTAATGAGCATACTCAATGAATACGAGTCTAAAATTTGCAAACATGATAATTTGATTATAGTTGTTTGGAACATTATCTATATTTAAAATTTATTAAATCGTGAGGTGTGGACATGTTAAGTAGTTAATTGTGATGTTTATTATATTGAGAATATTGATAAACATAAAGATATGGGCATAATAATTTGGATAGTAGTATTGTTATAATTTGATTATAATCGATCAATTTAAAAAAAAAAAAAAGTGTTTGTCATAATTGATGGCAAATTCGTAATTGATATTGTAATGCCACACGATTTTGTCATGTAGTATTCTATGCATATATATTTATGCATATTTGCGTATCGACATATTGAATCATGCATGTTGTAATATTTATAATTTGATAAGTTACCATGCACCATTCATGTTTGTTATTGTTGATAACGGATATTAAGTTAATTTTCTAAGATCAAGAAAAATACATATCAGATATGTGTTATTAATATTTTTATATTTTATATTAGATATAAATATAAATTTATTTAAAATTATAATTCTAATTTGATTAAAACTTTGAATTGATCTAGATTAGTTATAGAATTAATAACTTAAAATTTTAATTAGATTAAAATTAAATGTTAAGAATAATTATAATTACTTATTTAAGAGTCAATTTAAAACATATTAGATATGTATTATATTATATGTTTTATATTTGATATAAATTTATAATATAAATAAAATTGACTTAAAATTTAATCTTCAATTTAATTTCAAGTATCTTTGATGCTTATCCAATCTTTGTCAACTGTCAAGACTTATTTCGTTGTGTGATGGGCCTGTCAAGCAGGGTGTCCACTTCTACGTAAGTAAGGCAGATGGTAATGGTTACCATATGAAGTGAGATTGGTATACTTTACTAGGCTATCAAAATGGTTTTGGGCTTAGAGGCATGTGTTGAATTGACATAAGATGTCATCCGACAACCAAGAGTTATATTGGATATAATTAGCAAAGTATGTTGCTTACCTAAATAGCTAGGCATTCAGGCGATGAGCCAAAGCTCACTTGAATTCTAGTAAAATATGGATCTTGGATCATTATATTCAACTTGAGGATAATATTGTTTTGAATATAAAATGAATTTTCTTAATTGTTGAGATTTCTCGATTTAATGAACATCATATTAATCTTTACTATTCTTTCCGATAGCTATGTCAACCCCTCACAGTTCATTTTCACTGCACTCCGTCCTTGAGAAGGACAAGCTGAGTGGATCGAACTTCCTCGAATGGTATCGAAACCTGAGAATTGTTCTCAAACAGGAGAAGAAGGACTATGTCCTGGAAAAGAGTCTCCCAATTGAAAAATCTAAGACTAATGCTCAACATGCAGAAAGGACTGCTTATGAAAAGCATGTCGCTGATAGGGTTGATGTGTGTTGTCTTATGTTGGCTACCATGAACTCAGACTTGGAAAAGCAATATGAGAACGTGGATTCGCCAATTGACATGATCACTAGCCTGAAAGGGATGTTTCAGGAGCAAGCACGAACTGAGAGATACCAGACTGTTAAGGCTCTCATTGAGTGCAAGCTGCCTAAAGGCAGTCTAGTTAGCCCACATGTCATAAAGATGATGGGTTATATTGATAACCTGGCTAAACTAGATGCTCCTATTAGCCAAGAGTTGGCTACTGACATCATCCTGCAGTCATTGTCGTCAAGTTATGATCAGTTTGTTATGAACTACAACATGAACAACTTGACGAAGACTTTGACTGAGCTGCATGGAATGCTCAAGACAGTTGAGCCAAACATCCAGAAGGACACCCCGCATGTACTCACGGTACAAGGGGGTAAAAAGTTTAAGAAACATGGTAATAACAAAGGAAAAGGTAAGGCAAGTTGGGTTGAGAATCCGGGCAAGCCTAACCCTGCTCCTAAGTTTAAGCCCGGTCCTTCTGGTAAAGACAAGTGCCATTATTGTAATGGTTCTGGGCATTGGAAGAGAAACTGTAAGAAATACTTGGAAGATCTGAAACAGAAAAAGACTTTCGAGACTTCTTCTAAAGGTATTTATGTTATAGAAGTAAATGTTACTACTTCTAGTTCTACTTCTTGGGTATTGGATACCGGTTGTGGTGCTCATATTTGTACGAATATGCAGGGCTTAAGCAACAGTAGGACTTTGGAGAAAGGACAAGTGGACCTACGCGTAGGAAATGGAGCAAAAGTTGCTGCATTAGCTGTAGGAACATTTCATTTGTCTTTACCTTCGGGCATGGTTTTAGAACTTAATAAATGCTACTATGTACCTGCTATAAGCAGAAATATCATTTCTATCCCTTGTTTGGATTTTGAAGGATTTCATTTTTCGATTAAAGAGAAGTGTTGTTTATTTGATCGTGGTGATATTATATATGGTAGCGGTCCATTGAAGAATGAGCTTTATATTCTAGAGCAAAGTGTACCTATCTATAACATTAGTACTAAAAGATTAAAGACGAAAGACTCTAATCCTACGTTTCTTTGGCATTGCCGTTTAAGCCATATAAATGAGAAACGCATTCAAAAGCTTCATAGTAATGGACTTTTGAGCTCATTTGATTATGAATCATATGAGAAATGTGAATCTTGCTTATTGGGAAAAATGACTAAGGCTCCTTTTACTGGACACAGTGAACGGGCAAGTGACTTATGAGGCCTCATACATAGTGATGTGTGTGGACCAATGAGTTTAAATGCTAGAGGAAACTACCAGTACTTCATTACATTTACTGACGATTACAGTAGATATGGTTATGTTTATCTAATGAAACATAAGTCTGAATCTTTTGAAAAGTTCAAAGAATTTCAGAATGAAGTACAAAACCAACTTGGCAAGACAATCAAGGCTCTCCGATCAGATCGAGGAGGCGAATATTTGAGCCAAACTTTCCAAGATCATCTGAGGGAATGTGGAATTGTTTCACAAATCACTCCTCCAAGAACACCGCAATGGAATGGTGTATCCGAAAGGAGAAATCGGACTTTATTAGATATGGTTCGATCAATGATGAGTCATACAGATCTTCCATTATCCTTTTGGGGATATGCTCTAGAAACGTCTGCGTTTACGCTAAACAGATGTCCATCAAAATCAGTTGAAAAGACTTCATATGAGATGTGGACCGGAAAAGTTCCTAATTTGTCTTTTCTCAAGATATGGGGTTGTGAAGCTTATGTAAAACGTTTAATTGCTGATAAACTTGGACCCAAATCAGATAAGTGCTACTTCGTTGGTTACCCCAAGGAAACCAAAGGTTATTACTTTTACAACCCTGTTGAGAACAAGGTGTTTGTTGCTTGAAATTGCGTCTTTATGGAAAGAGAATTTCTTTCTAAGAAAAACAGTGGGAGTAAAGTACAACTCGAAGAGGTTCGAGAGACACAGAAGATTGCTGAAACTTCTCAAGAAGAGCATCAATTAGATCTACGAAGAGTCGTAGAATCTACACCTGTGGAACCTGAGATACGTAGGTCCGAGAGGTCTCGTCACGAACCTAATAGATATGGGGTTTGGATGATAGATCATCATGATTTATTAATTATAGAGAATGATGAACCTACATCTCATGAAGAAGCAATGATGGGCTCTGATTTCGATAAATGGTTAAAGGCCGAAGAATCCGAAATGGAATCCATGTCAGAAAACCAAGTATGGACTTTGGTAGATTTACCTGATGGTGTAAAAGCCATTGAATGTAAATGGATTTTCGAAAAGAAAATTGACATGGATGGTAATATTCAGATATACAAAGCTAGATTGGTGGCTAAAGGTTACAAGCAGATTCATGGTATAGACTATGATGAAACCTATTCCCCAGTCGCAATGCTTAAGTCCATTCGGATTCTCCTAGCAACTGCCGCTTATTATGACTATGAGATATGGCAGATGGATGTGAAAACAGCTTTCCTTAATGGAAATCTTGAGGAGGATGTGTACATGACACAACCTGAGGGTTTCATAGATCCTGAAAATGCTGGGAAAGTATGCAAGCTTCATCGTTCCATTTATGGTCTGAAGCAAGCATCTCGGAGTTGGAATCTTCGTTTTAATGAAGCGATCAAAGAGTTTGATTTTATTAGAAACGAAGAAGAACCTTGCGTTTATAAGAAGACTAGTGGGAGCGCAGCTGCATTTCTGGTATTATATGTAGATGACATACTGCTCATTGGAAATGACATTTCTTTGCTTCAGTCTGTTAAGACTTGGCTAAGTAGTTGTTTTTCAATGAAGGACATGGGAGAAGCCCCTTATATTCTTGGAATAAAAATCTATAGAGATAGATTGAATAAAATCATAGGACTGAGTCAAAATACTTATATAGATAAGATCTTACATAGGTTCAACATGCATGATTCCAAGAAAGGTTTTATTCCAATGTCTCATGGCATAACTCTCAGCAAGACACAGTGTCCTTCGACATATGATGAGCGAGAGCGGATGAGTAGAATCTCATATGCTTCTGCTATAGGATCAATCATGTATGCCATGATAAGTACTCGTCCAGATGTTGCATATGCTTTGAGCATGACGAGCAGATACCAATCAGATCCAGGTGAAAGTCACTGGACGGCGGTCAAGACCATTCTAAAGTATTTGAGAAATACTAAGGATAAATTCTTGGTCTATGGAGGAAGTGATGAGCTTGTTGTAAGTGGTTACACTGATGCTAGCTTTCAGACAGACAAAGATGATTTCCGATCACAATCTGGATTTATCTTGTCTTAATGGAGGAGCTGTGAGCTGGAAAAGCTCCAAACAAAACACTGTAGCAGATTCCACAACCGAAGCTGAGTACATCGCTGCTTCTGAAGCAGCAAAGGAAGCTGTTTGGATTAGGAAGTTCATTACTGAGCTTGGTGTGATTCCTAGCATATCGGGGCCGCTGGATCTCTATTGTGACAACAATGGAGCCATCGCTCAGGCAAAGGAACCCAGATCACTCCAGAAATCCAAACACATAGAGAGACGATATCATCTTATTCGTGATATTATTAATAGAGGAGATGTGAAGATTAGTAGAGTCTCGACGGATGCAAACGTTGCTGATCCTTTGACTAAGCCTCTTCCACGGCCTAAGAATGAGAGTCATACTGCTGCTATAGGCATTAGATTTCTTAAGATGTGATCTTGATTCTAGTGGGAGAATTTTATTTTATGATATGATGTTTATGTATACATACAATTGATTTTATTTTCAAATTAATAAAATTTGTTTCAGTATTATTTTATTATTGGATAATTAAATAATAGTCCCAAAATAATTTATATCATTCTTATAGGTCATCAAGTGCGTGACTTGATCATAAAACCCTGTAAGTGAAAGATGAGATAAATTATAGAAGTCCCCAGTCAAAGTTATTAACATGGGACATTAATAACTATATATGACTAGTATGTGAGGTGACTGATGACTAAGTTTCGTGAAGTCATTGATATGTTGTATTAAAGTCAATCACAAAGATATGTGTTGGAGAACACAGTATTGGACTGACCCGCTATGAGAACTCTACGAGAATGTTATATGAGTGTCATAAGAGTTTCTCATCATAACTATAGAGTATAGTCCTTTGACCTGAGTTCATCATGATTTCTTACATATGGATTAGTTTGTTTTGACTCTGTCAAACGTCATCCGTAAAAGGTGATTATAAAGACAGTGCTCGGACATACTATGAAATGTGTATGGAACAGGGATGGAACAAGATGGAATTTGTCCCTCCTATATAACAGGAGATAAGTATCTTTGGGCCTATCGAAGATTTGATACTGAAAATGCATGGGCGTGCTCAAACAAAGTGAAAGTCACTCGTTTGTTTTATTAGTATAAATCAGAGTTCGATAAACGTGATCTAACTTAATAAGGATGACGCAATTTCTTGCTTTATGTTAAGATCGAGATACAGAGACGAAGGGATTATAGGAATGGATGATTCCAGTACAAGTGGGAGATTGTTGGGAATGTCCTGAAATCTTTCGTACTTACTCTAGAAAATTAAAATGTCAAGGTTGACAATCGTATAATATTAGACGGTTATAATGTTTTGCTAGAAACCGCTTATAATTTATGGGCGTGACAGCTTATTACTAATATTATACGATCCTATAGGGTCACACACCTAAGCAAACTAGATCACAAATATATTGGGTTTTTGATGAAAGTCAAGTCTTTGTACCACTCATGTCAATATTTTTCTAGAAGATGAGAGCGCAATTATGTCAACATTCTCCATTCATTTGATGTGTAAGTTTTGTTAGAATATTACACTAATGGGATGTCAACATTCTCCATATTTATGAGTGCAAGTTTGGCCAAAATATAGGATTTAAAAAGAATTAATTATGATTAATCTTTTGCATTCTTTCACTATAAATATGGAGGCTCTCATTTGATGAAAGGACACAACAACAACAACAACAAAACCCAATACAAAATACAAAAGAGTTTGTCTTTGATAACAAGAGATTTTGATCTCTACGGTACTAGCATCCCGTTTGATCTAGTTTGTGTGCGTGTGGATACCGATAGAGGCACGACGTTTGGAGTGCTACGCAACCTTGATTTGATTCAATACATTTTTCCGCTGCCAAATATCGAGGTATATTCGAATTCCAAGAAACCTAGATCTAATTTAGTATTTACAAGATTCCTGGAAATTGAATTCTAAATTGATATTTATAAATAGTTATAAATCGACTATAAATTTCAACAATTATTTACCTCGTCTCTAGCATCAAGCTCTGCTTTCCATTTCTCAAGTTTTTCTTCTCGTTCTTATGTGAAACTTACATATTGATCTTGTTTACATGGCTGAATTGCTGGAGAATTTGCAGACCACAAAAAAAAAACTGATTAGATTTTTATATATTCAAGTCTAGTAAATTATTTAGTTGACTTGATGGTGTAATGTATTTACCATGGTTTCATATTTATGTTGCTCATAAGCGGCGTAGACTTCTTCGAAATATTCCCCAAAGCCAAGAACCTAGGAAAGGTCTTTATTGGAAACACAAATTAGCCATGTCAGGACGAAACTACACACGCCAAAACAAAACACAAACTAGGCATGAAGATGCTTTGACACAGAACACACAAGATGGTATTAAAGAGAAAAACAAAAATTGTATTAAAAAGAAACTAGAAGTTTTGGTCTATCCACCAGAGTACATAAGGTAAGATACAAAATGTCAATTCAGAATCTACAAGAAAATGGGGAATAGGTATGCTTATAATATCTATTTACTGTTACCACGATGTCGATTAGCCCTTTTCCTTGGAAGAAAACCCAAGGAACCATGTCTTGGATCCTCAAACTTTCTGTGAGGCATACTCTAAACAAGAAACAAACACTGCAAAAGTAAGGATGATTTTACACAAAACAAGATAAAATTCAATCCAAGCATACGTGATACACTACTTAATCAATCACCAAACACCAAAAGGATGACAAATTCTGTTGGTTGTAAGGATTATTTTGCAAAGTCCCATTAACATTAACCAAAAACAAAACCAATACTTCAGAATAAATCAGATTTGTACAAGAACAAAATTTGCAAAGAAACAAAGACACATAAGATACTCTCATGAATTCTGGTAAAAAGATACGAAATGTTCCCCCGATCAAAGGCTTATGGCATCTTTACAATGATAAACCAAATCTCAAGCTCACTTTGAGTGTTTCTCAACAAAAACCAGATTATGGTTTCCAGCAAAAGAGCAGATCAGAGATTGCGGCCTTGATTTGACAAAGTTTCCGAGGGTTTTCATTTCGATCACAAACCAGAACAACATGAGAATATACACATGTGTATCTCTAGATTATAAACACAAACTACACACACCAAAAATATTGCGTTGTTCAGGTCGATCAAGATTATGTTTGGTCGTATCTATGATTGCCTTGTTTAGGATGATTCACCAAAAATTAATGAATAGATCAATCAAGAGAAGGAAAAAAGACCGAACAAACCTTTTGGAAGCGAAGCATCTTCCTTGGATTTTCCAACTATATCCATCGACGGAGACAAATACGAACACAAAGAAGCAAATGGAGACGGAGACGCGACGGCGACAGAGACGAAGAACGCGGCGGCGGAGACGGAGAACGCGATGGCTACAGCGATATCTTTCACCTTCGACAAAGAGAGAAGAGACAGGAGTCGAGAGAGAGAGAGAGAGAGAAATTAAGGGCTTTTCAGTTTTTTTAGATCTGAGTTATAATTCGTACCGTGTTTCTTAATTGGTTCCGGATATGGATTCAGATCCACGGTTGGGTCACCTAATTTCGCTGATTCATTAAAGGTACGCTTGTAATTGCTGACATTTTTATTAAAAAAAATAAAATAAAAAGGGGCTTATCTTATTTGAATTATGATTTTAGGGGTTTAAAAGATCGATGCTCCTCATTAAAAGTTGATATTTTTTAGGTTCAAAATGAAAAGTATGATATTAAAATCACATTAGGAGTTTTTTTTTTCTAATTTCAAAACGACGCCGCGGATAAAGTAAACTGTTTTTAACGGCTGTTAAAATTGACTAATTATATACCTAATTTGGTCGAGTCAACCAAAGTTTTGTATTTTTTTGATTCATTAGAAAGTTGGTACTTATTTTGGCTCAAAACGGGTAGTTCGGTATTAAAATGACCGTTTTCCATTTACAATTTGATGTCGGCGACATCAGTCAACCAAAAAAGGTTTTCGATTATGAGCATGTCGTCGGATCAAAATTAGGAAAAATAATTATGGTTTATGTTGAATATATATATATATATATATTTATAAACCATAAGAGTTCTGAACCTTTGGTTCATGCAGTATTTGAGTATTCGAGTATTCCGATTTAAAGAATAACTTTTCGTACCAAAGGAGGTTTGAACTCACGACACAAGAAAATTAACCCCTTTATGTTACCACTAAACTACATTTGAAACATTTGGAACGTTGAATATTGAAACAGGGATCTAAATTACATGTAATTTTCTATATTTTGATTTTAGGCCCTTAAATATACCAATTTTTCTATTAGTTTATCAAGATTTTTATGCAAATGTACTCTCGCATGTCTACATACGATCCATAATGTAATTTAACTTAAAAAATAAACACGTAATAAAACGCATAACAAAATAATAAAAATGAATTCATTCCCAAAATCCTAAAGTATCTGTTATTTATCTGATTAGTTTTACATAGTTCCTAGTTTCCTAAATCCTAGATATATGCAGTGGCGGAGCCAAGGGGGTCAACTGAACCCTACAAATTAGTAAAAATTTACAAATTATAAGTGTATTTAGTGAATAAAAACTGATGAATTAGTACATAGATGTCTTCTTGACTCCCACTAATCAAGCTCGCTTCCTAAACTGACCTTTTACATTTTTAATTTTTAATTTTTCACAGGTGTTTGGTTATATAGCTATTTTTATGCCATGATTGATTTTTTATGTTTTATGTTTTTTTTTGTTTTTTTTTGTTTTTCTTTGACATGTGATTTCTTTTGGTTTTACATCAGTGACTATTTACTTTTTTCTACTAAATATGATATATTTTATACAAATATATTTTGCATATGATATATAATTTTATATATGATATATAAAGTATTTTAATTATGCAATGTTTTTATCATTTAAAATATCATAATAACCAAAACTATTTTTGACCCCCATAAATAAAATTTCTAGCTCCGCCACTGGATATATGTAAATTTACGATCATGCTAAGAAAAAAAAAATGTAAATCATTATTTTCAATCAAAATAACAAAAACTTGTGTAGATTTCGAGTTATTGATTTAGACAGTCCATGTTTTTATAGGGATTATAGCTCCATATTCCATGGTGATAATAGTCGTATACATAATAGATGAGTACATGTTGATAAAAGAGACGAGTATATTGGGCCTAGTATTAGGCCCATATAGGAGTAAGCGTTAACTATCTGCGCGTAGACTTGTACCAGAAAAGCGCGTGGGATTGATTCATGGCCCATTTTTTTGGTTGTAATTGAAGGGAAAAGAGAAGGGTAAAATCGTAAACGTAAGAAGATAATCAATACGTGACTGTCCCTCATTGGTTGCCTGCTACTCTATCTCGAAATTAATTCTTTTTTATATAGTTTATTAACAATTAATATTATTATTTAATTTTCCAGTTTGCTGAAATCGTGTGAGTTTCTTCTTTCTATCTGTGAAACACTTTCTCTTCTCATCATCGTCTCTCTGTGCACAACAAACACGTTCACGCTTTCGTTGACGTCTCCGAAGCTCCAGTAATCTCCTCTCTCTCTCTCTCCTTCCACGGTAACTTAGCTCTCGATCTGTTGATCTTCTTCTTCTCCTTCAATTTCTGCTGCATCGGATTCTTCTTCCCATTCTCCTGAAGATTTGTTTTTGTGTGAATCTCCGTTCTCGATAAGATCCTCTTGTTTTCCAACGCTTCGGGATCTCTATTTCACTCGATCACCTCTGGATTGTGTTATTTTTAGGAATTTCGATTTGGGGGATTTTGCTTGTGTTGGACATGGATTTTCCTGAGAATTTGCCATCGGATAGTGGAAGATTAGAGCAGATTGTTTCACACTTTTTTCCAAAGGCATTACACATCGTTCTAGATTCTAGAATCCCTTCGTTGCAATCTCGTGGTCGTACTCGTGAGCGTTTATCGGGTCTTAATGTTAAAAAGAGTGATAAATGGTTCAATCTCGTGATGGGAGATCGTCCTGCAGCTTTGGAGAAGTTGCATTCTTGGCATAGGAACATCTTGGATTCTATGATCATTGATATCATACTTGTTCATCCGATCCCGAGTGACGATGATCATGTCGTCGATTCCACTCTTAGATCAGCTGAGACTGTGATCGAGCGTTGGGTTGTTCAGTATGAGAATCCACTGATTATGTCTCCTCAGAATTCTGATTCGTCTACTCGTTATCAGAAGGTTTACAAGAAATCTATCATTCTATTGCGGTCTCTTTACGCGCAGACTCGCCTTCTCCCTGCGTATCGTGTCTCTAGGCAGCTACGTTCGTCTCTTGCCTCTTCTGGTTATGATATAGTTTACAAGGTTTCATCTTTCAGTGATATATTCTCAGGTCCAGTGACAGAAACTATGAAAGAGTTTCGTTTTGCACCTGTTGAAGTGCCTCCTGGTCGTCTTTGCGCCTCTGTTACTTACCGTTCTGACTTGTCTGATTTTAATCTCGGTGCTCATATCACATTGCCTCCAAGAATCATAACCGATTACGTAGGGAGTCCTGCAACAGATCCTATGAGGTTTTTCCCTTCTCCAGGGAAAAGTGTTGAAGGTACATCTTTTCCAGTTAGAGCTGGTCGGCCTCCATTGACTAGTTCAGCTGCTGAACGTCCGCATAGCTGGACCAGCGGCTTTCACAGACCTCCAGCTCATTACGCAACGCCAAACCAATCCTTTTCGCCTGCTCATTCACATCAATTCTCACCTGGACTACACGATTTCCAGTGGTCACGTACAGATGCTTTTGGTGACAGTCACCAGCTTTCACCTCCTTTTTCGCCATCGTGTTCTCCCTCTACGCCAAGATACATTTCGGGGAGTAACAGTCCGCGGATTAATGTGAGGCCAGGGACTGCTCCAGTGACCATTCCTTCTTCAGCCACATTCAATAGATACGTTTCATCTAACTTCTCTGAGCCAAGTAGGAATCCACTTCCTCCTTTTTCTCCCAAAAGCACGAGACGCTCCCCTTCATCGCAAGACTCTTTGCCTGGGATTGCATTGTACAAGATTTCGAGAAGCGGAGAGTCTCCTTCTGGATTAATGAACCACTACCCTGGCCAGAAGGTAATGCTTCTTACTTTTTATGTGTCTTGCTTAATGCAAGTGTGAGATCACAATGTTTTGTATTGCCTCACCTGACATGGTGTTTTATTTTAAATCAAATCTCCAGCTGACAAAGGACAGCAAATACGATTCAGGACGCTTCTCAGGACTTCTATCTTCGAGTGGCTCACCAAGATTCGGGTTTTCTAGAAGCCCCAGTAGACTATCTTCCCAAGATGACTTGGATGATCCTGACTGTTCATGCCCTTTTGATTTCGACGATGTTGACGAGTCAGGACTTCAGTACAGGTCATTGGCTTTACGCCGATAGATTAGTTTTCCGAAATATTTACACAGAGACAATGAGCAAATGTTATCAAGAAAACACTAATACCGTTGCTGTTTTGTGTAAGGCGCGAAGGTGCAACTGATTGTGAAATTGTTGACATTGACACTTTGGCCTTTATCTTACTGTCTCTTTACATCTTTTGGCTGGCAATTTCACTTCTTCATGGTTTATTGTAGTCTTTGGTGATATATAATGACACAACATTTTGCAATTTTTTCCGATGCAGCCAAAGTCTTGACAGGAGGAAAACTTCAAGCTCTATATCGCAGTCGCTACCTATAGGAAGAAAGTCGCAGGACGCAGCGGTAGGGGTTCTGGTTCACATGCTGAAGACGGCACCACCATTAAGGCAAGACTCGAGCACTTACATGGGGTCAATGACTGGGATCCAGAGAGAAGGTTCAGTGTCAGTGTCAGTGTCAGTGTCAGGTACAGAATCTGAAATTTCCATGGCTCGAAGTACATCAGATGCACTAGAGGAGCTGAGAAACTACAAGCAGCTCAAAGACTTGCTTCTCTCCAAATCCAAGAGTGGATCTGGTGGAGCAACTCGTGTCCACTAAAGAGCAATCGAGATATGAGTTAATCTGATGAATGTTTGTAAATATGGATTTGATGATGGATACTTTTAACTCTTTTGTATAATGCGGCTCACGTTTTAGTTTCTGTAAAAGAACTTTGCCTTTTTAATATGCACATAAGCACTAATAAAGTTTGACATTTTTCATTTCAAAACAGTTGGATTATAGAAGTCTTTGGTAAGCTCAGCAGGAACATCAATCTTTGTGTAGAGTCGTACCAAGTTCAATGTTTTTTGTTTGTGAGAAGCTGTTGGGCAACGCCTGGGGCCTTTTTCATGTGACAGTCGCCAGTAATTGCAACTGTGACTAGCAACTACAATTAGATGTCGCAACCTCTTCTTATTCATTTCAATGTCGCTACGACCTTTGTTTTGTTATTGTTGCTAAATCGCACTTAACTTTTTATAATTTCTCCTTAATAATCCATTGAACACGATTAATTCAATAACGCATGGATTTATGAGTTGGTTTATGACTAATTCAATAATTGATTTGGCATTTGGGCATAAAGTCACAAGATTTGAGCAGCCAGCACAAAAGGTTTTTGAGACATCGGCTTCAAATAAAGGGTCCACCAAAAACACACACAAAAGCCTGAGTAGCTTCAAATATCCATCCACAATAGGCCTGAAAATATAAGAATTCGGCATTTGCAAGCTTTTTGCGTTTGTTTACACACAAAATTAAAGCTCCAAAGCCCTTGCCTTAAACAAAAACTGACCCAAAAATGTGCCATCCGTCTCCTGCACAGCTAACTGAGAAACACAAAGATAAGAAGCAGAGAAGAAGGGATTACAGTTCAGAGAAAGTACCACATGAGATTTATACCTCCTCTAGATGTCCAATGACTGTTTCTCAGGCATTCTGTTTTTACACTTTGATCTCAAGATACAATTTCAGAAGAGATATCTGCAGTCAAAAGCGTCCCTCGAAACCCTTCTTCGATATCCTGAGCCCCTGTTTTCTTACCGCATAACTCATCTGTTGAAACATCAGGATCATTATTTTTTAATGGACATCTCCCTAACCAGAGTCATAGGGGACACATATTGGCTACAGCGAAATAAAAGTAAATTTGGTTACCAGCAATATCACGGTGTTCATGCATCTCGGTATCTCTCACCCAAAGCTTGTCGCCAGGGAATATGTTCATGTCTGCAAGGGTTGCAGATTCCTGATCAATCACTTTTGTGCCTTTGTGAAGTTCCTGGTTTTCCTTCATCACCTGCATGTTATTAAAGTCTCAAGTTATCAGGTTTCCATAATTTATATACGCAAGTTATCTACTGAAATAAAAACGCGCGTCTAGAAGGACCATACCCCAAGTAATTCCCATATCATCATCTTTAATTGGTACACGGTCGTTGTCGCAGACACTTTCAGACTTGTCAGGTTTCCATAATTTGTTCTCCGAGATCGCTTTGAGGTACGCCGATCCACCTCAAAGCTGGAGTCAGATGCCTCTAACATTGCTTTTGGAGCTTCCTTTCCACGCACAAGACAGACAAATACATCTCCCTCGGAGTAAGTAAGTTTCTGCATCAACTCACAGCTTTCTCTCTCCCCTATGCATTCCTCACAAATCTAGCGAAAATATTAGATCATGTTAAATGTGACTCTATTCATGGAAGTCATACGATAGTCAATGAAAATGCAAATTATCACATCTGCTTTCAAGAAAATATACCATATCGTACACATCTGAACCTCATATATGGAACAATGCGAAAAGCTAAGCCAACATAGCCATTCAATGTACTATCACAAGCACAAGATGTTGACAAAATCAAAGGCTAAAGATAACCATAGCTGCTAAGTGTGTTCATATACAATCATGCAAATACCTCTGGGGATGTCCTGAGAATAAGCTGTTGAGCATCGACGTCCATATTATCATCAGGAGAAGAATGCTTCTCAAGATCAATAACGTCTGGGGATGAACTTTGCTCTGTATTGTTACCAACCTCAATAAGAGCTGATACACCATTTTCCATGATCCCTCCCCATTCCTCACAGAAATATTTCCAATCATGCTCAGGGATGATTGTCAGCTTGTCTGTCTACAAAAAAGTGTTAAGTAAAGTAGAGATTAGATCAAAGTTAGAGTTCCCATCTCATGTCTGTGTTTGACGCTAAAAATAGTCAGGAAACCCGAGAGAGGATGCAAACTGAATCGACAATAACAACACCGATTTGATAAATCCAGAACATAACTCCATTAATTTCTCTCATTGAAACGACGATGACACCACAGAACCAAACTATCAGAACCAGTAACTAAGGTTTATTCTAGAGACCCTGAAACCTCCCAAGCCCAAAAATAAAGTCCCAAAACACTCAGACACCTTTCCACACTAGCTTAATCTTATTTATACTATCCTAACTGCTACAGAAATGAGTTAGTTATGCTCACATGACAAGTGTTAGTTAAAGCATCTCCTGTGTTCATGATGAACACTTATCAGTTTCCCATTCCGATATTGGCAAAATTAATTCAAACAGTTTCAAAATAGATTAAGGATCATCTCACGGTATATGATGCACTTACAGATGGATTTTTCTGAAAAAATGAGCCACGTCTGCAGACAAGTTCAGGGAGCCTTTCAAGGAGTCGTGTGTGCTGAAACAAACAACCATAGGAATAAAAACAAACCATTAGTTTTATGCTCAAAATTGCTAGTGGAAAGATGAAACGAGGCCTTCTGTCCAAATAGAGCTTTATTCAAAATATCCATCTGCCAATAAATGAAAACCCACTCACTGCCGAGCAATTGATCTTACCTTCTTGCATTTGACAGAATTAATGACTCCATCGAGACGTTCAGGCTCTGGTGCTGAAGAACTATTTTTCCCAGTCATGTTAATATAGCTTCTCCACTGCACTAGCCACGGAGAAGGCAACAAGAAATATCGGCTTTGTGGCGTTAATGGTATACCCTTTCCTGTGGCTAACTTCTCGTGATTTTGACGCTGCTTGACCTTAAATGTTCTGTTGCATCAGATAGAAGGTAAGAAATATTTAAGAGTACCACGACCAACAAAAATAATAGCTACTCATGGTTAACCTTAGTGAATCCTCGATGCATGCAACCTCAGAAAGTTCCTCTGTGCAATGACAACATTGGCTGGAGTCCAAAGGGAAACAACGACAACCCGAAGTATCTTCTGGCATCACTTTTAGAGCATCTTCAACAAGGAATGACCAGAGATTCTCTGGAACTAGAATTCTTTTGGCCCCTGGCGCTTGCTCTGGCATCAGCTCTCCATGACTGCACGTAATTGCATTTGTGGGCCCCACATCTGCTTCATTGGGAGCATCAAGGGTTTTCCTTTTTATCCATTGCTGCAACCTGAAAAGATGCTATTACACTTAGAAGGAGCTAGATTTTTTTAAACCTAGATTCAGTGTAGTAGGTTAGTGAGAGCCCCCATGGCGTCTATTACAGAACTACCTAACTCTGAAAACACCCCACAAAATAATAGTAATGAATTGCTCCATAAAATAAAAGCACCTCTGCATATGCATCAAGCTGTCAACACGCACAAATAAGCAATAAGGTTTTACCAGAAACCTAAGAGTTACAGGACACTTGAATACATACCATACTTTAGAGATATAATACATTCCGTCCTCACACTTTCCCGAAAGAACATCACTTGCAATGCTTTTCATTAATGTTCTTCGATCCCTATAGCTGTCAGAAGAGACAACCATCCGAGCACCATCCATAAGGCAGTCCCTGCAATAGTCCCCTTTCCCTAACTTTGGTCCACCATTGAACTAAACGTACGAGAAAATGATTGCATCAGAGAATAACATAGCATCAGAAAAATATTGAGATAACAGTGTTGGAAAAACCAGCAAAAAATTCTAGCACATGATATCAAAACAGAAGTCTGTCCACGAATTTGTATGACAAATGGTTAATGATGGCAGCTGATGCAAAACTTGAAAATAAGAAAAGTTTCTGTCCTGAAGAAAGAAAAGGAAGTAACCATGAGGCAGACAAAGTATATTTCATACCATACCTTTGATTCTAACTTGGCCCATGCTAGCTCAGATATTCGCTTCATGCAATTAACCTTTGAGGCAAGAACTTTCCCATGGGAGCAGAGTAAAGGGGTGTTGTCCAAAGCGCTACATCGTACAAGAAAACTATAATCAAGAACACTTGAAAGCGTTGATGTGATTTGATTTGCTAAATAGAAAATCATATTTACCAATACCAGTCAGAACTGAAAACTGAAACCATATAGAAACTTAAAAGAAAAAAAAAACAATAACTGGAATTTTAGTGTGGGGTACATAAGTTGCCATTATATTCTGAGAAATCATAGACGATGCATTTGAAAGACGTGATACTTTGTTGCAGATTTAAATGCATTGTATGCTGAAAGCAGTGCAGTTAGCACAAGTAAATAGATAATAACAACAAATGAATGTATAAGGAGCTTTAGTGCGTTACTTACGGAGGCAAAATGGTATCCGCCCACAGACGAAGCCAATCTGTAGAGATCCAAAAATATTGTTCTTCAAGTGACTGAACCGCTGCTTCTGAAAGTATTGTCCGTACTTCTTGCCTCCTTTCAGTCAAAGCACTCAATTCTCTTTCCTTTAATGAATCAAATTGCTTGCAACTCTCAAGGAATAATGCATTCATCTTATCGATCCATTCATCAAGATGTAGCGGAAGATAACCACATTCAAGCTGTTGAACACTATCAACTTCTCCTTTAGTTATGTCGATAGGATTTTCTCTATGTCTTTCCTGATTTTCCTGTTTACCGCATCTAAGACTATACATCAGCATATAAGCATCACTGGATGAGAAAACCTCTGACTTAATAGCAGACCTACAGTCTGAAGAGCCTGATTGAATCACATCTGTGGTATTCCCACCACTCGTCGTACCATTACTCTCGGATTGTGTAGTTGAGGAAGAACCTTCATTGAATGGCCGTTTACCCAGTTCTGACACATGCTCATCATCAAATTCCCACCACAAGCCAGTCTTTTCATCTTTTATGTGAGCAACATAATGTCCACTGTTCACAGCGCTTCCTTTGTGGATTAACACAGCAGAGAGATCGTATGTCAGCTCGTTTTGAGAAGACTCTGCCAATCTGGTTCCCATATCCAGCACTTGAGGAAAGGAAAAAGAGGAAGTAATTTTCTTCTTTGCTGTGGTCTGTTGACATGATCCAGCCAAAAAATAGGAAAACTTTACGAATCTTTAATAAGGTCTTATCTAAAATTAAATAGGACAAGTGATGATTAGGTTTAAGCATAAAAACATGCAAGTTTATATCAGGAGAAGGAAAAAGGCAAAGGTATGAGAATGACCATGAGTAAAAAATCTATAACTCAATCAGAGCCAAAGATAACATGCAAGAAAAATCCCTCAGCACTTGTAAAATACAAGAGGTAAAGATGCTTCTAGTTGAAGAAAACTACGCAGGAAAATGATTGAGTATTTATGCAAATCACAAGAAATGAGTACTCAAAACATGGAAATAGTTTCTCTTCGCAACTGATACATGAACCAAGGCATATTAAGATCGAGAAAATAACCTTTGGAAGGAAAACACATCGTTTGAGCTGAAACGTGATAACAGGAGGTAGTGTGCGCAGCTTAATGCAGCGTGTGGCATCTACTCTAGCATTGCAACTTCCACAAAAATATTGATTATCCCCATTGAGCTGCTCCACGCTAAGGTAATCGTTCAAACTAGCATCCAAAGTTTTGAGGCCTTTGATATTCAACTCAAGGGCATAAAAATCTTCCACCTTTGAAGAAGCTTCAGACTCCTTCCCACATTTTGAGCACCTACAAGACAATAAAATAAAACAAAATAAACAGATGATAAAGACACCAAAAAGCATATAGTGTTTCACAAATTTACACTTAAATAACTTGCAAATGATGTAGATAATATTTTGCCTTGAAAACCAAATAAACCTTCTTAGATGAAAAATAAGCTCAATCTTACGTGGTCACATGCGAGACACTACCACGGAAGAGATCTTGCACAATTGTTTTAGCTTTGTAAACTCCAGAATGGCGTAAGCAACGCTCAAGCAAGGACAGAAGCAATGTCAAGAACTCATGGGTATCCTGTTGAACCCCATTATCCAACTCCAGCGTCTTGACAAAAGCATCTGAATCAACAAAAGACTTTTTGCTAGCATGCAGCTGTGCAAAAAGCCGAGCAATCTGATCCAAGACTGGATACTGTTTCAAGACATGAACCTCAACAGAAAAAACTCCTTCCCGGAAAGCAGTATTCATGTAGAGACACTGAAGTATACTGTTGGCATAGCAAGTAGCACCCAAATTGGTCAAACCGGCCGGTGTAGAGTCAGAAGCACGACGATCCAAAGACAGATCTGGACCAAGAGCCTGAATGAATTCAGACGTTTTCTGCCACAAACCAGATTTCCGGCTTCCATTGACTGGTGGAACCAGGCCACAGAAGCAGTTTGGATTGTCACGGGTGTTGACACGACAACCTTGACAAACGGGCTTCCATATCATGAAAAGTTGATTAATGTCATCATCAGTTACATCATTTGCCTCGTGAATTTTCCTGCAATAAAGCAGTTTTAGATTGAAAAGGAAGAAGAAGAAAACAACGCAAGAACTGAAAAAAGACTAATTTTTTTTTTCTTTCAGGAAGGTGGATTTTGTTTTGTACCGGAGAATTTGAGAAGAATCAAGAGCATCTGATGGTCTTTGTCTTTTGTTTTTGTTTCGAGTGTTAGGTCTGCTCATTGTGTCACCCACCAGCAAAAATTTACCCAGTAGCAATCGAAAACCCTAGAAAAAACGGAGTTATTAACCTCAATCTGATCCACGATTAAACGAAACTTGAAACAGAATAATCTAGAAAATCCCTAATTCAAATGCCAAACTCCAGAAGATGAAATCGCATCTAGGTTAAACGATTCAGGTCGAAACCCAGATCGAACACTGACAATTGTCGAAGAATTACAACACAAAAGGGATAAAGAGCGAAGCAAGAGAAAGTACCTGAAAGAAGAGTTGATTGTAAAGTTTAGCAAGTAGAGAGCATCACAAGCTCAAGCTTCTTCGTCTTCCTCAACCCCTTCGTCTTCTTCGTCTCCCCGCAGCGAATTCTCTCTCTCTCTCTCTCTATTTTTTTAATTTTATTTCTCGTTTTTTATTTTATTTTTAATTCTTCTTCTCTCGTCCCGCGCTCTCTGATTTCAGATTATATAAACACATGTCCCCAAAAAATGGTAATCATCAATTAACCTAAGATTTGATTCCAATTCTTGTTTAGATTTTATACCTTCTTGTAAACAATATATCCATACATGAGATTTCATACCAAATACACACATATGCTTAATTTAGATTATGCATTAATGTGACCAATTCTTTGACCAACATGTAATCTAAGTTGCACGGAAACGTGTTTCTTAAATATTCCAATTTAGAAACGCAGCCAGAAACACTTTTGATTTTGAAAGCAAATTGAATAAATACTTTGAAAATTCTAGGGTGTTGTTTGTTATTTTTAATATGTTTTAAAACCTAATTATTAAATTTAATACATTTTTTTTTTCTAATCGTCACCGTAACCTAAAAAGGTAGAAATATCAGAGAGATAAGCAATATATATTTTTTTTAATTACAATAGATTTGTTATTGATTATTGAAATTGTGAAGTCGTATACATAAACGGAGTGTCTTTTCGTTCAAATCGAATTGGATTTGTATTGTTTCAAGTATTTTAAAACTATTGATAATTTTTGTTTTATAATATATATTTTGTTTCGTTTGTTTCTTTTTTTTAAAGAAAAAATCGTTTTCGCAATTCCTATCATTTCGCTGATTCCATGCAGCTTAACATGTAATAACCTTAATTAATGTCTCATGCATAGATCGTTACCAAACAAAAAAAACAAGGATTTATGTTTGTGACAAACCCATAAAAACACAAACATTTGAGAAACTTAAGACACAGATGGAAACATAGTCATCAATCTCTAACACCATATGAGGATCTCTTTCCGCTCGACCGGCTATCGTAATGACTTCGACCCTTGTTCGAGTACTCGCGCTCTCTGCTAACTCTTTCATCATCTTTGTCTTCCTTACCTGTCACACGTCTATTTCCAGTATCATCACCTCTAAACCTGCCTTCCTTATCGCCTCTGTACCTGTCCCTGCCACGCTTGTAGTCTTCATCATCCTCCTTAACCGTTTCACCTCTCTGTCTGTATCTATCCCTGTCATGCTTCTGGTCATCATCATCTCGCTTATTGTTGCTGTCTTCTTCCTCGATCGCTCGACCTCTGTACCTATCCATCTTATGTTTATTATAGCCATCATCATCATCATCATCATCATCATCACCACCACCTCTATACCTGTCCCTCCCATGGTTATTGTAATCCTTATCCTCCTCCCTTTTGTGCATCCTTCCTCTTTGGTGACTTTCATCCTTTGGCTGTCTCCTTTTTTCATACTCTGTCTCGCTATCATCAGAGTCTCCTGCAACTTTCTTGCTACGAGAATCACTTCTATACCTATCCTTGGATACAGCCGCTCCATCATCTTTTTTCTGCTGCATTCCTCCACTGTAAGCTTCTACTACACTGCGCAATTGTTTCTTCTTCTCATACTCAGGCTCACTATCATCAGAGTCTCTTGCAGCTTTCTGTTTCCGTCCTCCACGGTAAGCTTCTTCTTTCTTGTGCAGTTGTTGTTTATTGTCCTCAGACTCAGGCTCGCTAACATCAGAATCATGCCTCTTTCGTCCAGCTCTCCCTTGTTCAACATATTGGTCCCTTGCTTCTTTAGAACCAGAGCGGTTGGAGGGTCGACTTTTTTTATGTGACTTCCTAAGTTTCTTGCTGTCATCACTCTCAACTTCTTCAGATTCAGAAGAGACGCTTCTTTTGCTTCTACTACGTTTCTTTGTAGCCTTCCTTCTTCTCTTCTTTCCATCGTCACTGTCAGAGTCAGACTCGGAGCTGCTAGAGTCACTTTCACTTTCTTGTTCACGCGCCTTGGCCTTCTTCTTAGAGCGCCTTCTGCGGTCACGACCATTTTCATCAGACTCAGATGAATCATCATGTCTTCTCTTCTTGCTCTCCTTTTTCTTGTGACGCCTCACTTCATCAATATCATCATCACCCCGCTGTTTCTTGCTTTCCTTACCCTTACCATCTTTCTCATCTGCAACCACATCTACCTTCCTCCTACTATCTCGGTCCAAAAAAGAATGTTCCCGCCTCTCTTTCAGTCTACCTTCATAGGCCTCACCGGCCGGCTCATCACCAATGATACCCTCTTCAGCTTGCTTTTGATCAGGCAAACCAAGTGCAGCGCGAAACGCTTCCATCTGCTTCTCTTTCCTTGCAGCAACCTGATGGGTTTGGGTATCAGAGATCTTCGAGTCACCAGGCGCATCACTCTCTTCAGAAGTAGCAGCTTCAAGATTCACTCTGGCTTCCTCAAGCTTCTGAGCAATCTCAGCATCGGAATAACCCTGATCAGCAAGCTTGTCTTCAAGGACAGCAAGCTTAAGATGAATCTGACGCTTACGGTCATGGTCAAGGATGTCTTTGTTTGGTTTCTTGGATAAACCAGCAGTACCCTGATCATCCTCAAACCCTTTTCCACCATTAACGGGCTTACCACCAGTCCTAGGTCTCACAAAGAACTTGTTCGTCTGAACGTAACCATTAGTTCCTGATCCTCTTGCGGTCTGTAACCCTATTCCGTTGTACATCGTTCAAATCCGAAATCAAACTACCTTACGAACCCTAAAGCGAACAAAAAAAAAGCGAAGAGATGTGTTCAGATTCAAATCGAAAGATCTGTAGATACGAAGAAACCCTAAACGAAACGAATCACAACGTAACACCAAATAGAATCAAAGAAGCTTCGATTTAAGCGAAATTACCAGTGAGTATGAGGGAAAGATGAGAATCGTCGATGCGGCTTAGGCGTGCGTGCGGAGACAGAAGAGACGCGAGGAAGATAGAACTCCCTCAGATCAAAAGCAACGGAGAGGTTTAACTGACCTCGATGTTGTTCCACAAAGCCTAACAGGCCTAAAATGACGATATAAAAATGAGATGAGCTTAGGCCCAACAAGATCAACTTTTTGTTTTTGTTTTAACTCTGCTGCGAGTCAAAATAAGTAGACAAGAGCAATCTATTATTTGAGAAAAGTGAAAAACTTATGTGACGGGCTCGAGGAGCCCTTTTAAGAAGTATTTAATTATATTTACTAGGATATGATCCGCGCATTCGCGCGAGTTTTTGTTTTATAACTTATTAAATTTAGTAATTTTATTTATTTAGTAGTTTAGTACTTATGTATGATAAAATAGCTAATTCTTTGTACTTGCAAAGTAATATTTGATGTAAAATAGAATAGATTAATTTTGTGATTTAGTATTAATAATGCTTAAATATATGAAGTGATTACCAATGACTTCAATATCGATAGTTCTCATTTATTTAATTTTTAAAAAAAACTTTTTAACGTACATATATATGACCATTATATAAATCATGTTATCTAAATAACCAATTATGATTTAGAAGATAAAATTTATCAAAAAATTTTTACTTTATCTTTATAGTATGATTACTTACCATTACTTTTAATAATTTATCTCGTTCTCGTAGTTTATATATATTTTGATTTTTGTTCATCGTCTAGAAATATTTAAAATTTTATGATACTATTTGTTGAACGTTTCTCTTCGTCATAAGTTGATAAATAAAAATATTAAGATAATTTTTTAATTTTTCAATTTTTATGTGTGGTTCTAAAATAAATGAAGTTAGATTGAATGTAAGAATTTTTTTTTATTGAATTACAAATATTTTAATAAAAAAGAAATCTTTTTCTCTTCAAATTTTAGATAATATATGGTTAAGTCAGTTGATTTTTACTAATTGTTTGAATTATAAATTTAGAAACATATTTGAGTTTTTTTTTAATATGTGTAATATATATATATATATATATTTGGTAAAAGTAAATTCATATTATTATTACTAATAAAAATTTGTATAGTCTTAGATTTATTATCTTTTATTTTGATTCATTTTTTAAGTCTTTCACGTTTTTATTTTAATTTAATTTTTTTATTAATTATGAAAACAAATAAATATGATTTGGTGTGTATTAAATGAATATTTTAAAACTTAAATGTTTTAGAAAATAGTTTTGCCTATGTGGACACTCTAGATGGAGAGAAAACTCTCTAATTATATAATAGATTTAATGATATTTTTGATGTTTTTACTAACTAAATTATGTTCCATCGATCTTTTAGTCTGTTTTTTGTGATCCATTTATTTTATTAACCCATTTATTTGCGTCGATTGTTTTAAAACCTAGATGTTAATATTTTATATCTATTATAATCTATAGAATAAGAATTTTTTTTTTTTTTAATTTTTGACCCCATCGAAATATTTCGGCTACTACGACCCGATTTATTATTTTTCTGTGTTGTTGTTATTGGGTTTCGATCCATTAGTATCATGGCCCGTAAGTATATGTAAAATCCTAGGTCTTTTGTGTTTTTCCTATAAATAGTAGGTGTGTCTAGGTTTAATTTTATTAACGAGGTTAGTTATCCTACTGCCGTATCTTTTGCATCTTTGAGGTTTAAATTGCGTATGCTTCTTCTGTTCTTATTCTATCATACTTGTTTTGAGTTTTATAGTTCCACACCTGTGATTCGTAGTCGAGGTTAGTTTTATCACCGCATGATTTCATTTGTTTTGTTTCTGTTTTTTCCTGTGGATTTGTATACTATATCTAACTTGTAACATTCCGGTTTCTAGAAATATGTGGTGCATGCAGAAAGGCTTAAGAGAATTGATTTAGCTACCTATATCACCAAGGTGCACTTATCTTTTCCGTCACACATCCAGAGAGAACTCCAGAGTTAAGCGTGCTTTGGCTGGAGCAATTTAAGGATGGATGACCTACTGGAAAGTCATTTCCAGTACCGTGTGAGTGAGGACAAAACACGGAAAAAGATCACGTAGTGATTTGCAGGGTCAGTAAACAAATCTTTCTAACCTCCCGGACTAACGCACCGGCCGTCGGACAGTGGTGGGCTCACGGGCAAAGAGTGGGCGTGGGGCCCATTGGGAGATGAGGATTTCTCCTGAATGGATGAGGATTTCTCTTGTATTTTATTGAGAGATGAGGATTTTTCTCGAGGAGATGAAGATTTCCCTGCATACCGATAGTTCGATGACGGTTGGGGCGTTACATAACCTAATTGTTCTGTTTGTGTCTCTGTTTTTAATTCATAAACGACATCAGTTTTTGTTTTATTATAAATGCTAACGATTTTTTGTGTTTGTTCTCTTGGATTTATTTTTGAGTATTGTGATCCCATCATCAAACCCTAATCATAGTCACTTTTATATATTGATTTTGTGTTTGCTTGGGTCATAAGCTAATCTATGTATTTATCTTTTTGTATTAAACAGATGATGAGGTTCTCTCTGATTTCTTTACTTACAAAAATCAAAACGGCATGTTGTGGGAAGTTGAAGGAAAGGTACTAAGGTGGTGGTGGAGACTTTACCGGAGGTGATGGAAAATTTGTATTCGTCGGATCTCTTGCGTTTTCTTATAAATCTGTGTGTTCTTATTCGAAACTAATTAGTTTATGTTATATAGGTTGTACCCTCGCAATCGAGGTTAGTTTTGATTCTGAATATATTTATTGTTTTTTTTATGTGTTAGTGTGTGTTCTTATTCTCCCGTACAAATATGGTATTATATAGGTTTTGTATAAATCTGTAAATCCCAGATTCACTAATAGGCTTGGGGCTGCTGTTTTATATGAATTACGATTTGGTTTGTTTTAATTCGTATTTTCTGTTATCTACGTTGATATAAGTATTAGTATTACAATCATATACATGTACACGATATATGATTGTAATCATATATGTTTTATTTCATACACGATATTAGTGTTTGTTTTTTGGATTTTGCATTCTTCTTTTACGTAACTGCTTAGGGTTTTTATTATATATTTGTGCTCTTTTTTTCCTTTGAAACTTGAAATTATGTTTGTGCTTTTTTTTTGGTCAACATATGTTTGTGCTCTTTAAACCTAATTATTTTGTTCTTTTACAGATTTCAACGTGGTCATTGTGGTATGAGTGATTTATGTATGATTGTCTTTCATGTTTGCTTTGTTTGTTGGTAGGGATATAATTATAGTTATTCGTATCTATTAATATTTTTTTTCAGGTTTATCATTAGGTAATGAGTAGTTTTTCAGGTTCATCTATTTTTTTACCTATGAAACGATGTTTTTTGTTATATAGTTTGTTTCGCATGTTTCATTCTTTGCTAACTTATTTCAAGTTTGTATCAACTATCTCCATTTATAACTTTCTATGTTTGTGTTCTTTTGACCTTTCTCTCTTTTTTTCCTAGACTTGAACATCTTCATAGAGGTATGATTGTCTTTGGCGAACGCTTTTGTTATTATATGTTTTTTTTTTCGAACTCTTTGTATATATATTTTTTCTGCTCCTTTATCGTTTAGGATTTGCTTCTCTGCCTTTCTCTGTTCTGTTTTTTAATTAGGATTACAAATTTAAAGTAATTCCCATATCATTGATAATTTAAGTGATTCATTGATTTGGTTAGTGCAATTGGTGTGGTGATATTTGGTTGGTACACTGGTGATCGTTGTGTGGTTCTCCACCAAATAATAAAATTTTCTTTTGGAAAACTTATTATTTGTTATTGGATATACAATTTTTTTTGCAGATATGTTATATACTTAGTTCAAATATTCTACCAAGTCGTTTTCCTTTTATTCTGTTGACGAGTTTCTTTGGAAGAGAACTCTTGATTCAACTGAAGAAGTATATTATAATATATGCTGAATTTGATTCGCTATCAGCTTAAGAATCTAAATTTGAGCTCTTTTCTACATTGGTTCTTTGAGATGATTTCTTTTTGTAGATTCTTGGGATATGGGTTTATTTTCATCCTCATATTGAGGTAGCTTTTGAGTTTGAAGGTTTATTGTGCATCAGTTACTTAAGGATGTTGACTTTGGTCTGTATGATGCAGGAAAACTAATTGTGCTCCTAAGAGATCGTAGAAAGTTAATGGGATTACATAGGCCTAAACGAATGTCGCATTAAATATTCTGATTGGTGAGCTGGTAATACTTCTCCATTTACTTTTGTTTATATCACTTTGTGTTTTTCAATTCACTGGTTTTGCTTTAAACCATGTGCCGGGACGGAGAGAGACGAACTTCCTCCACATATGATTCATCTGTCAAAATGTAATACATCACATTACATGTTTAAAAAAAAATAGATATAAAAAAATTGATCTATTTTGTGATGTTGTTTACGTGTTGATGATTGGTTTTTGGGGAATGTGTGTGTTGATGTAGGCGCAGAAGGTGGAGAGAGAAGCAAGTGAGTTGAAAGGAACGATGAGGAAGAGAATGGAGTTTCTTGACTATGATTAAAGCGGATTGTGTCCCATTCGTTCTTGGCTTGATGCTCTGCTTTGGTTTGCACATTTTATGACGAGCCTTTTTGTTGTGTGGTTGGAGATAGTTGATTTTAGGTGACTTATACAAGAACTGAAAATCTTAATTTTTTTAGTGTTTCAAGCAGCTCTCAATATGTTTTTTTATTGATTTGAATACTAATCTTAACGATGTGTTCTTCTGAATATGGGTTACTGAGTCCATTGGAAGTTATAGTTACTTGGGAGTTTCATGACAAATCATCGGGTGGGTTTTCTAATGGTATTATATCTGATAATATCTATCGGTTGCTTTTTTGTTATTTCCACAGTTAATATTAACTCTACTACTTTCTTGAGTTGTCCAATTGTGCTATTTTGATTATTTGAACAAGCTTATTCTGTATTATTCCTTTTGGTTTTGGTAAATACGAAACATATATATAACCGTTTACAAGTCAAGAGCATGAGAAGCCAAACAATGAGGTAAGTATGAAAATCTTTGAATATGAATAACAAAGTTAGTGTCCTGTTTCGTATAAAGTAATTGATTCGTAGATTGTTAGGTTGTATTATCTATTAAATTATTAATTAATGTTTTAATTTCTAAGCTCAATTTAACATTCAAAGACATTCATGGGAATAACAATTATCCGAAGAACACAAATTAAGGTATGATTCCTAATCATTATTGCAAACACATGAACACGTTTTGGGATTGTGGTGTTGATTCTTAACAATAACGGAGGGAGAAAAGTAAATGTGAAAAGAAGAAGACTAACGATGAGGACACGTCTTCAAAGACGTGACTCACGTGAGCATGAGGCTTCTATCGAAGATGAAGAATTTAGTGCTAAGAGCAAGCAACAACATACGTGCAAGTAAAGAAGAAAATCCTATAATCTTTTGAGATCATTTCTTTCCCTCTTAAAAATTATTGTTTTTTTTTGTTCGTTAAGTGGTTGTGGTTTCTTTTGAGAAACCTAAACATGATTTTTAATCAAAATGTTTTTTTAAACTTCATTCGTGAAAATAATTAATATTAAAATAATTAATTATTGCTTTAGGTATTTTAAAAACAATTAGGTTATTATCTTTTTAAATATAATATTTTATTGATTTAGATGTGTACTTTGATTTATATGTAGTGTTGAATGGTTTGTTATTTATGCAGTCTGATAACTTTAGAAAACTGAATCTATATGTATAATAGCAAACTACTCTTTCCATCTAAGGCATCCACGTCAGCTTCATTTTATTAAAACTGGACTCCATTGCTTATTACACTATTCCGTTTTTCACAAAATCAACCTCCATAAAATTAATTCCCATTTCATAAAATACATTCAAATGGACCCCTTCATTCAAAGCATATTTGTAAACATCACTTGGGCTTCCTAATCTATTAGCCCATTTGAAAAACCAAAAACCACACTAAACCTAGCCCACATTTTGTTCACTCTTGCCAACAATCACGCGACTCATCTACTTCTGCACACCCACGGAGTCGCCGTATCCTCAAACCCTATGTCGATTTGACACTATTGCAACCGTTAAAGAAAATTAAAGATATTCCTCACTACTCCACTTTCTCTCATAAACTTGAAACTTCAATACTGAAGTTATACGCCTTCAATCTTCCTCTCCACTACCTCCAACCTTCCTCCTATCTCTTTAATGCTTGATCCCTGCCGTTTCAGAATTCAGGAAGAAATACTCTATAAATTGACCATTCTTCACCCCAAACCAACACTTTCGACTTCCATCAGCTTCCAAATTGTTTACTTTATCGCAACTTCCACTCTCTTTGATTATGGCTGAGTTTGATGTCGTTGTAATCCCTGCTCATGCTAACTATGTCACCTTCGATGATTTACGTCATGGTCGCTCCACTCAACAAGTTGTTGGTCGACTCCTACGTTTCTGGGATGTTCGCAACGTCAAGAAGAATGGTGAATTCCTGGGCATTGTCTTCCTCCTCCTCGATGAGAAGGTAACACCTTCCACTACCTTTTCCATATCTCAAATAAACAACTACAATCATTACCACTAATCCCTTCATATCTTTGTTTTCCAAGACTCAGTTATCCATTGCTTCATACATGCTGCATGTGCTACACCAATCCGCCATGAGTTACAAGAAGGTGCCATTTTCAATCTTGCGAGATTCGAAGTCGGCCGTTGCACAAACCTTTACAAGATCACTGACCATCCCTTGGTCATTCGATTCCTTTCGACCACCACTATTGCTCAACTACCCGATGTCACCGCAACAATCAAAAGGGAGAAATTCATGCTCCGCAAAATCGACCACCTCCAAGCTCTGGTAAACACCAACCTGGAACTCCCTGGTAATTCTCCTTATTGCGACTCTTAACCTAACAGATTTGACCATCACACCTAATAATATTTCACTAACTATAATTTCCCCCACAGATGTTGTTGGCCAAATCCGCTTTGTGCAAGGGTCGAACCTTGATGATGCTACTTCCAAACAGAGATTGGTCGTCCAGCTCCTGGTCAATACGTGAGCACAACTCACTTTCTTCCATCTACTCCAATTCACTATAATTTAACATTACTCCATTTATCTTCGTAGATCTATCACCGTATACCTCTCTCTATGGGATGATGTAGCTACAACTTTCCATGGTCATCTTAGCTCAAGTGGAACCATGAACTCTGTCATGCTGGTCACCATAGTTAACCCAAAACTATTTGGAGGTTTGTGGTGCTAAGACCTCATCTTGAAAAACCTTTTTAAAAGATCAACAATCCACTTCCAACTATAAGACTAACCTTTGTTTCATGTATACTCAACAGGGAACCTATATCTTAACTCCACAGCTGCCACCAGATTCTTCTTCGACACTAGGATTGATGCCATTCAACAATTTACAAAAAGGAAAGGCAACTTTCATAATAGTAAATTATGTCGCCAAATCCTAAAACTTTAATTAGAAAACCCTCTAATACAACCATCTATTGCATGCATGTTCTCCCATACACTCCATATCTATACACATAATCCATGCTCCCATAATTTCTATAGATACAGAATGTACATAATCGTCTAGGTGCATTGCTTATATTTATAACTAAGAACAGTTACTGGGATTGGAGAATGTTTTATGATAGTGAAGCGGAACACATATTTATCCACACAAGTATATGTACATGTATTTTGTTTACCCTTCAGTGTTGTTAGTATAATTTAGTTCCGTAAATGTGATTAGGTGCAACTACATAGTGCCCTGATGGTCTCTCTGTTTGTATATCTGATGATTATTGCTTCTAGCTACTCTAGGCATCTCATATGTTTGTTCGTGAAGATTAGTTTGAATTCCAGCTTCTTCAATATATGCCACCTTCATACTCCTCTACCTTTGATGTTGGTGACTAATTTATACTTCCTTAATGCAACTTGGAAATTGACACTGCTACACCCTTCAATCTGGCTGACACCTTTGCTGGAATCAAAAAGAAAGAAATTGTCACCATAAAAGAATTACGCAGCTACATATCACAAACCAATGCACAGGTCATTCTGACTTTACAACACCACCATCTAACATTCATCTCTCACACATACCACTTACCTACTTTCCTCTAAAAACAGACACAGGAGGCTGACTTCCTTTGCAAAGCACAAATCGTTGGAGTCCTTCAAAAGAATGGGTGGTCATATGTTTCATGTGCTGGGTGTAGCCGAAAGTTTGACAAATATGGGAGTGCATTACGCTGCAGCAAATATGTGTCTCCAAATGTCACCGGCTATAAGGTATCACTAGATTTTGACCCGCACTTTGTGCGGGAACATACGTTTTTTATGTTGTAAGCTAAAATTTCGGATTGTGTCTTATATAATATGTTCAAAATGTGATATGTATTGTTTTAGTTTGTAAGTAGGATCAATTATATTGAAAAAGTATGATTAATTTTTTTAGTTTGAAGGTAGAGAATAAGTATGTTAAGTATTGAATTTTATGATGAATAATCATTGTAATTGGTATACATAAATTATAATATTTAGTTTTGTGCATGTACGAATGTCTGTCGTATCAATTATTTAGTTTTGTGCATATACGTATGTCTGTTGTATTTACTTATGGAATAAGAATGGATTATAATATGGCAAACGTACTGAATCTCTATGTAATAAAACAAATCTAAAATAACTAAAAAAAACCAAAACATAAATTGTAGGTGTAACTCCGAAGATTTGATCGAAAACGCAAAACAATAATACTTGAGAGTCTCCATCGCCGAAGATTGATCAAACTCTTTAATCAAGTTCAGAAACTAATCTGTAAAAAAAAAAAACAAAAATATTTAAAAAATGAAGCACTTGTAAGAGACGAATTTGAAAGAAGTTGAATAAATGAATATCCATACTTTCATCACACAACAATTGCGAGTCAATATTTTGGAAAACCTCTTTGAAAACAACGTTCATAGTCTTCTTCTGAGTTTTACCATCGCTATCTACAATAAGAATTTTCAAACATTTCTTGGAAGTCACTCTAGAAATAGCCACATATAGCTGACAATGCGAAAACACTGGCTGAGGCAAATACAACTCAACTTCTCTAAGAGACTGTCCTTGACTTTTGTTGATGGTTATCGCAAAGGCAACAGATAAAGGTAGCTGTCTACGACGCATTTTGAAAGGTAATCTTGTGTCTGAAGGAGTAATCAATAACCTAGGAATCACCCGCCCATAGTGCGGGAACATTTGTTGTTTATATTGTAATTTTGAGTGGTTTGTTGAGTGAATGATTAAAATGCATAAGCAAAGAAAAAAATGAATGGTTTGTTGAGTGGATGGTGGCTAGTTAAGAGAGTCGATTTAGAGTTTCTAAAAATTATATTTTTAATGAAATAAATCATTTGAAAAGCTTATTCCACAATTTTCGAAACGAATCTTAACATAATGTCGAATTAGAGGAATTATTTTATTTTGGTACAATTAACAGATCATGTGTTTTCTTCTATATTAATTAAGTTAAAAATTAATAATTATTTAATTAAGAAAATTATCCACTTAAAAGTTTAAATCTTAGCGATTGTACCAAAATAATTTTCTTTAGTTTCGTAATTTTTGTTTGGAATTTGTTTAGAATATCTCATTTAGTTGATCAAGAGATGGTTTTTTTAACTTTTTTTGTTTGTTTTCTAATAATAAAGAATAAGGAAAGCAAATTAAATTGAATAGTCGGTATTTCTAGCGATTTGGTTACTGGGCGGCCTGATTTGTGCTCGTGGTATTACGAAATGTTTAGATTTTAAAAATTAAAACCAGATTTGTTTTTGGTTGGTTATTATTTATTTAATTAGTCTAAAATTAATATACATGTCATTTTTTTTCTAAAACTATGTCAGAGTTTACAGCCAACCAAATTAAAACACATAATTAAACTATTAAAAGCATTTCCTTTTAATCAGATTATCAACCAAATTATCAACCAAAATTATTTTATTACTTTGAATTCAACTTTTCTAAGAAATCTTTGAGTAAACCAAATTATAGATTCTAAATGAATAATAAAAATCATGGACTGAAACGTGAGGGCATATCTTGTAGGTGTAATTGAGATTGGGATTGGAATTGTTGTTTCTGTTGCAATTGTTGTTTCTTTTCTTTCACTTTCTCAAACAATTTAGAAGATAAATATAACCTTTGTCGGATACATGTCAAATTATATTTAATTTGCCTAATTTAATTAAAAAAACACAAGTTATTTGAACGGGAGTATAACTACATAAACGAAATTCGACATAGATATACATACAAAAAAATAGATTAAAAACCATGAAAAACAATGAAAAGAAATAAATTACGTCAATTTAGGAACTCTAAAGAAAAGAACATTCTTTTAATGAAATATATTATTAACAAAAATCAAAATTAACTCCGCATCATTAACCAATTGATTTTCATGGCAGCAATTATTTTTAAAAATTGAAAGAATTTGTGATGATAAAAATATACCTACAATATATGATATATATATCCTTTAAAACTAAGAATATACCAAAATTAACTAAAATTTTTTGGAATATATAATATTGTTATAGAACATTTAGTCTCAGAAATTATATTTATGGGATATAAAATTTATAGAAATATCTTTGCCATTTTTAATTGGTATTATGTTAAGTGTCTATAATTAATGATAGTGCAATAATTTTTATAATATATAAGGAAATTATGATTAATATAATGGCAGGTCATTTTTAAAATCAAAAGCAATTGAACGTCAAGATCGTGTGTTATAAGAATATTATGAAACATTGTCATTAATTACTTTCCAAATCTTTTAATTTTTCTAAAAATATTAAATAATTTCAAAAAATTAATATTATCAAAGATTGTCATTTAACTACCTTCCAAACATTGGGTTTTGTTACCTTTTTGGCTAACTATATATATGAAACATTAAAATGTCAAATTGATTAAATTTTGAAACAATTTGAAAAGTACGTAATATGAGGAAATTTTTCAAATTTAAAAATTTAAGATATATGTAATATGAGAATTTAAAATATACCAAACAATTTTCTATGAATGTACTATAATAAAAATTTGAAATTTGGAATTAATCAACAAAAATGTTTTCTAATAAAGAGTCGAATATCTTATTATAGTTTAATCGTCTAACTATATATCATCACATGTATAATTATAACTTAACGACATTTTAAATTGGTGTAAAAGAGCCGAATATGAAAACCAAATATGGTGATGATGAGTGAAGAAAAGTTGATGGTGATTTTGCTCAACAATCTTCATCCTCCCTTAAAACTGAAAAAACCAAATAAAGATTTTAACAATATTCCATGATTCTGACAAACAAAAACAAAATGGATTCGTTAAACAAATTATATTATTTATATATTTAAGAGGATGCTTGAACATAGGAACTCTAAAGAAACGGATATTCTATACAAATATATTACACGAAAATAAAAAAAATAAATCTGCATTGTTAACTAATTTTTTTTTTTTTGATATAAATTACTTTTGAAAATTGAAAAAACTTTGTCATGAATCATATAAAAACTATAATCTCTTTGGCAACTATGGTTTATTACACTTTTTTGTTAAAACCACAAAAATATTAAAAAGAGGGAAGAACAATTAAGATGGGGAAAAAATTAAAAATTTACCACATTGAAATGAGAGAGACATTTACATGATTTGGTATTTACTATCTTCAGAGGATTTGTTATCATGTCTTGAAGAGGCAGATGTTGTAGTTGATGACGGCGTGACAAACAAAAATACTTGCTAGACAAAAAAATAGAGGAAACATAGGAAAGGGAATACATTGATTAGCAAATATACCTTGTTCAATAACCAAACAGCACGTATCATGTAAACCAAAAACCTGGTTTGAAAAAATCTACAAAAATAAAATTCAAAAGTCAGAATTGATAATCAATGAAGTATTATGCATACAGAAAAAAAAAGCAAAGAACATAATGAATAAAAACCAGAAAAACGGTAAATAAAACAACCAAAGGAATAAAACACTATATATAGTTCTCATAGATTTAGGGCTTCACTACAAATAAAAAATTTGAGCCGACTTTTTAATTCATTAATTAGAAAACAATTTTATCATCTATTAAAATTGATTAAGTTAGTTTATAAAGATTTTTGTAAATTTCGGTGATTATAAATATATACCAACAATAAAGAGTATATCCCTAACAACTAAGAATATATCAAATTTAACCTAAAATCCAAAATATCTGATATTTTTATAATCCCTAAGATTCAAAAATAATATTTATGAGATTTTAAAGTTAATAGAAAATTGTGATTGCCATTTTTAGTTGATATTTGTGTTAAATGTCTATGATCGTATGATTAAGCAATAATAAATTTGATTATATATCTTGCGTAGCATTGTTAGGGAAAGAAATTGATTGTGCATTAATTTTGATAACATATAGGGAAACTATGATTAATTCAATGACGTGTGATGTGTAGGATCAAAAGAAATTATACCTCAAGATCCGTAAGTTTTATTTTGTATTTGAAAAGATTTACTTTGACAAAAACAAAATTTCATAAAATTATGAAAATGCCATTAATGAATCTGTCGGGTTGAACCGGGTCGCACAGGATCCGCGTGTCTGCAGTCGGATCCAGTTAAAAAAATGTCCAAAATTTATCTGAAAATTACTTAAATTGTCATTGCATCTATCCAAAATTACCTTTTTCAATTAAATCAATTTAGTTATAATGGAATGGCAATTTCAGTAATATTTGAATCAATTTTGAACATTCTACTATATGTACTTCTCTTTTAATATTATAGAGATTTGTTCCTATAAAAAATCACATTTTAAAATATATTATAGGGTTGTTAAGGAAAGTGATTTTTTTATATACCTTTGATTGTAATCTTTGATAAACTTGTAGAGAAAGATTTCAATATTTTAAAAAGATTAAATAATTAAATACCTTCCGAATTTAACATTACCAAAGATTTGCATTAACTACTTTGCAAATTTTGGGGGGTTGTTACTTGTTTTGGAGTAACTATATATATAAAAACAATTAAAATGTGAGATTGATTAAAATTTGATGAATTACGAAAATGCCATTAATGAATCTGTCGGATCGCGAACCAGATCAAGAGGATCCGCGTGTCTGTAGTCGGATCCAGTTAAAAAAAAGTCCAAAATTGATCTGAAAATTACTGAAATTGCCATTACATCTATCCAAAATTACCATTTTCAATTAAATCAATTTAGTTATAAGGCACTTTCAATAATATTTGAATCAAATTGGGGTTTTACAAACTTTGTTTTTTTCATATGTTAAATAGTTTATGTTTTAGAATTAAATTGGGGTTTTAGGCATCTTTTCAACAAATAATAATAAATCGGATCCTAAAGATTTTATGAGATTATCTTTACTTTGAATATCCATTTATTGTTTAGATTTATTATTAAGATTAATTTAGGAAATTCCTATTGAATTAAATAAAATAAAAATACAAAGAAGGAAAAAAATGAATTACTTTTTAATCAAATTAAATTTTTGATAAAATTATTTATATTATTCGATTTAATTATGCAGTTAAACTTAATAACCAAATTAAAACGAATCAAATATTTTGTTTTGAATGCCTATGAGATTAAGCTTCTTGTTCTTACCGTTGTTCATCATTTTGTTTCTTTCTATACTATGTCTTTGGATTCAAATTCATTTTCGTATCCGATGTGGGATTTTGATAAACATTACTCTTTTCATATGTTAAATAGTTTATGGTCTTTTTGAAAAATTTGAATCATAACATATGCAGAAAAAAATCTATGTTTTTTTATCATATAAATTATCCGATTATTTAATTTGTATATTAGAAATATCATCAAACAAAGATGAATGGGAGATAGAATTTTTAAAAATTTATTATATATTTTTTATCATTTTTTTTATGCAGTTATAAAACTTTCCTAAAATAACGAAAATGCTATTAATGTGTCATAAAAAAAAAACGAAAATGTCTTTCAAAATGTCTGAAATTGATCCCAAAATTACTGAAATTGCCACTACATATGTACAAAATTACCCTTTTCAATTGAATTTCTTTAATTTAAAACCAATGGCAATTTTAGTAATATTAGATAGGATTTTGGACATTTACTCTAAATGACTTCTCTTTTAATAGTATAGAGATTCACCACTTTTCCTTCCTTTGATCCCCCAATATAGCATTCACCCACTGAAGCAACAAAGCTTCAAACTGACACACTAATATTCCCAACCCTTTTTGTAGGTACCGTGTAGAACTTGCAGTCCGTGATGGTCATGATGCTGCAACTTTTGTGGTCTTTGACACATAAATGACCAAGCTTACCACCAAAACAGCATCGGCTCTTACTCTTGAGGCGGTAAGTACTTCGTTCAAAATAAACTCCATATGACCCTCTTAACAACCTTACTAAATACTAACAGTCTATTTTTAATCAACTCAAATATAGGCTGCTGGTGATCATGAAAATGAATTTCCAGACTGCTTGACACAACTTTGTGGGAAAACAATTCGTCAGATACGCGTCACTCCGTTCAACTTCACACCCAAACATCGAACTTTCATGGTAACAACAGTCACTCAAGATTTCCCTCCTCAGGATGATCCACATGTACTTACTACACATTCTCCCACTCATACTCTATTACTGAACCAGAAACACGTACTGAGTTTTCAAATGCTAATTCCATTGCAGGAGGAGTTAGTGGCTGGTGGAAACAGGCGTGGACTGATTTTGGACACAGGTACAACTTCTGTAGCAGTTACGGTTCGTATCACTCCGCAAGCATCAACAGGGTCTGATGTTAGTGTCAAAGAGAAGACCCGTAAACACGGACGAGAATAGTACCGCCGAAAAATGCCTACCTCGTATTTGCAATTATATCCCATCATGTTTGCTTCTTTTGCTTCCGTACTAAATGTTGTTTCCTCCTTTTTGGGTTAGACAATTATGTTTGCTTTTCAAATTCAGCTACTTTGCTTCATTTGTCTCAGTCGATGCTGTTTCTTAATTTCTTGGTGAAACACAATTTCACATTTAATAATAAAGGGATTAAAGGCAATTAGCTTCCAACGACTTCATATAACTAATTGTTAAAATAGGTGTTATTTTTAAGACAATTACTCCCTCGATAATAAAGAATTCTTATTCATAACAACATTAAAGCCAATACTAATTTTAAACAATAAAAGATTCTTCACATGTAAAATTATACTTTGTCGCGTTGAATTTATATAGACCTATATAAAGAATAAATAAACATCCTTCAAAATTAAACCATGTCATATTAACTCCACATAGCATTAAAGCCAATACTAATTTTAAACAATAAAAGTTTCTTCACATGTTAAAGTATACACCCGTTGAATTTATATAGACCTATATAAAGAATAAATAAACATTCTTCAAAATTAAACCATGGCATATTCTAATTTCAGCTTTTTCATTTTAGTGATAATTATTTTCGATTCAGAATAGTAAACAATAATACACTCATTAAAATCTACTCACTTTAGGAAAAATAACAAAAATTTGTATGTATAATTCAAAGTGAATCTCAATTTAGAAATAACAAGTTTCTTCTCTGTTCAAAATTAGCCATTGTCAATTTAGAGATTACAAGTTACTTCGTTTTATATAATTATACACTGTCATGTTCAATTTATATAGAGCTAACAAACAATCACCTAAAATGTTAATTGAAAACAAAACATGACATTTTTAAATTATCAACGCTTTTATTGGATTAATATGAATTTTGGCCTTCAAAAATACACATTTACTGAAGTTTTGACTATAGTTGCACCAAGGGTCATAACAAATTAACTGAACTCGTATAAGTTATATAACTAAAAAACTTGGCAATATCTTACATGAAGGTTAAATAATTGAAATTATTTAAAATACTTTGGAGAATAAAAACAAAATTATTGTATTATTAAACTTGATCGTCTGCAGAAAGAAAAAACAACGTGGCAATATCTTACATGAAGGTTAAGTAATTGAAATAATTTACACTAATTTGGAGACTGGAAAACAAAATTTTCATTTTATTAACCTTGATCGTCTGTAGATAGAATAATGTAAAACCTCTTAATGACCACCTTCCCAGGAAAAAAAAAACGCATCCTAATTATTGAAATCAGATTAAAAACCCATAATGTTATACCCCACCACTTCGATAGTTACAAAGGTTAAAGAGAGGGCTAATCACATCCCAATAAATTACCACTACAAAAATAACAATAAATACAATTCATTTGGATGTTAAGGAATCGTAAAAGCCATGCGGCGCATATGAATCACCTATATATATCACCGGAAAACATAACAACTCTACACACAAAACTTTTTGAGGCTAAAAATGGATCCAAACAAAATAGATGTTAGCCGTCTCGAATCACTTCCGGAAGATCTCCTTGGTGTTATAGTAAGGAAGCTCGGTGCGACAGACACAACAGCTTACCACTTCTGCCTCCGCTCATGCAAAAAATTGGGTGCAACAGCCCACGATGAACGTGTCTGCAAAACCCTCAATCTGGCTCCACTGGTCAAGCGGCCTCTCCTTACAGTCAATTATTTCCCAGTTCTGAAGAGATGTCTAGCTCACTATAACCCATACGCTCACTATATCAAAGGTATCCTCCGTTACTTCCTCCTTAACCAATCCACTGTTGGACTCCACCGTTTAGATGTAGCAGCTGATGCCGGAAAGAAAGACGCAATCTACCTCTATGCGATTCTTCTATTGTGCAGGGACAGGATTGCAGAAAGGAAAACATATCTAAGTCAGCTAAAGTGGGAGGAGAATACAGACATTGTCGATGCCTGCTGGAAAAGCATCAAAACCTCATCGCATGGGATTAGAGTGGGGAGAAAGAGATGTTATTTGGTTTCTCTTGAGAAGATGAAGCTACACAACTTCTGTCACCTAAACGACCTATACACTACATGTGCGGAGTGTTTCTACTACAAAAAGATGAAAAAGTTTATCTACATTATATAACTTATGATCTTCATAGTTGGATACATGTTTTCCCAAAATTTTCCCGAAAATGTTTGCTCGTGCGCTCACGCAACCTCCGACCAAACTTGCTTATGTTTTCCTTTTTCATTCCCTGCTTTAATTCCTGCATTATGTAAGGAGCTTTTCAATTTCAAGAAATCCAACTCTTACATTCACTTCCCAGAGATATAATATTTTATTCATTCAATACATGCATAGTACTCCATCATTCTAGGTTGTTTGCTTCTTTTGAAGGATTTTTGTGCTTCGACTCTAGAAATCTGAGTGGCGACATAAAAGGTCCTTGGATCAAGCTTCTATCAGCAACCTTGACAAAAGGACATTGCTAAACATAATCTTACCATATAAAATATATGGAAATAGACCGTAAATCAATAAGTTAGTCAATCAAAAAAGAAAAACGTAATCAAAAATATTTTCTGTCAGTACAGAAGTATGGCTACAAACCTTAGTTATGCAGATAATTGAAGTGCTAAACAGTAATCGCACCAATATAGTAGAGCAAGCTCTAACCTTGACAGCTATAAAATCCAGTAAACAATACTCCATGGCAAAGAGGCTGAGATCTTTAATCAGGATAGCAAATGGTCTAACAGAGCATTCCATGAGTTGCTAAATTTTTACGCACAAATCAAGATAACCAAGATCAACTCCCATCTCCTTCAGTACAAGAAACATAATATTTATCATTATCAGCCATTTGGGTGTCACACAACAATCACTACACTTAATATATGGAAAACGACATATCCTTTGCTAAGTACATCACAAGTGATTCAGATTCAATTCCACACCAAGGTGAAGGAATTGCACATATCTGTGAAACGGTAATGTGTATAATTTTGTCAGTAGCATTTAACAAACAAGAGATTATGTATTTGTCTCTTTGTCCCTCTAAATGTCACTAACTTAATAAGTAGCAACCTCCGCTACTTTATTTATACTCAAATTTCCAAAAAAAAAAAAATTACCACAAGAACATTATCTGTATATACATACAACTCCAAAAGAAATATGAAAACACAAAAATTGTTATTTGTTTCATAGGTTTCATCAGTATATAATATCAAATAATTCAGATTCAAAATGCCTAAATGAAAAATAATGTATGAAAAAAAAACCAACCGTATGCAAAACGTTTATGCATTTCTAGACTCAACCTTTCACACACGATTCATATGTCCCTAAGTATAACATAAAAGAAAAATTTTTCTCAATAACACGTTTTTCACTATATTTGCTCCGACTAACACAGGCTAAATATAGACTTTATACTATAATAACCAACACAAAATCAACCCACTAAACAAAATCTAAATTGTGATTATCATGGGAACGCACTAAACTAACCCAGTGCAGAATTCACAACATACAAAATCAAAATAAACAAAACCGTGAGTAGGCAGTACTTATTTTATTCTGCAAAACGACTCGGATCCGAGTTTTTTTTTTATTCGACCATATAAACAAAAAAACCCAACAAATATAACACAATAATTATGGAACCAACAAATTAAAACTCAACCAAAACAAAACTAAAATCAATTACTTATCACAGTGAAAGGCATCATTAATGTTGCAAAACAGTTACACTTCTCCCAAAAATCTAAACTCACAAAAGTACCATAAAAAAACTCAGTCGTCATTCTATCATATTTCACCCTTTGAAGGTCAAACTCCAAAAGCCATGGATGATGAAAAATCAAGAAAAAGAAAACGATACAACAAGTCAGCAGGCAAACAAACAAAAAAAAAACAAAACTACATCTACAGGGAGGCGAGAAAACTAGATACACGGAATAAGTAAGTAAACATATCTCTCTACTAAACCAATAAGATAGTCATATTCTCAATATCAGACTTCGAACAACAAAAACACTGATAAATTTATTCAACACCATTTACATGTATTTCTCAGGCAGAGACTAATTCTGCCACACCACTAACCGTTCGTCAAGGTAATTCAAATAATCTCAAATCATTGCTTCCAAATAGTAATATGAACCAATTAGATGTACACAAGGTAGACCAAATATTTACAATATCACAACAATACTTACTTTAAACAAATAACAGAAGAGCAAAAAAGAGCACGACAAATGCGACGCGCAATCCTATTAGCAAAGAGGACTGCTCAAAAGCTTAAAGGTCAGTGCCTAATTGAATACAGATTTCATCTCACAAACGTCATGTTGGAAGAACATTACAAACAATAAAATAAAAACTCAACAGTATTCGCCCAAACCAATTCTTTACCTTTCAGGCAACACAAAGGCCGGGGACAAAAACCATCTAACGACACAAAAGAAAATAACGAGATGGTAGAATGTCCATTTTGCACAGCGTTAGTGTGGAAGCAGGAACAAATGAGAACTAAAGGACCAAACAAACTACTTTTATTTTCAATATGTTGCCAACAAGGCCGAGTAAAGTTACCGCCAGAGCCACAACCATCATTGGTTTTGAAGAAGCTAAAACATAATTATCTCATTTCCAGCGGAAAATCCGAATCTACAATAATTATGTTCTTGCATTCACGCCAATGGGTGCAAAGATAGATAAAGCAGTCATGAACAAAAGTGGTCCATTCAATTATATAATCTACGGCCAAAATCACCATAGTCTTGGATCGTTAGTGCCAGAGCCAGGAAAGAGCCCAAAGTTCTTACAACTCTACATCTTCGACACAGCCAACGAGGTCAAAAATAGAATGTCGGCAATAAGTGAAACCACGGGTCCGGCGGACGGATGAAAACATAGTGAAAGACCTCATCATGACAGTTGATACGTACAATCGTTTGACAAAATTTTTCAGAAAGGCAAGTGACATATATGAAAAAGGTGATTGTCAAGAATTTTGTATAAGGCTGATTGGAAAGCAGAAACAAGGAATGCAGTACAATTTGCCAACAGCAGATGAAATATCAAGTTTAATTGTTGGTGATTTCACAAGCGGTACCGAGGAAAGGGATGTGATAGTCCAACACAAGTCATCTGGATATCAGCAAATAAGTGATTTACACCTGATATATCATGGTTTTTACCCATTTTCAACCATGATATAAGTCGTTTTTGTAGAGTCTTTTTGGTGTTTTTAGTGTCTTTACAGGTATTTGGTCGTTTGGAGCTTAATGGAAGATTTTGGAACATTTTGGAGTAAGATCAAGTTGGAATCGGCGACAGAAGCTTCTCTGTCGATCGACAGTGATTAAGCCTGTCGATCGACACGCGAGTTGACGAAGCAGAAGATTTTACCAGAAAGCGTCCTGTCGATCGACACACATTACTCCTGTCGATCGACACGAGATTTAATGAAGATTTCCACACGAGTTTTCTAAGGCCCATGACGATTTTTACCTTTGTATATATAGTTTTAACTCAGATTTTTAGGGGATCATCTTGTTTTTCATTGAGACCTTGAGAGAGATTGCTTAGGGAGCTTTTCAGAGAGATTTCACAGATCTTCAGCATACAAACCCTCTGTATCTCTAACTCTATTTTATTTATGCAATTCTATTCATATATGAGAATGATTTCATCATCTATGTCTGAGTAGTTTGCTTGTTAGGTTGTGGGGGATTCTAGGGTTTGATGAGAAATTGTTAGGATTATAGATCTGTTAGGGTTCATCTTTTGGTTCTTCATCTAGATTGTTTTAACTCTGATTTTAGGACTGGCCAACTAAAATTGGAAACCCTAGGTTGTTTAATAGACGCGGAAGTATTATTATCAACTGAAACTAATCTTAGATGAGCAAAATCACCTATTCGCAAAGGAATTTGGCTTAGGGATTTTGTGAACAATTGAACCTGAACGTTAATGCTTGACTTGATTCTCTAGGTTTGCAAAGGAATTTGGAATTTAGGTTTCTAGTCATAGATAGTCTCTGCAACGGAAGTTGATTGGCTTTACCTTCGTGTTTGAGTTCTAGAACGGCACTTATTAAACCCTACAGTAGTTTATCCTTGATTTTGATTCATACCCGAAGAATTACCCATCGCCTAGCTTTTTGTCTCATTGATAACAAGAACTTATCGCCATCTTTTGCTTGTTTTGTTTTGATTCTCGCATTACATTTATATTACTTAGCTTAGCATAATTCGAATACTTAGATTGATTGTGTAATTCTTTTCCCTGTGGATTCGATCCCCAAGTACTACGAGGATCTCTTAATTTGAGAGAGTAGCTCAGGGTAAATTTGAGCATATCAAATTTTGGCGCCGTTGCCGGGGAATCGAATTTACCATTCGATTTTAGTTACTAGGATTTTGTCTAAGTTTTTATTTTTATTTTTTTATTTATTTACTTACTTCTATTTTCTTTTGTTTTTGCTGTTTCAGGTGCATGCTTAGTCGCAAAACCAGAAGCAACAAGAATCAAGAGTTAGTAGATTTGATTTCTGAGTTAGGAGCTTTAGAGCGAGCTAACCGAGCAGCAACGAAAGCAGCCAGAATGGTCAACAACAGGGTGATTTTGATCCAAGGTGTGGATGGGACCATCACAGACCGCCAGGGTAACAAGTACAACGCTAATGGTCAGCGTCTAGATGAGAATGGAGCTGTGATAGCTGAGGAGATTGAGCAGCAAGCGCCAGCTGGGCATGTGCGTACTTTGGGAGAGCATTACAGGCTAGAGCAGTTCTATGCCAACAGGGCAGCTATCAAGCCTCCCACATTCCCTAGGAATGATTTTGAGCTGAAGCCAGCTTATTTCTCCTTGGTGGCTCAGCATCCCTTCCATGGTCTTCCTTCAGAGCATCCCATGGACCACATTGAGATGTTCGAGGACTTAGCATCTAGCATTAAGGCCAATGGAGTTCCAGAGGACTACCTCTTCTGTAAGCTTTTCCCCTATTCTCTAAGTGGAGACGCAGCTTATTGGCTGAAGCAGCTAGCACCGGGGTCTCTTACTACTTGGGCGGAGACCAAGAATGCTTTCCTCATCAACTTCTTTGATGAGGCGAGGTCCGAGGATCTTAGGATGAAGATATCCACATTCAAGCAGGGACCAACAAAGGCATTCAAGGCTACTTGGACCAGATTCAAGTCCTATCAGAGGGACTGTCCTCACCATGGCTATAGTGATGTGCAGCTACTGGGTATCTTCTTCAGAGGGATTGATTGGAGGCACCAGAGTGCGCTGGATTCTGCTAGTAAAGGGAATTTCAACACCAATGTTCCAGGTGATGCGCTGGCACTCATCGAGAACATGTCCTCCAGCAGTAGCACGAAGAACATAGACTTCGAGAGGAAGCAGCTTGGTAGAAGCATGGATGCAGGTCAGATGGCTAAGATGGAAGCCAAGCTAGACACAGACGAACCCAAGATTTCATGTCAATGCGATCACTGTGGGTAGTGGGAAAGAAGTGTTTGAAGCTTGTGGAAAGGATCCAGAGGAGGTAGAAGTCGTGGAGCTTGATGAAAACACGATTTTGGGGACAGAAGAGATCTTGTCGATCGACACGACTAGTATGTGTCGATCGCCAGAGTGTTATGCAATCGCTGATGACAAGGACAGGAAGTCTCCTGTCGATCGACACAATGCTCATGTCGATCGACATGCTGCCCAGAACAGCCCACTTTCTTCAGAGTCATCGAATAGCTCAGAAAAGAGGGTTTACAAGCCTAAGCTACCCTTTCCAAGGAGGAAGTCTAAGCAAGAGATAGAGGATGACCAATGCAAGGCCATCATGGAAAAGCTTGTTGTGAAGTTTCCATTGATAGGTGCTGAGAAGCTCTCTCCGGTGGTCAGAAAGTGTTTGCAGAGGATGGCTATCAAGAACTTGAGTTCAGAGCAGTTCAGCGCTATACTTTCCGTAGAAGTATGCTCATTGATTGAGGACATGACCCCAGAGGAACCTACTAAACCACCGATGAGGGAGCTGACTAAACTAGCAACTCCGGGGAGGTTTGTTGTTCCATGTGTAGTCAATGGTGTAGAACTAACAGATTCTCTCTGTGATACAGGTGCTAATGCAAATGTCATGTCCATGGCTGTGGCAAAGATGCTGGGGATTTCGGATTTTGAACCTACAAAGGCATCTCTCAAGTTTGCAAACGCTTCCTCTACAAGTTCAAAGGGTTTCATTCGGGATCTAAAGCTTCAAGTAGGAGATTGTCTTGTTCCTACAGACTTTTATGTGCTGGAGAGAAAGGAGGACAACGATGACCCATTGATTCTTGGGCAAGCCTTCCTTGCCACAGTGGGTGCGTTGGTGGACTTTACCAATGAGCGAATCTCTTTCTCGAGGATCAACAAAGATGTCTACTATCCCGCTGTCCACGTCAAAGAGATCTCTTGTTTGACCATCACTACTGGAGAGAAGCTACTGCAAGAAAAGAAGACAATCTCTTGTACTCAAACTTCAACTCCTATCCCTTCCACAGCACATCATGGAGACACCAAGCCAGTAAAGCCCAAGTGCAAGAAGGTACCGCCCTCTATTCCACCACCCTTGCGTTTTGATGGAGGACCCAAACCAGCTAAGGCCAAAACCAAGAAGACTTCCAAGCCATTCTCCAAGTTCAGAATTATCATCCCTATGGAGTTAAGGGAGAAAGGAGAGGAAGTGATCCAGGAGATGCTGCGGAACACTACAAAGCTCTTTCCAGTGTTTCTCCCTGCACCATTCCACGAAAGACCTGAGCCTGACACAGTCGAGCTAATGACTGAAAACAAGCGCTTAGTGGGAGGCAACCCACTTGTAAGTTTTTCTATTTTATCTCTTATTTTCTTTTGAGTCAGTTAGTCTTTGGATTTCTTAGGAGCTTGAACTTGATCATCTTAAGGATTTGCATTGTGTGTTTTCTTCTTTGATCGTGTTTGTTGAGTGATGCAGAAAACTTGCAGTCTGCGACAGTGAGGTATCTGTCGATCGACACGGACCTGTGTGTCGATCGACATGACCTTCAATTTTCAAAATTCTCGACATCACAATGATCCGATCCCTCAGACCTCGTGTCGATCGACGTGACTTGCTTGTGTCGATCGACAGGGTCCCCACTTTGGTAAATCTCGTTCACTTAAATCAAGTTCAATTATCCTTTTGATTCTTTTTGCCAAACTCAGCTTTACAACACTGGGGACAGTGTTGGTTAAGTCTAGGGGAGGAAACTACTAACGTGTTTCTTTTTGTTTTGGTTTATTTTGAGTCAAATTTTTGTTTTATCGAGTCAAAACTAGTTAGGAACAACCCTTCTTTTGGTTTAGTGGAGTGTCCTTTTCAGCGTGTGACCATTCCTCCAGAATCAGTTTCAAAGTTAGACTAATGGGGAATCCTAGGATTGACCAGTTGACTGGAGACGTCTGCTACTTCCGGTATAATCCGCCAAGTCAGAGCTACTGTATGGTTCTCTTTGGGATCGATGTTCATAGAGCTTGACTCCTCATTCGTACCTGACAAGTGCAATCTCATGTTAAAAGTAATGGTACTCCTCTCTCTCTAAAAAAAAAAAAAAAAAAAAATCATCAATTGTGTTAGGATTGGGGTGAAATGATAGCTCCTGAGTATAAGACGAGGAATAAAATCCGGTGAGTCTGTACTCAAGAGGTGATCACCCAGCTCAAAAGCAGCAGTCTGAGTCCCGTAAAACGGATAAGGAAGACGAGCACTCTCATGAAACTGTCTCCTCACAAGGAACAACGGTAGTGAGTCGCGACCCTGTCTCCTGGGAAGGAACAGCAATAGCAATATGCACTGCTTTGAGTTCAGCAATCATGAAACAATAGGAATAGAGAACAAAATAAGTCTGGGGGAGAGGAGGAATACCAAGTGTTGTATAGGTTGATTTGTCATGGTATAGTCTGGGAATGAGTCTAGAAGGTTCTTGGCATTGAGAACATTGAGACCAAGCTATGAAGACTAACAGATTATGCTGTGAAGTTGTGGATGAATTTGGAAGGCTGCGAAAGTCTGCAGAGAAGTACATGGTGGTCTGATTTTGGTTGGTTCTGAATTATGTGGTTCACTAGTTGGAAGGGTCAATTCAATGCATCAAGGGAAGGTAAGTTCTGTGTTTTCAAACCTCTTCCACAGTTTTGGTTTATGTTTTGCTTGAGGGCAAGCAAAGGCTAAGTTTGGGGGAGTTGATATATCATGGTTTTTACCCATTTTCAACCATGATATAAGTCGTTTTTGTAGAGTCTTTTTGGTGTTTTTAGTGTCTTTACAGGTATTTGGTCGTTTGGAGCTTAATGGAAGATTTTGGAACATTTTGGAGTAAGATCAAGTTGGAATCGGCGACAGAAGCTTCTCTGTCGATCGACTGTGATTAAGCCTGTCGATCGACACGCGAGTTGACGAAGCAGAAGATTTTACCAGAAAGCGTCCTGTCGATCGACACACATTACTCCTGTCGATCGACACGAGATTTAATGAAGATTTCCACACGAGTTTTCTAAGGCCCATGACGATTTTTACCTTTGTATATATAGTTTTAACTCAGATTTTTAGGGGATCATCTTGTTTTTCATTGAGACCTTGAGAGAGATTGCTTAGGGAGCTTTTCAGAGAGATTTCACAGATCTTCAGCATACAAACCCTCTGTATCTTTAACTCTATTTTATTTATGCAATTCTATTCATATATGAGAATGATTTCATCATCTATGTCTGAGTAGTTTGCTTGTTAGGTTGTGGGGGATTCTAGGGTTTGATGAGAAATTGTTAGGATTATAGATCTGTTAGGGTTCATCTTTTGGTTCTTCATCTAGATTGTTTTAACTCTGATTTTAGGACTGGCCAACTAAAATTGGAAACCCTAGGTTGTTTAATAGACGCGGAAGTGTTATTATCAACTGAAACTAATCTTAGATGAGCAAAATCACCTATTCGCAAAGGAATTTGGCTTAGGAATTTTGTGAACAATTGAACCTGAACGTTAATGCTTGACTTGATTCTCTAGGTTTGCAAAGGAATTTGGAATTTATGTTTCTAGTCATAGATAGTCTCTGCAACGGAAGTTGATTGGCTTTACCTTCGTGTTTGAGTTCTAGAACGGCACTTATTAAACCCTACAGTAGTTTATCCTTGATTTTGATTCATACCCGAAGAATTACCCATCGCCTAGCTTTTTGTCCATTGATAACAAGAACTTATCGCCATCTTTTGCTTGTTTTGTTTTGATTCTCGCATTACATTTATATTACTTAGCTTAGCATAATTCGAATACTTAGATTGATTGTGTAATTCTTTTCCCTGTGGATTCGATCCCCAAGTACTACGAGGATCTCTTAGTTTGAGAGAGTAGCTCAGGGTAAATTTGAGCATATCAACACCCTTTGTTCATGACTCTACAGTACCCTCTCCTGTTCCCGTATGGAGAAACTGGCTATCACAACGGAATAACAGTTGTTGAGAGAAAAGGCAACGTTAGGAAACGAACATTAATCCCAAAAAGAGAATTCTATGCCTACCAGATTCAAACAAGACTAACTGAGGGTATGACGATTGTTCGTTCAAAGCGGTTACTGTACCAATATATTGTTGATGCTTATACATCAATTGAAGAAGATTACACCTTAGAGTTGCTCTTTGAAAATTTTTAAAAATCATTTCTAAATTATTGTAGAATTCCAGAAATTAAGGAGGGGGGTTTATTGGCTTTGGTATTTTAATAAATTTGGAATTCCAAGCCAAATCATATGTTATTCAATCAATCATTTTAAAATCCTCATTGAATTCTAGTGTTATTCAATTTGTGATTCTCAAATACAAATTCAAATCAAATGTTATTCAACATTAATGATTTAAATATGGATTTGATTTGAAAATGGATTTTAATGGATTTGAGAATGATTTTGTGTTATAAATACAAAGATTGAAATCTTTACCCAAACCTTATTATTTTGAATTGGATTTGACAAAACAAACTATTGTAGTCACAATCTTCTCAAAACACACCTGATATATTTTCATATCATTCCATATATCTACAATTTTTCATTCTAATGTATGATAAAATTTTCGTATATGTTTATATGAAATAACAATTTTTTCATGATCCATGTAAATAAACATTGACTTTTAATTGAAAATAATTATTGAAGAGCTGACTTTTAATTAAATAAAGAAAAACTTAATATAATAACTGACTTTTTTTATGTGACCAAAAAAAAAAAAAATAATAACTTACATTTTCATGATTCATAAATAAATAAAAACTTACTTTTAATTAAATAAAAAAAATTATTGAAGAGCAAATTGCAATTTTAAAAAAAAATTGTTGTTTATATCATAATACTTAATATAAGTCAATTTTATTTATTTTACAATGTATTTTTATATCTAACTCCACTTTACGTGGTTTCAAATATATTTCATTTGATTTATAAATTCTCTTCACTTGATTCTTAAATCTATTAGATATGATTATCAAATCCAATTTATTGATTTTGAAATCTATAGAAAATTTCAAATACTCAAAGATTTCCAAATCTATTAAATTCCATGAACCAATAAACCTCCCTAAGGAAATTAAATATTTGAAATCTTTTATATGAATCTAGTAGTTTAGGAAATCGAATATATTGTTTGATTACATTCTGCAAAATTTAGAATACGTATTTTTTTTTGTTTCAGAATTCAGTAAATTGTTGATTTCTCTTCTATATACTTTAGCGTTTTATGATGAATTTTCTTTCTCTTCATGTGTTTTGAACTTGAACATGATCAATTGTATGTAACTAATGCATAGTGTACATATACCATGTATAAGTGATTAAATATTTGCAGTATAAAAGTAGACTTGTAAGTAAACGTATAGTAAACGCAATTAACTATTTCTTAAATGGATTAATGATTCATAAGGGCCTTCATAAATAATTAGGAAATGTTTTAAAAGAAATCATTAGTGAAAATTCAAAAAATATGACTAAATTATTAAGATTGTTATTATTGTTTTGAATTAAACATGAGTAATTGCATTCAAACTCTATAATTCATTAACAAAAACATGTTGTTAAACAAAAAAAAAAACCAATTTGTGTTGGTTTCTTGATGGTACGAGAATAAATCAAAATTGCAAACCAATTTGTGTTAGTTTCTTAACGATTCATTACCGAATTAGAGTTCATGATTTCCGAGGTTGTTGTGTGATTCTTTTTGTCTTAAAAAAAATATTTTCATTGATTAAAAGAATTAAAATAAAAGAGATAAGGATGCCTCGAACTTGAGACATCAATCAAAAATTTCTAACTCATCAACCAACTAAACCAATAAATATTGTTGTAAATTACTCTACAAAATATGATTAAATCTAATATTTATTGTTAAGGACATAATAGGATTTTAACTAAATTAAAATATATATCACCAAATTTAAAGAATAAAAGTATGGACAAAGTAAAAAAAAACATCCTTTATTTCTAATTTTTTTTTTTTTTTTTTTTTTGGGTTCAAAAGTCGAAACCTCCAATTACAACCTTAGATTTGTTTCATAAATGACATTTATAAAATACTTTTATAAAGTATCAACATCCTTTGGTTGCTACGTGAACAACACAAGCGCATTAAATCCCTTTTGTAACATTAAAAATGAAATAAATTTGATACGGCATCGAGAAAATTAACATAATCTTTTTTCTTATATCGTCTGGATTTATTATTATTCGATTACAAACTATGAGAACTATGCTATTAAATAAGCGGTTAGCACGATGGGGGATGGCGGTTTTAGGGTTTTGAGCGCGAGCAATCAGGAGGCGATGATGATGGACAAGGGTGAGGGTGGTCGGCCACCGGACGAGCCTCCAGATAAACCAGGGTCCTGGGTTAAGATGATGCAGGGCAGTAGTGGAGGGGGAAGGCCGATTCCGGAGGAGGTTGTGGATGATGAGTTTGTTTCGGCGAGGTTGTGCCTTGAGTTCCCCAATGGTGAGGATGGGGAACCAATGATAACGACTGGAGAGGAGGTTTTGGAGGCTATGAATGAGTTGTGGAAGAAGTGTATGATTGTGAAAGTGCTAGGGCGAAGCATATCGCTATCTATCTTGAAGAAGAGACTGTTGGAGTTGTGGAAACCGAGCGGTCGATGTATATAATGGATTTGCCACGACAATGCTTTTTGATCGGATTTGAGAAAGAGAAGGAGTATTTGGCTGCACTTGTTGGAGGTTCGTGGAGAGTGTTTGGGAGCCATCTTATGGTGCGAACTTGGTCTTTGGAATTTGATCCACTAAAGGGTGAGATCACCACGGCGCCAGTATGGATTCGATTACTGAATATCCCGGTGAATTTCTATCACAAGTCCATATTGATGGGGATCATAAAGGGCTTGGGAAAACCAGTGAAGGTAGAAGCGACAACGCTACACTTTGAGAGAGCTAGGTTCGCTAGGGTCTGTGTTGAGGTGGATCTTAAGAAACCCCTTAAGGGCACGGTGTTGATTAATGGGGAAAGGTACTTTGTGGCGTATGAAGGAATTACGAACATATGCTTATTGTGTGGATTATATGGTCATCTTGCTCATAATTGTCCGAAGAGAGTGCAAGAGAGGGAGGTTGCACTTGAAATGACGAATTAAAATGTCAAAGAGACGAGGAATGGGGGTTCTCAAGGGGAAGATGGATTCACGGTGGTTAGACACTAGTCGAGGAGGTCGGGGAGCCAGCAGGTTAGCGATGATTCTGCGGCGGGGAGTGTAAGAGGTAATGGTGGCCGGAATAGTCGTGGGCCCACACAGAGGAAAGATTTGGAGAATATTTCGATATCTAACGTGTTTGGAAGGTTAGAGGATAATTTGGGATCATCCGAAATTGAGAGAGAGGATATTCCTATGGAAGCTAATAAGGAAAATATCAATAATCTCAATCAAAGAGTGGTGGAGAGGAGTGCTTTACAAGGCAAGAAGTTGGTGTTCACGGCTGCATTGAGTAAGGGAAGTAGTGTGGGCCGAGATAGAGGTGATGATAAGAAGATAAGAGAGAAAAAGGCCTTGGGTAAGAATGGGCCGAGGAACAGACAAGGTAAAATTAAGCCCACATGTGTGTTGGTTTTTGATGGCGATGTCGATATCCGGGAAAAGATTGCGAGTGCAGACACAGAATATTGGCCGACCGGGGGGTTGTTTTACCAGTGGTAGCGATAGAGTTAACATGGATACCAACCTTGGGTCGAACCAGTTGGAAGAGACGGAGTGTTTGCAGCTTGAGGCACGGGAAGTTCAGTTGAGTCAGGAGAGTGAGATGCAGGCCGAGCCGTCGAGTGAAGCGATGGAGATGCGAGCTGCATAACGATTTTCCCCGGCTATTCACTATGTATATCAGAAGGTTATGATGAATTGCTTACTTTGGAATTGTCGGGGGGCGAATAAACCCAATTTTCGGAGATCGATTCGATATGTTTTGAAGAAGTTCAATACTGACTTGTTAGCCGTTTTTGAGACTCATGCTGGAAGGGACAGAGCGCGTAAGATTTGTCATGGTTTGGGGTTTGAGAACTCGTTTTGTGTGGATGCAGTGGGACAAAGTGGTGGTTTATGGTTATTGTGGAGGTCGGGATTGGGGGAGGTTGTGGTATTGGAGTCGTCGGATCAATTTATTCATGCTAAGATAGTCAATGAATCAGAGGTGATGAATCTAATTGTAGTTTATGCTGCGCCATCGGTGAGTAGAAGAAGTGGGCTTTGGGAGAAGTTGAGTGACATAATCCGTGGTGTTGAAGGACCCGTAATAATTGGAGGAGATTTTAACACCATTGTTAGATTAGATGAAAGAACTTGTGGCAACGGACAATTGTCCCCGGATTCTCTAGCATTTGGTGAATGGATTAATGATTCATCTCTCATCGACATGGGATTTATAGGAAATTGCTTTACATGGAGGAGAGGCCGAGAGGAGCGATTCTTTGTGGCAAAGAGACTGGACTGAGTACTCTGTTGCACACATGCTAGACTTCGTTGGCAAGAAGCGATAGTTACGCACCTTCCGTTTCTTGCGTCTGACCATGCTCCATTGTATATTCAGCTGGCTCCGGGTGTGGGGAGTAATATGAGAAGGAGGCCTTTCCGATTTGAAGCAGCGTGGTTAACGCATCCTGGCTTCAAGGAGTTATTGTCTAATTCTTGGAATGGGAGCATTGATAATTTCCAAGCTTTAAAGGGGCTGCAAAAAACTTTACGGACTTGGAACAAAGAGGTGTTTGGGGATGTTCAAAGAAGAAAAGAGACTTTGATGAGTGATTTGAAGAGTGTTCAAGAAAAGATTGAGTTAAGCCTCACGGATGACTTATTGAGGAAGGAAGAAAGCGTAATGAAGGAGTTGGATATAGTTCTGGAACAAGAAGAGGTAATATGGTTCCAAAAGGCTAGAGAAAAATATATTGTTCAAGGAGATAGAAATACGAAATTCTTTCATACATCGACGATCATTAGGAGAAGGAGAAATAGAATCGAGATGTTAAAGGATGACGAGGGTAGATGGGTGTCGGATGCTCAGGAGCTTGAACACTTGGCTATTGAATACTACTCATGGTTGTATTCTTTCTCGGATGTGGATCATGTGGTGGATAAATTACCAGCAGAGGGTTTCCTCAGGATATCTCAAGAGGATCAAACATTGTTAAGTAAGCCGGTTATGAAACAGGAAATTGAGAAGGCTGTTAAAGGTATGGGGAAGTTTAAAGCGCCATGACCAGATGGGTTTCAACCGGTTTTCTACCAACAATGTTGGGAGGTTGTCGGGGAGTCTGTGAGCCGATTTGTGTTAGAATTCTTCTGGTCAAGTTCTTTGAAACCGGAAACAAATGATGCGATTGTGGTTCTAATTGGGAAAGTGAATAAGCCGGAGAAGATCACCCAGTTTCGACCAATTAGCTTATGTAATGTGTTGTTCAAGACAATTACCAAGGTTATGGTGAACAGGTTGAAAGGTGTTATGACCAAGTTGATTGGACCAGCCCAATCGAGCTTTATACCGGGACGGTTGAGCATTGACAACATAGTGATTGTGCAAGAAGTTGTTCACTCCACGAGGAAGAAAGGGCGAAAAGGTTGGATGCTGCTCAAACTCGATTTAGAGAAAGCCTATGACCGAATTCGATGGGACTTCTTGGAGGATAAATTGCGGGTCGCGGGTTTCTCGGAGAGTTGGACAAATTAGATTATGCAGTGCATAACCGGCCCATCGATGAACATAGTATGGAATGGTGAAAAAACGGAGTCTTTTAAACCATTGAGAGGATTGAGACAAGGTGATCCACTGTCTCCATATTTATTTGTTCTTTGTTTAGAGAGGTTGTGTCACCTAATTGATAGCTCGATTGTGGAGAAGCAATGGAAACCGATCAGACTTTCGCGTGGAGGACTGCAGCTATCACCTGTTTGCTTTGCCGATGATCTTATCTTGTTTGCGGAGGCGTCTGTGGCTCAAGTTCGGGTAATTAGAAAGGTGTTGGAACGGTTTTGTGTGGCGTCAGGGCAGAAAGTTAGTCTCGAGAAGTCCAAAATATTTTTCTCTGGGAATGTATCGCGGGACTTGGGAAAGTTGATCACGGATAAAAGTGGTATTAAGTCCACTATGGATTTGGGTCGCTATTTGGGTATACCGATCCTACAAAAGAGAATGAATAAGGAGACTTTTAAAGACGTTCTTGAAAGAGTCTCGTCATGGTTAGCTGGATGGAAGAGTCACTTGCTTAGCTTTGCGGGACGACTCACTCTTACTAAATCTGTCTTGTCGTCTATTCTGATGCATTCAATGAGTACTATAAAGTTTCCACAAGCTACTCTTGACAGCTTGGATCGAGTATCAAGATCATTTCTATGGGGAAGCACGGCTGAAAAGAAAAAGCAACATTTGGTTGCGTGGAAGAGGATCTGCTTGCCGAAATGTGAAGGGGGCTTGGGAATTCGAACCGCTAAGGAGATGAATATAGCACTAGTATCTAAAATTGGGGGGCGAGTGTTACATGACCGGACAAGATCTTATATCAGATATTATATAAGAAATGATCAAGAGAATTCGAGATCTATCACTTTTTTTTTATCAAGTCGATAATCTTGTGAAACATAAGGGGTAAAAATTTCACGGAACAAATTGGGTTTACGCCAAGGCTTCAGGTTCATGTCACTGAATAAATCATCAGCACGTTGAATGCTGAACGTGGATATGCAAATGTTTTGTAAAATTTACTTGTTTTTTTCATAACGTTCATTTCTTTTAAGACTTGATCCAACATGTTTTCTTTGTTGGGTGGTTTGAATGTACCATCTAAGAGTCAACCGAGCCACATTGCACGTAGTTCTGATGATTGCAGATTAGAGATTCCTTGCACATATCCGATGAAACTCCTGTTGGGTATCAATGGATGGATTGTTCCCTGAAATTTAAGTAAATTAGTATCGTTATAATATGAGCAACAGTTCAGATTCATATGAGTACAAGAATATATGTAGGTTTGAACTCGTACTAACGAATTAGAAATTTATCATTTATGTCACTCGGCTGCTTTTTTAACATTATTTTGTGACTTCCATTTTAATATTTTGACAGATTTTCCAATAATTGTTTGGTCGAAACATCAATTTTTTTTATTTTCCACTTTATTTTGTAAAATAATCTTAAAATAAATCATTTTGAGTGATTGGCAAACGTGACTTTCTTTTATCCAATTGACGGATATTACAAAAAAATGTTTGTATTACATCAATTAAATAGATACTCAAAACTGAATGATACTCCCTCTGTTTCAACATGTATAATGTTTTAGAAAAAAAATTGTTTCAAAATGTATGATGTTTTCAATTTTCAATACAGTTTTTAAGAACTAATGATGATGAATTGTAAATTTCAAGACACATTAATTGATTTTATTGAACTACTATGGACTTAAATTTATGAAAAATTGTTTAGTGCAAAAAATAATGTATTAATAGATCAAAATTAATATGTTTTCTTAATATGTGCAAAATTTCTAAAACATCATACATATTGAAACGGAGGGAGTAATATTTTAAATTACTTATTAATAAATGATACAAAATTTGTTGTCTAACATCACTTATGTTAATTGATGTTATTATTTATTAATTTAACATCGCTTTAATAAAATTGATACAAAATTTTATTAGATTACATCATTTCAACAAAATTGATAAAAATATGGATTTGTATCAATATAATAATTGATGCCTTTGCTAATTTATGTTAACATCACTAAAAATTGATACTAATAAAATTAAAATTAAAATTATAATTATTTAATCATTTTACATCACTTAGATCAAACTGATGTTATTTCATATTAATTACTGATGCAAGTTGATAAAGTTAAATTGTTCCATATCGACAATTGTGGAATGGTTGAAAAAAAAAGTTCTTATATAAATAAGGTCATATATATGCTGATTATGGGCAACTAAAATCAAGGAAACTTAATTCCAATAAAACATTTATTTTCTTGATTAAATTATCTTTACTAAAAAAGTTAATATTAAATTTATCATCAATTAATCACAGATAATATAATTTTTTAATAACTAATTTAATTATAAAATCAACTAAATAAATTATACAAATATTCAACATCAATTGTTCTAATCGAAAAAAATATTTAACATCATTTATACAAGATGATGTAAACTTTAGTTTTATTTTTTATAGGTGACACATATTAACATAAGTTAAAATAAATGATGAAAATATTTATGTCGGTCTTTTTTATTGATACAAAATATTAGAAACACCATTTTCAAAGTCACTAATAAAAATGATATAAATTTAGTTGTGTCGATCAGAAAATGATGTAAACTAATAAAATAAATGATACATTCCGTCATTTTTTGTAGTGGGAGGACAAACTAACCCCACCCATTACCGTAGATCATAGAAATCATTATGAAACTATATATATCATAATAATTATATGACTGTTAACCAAAAAAACTATATATATTATGATCTTCTCATTTGTCAACCGTCTAGAATTAGCGTTTAGCATGTCCATACACTACAAAAATGTGTGTATTGCATAAATTAAATAGTATCTCAAAAATAAATAATAATATTTTGAATTACTTATTAATAAATGATACAAAATTTGTTGTCTAAGATCACTTATGTTAATTGATACTATTATTTATTAATTTAACATCATTTTAATAAAATTGCTACAAAATTTTATTAGTTTACATCATTTCAACAAAATTGATACAAAAATATGGATTTGTATCAATTTAATAATTAATGCATTTGTTAATTTATGTTAACATCACTAAACAAATGATTTAAATTTTACATCACTAAAAATTGATACTAATAAAATTATAATTATAATTTTTTAATCATTTTACATCACGTAGATCAAACTGATGTTATTTCATATTAATATTGATGCAAGTTGATAAAGTTAAATTGTCCCACATTAATAATTGTGGAATGATTGAAAAAAAAATTCTATTATAAATAAGGTCATATATATACCGGGCAACTAAAATCAAGGAGACTTAATTCTAATAAAACATGATTAATCTTTTAGTTTATTTTCTTGATTAAATTATGTTTACTAAAAAAATTAATATTAAATTTATCATCAATTAATCACATGTATTATAATTTTTTTAATAACTAATGTAATTATAAAGTCAACTAAATAAATGATATAAATATTCAACATCAATTGTTCTAATCGAAACAAATATTTAACACCATTTATACAAGCTGATGTAAACTTTAATTTCATTTTTTATAGGTGACACATATTAACATCAGTTATAATAAATGATGAAAATATTTATGTCGGTCTTTTTTATTGATACAAAATATTAGAGTCACCATTTTCAAAGTCACTCATAAAAATATTGTAATTTTAGTTGTATCGATAAAAAAATGATGTAAACTAATAAAATAAATGATACAATCCGTCTTTTTTTGTAGTGATATTTATGTGTAGCCGATGCAGTTTTTAGATAAACTTCGATTTCAAAGTTATCGTATTTTCTAAATGAATTTTTAAACATGTGTTTTCTTACAATAATTTTAATTTTATATTTCAATTAAGTTTTCACTAGATTTTGAAATAGCCTGTACAAAGGCATGATATCCCATGGAAACTCGAGCCAAGTTCCAAAAGGTTGAGGAACAATGGTTTTGAGCTTCTCCATGCCATCATAACCCGTGGCGAGTATTACAACATCCGCATCTAACGTAGTTCCGTCCTCAAACTCAATCCCATCACGAGAAAACCACTAATTTGTTGTCCTTTTGAATTGGATCATTCCCTTATCACCTTCATCAAAGAAATTCTCTGGTATGATCGGCAATTGACAAGAAGCATAGTCTTCCTCAAAGGTATGATCCGGTTTAAGACCATATTTCACTAAAGGAAGCGTCCATAAAACATATGATTCGATAAATTTGGAAATCACGGCACGCTGTTTGTCACATATATGGTTAGGTCAAGTTCACAAGATCACGCGGAATGTCTAGAAGAAGAAATGAAGGGTTTAAAGATGACGAACCAGAAGAGAAAAGAGGAGACAAAAGAGGTCTCTTAATTAAGAAGCTTTGGTTAGGCCTATCATGGAGGAATTGAGAAGCTGTGAAGGTTAGTTTGATTACTATCTCTGTACAAATCCATGTGTTGTAGCCGTTGGTGTGAAAGAGGTTTGTTGTCTTTGGTCAACTCTATTATATTGGTCAAAGACAAAAGACTTTGTTTCATCCAGAAGGTTTCATCAAAGGAAGAGTAAAGTGAAGACTCTAGATGGAACAGAGGTTTCTATCTAATGCTTATCTTCTTCTAGGAAAAAACAAATGGCTCTTTCTCTCTCTGAAGTTGCAGACCCGTACAAAGTACTGTTGGAGCGTGGTGAAGACAAAGATTGCAGGCCTGCTCAAGCCGTCTTCAACCTCGTTTTCAGCATAATCTAAGGGGACAAAGAATCCGTAAATCATGGTGAGATTTCCTTGATAACTATGTTTATTTTCTTTTCTTGATTGATATATATTGTAATCAAGAACCCCTTGAGTGGTACTGTGTGTATGCGTGAGTTGAGAACAGAGAGAAACAGTGTAAGGATTAGGGGTTCGGTTTGAACCAAGAGCTTAGTAGATTTTCCGGAGACATTTCTCCAGCCAGACGTAGGTTCCCTACTTCCCAAGGGATCCGAACTGGTTAAATTCTCTTATGTCTTTACATTTCTGCCTTCTATTTCTTACATACAACACACGAGTGATCCCAAGAAACAGAGAGATTGTGAGCTAAAATCCTAGAACAAATAGAAAGGCTTTACTTGCTTGAAACGTTTCTACAAGTCTTTGTGTTTGAAGCTTTGTGCTTTAGGTTCTAAGTTTTAATAATCTCTACAAATTGGTATCAGAGCTCCAGGTTTGGAGGATTTCCATCTCAAGGATTGAAGAAGATGACTTCAACAAGGGTAGAGGTGGAGAAGTTCGATGGAAAGGGAGATTACATGCTATGGAAAGAGAAGCTCCTAGCACATCTCGAAATACTAAACCTTCTGGAAGGTTTAAAAGGAGAACAAGAAGAAGAAGAGGACCTTGTCTCTGAATCAGGTTACACTTCAGCAGATACAGATCTGGACATCACAGTAGAGAGTCCAAAAGCAGAAACAGAAGCTGGGAAGATTTAGAGCGAAAAGAGGAGAAAAGAGAGATCTACCATCATTCTAAGTGTTGGTGATAATGTTCTCAGGAAGATCATTAAGCAGAAGACAGCCTCTGGTATGCTCAAGCTTCTGGATAAGCTATACATGGCGAAATCTCTGCCTAACAGAATATATCTCAAGCAGAGATTGTATAGCTACAAGATGAGTGAAGCCATGAATGTAGAGGAGAATATCAATGACTTCAGCAGACTCATCACTGATCTTGAACATGCAAGGTACAAATGTCTGATGAAGATCAAGCTATCATTATGCTTATGTCTTTACCAAAACAATATGACCAGCTTAAAGACACTTTGAAGTATGGAAAAAAAGTCTCTGTCTTTAGATTCTATTGTTGGAGCTATTAGATCTAAGGAGTTAGAATTGGGAGCTAATGGAAAGCTCTCTAGAAATAGCTCAAAAGCTTTGTTTGCTCAAGACAGAGGAAGGTCTGAAAGAAGAGACAGAGAGAACAATAAAGGAAAGGGTAAGAGCAGGTCAAAATCTAGAGATAAGAAGTCATGCTGGATCTGCGGTAAAGAGGGTCACTACAAGAAGCAGTGTTTTGTTTGGAAAGAAAAGAACAAGCAAGGCTACAATAGTGGTGGAGAGTCCTCAAATGTGACGGGTCAGATAACAGATGCTGCTGCTCTTATGGTGTCTGAGGCTTTGCTAACACAAGGAGATGACTTAAGAGATAAATGGATCCTAGACACTGGGTGCTCATTCCACATGACACCAAGAAGAGACTGGTTTCTGGAGCTAAATAAGAAGATTACTGGGAAGGTGAGGATGGCTAATGATACATATTCAGAAGTGAAAGGAATTGGGAATATCAGGATCAGAAATGAAGACAATACTACGGTCCTTTTAACTAATGTTAGATATGTACCAAATATGTCAAAGAATCTCGTTTCCTTGGGTACTCTTGAAGATCATGGATGCTGGTTTCAGTCTAGGGATGGCAGAATGAAGATCATCAAGGGATGCAGAACACTAGTCAAAGGCAGTAAGCAGAACACTCTTTATATTCTTGAAGGAACTGTTTTGACTGGGGAAGTGAGTGTATCAGTTAGAGTCAAAGATGAGACAAGATTGTGGCACAGGAGGTTAGGACATATGAGTCAGTGTGGTATGAACAAGTTGGTTAAGAAGGGTTATCTGGACAGGGCAAGAGTGACAGAGATGGAATTTTGTGAAGATTGTGTGTATGGGAAAGCACACAGGGTTAGCTTCGGGTCTGGAAAACACATTACAAAAGAAAGGCTTGACTATATTCATTCAGACTTGTGGGGATCTCCTAATGTCCCTATGTCACTTGGTAAGTGTCAATATTTAATATCTTTCATTGATGATTACTCAAAGAAGACATGGATATATTTTCTGAAGAAGAAAGATGAAGCTTATGAGAAGTTTGTGGAATGGAAGAGAATGGTTGAGAATCAGCTGGAGAGAAAAGTGAAGACACTGAGAACTGATAATGGGCTCGAGTTTTGCAATAAGGAGTTTGATGATCTGTGTAAAGCAGAAGGGATTGTGAGGCACAAGACTTGTGCCTATACGCCTCAGCAAAATGGGATTGCAGAGAGGATGAATAGAACAATCCTCAACAAGGTGAGAAGCATATTGAGTGAGTCTGGTTTACCCAAAAGTTTTTAGGCAGAAGCTGCAGCTACTGCTGTATACCAAATTAACAAGTCACCTTCATCTGCAATTGATTTTGAAGTTCCTGAAGCGCTTTGGACATGTTCAAAACCAAGATACGAAGAGCTGAGAGTATTTGGATCACTTTCTTACATTCATAGTGATCAAGGAAAACTAAATCCTAGAGCCAAGAAAGGAATTTTTGTTGGTTATCCAACTGGAGTGAAAGGATACAAGTTCTGGCTTCTAGAAGAAAGGAAATGTGTCATCACAAGGGATGCTACGTTTCAAAAAGATAAGATGTACAAGCATCTTAACGAGACGTCTGAGATAAGTTCTAATTCTCGATCTACTCCTATATCTCTAACCTATGAAACGAATAATGGTGAATTTAATGACGTAGGTGGAGATGATGGAGATCTTGAGCAAGATCAAGATGGTCAGAATTCTGGAGAACAAGATCAGAATGCAAGTGAACCACTTCAAGCAAGTGAGGCAGATGAAGAGAGTCCTCAAATTACTGAAGAAATTCACGATTATCAGTTAGTCAGAGACAGAGTAAGAAGGATTGGTAAGCCTAATCCTAAGTACAACAATTTGGTGGAGCTCCTACAGGAGAATGATTGTGGGTTTGCTTTGATGGTAACTGAAGATGGAGGATTCCCTGAACCTTGCCGTTTTGATGAAGCTATGAGAGACAAAGACTGGGAGTTATGGAAAGAAGCTGCTGATGATGAGATACGTTCACAGTTAAAGAATCATACTTGGATTCTTGTTAAGAGACCAAAGGAAGGAAAAGTAATTGGGTGCAGATGGATCTTTACAAGAAAAGCAGGGATTCCAGGGGTTGAGAAACCAAGACTGAAAGCTAGGCTTGTGGCCAAGGGTTATTTGCAGAAGGAAGGTATTGATTATCAAGAGATTTTCTCACCAGTTGTTAAGCATGTCTCAATTCGGCTTATCTTGTCATATGTGGTGAACTTGGATCTAGAGTTGGAACAAATGGATGTGAAGACAGCGTTTCTACATGGGACTCTTGATGAGTACATACTGATGGAACAACCAGATGGGTATGAGAATGGTTTGGATGAGGTTTGCCTTCTTAAGAAGTCTCTGTATGGGCTTAAGCAAGCTCCAAGGCAGTGGAATCAGAGATTCAACACTTTCATGGTGAATTCAGGGTACAAAAGAAGCAACTATGATAGTTGCATCTATTATCAGAAGCTTGATGATTGTTCGTTTATCTACATGCTGCTATACGTTGATGATATGTTAATTGCAGCAAAAGACAAGGGAAGGATTCAAGAACTCAAAGAGCTTCTGAAAAAGGAATTTGAAATGAAAGATTTGGGAGAAGCCAAGAAGATTCTGGGTATGGAAATCAAGAGAGACAGAGTTAGAGGAACACTGGAAGTTTCTCAAGAAGAATACTTGTGGAGAGTATTGAAGACCTATGGAATGGAGGATTCAAAACCTGTTACAACTCAACTTGGAGTACACTTCAGGTTAAGGGCAGCAACAGAGAAAGAACTTCTAGATCAAGAGGAATACATGAGATCCATTCCATACTCCAATGCAGTAGGGAGTATTATGTACTCGATGATAGGCACCAGGCCTGATCTTGCTTATCCCCTCTGTGTGATAAGCAGATACATGAGTGGTCCACTAAAGCATCATTGGGAGGCTGTAAAATGGGTGATGAGATACATCAAAGGAACACAAGACCTGAGATTGTTTTACAAGAAGCAAGAGAATGTGGAGATAAAGGGATTTTGTGATTCTGATTATGCAGCAGATTTGGACAAGAGGAGATCAGTCACTGGCTATGTATTTACTTTAGGAGGTAATGTGATCAGTTGGAAATCCGGACTTCAGAAAGTGGTAGCTCTTTCTAGTACAGAGGCTGAGTATATGGCATTGACAGAGGCTGCAAAGGAAGCACTGTGGTTGAAGGGTTTATCAGAAGAGTTGGGATTTAAACAAAATCAAGTTGAGGTTCTATGTGATTCACAAAGTGCAATTGCCCTTGCAAAGAACTCTGTGCATCATGAGAGGACCAAGCACATAGATGTGCGTCTGCACTTTATCAGGGATAAGATTGCAGAAGGTGATATCAAGGTGACTAAGGTGTCTACAATTTGGAATCCAGCAGATATATTTACTAAGACGGTTCCAGTGAGCAAGCTTCAACAAGCGTTGGAGTTGCTCAGAATATCAAGCCACTAAGTGGAGAAAAAAATCCTGAGAAATGGAAAATCCAAGGAAACTAAGCTAAAGAATCAAGTTGGGAAATCAGTACTCAAACCAAGGTGGAGTTTTGTGAAGGTTAGTTTGATTACTATCTCTGTACAAATCCATGTGTTGTAGCCGTTGGTGTGAAAGAGGTTTGTTGTCTTTGGTCAACTCTATTATATTGGTCAAAGGCAAAAGACTTTGTTTCATCCAGAAGGTTTCATCAAAGGAAGAGTAAAGTGAAGACTCTAGATGGAACAGAGGTTTCTATCTAATGCTTATCTTCTTCTAGGAAAAAACAAATGGCTCTTTCTCTCTCTGAAGTTGCAGACCCGTACAAAGTACTGTTGGAGCGTGGTGAAGACAAAGATTGCAAGCCTGCTCAAGCCGTCTTCAACCTCGTTTTCAGCATAATCTAAGGGGACAAGGAATCCGTAAATCATGGTGAGATTTCCTTGATAACTATGTTTATTTTCTTTTCTTGATTGATATATATTGTAATCAAGAGCCCCTTGAGTGGTACTGTGTGTATGCGTGAGTTGAGAACATAGAGAAACAGTGTAAGGATTAGGGGTTCGGTTTGAACCAAGAGCCTAGTAGATTTTCCGGAGACATTTCTCCGGCCAGACGTAGGTTCCCTACTTCCCAAGGAATCCGAACTGGTTAAATTCTCTTGTGTCTTTACATTTCTGCCTTCTATTTCTTACATACAACACACGAGTGATCCCAAGAAACAGAGAGATTGTGAGCTAAAATCCTAGAACAAATAGAAAGGCTTTACTTGCTCGAAACGTTTCTACAAGTCTTTGTGTTTGAAGCTTTGTGCTTTAGGTTCTAAGTTTTAATAATCTCTACAGAAGCTCTGGTTGAGTAAAACAAGAAGAACGGCAGGCCCCAAACCCAATGATGTGGTATCACCCAGTGTGGTGTTCTCACCACCATTGTGCATGTTTCCCCTTCTTCTCCTCTAAATGTTAAAATATGTTATAATAGTATATGATATTTCTTCAAAGTAATCAAATCGTATTTCATGCATGACTGATTAAAAATTTAAAATAAAAGTCATGGAATATATAATCTGGTCGGTTTATTGCGAAACTTGTTGGCAACTTTTAATTGTGCCAATGAGAATAACATTCAAGTCCAGCCGAAATGTTAATTAATCAAAAGGCTTGTTGATCCAGCAGATCGACAATGAATTTATAATAGATCGGAGGTCGGAGAACTTCGTGTATAGAAAGTTGAGTCAAAGAAAGGTGAGTGAAAATAGGTCGCTATTAGTAGTCCGGACAAACCCCGAGCTATCAGTTCTCTAGGTCGGAGATCGAACTACTAGATGTTGAATATAAAAGATTACAGTCTAGCGGACTGGCAAGTAATGGTATTGATATTTCTTGAGGGAAGAGTGAATGTCCTCCTGTACTGTCCCGTGTCGTCTATTTATAGTGAACGGTGTTGAGTTTAACTCGAGTTCAGCTGACCGTGGTTATCTCCTAGGTGTGGTCAGACCGTGGTTAGAGCTTCGGAATGGGCTTCTGGCAGCCCGTCGGGCTTCTGGCGATCTGGCAGCCCGTCGGGCTTCTCGCGAACTGTTCAGAATGTTGGGCCGCAGGTCCAGGCCCAACAGTAGCCCCCCCCCCCCCCGATCGACGAAATGAGGCAATCTGAGTTTTGTTGATTTTAGACCGTTCGATCTGATTCTGAGAAGTCGCGTGATCGCCACGTGTCGGAGTTTTGTTGGTTTTCGTTGCGGCCTTGTTTTCTTCGAGGCGTGGCTCCTCGTATTCCGCCCTGAGCCTATAAAAGCAGGACTCGATCCCTGCTCTTCATCTTTATTCTGCTTCAACTGTTTCTCTCTCTAAAGGTATTGTTCGCTCTTCCTCTCTCTCTAGCTTCTCTCTGTTTGTGCCTTTTTACTTCTCCGATCTGCTCTCCGCCGCGGTTATTGTCGCAACCGTTAGATAAGGCATCGTATAGATCCAGAATCTCTTCCATTGCGATCATGGTTTCTTCAGCTTCCGATTCTCAGAATGAGTATCTCTCTGGTTCCTTAGAACCGATCCGTCCTCCGCCGACAGTCCCATTGTTTCGAATCGCGGAGAGGCTTCGTCGAATACCGACGAGAGGTCGGCAGGTGGCAACTCCCCGGTCGAAGATGACGCTGGATCTAGTTCTGTTGGTAATCCAGAGGTCGGAATCCTGCGGCCTAGAATTGCTAAGTCTCATCGGGCTCGGCGTCGACCTATGGCTCGGCGAGTCTCCTCGAATCCCGATTCCTTCGGTCTCACAGCTGTCGACAGGCTAGTGTTCGAGCTGAAGAGGAAGGATGATTTTGACACGGAAGTCGACCTGTCAATGCTTACAAACGTCTAGTCTATCCGGGATCTTCCAAGGGAGGTTGATTTCCGTGTCCCTCAGAGCGGTGAACGTCCTTGGTCACCCCCGGAAGGATATATGTGTCTCTATGTATCCTTCTTCGAGGAGAGCGGGCTGTTCTTTCCGCTTCCGCGACTGTTAATCGAGTACTGCGCTCGCCGCGGCCTGGCCATCTCCCAGCTAACCCATGGGTCCATCAGGAATTTCATGGCGTACCTGGTCTTGGCTGCAGAGCAAGGCCTGGTCTGCGACTGCGACACTTTCGAAGGGCTAACTGCGCTGAAGCGGAGAGGTTCTTCAGGCCGCTACTACGTTTCGGCTAAGCCTAAGTACAACCGGCTGATTACGGGCTCTGACGCCGATAAGAGCGCGGACTGGGAGTGCTTCTATTTGTCGAAATGTTTTCTTTTTTCCTTGTTCGGGTTGACACCTAATTTTTTCTTCTTTGTTTGCAGATAGACCGCCACCAAGAATACTCTACTCCGAGCAGCCTAGCGACAGATCCCTTGTAAGATTCATCGACAAGTTAGGTCCCCAGCTTTGGCCTGAATTCGTCGAACAGAGGATCCAGAGGTGTATCGGAAGAATCCTGACTGGTTAGTGTCTGCCTTGTTCTCTCCGATCTTGGATCTGTTAACTTGTTCTGATAACTCCTTCAATTCTTCTGTAGGTTGTTTCGATCTCGAGCTAGAACCTCTTCGTCCCTTTACACACCCTCCGGTTGTTCCGAAAGCGAAGACTCTCAAAAGAACAGCCGAGCAGATGGGAAAGAAGGCGAAGGCAGTTTGGAGGAGAGTGGATTACAACGAGGCCGCATTGGATGAAGCGGTCAGGGCTTCTAAAAGAGAAGCAGGTCGCCCCATCTGGGCAGGCCGCAAAGCGAAAGCAGGTCGTCCCTGCTGTTGAGGTCACTCTGACCGAAAAGCCAACTGCTACTGAAAAAGCTGGGCAATCTTCGGCCAAGGTTGGTGCGAGGAAGCAGAAGAACGTAGCCTCTACGGTTAGAGGAACCGGTCCTCCTGGAAGGGGGATCCCTGCCGGGGTTCAGTCTGGACAGACCCCGCCTTCCAGGCGCTCTGAGGCCGCGCCTGGCAAGCCGGTTGGTGCTGTTGCTGAGGAGCCTACCAAAAGGGCTCCTCAAGATAAGAGGCCGCTGGAGGATGTTCCAGAGAGGCAGAGTAAAAAGGCTCGGACTGATAACCGAGAAAGTTCTCGGACTATTCCCGAGGTTACCTCGGGTGCTGCTTCTCCTACGGACTCCAGGGAGTACAGGCTCGAGCTGGAGTTCAACGCGCCCGGGCACCTGATACATAATACCAGGGCGTGCGCTGACCTGTGCTCCCGATTCCCCTACGACGAAGTCTTCGAGTTCCCTAAGCCGGAGGAGTTGGAGGAATTTGAAGCATACCGCGAAGTTTGCGGGGCTTCGGTGGCGGTAAGCATCATTGACTTGCTAATCATTCTTGCCTTTTCTTGGAGTTTTTCTTCTCTTTTTTTTTGTGTTCGTTAACCCTTAGCGTCCTGGTTACTTTTTGTAGCTGATGACGTACACGAACTCTATGGTCCTTCAGTACGAGCGTAAGCTCTTCAAAGTATCGAAGCAGCTTACGGCGTACGAATCGCAGCTCAAGGAGCAGAAGTCGATGAAGGAGGAGTTCGACTCGATGAAGAAGGAGCTCGAGTCCGTAAGGGCGGAAGCGGAGAAGGTTCCCGTCCTGAAGTCCAGGGTCAACAACTTCAGCAAGATGGTGGCGGACTCGACTAAGGTCATTGAGGACCTTAGGTCACAGAAAAAGGATGCCGAGGAGCAGCTGGAATTGGCGGCTGCCAAAAGGGACTCTCTTCAGGCCGAGGTCGATCGTCTTCGTAGGTCTCGGTCGTCAGTCATCAAGAGCACCGTGGAGGAGTGCAACAGGAGGCTGTCAGGAATCAAGAGGTCGATCGCTGATTCCGCGGAGGTCGCTCGGCTCTCCGCGCTGATGAGTCAGTCGCAGGCCATCAAGGGCTACCTGATCGAGATGGGGAAGGAGGAAGGTACCACCATCTCTGAAGAGCGGCTAAAGGTCCTTGACGAAAACTTTGGGAAGTTCAGGGACCAGCTCGAGGCCTTGGAAGTAGAGGAGGCCGAGGAGGAGGACTTTGTGATGCCTCTTCCTTCGTGGCTATCCGCTGCACCTCCTCGAGTTGCTGATTCCTCGGCCCAAATCGAGGTCGCTGCGGGAACTGGCAACGAGACCAGGACGGCGCCTGCTGCTCAGAACCCAGACTCCGGGAGACCTGTTGCTCCGGCGGTCGACCAAACCACCGGCGACGAGTTGGCTGATCTCGATGGTATTCCGGTCATTCAGGACCCTTCTGCGCGTACTGGCAAATAGTTTTCGTAGTTTTTGCTTTTTCTCTTTTTTGTAAAAACTTCCCTTTTTATGATATATAAATATTTCAGTAGTTTCAGCTCGTACTGTTATTTTCTTCTTTCTTATATCATATGCGACCCTGAGGTCGGCGTTTAGATAATTCCTTGTACGTGGCTAAGTATGCGAGGCGGGCTCGTCTTAACACTTAGACGTTTTTAGGACAGGTTGCGGGGCTGGCCCGGCTTACGGTTTTGTTCGATGCGTGACTAAGTGAGCGAGGCGGGATCGGCTTATTGTGCTTAGACACTTCGAGACCGGTTGCGGGACTGGCCCGGCTTATAGGTCGCTTAAAAGGAAGTTGGTTATTCCCCCGTTCTAGCGACATGGTTGATCATACCAGTTTAGTTCACGGGGAACGTAATATATATAGTAGACGCGTATTTGAGCAAATTGAGTATATATATATATCTTTGATTATTAGCTGTGCCTTCTGACGGGCTGCCTACGTACCCGTTATAATAGGGATCAAGCCATTCGTAGTTCATATACATAAGTAATGGTAATGAGCTCATAGAGCGTTCTTTTTTTTTTTTTTTTTTATTTTTTTTTTTATTGAGACCGCAGTTGGACTTCTTCAGTCGTTCTGAGTGTCAAGCACGTTGGTGTTGTAGTAGTATCGCTTTAGGCTCGTTGAGTTCCAGGACCTGGGAATCATCTCCCCATTCATTGTCATAAGCCGATAAACTCCAGGTCGGATGATTTCGGTTACTTGGTATGGTCCTTCCCAGTTCACGCCGAGTTTGCCAGCGTTGTGCTCTGCGGTGTTTTCGTAAACCTTTCGGAGGATGAGGTCGCCCACTGCGAAACTGCGGTTGCGGACTCGGTTGTTGTAGTACCTCATAGCGAGCTGTTGGTAGTTCTGGATCTGGACGAGGGCCTCGTCGCGAGCTTCTTCAATATGATCGTGGTTGTCGACGAGCATATCGTCATTAAGGTCAGGATTCTTCGTCACCATTACACGTCGTAGGCTGTTGACGTTGACTTCTTTAGACGCCATGGCTTCTAGACCATAAGCGAGCGAGAACGGAGTTCGGTTGGTAGATTGACGGGGGGTAGTTCGGAACGACCAGAGTACTCCGTCGAGCTCGTCTGCCCAGAGACCCTTCTTTTCTTTGAGTCGTTTCTTGAGTCCGTTGACGATTATCTTGTTTGAAGCCTTGGCCTGGCCATTGCCCTGAGGATATCTTGGTGTGGATTTGCTTAAGCGTATTTTCCATTTCGCGCAAAAGTCTTCGAAGGTCGCAGAAATGAACTGCGAGCCGTTGTCAGTGACGATCTCGTACGGGAGTCCGTGGCGGCAGAAGACGTATTTCTAGATAAAGTTTTTAACGTCGTCAGCTCGTATCATGGCGTAAGCTTCGGCCTCGACCCACTTGGTGAAGTAGTCCGTGACGACGATGATGTACCTCTTTTGCCTAGACTTCGGGAATGGGCCCATGATATCCATTGCCCATCTCATGAAGGGATAGGGCGCAGTTGCTGTGGAAAGCGGTTCAGTTGGCGAATGGATCATCGGGCCGTGACGTTGGCATTGTTCACAGCAACGGGCATGTTCGGCGCAATCTCTAAGCATAGTCGGCCAGTAAAAACCGAGACGTTTGATTTTGACTGCAAGAGCCCGACCTCCGGAGTGGCTTCTGCCGGCTCCTTCGTGGCTTTCGGCCATCGCGTGATATACCTCATCGCCAGCCAGGCATTGCAAGAGTGTCTCGGCGGCATTCCATCTGTATAGCCCGCCGTTGAGGACGGTATAATATGCGCTGCGGGCTTTAAGACGTCTGGCGGCCCATTTGTTGTCCGGGAGTTCGCCGAACATTATGTACTTGGTTATCTCTTGGCGCCAGTCTGCTGCTGCGGGCTGGGTACTTTGTTGTGGGATGGACGTCGTAGGCCCGAGCTGATCGTCGGACTCATTTGTAATGCTGCAAACGCCCTTTGGAAGCGAGATGCTTGGTTCCGGGATGGATTTAATGGGAATTACTCGTCGGAAGTCGAAGTCCGAACTGGAACCGAGGGAGGCGAGGGCATCGGCCTGAGCGTTCTCTGCTCGCGGGATCTTCGTAACTTTAAACGTGTCAAAGTCTGTGGTTAGTTCGCGCGCGAGCTTTAGGTAGGCTTCCATCATTTCATCTTTTGTGTCGTATTCGCCGTTGAACTGATTGGCGACGAGCTGGGAATCACAGTATGCATGGATCTTCGTAGCGCCGACCTCTCTTGCCAATCGCAGCCCGGCGAGGAGGGCTTCGTACTCAGCTTCGTTGTTGGAGGCTTTGAATTCCAGACGGAAAGATTGTTCAAGCACTTCGCCGGTAGGAGACTCGAGTCGGATTCCGATTCTAGCGCCGTGTCTAGAGGATGATCCGTCGACGTGAAGGACCTATTCTTGAGGCAGGTCGGCCTCCGGGGGGATTGGCGGGAGCTTAATGATGAAATCTGCGAGGACCTGGGATTTGGCGCTCGTTCGGTTCCGGAACTCAATGTCGTATTCACTCAGCTCAACGGCCCATTTGGCCATTCGGCCCGACACACTCGGGCTGTGGAGGATAGTCCGCATTGGCTGGGTCGACATGACCACTATGGAATGGGATTGGAAATACGGTCGTAGTTTGTGGGCTGCAACTATGACGGCAAGAGCGAGCTTCTCAAGTACAGGGTAACGCGACTCTGCCCCATCCAGGGACTTGCTAACGTAGAAAATGGGCTTCTGGTCGCCATGATCTTCCCGGACGAGAACTCCGCTGACCGCTGCATTTGTGACTACAACGTAAAGGAACAGCGGCTCTCCGGTCTCTGGTTTCGCGAGCACGGGTGGTGTTGATAAGTAAGCCTTCAGCTCGTTGAACGCGGTCTCGCATTGATTGTCCCAGAGAAAGTTATCCTTGCGAACTCTGAGCGCCTTGTAGAATGGGAGATTGCGGTCTGTGGATCGAGAGATGAACCTATTGAGGGCGGCGATGCGTCCTGTGAGTCTTTGGACTTCTCGCTGGTTCTTTGGAGAGGGCATGTTGATGACTGCTGCAATTTGTTTTGGATTTGCCTCGATCCCACGTTGAGTGACGATGTACCCTAGGAATTCTCCCGAGGTTACCCCGAACGTGCACTTGGCCGGGGTGAGCTTCATGCCGAAGCTGTTGAGTACCTCGAAACAGGCACGCAGATGTGCGATATGGTCCTCGGCCTTTTGCGATTTAACCAGCATATCATCAATGTAGACTTCCATCGAGTCTCCGAGCTGACTGACGAACATCTTGTTGACTAGTCTTTGGTAGGTCGCCCCGGCATTCTTCAGGCCGAAGGGCATGACGCGGTAGCAGTAGGTTCCGCGATCTGTGATGAAAGCGGTTTTTTCTTGGTCGTCCGGATGCATCATGATTTGATTGTAGCCCGAGAACGCATCCATAAAAGAAAGGAGTTCATTGCCTGCCGTAGCCTCGACGATCTGATCGATGCGAGGAAGAGGAAAGTTGTCCTTTGGGCACGCTTTGTTGAGGTCTGTGAAGTCGATGCACGCCCGCCATTTTCCGTTCTTTTTCTTAACCACGACCGGATTTGACAGCCATTCGGGATAGTGGACCTCCGTGATCGATCCTGCTTCGAGGAGTTTGGCGACCTCAGTATTCACTGCCTGAGACCGCTCTGGTCCGAGCTTTCGTCTATTCTGCTTTATTGGTTTGTATGTCGGATCGACGTTCAGCTCATGCATCGTTATCTTTGGATCAATCCCTTTCATGTCATGGATCGACCACGCGAATGTGGAGACATTGGCAGACAAGAATCGGATCAGTTCGCCACGGAGAGGCTCCTCGAGTTCGGCCCCAATGCTGACTTGGCGTTCGGGATGTTGCAGATCAAGAGCAATAGGAATCGTAGCCTCTTGTTGTGGCGAAGTGCTTGGGTCCGCGGTGGATCGTCTTACGTTGTAAGTGACGCGTCTTAGCTTATGCTCCGTTACGAAGCACGATCTGGCTACCTTCTGCGACCCTCAGACTGTGAAAACTCCGAAAGAGGTCGGGAACTTGACGCATTGGTGGTAGGGTGACGCTACAGCTCGGAGCGACGAAAGCCATGGCATTCCAACAATGGCGTTGTAGACCGTTGGTTTATCTATCACGACGAACTTGGCGATTTTGGTGATGCCGCCTACATGGATCGCCATCCTGATCGTTCCTATCGTCATAGACGTTACGCCGTCAAAACCGGTCAGCGGCTTGACGCTTGGCTTGATCTTGTCGTCATTGATGTCCATCTTCCGCAGAGTTTCCAGGAAGATGAGGTTAACCGAGCTCCTTGTGTCGACTAGCACGCGGGTGACGTCGCAGTCTTCGATGCCCAGTTCGATGACCAAGGGGTCGTTGTGCGGCATCGCCACGTCTTTGGTATCCGCCTCAGAGAAGATGATCGGTATATCGACTGCGGCCTGAGCACTGCATTCGATTTGCTGGGAGACCGCCTTTTCGTGCTTCCTGAGAGATCGGAGTGAATTTGAAGCTGTTTTAAAGCCTCTCATGATCATGAAGATCTTCCTTTTCGAAGCAGGCCGGTGCGATGCGGGACCGCCGTTGTCTGCAGGTCGCTTCGGGGGAGATGGGAGGATGATTTGCCCGTCAGACCTCTGTTCGTTTTCGGCTTGCCGTTTTGGGGGTAGGTCGATGTGGACTTCTCCACTGCTATATTTTGCCATCAGTTTTGCCTGCAGCTGTCGGCATTGGTGGGTCGCGTGACCGAACTTCTGATGGTAATCGCAGAACGACCTGACGTCTTCTTCTTTTTCTTCACCACAAATAAATTTAAACGGCCATTTTTTGTTTTGTTGCTGGCCTTGATTCTGCTGTTGCTTCGCGGGAGCGGGCTGAGGCGTCTGGATCACGTTTGCTGCCAGGAGCTTCTTCTTTAGTTCCTTAAATTCTTGATCGAGATGTTGGGATGGTTCGTTGTGGTCGATCTCTAATATATCTTTGGCTTTAGGCTTTTTGGGTGTCGGTTTAGCCGGGGAATGTTTCTTGAGATTGGTTGCTCGGTCTTCCTCGAGCAAAACGAAGCTCGTTGCCCTGTGCGTAGCATCGGTGAGAGTCGAAGCTTTATGGAGGATTAGATCAGCTCGGAATCCTGATTCGTGCCACAGTCCGTTTTTCAGGGCGCCGATTGCGGAGGTGTCTTGGACGTCGATCGTCGAGAGGATTGCTTTGAAGCGGCACATATAGTCCCTGAGCGATTCTCTTGGTCCTTGGGCGAGAGCCCACAGGTCGGCTTCCGAGGCGCCGTCCTGGATGTACATGGAGTAATGTTTGAAGAATGCAGTCGAGAGCTGTGCGAAGTTTCCGATCGAGCTCGGCCTAAGCCGAGAGAACTAATCGAGCGCAGAGCCAACGAGATGTTTGACGAATAGTTGGCAATAGGCCGCCTCCCGCTCTTCGGGAGACACCTGTACTCGCCCCATGGCGATGGCGAACGAGGTCATAAAATGTTTTGGGTTCGTGGTCCCACCGAAAGATTCGATTCGCAGCTTGGTTGTTTGGCGGATCGGGACTGCAGTGATTCGATCCGTGAATGGCGTCCTCTGAGTTTCCTCAAGGACTCGATCGATCTCGGGCGCCGAGCTCAGGGCTTGATGGACCTTTGACTGCATTTCCCGAAGTGAAGCCTTAATGCTCTCGAGCTCGGAATCTTGGGCTGGAGAGTGTTCTCTCGAGTGGGTTGCATGTTCGAGCTGCATGCTGATCGGAGTTTGCGATGGGGTGCTGCAGTCGATAATCCGATGCCGGATGGCTGGGCGTCCTCCCTCCGCAAGAGATGGAGACGAGTTTGCCCTGGGATGTTGCAAGTTTGCAGGCCGGGAGGAGTCGAGCTGCTCTTGTATGACGTTCTGAGCCGTTGCGAGGGAATCTAGACGGGCGTTTGTTTGACGGACCATGTCGTCTTGTTGGTCAAAGCGTCTCATGAGGGTTCCCAGAACACGAACAAGATCGATTTGTTCTTCCGCATTTGTCGTCGCTTCGGGGCCACGGGTTGTGATGTTCGTCTCTTCGTTTGTGGTGGTCGGAGTAACGATTGGGCCGGACTCCATCGTAATGAACGGAGCTTCGTGGGTTGCTTCTAAGATTCCTTGATTTGATGTTTCTCCGGGTTGTTGACTTGCAGACACGTTCGGGCTCATATTTCTTTGCGTTAGAAAATCTCCTGGCCCCCTACCTGGCGCGCCAATTGTTGATCCAGCAGATCGACAATGAATTTATAATAGATCGGAGGTCGGAGAACTTCGTGTATAGAAAGTTGAGTCAAAGAAATGTGAGTGAAAATAGGTCGCTATTAGTAGTCCGGACAAACCCCGGGCTATCAGTTCTCTAGGTCGGAGATCGAACTACTAGATGTTGAATATAAAAGATTACAGTCTAGCGGACTGGCAAGTAATGGTATTGATATTTCTTGAGGGAAGAGTGAATGTGCTCCTGTACTGTCCCGTGTCGTCTATTTATAGTGAACGGTGTTGAGTTTAACTCGAGTTCATGTGACCGTGGTTATCTCCTAGGTGTGGTCAGACCGTGGTTAGAGCTTCGGAATGGGCTTCTGGCAGCCCGTCGGGCTTCTGGCGATCTGGCAGCCCGTCGGGCTTCTCGCGAACTGTTCAGAATGTTGGGCCGCAGGTCCAGGCCCAACAAGGCTTATAAAATATTTCTGTATACCTTGATTGGCTGAAGTAGACTCTAAAGCCAAATCAATGGCGGATTTTTTTAATCCAATGATGACCACTTTCTTGCCGCGGAGGAGAAGAGAAGTTTCTTCTTTCCGTAACCTGGAGTAATCCATGGAATGCAACACCTTCCCTTTGAATATCTCCGGTCCTTTCTCCGCAGGAAACGACGGTATTCTTGGTACGTCGCCATATTCTTGGTACGTCGCCATATTTTCCCGTGCAGACTACCATGCCATTGGACAAACAAACAAACATTATTAACAAAAATGTATCAATCAATAATAAATATACGTAAATCACTACAAGAAAACAAACGATTTTCCGACGGACAAATCCGTCGGAATATCGTGTATTCCGACGGTTTTGGTCGGTCGGTTCTATCTCGTCGGAAATAAAAATTCCATCGGAAATCTGTCGGAAATACTGACGGCTTTCCGACGGAAAAGGGATTACCGGAATCCGTCAGAAATCCGTCGTAAATCCGGCAATATTTCATTTTTCGACGGATTTACGACGGCTACACATACCGACGGATTTCCGACGGCTACACATACCGACGGATTTCCGACGGCTATATATACCGACGGATTTCCGACGGATATATTATTTATTTAAAAAAAAAAATTAATTTAATTAAATTTAATTAAATTAAATTAAAATAAATTAAATTAAATTAAAATTAAATATAAATAAAAATTAAATTAAAAAAAAAAATAAAAAAAAAACAACATTTAAAATTAAGTTTCAATATTTTTAAAAGTGATTTAGAAAATTAAAATATTACATAATGTAAAGTCTATCTATCGGTTACGGAAGATCTCGTTCATCCTTTCTTCCATTTCCCGCATTCGTGCCATCTGCTCTTCCATTGCCCGCATGCGTTCCATCTGTTCTTCCATTGCCTGCGTGCGTGCCTGCTGTTCCTCGTAGCGTGCCTGCTGTTCCTCGTAGCGTGCTGCATCTTGTGCGCGTTGTACCTCCAACCCGGTCACCCGCTCGAGAAACTCGGCGTTCTGTGCCCTCAACGTACTATCTGCATAAAAGCGGTAAGAATTGACGGACGTGGATGAACTGTCTTCCGGGAGGCCAAACACACGACCTCTGTGCTTAGGCGCAACCTACGAAAAAAAATCAATCAATAAATGTTGTAAGTTGTTTATATTTAAATTTATTTAAAATTTAATTAAAATTGACAGTGTTACTAACCTGATAGGTAAACTCGTTGATCATCTCGAGAGGAACTTCCGTGGCCGGGGGAGTTCCTTCGACGATCGGTTGGGATTGGAGGTACTCCTCACCTAGCCTCTCCACGCTCTCCACGATTTCACGAGCAATGGGATCTTGAATTTCACCCGTCTTTCTGTTGGTGTGCGCATCTTTGACCAATTCAAGATGTGACGGACGCACACCGGTCCTCTCCATCTGTTAGCATAGATAATGAAAGAAATATGAGAAGTGTTATAAATAAAATTTTAGTAAAATTTATAAAATTACCAGCTTCTGAAGACGTGACGCTTTGCTCGTTGCACCGAGGTTATGGGTCGCCGGTCCCTTCCCCTTCCGGTCGCTGTTCCGGTTAGACGAGTTCTTTCCGGAGCTTGCTTTTGTCTCCTCCCGTTCCCAATGGGCAAGTAGTCCAGCCCATAATGTGGGGTTATCTTGCAATCTCCGCGGCACTTTTTCCTCTTTGTACCACATGTCCTTCCATTCGTTTATCTTCAACGAATATTTCCGGGAGGCTTTTCTGTAGAACTCCCGTCGGACCCGGGAAGTCAACTGTAGTACAACATTGGTAAACAAACATTTATTCATAAATTATTAATCTGACTCTTCTGATGAACCTTCACTAGGGATGGAGTCTGAATCATCGTCAAATTCTTCACGTAGTTCATCTTCATCCGAATGCACTAGATCATCACCGATATGTGTGACATCAGTGACAAGGTCAATGTTATCCGTCTCCTCAACATGTGACATTTGGTTGGTTCGCGATACTTGTAGAGCATCATGTTCCGGAACTCCATATATTTTTCCTCGCGGATTAATTGGAGTTACTGTCATCCAAGGATCTGTCCTCCGCCCAACTCGAGGATATGGAATGTAGCAAACCTATTCATTAACGGTGGATGTTGTTAATATACAAGAATAACAAAACCTAACGTATAAATATAACGGAAAACCTATCAATATATTGATACCTGGTCTGCTTGAGATGCAAGGATAAATGGATCGTAATGATGTAATTTCCGGCTTGAATTTATCGAAATAACACCAAGAGGCTCAATTCGAACCTCACTACCATTGGATGGATCATACCAATCGCACATAAATACAATGCACCTCAAGTCCAACATTCCTGGATAGTGGATTTCCAAGATTTCTTTTAAATGGCCATAGTACATGGTATCACCTGATTGCGCCGAAATACCATTGTCCGAAGTTGGCCTTTGACGTCCTTCGTCACAAATTCTGAACGAATATCCCCTAGTGCAAAATCTCGGATATGAAGTCGCGGTGCTGCATAAACCATGAGAAAACTCCACTAACCATGTCGGGAGGGTTTGACCACTTGCTAAACCTTCGGAAACCTAAAAACAATATAAGTAAGCAATCAATAACATATGAACGTGAAAACCTTATAAAATAAGAGTGAGGAGTTATATTTAACGTACAAAAAATTTCAACCACTCCGGGAATTCTTCATCTTTTAAGACAGCAAGTTCGGAATCTGTCTTATCAGCATGGTAAGTTTGTGCTAGGGACATGTATATCCTATAACATAACAATTGTTATTAGATGAAGACAAATAATTGCACAAATTTAGTATGAGAAATGGTGTACCTTTTATACTCTCCAAGTTCGTCACAATTTCTGAGGATATATGTATGCAAATGTGTGACCTCTTGTGGTGATAGTATGCGTTTCTTCCCTTTTCCACTTACGCGGCCCACTTGCGCAAACAACTCAGGTACAACCACGGGATACACTGCTTTCTCACCTCTATCATCATGTCGCGCCGGCCGTCTACCTTTAGTCCGAACATCCGAAGGAAAGTAATATTCGGCAAAGTGTGATACTTCTTCGTTTAGACTTTGTGCAATAATAGATCCCTCAACTTTGCTCAAATTTTTAACCTTTTTCTTCAGGTGGAACATGTAACGCTCGAACGGGTACATCCATCGGTATTGAACAGGGCCTCCTAATGCTGCTTCTCGTGGGAGGTGAATAGGAAGATGTTCCATAACATCAAAAAAAGACGGTGGAAATATCTTCTCAAGATTACAAAGGAGCACCGGGATGTTGGCCTCTAAAGACCGGATCCCGTCCGCTGTTAGTGTCCGTGAACATAAATCTCGAAAGAAAGCCCCAACTCCTACAAACGAAAAGTAACCAAGTTAGTACATATATAGTAACATTATATTAGTAATAAACTAAAGAAAATTATGAAATATAACTCCAATTGCTTGATGGATGTCTTGTGGAAGAAGATTAGAAAATGCAAATGGAAGAAGACGTTGCATCACAACATGACAATCATGACTCTTCATTCCAATAAACTTCCCTTCCGTTGAATCCACGCAATTACGCAGATTATATGCGTAGCCGTCAGGAAATTTAACAAAATTTTTAATCCATTCAAAGAAAACTTCCTTCTTACCCGCGTCTAACCGGTACGCAGGCATCGGCAATCTACTATTAGGCAAAACATGAAGAGATGCCCTTGAACAAATCAATGGCAAGTCTAATCTAGATTTCCAGTTATCTATTGTCTTTCCTAGTACATTTAAAATGGTGTTCATGATGTTGTCAAAGAAATTCTTTTCAACATGCATGACATCTAGATTATGCCGCAGTAGATGATCTTTCCACTAAGGCAAATCCCAGAAAATACTTTTCTTATGCCAATTGTGATATTCCCCACAACCGTCGACGGGGTGATGGCCATTACCCCCACATTCAGAAGTTCGCTCTGCACCAAAATCTCGTAAGTGTTCCAATATGCTGCGACCATCTATCTCCGGAGGTGGACCATTAAACACTGGAAATTTTTTTCTGAAATGTCTTCTAGACCGACGATATGGATGATTTGCCGGCAAAAAACACCTATGGCAATCAAACCATGAAGTCTTCCTTCCGTTCTGCAATTGGAATGCTGAAGTATTGTCTTGGCAATAAGGACATGCCAATCTTCCATGCGTTGTCCATCCAGATAACATACCGTACGCCGGAAAATCGCTTATGGTTCACATAAGAACCGCACGCATGTTGAAATTCTGCTGGATTGAAACATAAAATGCCTCAACACCATGCTCCCACAACATCTGCAACTCATAGATCAATGGTTGGAGGAATATATCGAGTGATCGTCTTGGATGATCTGGCCCAGGAACTAGAACTGAGAGAAACAGGAACTCTCGCCGCATGCACATAGAAGGAGGCAAATTGTAAGGTGTTACGATGACCGGCCACAATGAATATTTTCTTCCATGCTTTCCAAATGGGTTGAAACCATCAGTGGATAAGCCGAGGTATACATTTCGGCGTTCGTATGCGAAATCTGGATATACCGATTGAAAGTGTTTCCACGCTTCTGCGTCAGAAGGATGCGTAATATCTCCATCTTGATTATGCTCTGCATGCCATCTCATAGCCTTAGCAGTGCGTTCTGATTGATACAGCCTCTTCAACCTCTCTGTTAATGGTAAATACCACATCCGTTTGAAAGGAATCTTCACTCTGCCACTTGTGTCTTAGAACCGTGGTTTACGGCAAAATTTACATTTTTTCTGTTCTCATCTTCTCTCCAGTATAGCATGCAGTTGTCGATGCACACATCTATTATCTGGTAGGGCAAACCAAGACCAGCAACAAGTTTCTGGACCTCGTAGTATGATGCTGGAGAAAGATTATCCTCTGGCAAAACATCTTTCACAAACTCGGCGAATGCATCAACACATTCTTCGGACAAATTGTAATCGGTCTTCATGTTCATCATCCTACTAGTAGAAGATAACGGTGAATGCCCTTCCCTACAACCGCTGTACAGTGGTTGCTTTGATGCGTCTAACATCAAAAAACCTTCGAGCTTCTAAATTAGGTTCTTCAACCCTATCACCCTCATAACCACCCGACTGCAAATTCTCTCTAAACGCGTCGTTAACCATCGCAACCGTACTTACCCCAACATCTACATCCGTTGTACGTTCTTCTACGCTATCCGGAAAATAAGGTGTATTACTACTAGTACTACCATATTCGTAATTGCTTTCTCCATGTAAAAACCAAACCTTATATCCCGGCCTAAATCCATATCTATATAAGTGATTCCAAACAGTATGAACCGCAACACTAATTCTGTTACAGCAATTAGAACATGGACATTTGATATCCTAACCTTTTTTTACTGCATCTTGGTTTCTGGGTAAATTCATGAACTCGCATATACCTGCAGCGTAAGCGGATGTTAATAAGTTCGAGCCCATATCCATCATTGGCTCGTCCATCCAAGACCGAAAATATGAACTCACCGCTAACAAATTTTTTTGATTTGTAAAATTGTGTTATGAATGAACGAAGAAATGAAGGAACTTATATAAAACGGATTTCCGTCGGAAATCCGTCACAAAACTCCGACATAACACCCCACCAATCCCATCGGCCACCGCTAACGAAATGGTAACCACTCAAATTTGCCGACATCGAAAAAATCGGATTTCCGTCGGGAGTCCGTCGGAAAGTCGTCAGAATATTACGACAGATTATTTTCCGTCGGAAATCCGTCGTTTGTACCGACGGATTTCCGACGGACTAAATGTTAGTCGCAAACGCGTCGGTAAGCCGTTGGAAAATTCCGACGGAAATCTTGGCCGTCGGAATTTCCGTCGGAATAGTGGCTGTTTTCTTGTAGTGAATTAACTTGGATTATAGATGCATGCAATATTTTTCAAAAGTTTGTACAAGCTTTAAATTAACGTCACAACAAAAAGAGAAACCTACGTACGATTCATATACATATCCAACCAACTTCATACGGAATTTCTATGACAGTTTTTGAGATTTGAGGTGAGACTCAAAATTATTAACACAATAAATCGTCAAAAATATATAATTCAAATGAAATCCGTCTAAATAGATGGATTTGCATGCAATCGTAAAACATGTAAAGAATATTAAGACAAACGAACCTGAATATCTCCATCTCTTGTCTTAACAGCAACTTTCCAAACAGATTTTCCGGGCAACAAGTTGTCTTAGGCACCAAGATCACCCATCTGCTGAGTTTTGCCATCACCGGTGAAGCTAAGTTCAACAACCTTGCAGCCAAACCTTATAAAATTTACAAGGTCAAAATGCCTTGCATAAGCGTCCAAGTATTCCAATATTTCTACGTAAGTAGGGAAGCTACTTTCTTCTCTGTTCGGCCAGGGAAAGTCGGAGAACTCGTAGTTTACACGAGCCGACTGCAACTTAGTAGTCTCGTACGTACATTTGCTCCAAACACCTCCAATTGAATCAGAGGCTTCAAAGACTTGTGGTTTGTAACTGGCTAAATGCTTAGCGGCTGCTAAACCGCTTACATCCGCACCTATGATGGCTACTCTCGAGGAAGTACACGTATCATAGTTGGAATCCATGCTCAAGAGAGATTAAAGAGAGAGATATTAGAGACCGTTTATTGTTTTGAGAGATTCGTCAGTCTGTTTGGGCCATATTTATAAGGTGTTCTCGGGTCGGGTTCTGGGTAGTCGGGTTGGGTATGTGTGATATTAGTGAGAACGTAAGTTAAAATATTTGGTTTCAGTTTCGAGAAGGTTTGAAATACTTGTGTTATATTGTGTTGAGAAATTTGGTGGTTATTGTGAGGAAGTTTATGCAAGCATAATGACAAGACCACTAGACCCCTCCTTTTCAGCATAGTTCTGTCAATTCGAAGTTTAAATCCAACAAAACATGAGGACAATAAAATTGACTCTCCTTTACCTTTTTAATTTTCTTGGCTCAAAATGTAAAACCTTTGTACTGCTGTTTTTGCTTTTCAAAAAAGATTAACCTGTTTAACCAAAAAAATAAGAAGAAGGTTCTCGGGTCGGGTCCTGTAAAGTTGGGTTGGATATGACTATTTTTAGTAAGTACATGAGTTTAAATATTTTGTTTAGTATCCAGTGTGAAGATAATGAAAAAGACGAAGCTTTGCACTGAGAGATGATCTTTTTCACCCTTACATTTCAGAGATGTGTTTACACTTCTTTTATATACAATTGAAAGAACAATCTAGAAATAGAACTATCTAGAGCTATCCAGAAACGCATCCTTATCTTCAATGAGCTAGCTGGCATTTGACTCATAGGATAAGGATTGAAGAAATTCAAACCGATTTCCATGAAGCCGCTCCTCCTCCTCCGTACTGCAATCACTCTACTTCACTTCTTTTGTCTTACTCTGTTTAGTGGGCTTCTTTGGTGATGGGTTTGAATTAGTTTGGGCCACGCTTCTTTCTTCGAGGCCCAATTGCGTATTCTCCACAGTCCCCCTCAAACTTGGCGTCGGTGAAGATAAGACGCCGAGTTTGCGCCGGAGATCGACAAACGACCGCCGCGGTAATGGCTTGGTGAAAATGTCGGCAAGTTGGAGCGAGGCGGGAATGTGCTGGGTTTCAATGTATCCGAGAGCAACTCTTTCGCGGATATAGTGCCAGTCTTTGTCAAAATGTTTCGATCGGTTGTGGAGAGCTGGGTTGGCTGAGAGATAAACCGCCGAGAGGTTGTCACATTGCAGTAGCGTGGGCTGGTGTTGCTCGATTCCAAGATCCCGCAGAAGGGCCGAGAGCCATGTGATTTCTCGAGCTGTAGCTGTTAAGGCTCGGTATTCGGCCTCTGTTGAGGAATGAGAGACTGTGGATTGTCTCTTGGCTGACCACAAAATCAAGTTGGAGCCCAACAAGACACAGAAACCAGTAGTGGATCGCCTTGTTTCCTTGCATCCCGCATAATCACTGTCACCGAAAGCCGAGAGAACAAGATTTACATTCTTCTGAACCGGAAGCCCCATGTCGAGAGTACCCTTCAGATAGCGTAGAATCCGTTTCAAGAGCCCAAAATCAGAGAGAGTTGGAGAATGCATTCTCTGACAGATGAAGTTTACAGCGTATTGAATGTCCGGTCTTGTAATTGTGAGGTACTGTAGTTTTTCGGCAAGACTTCTAAAGTATGTCGGCTCTTGGAAAGGTTCGGAATTGAGATTCTCCAGGTGTTGCGGAAGGGGAGTAGGCATGGGGTTGCAATCCGTCATGCCTGCTTGATGGAGAATATCCAAGACATACGCTTTCTGATGAAGAAAGAGCCCATTGTTGTAGGATTCAATCTCGATTCCCAGAAAGTACCGAGGTTGACCAAGATCTTTCATGAAGAACCGGTTGTTTAGGGACTGCAATAGCCGATCGAGGAGAGAACTATCGCTTTTTGTGAGCAGAATATCGTCGACATAGAGCAATAGGATGAGAGTTTGACCTTCCCATCTACACACAAACAACGAAGGATCAAATGTACTGCAGATAAACCCAAAGTCAAGCAGGTAGTTACTGAAAGTATCGAACCACGCCCGTGGAGCTTGCTTCAGACCGTAGAGCGCCTTGGTAAGTTTACAAACATGATCAGGCTTATTAGGATCGATGAAGCCTGTCGGTTGGTACATAAACACAGGTTCTTGTAGTTCCCCATGAAGAAAAGCATTGGAGACATCCAATTGCTTGATTGGCCATTCTTTTGCCGTAGCCACATCTAGAACAAGTCGTATTGTAGCAGTGCGGACAACAGGGCTGAATGTCTCGAGATAATCCACTCCTTCTTCTTGATTGAAGCCCTTGGCAACAAGACGAGCCTTGAGTTCGTCTAGCTCGCCATTTGGTTTAAGTTTTGTTGTGAATACCCACTTGGAGTCCAGAATATTCATATCATTTGTTGGTGGTACAAGAGACCAAGTATTGAACATGTGGATACGCACCATCTCTTCCATAACAGCAGCATTCCATCCTGGATGTTTCATAGCCGAAGCAATAGTCTTTGGTTCATTGGTTGTGAACTTAGAGGTTATGAGAGCATACCGCGGGTTTGGCTTGTGGATTCCATCCTTTGACCTTGTAGTCATTGAGTGTGGTTGGGCTATTGGAGCTGGTTGTGCTTCCTCAGAGTCAGATTCCCCCGTGTCCATATTCTGATCAGAGTGCGAGCCGTCATCCCCTGCAGTTGTGATAATTGGTTCAGGATGGGGCTCAGTTTCTGGCTCTGGTTCTGTTGGGGCTTGAGATGGACGGATGAGGACCAGAGGAGGAAGAGAAACCGTTGTTGGAGATGACTGATCAGTGTATTGCCAAGCCTGGAGAAGAGGAGTCGGATACTTTGGCATCAATGATTTGTACTTCTCTTTAAACGGGAACAAGGCTTCATCAAATATCACATGCCTTGAGATATAAACTTTCCCTGTTGGGGGATATAGGCACCGATAGCCTTTATATTGACTATGATAGCCAAGAAAGACACACTGTAGAGATCGCGGATCAAACTTATGCTGGGCCAAAGGTCGAAGACAAGGGTAGCAAGCAGAACCGAAGACTCGAAGAGATGAATACTCTGGTTTTTGATGAAGCAGAGTTTCAAAGGAACTTACATTGTTCAAAACGGATGAAGGAAGGAGATTAGAGAGATGATTTGCCGTGAAGAATGCCTCGACCCAAAATTTCAGGGGTGTGTGACTATGAAACATCATTGATAGACCAAGCTCAACCAAGTGCCTATGCTTTCTTTCGGCCATACCGTTTTGTTGCGGAGTATAGGGACATGACACTCTATGATGTATTCCTTGCTCAATAAAATGATCTTTCAACTTGTTGTTTGTGAATTCTCCCCCCCCCATCACTCTGAAACACTTTTATTTTTGCATCAAACTGATTCTCCACTAGTTTTTGAAACGCAATAAACACAGACACGAATTCAGACTTTTGTCGAAGCGGACAAAACCAGGAGAAACGAGAGAAGTCATCAATAAAGACTGCATAATATTTGAATCCTTGGTTTGATACAACTGGTGATGGCCCCCAAAGATCACAATGAACCCGATCTAAGGGCCGCAGAACACGAGAGTCAGAAGAAGAAAAAATGTAATTTAGAATGTTTCCCCATCTGGCAAGGTTCACAAATAGAGGAATCGCTGCTCTTATTGACTTTAATTGCCTTGCTGTGTTGGAGTTGCTGAAGAACCTTGGAATTTGAGTGTCCTAGACGATGATGCCATGTTGATTCACTTGCTGCGCGTTGACGATTAGAAAACATAGCTACAAATTCTTGATTCTCCAGCACATATAGTCCATTACTTCGAGACCCTTTGGACACCACTTTCTGAGTGGTTAGATAGATAATACACACCTTATTAGCATCGAAATAGACTCCACAGGGATAGTCATCACATAATTTCGAAATAGAGAGCAGAGATGTTTGTATAGTAGGACAAATTAAAACTTCATTCAAGGGAATTGTACCTTGTGTAGAAGAGATAGTGGTTGTTCCAACATGGGTTATTGGAAGATAGGTACCATCACCAACAAGCACCGTGTCATTCCCCTCATAGGTTGTAGAGCATTGAAGTCCAGTTGTTGATGGTGTAACATGGGCTGAAGCAGCGGAATCAGGATACCATTCAGTTCCAGCTTCATCAGAGACCCGTAGAGTAGAGAAAGCTTGGATTTCCTCTTGGTAGTTCTTATCAAACCGGTTGTAGCACTTAATCGCAGTATGGCCCATGCGGCCACAGATTTGGCACATTGGTCTATGTCCTGTAGACGGACCAGAGGATTGGTGTTGAGCAAAACCTCGACCCCTTGTTATGTAACCTCCTCTTCCTCTGGTTGGACCAGAACGACCCCTTCCACGCTGATTTGGAGTATATTGAGGAGTTCCCGAGTTAGCCTTCTCAGTGTTGAATGCAAAATGAGGAGTGACAGAGATAGAGTCTTCATAGGATTGAAGTTTGCTGTCAAAGCCTTGAACTTCAGAAACCACATCGTTGAAGGTTGGGGCAGGGAGTTTGCTTAGAGAGCTCTGGATAACCGTAGTGATTGGGTCATATTCTCTCCCTAATCCATTGAGAAACCCAAATATCTTCATGGATTCATCAATCGGCTTACCTATAGAGCTGAGCGAGTCACATAGAGACTTGAAATCACGGCAATAGACTGATAAAGACTTATCCTTTTTTGACAATAGTTGAAGGCTTCGACGCAAAGAAAACTCTCTTGCAACACTGCTTTTATTGAAGTTTTCCGCCAAAGAGAGCCAAATCTGGCGAGACGTCTGGAGGTTATGGACGTGGCCGAGCACTTCTTCCGACAAGGTTCCAAATAGCCAAGACCGGATGAGTTGGTCTGTGCAGAACCACGATTCGTACTGGGATTTGCGACTTCAGTAGTGATTTCACCATTAACGACGAGGCGAGTCTGGGCAGTGGCATTGACGACGCCATTGACAAACCCTATGAGCTTCTGGCTTGACAGAAGTGATTCGAATTGGGTCTTCCACAGCAAATAATTGGTGTCGTTAAGCTTGAGCGTGACAGAACTAGAGACGTGGACATTATCTGGGAAAGGATAGGTAGTTGCCATTGATACGCCTGTGAGAGTTTAGAATGGCTCTGATACCATGTGAAGATAATGAAAAAGACGAAGCTTTGCACTGAGAGATGATCTTTTTCACCCTTACATTTCAGAGATGTGTTTACACTTCTTTTATATACAATTGAAAGAACAATCTAGAAATAGAACTATCTAGAGCTATCCAGAAACGCATCCTTATCTTCAATGAGCTAGCTGGCATTTGACTCACAGGATAAGGATTGAAGAAATTCAAACCGATTTCCATGAAGCCGCTCCTCCTCCATACTGCAATCACTCTGCTTCACTTCTTTTGTCTTACTCTGTTTAGTGGACTTCTTTGGTGTTGGGTTTGAATTAGTTTGGGCCACGCTTCTTTCTTCGAGGCCCAATTGCGTATTCTCCACATCCAGGAGGTTTGAAAGATCTAAAATGATTTAGCGTTGAGAAATTTTGTGGTTATTGTGAGAATGTTTTCGCAAGTGTGCGTTGTACGTTTTTGTAAATTTTTATCCTTTTAATATACAGAAGATATTTAATCCACAGATTAAAAAACCATTAATCAATTTCGAGAAGATAAAGCAAGTTAATAAACGAATTGACTTTTTATAACGAAAATATTCCACCAGATTTTTGGAAAGTTTTTATAATTAGATAAATACTCACGCGTTGCGTGGGATTTTTAATTTTAAACTACTAACAATACAAATAATTGATAATAAATATATATATATATATATATGTTTTAGTTTTAAAATTGTTTACAGCCAAGTAGTAACAAAAGTTAGTTGTAAACCTGGGAAAGAAACGACTTTGGTGACAATCTCACGACCTTTTATCTTCAAAAGAGTTTTTACACTCAGTTAGAAATTCATTCTAAAATTTGAAATGGTGAACTTCAAATAAAATATATCATATTCTTATATTTTCTATATTATTTAAATTGTTTTGTTTTCTATGCAATTAACATTCAGTTCTTAAAACATTTTAAAGTTAGCTTCTATATGTTTCGATCAAATTTTATCATTGTTCATCTAAGTGTTCATAGTTAAATCCATATTTCTCCAATTCAAAATTCTATATACTTTTTTTTTTGTCAACAACCAAAATTATATTACTTTCATTAGTACATTATTATTTGAGTTATTAATTTCTATCAAGTTCATTATAATTTTATTTTATTCTTCATATATTAATATTAATGATGTTAAATTTTAAGTTTTATTTATTTTACATAATTTCTTATTTATATTATATAAATTTAGAGTTATACATTAAAACTACAATTTATATGAATAAATGAATATCTAGAATATGGTTTGCGCGCATCACACATTTTTTTTTTCAATTTTAAAAATTTGATGAAATTTTATTTATTTATTTATGTTTGACAAAACAATCAATTATTTGTAGATACAAAATAAATTTATATTTAATTTGAAACGTTTAATTAAAGTTGGAAAAGATAAATAATAATATATGTTTTCATATTCAACATTTATAGTTTAATTCTTCTAATAATTTTTTTTATTGTATTTTTGGATTTTGTTTTTCTAAAAAAAACATTAGTGTGGTAATTAATAAAAAAAATAGAAGAATGTTAATTTATTGAATTATTAAATTTAGTTTAAATGTAATTACTCTTTTTGAAACTTTGAAAATAATGATGTGGATACCCTAGGAGGAGAGAAAACTCTCCCATTATATAATAGATTTTAACAATAAACTTAACACAAACAAATAGAAAATGTGAATTATTACTTTCAGAACGCACAAATTTTTTTAACATCCGCAATAACTAAACTTGATTATTTTGATTTGTGAGATTAATAATTCACTTTTTCTATTTGATTTGGTTCAATTTATATTTTGTTGATAAACAAAACTTCTGCAATAACTAAACTTGATTATTTTAACTAAAACTATAATAATTTTCACAATAAACATTTCATTCTTCATAAGATAGAAAATAATCTTTTTTAATATTTTTAATATCATAATTTTAGTCCAAAATAAAATATTTTACAAATATTATTTATCAGTGCAAAACATTTTTGCACCGGGCGTAACCTAACTTTTTTATATAAAAGAAGAATTTTTGCCTATCCTAATTTCTTTTATATATATATATATATATATATATATATATATATATATATATATATATATAACTTACTATTGGCTCCTCATTTTTTCTCTCAAAATATCATCTAATCATATGTAAATGTTTTCCCATTTGAAAAACATTAATTATCGGCTAGTAGGTCGGTTAGGATCGGACTAAATTTTTGTCTAAACCAAAATCTTAATCTAATGTAAAACTAGTTGTAAGAAAGTTAAAAAAAATCTAGGTTGCATGGAAACTCCACCCAAGGTCTGTTTCCTATTTCGGAAACGGAAACGCGATGGAAACTCAGAGAAATGTGATGGAAACGCATTTCTTAAATATTCCAATTTGGAAATGTTTTGGAAACGCGGCCGGTTTCGTGTTTCCAAAATTAGAAACGCGACTTTTAGTTTTGGAAACAAATTGAATAAATACTTTGTAAATATAGAGATTTGTTTGTCGTTTTTAATAAGTTTTAAAACATAATTATTATACATTAATACAATATTTTTTCTCTAATCATCACCGTAACCTAAAAAAGTAGAAGAATTCGAAGAGATAATTAAGTATTTTTTTCAATTACAGTATATTTGTTATTGATTATTGAAATCATGAAGTCGTTACATAAGCGAAGTTTTTTTTGTTCGAGTCGGATTGGATTTATGTTGTTTTAAATATTTTAAAACCATTGATATATTTTGTTTCATGATATATGTTTCAAAATGTTTCCGTTTCCTCTTTTTTTAAGAAACATCGTTTCCGCGTTTTCTAACGTTTCGTTTTCACGTTTCCGTTTCCGATTCCATGTAACTTAGAAAAAAACAAAAAAAACTTATACATTCAGTTAAAAAAGAAATTAATTATAGAAAAGTTAAATATTCGTTATGATTGGATACTCTATTTTTATGTGCTTTGCATACTGTACTAACAAAATTATAATTAGTAAAGGAAATAAATGGCTTATATTATTCTATACGTTTCTTTCCATTTTTGTTCATAATTAATTAGTTCAATATTTTCTTTCTTCTTATTGTTTTTCTTTGACCTTTTTTTTTTTTTTTTTTTTTTACTCTTGTCTATTCCACCTTGGTTCAGCTTATCTACCTGGTCTTGGCTTCTTGGCTTCGTTCAAATAATTATCATTTTTTTTTGCCTTAGGTTCGTTCACACGGGAAACACGAATAGAGATAATTAATGCAAAGGTCGAAGCCCCTTGGCCCAATGGTTCAGTTAAGAGTTCATTAATGTTTTTACATCAGGAGATTTGGGGTTCGAACCCCAGAAAATGCGATTTATTGATATTGATGCAGATTAATGAAGACAAACTTACAAGAGATCTTCAGCGTGAGACAAGAAATAATCGTTTGACGTGGATCAAGGCGAAAGACTTGTTCGTTGTAAAATCGTCGATGTAACAGTTCTCATAATTTGTAATTAAATAATAATAAATCTAGATATTTAAAAAAAAAGAAGATAGTTAATGCAAATATATGACACGTTTGTGACCAACAAAAAAAGCAAATATTTGACACGTCGATAAATATTGAAATAACGCTGTTTGAGTTAGATGAGTCATCCATCTCCACATGGCACAGTGAGATTTTTAACAGCTCGGATGGAATTTATAAAAGAGTTTGGACTTGCCCGTTCACGACCCGACGATTACCCTTAAACGATTTTAGGCTTGAAGATGCAATGATCCAAACCCATTCACTACAAGAAAACAGACATTTAGCGTCAGCGTAATTCTACGCTATTCGACGCTAAAATCTCATAGCGTCGAATTAGCGTCGAAATCATTTTCGACGCTAAACCCTCGACACTAATTAATTTTCGACGCTAATTTTGCGTCGCAACTAATTACGACTCTAAATCGACGCTAAATCGATGCTAAATAGCATCGATTTAGCGTCACAGTGTTTCGATGCAACAAATCGACGCTAAACCGATGTTATTTAGCATCGATTTAGCGTCACAGTGTTTCGATACAACAAAACGACGCTAAATCGATGCTATTTAGCGTCGAATTAGCGTCGTCGCTTTCGACAAGTTCGACGCTATTTGCGTCGTTTATAATTTTTTTTTTTTTAAATAAAAATATTATAAAAATATATTAAAAATTAAAAAAAATTATAAAACAAAATATGTGATACAAATGAAATAAAAATCCTAATCTACTCTTGTTGTTGGGTCCTTAGGTTGATAACATCTTCAAGGATCATCTCTTCGGATTCTTGCTCGAATTGCGTAGGACCGTCAGGTGGAGGAGGCGGTGGCGGAAACTGAAGCCCTTGCAAGACAGTTGCTAATGTCGGATTATCCACTGCAATGATGTTAAAGAGACTGGTCATTGCCGAAAGGTTATTCTCTAGCTGCGAAATCCTAGCTGCGAAAGCCTAGAATTAGCAGTTTCCAACTGCCTGGTCAATTGCGGCTGAGACGGACCCGCGGTGTAAGAATATGGAGCCGACGAACAAGCTGCTGGGACATCCCTGATGGATCCAACACCCATCGTTCGTCTTTTCTTCTTCGATGCAACCTATAAAATAAAAAAATTATACAATAAAATTGTAATAAAAAATAACTTTAAATATATTAAGAAAATCTAAAAAATTACCTCTTCGTAAAGTCGATCCAAATCTTGGACACCCATCGTATAGAAACCACCACCTATACGAGAACTATCTTATCCTTTTCAATCTTTATTACTACCGAATAATTTAAACTTTTGAAATTTTAAAATACCTATCTTGTTCCGAAATGTTTTATGATAGTATATGTAAAGCAATATAGTTTATGGAAATCTAAGACTTATATGCTTTTGTTTAAAAGTATAATTATATGAACTTAGTTGTTTGCAATTAAATTATTCAGTTTATCTAATATATATGCTTCACTCGTAATTGTTGACTTTTAAATGTTTTATTCTATACCCTAAACCAAAAAAACACAGAATTTGTTAGATTTAGCATCAAACTAGCATCGAATCAGATGAATTCGACGCTAATTCGACGCTAAATCTAAAAATTTCTGTTTTTTGGGTTTAGGGTATAGAATGGAAAAGGTGTCGGATTTTTTATTACCCGATGCAAAAACGACGCTATATAGCATCGAATTAGCGTCGAATTCATCTGATTCGATGCTAATTCGACGCTAATTCAGTTTTTTTTTTAAAAAAAACTTAATAATAATAGAAAATATAGTATAATAACAAATTAATATTATCCGAAACAAATGAAATAAAAACAAAAATCCAAATAAAACGCATGTATATGCTTCACTCCGAATCGTCATTTGAGTCATCGTCATTCTCATCGGTATTTTCGCCACTCTCGTTTGCGAACTCGTCTTCCGGTTTTTCTGCATCGGTAGCCTCCGAAAGAATTTCAGCTTCTCGATTTTGCGGATCTATAAGAATGATGTTGTCTATATCTTGTTCTCGAGTTGTTATATCCACGACAGCTTCATATTGCATAGGAGCATCGTCGGATTCAACTATCATTCCTCTGGAAGCTATTTTAAGCACAGATAACCATGAAATCCCTGTTTTCCTGACACGTGGATATGGTATGAAACAAACTTGATCCGCTTGTGATGCAAGGACAAATGGATCGTACTTTGCATAAGAACAAGATCCGTTAACATCGATGACACCAAACTTTCCTACTCGAATCCCTCGCCCGACAACTGGATCAAACCACTCGCATTTCAAAAGGGTGCACTTTAAGTTAACCAAACCAGGGAATTGCACTTGAACAATGTCTTGTATAATGCCATAAAAATCCGTGTCCCCCGCTCGAACTACCACACCATAGTTCGCAGTTGCTCTGTTTTTTCCACGTTCGAACGTATGAAACACATAACCTCGTGTAAAATACATTGGAGATGACGTAATTTTTCCCAATGGACCTTGGATCAACTCTCTAAACCATACAGGGTACGACCTTTCTCCATAATCAACCTAGCAAATACAGTGTACACATTGTAAATATAATAAGAGAATATATAGGTTTTAATGGAAACTAGATATATATAATTTTGTTTTTAACTTACTTGAGTTTTTAACCATTTAGCAAAGTGGAGATCTTTACGTTTTTCAATCTCATCGGCGGATGCATTTGGGAAAGCCTCGGCAACTTGGCGACTGAATTCACTACGAGAAAATATATATAGTTATAATAAATGTTTTCAAAGCATATATAAGTACGAAGATAACCCTTTTGACATCAGTCCGTAGTTGGTAATTATAATATGTACCTCAAAAATGGGGTAACTTCATCGCATTGTAAGAGAATATATGTGTGCGCACAATTGTAGTCTTCGTATGAGAACCAATCTTCTTCTCTTGTAATTCTGGCATGCCTACCAACTGCACAGAATATATCTGGGCCATCTAAAACCGGATACGCTTGCGCGATGCCACCATCGTCGTACCTACGTGGAGCTCTTTTTCGTGTTCGGACAGTGGGAGAGAAGTAATATGAGCTGAAATGAGAGGTTTCTTTGGTTAAACTTCCCGCAACAATTGATCCCTCAACCCTAGCCAGGTTTTTTGCCTTTCCTTTTAAGTGTTTCATGAATCTCTCGAAAGGATACATCCAACGAAATTGAACGGGCCCTCCTAAATCGGCTTCGTGAGGAAGATGGACAGGAAGATGCTCCATAACATCAAAGAAAGATGGAGGAAATATCTTCTCTAAGTTGCACAACAATATTGGGATGTTATGTTTTAGTTGTTGAATTTCATCCTCAGTCAAAGTTCGCACACACAGATCTCGAAAAAATGCTCCAACACCTAAAACCGAAGTTCAATATCATCAAAAAAAAATATAATTTTTCACACATTATTTATTTAGATATTTATATATCATCATAGAAATTATACCTGCAAGTGATTTATGCACGTTCGTTGGCAAAAGCTCTGCAAAGGCGAAAGGCAATAATCTCTGCATAAACACATGACAATCATGACTCTTCATGCCAGAAATTTTTTTCCCTTGCTCTACCGACTTAGAGAGTTTTGACACGTATCCATCTGGAAACTTTACGTCGGTGGAAACCCAGTTGAAGAATGTTGATTTGCCTTCGTTTGATAATCTAAAGATAGGGACTGGAGCTCTACCATCTCCCGTGAGATGTAACTCAAATTTAGAGCATATAAGAGGCAAATCCAATCTAGACTTCACGTTGTCTTTAGACCTGCCTGAAACGTTTAAGATGGTATGCATGATGTTATCGAAAAAGTTTTTCTCAATGTGCATGACATCAAGATTGTGGCACAATAGATGATCCTTCGAGTACGGTAGATCCCAGAAAATGTTCTTCTTATGCCAATTATGTTCAACAAGGTATCCATCTGGAAGATTGGCCGGGATATTAAGCCAGTTACCACCACGTTTTGCTGTATCCTGAGCTCCTCAATAATCAAGTTGACCTTCAATTTGCTCTCCTGAAAGATATGGAGGTGGTGGGATACGTACACGTTTGCCCTTTGTGAATAGTCTCTTGTTCCCCCGGTACGGATGGTTCATAGGGAGAAACCTGCGGTGACAATCAAACCAACAAGATTTTCTACCATTTTTAAGTTAGAAGGTATCTGTTTCATTTTGGCAATACGGACATGATAACCGACCATGTGTTGTCCAACCAGATAACATTCCGTACGCTGGAAAATCGCTTATCATCCACATAAGCACAGCTCGCATGGTAAGATTCTTTTTCTTGGAGTAATCAAAAGTCCGAACCCCATGAGATCACAACAAGTTCGACTCGTGAATCAGCGGCTGTAAAAACACATCAATAGATCTTCTTGGATGCTTCGGACCAGGGACTAAAATACTCAAAAATAGAAATTCCCTCTGCATGCACATATCAGGCAGAAGGTTATAAGGTGTCAATATAACCGGCCACAAAGAATATTGCCTGCCAGACATACCAAACGGACTAAAACCATCTGTACATAGACCAAGATAAACATTGCGCTTCTCTTTAGCAAAATTATAGTGTACCGATTTGAAGTGTTTCCAAGCTTTTGCATCAGAAGGATGATGAACTTCTCCTTCAATAGTTGAATGTTCCGCATGCTACCTCATTGATGTAGCTGTTCGTTCCGAATGATATAACCTTTGTAGCATATCTGTTATGGATAGGTACCACATTCGCTGGTACGACACTTTACTTCTACCAGCTCCTTGGGGCTTAAATCTTGGTTTATGACAAAATCGACATTCCTGTAGATCTTCATCATCTTTCCAAAATATCATGCAATTGTCAATGCAAACATCTATCATCTGCGAAGGTAATCCTAAACTAGAGACTAGTTTTTGTATGTCGTAGTATGACTCAGCAGCTTGATTACCCTCTGGCAAATATTCTTTTAGAAGAGCTGCCCAATCATCCATGCAACTCTCAGATTGATTATGATCAGACTTTATTGTCATCATCCTAGATGCCAATGATAATTTAGACAGACCTTCCCTACAACCTTCATAGATTGGTTGGTTTGCAGAATCAAGCATATCATAGAATTTTTTGGCATCTACATTGGGTTCTTCAGCAACATCAGGAGTAGACATAACTCCAGGAAATGCATCGGTTACCATTTCTTCGAACCTATTATGCTCTAACCCGATATCATGATCATTTTCTATAACAAATTGATGCTGACCATATTGCTCATTCGAATAACCCTGATCCATAGGTTGGTAACTAGTACTACCCGAAGTTTCATCTTATATCCCTCACCTTGATAAAACCAAACATAATACTCAGGTGTAAACCCTCTATTAAATAAATGCGTACCAATTGTATCAATTGTCTGCGGCCTCGAATTTTTGCACTTCCGACACGGGCACACCATGAAACCGGTCCGTTGAATTGTAGGCACACTACTCGCTTGAGCCATGAAAATTTCAAGGCCGTTGAGGAACTCTTCTGAAAGCCCTCCATTTGCATCTTTACGTTGATACATCCAACGTCGGAGTTTGTATATATCCCCCATTTTTTTTCTAAATTTTGTAAAAAAATTTTTTTTTTTTTCTAAATTTTGTAAAAAAAAAAAAAATTTCGAATTTTTTTTTTTTTTAAAATGGTGGACTGATTCAGGAGATGCGGGGGGTTGAGTATATATAGGACAATTTAGCAGCAATTTAGCAACGATTTTGCATCGAATATTTAGCATCGAATTAGCGTCGAATACCTTAGTGTCGATTTTGCATCGAATTAGCGTCGATTTTGCGCCCAGGTAGGTAAACTCGTTTTTAATGTGTCTCCTACCTACCAAATTGAGGCAAATTCGACGCTATATTCGACGCTAAATCGATGCAACATTAGCATCGATTTAGCGTCGAATTCAGTCTTAAACTGGAATTCCGACGCTAATTCGATGCTAATTTGCGTCGATTTAGCGTCGAATTGATTCGACCATACTTAGCGTCGAATTAGCGTTGAATATTTAGACTGACACAATTTCGACGGAATTTCGACGCTAAATTACAGTTTTCTTGTAGTGATTGGTGAAGACATCCCGAGTCTAATTAACAAATATTCGATACAGCCTCACCATCCGGAAGAAATAGGATCCGGGGGAAAGTACTGAAAGGATCAAAGAAGGACGTCGTTATCTAGAGGTGAACACGTGCATGGTTGTGCCTACCATATATTTAAAAAGGCATTTGCCTAGGGTCTCGGAAAATATTATATACTTTTAGGGTCATTTTTCTAAAAGTTAATTTATTGTAGTTCGACCTAGGGGTGGGCATAATATCCGATACCCGAACCCGAACCTGAACCCGACCCGAAAAAACAATATCCGAACCCGAACCCGACTTGAACATTACCCGATCGGGTGTGATTTATTTGTGGTTAGGGTACCCGAATCCGATCGGGTAATACCCGATACCCGAACGGGTACCCGAAATCATATGTTTATTAGATTTTTTAGCAATTTTTATAGATATATTGAATAATTCTAAAATATTACATAATTTTCAGATTGAATAGTATTTTATTTTTGTTTGAATGTGCTAATAAACATAAATTGTTTGAGTATTATAATTTTATCTTAAATTTAATTTAAAATGTTTTAAATATTTTTCATTTTTTTTTGTTTTAAACTTAGTATTTTGCAAATTTTTGGATAAACCGAAAATAACCGAACCCGAAGATAACCGATCCGAACCGAAATTGTGCTTTGGAACAAAGATGGTGGAGATTTCACAGTCAACAGGCAAAGGGTTAAGCTATACATGGCAGCCATACCTGAGGAGGAAGGAACCTCGGTTCCACTCTACGATCCTACACTAGCCTAGTCCAAAAAGAAAAGGAAGTCAAGCTAGAGACTTAAAACAAGCTCACTTGGGAGGAAGTCCCATGTCTATCCTTGTATATATATATATGTGTGTTTTCTCTATCATTTATGATTCTTTGTTGTTTGATTGTGTGTGTTATATGTCATTTCAGAAGGAAAGTTACTCGGTAGGAGAAAAGAAGATTCAAACGAGTCTTTGAAGAACATATGATGTCTGTAGCGACATACTCATAGAGACAAATCATGGTCGCTACAAAACGACGTGCCTATGTCGCTACGATTTGAAGAGAAAAGGTGAAACTTCCAGTGTTGTAGCGACATTGGTGTAGCGATGTTTTGCACGTCGCTATGGCACCCAACGGATGTTCATAGCGACATGCCTAGCGACATCAACAAGTCGCTACGTGTTGAAGCAACAACGTTAAAATTCTCTAAGTGTCCTAGCGACATCATCATAGCGACATCGACATGTCGCTACAAGCACAAGGTAAGTTTTTTTCTTAAAACTGTCGAACCAACCTCTCTCTCTCCTCAACCTGAATCCTAATAGTTTTAAGAGCGTTTTTGTGTTTTCGATGTTTGCTTGTAGGTATTGGCAAATTGACATTGTTCGGGTATCCGAACCCAAACCCGAACCCGTTAGTACCTGATCCGAACCCGACCCGATAATAAAAATTACCCGATGGGTCTCCAAAAATCTGAAACCGGGTACCCGGTGAGTGCAACTACCCGCCTCGAACCCGAACGGGTACCCGAACGCCCAGCCCTAGTTCGACCAAAAAAAAAGTTAATTTATTGTAGTTTAGTTATAAACTAGCAGAGGATCCGCGTTAATACGCGGATAAATACTATAAAAAATTAATAAAATAAATATCTAAATTTTAATTAGTAACCCGTTAAATTTTAAAATACTATTTAACGTATATCCTAAAACCAGTAGAAATCAATTTATATCATAATTCTCATGTTCTATTACATATCATGCAAATCCAAAAATATATATTATCGGAATTTAAATTATATTCTTAATAACAAAGAAGATATATATTTTAACCCATTATAAATATTTATGATTATGTGATAGAAAATAAAAACAACTAAAATACTATATAGTTAAATCAGAAAAGAGTAAATTTTATGTTATAACCTCATAAAAACTATAAATAATGTTATGAACCATCACATAAGTACATGATTGGTAATTGTATTTTATTAATATCATCATTTAATTTATCATAGAAATTTATACTCGCCAAACTTTATACAATATTAACTTAATAATAATATATTATTATTATTTTTTAACTTATATAATTTTCAAGATATACACTTAAAGAGTACCAATGGCGTCATAGGTAAAAAAATTTCATTTTTTTGTGATATTTAGTGACTCTATATTGATAAAGTAAGTATTCATATAGATTTTATTTTTATTGTATTTTTGCATGGTTGTGTATATTTTTAAACTTTTAAAAATTGAGGTTTCTATAACCTTTCTAACTTTTGTTTTTCCAGTTTATATACCTTATTTTTTTATCGTTCATCTTTTTCTTTATTTTAATTGAGAATTTTTACTCGATATGTATTATTTGTTTATTTTATGGCTTATATCATGTCTATATTTTATATTAAATTTTGTTTCTTAATTATTAGTGATAATATTAGAAATTTTACTTTTTATTATTTGATCAGTAACTTGACAATTACTTTCTATTTAAAATTTTATTTTTCTTAATTAATTTTAACTTTTAACACATTCTTCATTTGATCAATATTAGATACATATCACGATCTCGTGAGTTATTATTTTGTTTATGTGTTATACTGATATAAAAACGTATTGCGGTAAACATTTTTTATTTTAAAATATATAACGCCTATAATTTGACAAATGTAATTAGATTCTAAATTACGACTCGCAAATATTTAATATTTATTTTATTATTATATATTTATTAAATAGTCAATTTATTATATTTTTCTTATACTAAAATTATCTCATACACGTAATTATATTAACAAAATGATACTTATAAATATGATATTTTCTTTTGTCTTTAACTATTTTAGATAATCTATAATGAAAAATATATTTTGTAATTTAAAAATTTAAAAATATTACATATTTTAGTATAACGATTTTTTTTCCTTTTTCCTAATTAATCCATAATCTTTGTTTAAAATATATTCCTTATTTTCTTTTTAAATTTTTTTGTAAATATTGAAAATATTACATTTTTTAGTAGAATGGTTTTTTTTTTCTTTTTCTTAATTAGTTCATAGTTCTTGGTTAAAATATATTCTTTATTTTCTTTTTAAACTTTTTTGTTAATATTTACATATGTTAATATCTAAACTAACAATTACACATGTCATAATCTCGTGAATAAGAATTTTGCTTATGTGTCGAGTTCTCATCGTGCGCATTCTCTTTTATAAAATAAGATATTAAAGTAAGAGATTTTTTTGAAATTCTCATCCCAAGTTTAAAACCACTTCTATGCTAAAATAAAATTTTAATTTTTCATAGTAAGTTTCATTAATTTTTTATTGGCACTCTAACAATTATTTAAAATAAATTATGATTATCATTAAAATTTATATGTAAAAGATATACTCGATCCCTCTGTTTTTTTATATAAGTTGTTTTAAGAGTTTTTTGTTTGTTTGTTATTAAGTGATGTTCTCACTTTTCTATGCATAAATTAATTGATTTTTTAGTGTTTTTGACTTTTTAAATTCTGCAGATTGGTTTTCTGTTGGTTAAAATATTTTGGATAAATAAAAAGTGATATTTTATTTCAAAAAACAATAAATATTTAATAATTTTTTAATGGGAGTGCTAAAACCTTAAACATCCTATATTAAAAAATAGAGGGAGTATTTTTTAAAGAATCGCTTTAGACCCAGAAGTCTCGGCACGACACTGAACACGTGACCCGAGTTCTCTTACCAAAAGCTCAGGCAAGATAAAAAATATCTTCATATCGCGCCACATTGAATTTTTTTCTTGGTTTAAATATTTGAATTCCTAATCAAAAGGTAAAAACTTTATGTGTTTGGTAAAAGTAAGTGGTCCATGTTTGGGAGGCGATCAAAGCATAGAAGACCTGTTCTAGAGGTGTCCTCTGGATGTAGATGTAGTTCGTGAAAGTTTATAAATATAGTTCATGAAAGTTTAAGAGAATTGCTATAGGTAGAATGCTAAAAAGAAGAAAAGCTAATCCATGAGAAGATACTTTTGTAGCGACCCTGACCTCAAAGTCAGGGTCGTCCACCTATTATTACTTGAATTTTTTGCATAGGCTTCTTTGATTGACTTTCATACTCGGGAGGTGTGAGTAGTAGATGATGATTCACCCATCTCAAAATCTTTTTAACTTCTTGTTCTAAGGATACCAAATTGCATCCCTTGCGTACAAAATGTAAATTTATTTTCGGGTCGACAATCTGTTTCTCCACGATAAATATCATATCTGCCTATATGATGCCCAAACTATTCCACACCTATATATTCACCAATTGAAATTTAAATCTCTATATACCCACATAATTGAAGTTTTAAATCTCACAACCCACAATTATTGGTTAGTTATGGTTTATTGTTTCAAAATGATTTGTTAACCATATGAGATGACAGTAAACCGGATTATGATCCGATTATGACCCAGAAAAAACCAAAACCCTCTTTTCTCTGCCAAAATCGGAAATCCTAGAACCTTTAAAAAAAAATCCCAACTGATCGAAAAAAAATCCTAAAATCCAAAATCGCATCTCTCTCTGAAATCAAAACTGATCGAAATTCCCAGATCCCTACAAACAAAACCCGCAAAGCGCATCTCTCTCCCTCAAATCGAAACTGACCGAGAATCCTAGAAACAAAAATCTCCATGGCTTCGCATTCGACGGTTGTAGTCCCTTTTGTTCTGCAAAACGAGAACATGGGATTCGATGAAGAAGCGGAGCAACGAGATGAGTTTCGCATTGAGCAACTCTTACAAGAATTTCATGATGAACCGCCGATCCAACACGACTTTGTGCCTGATAGTGACAGCGAAGAAGATGTAGTGGATAGAGAGAGAGCTCGTACAAACGTCAGACGTGGTGATGGGAGTTTGTATAAAAAGCAGAGTTTCATCAGTGGAGTTGCCTTCAAAGAGACAGTCGTAGACTATGCACTAAGAACCGGTCGAAACATCTGGCAATACAGGTATGATAAGTTGAAGCTTGGGTTTAAATGTGCCGGTGGGAATGATAAGGAGGGTAAAGGATGTAAATGACAAGTCTATGCATCACTTCTTCCTAAAAATTCAAAGTGGAAAGTTAGTAAGTTTATAGATAAGCATAGTTGTATCCTTAATGGTGAGTGTCTGCTGTTAAGAGAACCTGTGATAAGTAGGTTGTTCCTTGATAAGCTTAGAGAAGATCCGAAGTACTATATGCCTATGAAGATGGAAGAAATAATTAAAGAGAAGTGGAGAATCACTGTGTCTAGGTCTCAATGTCAAAATGCTAGGGGAGAGGCATTGAAGTGGATCGAAAAAAAGTACGATCAACAGTTTTCTCGAGTTAAAGACTATGCTGCTGAGATTTTAGTGTCAAATCCGGGTTCAACTATTGAAGTAGATACTGTCAAGAATGATGCAGATGAAGACTTATTCAATAGATTCTATGTATGTTTTGATTTCTTAAGAAGAGCATGGAAAGACACATGTAGGCCTCTAATAGGAGTTGATACATTCATGAAACATAAGATCAAGGGACAACTATTGGTAGCATTAGATAGGGATGTAGATAATGCTATATATCCAATAGCATGGGCGGCCGTACAAGTGGAGAACAAAGACAATTGGATATGGTTTGTGCAGAAGCTTAAGTCTGACTTGGGACTACGCGATGGTTATGGCTATATCATGGTATCTGACCGTCAAAAGGTGAGTACTATATCATGCTATTCTGTGTTTCATTCTAACTTCATTGTTCATGGATCATTTTGACTTTATTGTGTTTCAGGGGCTCATCAGAGCAGTGGAGCTAGAGTTACCTAAGATTGAGCATCGAATGTGTGTTAAACACATATATGAGAATCTCAAGAAGAATCATGCTGGAAAGAAACAGATGAAGCCACTGATATGGAGTTTGGCATGGAGCTACAATGAAGCCGAGTATAATCAAAACCTTGACAAGATATTCAATTATGATATTGGAGTGTACAATGATGTTCTCAAGGCAAAGCCAAAGTCCTGGTGCAGAGCCAACTACAAGCTTGGTAATTACTGTGAAGATATTGAAAACAATTCAACCGAGTCATTCAATAGCACTATCAGCAAGGCAAGAGAGATGCCTTTTGTTCCTATGCTAAATATGATTAGCCGGCTTGCTATGGCTTGGATTGCTAAAAGATCAGCTATATCTCACAGTCACAATGGTAAGCTGTACTTGTGTTTTTAACTATCTTTTGCAATTATGTATTTATGTTTACTTTTCCCTTAATTGTTTCATTGTCCTGTATCAGGTACATGTACACCATATGTTTCAGCATTTCTTGCCAAGTAATATGAAAAAGCTTTGGCGTGTAAGGTGACTCGAGGTACAAACGGAGTGTATGACTCAAGGCTCAGTGGATGTAGTTACAGAGTGAACATGGAGAGGATGACTTGTACCTGCATGAAGTGGGAGATTACTGGAATTCCATGCGAGCATGCGTATGGCGTGATTCTATTAAAGAAGCTTGTCCCTGAGGATTTTGTGTGTAAGTGGTTCCGGACTACTATGTGGAGGAGGAACTACACAGAGGGGCTTGCTCCAACCCGAGGTTCACCATTCTGGCCAGCCACACATGAACCTAATGTTCATGCTCCTCCTGAACCACCACAACCAGGTAGAGAGAAGATAACTAAAGCTGATAAGAAAAAGAAGAAAGGTAGGCATGAATCTCCAACCAAAAAGCAGCCAAAAGAGAAGAAAAGGATCATGCATTGTGGCGTGTGTAATTCTACTGAGCACAACGCCAGGTTTCATAAGCCAAAATCACAGGTTTGTATTTTTGTGGTTTACTTGTGTTTTTTATTGTATGTGTCTTATTTGCTAATCTTCTTTACCTTGTAGAGTTTTCAAGACATTGGCGTCTCTTCTCAAGCTTCTCAAGGGACTGTCACTCAAGGTTCTCAAGGGATTGTCATTGAAGCTTCTCAAGGGACTGTCATTCAAGCTTCTTAGTGATGATATAAACAAGTTGGCTCTGCTTTAGGATAGAAATTAGTAGTTAAGAATGTATGTTTAGGTTCATTTTGGTCAGACATGTAGTAACCTAATCTTTTGTGGATCAATACTAGTTTACTAAAACACAAACAAGAACAATAACAATGTTCCATAACAAGAACCTACTACTTTACTAAAATACAAGCTTGTAACCTACCTGGTCCGAAACACAAACACAAACAAGGTTCCAAAACACAATATAACAACAACATAAAATCCTTTTCCTAAGACAGAAGAATAAGTACATCTACTAGTTTACTAAAATACAAGAACACACAAACAAGGACAATAACTACTAATACAAGAACATACAAACATACGGTCAACCTAGTAGTTTACTCAGCCCAATCATGATGATGCACCCAATCAGTACAAGAATCATCATCTTCTTCATATGACATGTTGACTCGATCAAGACATCTTCCACCTTCTCAAATATCTCTTTCTCAAGCTTCACAACCACCTTCTCAAACACCATATGCTCAAATTCCTCTCTCTGTGTTGAAATTTCTTTCAGCTCCTTCTCAAATCTCATATTTTTCACTTGTAAAGACTCGATATCGTTGACCAAAGCCTCATCTACCCACTTGAATGTATGGTCATCATTGATAAGCTACAACAAACCACAACATTACAAATACTCATCAGTTAACGAACAATAACATTACAAATCGCTATCAGTGAACTAACCATAACATTACAAATCGAATCACATCACAGGAACAAAATACGAAAGATTCATCAAGTTTTTGGAAATTTTTAACAATGCCAACTGAAAATTTCAGGAAAGAGTTCGACAAACCTTATGACCTGCTGCATAACCACATCGATAGTATCGCCGATACGGATTCTGCTCGGATTTAGAGATTAATGCGACAATCACGCTTCCACACCAACATCTCTTAGGTACTCCCACAAATCTTCCTCTGACACGGCCACATGATGTTGACGACGAAGAACCAGAGTTACTCATCTCCTATGATTCGTTGCAGTTGGAATTCGGAATCCAATTTAACAAAATTTATCAAATCTGGGTTTAGGGTTCTAAGCTTGCTCGATTTGGGGATATATTCCCCTTAAGGCTGAGTCGACTCAGCGAGGATGAGTCGGGTTGGTAAAATGAATTGGGTTTATCGTTTAGATGGATCGGGTTCTGGTTCAATTCGAAGTTTGGTTTAAAATTCGGTTTTGTCGGTTTGGTCTCGGGTTTTCGCAAAAACTAATCCAAATCAGATTGGTGGGTATATAGAGATTTAAATTTCAATTGGTGGATATATAGGTGTGAAACTTTTCTTTCATGGACATATAGATATGATACTTCTGATGGAGAAATAGATCGTCAACCCTTTATTTTCAGATTAATTGTTAAGCTAAAAGGAGAATAAAAAGGCCCATTAAGAAGGCTTCTTAAGCACACGATTAGCACTCTTCTTCAACTCTCCTCTCTCTTCTTCCATATTCACTGGGAGAGGGCGATGGTCGATGCTTTTAGCTATGGCGGTTTCTGTGGAGTACACACTAAACCCATACTCTCTTCTCTTCTCCGTATCGCTTCCATATCGCTCTAACTTGCCTTCTTACTTCCAGTTTTAGTTTGAAGATCTCACTGTGTAGGTCTCGTTCGTATAATTTTGGTTGATTAACGTTTTAAATCGCCGTTGATTCATGCTATTTGTAGTAGGAACCATCAATATTGTCTCTTAATTTGATATTTATTCTCTTTGAACTTCCAATTAGGGTTTTTTCTTTTCTTTGAACGCCATGATTGTAATGTTAGAATTCAGTCCTTTTTCTCAGAGTGTACATACGGTCAATGAGGTTCTTATTGAATGTTAGAATTCAGTCTTTGTCCGTAATTCTATTTTTAGCGTTAATTTCTGTTTTTTGTTTCCCCGTGCTTTAATTTAATTAATTATATAAAATATGAATCGAATTACTTCCATTGCAGACTGCAAATTCTTCAGTAACTCAAACTGCTGTTAATGGTGTAATTTCTAATAAGAACTTCTCTTTTGTCTGATTGTTGGTAGATGATGATAAAGTGACAGGTTAATCCTACATTGAGAATTTGAGATCTATCTAGAGTTTTTGTATGTTTTAACTTGCTGTTTGATCATGGCTTATTCCTCACTAACATAATTGAAGGGTTCAGATTCCATTTTATTCTTCAATCTCCTATGATGATCTCACCAGTTATGCGTTTTCGTCGATGCATAATTCTAATGTGTTTTGCATGATATCTGCTTATGTTTTTGGTCTTTTCTTCATGTTGTTTTTTAATCATTGTTTTCATAGATTCCTAACTTGTAGATTTAGTTGTGTCGTTTCGTGGTCTGATTACTCAGACTTAGAAAGAATATCTGCTGTTATTTGTCAGCCGTTTTACTTATTTCTGAAGTTGGTTTATTTGTTGGAAGCTTCTTTTAGATTTTGAGGTGACATGACTGTTTTTTATTTATTTTACTTTTCAGGAGAATGGGGTCAGAGGGAAACAATAAGAACTCGGTTGTGACACAAGTAAGTATTGGTGGATTCTGGGAGTCCACTACTGCAAAAGAACTTACAGATTACCTTGAAGATGAAGTAGGGCTCATTTGGCGATGCAGATTAAAAACTTCTTGGACTCCTCCTGGGTCTTATCCTAATTTTGAGATCACGGACACTTCAAATATCCCCACGATTGATGATTACAAGAAAGTGGAGCCTCATGCGTTTGTCCATTTCGCAGTTCCTGAATCAGCAGCTCGTGCCATGGATGCTGCGGGGCAATGCAAGCTCATCCTGGATGGCCAGCCATTAAAAGTCAGCCTGGGGCCTAAGAACCCATATACCCTTAACCAAAGAAGAAGAACGACTACACCATATAAGTTGGCCGGTATTTCAATTGAGATTGGGACATTGGTTTCCCGGGATGAGTTTCTTGTTTCTTGGAGAGCTGAAGGGATCGATTTCCTGGTAGATCCTTTTGACAACACGTGCAGATTTTGCTTCCCAAAGAGCACTGCATTCGCTTTCAAGGACACAGTGATGCATGCGGTGATAAATTGTGATTTCAAGTTGGAGTTCTTGGTGAGAGACATACGAACAGTGAGGCAGTATAGAAAGTTGGATGGATTTGTTCTTCTTTTGCAGCTGGCTTCGTCACCCCGTGTCTGGTACAGAACTGCTGATGATGATATATACGAAACTGTCCCTGCCGATCTCTTGGATGATGATGACCCTTGGATCCGTACCACTGATTTTACCCAAACTGGGGCTATTGGTCGATGCCTTTCATACCGAGTTCTCATATCTCCGCGGTATGAGAAGAAATTGACAACAACCTTAGATTATCTAAGGATGCGAAGGGTGCAGGAGGAACGTGTGAGGTGGCCTCCCAGGATTCGTGACGAGCCCTGCTTTGGGGAGCCTGTGTCAGATCATTTCTTCTGTATTCATCACAAAGAAGGGATCTCCTTTGAGATAATGTTCCTAGTAAATTCGGTGTTGCACAGGGGGATTTTTAACCAATTTCAGTTGACTGAGCCTTTCTTTGATCTTCTTAGAAACCAGCCTAGGGATGTCAATATAGCTTCTCTCAAGCATCTTTGTACTTATAAACGACCAGTTTTTGATGCGTACAAGAGACTGAAGCTTGTTCAGGAATGGATTCAGAAAAATCCAAAGCTTTTAGGGGGTCATGAACAGTCTGATGATATCTCTGAGATCAGAAGGCTAGCGATTACCCCAACCAGAGCTTATTGCCTACCCCCAGAGGTTGAGCTCTCCAACAGGGTACTCAGGAAATACAGAGCTGTGTCTGAAAGATTTTTGCGTGTAACTTTCATGGATGAAGGCATGCAGACCATGAATTCAAATGTTCTCTCTTACTTTGTTGCTCCGATTGTGAAGGATCTGACATCAAGCTCTTTCTCTCAGAAGACCCATGTTTTTAAAAGAGTAAAGACCATATTAACAGATGGGTTTAAACTATGTGGTAGAAAATACAGTTTTCTAGCATTCTCGTCCAATCAACTGAGAGACCGCTCTGCATGGTTTTTTGCTGAAGACGGGAAAACAAGAGTGTCAGATATAAAGAAATGGATGGGGAAGTTCAAAGACAAGAATGTGGCAAAATGTGCTGCTAGGATGGGCCTGTGCTTCTCCTCTACATACGCCTCTGTAGATGTCATGCCTCACGAGGTTGATACTGAGCTTCCGGAAATTGAGAGAAATGGGTATGTTTTCTCTGATGGAATTGGTACAATTACACCTGACCTCGCTGTCGAAGTAATGGAGAAACTTAAGTTGGATCTGAATTGTACCCCCTGCGCTTATCAGATCCGTTACGCAGGTTTCAAAGGAGTTGTTGCTCGTTGGCCATCAAAAGGTGATGGAATCCGGTTAGCTCTTCGACCCAGTATGAACAAGTTCCATTCTAACCATACCATCTTAGAGATCTGTTCCTGGACCCGGTTTCAACCTGGTTTCTTAAACCGGCAGATAATTACCCTCCTTTCTGTACTAGGTGTACCAGATGAAATATTCTGGGATATGCAGGAAACTATGCTCTGTAAACTGAACCGCATCCTTGATGATATAGATGTGGCATTTGAAGTTCTCACAGCATCATGTGCCGAACAAGGAAATACTGCAGCTATCATGCTAAGTGCAGGTTTCAAACCAAAAACTGAGCCACATCTGCGAGGAATGTTGTCTTCAGTAAGAATTGCACAACTCTGGGGCCTCAGGGAAAAGTCTCGTATTTTTGTTACTTCAGGAAGGTGGCTAATGGGCTGCCTAGACGAAGCAGGGATACTTGAACAGGGACAATGCTTTATCCAAGTCTCAAAACCATCTATAGAAAATTGTTTCTCCAAACACGGGTCTCGTTTTAGGGAGACAAAAGCAGATCTGCAAGTAGTCAAAGGCTATGTAGCCATTGCTAAGAATCCTTGTCTTCACCCGGGGGATGTAAGGATTCTAGAAGCTGTTGATGTACCCCAGCTGCATCACATGTATGACTGCCTTATCTTCCCTCAGAAAGGTGATAGACCCCATCCAAACGAAGCTTCTGGCAGTGACCTTGACGGGGACCTGTACTTTGTGGCTTGGGATCAGAAACTCATCCCTCCCAGCAAAAAAAGCTGGGCCGCAATGCAATATGATGCAGCAGAAGAGAAGACTTTAGGCCGTCCTGTCAACCACCAGGTCAATATCTACTTCCCTACTTTTCTTTTCGATTAACTTAGATGCTGATGCTTAAGGTAAGGTTGAATTCCAGTATAACTCTGATGTTTCTGAAAGTGCATATACTGTTTTCTGGATGCTTGTATGATTGTTTGTGATTGCTTCCTAGTTCATAGATTGCATGGTATAGGTTATTAACTGCATACATGTTCATCCTGCAGGAGCTAAGATGATGACATATAAGAAAATTCCGTCATATATTATTCGTTCTGTTTTGACTTTTGACTCTTCAGCATGCCTCACTGTGACTTTTTAGTTATTTTTACTTCACTTGTGTAATAATATCATGATGCTAGCGTCTACCCACCTAGTTATGATTACTTTGTTTAGTTTCTTTTCTCTGCGCTTGCAAAACAAATTCTTGGGTAATTGATTCCTTTTATTACAGGATATAATCGATTTCTTTGTAAGAAACATGGCGAACGAGCATTTGGGTACAATCTGCAATGCACACGTGGTTCATGCTGATAGAAGTGAGTATGGAGCCATGGACGAAGAATGTTTGCTACTAGCAGAACTAGCTGCCACAGCAGTTGATTTCCCAAAGACAGGGAAAATCGTGACAATGCCGTTCCACCTGAAACCAAAAATCTACCCAGATTTCATGGGGAAAGAAGACTACCAAACTTACAAGTCGAAGAAAATCTTGGGTCGGCTTTACAGACGGGTAAAAGAAGTTTACGATGAAGATGCAGAAGTTTCCTCGGAAGAAAACTCAGACCCAAGTGAGGTCCCTTATGACACTGATCTTGAAATACCAGGATTTGAAGATTTCGTCCCTGAGGCATGGGGTCACAAATCTTCTTACGATGGGCAGCTCATTGGTCTTCTCGGGCAGTACAAAGTTCAGAAAGAGGAAGAGATTGTGACAGGTCACATCTGGTCCATGCCTAAATACACTAGTAAGAAACAGGGCGAGCTGAAAGAAAGACTGAAGCATTCTTATAATGCCCTGAAGAAAGAGTTCAGAAAAGTATTCGAGGAAACAACAAACCAGGATCACGAAAATCTGAGCGACGAGGAAAAGAACTTGTTGTATGAGAAAAAGGCTTCAGCTTGGTATCATGTCACTTACCACCCCAAGTGGGTAAAGAAGTCTTTAGAGCTGCAAGATCCAGATGAGTCGTCTAGTCATGCAGTGATGCTGAGCTTTGCTTGGATTGCAGCTGATTATCTTGCAAGAATCAAAATCAGATCACGGGAAATGGGAAATATCGACTCGGCCAAGCCTGTTGATTCTTTGGCCAAGTATCTTTCTCAACGTCTCTAAAAAGTAATGTTTGAAGCCGTAAGGCCACTCTGCCATGTATCTCTGTAACTCAGAGATACTTCAATGTATGTATAGTTAGTTTGAATGTGCTCTGTTTTCTTCAGGAAACTTTGTTTGCCTGTGATGCATAAAAAACTGCTTGCTGTTCACGATTTAAACAGCTCAACTGCTTGCCGTTGTTTGTGGTTATGTAATACAGTATATTCATGATAATCCTTTTAATAGTTTGCCACAATTTGCTTTCATAAAAAGACTAGTAGCTTTAATTTATTAAATTGTGACTAAACTGTGAGTCGAAAATCCTACGTGGTGGCTATACGGTGAGTTTAAGACTTGTTCTTCCAAAATTACCCTTAATAAATCTCAAAATTATATGTTCATGCCATTGCAATATTTTTTTAATTAAAATATTTTTTATATGTCCACCAAATATTGAAACTGAGCCTATATACTAAAAACGTGGCCCATAAATATTTGTTAGCAAAAAAAAACCCTAGCTGCTGCACATACTTAAAACCTGAAGACTCAAAATTATTTATAGCTGCCTCTTTGTTTCGTTGTTAAACAATTTTTAAATCGTTTAAGATAATAAATCAGCATGGCTCTCTTTACGTCAATGGTTATGAATCGAGCGATCTATGATTTATTAATCAATGGACAAATTGATTAGTCATGTGTTATATCTTGCTAGGTGCCTAAGTGTGACTTATCTCTATTTTATTATATGTTTATATTTAGGTTTTGGTATTAGTTATATCCTCTGTTAGTTGTTTTAGATAATAAATCAATATGGTTGTTAACGTCAATTATCAAGGATCGAACAATAGAGGATTTGTTATTCAATGGGCTATTCTTCACGTGGGATTTGGAGATGAGCTCTTGGAGGTTATTTTACTCTAATTATTTTATAGTTTATGTATGTGTAACATTATATTTTTCTTATGAGGCAAACGTATAATCATCTTATCGAGGTCGAATTCTTATTTTTACAGATATATCGTAGTAAAGTTTACGATTTATGTTAGTTTTCTTATTTTTATTTACATATTTTAATTGTTTCTATTTTTTACTCTTTTGATAAGTTTTTTTATATGTATCCTAATGTATTCTAATATAATATAAGCAATCATTACTACTGATTTTTTTAAAAATTTTTAGAGTAATTTTCGTCCTAATGTTTTGTACCGCTTCCTTATATATATTTTGTGATTCTTTTTATTAGGATTACATATTTTTTTAGAAGAGAAACAATTTGAGCTACTCAATGGATTTTGGACGTTGTGTAGATCAAAGAGCTTCTATTGCTATACAATTTGCAATAAGTTTAAATGGTTGCTAGACACACACCTTTTAAGGCCTATCTTCTGACAAGAGCTTCAACAAGAGATTCAACAAGAAACAGGAAGTTGGATAAGATCAAAGAGCAGTTAGAAAAACTTGCAGAGGAGATGAGAGAGGGTAAAAAGAATTTTTATTGCTCAGACTTTCCGGGTTTAGTTTGATGACATAATTTTCACATAAACGAAAGTCTTACGCAGTTGTTGAGATGCATAAGTTTGAGTAGAAAAGAGTTATGATGTGATCAAAGAGTTTGAAACTCCATGCTTCAACAATTTATAAATTTCTAATATAACGTGCTTAGATTGATTAAAGAGTTTGATCGTGACTTCACTTATTCCCTATGCCTCCTTTGTATATTGTTTGGGTTAACAAACAAAATTACTGAATCACATAAATGAAATAAAAATAATGAGCTCACTGCCTTTATTTTTGCTAGCATATAGTTTGGTTTCTAGGTCTTTTGCAAAATTTGTTTGTTAATATTTCGAGTGATTTATGTGACAAATTAAGAAAATCAACTCTTATGTTGTACTAAGGTAAACGTAAGTTACGTATATTGTACTTTAATGACCACCAATTTTGAAACAAAAAAAAAATAGTTAAAACCTTTTATCGCGCATGGTGGTTTTGAAAAAATATTTTACATGCATTTGTGAGGGTTTAGACGCACATATTAGATTTTAGTACTCCTAAATGTGTTAAAACTATAAATTATTTTTAATATTTTAAATGCATTTGTGAGGGTTTCGCACCCATTTATTTGTTAAAAATATAAAATTATAAATCAAATTTCTATTTCTAAATAAAAACTATATCAAAGTTTTAAAACTTATTATCCCCTCACAAGGCCTCCAATTGTGTGTTTCGACGCTCTGGTTTGCAGTTTTCTAAAATTTTTCTCAAGGATGTTAAACTTAGGAATTCAAGCCATTTCTACAAAATAAGTTACTATTTTATTTTCTGTATTTTTAATCTTGCTACTCCTTATGTGATTGTAGTTTTTTATAAAGCTTACCGACAAGTATCGATGGGTAATTGATGCTCACGATAAGATTTTGGAAAAACAAACTAAGGTTGACATGAAGCAAAAAATGATTGAGATGAAAATGGAACGTGTCGAGGCACATTCTTCGTATTGGGAGATAGCGAATTGGGTTCGATGGAATAACCCCTATTCTGGATAACATTCGAGTTGTTTTTGGTAGTGATGATAACGATAAAAAAACATTCCATAGATAATATGTCTATGATCATCTCAATAATTTATGTTTTGTCTTTAATAATATTCAGTATTGATTTTATAAATAATATGGACGCGGGTAAGGAACGAGGCACATGTGGTGGGTTAATGATCGTGTTCGTTAATTAAAAGAAGTAGTTAATTTTGTGATAAATGTAAATCTTTCGTATACAATTTAAAAATGTTGTTTTCTATTATTAGCATGTTTATAATGTAATAATTTTTGCTTCACGGACAATTAGATTCTCCTACATGTTTAGAATGCTTAAGCTAATGCAGAAAATTTTAGCCCTTATTGTCACCTTAAATCTACTACTAATCGGTTGGAAGAGTGCGTTCTTATGCGGCCAAGTCACGAATACAACTAACGTAACCACCAGAATAACTATGGGCACTTTTCTCTCCACCACTCGCTAAACAAAGTTTAGTCTAATGTTTGCTCTTTCTCACAAAACGGTCATGGCTGCTTGTGCTTTATTGTATCTGTTCAAAACCGTATTTACTTAAATTTAATTGAGAAACTAATTAATTTTCTCAATTAAATTTTTACCAATAACTACATCAAAGAAAAAATGATCAAAGTTATTATACGTAAAATTTAATTTTATGATCTTTATATATTGGAAATAGATTTTAGTGTGAATTTATTTAGCTAAAATATATAAATTCAAATGATTTTATTGGATTTTAAATATAAGAAAAGCTAACTCAACACTAAGTTCAATAGCATTATGCCATTCTCGATATTTTTAAAAGCAAAACACAATCTCTTAGACTCTACGTTAGGTTCAGACATTTGGGTGTATATACGTTTTTTTTTCATGATTGAAAGATATTGGACTCTAAAAAAACATGTTAGCTTATATTTATCGAGTTTTTTCAATTTCATATAACCTAAACACAATTAGATAACCTCGAATGATTGAGTTAGTTTAAATTATGTTAATTTGTTCCATAATGATGCTAGATCATGTATATTGAAACACAATACGTAAAAGATTGTATTTTAATGGCCAACCATTTTGAAATAAAAAACATTAATTAAAAAATTTCCGCGTAAAGAGATTTCGAAAAGAAACATCGATTAGTAATTTAGTCTAAGTCCACAATTTCTTAACATATCTTACTAAAGTCCTTTCACTAAACGGTTATATGAAGATTTGCAGATTTTCCATGATAATTAGAGTATGTGTTTCTAATTGAACCCAATAATTATCTTTATGAAAACCTTCCTAGCGATATTACTTATACAAGGTTCAATGCATATTTAGGGAATCATTATGGTTTTCTCACAAGAGTCGACACGTCTCTCATCCTCCAAAATATGGAACTCCTACCCAGAGCTCTGTAACTATTCCTAAGACATTCCAATATTTTATGCAAGACATAAGATATGAAATCTGATCCAAACAAGTAGCGCTAAAGAAGAGAAATATGAGATGCTCCACCGAAAGAAGACAAAACATATTAGTTTTTTTTTTAAAATAGCTTACTGTTCAAATTCAGATATTTTATGTAGAGACAATAAAAAAAAAACAAATCAACAGGAAGTTCATCCATCAAATTTTTCCATGAAATAACATAATGTGGATATCGTATGGTTTCTTTTATTGATTATGTGTGTGCTCAAGTTTTAGCCATTCATGTTATGGTTTAGTAACCTTAATAAAAAAATTGATGACTTAGGGTTATTTAAAAAGATTAAACTTTAGATGTTTGTATTAGGATTTAGGCTACGATGCTATAGTTTAGGGTGTAGGGTCTATTTGTATTGTTTTCGATGTTTACGTAAACTTGTGAGGGTTTAGGCTTCCATGTTAGGTTTAGTATCCCTAAATTTTCAAATAAAAAATGATGATATAATATGAATGAATAATTTTAAAAGTTTCTTTTAAAAAAACTAATAAAAAGTATAACTAAATAAAAAATATTGGTAATCAAAGATAATAGAAATGAGGAAACTAAAAGATGAGGATGATAATAATAGTGAAAAACGGATAAAAATATCATAAACAATAGAATTAGTTATCTTCAAAACAAAAATAAATAAATATACAAAATAAATGTATTGTTTTGAATATTTTACGTACATTTGTGATAGTTTAAACTTACATATTAGGATTTAGTACTCCTTAATTCTATTAAAATATAAATTTTTTTCAATAGTTTATATGCATTATTGAATATTTACGCTCACATATTACCCTTTAATTTGTTAAAATTATAAATCAAATTTTTCTTTCGAAATAATTAACTATATCAATGTTTTGAAATTTATTTATTATCCCGCGCAGGGCGCGGGTACTGTTCTAGTATAGGAATATTAGATATCAAAGATAAACAGCTCACATTGCACATAATATATTATGGAATATCAATATTGTTATATATTAAATAAAAAAAAGTTGACAAAAAAACAACAACATTGTATCTAATTAAAATTTACTTAAAAGTCAAATTCAAATCCAGGATATATAAACACTACACTTTATGAGAGATTATTTACGTTTCGTGATTTACGTTTCGTGAAATTATCACGTGTTTTATCAAAAACAAGTTTTACATTTTAAAAAAAATAATGATGTGGATACCCTAGGAGGAGAGAAAACTCTCCCATTATATAATAGATTTTTCACTTTAAAAAAAAAATATTGACTATTTAAAATCGGTTAAAAAACCGTAAACTAATAATAAATGTATTGAAGAACATAAATATTAAAATATCTGCATTTGTAAATAAAACTTAAGCAAATAAGGAAATTAAACTACTAATAGAAGTCGGTTTATTTTTGGATATTTTTTATAGCGTTTCACCGATATAACATATCACTAAAAAATTTCATTTTCAGAAAATACATAACCACAAATGAGATGCATTTTTTGTCTTTCTAATTGTCGCCGGTTTGTTGCCGATCTAGGGATGAAATTGATTTTACCCAAAGCTTCCATGTGAATCAATGCTAGTATTAATAAGTAAGCTGAACCAAAGAGCACACTTATGAGATTTAATTTTCAATAAATTATTAAGATATTTCTGGGCTTTTCCCCTATTAGGCCTAGACCATTAAAAGGCCCACTAAGAAGCTTCTATTCCGATTAGCATTGACATTCTCAACACTTGAGAGCTGCAGCAACACATTTCTTCTTCACCAGTCTCTTCCACTTTTTGGGGGAAGAAAAAACGATGGCAGATGGATTTGGCTATGGAAGTTCCTCTGGTGTACCTTACCCGTTTTGGCTTTCTCATCCGTCGCAACAGCCTCCAGCTTCTGCACCGCCGTTTCTAGCAAACCCTCCGGTTGAATCTTATGATCCAACCCAAGGAGGGTTTGATCCGATGATTTCTCATGGCTCTTACCAGCGATCGCCGGTTGATTGGTCGAATAACCCATCGTATCGTGAAAATTCTCGATCGCAGACACCTTCTTCGTCGTTTTACGCTGACAATAGTCCACCACCTGGTATGATTTTAATCCCCTTTTTGATGGCTTCCCACTGTGGATTCGAGGAGAGATCAAACAAATTTGGGTTTATTTGATGTTTATCTCTGAATAATTATACTGATAGTTTGATCGGTTTTTGAATTTTCACTCCTCATCTGTTAGCTTCATTTGATAATGATCTTGTGTGGGTTTAGTGTGTATTGGATCATCGGTTCTGAATTTTTTTTTTTTTCCGTGAAAAGATTTTTTTTTTTTTTTTGTAAGTTGTTTGGTTTATGTTTTGAAGCAGAATGGATATGTGTTTGCAGGAAATTGTGGTCCTAGGGGTGATGATTCTTATAAAGACATGTTCGGACCGGGTGGGTTTAACTCGTCAAGGGAATCATCATCTGATTTTGTGCCATTTCCTACCGAGAATTTCTCAGAGAGGCAACGTTTGAACTTTGTGCCTACCTATAACTCAGCTACCTCGGCTCCAGCGTCTTCTTTAGCTGAGATGCTAATCAGACATTCTCAGGAACCATACTTTAAGCGTATCGCGTCTCCTGGCGTTTGTGCTTCTAGCAATGCTCTTGATGAGAAACATCCCGGGAATTACCATCCTGGTTATGATAAACCTGGAAATATGAATGTTGTCCCTGGTCCTCCTGTGACGCCTTACATATCTGTTACAGATAGTATTCCGTCTTTGCCAATGCCAAGCTTGAAAACACAAGCTCTCTTTGATGGTAGTCAGATTGGAATTCATTTAGGAGATGGAAGATCGTTTCCGAGCAACAGTGGTGTTTCTAGTTATGCGCCCGAGAATTCTATGGGAGTTCAATCCAATTTGCGTGGTTCTTCTGTCGAACCAGTTAACTTTGATGTGTTGCTTGGATTTGGTGAAGCCACTGGTCATATCAAGCCTTTATCTGAGAATCCAGATTTTTGCTATCGGATAGTTGACTCGCCAGGTTCGACAAGTCCCCGATCTTCCCACCCGCTACAGTTTAATATCAACTCCTCGGGTCCAGTATCTAAGGATAATGTAGAAGGTAGTGGTGTCTCTTCCCTTTATCAAAGGCCAAATACTTTGATTGCTGACAATGAGAATGGTATTTCTGAAAGCTCCTTGAAGAATGCGATTGGAAATTCAAATTGTTATGAGCCTAGCTGTTGGACTCACTTCATGGTATCTTCTGAGGGACCTGCATCTCCCACTACGTTTTCTATGGGAAGTGAGTCATGTGGTGCAATGAAAGCGGATAGTGGGAATGCTCAGTTTGCTGTCAACGATAAATCCCCTTTCGAAGGTAGTGCTAATCAACCTAGTGAAGATGTTCAAATCAACGAAAAGCCATGTGAGCTCCAGGAACAAATGTTTGATATAATAAATAGAGATAAGAAGACCACGTTCTTGACAGATCTGGGTATCAAAGAGAGTAGTAGATCGAATGCAGATGATGTCTCAACTGACCGATCACCTGAAAGGCATTTATGTGATCAAGGAGATTTCCCATCTGCGACTTCTTCTCCAAGAGTTTCTTCGGTGGTTAATGCTATGCATAATCTGTCAGAAGTGCTTGTTTATGAATGCTTCAACAATGGAAGCTGGCTGAAGCTGGAACAACTTGAGAACCTTGATAAAGTAGTAGACAATCTCACTAAGTGCTTAAAGAAAATCACCGGTAATAAGACAATAGCAGGGGAAGCATCACTTCCAAGTCAGGCTACGCGTGTTTCTAGTCCAAACATGGTTAATCTTAATGAGGTATGTGATGCAGCTCGACTCTGGAATTTGTGAATTATATCGTAGGTAGAAGTATTTAATAAATAGTTTTCTTGCATGCTCTATGAGCTGATGATTTATGAGCACCACTTGTGATAACTAGAATTTTCACATGAGCTTAGGTAAAATCTTGATTTTGTGCTATGTTCCAGTTCTATTTGGTTTTTGATAGAATTAAACACATAGCTTGTTCTTGTTTGCTGTTAGTTGCTTAATGGTACCCTTTTCAGGCCCCAAAGGTAGTTGCTCAAGACTTTCAGGAGTTTAACGTGAAGCCAATAGACAGCTTTGGCTTCAAAGAGTCGGTGGATAAGAACGAGATGACCCAGGTATTTACTTAGTATTTATTGTGTGTAATTTGTGAACTCTTGCCTACTGAATCTTATCTTTACAGAGTATTAAGAACATACTTGCTTCCAACTTTCCTGATGGGGAAGAAAACCACCCACAAACTCTCTTGTACAAGAATCTCTGGCTCGAAACTGAAGCTGCCTTATGCTCCACAACTTGCATGGCTCGATATCATCGGATCAAGAACGAGATTGATAATCTCAAACTGCAGAATGAAGGTTGGTAACTTTCAAACCAGCCGTCTCCTCTGTGTGATAGTATTAGTGCCTAGAGCTGCATTGCAAGAACATTTTCTCCACAATCCTGTCATAAATGCCACTGCTATGCTTACTTTCTTATAGCAGATAATCCACATGCAGTTAAACACAATAAATGCTGAGATTAGAATGCTGTTGCTCTCTGGTCCTTTTTAGGATTCAAGTAAATCATCTGTACACGATTACTTTCTGTAAGAATGGTAGGCGGTACTTCTTTTATTTATCAAATTAAACCCGGGTATCAGCCAATTTTGCTTTAGATATAGTATCAGAAATGCTTACCCTACACATCATCTGGTGGATAACCCCCATAAATATATGTTTAACAATTCATCTTTTGCTTTTTCTTCTCAGAGATCTCTGCAGATGCATCAACCTTTATGCAGGAACCTGTACCTAACCCCCAGAAATCGGTTGCCATCATGAACAATGTGGAGCAGGGGACATCTGAATCGATCATCAAACAGAGAAGCAATTGTGGGAACAATGTAATGAGAATGAGTCATGATACACCACAAAGCTCGAGATTCAACTCAGATCCCGTGGATGCAGTATTATCGCTTATTTCCAGAAGCTTTCCGGGTGGTTTAGAACAGAAAAATCATGGAAACTTTCCTGATGCTGCAACCTCTGGAAAGATACCGGACACAAGACCGCAGGAATCCCCTGCATCCACCATTGAGGACAAACATAATGGTGTTATAGACAGGTTTCAGATTCTGAAGCATCAGGAAACAAAGCGCAAACTCAAGTCTCAAAACTGCCCAGGTTCAGACATTGATGTTATAGACCGGTTTCAGATACTGAAGAATCAGGAAACAAATCGCAAACTCAAGACTCAAAACTTCCCAGAGACAAAAATGGGTGACCAGGAGGACAATCCAGAAGCTTCAGATACGGTTAATACTGGCAGAAGCAGCCATGTGAGTGATGTTATGGATAGGTTCCAAATACTGAAACGCCGGGAAGCTGAACAAGTGCAGAAAACTCTCAACAGCTTGGATTTAGATTCAGATTCTGACAATGACCAGCCAAAAGCACAAATGCGTGATCATCATTTCTGGTCAGCCTCGATGATGACAAGACATGGAAATCCTCAGATCGAGGCACGCATCGATGATGAACCCTCTGCATTTGGCAAAGGCTACGAGAGCCCGGCCTCGGATTGGGAACATGTCCGCAAGGATGATTGAGTATTGGAACTTCCTTGGGTAAGGAGTTTCGATCCGTTTATGAAAAAAGCTTGTTTATAAATAAAAAGGATTTGTGAAACGTTTGTGTATGATAAGTATGAAACTGCGTTCAGTTGGTATTTGCTGATTTTCAAAATGTGGTCTAGCTTTTTAAGTTATAGAAGTAGCGAATCGCTTTTGTGTATTCTACAAAGAAAAACATAATATCTTTATAATAATCTAAGAAGACACCACTGAACTTACAAGTTTCTACAAAAAGCACTAGAAACTATAGGCTGTTGTTATTTGTACCCTCCTACAAATCGCAATGATGAGATCTTTGCATCTTGCGAAATGATAAGATCTTTCTTGTTCTCTGATTAGGTAAATAAAAGATTTATAATTTCGTAATTTGACTAAACTTTAGACTTATTTTTACTATATGCCCCTAATATAAAACCATCAGCTAATACGTGTGAAGTAACAAAGGTCTAGGGTTAGGGCTTTAAATTATGGCAGAAGCCGAACGTCCTCGCAAAATCCAAAAGAGAGTTTGTGAAGATAGAATCCGACGATCTACTCATAGAGTTATTACTTCGTGTTCCGACTAAACATGGAGTGGCCACAACGTTTTTGTCTAAACGATGGAGATTTGTCTGGACCAAGTTTTTTTTTGTTTGATAACTTGTCTGGACCAAGTTGCCTAGACTGATCTACATAAAAACCAAAAGACAATGATGAAAAAAGCAAGAGCGTTTGGTGGTTTCTTGAACAGTCCATGCGATTATACGATGCACGTACCTATATTAAAACGCTTGTGTATTCAACTTGGTCCACAATGTCCTGTTGATGTTAATGTTGATGTTGTAAACTGGGTTACAAAAGCAGTTGATTGCTGCGTACGTAACCTATATCCACAATGTCCACAATGATCATCGACTTTATGCTATCCTCTTGCTCGATTGAGTCTATGCCTCGTCTTGCTAAAGAGAGATTGGTGGTTTCGGAGATCACTTTCTTTGATCAAGCGTATGAGGCTATCTTTAAACGATACAATCGATTCTTTGTGTAACGCCGTTAACTACTCTCGGCTTATAGAGTGTGCTATACAACTATATGAGACAAACTTGTGTAAATCACTTGTGGTTTTGCTCTCTAATTGCCCTAAACTAAAAGTTTTTATGGTCAAAAATAAATATGAGAATGATGGAGATGAGGATCATGTTTCTGTTTTATGGAACCAACCGAGTTCTGTTCCCAAATGCTTGTCTTCTCATCTTGAGATCTTCAAATGGAAAGAATATGCAGAAAGAGAATATGAAAAAGAACTCATAAGATACATTCTAGGAAACTCCAAATGTTTAAAGACGGCCGGAAAATCGCTAAAGCCAACCTTGAGTGCTGAAGAGAAACATAAGATGATTGAGAAGTTAGAAGGTTTCAACTTCTGTGCTTTTATTTTCTGCTCGAATGTTATTTCTCTGCAGAATCAATTTCGGAGAAACGCCTTTCTTACTGAGTTCAACGTATTATATAAATACAATGTATGAAGTACAAGGTGATCATACTGATGATAGGTGTTTTGGTCATAGACACCCCGAAATTAGAGTTTTTTGAAACCTTTGGTGCTTTGGGACATGATTACTCGATTGAGTATATGTTTCATCTTGTGAAGACATTTATTGATGTTGCGTTTTACCCTCATGACGATCTTCTAAGATCTCTTTCTTTGGTCGTGTATCTTGAGCTATGGTTAAGTGATACAATGGTTCCATGGTCTAACACCATTTTCTACTCTCGACTTATAGAGTGTAGTCTTTATGACACAAACTTGTGTGAATGGCTGGAGGTTTTGCTCTCTAATTGTCCTAAACTATTGGTTTTTGTGGTCGACAATAGTTATGAGATTGATAGAGATGAAAATCATGTTCCTGGTTTATGGAACCAACCAAGTTCTGTTCCTAAAATGTGTAACCTGAGCCTTTGATGTTACTCAGTTTTTTTGTTCTTTCTAGTTTTCACATTTTTTCTCCTCAAATACAGTGTCGGATAAAAACTTTAAAAGTCAGATAATACAGAAACATGATAACTAAATACCCCAAAAGGACAATAATCCGATTTCCGACACTTCGAAAGTATTCGAAACAATCTCTGCAAGTGAAGAAAGTATAGAGATTCATTGTCTCTTATGTAGTGAGTTCCATTATTGCACTTACAATGTCTCCATCGTGACTCTTAAGTGCCTTAACCGCTTTGCTGCGGGAAACTCCAGCCTGAGTCATGACCAAATCAATGTCACGATCCTCCACACCGGTCTCATCAACTTCCTCTTCATCTTCTTCCGCGTGTGCTTCTGCTGGGGCTGTTGATGCTTCTGCTCTCTGAGAAGTGGCACCAATTTCAGGCATCCTAAACTGTTGAGCAGCTTGCGTTTGAAGCTGAGAGCTCAAGTCTTCAATCTTGGCCTCACCGAATATAACATAGGTTTCTGAATGCGGGCTCTTGAAGACATCAGGTTTTGAGATGAAGAAGAGCACCTGCGAACATCAAGTTTTTGTATATGGTTAAAATGTTAGGCGTATAGATACATATACGTAAACTCAGTGAAAACAGAGAATGATTTTGGTTTACATTTTTGGTTCTTTTGATGGTTACTCTGCTTACACCTGTGACTGGTTTCATACCGAGCTTCAACATCGCTTTCCTGCTCTTCTTTTCACTTCGGCTCTGTTTAGAACTTCCGCTTACACCTGCAACAAATTTCAATCAACTTCAAGAATGATTCGGAATGCTATAAACCGTCCTAGTACAGTATTGGAATCTCTGTAATAACTACTCCTGAATTATTCATCCTTTCTCCAAGACATGGTCGAGTTATCCATCAATCTATCAGCAACGTGATAAATCTCATAAAACCTCAAATATGTCAAGAAAACTATTTCACGTATAAAATATAAATCCACCATTTTCTAAAGAACTATTTTCCAGATGTGACTGAAATTCATACTTCACCATTACATTTCTAAAAGACAATCAGGTAAAAACTAAAAATCGAGAAAAAGAAGGAAGAATCACCTTGAGCGTCGTCGTCTTCCTCTTCTTCGTCATCATCATCATCTTCGTCATCTTTTACATCTTCTACAATCGGCTCATCAGTCTGAGAAACATCGCCGAGCATGAAATTTAACAAACCGAAGAATAAAAGGTCATGACAAAAAAAGAAAAGAAAATACAAAATCGTTCTCACCTGAAGCTTCTTCTCGAGCTCTTCAGCAATGGCAGCAGAAGTCGCACGTTTCTCAGGTTGTACATCGGCGGATTCAGTGACTACTGCAGGAGGAGACATTGCTTCCACGGAGAAGATTTTAGGGTTCCGATTGGATTTTCGTCAGCCGAAATGGATAAGGAACGGTGCGGTGAGTAGTGAAGAAGGCGACTCCGAAAGATCTTTTAGGTTCGTCTCGTAATGGGCCTTTTAGTGGGCTTTTCTCTTTTATTGGGTCGGGTTTTGAACACAAATCAATAAAAAAGAAGTTAAGTAAACGAAGTGAAATTAGCAACCAAGTGGTGATCAAGAAACAAAATCTCCATTAAAATAGTGTACTTTATTTGCATAATCAATTATCATACTCATTCATAAGTTTTCTTACAGCGAAAAAAATTGCATGGAGATGGAGGATAAGAGATCATAATCAAACTCTAGGAGGAGGTCAAGGAAGAAAGTTACAATTAAGGTCAAGAGATCATAATCAAACTCTTGATGTTTCATCTTTAGGATGAGGTCAAGGAAGAGAGTGAGGATGATATGGTTATTACAATGGCAAATTAGGCGCAATTCAACATTCTAATGATATCTCAAGGATTTTGAATGCAATATATTTTTGACAAATGGTTTTATATAAACCATCGCCTTTGATTCGTTAGAAAGATTGGTCTTTTTATTTAGAGATAATTACTAGAATGACTTTGGAAAGTAGGGTAATTACTAGAATGATTTTGTCAAATCTAATAATTTAACACAACAAATAAAAAGACAAATTAACCTTAGTAATGTTTTTTATTAACAAAATCGGCATTGCAAAACCTAAAAAAAAAAACAGAGAACAAAGTTTATAAAACATATTTGCAGTCGGGTTTTGTCTTTCACAAATTATCGTCTTCTCCACCGAACACACCTCCGCGATTCCGGCGAGGCGAGGCGATTCTGGCGAGGAGAGGCGACGATGGTGACGGGTAAAAGTCTTTCTCCTCTGTTGTTGTTAGTTTAACCGATGTGGGGGGGATAACGAGGCTAATTCAGTTTGTTCGACATATCTTGGGTTCTCGGCGAGGTTGGATTCCGGCGACTGGTTTTGGGTTCTCGGCGAGTTTAGGGTTTCGAGTTAGGGTTCCGCGTACAACAGGTATATGAATTTTGGTTTTCATTTGGGTTATTGTAGTGTTCTCAAAATCTCGAAACCCTAATCTGCAATAAATTTTGCAGATTTCCTTCACATTTGACGGCGAAATCGACGGTGGTTCTGGTGAGAGAAGTTGTTATTTTGTTGTTTTAATTTTTCGCTTTATGGTAGACTTATTCATAGTACTGGTAGACTTATTCTTAGTGATGGTAGATTTATTTAAACTGATGTTTAAATTTTTCGTTTGATGGTAGACTTATTCGTAGTGATGGTAGACTTATTCGTAGTGATGGTAGATTTTTTAAAACTAATTGTAGATCAAATTTTGCATTTGATGGTAGATTTATTCTACTTGATGGTAGATTTATTGAAATTGATTGTAGATTAAATTTTTCATTTCATGGTCAATTTATTTCTACGTGATGGTAGATTTATTTCAATTGATGGTAGACTTATTTGACTTGATGGTAGATTTTTTGCACCTGATGGTAGATTTAGTTCACTTGATGGTAGATTTATTGCTTTTGATGGTAGATTTATATATATTTTGATGGTAGATTATTTGAACATGATTTATCTTATCCATTGTACAGAAATGACGTCGTCTTCTATTCTGCCAAGTGATTATCCGAAGAGAAGGTATCCGGTTGGAAAAGTACCATTGCTAAAAAAAAGCATGCATCATAATTGCCAGTTGGGAGACTTTGAGAAGATGTTTCAAGCTGTTGGGGAAGACGTTTACAATGATATAATGAACAACCATGGAGTTGGAGTAATTCTGAAGCTGGCTTCATGGAAAATGATATGGGTTGGGAAGATTGTTGAGGATTTGGTTTCGAATCAATTGGCGACCAACACGATTAACGAGTTTTGGTCCGTGATTGGTGGTCGTCCTCTTAGGTTTTCTCTTCATGAGTTTGCCGAGATTACTCAGTTGAAGTGTGACCCATTCGATGCTAAAGAAGAATGGGATATCGACCACACTAATTTTTGGAGAGAAATGAAGGTGAACCCCGGAGACGCACCTTCTTGGAATGAGTTGCTTAACGTCTTAGACTTTTGCAGGACGTGGAGTTATGGGAAGAAAAAGAGTGTAGGATTGCTCTTTGTGTTGCACGTCGGAATATATGGGTTTGCTCGTTCAAGTAGAATCCCTCTCATGGCTGCCAAAAGAGTGTTGGATCTAGAGGCGTTTGAGAGGTATCCATGGGGCCGTGTTTCCTTTAGGGAGCTTGTCAAGTCGATCAATGTTGCATGTTTGGAGGGTGGGTCGTTGACAGTTCATGGTTGTGTCCATGCGATGCTTGTATGGGCATATCAGTCGGTTCCAGTCTTTGGTGAGAAATTTGGGAATCAAAGAGAAGCACCAATTCCTCTACTACGTTGGGCTTCAAGCCGCGCCAGATACAACCTTGAGACTGTGTTTTTAGAGGAGAAGAAAAATCACGGAAAGGTATGTCGTAGACTTGTTTTGTAGTTATGGTAGACTTGTTTTGTAGTTGTGGTAGACTTGATTTGTAGTTGTGGTAGTCTTGTTTAATAGACTTCTGTTATTGTTGTAGTAGACTTGTTTTATAGTCGTGGTAGACTTGTTTTGTAGACTTGTGTTATAGTTGTAACGCCCGCGAACCAATTATGTATTTTTGGTTCAGGTGTCGTTTGACACAAGTTGCACTTAAACCGACGGTTCGGTTTGGGGAAGCAATTAATTTCGGTTCGGCTTGGTTAAACCGAAGTTTTTGCCTATAAAAGGCTTGTGGGATGATTGAGGTCAGTTTTAGGGGAGAAAACAGATAGATTTCTCTTGAGGATTGAGAGATTTGAGGGTGAGAACAAGTGTTCTTGAGTGTTCTTGGGAGTTTGAGGGTGTGTGCCGTCGGTTTTGGAGGAGGCAAACGGCGGTGAAGATCAAGTTGGATTGGAGTGAAAATTTCAAGGTAAGTTTTTCACTCTTTGATCTTGATTTAGGAGAAAACCGCTTGTCAATCAGTTGGGTATTTGAGGAGTTATGGTCGTTTTATTTTGGGAGGTTTCTGCAGTTTTGATCTGCGATCAGTCCAATTCGAGGGAGGATATCCGTCGAACCGTTGGGAATCAGAGGACAATCTATATACGATTGGAAAGATCTCTCTGTCTAGTTTTCAGATCAGGTTTCCGATCTTGATTCCGAGATATGATCCGTTCTCTGTGTTCTTTTAAAATCAGTGTGTCGGTTCTGTTTTCTGAGACTAGAATTGTTGTTTCCAGTTTCGATTACCGAACTTACGGGCTTATTTACCATCGGTCTATAAAGATCCAGAAATCGATTTATATACGATTAGAAAGCTCTATCTGTCTAGTTTCCAGAACCTTTTTCCGATCCTAATTTGGAGTATCCGTTCATCGGATTCTTTGTGTTCTTGTTCAATGGGTCGTTTCTGTTTCAGTTTCGATCGTCGAATTTGCGGGCTGCTTTCCCGTCGAACCAGAGAGACCCAGTAGACGATCTACATATTGTTCTATAGCTCTTGCAATCCAGTTTTCAGAACAGTTTTTCGATCCTGTTTTTGAGCTGTGGTGGGTGAGATAATCGATCTCGAATCAGGTGAGTGCGTGACCATGGTCTTTGCGTGTAGATGGGTTTGTTTGGTGCGTTTGATTGCGAATTGAGTTGATTTGTTGTTCGATCAATGCTTGTTCGGGGCGTTTTTAGTGTTTAGATCAACGTAAGTATCGTGGTTTGTGGTTGACTTTACGTTGACTTTTCGGGGTTGACTTTGCGTTGACTTTTTGAGGTTAACTTCTCGTGTTGACTTTTTACTTAATTGTGTTGTGTGGTGTTTTGATTGTTCCCTATACCCGTGCATCTAGCCAAGTAGATGGGATGGTCGTACCACTGGGTATTTATGATAATACTCACGCATCTCTTATAACCATGTGATGCAGATAAAGACAAAGTGTGATCGTGGAATCTGGCTAGCGGTGATGATCTAGTGTCTCGTTTGTATTTATATCTATTCCGCTTTTGTTATTGTGTTGAATTATTGTGTGGTTTAATATTTATAGAAATATTATTTCGGGGTTTAAAAAAAAAAAAAAAAAAATCTCTGGTTGTTTCATTTTGGTATCAGAGCCCTTATGGTTCTAGGGCGGGAGAACGTAGTGGATTGAATGTGATTGTCAATTGCATTGTTTGTGGATTACTTGATTGATTATGAGTAATTAGTCAATTGATTGTTGTGTGGGTTTGGAATCCTAGATCATCATCTTCGAGCCTTCAAAGAGATTCCACGGTATGTGTATTTCGTGTTAATTCTCGCTTTTCTAGTGTTCTTAGTATATTCTGTGGGAAGTGAAGTGAGAGATGGCGAGAGGTTCCGGAGGACAAGGTCGTGGACGAGGACGTGGACGCGGACGCGGACAGGTTCCGATGTGTGAGTCTGCCGCGGGTTCGGCACAGGGTGCTGCTCAGGAGCAGGCGGCGGATTCACAGGCGCTTCAGGAGGGTCCAGTAGGTGGTGGTGCAGCGGGCCCACAGGCAGGTGCTGCTGCAGGTGGGGCCCAGGAGCAGGATGTCCTTATGGTGCGATTGCTACAGCAGATCTTGGAGCATCTACCGGGCGTGGCGCCGGCCCAGGGTCAGGCTCCGGTGGCGCCAGGTGTTGCGGGGGTTCAGCCTGGTGTGGCGGCAGCGGTTGTGGTTCCTTCTTATTTGGAGATGTTGGGGCAAATGGGGCGGATTACTACCGCATTCTTCTCCGGGGGTACTAAGCCTGAGGAGGCGAGCGAGTGGAGGAGCAGACTGGAGTGCAATTTCCAGTCCTTGAGATGTCCGGAGGAGTATTGGGTGGATTTGGCGGTGCATCACCTCGTGGGAGACGCGCATCTCTGGTGGAGAGGAGTCATCGCTAGGAGACCTCGGGCAGGCATTACTTGGGCGGATTTCATGGCGGAATTCAACGCAAAGTTCTTTCCGCCGGAGGCAGTGGATCGGTTAGAGGAGAGGTTCTTGGCTTTGGTTCAGGGTGGCCGTTCTGTCAGGGAGTTCGATAAGGAGTTCAGCAGACTTCTGGTGTATGCTGGTAGAGAGTGGGAGAGCGAGAGAGACCAGGTGAAGAGGTTTTTTCGAGGACTTCGACCAGAGTTGAGGACCCAGTGTCGAGCAGGTACATACGCCACGAGGGTGGAGCTGGTTGAGTTGGCAGCTGGGATTGAAGACGACATGAGGGAGCTGTCCGTGGTGGTTAGTGCACTGGTGCAGCCACCGAGGAGGCCTCAGCAGCAGGCAGGTTAGAGTGTAGGCAATAAACCTACGCAGGGACAAAAGAGGAAGCTTGAGCACTCCGCGGGTTCGGGTCAGAGAGGACGGGGTGGTCCAGGCTGCTTTAGGTGCGGAAGCCTAGATCACAAGGTTGCGAGTTGTCCGAAGAAGGGTGAAGCGCAGAGTAGTCAGGGTGGTCAGGGATACTACGGTTGTGGGAGCATGGAACACAGGGTGGCGAGCTGTCCGAAGAGGGTAGAGTCTCGGGCGACGCAGGTGTGTTTCTATTGCAGGGAGCCGGGGCATATTAAGCCCCAGTGCCCTAAGCTGCAGCAGGAGATAGTGGCGGTGGTGCAGCCGTCACAGCAGGGAGCAGCAGTGGTGCAGCCATTGCAGCAGATTGCAGCACCGCGGGTGTACACTTCGGTGGAGACAGGGGGCCCTAGCGCCAGGCCGATCACAGGTACATATTTGATCTTAACTTGGTGATTTTTGGTGATGTGGATGGTTTGTTTTAGAATTAGTGTGTCTGTGATAAGACTTTAGGGCTCTTGACACATGAATTGTGTAGGGACCTTATTTGTAGGCGGGTGTATGTCCCATGTCCTGTTCGATTCTGGAGCAACCGTTAGCTTCATTACGCCGGAGTGTGCGGAGAGCAGCGAGATCCAGAGTGACTCTGGGGAGCAGCCGGGGGTAGTGAGAGTGGTTGGAGGGAAGTCGTTGGCTACGTTCGGTCGGGCTCGTGGTGTGGATATTCTGGTGGCCGGAGAGTTGATGCCAGCAGATTTGATCATCAGTCCGGTGGAGCTGTATAATGTGATTTTGGGGATGGATTGGCTGGATCGGCACAAGGTTCTTCTAGATTGTCACCGGGGACGAGTAGTGTTTGAGCGAGAGGCAGGGAGATTGGTTTACCAGGGTGTGAGACCGACTTCTGGGAGTCTCGTGATTTCAGCTATTCAGGCGGAGCAGCTGTTAGAGAAGGGTTGCGAGGCATATCTAGTGACGATTATGACGCCGAAGACTGTTGGGGAAGCTGCTGTTGAGGATATCGAGTCGTTTGGGATTTCCAGGATGTATTCCAGTCGTTGCAGGGATTACCACCATCTCGGTCTGATCCTTTCACGATTGAGTTAGAACCCGGAACGACTCCGATATCCAAGACACCTTACAGGTTGGCTCCAGCGGAGATGGCAGAGTTGAAGAAGCAGTTGGAGGATTTGTTGGAGAAGGGTTTTATTCGTCCTAGTACTTCACCGTGGGTAGCACCGGTGTTGTTTGTGAAGAAGAAGGATGTGAGTTTCCGGTTGTGCATTGATTATCGGGGACTTAACCGAGTCACTGTGAAGAATAGGTATCCTTTACCACGGATTGATGAGTTGTTGGATCAGTTGCGTGGGGCTACTTGGTTCTCCAAGATTGATTTGGCTTCGGGTTACCATCAGATTCCGATTGACGAGAAGGACATTCGGAAGACTGCTTTCAGGGCGAGATATGGGCATTTTGAATTCGTGGTGATGCCTTTTGGGTTGACGAATGCACCAGCAGCGTTTATGAGGTTAATGAATGGGGTTTTCCAGCGGCATCTTGACGAGTTTGTGATCATCTTTATTGATGATTTATTGGTGTATTCGAGGAGTCCTGAGGAGCACGAGGTTCATTTGTGGGTGGTTTTGGAGAAGTTGAGGGAGCAGAGGTTGTATGCTAAGTTGAGCAAGTGTAGTTTTTGGCAGCGGGAGATCGGTTTTCTCGGTCATGTGATCTCTGCAGATGGAGTTTCTGTGGATCCGGCGAAGATAGAGGCTATTCGTGAGTGGCCTAGACCGACGAATGCCACCGAGGTCAGGAGTTTTCTTGGTTTAGCTGGGTATTACAGGAGATTCGTCAAGGGGTTTGCAAGTATGGCGCAGTCGATGACGAAGCTGACCGGGAAGGACGTTTCGTTTGAGTGGACTTCAGCTTGCGAGGAGAGCTTTGCGCGGCTGAAGGAGATGTTGACGAGTACACCAGTGTTGGCGTTACCCGAGCTGAGTGAGCCATACGTGGTGTATACAGATGCTTCAGGAGTTGGTTTGGGTTGTGTGTTGATGCAGCATGGGAGGGTAATTGCTTATGCGTCGAGGCAGTTGAGGAAGCACGAGTGCAACTACCCTACCCATGATTTGGAGTTAGCTACGGTGATTTTCGCTTTGAAGATTTGGAGATCTTATCTTTATGGCGGGAAGGTTCAGGTGTTTACGGATCACAAGAGCCTGAAGTATTTCTTTACGCAACCAGAGCTGAACCTGAGACAGAGGCGTTGGATGGAGTTGGTAGCGGATTACGATCTAGAGATTGAGTACCATCCGGGTAAGGCTAATCTGGTTGCAGATGCGTTGAGTCGGAAGAGGGTTGCCTCGGCTCAAGAGCGAGATTTAGAGGCATTGACGCGTGAGATTAGCACCTTGAGGCTAGGTGTTATATCGTAGGAGCCGTTGGGGTTAGAGGCAGCTAACCAGGCGGATTTGTTGAGTAGGATTCGAGAAGCTCAGGGGAGAGATCAGGTATTGGTTGATGCGTCAAGGGTTGCGGGATCGGAGTATTCGGTCTTGGCAAATGGGACGATACTAGTGAAGGGGCGAGTTTGTGTGCCTAATGATGTAGAGTTGAGGCAGGAGATCCTTCGAGAGGCGCATGCGGGTATGTTGTCTGTTCATCCGGGTGCGACTAAGATGTATCAGGATCTGAAGCGATATTATCACTGGGTCGGGATGAAGGAGGATGTGGCTAAGTGGGTATCAAAGTGCAATGTGTGCCAGTTAGTGAAGGCTGAGCATCGGGTTCCGGGTGGTCTGTTACAGAGTTTGCCTATTCCGGAGTGGAAGTGGGATATGATTACTATGGATTTTGTGACAGGTTTACCGGTGTCGTGGACTTATGATGCGATTTGGGTGATTGTGGACCGTCTGACTAAGTCAACACATTTTCTTGCCATTAAGAAGACCGATGGAGCGACTGTTTTGGCTAGGAAGTATGTGCGTGAGATTGTGAGGTTGCATGGGGTGCCAGCGAGTATTGTGTCAGACAGAGATCCGAGGTTTACTTCTGAGTTTTGGAGAGCGTTTCAGAGTGAGATGTGCACTAAGGTGCATATGAGTACAGCGTACCATCCTCAGACAGATGGGCAGTCGGAGAGGATGATTCAGACACTTGAGGATTTGTTGAGGATATGTGTACTGGATTACGGTGGACATTGGGTGGATCATCTGAACCTGGTAGAGTTTGCGTATAACGACAGTTACCAGGCGAGTATTGGGATGGCACCGTATGAGGCTCTGTATGGGAGGCCGTGTAGGACACCGTTATGTTGGACTCAAGTGGGGGAGAGGAGCATGTTCGGTGTGGATTTTGTTCAGGAGACGATGGAGAAGATCCGAGTCTTGAAGCTGAACATGAAAGAGGCACAGGATCGCCAGAAGAGCTATGCAGATAAGAGGCGGAAGGAGTTGGAGTTTGAGTTGGGAGATTTGGTGTATCTCAAGGCGGCAATGTTGAGGGGTCCTAACAGATCCATGTCGGAGAATAAGTTGAGTCCGAGGTTCATAGGTCCGTTCAAGGTGGTGGAGCGGGTTGGACCAGTGGCTTACAGGTTGGAGTTACCTCAGAGCATGAAGGCTTTTCATAAGGTCTTCCATGTGTCGATGCTGCGGAAATGTCTTCATGAGTCTGAGGAGGTGTTTGCTAGGATTCCAGAGGATCTTCAGCCCAACATGACATTGGAGGCGCGACCGGTGAGGATTCTCGAGAGGATAGTCAAGGTTCTGCGCCGGAAGAGGATACCGTTGGTGAGAGTTGTGTGGGATTGTAATGGTGCCGAGGAGGAGACGTGGGAACCAGAAGCGAAGATAAAGGCAAAGTTCGCGAAGTGGTTCGAGAAGCAAGCGGAAGCTTGAGTTTTGTTATGTTTCAGACTTGTACGCAAGGGATTTATGAGTTGTATTTTTGTTTTGGATTGTAATGATTATACATTGTTGATGATTTAATAAGATGGCGTATTCTTGTTAATCTTGGTGTCATGATGCGAGTTTTGTCGACATGTGACTAGTGGGGTCATGTAGGTCGACAAGTGATTTTTGATGCACGTTTCAGGCTATTGTCTCGGTGAGGGGGACGGTGGGTCTCGGTATGTTTATTCAGGCGATAGTGGGTCTCGGCATATACTCGGAGATAGTGGGTCTCGGCATATACTCAGAGATAGTGGGTCTCGGCATATACTCAGAGATAGTGGGTCTCGGCATATACCCAGAGATAGTGGGTCTCGGCATATACACGGGGGATAGTGGATCCCCTGCGCACCGTAGCTCAAAGGGTGACGATCCTGCGAATAGATACGGTGGACTGTATATGAGTATAAGTATGCGTATGAGTATGAGTATGAGTTATGAGCAGTAGTGCCTGAACGTGATCGTGATTATGAGACTAGAGGAGTTTCAGGGATTGTTGAGTAGATTGTGGAGTGGCGTCTAGTCTAGGGTTTCGCTTATGATCGAGACTTCGATTCAGATGAACCTGGTAGCAGATGTAGCACCTTTGGTCTAACTTTAGGTCTACGGTTGGTTGTTCATGTTCTTGTTTGATTGTTACGCAAACAAACGAACAGGCCTAATCCGGATTAAGAACGTTGCATTGTATATGTTTTCGGGTGAATCTTATCAGGTTGCGGCTCGGAAGTGAACCCTAGGGTGGCGGAGTGGTGTATGGATTGAGGTTGATCGCGAGTACAGTGGGACGAGATTTTATGTTGGCCAGGAGGGCGAGTTGTGGGGTGACAGAGTTGTGTGATTCGAGGACGAATCCTTGTTAGTGGGGGAGAATTGTAACGCCCGCGAACCAATTATGTATTTTTGGTTCGGGTGTCGTTTGACACAAGTTGCACTTAAACCGATGGTTCGGTTTGGGGAAGCAATTAATTTCGGTTCAGTTTGGTTAAACCGAAGTTTTTGCCTATAAAAGGCTTGTGGGATGATTGAGCTCAGTTTTAGGGGAGAAAACAGATAGATTTCTCTTGAGGATTGAGAGATTTGAGGGTGAGAACAAGTGTTCTTGAGTGTTCTTGAGTGTTCTTGAGAGTTTGAGGGTGTGTGCCGTCGGTTTTGGAGGAGGCAAACGGCGGTGAAGATCAAGTTGGATCGGAGTGAAAATTTCAGGGTAAGTTCTTCACTCTTTGATCTTGATTTAGGAGAAAACCGCTTGTCAATCGGTTGGGTATTTGAGGAGTTATGGTCGTTTTATTTTGGGAGGTTTCTGCAGTTTTGATCTGCGATCAGTCCAATTCGAGGGAGGATTTCCATCGAACCGTTGGGAATCAGAGGACGATCTATATACAGTTGGAAATATCTCTTTGTCTAGTTTTCAGATCAGGTTTTCGATCTTGATTCCGAGGTAAGGCCCGTTCTCTGTGTTCTTTTAAAATCAGTGTGTCGGTTCTGTTTTCTGAGACTGAATTTATTGTTTCCAGTTTCGATTACCGAACTTATGGGCTGATTTACCATCGTTCTATAAAGATCCAGAAATTGATTTATATACGGTTAGAAAGCTCTATCTGTCTAGTTTCCAGAACCTTTTTCCGATCCTAATTTGGAGTATCTGTTCATCGGATTCTTTGTGTTCTTGTTCAATGGGTCATTTCTATTTCAGTTCCGATCGTCAAACTTGCGGGCTGTTTTCCCGTCGAACCAAAGAGACTCAGTAGACGATCTACATATTGTTCTGTAGCTCTCGCAGTCTAGTTTTCAGAACAGTTTTCCGATCCTGTTTCTGAGCTGTGGTGGGTGAGATAATCGATCTCGAATCAGCTGAGTGCGTGACTATGGTCTTTGCGGGTAGATGGGTTTATTTGGTGCGTTTGATTGCGAATTGAGTTGATTTGTTGTTCGATCAATGCTTGTTTGGGGCGTTTTTAGTGTTTAGATCAACGTAAGTATCGTGGTTTGTGGTTGACTTTACATTGACTTTTCGGGGTTGACTTTGCGTTGACTTTTCGAGGTTGACTTCTCGTGTTGACTTTTTACTTAATTGTGTTGTGTGGTGTTTTGATTTTTCCCTATACCCGTGCATCTAGCCAAGTAGATGGGATGATCGTACCACTGGGTATTTATGATAATACTCACGCATCTCTTATAACCATGTGATGCAGGTAAAGACAATGTGTGATCGTGGAATCTGGCTGTGAAGAGGTGATGATCTAGTGTCTCGTTTGTATTTATATATCTATTCCGCTTTTGTTATTGTGTTGAATTATTGTGTGGTTTAATATTTATGGGAATATTATTTCGGGGTTTAAAAAAAAAAAAAAAAATCTCTGGTTGTTTCAATAGTTGTGGTAGACTTGTTCATATTGTATTTGTGGTAGACTTGTTCACTGTTATGGTAGACTTGTTCAGAGTTGTGGTAGACTTGTTCAGAGTTGTGTTTAGAATTGTTTGGATATATTAGTTATGTGATGGTATACTTGTAAACTCGTTGACATGTTTAATATTGTTGTTTGTAGGTTCTTGTTACACACTTATTGATGAAGCCTTATGAGGAGATATATCCTCCATGGGACGGAAATAATGAGGATAAGGATAAGGATAAGGAAGTTGATAACATGATACGTGATATTCTTGGTGGATGCTTGGATGAATCTTGGTGGAATTTTGAAAGCCCGGTTGGTAAGAAGAAGAAGAGGAACGTGGAGAAGTTGGTTGAGGAAAGTGAAGATGATTTTGTTGAAAAATCTGTGGGAAGGACTTCGAAGAAGAAGGGTAAGAAAATCCAGAAAACTTCTCAGATCGAAGAGAAGGAAAAGAAGAAAAAGAAGGAAAAGAAGGAAAAGAAGGACAAGAAGAGGAGAAAAAACAGTGAGCCGTTTCCCCTTCGTCCTCTTCATCATGTTCATCACATGCTTTCGTTTCGACTTTCTCATCTTCACCAACCCGAGTTTGTGCCTTTCTTTCTTCAATCTCAACGCACAATCGAATCTTGTCCTTCTTAAATTGTTGCAAAAACCCATTCAATTGTCTTGAATTCCCAACAAAAACTGGTGGTGTATCTAGAGGTAAATCTGCCAAATACTTCTTTGACAACATGTAACTCAACTTTACCTTAAAAAAACGTTGATCTAAGCCAAAATCCTCGTATACCATACCAAGGAACTCGTCGTAGGAGGTTTCATGATCTGCTCCTATAACTCTACACCCTTTTGAGTTGTCAACAAAGAAGATCCATCGATTTTTCGGAAAACTCCAGCTACCACGTACTAAAATTATTTGTTCCATTGAAAACCAACCCAATTTTTAGGTTCAAGCAAAGAGATTCGACAAAACAAAGAGCAGAAGCTATCAGAAGAAGCTATGGCGGCCAACCCTAGTTGCAGGTTTTGCCTGCAATTGTTTAATTCTTCTGAGGGCAAAAACGACATTTTGCGTATACTGTCAACAAGTTTACCACCTACGACAACAAGTCTACCATAACCACAAACAAGTCTACCATGACGCATACTGTTAAAATCTAAAACCTACCACAACAAGTCTACCATGGCGCTTACTGTAAAAATCTACCATCACGATTCTCCGAATCACAACATGTCTATCGTCATTCCATATTCAGAAACAAGTCTACCGTAACTCAATATAGCCAAACAAATCTACCAATACAATAGTTAACTCTACCATCGCGCCAACATCGATGAGTCTACCGAAACCACAATTAACTCTACCACAAACAAGTCTACCATAACGCTTATTTGAATCGCAACAAGTCTATCGTAACTGAATATAGCCAAACAAATCTACCAATACTATCAATAAGTCTACCATCGCGTGAACAATGATAAGTCTACCATTACCAAAATTAACTCTACGACAAACAAGTCTACCATCAGGCTTATTCGAATCACAACAAGTCTATCGTCATTCAATATTCAGAAACAAGTCTATCGTAACTGAATATAGCCAAACAAATCTACCCTTACTACAAACAAGTCTACCATCACGCTTATTCGAATCGCAACAAGTTTATCATCATTCAATATTCAGAAACAAGTCTATCGTAAGTGAATATAGCCAAACAAATCTACCAATACTATCAATAAGTCTACCATCGCGCGAACATCGATAAGTCTACCGTAACCAAAATTAACTCTACCATAACTGTAATTAAGTAAGGTCATTCTAGTAAAACTCTGAAAAGATTTAATAAGTTTACCACAAAGACAAATAAGTCTACCAAATTTAATAAATCTACCACAACTTTAAACAAGTCTACCATAGGACGAAACCATAATTAAGTCTACCACCACTAAATATAAGTCTATCAGATATTATAAATCTACCACTACTATAATTAAGTCTACCATCACTACAAATAAGTCTACCGATCATAAAATTAAGTCTACCAGTACTACAAATAAGTCTACCACATCTTATAAATCTACCACTACTATAAACAAGTCTACCATCGCGCAAACCATCAATAAGTCTACCACTACTACTAATAAGTCTATCACTGACAAATAAATCTACCATAACTATAAATAAGTCTACCATCGCACGAACCATCAATAAGTCTACCAATCACAATAATAAATCTACCACAACCACTAATAAGTCTATCACTCAAAAATAAATCTACCACAACTATAAATAAGTCTACCACTACAACGCATAAGTCTACCGTAACTACTCAATAAGTCTACCACAACTTACAATAAGTCTACCACTACTTACAATAAGTCTACCACTACTATAAACAAGTCTACCACTGCCTGCACCGTAATAAGTCTACCGACCACTTTATAAATCTACCACTACTACAAATAAGTCTATCGATCCCAAAATTAAGTCTACCAGTACTACTGATGTGTGTCAAATTGTATTTATATTTTTCTAAACTAAGCTAACAACACACTCTAGTTGCTGTAGCATAGCATAGGGTCGAACCACAGGGAAGACGCATATAAAACTAGAACTTAGTCTATGCCTACGATGAGCTAAGCCTAAACGAAGATGAGTGTAATGGTATCCAAGCTAAACTAATTCTAACCTAAGATAAATCCTAATGATAGAAGAGAAAAATAAAGGGATAAATGTTTTCGGGTTCTAGGAATTAAGTGTGACCACACATAGAGATAATTAGGATAATATGGGAAATATTCTCTAGTGTTCTAAGGATCAGAATTGTGTAGTGCTCTATGCATAATGAGGAACTTAGGCATCTAATGTTCTAACTACCCACTCTCGTGATCTAGCTAAGCTAACCTAACGAACCTTAGAATCATAAGCTTCCACATTGATACTAAGAGTTCATAAGGAGCATTAAGAATGAGGCCTAAATAGTGTTCCTAGAGAGATTCATTCCATAATCTCTCGATTGGCTTCAAACCCCCTAATCAATGATCTTGGCTCTAAGTGAACATCCATATCTCTATGCAATGCAACACCCAACATAACATGCTTGAGGTCATGAGTCTAAAAAAAAAAGCATTAAGAACATATCACCAAATCAATACCGAAGACAACACAAATCTTGTTAAGCACAATGAATGAAAGGCATGAGTGCGTTTAAATCCTATCACAAATCCTAGGTGATCAATCAAGGAAATGATTCAAAGAAGTATAAACCCAAAACCTACACTAGATATATTCATGAGTTCATTTGAATTTTAATCATGCTCTAGGTGATCAATCAAGAACATAAAAAGGAAACCATAAACTCAATGATTTCCAATCCAAATTTCATGTCAAATCTAAACAAATCCCAATTTCCATCAGTGATTATCAAGATTAACAAGCATTAAGAGCAAATGAAGAATCACCCAACATCAATTTCTCTTTAGAATCATCTCTAACATACATCTAAGCTCATTTCCATGGCAAATTTGTAAGTAAGAGAAGCATTAAACACAATAAAATTAAATCCATCAAATCTCCAAATGGGTTCACACTCAATCCTTAAAACAAGGTCTAAGCAACCCAAATCATCATTAAAATCAAAGAAAACATCAAAAGAAAAAGAGATAAAGGTTTGAGAAACAAATCCAAATATTGGGGATGAAGGAAATCTTCAAATCTTCTAGGTTGATGCACAAATCCTCCAAATCCCCATTGTTTGGGGTCTTCTAGGCCATGAAGGCCTTCCCAAATGGTGTTTGCTCTTTTTTTCCCAATCTCCTCTCCTCAATAATGAGTGAATGACTCCATTATATGGGTCTTAAGCACCTTTTTCAGCACTAAAACACGTTTTTGCATCCCCAATACACGTTTTGATTAAAGAAAACAAAGTTAGAAAAAGTGTTTTTTAGGCAGTTTTAGGGCCAGGATCGATCGATCCACTTGTAGATCGATCGATCCACTTATAGTACTTCAAACTGCTTGATCCGTAGGTCTTCCGATGATTTTTTAAAATTCGGATCGACCGATCCAATTGTGGATCGATCGATCCATATTTTAAATTCTCCACTTGCTTCTTTTGCTCGCCAGACGGACATATCTTCACTAAAACTTTCATAACTTTCTAAATATAGCTCCAAATGAGTTGAAACCACATCCATTGGAAAGATAACTAAATTTACTTTCCGCTCACAAAATTTCAGATTAATCCGATCAAGGAAAGACCTTCAACAGAGATGATGTTTGAGCCAATTCGGACTTTTTCTGCATGTTTTTGCCTATTTGATCAATTCTTCTAATTTCTTTGTCTCCAACTCACTCCAATATCTCCAAAGTACCTAAAAAGGAACCAAAAATACACAAAATGCAAAGAAATGTATCCTAGACTCTAAAATGATCCTAAGTATGAAATGAGACTCAAAATGATGAAAAATATGCAAAAATGTAAGTCTAATGACTACAAAAGCTAAAGAAAATATATACTAAATATGCTAAAATATGAATGCATCAACTCCCCCGGACTTGCCTTTTGCTCGCCCTCGAGCAAACAAAGAGAACAAACCGGTGAAGAGGTTTGAAATGGAGAACTCATAGCCAAGAGATTGTTTTCCAAAGATCAAGTTGCCAATGCAAGATAATACATCTCAATGCTACAAATAAACCATCTACTCAATCAAACTTCTCATTCTCATCGCAACTTCAATGTTTTGCCTCTAAATTCAATGTCAAGTGATCAAATGTATCTTATCTACCAACTCCTTATGTTCATTGAGATTCAAAACCGTGTAGTCTTGCAAATGAGAACTCAATCTAATCCAATCGGCGGCTTGGTAAGAGAATAAGTTCAATGTGAAGTGAAGGGGTGTTTTAAAACATTTTAGTGACTTCTCTCAACATATGGCACAAGTCAACACACAAAAGCAATGGAGAAAGGAAACAATTGATGCATACAAGATGTTTTCTTCCATTCTACCCACCCAATAATCTTTGTGTTTCACTCAAAGTCACTCTTGTTCTCCACACCAATTACTTCATTTTTCTTTCTTTAAATTCAAAAATTGAACCTAGAGAGATCTTCCTTTTACTTAGACAGCTACTCTTGCTTTACTTATCTTTACTCCTTTTTTGTAGGAGCTTCTTTACTTATATATTTAGCTTAAGAGTAGTGTTTCTTTTTGTTTTCTCTCCCTAGATATCTGATTTTCTTTCTCTAAACCGTTTCGCTTTCACTTCTTTCCTTTTCATCTCTCCAACTTCTCACATAAGCTCACACCCTTACTCACCCTCACCAATTCCCAAAACCGTAATATAAAACAATGAGACTCCAAAATTCTCTCAACCCACCTAGACTAGCCAATGAGACTACTCATAATGGAACAAAAGAACTTGTCGTTCCATCTCTAAAGATTTTATGCATGAGGTGCAAATAGAAAAAGGCCTCACTCAACAAATTAATGGTGGTTTCAAAGAAAAGCTAGGTGTAATCAAGGTGTGGTACCATCCTCATTCAAATCATGTACTTGAATCGGGATGACCATTCAAACCATTAGAGAGTGGTAAAAGGGATAAAAATGGTTGAATGTGTATAAGTGAACCATGGTTAAGGTCTAAAACTCATAAGCAAGAGAATTCAAATTCAAATTATGGTCTAATAAGGTGGAGTTGGTTTCAATTCAAACAAGTAATCAACAAGACTTAGAGAATCTAGAGCGAAGAGATCAAAGATATGGAGAAGCATGCTTTTCGCGGTTTATGAAGTCTAAGAGAGCATTATCAAGACATTCATAAAGAAAGCTACGTACTAAAAATCTCTACAAGGCATTTAAATCATTGTTCTCCATATGAATGATGCAACCTAAAAGGTCATACAAGTGTATGAAATGCAACTAAATGAAAAGGAAAATCTTTTTGTATTTTTCAAAATTTTTTCAAATTTTTATGATTTTTGAAGGTTTTATCATGTACAATGCAATGCATGAGACTCAAAGATGAAAAAGAAAAACAAAACAATTAAAAGATTCATTAGCAAATAATGTCTCTCCTCCGGACTTACTTCTCACCGTCTCGGTGAGAAAGTAAAATCAAATAGAAAGGCATTACTCAAGAGAATGAAAAATAAGGGAATAAAAATGTATGTACAAAGGAAAAATGGTGGTACCTTTGAGAGAGAGAGAGTAGTGATGGTGTGATGGCTTGTGGGAGAGTGCTTATAAGGCGTATGGACCCATTATTCATGCTTGTTTAGTGTCACTAGCTTGACAATGGATAGACTTGGGAGGTCCCAAGAGGCACGTTTAACGTCACTAGCTTGACGGTTGCATCATCTTATTCATGCTTTCCTTGCATGTTTCTTTCACTTCTAGTTGCGCACCTAAAAGATCAAGATCACAAGAAAGAAAGAAAAAGATTAGCAACAAAAGAAATTAAAATGGTTATATATATATATATATATTTTTTTTTTTTGTTTTTTTTTTTTTTTTTAGAATCACTTAACGAAAAAGAAACTCAAACTAAAAGAAAACACAAAACACATGAGAAAGAATACTAAAAAAATTAGGACAAGACTCAACAAGCAAGACTCAAAAAAAATGAAAAGAATGACATAGACTCAAAGACAAAGACAAAGCTCAAGGCTAAATAAAAGCAATCTTCCCCGGCAGCGGCGCCAAACTTGATGTGTGTCAAATTGTATTTATATTTTTCTAAACTAAGCTAACAACACACTCTAGTTGCTGTAGCATAGCATAAGGTCGAACCACAGGGAAGACGCATTTAAAACTTGAACTTAGTCTATGCCTACGATGAGCTAAGCCTAAACGAAGATGAGTGTAATGGTATCCAAGCTAAACTAATTCTAACCTAAGATAAATCCTAATGATAGAAGAGAAAAATAAAGGGATAAATGTTTTCGGGTTCTAGGAATTAAGTGTGACCACACATAGAGATAATTAGGATAATATGGGAAATATTCTCTAGTGTTCTAAGGATCAGAATTGTGTAGTGCTCTATGCATAATGAGGAACTTAGGCATCTAATGTTCTAACTACCCACTCTCGTGATCTAGCTAAGCTAACCTAACGAACCTTAGAATCATAAGCTTCCACATTGATACTAAGAGTTCATAAGGAGCATTAAGAATGAGGCCTAAATAGTGTTCCTAGAGAGATTCATTCCATAATCTCTCGATTGGCTTCAAACCCCCTAATCAATGATCTTGGCTCTAAGTGAACATCCATATCTCTATGCAATGCAACACCCAACATAACATGCTTGAGGTCATGAGTCTAAAAAAAAAAGCATTAAGAACATATCACCAAATCAATACCGAAGACAACACAAATCTTGTTAAGCACAATGAATGAAAGGCATGAGTGCGTTTAAATCCTATCACAAATCCTAGGTGATCAATCAAGGAAATGATTCAAAGAAGTATAAACCCAAAACCTACACTAGATATATTCATGAGTTCATTTGAATTTTAATCATGCTCTAGGTGATCAATCAAGAACATAAAAAGGAAACCATAAACTCAATGATTTCCAATCCAAATTTCATGTCAAATCTAAACAAATCCCAATTTCCATCAGTGATTATCAAGATTAACAAGCATTAAGAGCAAATGAAGAATCACCCAACATCAATTTCTCTTTAGAATCATCTCTAACATACATCTAAGCTCATTTCCATGGCAAATTTGTAAGTAAGAGAAGCATTAAACACAATAAAATTAAATCCATCAAATCTCCAAATGGGTTCACACTCAATCCTTAAAACAAGGTCTAAGCAACCCAAATCATCATTAAAATCAAAGAAAACATCAAAAGAAAAAGAGATAAAGGTTTGAGAAGCAAATCCAAATATTGGGGATGAAGGAAATCTTCAAATCTTCTAGGTTGATGCACAAATCCTCCAAATCCCCATTGTTTGGGGTCTTCTAGGCCATGAAGGCCTTCCCAAATGGTGTTTGCTCTCCACCCTCCTTCCTCTTTTTCCCCCAATCTCCTCCCTCAATAATGAGTGAATGACTCCATTATATGGGTCTTAAGCACCTTTTTTAGCACTAAAACACGTTGTTGCATCCCCAATACACGTTTTGATTAAAGAAAACAAAGTTAGAAAAAGTGTTTTTTAGGCAGTTTTAGGGCCAGGATCGATCGATCCACTTGTAGATCGATCGATCCACTTATAGTACTTCAAACTGCTCGATCCGCAGGTCTTCCGATGATTTTTTAAAATTCGGATCGATCGATTCAATTGTGGATCGATCGATCCATATTTTAAATTCTCCACTTGCTTCTTTTGCTCGCCAGACGGACATGTCTTCACTAAAACTTTCATAACTTTCTAAATATAGCTCCAAATGAGTTGAAACCACTTCCATTGGAAAGATAACTAAATTTACTTTCCGTTCACAAAATTTCAGATTAATCCGATCAAGGAAAGACCTTCAACAGAGATGATGTTTGAGCCAATTTGGACTTTTTCTGCATGTTTTTGCCTATTTGATCAATTCTTCTAATTTCTTTGTCTCCAACTCACTCCAATATCTCCAAAGTACCTAAAAAGGAACCAAAAATACACAAAATGCAAAGAAATGTATCCTAGACTCTAAAATGATCCTAAATATGAAATGAGACTCAAAATGATGAAAAATATGCAAAAATGTAAGTATAATGACTACAAAAGCTAAAGAAAATATATACTAAATATGCTAAAATATGAATGCATCAACTACGAATAAATCTACCACATATTATAAATCTACCACAACTATAAATAAGTCTACCATCGCGTACACCGTAATAAGTCTACCGTAACAGAATGGTAGACTTATTTAAATTTGGCGGAAAAAAATTTCTGCTTCATTAATGGCAGTTTTGTAAATACGTTTTTTGTCTTCAAATGAAATAAGGTTAATATAGGAATTAAAATTTTTTTCAAGGTCATTCTAATAATATTCAAAGATAGAGGTCATTCTAGTCCAAATCTTTGCTTGACAAGGTCATTCTAGTAAACCCCATTTTATTTATTTATTCGGCCTAGTCAAAAATATCTTAACTTATGATGATTGTTGCATAGAATTATAAAGCCATGACTAAATTTGGTTAAATTTAGACATGATGTAGGTGATGATGATAAGAACACAAAGAGGAAATGAAGTTATTATGTTTGAAAAGAGAATCACAGAGCAGAGAGTTCGACTTCTTGTGTAGAAGGTCGATAAACTACGAAGGTCCTATCAGTTGAAAAGGAGCCTGGATTGAAACATGTTGTTCCTTCAAGTTTGACCACCTTTTGCTCACTATTGTCACCTAATACAATCTGTTTTCAAACATCAACAATAATGTTTTGTTTTGTTTTTCTTTTTACCAAACTAGGATCTATAATAACAAGATTTAAGAATATACCGTATGAGGAGTTGGGTACAGTCGAAGACAGTGATCATAGTTCCAAATGATGGGCTGCACCAAGAGAGGTAGGGGACATAGATGACTCTGATGAGTTATTGTGGAGACAAGCTGAGCCAATACATTTTCAGATTATCCGTCATTACCCGAAAAACTTTAAAATCCAAAAGTTGGAAAATAATGGAGACAAGAGATGGTTTTTACGTGTTGAAATGGGTCATTAGTTTCTTCTGAGGAAGGAGTTATTAAGCATGAACTTCGCATCCGGTTCAGAAGGTCTTGTTGGAAGAACACAATCTCCTTGTTGTAGAACTTCACTCTGCATTTGTTTACAAAGACAAGATCATTGCTAAATCTTTTGTGTTCTATCCACTTCAATAAAATCATTCAAATGCTCCTAATAAGAATGACCAACAGATAGAGTTCACCTGCAAGGATTGCTTAAGAATATCGCATTGAGAATAACTTGTTGAAGCTCTTCGGTTAAATAGTTTGGTAAACGGCACTTTGGCAAGACTGTCGAGGGACCTGTCAGAGACATATTGAGTTTATATTAGTCATGTCTCCTCATGGACCCTGAATTTGGTTAGGTAGTCATGGAGATGGTACGTACCTGCGTCATCAGGGCCTGGAATAAATAAAAACCGACTGTTTTCTTTTAGCCGTGAATGTTTTCCAATCATTTCTCCAAGTTTACCAAACTGCTTCCTAGAAAATGAAACAGACAGATGTCATCAAGGATACATGCGAACACATTTTCGATGACAATGGAGCAGATTCTAACTAGAAATGATCCCCAACCTCAAGCTTGAATAAGAACTGAACGATAAGTTGCAAGGGCGAGAGCAAAAGTTTCCTATGAAAACAAACAAAGAGGGCACTATCTCCAGTCTTTCAAAACCATCCAGAACAGTTTCCAGCTTCCCGAGAACCTTCATATAGCACAGAAAACACATTTGTTTGGCTGATATCAAGAAATGCTCTTTAAGCACAGAAGGAGGCATTAGATAGTAAAATACAGCATTTGGTAAAACCTCCAACTCACCTCTTGGTCATCCAGCCATATGTCAGACAAGATGACAAATGTGTCATTCACGGCTTTTCTTTCTAGGTCTGCAAGTCTAATCTGTGATCAGATTATACAAAAGAAGATATTTATTTCTGCTATATATGACTTGACTGGAAATTTACAAGTATCTCAATTCACAAGTACAAACAAAATGACTCAGGGAATACCATCTCTTTTTTAGCTGGCATGGGACCTCCAAAGAAGTTGTTTCCAGAATGTGCCTTTAGGGTTTTATCCTTGTCTTCTAAAGGGGGAAATCCGCGTACAATAACCTTTAACAAAACATGAGAAAAATGGTTTTAGAAGAGGAGGAATTAGTCAGAGAATGTTTGTTTGAACCTTTGTGATGATCAAGGCCATCATTCCCCTGATTGGAACAATACATTCGGATATTCCATTGATTGGTCAGAGAGGAGACCATACACACAACTAGATCTCAAGAAGAACAAGAATCGATTAAATTAATTGTAGAAAGTGTGCAACCTAAGCATATTGTACCTGAAAGATACCCTTGTGCATTTCACCTTCTGCCAAAATGATAGTATTCTCAGTGAAAAATCCCGTGGTTATCTTGTACTGATTGTCAAAGAAAGTAGTCAAATGAATGCAATTATTTGCTAAGCCTTTGTAAGGTCTGAAACTGTGGCTTTTGCTTAGAGAAAAAGGATATTGCATTGGACAAATCAATCTCAACAGATGCTGAAAGGTCTTCGAGGTAGAAATGTCCATCTTCCAACTGTGAGATAAGACCCATCACCCATGTCCTTCCCTTTTGGAAAATCAGAGACTGGATTGAAGATATCTACAAGAAAGAAAGAAAGAAAGAATATGCAAACAAACTAGTTAGTTTCTAACACAAGAAAATAAAATGGCATTTGACATGAAGCTAACTAAGACCAACCTCATGACGGTCTGGCCTAGAAAAATCCTCTGCGCGAGAAACTCTCTGCCTCAGCAACAAGAATCGTTCTCTGTATAATTCTGTTTTCGCAGAAGCCTCCCCGTGAACAAGAGGCAGACTACCCGTATCCCTTAGAAACAATATATAGTTACACGTTCCAATCAGTGCAATTGTTTATATGCAAGTAGAAAAAAAAAGATCTACTTAGTTTCCACAAAGGAACAACAATGCTAGAGAAGAATAAAAACCCTAACAAATCCATCAACTCAAATGAAATTTTTACTCGAAGATGAACCGCTTAGCGACGGCATCATATGGATATTTTGGCGAGAGAAAGGCGTCGATGAAGACCAAGGAAGAGGAAGAAGCAGTGGTGGTCGATTCCTCCGGCGCATCAGGAGGAGCTCTCAACAAGGGATTAATCACTCTTTGCACCGATTCCGCATCGAGTGGGGATTTAACTGCAACATTTTCACAAATATATATATATATATATGAGAATTGATAAGAAACGCAACATATGCAAGAGGCAATAATTAAGGCATACTCGATTCCTTGTGGAGATCACGGATAAGACGTTCGATGGCTTCTATGTAAGAGCCGTGAGGGTAACTGTTGACGTAGTGTACAATCTTGTCTAGGGCACCACTAGTGAAGCTCTGGAACCCTCCGTTTTTTAATTGATTCACTATCTCCTTCCTTTTCTTTTTGAGTGCATCCACTATATGAGACTCTCTCATTCTCGCAAAGCTTACTTCCAATCCAACTCTCTCCATCTGTGAGAACCTCTGTTTTGCTTTTTATAAATCCCACTAATTAATCGGCGGAAACGAAAATTGGAAGAGTTCCATGTGAAAGCCCTAATGAAAATCTAAAAACTTAAACAGCCATTATAAAAAAAAGTCAAGCGGTGAGAAATAAATATTGTCAAGCTAAAAATTAAAGAATGTAAGGTACTAATACTTTTCCAATTAAATATTGAGGAACTTCCAGTAAAAAATGAGTGAATCGGTGGAATTTCGAAAGTTGTTTCCAGAGTGTTTTTTTTTTTTTTTCCATTGCCGTAGAGATAAGAATATGCGGGACGATTTGCTAGCACATAGTAGATATTTAGGCATTTCTGTCTCTTAATAATTCATAGATACAAACAATATACATATATTTAATCAATAAATAAAGTGTGTTGGGTGCCAGAAGAAAATATTGAGGGACGTGAGAGAATCAAATCGGTGTTCATAGTTCTCTACTCGGTGGAGTTTTCAACCGTCGTGCAGACCTCGGAAGCATCAAGTTTAGATCAGAAAACAAAAATGGGATAATAAGTTTAGTGTAAGGAATTAAGCTGTATCGTTCATATAAATTTAATAGGTTAAAAATCTAGGGTTTTTGTTATGAGATAATTGGAAATATAACATTTTCTAGGGTTAATTTGCTGCATAACCACTAAAAATATATATATCTACTAAACTAACCAAAAAGTCTTTATATATAAAGAATTTTTTTTTGTCTAACTATATATAAATAATACAGATATATAAGGTTAAATATATATATATATATATATATATGTTGTCCACTGTCACTCATTAACATTTTGAAATACTCTGGATCTTATTACTGAAACAACCAGATTTTTTTTTTTTTTAAACACCCGGAATAATATTCCCATAAATATTAAACTACACAATAATTCAACACAATAACAAAAGCGGAATAGATGTAAACACAAACGAGACACTAGATCATCTCCTCTTCACAGCCAGATTTCACGATCACACTTTGTCTTTACCTGCATCACATGGTTATAAGAGATGCGTGAGTATTATCATAAATACTCAGTATTACGATCATCCCATCTACTTGGTTAGATGCACGGGTATAGGGAACAATCAAAACACCACACAACACAATTAAGCAAAAAGTCGATATGAAAAGTCAACCCCGAAAAGTCAACGCAAAGTCAACCCCGGAGAGTCAACGTAAAGTCAACCACAAACCACGATACTTACGTTGATCTAAACATTAAAAACGCCTCAAACAAGCATTGATCGAATAACAAATCAAATCAATTCGCAATCAAACGCACCAAATACACCCATCTACCCGCGAAGACCATGGTCACGCACTCACCTTGTTTCGGAAGAGAATAACTCGCGACTTACTACACCAAATCACGATCGGAAAACTTCTCTGGAAACTAGACACCAACAGCTTTCCAACACCGTATCGCAAGACTCCTAACTCCAAATGGTTCGCCGAAAAATCATCCCCGAAAACAGCAACTTCGGACGAAACTGCAGGAAATTGCAGAAAAACTGCACGAACTACCCAAGTTCAAAGGACCATAACTCAGCGAATTATTAACCAAATCAAGGTATAAAACCTGTTCTAGAAACTAGACATCTAGAGATTTACAGAGGTGTATAGAACGTAACCTAACTCTAAGCAGTTCGACGGGAAAATTAGCGCGCAAACTCGATGATCAGAACTGAGAACAAATATTTCTGAAACGACACACTAACTTCAAAAGCACACAGAGAACGGAGGTCACCTCTGAATAAACCGAAATTGGTGTCTATGGAAATATAAGACTCAGATCTTTCCAATGATATCTAACTAGTCCGCTGGGTGCTTACAGAACGACGGAAATCGTCCTTTGAAGTGGACTGATCGCAGAAGCGATGCTGCAGAAACATCTCTCAGTAAAACGACAATAACTCCTAGAATACTCAACCAAACGACAAGCGGTTTCTTCCTAAATCAAGATAATGGAGTGGAGAACTTATCTTGAAATTTTCACTCCGATCCAACTTGATTTTCACCACCGTTTGTCTCCTCCAAAACCGGCGGATTCTTCCACCTCTCTCTCTCCTCCTCTCTTTACTCACTAATTCTCTCTACCTCTTTTCCTCAAAACTGATTTCTCTCATTAATACTTCAGCCACTTCCACAAAACAAGGCTCCCCAAAACATGGGTTCCTCAAAACAAGGTTTTTGACTTTTATAAAAAATAAAATAACAACTCGGGTTTCCAGTCAAAACCCGCCTAACCGAGCGATTAAAAACTTAATCCGCTAGTTCAAATCGAGTTGGTATCGATCGACACCCGAACCAAAAATACATAATTGGTTCGCGGGCGTTATAATTACTGTCGATCTCAATCAAACCAATTAAATGACCTAATTTGTTCCAAGTTTCTAACTAAAAACTAGTCGATAAGCTACTTGTAAGCATACATCTCATAACATGGGAACCACTCTACTCTGTCTTAGAAGTGAGAGCAAAATTAGCTTACAAATCATCCCCTATAAAGAAAATATCCCAAGCTATGCCTTTAATATCTAGGATCATCTGAATCGTCTCTTTGTGAATCCCGATTTGTTGTTAAGAGAATAAACACTCACAACCTTTATATACATTTGAAATATCCATGTCTCTTTGTACCGGAACCAACAATTTTTCTCGCCACAACTAGTTGCATTCATATCTCATATCATACATTTCTTTCACCACAAGATAACTAAGTCCTACTCTCAAAAGTTTCACAATATAAAGACATGTTTTCCATATGAAAAGAGATAAATAATATGTTGCTACATGAGTGTTTACAAGATGATTACTAGAGACATTAAGGACATCAATTTCGCTCATAAAAACAAAAATGCTATATGAATCTATTGTTCCAATGTTTTAGTATGAGTTTTTGGAATTTTATTCCTTCATCATGTTTCAATTAGGATTTGAAATTTTTGTGGGCTTCTTGAAACCAATTAGCTTCGCGATGCTGATCTAAAGAATGATTGATTTGGTAATATACCAAATCATTTCCATTTACTAAATTTGGTTTCAAAATTATTTTATCCAGCAAAGAGAAGATCGTAAGAATTGTGATTCTTATCTTGTAACTAATTAGACAAAATAGTAGATACAAGAGTGAACATTACACAAAAGAAACAGTATGTTTTTTCTTTTTTTGAAATTTGGTAGTACAATTGGAGTTTGAGCGGTAAAATTTGTACTAGTAATAATGGAATAGTACAAAAGACTAGTGTTACAATTTTTAGATAATACACATTTTTTTATCCAAATTACATTGGATATTGAGATTCATTTCTTATCTGCTAACCTTTTTAAGATTAAAAACATTCTTAATATTTTCTAAGAACTAATGAACACAAACACTATCATTTTCTATCAAAAAACTGTCAAATAATCAAAAAGTTCTCTATCTAAAATCTTAATTTCTTTAGTTTGTAACCATTAAGTGTTACAAATCGGAATTCATGTTCGCTCTATCATCTCTGTTTAGGATATTTACTTAGATAATTCATACATGTTTTTTTTTGTTTTTAAAATCTAAGATGTCGAGACTCTTTACTTATTTAATACAAATAAAATAAAAATAAATTCTTAGATCCTAACGATGTTGATTTGGGTAACGCTACATACTGTCCAGTACTAGGGTTATAAATCATGGGGTCAATACTTTTGGTATCGATCAAGGGAAAAGTTTGTGATGGTAAAAGGATAAAGGAGACAAACTTGGTCTAGTTTAGAGGATGAGAGGTGCCAATAAGAAAAACCACTTACCGTTGTGTTGTATGGAGAAGGAGACAAAGACGAGCCAAAGAAACTGTCAAAAATGGTTCAGCAAAATTTAGCCTATGGAGAATTGAAGCCCATTGCTTCACATGCAACAAAAATGTAAGTGGCTCTTCTTATTGGCATGTGAAGAAATGGGATTTAATTCTCCACTATCCAAATTTCACTGAACTGTTTGTGACAGTTTCTTTGGCTTGTTCTTGTCTAGTCTTCTCCATACAACACAACGGTAAGTGGTTCTTCTTATTGGCACTTCTCAGCCTCTAAATTAGACTACAAAGTTTGTTTCCTTTATCCGCTTACCATCACAAATCTTTCACTTGATCTATACTAAAAGTAGGAACCCCATGATCGATAATCCTAGCACTGGACAATATATAGCCTTACCCAAATCAGCATCGTTAGAATTTGAGAATTTAATAGTTTTTTTTATTTGTAAGTAAAGAGTCTTGTTACCTTAGATCTTAAAAACAAGAAAAGCATGTATGAATTATCTAAGTAAATATCCTAAACAGAGATAACAGGGTAAGAACATGAACTCCGATTGGTAACACTTCATGATTACAAACTAAAGAAATTAAGATTTTAGATAAATAATTTTTTGTATTTGAATTTTTTTTTATAGAAAATGATAGTGAATGGATGTTTAAATGTTTGTGTCATTAGTTTATATACAAAATTAAGAATTTTTAATCTTACAAAAATTAGAAGATAAGAAATGAATCTCAACATCCAATGAAATTTCGATAAAAGTACATGTATTATCTAAAAAATGTAACACTGGATTTTTTTGTACTATTCCATTATTACTAGTAAAAATTGTACCGCTCAAACTCAAGTTGTACTACCAAATTTTTTTTAAAAAAGTGAATTGTTCTAATACTCTCTCTATTTCACAATACTTGTCATTTTAAATTGTTTTACGTAGATTAAGAAAATAATTATTTTTTTCTTTTTTTTTGCCCCTTATTGATGTATTGTTTTAATTGATATGTGTAACTAATTAGTTAAACAGTAGGGATAAAAATGGAAAAAGTAGTCATACATATGTATTGAAAATATAAAATGACAAGTAATATGAAACAAAAATTAAGTTTAAAATGGTAACTAATATGAGACAGAAGGAGTATTTTATTTTTTAATGTCTACTTTGTACTGCCAAATACATATTATTTCTATAATTAGTTATAAAATAAAAATTACAGTTCTTATAATATTTTCTTAGATGTTTGAAAACGTTTTGAAACCATGTTTAACAAACGGAAATGGTGTAGTATAAACAGTTTTAGATTATTTTTTTTTTGAAACAAAATGTATATATATATATATTACCAGATAAATTTAATTGGTTTCAAGAAACTCCAAAAAGATTAAAATATGCTAAACATGATGAAGGAAATACAATTTAAATTACTCATACAATAGATTCCTATAGCATATTTTTGGTTTTTAAGAGGAGGATGATGTCCTTGATGCCTCTAGTGATCATTTTGTAAATTTTATGTAGGAAGAATAAATATTTTTATGCGACATATTATTCTTTCTTTTCGTATGGAAAAACATGTACTTGTGTTTTGAAACACTTGAGTGTAAGACTTAATAGAAAAGACATGATATGAGATATAACCAATAGTAGAAAATAAAACTGGTTAAGGTGATGAAAAATGTTGTTGCTGGGAAGAGAAATCATAAAGAGACAATGATGTTGCAAATGCATTAAAGAGGTGTCATTGTTTATTTCCTTAATTAACAACAAATTGCAATCTCAAATGGAGATGATCAAATTGAGAATCATAAATTAAAGGAATTATTTGGGATATTTTCTTTACAGTTGATGATTCATGACTTAGTTTGATCTCATTTTTAAGAATTTTTTTTCCATGTTTGCTTTGCTAAAAAAATAATAGTTGAAGAGTTATCTACAGACTAGGTAAGAGAACGAATGTAGAATAGGAGTATATTCCAACAATACACTAAGAAATGAATGTGGGGATTGAATTTTAGGTCTAAGACAATGAGAGGCACACATGTCCACGACAATCAATCAAGCATTTTGGAATATCGAGGATATTATTGTTGACCTCAATAAGATGACCTAATTTGTTCCAACTATAGAACCATCAACTAGTCAATAAGCTATTTGCAACTGTACATCACATAACATTTGCAAAGTAAAATAGATTTCGAAATCCAAGTACAGATGCTAAGAGCCTTTGCAGTCTAGAAATTGCTTTGTTTTATTTTTTTATGGTGATGCTTTGTCACTACAAGAAAACAGGCAAATTTCCGACGGTCAAAACCGTCGGAAAGCCGTTGGAATAAGCCCTATTCCGACGGCTTTCCGACGGGTTTGACCGGTCGGTTCTATCTCGTCGGAAATAAAATTCCGTCGGAAATACTGACGGATTTCCGACGGAAAAGAAATAACCGGAATCCGTCAGAATTCCGTCGGAAATCCGTCAGTATGTCACATACCGACGGATTTTCGACGGCTCCTTATACCGACGGATTTCCGACGGCTACGTATACCGACGGATATTTTTTTTATTAAAAAAAAAATATTAATTTAATTAAATTTAATGAAATTAAATTAAAATAAAATAAAATAAAATAAATTAAAATTAAATAGAAATAAAAATTAAATTAAAATAAAAATAAAAAAAAACATTTAAAATTAAGTTTCAATATTTTTAAAAGTGATTTAGAAAATTAAAATATTACATAACGTGTTATCTATCGGTTACGGAAGAACTCGTTCATCCTTTCTTCCATTTCCCGCATTCGTGCCATCTGCTCTTCCATTGCCTGCATGCGTTCCTGCTGTTCCTGCAAGCGTGCCTGCTGTTCCTCGTAGCGAGCTGCATCTTGTGCGCGTTGGGACTCCAACCCGGTCACCCGCTCGAGAAGCTCGGCATTCTGTGCCCTCAACGTACTATCTGCATGAAAGCGGTAAGAATTGACGGACGTGGATGAACTGTCTTCCGGGAGGCCAAACACACGACCTCTGTGCTTAGGCGCAACCTACAAAAAAAAATCAATCAATAAATGTTGTAAGTTGTTTATATTTAAATTTAATTTAAAATTTTATTAAAATTGACAGTGTTACTAACCTGATAGGTAAACTCGTTGATCATCTCGAGAGGAACTTCCGTGGCCGGGGGAGTTCCTTCGACGATCGGTTGGGATTGGAGGTACTCCTCACCCAGCCTCTCCACGCTCTCCACGATTTCATGAGCAATGGGCTCTTGAATTTCCCCCGTCTTTCTGTTGGTGTGCGGATCTTTGACCAAGTCAAGATGTGACGGACGCACACCGGTCCTCTCCATCTGTTGGCATAGATAATGAAAGAAATATAAGAAGTGTTATAAATAAAATTTTAGTAGAATTTATAAAATTACCAGCTTCTGAAGACGTGACGCTTTGCTCGTCGCACCGAGGTTATGGGTCGCCGGTCCCTTCCCCTTCCGGTCGCTGTTCCGGTTAGACGAGTTCTTTCCGGAGCTTGCCTTTGTCTCCTCCCGTTCCCAATGGGCAAGTAGTCCACCCCATAATGTGGGGTTATCTTGCAATCTGCGCGGCACTTTTCCCTCTTTGTACCACATGTCCTTCCATTCGTTTATCTTCAACGAATATTTCCGGGAGGCTTTTCTGTAGAACTCCCGTCGGACCCGGGAAGTCAACTGTGGATCCCAAGTAAATTCTTGCTGAAAAAAAAAACGTACCCATATTAGTATTGACAATTTTAATGGAAATAAAAATCTAAATTCTTAATAGGAAAAAAAAACATACCACAAATTGCCGAAACCAGATCTCCTGGTCTGCCACCGGCATCGAAGTAAATGTGGGATACAGGAAAGTTATCAACGAATTAGTCATTGCGTTGATCGAACTCGTAATCCCGTTTCCCGAAAATTGAAACCTAAACAATATTTAGTTAAATATTTTTTTAAGTTAATAAAATCAAATACATTTTTAAATAAAACTTACCAGGTCGTGTTAGGTGGCAAGTCAGGATCTAGGCGAGGCAACATATCCCGTCCGGGTTGCGAAACAAACTCCTCAATGCTCATGGCCGTGGGAGCTGAGGGCTGTGTACCCATTGGAGGAGACGGGTGTTGGGGATCCGGAAAGTTAGTATCTGGGATTTGCGACTGACTCCCTCCCCTACTGGAAGTATCGGATCCAGTAGAGTGATGAAATCGCCCATAGTCCCTACGATTTCCAAAATGTTTACATACCGTTGAAATTTACTTACATATATAAATATAAATTCTGATATTAAATATAAATATATGTAAATTTAAATCATAAATTTTAAAGATAAATTTACAGATAATTTAATTTACATTACGGATTTAGGGATTTTCAGTTTTTGAGAATTTGCCGACATCGAATTTTTGAGATTTCCGAATTATAAAATTTACGGGAATTGGGGACTTAGTGATTTTAGGATATTGATATTTTGAGAAGTAGGGATTTTAGAATTTAGGAATTAATTTATGGAATTTCGGGATTTCATAAATTAAGGTTTTAGGGAGTTGGGGATTGTGGGAAATAGATGTTTTAGATATTTACGATTTTTCCAGAATTTGGGATTTTGTAATTTAAACAAATAAAATAATTAGTAAAATTCCAACAATTTAGAATTTTACTAATATTTTTAAATTATAAATATTTATAATTTTCTAAAAATAACAAATCCATATTAAAATGTAAATAAATTTTATAAACCCGAAAATTCTCTAAATCACAAAATTTACAAAATTCAAAACTTTTCAAACATCATAAACCCATACATTTCTACATTTCTATTAATTTTTAACATCCTAAATCTAACAAATTCACAAAATTCTCTAAATTCATAATTTACAAAAAAAAACTTCGAAAAACTTACAATGGATTGATGATTTGTTGATAGAGATTGAGATTGTGGATGAATATGGTGATTCCGGCGTGTTTCCGGCTTGGATCGATCGATTTCCGGCGAGATTTTCGTTTTTTTCCGACTTTTCGTTCTGTCGATGCGAAGAAGAAGACGGTGATTTTATTACAGGTTTCCGACGGAATTTCCCGCTTTTTTCGATGAGATCGAGGCTCTTAGGCGGCATAAATTAGGGTTTCCGTCGGAAATCCGTCGGTATTTTTGACGGATTTCCGACGGATCTTAATATTTTATTAAATTAATTTTGTTTTTTATACGGTTTAGTTTTATATTATATAAAATATTAAATCCGTCGGAAATCCGTCAAAAATACCGACGGATTTCTAACGGATTTAATATTTTTTATAATATAAAACAAAACCGTATAAAAAATAATTATTTTAATAAAAAATTACAATCCATCGGAAATCCGTCGGAAATCTGTCGGTATTTTTGACGGATTTCCGACGGATACTATTTTTTTATTAAAATAATAAATGATTCTATACGGTTTTGTTTTATATTATAAAAAATATTAAATCCGTCGGAAATCCGTCAAAACTACCGACGGATTTCCGACGGATCCTAATTTTTTTTTTTTAATTTCATATATCTGTTTTAAAAATTAAAATTACAATCCGTCGGAAAACTGTGAAAAATCTATCGCTTAAAAGTCCGCGTGGTGACCCGATTGCAGAGTTAAAAAAATGTCCAAACATTTATTTATAAATTATTTTAAATTTATCCGGGAATTGAATAAAAGATTTACACAACGAAATTTTATAACAGATAAAAACAAAAGCCGAAAGGAAATTTATTTATTTTAAATTTTGAAAAACATATGTCTTTGTATCCACTCCAAACTTACCTTTTGTTAGAACCTGAAACTTTTTTTTCCCTTTTTTTTCTTTGGCGGAGAATCTACATATCCTTTACAAAATTCCCTTTCGATTGCATCAACATCTATATTTAAGTTCGAACTTTCTGGTCTTTGGGCAAATTCATCATCATTGTACTGATCCTTTTTATTCTTCGGTGTACCTTCTAAATATCCGCCGCAAACATCTCTTTTGATTGCATCAACATCTATATTTAAATTCGGACTTTCTGGTCTCTAGGCAAATTCATAATCATAGTAGTGATCCTTACATTCATTTGAAGTACTTCCACCGTAAGTATCTGACGTTTCAATCAAGCGAGATGGTTGTACGTCTTCGAGAACACTCTTCTTGTCTGGATATTTGTTTCCCACGAGACGTTTGGCAAGCACTGGCTGTCCGGCACTATTGTTGATGAAGAATCTCCGATTGAGATTGGTGACACCGTATCAAATTCCCATGAGTAAGTGGGTATCTCTTCAGTGTGTGTGTCGCATTGGGTTTCGGTTTCCCACGAGTATTTTGGAAGTAGAAAGTGGTTTGCCACGATTTTTGAGTCTTCATTAGGAGAGTTAGAAGACATTATTTGTGTTTTTGACAGGAATGAACGTATGAGGAACCTTATATAGAACGGAAAACCGTCGGAAATCCATCGGACATCCGTCAAAACCTCCGACATAATACCCCGCCAGTCCCATCGGCCGCAGCTAACGCAATGGTAACCACTCAAACTTTGCCGACATCGGAATTCCGACGGAACTAATTCCGTCGTTATGTCGTCCGAAAATTAGGACAGCTTTTATCCCGCGGAAATCCGTCGGCAAATTTAATAAATGATTCTGGCGGATATTACCATAAAGTACATTATATTAGAGGGAACGCATAGGTGTTATAGTGCAACATTGGTAAACAAACATTTATTCATAAATTATTAATCTGACTCTTCTGATGAACCTTCACTAGGGATGGAGTCTGAATCGTCGTCAAATTCTTCACGTAGTTCATCTTCATCCGAATGCACTAGATCATCGCCGATATGTGTGACATCAGTGACAAGGCCAATGTTATCCGTCTCCTCAACATGTGACATTTGGTTGGTTCGCGATACTTGTAGAGCATCATGTTCCGGAACTCCATATATTTTTCCTCGCGGATTAATTGGAGTTACTGTCATCCAAGGATCTGTCCTCCACCCAACTCGAGGATATGGAATGTAGCAAACCTATTCATTAACGGTGGATGTTGTTAATATACAAGAATAACAAAACCTAACGTATAAATATAACGGAAAACCTATCAATATATTGATACCTGGTCTGCTTGAGATGCAAGGATAAATGGATCGTAATGATGTAATTTCCAGCTTGAATTTATCGAAATAACACCAAGACGGTCAATTCGAACCCCACTACCATTGGATGGATCATACCAATCGCACATAAACACAATGCACCTCAAGTCCAACATTCCTGGATAGTGGATTTCCAAGATTTCTTTTAAATGGCCATAGTACATGGTATCACCTGATTGCGCCGAAATACCATTGTCTGAAGTTGGCCTTTGACGTCCTTCGTCACGAATTCTGAACGAATATCCCCTAATGCAAAATCTCGGATATGAAGTCGCGGTGCTGCGTAAACCATGAGAAAACTCCACTAACCATGTCGGGAGGGTTTGACCACTTGCTAAACCTTCGGAAACCTAAAAACAATATAAGTAAGCAATCAATAACATATGAACATGAAAACCTTATAAAATAAGAGTGAGGAGTTATATTTAACGTACAAAAAATTTCAACCACTCCTGGAATTCTTCATCTTTTAATACAGCAAGTTCGGAATCTGTCTTATCAGCATGGTAAGTTTGTGCTAGGGACATGTATATCCTGTAACATAACAATTGTTATTAGATGAAGACAAATAATTGCACAAATTTAGTATGACAAATGGTGTACCTTTCATACTCTCCAAGTTCGTCACAATTTCTGAGGATATATGTATGCAAATGTGTGACCTCTTGTGGTGATAGTATGCGTTTCTTCCCTTTTCCACTTATGCGGCCCACTTGCGCAAACAACTCAGGTACAACCACGGGATACACTGCTTTCTCACCTCTATCATCATGTCGCGCCGGCCGCCTACCTTTAGTCCGGACATCCGAAGGAAAGTAATATTCGGCAAAGTGTGATACTTCTTCGTTTAGACTTTGTGCAACAATAGATCCCTCAACTTTGCTCAAATTTTTTACCTTTTTCTTCAGGTGGAACATGTAACGCTCGAACGGGTACATCCATCGGTATTGAACAGGGCCTCCTAATGCTGCTTCTTGTGGGAGGTGAATAGGAAGATGTTCCATAACATCAAAAAAAGACGGTGGAAATATCTTCTCAAGATTACAAAGGAGCACCGGGATGTTGGCCTCTAAAGACCGGATCCCGTCCGCTGTTAGTGTCCGTGAACATAAATCTCAAAAGAAAGCCCCAACTCCTACAAACGAAAAGTAATCAAGTTAGTACATATATAGTAAGATTATATTAGTAATAAACTAAAGAAAATTATGAAATATACCTCCAATTGCTTGATGGATGTCTCGTGGAAGAAGATTAGAAAATGCAAATGGAAGAAGACGCTGCATCACAACATGACAATCATGACTCTTCATTCCAATAAACTTCCCTTCCGTCGAATCCACGCAATTACGCAGATTAGATGCGTAGCCGTCAGGAAATTTAACAAAATTTTTAATCCATTCAAAGAAAACTTCCTTCTTACCCGCGTCTAACCGGTACGCAGGCATCGGCAATCTACCATTAGGCAAAACATGAAGAGATGCCCTTGAACAAATCAATGGCAAGTCTAATCTAGATTTCCAGTTATCTTTTGTCTTTCCTGGTACATTTAAAATGGTGTTCATGATGTTGTCAAAGAAATTCTTTTCAACATGCATGACATCTAGATTATGCCGCAGTAGATGATCTTTCCAATAAGGCAAATCCCAAAAAATACTTTTCTTATGCCAATTGTGATATTCCCCACAGCCGTCGACGGGGTGATGGCCATTACCCCCACATTCAGGAGATCGCTCTGCACCAAAATCTCGTAACTGCTCCAATATGCTGCGACCATCTATCTCCGGAGGTGGACCATTAAACACTGGAAAATTCTTTCTAAAATGTCTTCTAGACCGACGATATGGATGATTTGCCGGCAAAAAACACCTATGGCAATCAAACCATGAAGTCTTCCTTCCGTTCTGCAATTGGAATACTGAAGTATTGTCTTGGCAATAAGGACATGCCAATCTTCCATGCGTTGTCCATCCAGATAACATACCGTACGCCGGAAAATCGCTTATGGTCCACATAAGAACCGCACGCAAGTTGAAATTCTGCTGGATTGAAACATCAAATGCCTCAACACCATGCTCCCACAACATCTGCAACTCATAGATCAATGGTTGGAGGAATATATCGAGTGATCGTCTTGGATGATCTGGCCCAGGAACTAGAACTGAGAGAAACAGGAACTCTCGCCGCATGCACATAGAAGGAGGCAAATTGTAAGGTGTTACGATGACCGGCCACAATGAATATTTTCTTCCATGCTTTCCAAATGGGTTGAAACCATCAGTGGATAAGCCGAGGTATACATTTCGGCGTTCGTATGCGAAATCTGGATATACCGATTGAAAGTGTTTCCACGCTTCTGCGTCAGAAGGATGCGTAATATCTCCATCTTGATTATGCTCTGCATGCCATCTCATAGCCTTAGCAGTGTGTTCTGATTGATACAGCCTCTTCAACCTCTCTGTTAATGGTAAATACCACATCCGTTTGAAAGGAATCTTCACTCTGCCACTTGTGTCTTGGAACAGTGGTTTACGGCAAAATTTACATTTTTTCCTGTTCTCATCTTCTCTCCAGTATAGCATGCAGTTGTCGATGCACACATCTATTATCTGGTAGGGCAAACCAAGACCGGCAACAAGTTTCTGGACCTCGTAGTATGATGCTGGAGAAAGATTATCCTCTGGCAAAACATCTTTCACAAACTCGGCGAATGCATCAAGACATTCTTCGGACAAATTGTAATCGGTCTTCATGTTCATCATCCGACTAGCAGAAGATAACGGTGAATGCCCTTCCCTACAACCGCTGTACAGTGGTTGCTTTGATGCGTCTAACATATCAAAAAACCTTCGAGCTTCTAAATTAGGTTCTTCAACCCTATCACCCTCATAACCACCCAACTGCAAATTCTATCTAAACGCGTCGTTAACCATCGCAACCGTACTTACCCCAACATCTACTTCCGTTGTACGTTCTTCTACGCTATCCGGAAAATAAGGTGCATTACTACTAGTACTACCATATTCGTAATTGCTTTCTCCATGTAAAAACCAAACCTTATATCCCGGCCTAAATCCATATCTATATAAGTGATTCCAAACAGTATGAACCACAACACTAATTCTGTTACAGCAATTAGAACATGGACATTTGATATTCTGACCTTTTTTTGCTGCATCTTGGTTTCTGGGTAAATTCATGAACTCGCATATACCTGCAGCGTAAGCGGATGTTAATAAGTTCGAGCCCATATCCATCATTGGCTCGTCCATCCAAGACCGAAAATATGAACTCATCGCTAACAAATTTTTTTGATTTGTAATATTGTGTTATGAATGAACGAAGAAACGAAGGAACTTATATAAAACGGATTTCCATCGGAATTCCGTCGGAAATCTGTCACAAAACTCTGACATAACACCCCACCAATCCCATCGGCCACCGTTAACGAATGGTAACCACTCAAATTTGCCGATATCAAAAATATCAGATTTTCGTCGGTAGTCCGTCGGAAAGTCGTCAGAATATTACGACAGATTATTTTCCGTCGGAAATCCGTCGTTTGTACCGACGGATTTCCGACGGAATACCGACGGACTAAATATTAGTCGGAAATCCGTCGGAAAATTCCGACGGAAATCTTGTCCGTCGGAATAGTGGCTGTTTTCTTGTAGTGTGTATATAAAGTATCTTTATATATATTATAATTATTATTAAAATGAACATAAACATAGGTCATTTTTTGTTTGTTTATGAGAGAGTATTTTATTTTATTTCGTCATGAAAAAATAGTAGCATTACTTCTCCTAGTACTAGATTTGTCTAAACATATCTTTGACTTCATCAACAAATGGATCAGGAGAAAACTTTGATATGATACCAGTCTATCTCATCGTGGAGATACTGTCGAGATGGCATGCGGAATTCATTGCAAGGTTTCTTTGCATGTCAAAAGACTGTGCTTCGATTCTTAATCTTCCAAAATTCACCGATTTGTTCTTCACGATGTATTATTCTCATTTGCATCTCTTTTTCACTTTCAACACTGATAGTAAGTATTCTTTCTTCTCGTCACCCCAGTATTTGATTTTCAGACAAGAATTCATCTGTAATAGTTTTTGATAATCATATGCATATCCCTAGAGATCATTCATTTGGATTTTATGACCATGTATGTAGATTGTGTTGTACTAAATATGAGTATATTTGGAGTGGAAGAAATGATTCAAGGATGATGATTATACGTAACCCAAAGACACTGTGGCGACCCAACCCATCAAATAAAAAAAAATTTTTTTAACCGGATCACTATTATCATAAATAGTGATCCTCAACGGTCCAATAAACAAACAGCGCGGAAACAATGATTCAACAATCAAATACAATTATCGTTTAACAAGCCCATACTTATTAATTCTAGTTCAATTCGGTAATAAACATAGTTCTGAAATTGCTAACACCCTAGCAATTCTAACTTATTACACGAAAACGAGCCACTAGATCATTCCCCTCGTCCCGGCCATGATTCCACGATCACTGACTGTCTTTACCTGCATCACATGGTTATAAGAGATGCGTGAGTATTATCATAAATACCCAGTGAGACGGTTATCCCATCAACAGGCTATGTACAAATATAAGCATAAGCAATGCTACAATACCAGGATGAACAATCAACATGAAAACAACTCAATCGCGTAAAACAACCTGTGTCGATCGATACACTAACCCGTGTCGATCGACACCAACTCCGACACTCATGTCCGTCAGCACACCATCCCGGTGACCTACTGACACCATGTCGATCGACACACCCATATGTGTCGATCGACACACCAAACCCAGAAAACTCGCACACGCGATTTTCTGCATAATAATTTATCAAACAACATGAAATTCGATCCCAAACAACACACAACGCATCCTAACACTTCTTATGCTTACACGCACCCATGGTCACGCACTCACCTCGATTTGGGAAGGAAAACGGATTCAAAAGTGTTCAAGAACACCCAGAACACCAAGAACACGCACGCCCCAAAGAACACAACGTATACGACGAACGGCTACTCCAAATTCCAATCGGAAACTGGTGCTGGAAACTAGACACGACGAGCTACACCGCGGTATATAGAACGTCTGCTAACTCCCAACGGTTCGATGGGAAAACAACCCATAAGTTCAACAATCCGAACTGGAAACAGAGGCGACACGTTTAACAAGAACGCTCACCGAGAACGTAAAATACATCGGAAACATGATCGGAAACACGATCTAAAAACTAGACAGAGAGAGCTTTCTAACCGTATATAGAACGCTTTCTGGGTCATTCTGGTTCGACGGCAATTAAGCCCGTAATCCCGATGATCGGAACTGGAACAGGAACCACGTTGGATACAAAGAAGTCGACGCACAGGGCGAACGGCTGTGGAATCCAAATCAGAAAATGGCTCTGGAAACTAGACGGAACAAGCTACACAACGGTATATAGATCGTCCTCTAATTCGCAACGGTTCGTCGGGAAAACTCCTCCGAAGTTGACTGATCGGAAAAGAAAGCTGTAGAAACGGCCCAACTTTAAACGATCATAACTACCAATCTAACCGTCCGATTGACAAACGGATTTTTCCTATGACAAGACCAACGACAGGAGAACTTACCCCCAAAAGTTCACCCCGATCCGACTTGATCTTGACCTCCGTTTGTCTCCTCCAAAAACCGGTCCGAAACTGCCCAAAAACCCTCAAGAACACTCCCAAACTCTCTCAACTCTCTCAAATCCTCTCAATCTGCTCAAATTCTCCTTTCTCTCTCTGTTTTGTTCTGTCAAGAAAACCTGCCGACACTCCTGTCTTTTATAGACAAATTTTTTTTTTTTTTTCGTGTCGATCGACACACACCCACTGTGTCGATCGACACACGACCAAATATTCCGTAATTTGGTTCGCGATCGTTACAGACACGATAATTCAATCTTTTACCCAAAGTGAGAACGAGGAAGGGCCGAGTTATAACATATATTGGATATGATACAATCGGAAAACAATTTAAGATATTGTGCATGCAAATTTGTGAAAACCTCTTTATTCATAAAAGTTTAGAGCATCGTGTTCTCAATCTAAGAACATGAAAAGGATCAAATGCTCAGATCTCCTTTGACTGAAAATATTAATCTCATTTACCACTTTTTAATAAAAAATTTATTAAAAGATTATTTTTTATATCAAATGGTGGCTAAAGACTGATAAGGGTTTAATGAATCAACAAAATTACCAACCCAACCGCTAGATCCAACTCTAAACGCGGATCCAACCCGAGTCGAGAACTGAAAAAGAGATCTCGATCCCAAATCAAAAAACTAACCTAATTTCCGATTCGGATTTGTCACCGTCGTTCATTGTCACCGTCGTCCATTGTCACCGTCTCTTGTCACCGTCGTCTCCGTCTCAGAGATAAGAACGAAAATTCAAAGTAAGTTATCCAATCTCACCTTTCCATTTTTCGAATGGGATTTTCCTTAAACTGGTCTTGATTGGTGATGAAGGGTTTCAATTTATCTGGGTTTTGATTTCAAGTGTAGATATGTCAGATTTGTTTAGATTTATCGGCTGTGAATTTACGGTTTGAAGTAAAACACAATGTGGGGTCCGTAAATTTGAGAATTCGAGTGTGAATTTGGGTTTTATAATTAGTATTAGGGTTTGAGTGGATCCGTTTGAGTTGTGTAGAAGTTTTATTTTGTGTCTTGTGGATATGTAGAAATGGCTCCTACTGGCAGAAAAGGGGGGAAAGGAAAGAAATCTTCAAAGGATTTGACTTCAAATCCTTCAAAAGCATCGACTAGTTTGCAAACAAGATTTGCAGTGAGTGACTCAGATAATGGGAGTGCTTCTGAAAAAGAGACTACGCCATCAGAGGTATGTGATAAGAGTTTAGGTTCTCATGAAGAAAATTGAGAGTTATTAGGGATCCAAACTGATACTACTGAGCAAAAAGATTAGTTATGTATAGGAAAACTAGTACGCATGAGGAAGGTTGTTAGTTATTAGTTATTAGTTATGTGTAGGAAATCTCAGATGTGTAGGGAACTGGTACTACTGAGGAAAAAGATTAGTTGTTAGTTATTAGGGAAACTGGTAGTAATTGGGAAAACTATTAGTATTTAGGCATACTGGTGCTCATGGTCCGTAAAACTGTTAGTTATTAGGAAAACTGGTACTACTAAGGATAACTGTCAGTAATTAGGAGAATTGGTACTACTAAGGATAACTGTTAGTAATTAGGAAAACTGGTACTACTAAGGATAACTGTTAGTAATTAGGAAAACTGGTACTACTAAGGATAACTGTTAGAAATTATGAAAACTGGTATTACTGAGAATAACTGTGTTATACTATTGTGTTATACTGGGATTGCAGGATAAAGATGATACCCTACCAACGCAGCCCAAGAATTTCTTCTTCCACCACACTGCATATAACCTGCAATGCAAAGTCCAAACGAATTGTGATTTGAAGAACTTCTTACAGATCATAGAGGAGTTAAAACCAGAGTTGGAATGGTTTAATAATCATCCACAGTTTAAGCACATATTCCACATGGAAAAGGAACCAAACCGTAAGCTTCAAGGATTGTGGATGCTTCTGCTTCGAACTGTATGTTTGGAGAAGAAGCAAGAACTTTGGTTTGTGGTGAATGGCGTTCCCATTCGGTACTCTTTGAGAGAGCATGGTCTCATCTGCGGGTTCTATTGCCATGACTATCAGAGTGGAATTAACCCAAGGATGAAATGGAACAACTACAAAAGTAAGTTGATGGAGAAGCAGTTTGGCAGTAAGAAAAAAGTCACTGTCAAAGATGTGAAAGACAAGCTGGTTTCAATGAAGAAGAGTACTCCCGATCGTCTGAAGATGAGTATCCTTTATTTCTTAAGCACTGTACTCGCGGGCAAGTCAAAATCTGATGGAAATATTGATCCATTCTTATTTAAAATGGCTGAGGATCCAGAATTGTGTAAATCATTTCCGTGGGGGAGAATGATGTTTGAGAATTCTGTTATGGATGTTTATTACCGGCTGAAACGTTTGAACGGTGCTGTGCATAAGGAGATAGCTTTTCCTGGATTCGTAATTCCATTCGAGGTAAACACAATATTTCTCTAAATATATTTTAATGTTTAACCTATGGATAGAAAATAATCCAATGACATATGTTGGTATGTAGATTCTGCCTTTTGAATGTATATCAAACCTGAAGAAATCATTTAGAGAAGGGATTAACGAGCCAAACAAAGAGTGTCCAAGGATGTGCAAGCATATGTTCAAAGGTAGTAATATGAAAGGTTGGGCATTAGAAGAGATTTATGAGTCGCTTGATTCTAGTAAGGTATTAATTCAATTTAATTCTTAATTAGACACGTTTTTTTGTTAATGTTAACAACTAATTTGCTATTCTTTATATTGACAGGATATTGAGAGTATCTTGGAACCTGAATTAGAAGAAAAGGTTCTTCTGGCGCGCATCTTAGATGAAGAATCAGAGGATGAAGCCTTCGATGATATCCTAGATAGTTGGAACGACTATCTTGCAGCAAAAAAACAGATATGTTGGGAAGAGCTGTATGATATAGATGTGGCTTCCCGGAAACCGCAAGAAGAAGGAACTAGTTTGCATGAGGAGTTAGAAACAGAAAATGAGTTGGAACCAGCTACAAAGGATAATTCTGATGTTATTCAACTTTTGAAAGAAGTTGAAGACAGGTTAAGCCAAAAACTGGTTGAGGAGTTAAAGAAGATGAAAACGGAGAGGAAGGATTTTGAGAAGAAGCAGAAGCATAAGGTGAGAGTACTAAGGAGAAAAGTGAAAGCTCTTGAGCTTAAGTTAGCAGATCAGTATGAAGGAGGTTGGGATGGGATTGAGGGATACGATAATCAGTATGAAGGAACTTGGTGTGATGCAAATGATTCTGGAGAAAAGGGAAAAGGAAAGGAACCATAAGGAGAAGAAAAAGAGAAAGAGAAACAGAGAGAAGAAATAGAAAAACAGGGAGAAGAAAAAGAGAAACAGAAAGGAGACACTGAAGAAGAAGAGAAAGAAGAAGAAGATGATGAAGAAGAGAAAGGTGAAGAAGAAACAGAAGAAGTAGAGACAGGAAAGTCAAATGAAGAGAAAGATGAAGAAGAGCAAGATGAAGAAGAGATAGGAAAGACAAATGAAAAGAAAGAAGAAGAAGAGAAAGGAGTAGAAGAGACAGTTGAAGAGGAAGAAGTGAGCAATGAAGAAGAAGAAGAAATGGAGAAAAGACAGACAGAAGAAGAAGTGAAAGAGAAAGGAGAGACAAATGAAGAGAAAAAAGCGGCAGAACAGGAAGAAGTGAAAGAGACTGAACATCAGCAAGAAGTGGCAGATGGAGAAGAAGAGACTGAACATGGAGAAGAAGACCTGACAGAGAAAGAAAAGGCAGATGGAGAAGAAGACCTAACAGAGAAAGAAAAGGCAGATGGAGAAGAAGAGAAAGAAGAGGAAAAAGTGGGAGATGGAGAAGAAGAGGAGACTGAACAGGAAGAAGAAGTGAAAGAGAAAGATGAGGAGAAAGAAAAGAAAATGGCAGATGGAGAAGAAGAGAAAGAAGATCCGAACCAAGCAGAAAAGAGGATAGGAAGACCATCAAGATTTAAGAAAACTCCGTATACAGAGGGAAAAGTAAGAACAAGAGAAAAATAGATGCAGAAGCTGAAATAGAGGATGGCAAAAAAAGGACCAGACAGAATGCTAAAGATGAAGCGGAGAAGAAGAAGAAGATGAAAAGGGTGAGGAATGAAGAAGGTGCAGGAAGAAGGACCAGGCAAAAAAAATGAATGATGTTTTAGGATGAATTCGTATTAGTTCAAGTCTAGGAATGTTGAATTCGTATGTTAAACTCATTTTGGTTTTAGGTACTCATTTTGGATGTCTGTGGGATTTCGAAATGTTGAACTGATTTTGGAAAAGTGAACTGATTTCGTACTACTGGTATAACTAGGTACTACTGCGACGATTTCGTACTACTGGTATAACCAAGCAGAACTGATTGTCTGAAATTAAAAATAAAAAAATAAAACATGTTTAACACATGCGCCGTCAATTCAATTAAAAAGTATTAAAATTTTATTCACAGTTACACCAAGTTATACAGTAGTACCATTTTATACATAGTTATATTTTGCTAGTTTTCAAGTATAATTAGTTATACCTACATAAAATTCTAATTTTTCTAGTAGTACTGAGTGAACTAATCCATTTCAATATATTTCTAATAGCCTCATATATTAACATATCCCAAACACACAAATTTTGTGTTTGGAATATCAATGAACCTTGTGAAATACTTATAACCATATATGTAAGGTAGGTTTAGTGAAGAAAGCTATGTTTTACTATAAGATCAATATTTATAATCATGTGTATCACAGTTTTACCTACTAGTACTTGGTTACTAAGTCATACTTGGTAACAACATGCTTGGTTATCCCTAGTAGACTTGACAGAGAGAACACAACAATATCATTACACAGTTATACTTGGTTATCCCTAGTAATACCTGACAGAGAGAACAAAACAAAAACCAACACACAGTTATACTTGGTTATCCCTAGTAGTACCTGACAGAGAGAACAAAACAAATACCAATACACATTAGAGCCTAGTAATACGTAAATATGTCCTCGTCCTCTTCCTCTTCCTCTTCCTCTTCCTCTTCTTCGGGATCATGTAAATTGGGTTCCTGCACATTAGAGCCATTGTACAAGTAGTCGTAAATAGGTCCTCGTCCTCGTCCTCTTCCTCTTCCTCTTCCTCTTCTTCGGGATTCTCCGGCTGATGGGTGTCGTGTTTGTTGATTTCTTCCTCTCTTATTTTCGTGTGGTGGAGGCAACCCTCTCGAATTTCGTATACTGTCAGGTACAATCCAAGTTGATACATGGGGTACAAGATATATCGTCCTACTATAAGCGAATTTCCACTTCTCCATCGAATAATATACCGAAGAAAACTCATAATGACGAAGCTCTGTCTCTCCGCTTAATTGGACGATAGCAGCTAGTGCATGCTCGCATGGGTATTTATCTATATCATAATACTTGCAATCGCAAGTTTTATCGGTCAAATTAACCAAATAATTCTTCCCATCACGTCCAATGACATTGTACTCAAAGGTCATGGCGTTTAACTCTTGCATCACTAGCTTCTTTGCTATCGGTACTCTGGACTCTATTATATTATGCACGTTAGGCACCAACTTTTGTGACTCCTGTACTTCAGCGCAACTCTTCCTCTGTTTGTTGAACCATTCAGCAAGCTTTGCAATGATGACATCAATCATAGGTAGTAATGAGTACTTCCTTGCCTCAACTAATACGTTATTCATCGATTCTACACTGTTGGTCGTGTCTATGATGTACCTTTCTCCCGGAAAATAACACCATGCCCATTTTTTCGGGTCAACACTTTTATCCAAATATAAGGCCGCAGTAGGATACATTTGTCTGAATGCACTATAAAGTTTTAAGAACTCAACCTCTGTGTAAGCTTTAGCGCATTCCCTGAACTTCTCGCAAACAGTTTTTTTCTTCACACCATAAACACTTCCTTTCACATTTTGAGACAAATGGTATATGCAAAACCCATGTTTAGACAACGGAAACACCTTACGTATTGACTTTATGAGCGCTAGGTTTCTATCAGATACAAAAACCAGTTTAGCATGATCCGGTATCAAACATTTCAACCTCTTCATATACCACATCCAACTTCCTTCTTTCTCACCATCAACTACACCAAAAGCAATTGGATAATGGTGACGTTCAGGATTTTGAGCCATTGCAACAATTAGAACTCCACCAAATGCATGCTTAAGGTGGGTGGCATCCACAATTATCACTTGTCTCATGGCATTGAATCCTTCTATACAAGCTCCCAACGCAAAGAACAAGTACTTAAACCTGCGTTCCGTATCCCATACCACACATGTCCGTGTACCCTCATTCTTTTTCCCTAGCATATACAAATAAGACTCCAACATCAAATAACTCTCCTCCGGACTTCCCCGCACAACATTCGCAACAAGGTTCTTACTTCTCCATGCAGTAGAGTACGATACCTCCACACTAGCTTTTCCTTTAACAAACTGTATTAGACTTTTCAGAGTTGGAGTCTGAAAAGAACCTGGATAATCTTCATGCAAAATAGATGCAACTATTTGTGGTGTCCCTTTCCTTCTGCTCTTCCTTGTACTTGCATCAGCTTTAGAGCATGTATGCATCTTGTTGTATTTTCGAACCGACCAAATTTGTGAATCCGAAAACGTAGCAACTCGTATATACCACTTGCAACCAGCACTTGCTGCACTACATTTAAGCACATATCTCCCTTTATCCGACCATTTTACATCATACTCAAAACAATTCTGATGTGAAGCTATTTGAACTAAATCTTTCACTTCTTGCCTACTTCCAAATTCTTGACCCATAGTGATATCCATACCATCTTCCCATTCATTGTTAACATGCCCATCTACTTCCACGGCACATGGCGGCTCATTCTCTTCGTACATACCAAAGTTATCTTCGTTTCCAAATTCGTACTCATCTATAATAAAAACATTGTCAAAACGTTATATCAGTAATACCTAGTTATACCCAGTTATACCTGACAGAGAACACATAAAATTTATTAAACAGTTATACCGAGTTATACCTAGTTATACCAGACATAGAGCACATAAAATTTATTAAACAGTTATACCAAGTTATACCTAGTTATACCAGACAGAGAGAACACAAAATTTATTAAACAGTTATACCAAGTTATACCTAGTTATACAAGAACACATAAAATTTATTAAACAGTTATACGAAGTTATACCTCGTTCTAAGAGCGCATAGTGTTCCGATGATTCGTGTGTGTACTGAGTAATCATGCCATCACCTAAACCAGCTTCATTTTCTCTAACCTCTTCTGTTAGTTGCACACATCCATGATTTTGATCCATATCTTTGATGAGCTCCACATGCAAAAGACTCCTACAACCATCTTGATTCACTTGCAATAGATAATCTAAAACATCATCGTCATTCTTCATATAGGATGGTGTGTTAACATTCAATATCAACGGAAAGTAACTCAGTTTAAGTTGTGTTGTGGCTACATCTGTCATCATCTTTCTGCCAATTCTACCAACCAATGCCAAATAAGTGACCTCCTCCATACTTGCCCGCATCGATACCGTGTAAAGTTCATCTCCTCCCGACCTCCATCTTAAGAAATCACCTTCCATTGAATAACATCCTCCATAATCAAAACATATCACTGTGAACTGGGTTTTATTCATTGTCCCCTGAAATATAATAACAATCATTGTTAGTATAGTTTCAGTAATACTACATTGATTAGTAATACCAGTTATTCCAGTAGTACCTAAAATCGTTTTGTTTACGTTCGATTTTGTTAGATTTAGAACGATTCAGCTGGTATTTTTCCACAGAAATCGTAGCATCACCTTAATGGGTTTAGAAAACAAGTTCAATACCAAACAAACAATACAAAACAACAAATTTTCTAATCTACAAAGAAATCTCAAAAATTGGAAGAAACCTTTAAAAGAAGTGTTTTCAAATCTATTTAACCCTAAACACGGAAATTGTATTAAATAGAAAGGGTAACCTCAAATATGCAGATTCAATATCGTGAGGAGAAGAGACCCAGCTTCTAATGTCGATGCTCTGTTTTTACGAGGAAGTGAGAAGATACGTGAGGAGGAAAAAGAACATGATGGCGGCTCTGTTTCACAATTTGCAGAAACAAGCATGAGAATTTGCTTCATGTGAGGGCTTCAGTGCTTCGACCAAGAAGAAAAGAAGCTGTTCTGTTTTTTTTTTCTTCAGGTTTGCGACGGAAGAAGGGGAAAAGCGTGGGTGAGATTTGGTTGTTGGGTATTAAATTTTTTATTGTTGGGTAATTTAATTAGGGGGTTTTTAAATATTATTAATAAAAAGAGGGGTAGAGTTGTGAAAAATTAGTTTTGATGGTAGTTAGATTTGAAGGTGGTAGTAAGGTTAAAGGAGAAGTGAGATTTTGATCCACATGAAAATTCAAAATAAAGAATGATTGAATGTGTTGTACTCATTAATTACCCTCAAGATAATGAGATACGCATTAACTGAGTTTTATATTAGTTAGTAGCGGATACTGATTCACGAATCACTTCTATTATACTTTGTTTTAATGTTAAGTCTTAGAAGTTCAACTTTATTATTAATAAATTTCTCAATGATTTACGTCTTACGTAAATTCTAATTAATTATAAAGGCAAATTAGGTGTCATTCATCCCAAACCATTTGGTTTTATGGATGGAAGAACTAAAATTTTTGAGTTGTGGATTACAAACGTATCGAAAAACATGAATGGTCAAGACATTCAAATATTTCCCCCTATGTAAAAAAATCTAGTTCAAAGTATTGAGTTTATATTGTTGGAATGATGGATACAAGCGAAGTTGTGTTTTCTATATGTGTCTTATCCAATCCTTTCAATTTTCTTTTTGCTTATATATGGATATAAACTCTATCACAAGAGTTGAAATCCAACGGATTCGAGTTCAAAATATTTCCACATTCATGAACTATGTAGAGAATTTGAACCTTATTGTATAAGTTTTTAATATGAATTTCATAATCAGAGCTAATATTCCTCTAACTTAAATTTGCATAAATATAATATCATGGAGTCTTGATCAAATCCTTATTTTAACCTTTATCATGTATTTTTCATTGTTTATTTATTGTATGACGGTTTTATAATATTTTGATGATCGTTTTCTCCACTTCATCTCTATATTGTTACAATGTCAATACTCTTGTGTATAATAGTGGTTCACTACACGCAGGAGAAATCTTTGTTAATCTTTAGTTGTTTCCACTTTAAACTCCTCTTATATTTTACTTAATAGTTTAAAGTTTAAACAATTAAACCTTAAATTTTTTTTTTTTCGAAAGTAGTGAACCCCTATTGTAAGTAAGAACATGTTTATAGGCATATCAAGATGAATAAGAGATGAAACAATCGTCAAAATAACTATAAAACGTTATATAATAATGACCAATGAAAAATATATGATAAAGCTAAAACAATGATTGAATTAAGAGACGATGATATTTTACTTATGCAACCTTGAGATAGAGGTAAATTTGCTCCAATTGTGAAATTCAAATTAAATTTTGTAATAAGTTTCACATTCTCCACATTGTTCATTAATGTATTTTTTTTTTTTACTTTTAAAAAGTATAATCCTATAGATTTCAACTCTTGTGATAGAGTTTATATCCAAAGTTAAGTAAAAAGGATAACAATGACTAGAGAAGGCACATGAAAAAAACATAACTTCGAGTATATCCATCATTCTAATAATGTAAACCTAGATATATGCAACTAGATTCTTCCACATAGGTGGCAATATGTGAAAATTCTTTGACTATTCATGTTTCACATTATTGTCTATAATCTAGAACTCAAAACTTGTAGCTCTTCCATCCAAAAAACTAAATGGTTTAGGATGAATGACACCTAGCTAATTTGCCTTTGTAATTTATTAGAGTTAAGGGAAAACATAGATCACTGAGAGCTTCATCAATAATGAATATGAACTCTTAGACTTAACATCAAAACAAAGTACCATAGAAAATTTTCGAGAATCGGTATCCTTTGCTAAATAATATAAAAATCGCTTGATTCATATCTCATTATCTTGAAGCTAATTGGATAAAATACATCCCATTAATCTTCATTTCAATTTTTCCGTTCCTAGAGTGAGGACGTGATGCTTTTCACATTTATGCTTTTATGAATTTTTTTTTTTTTATAAATTGTCATGCACAATACTTTAAATTACTTTTCGATTGGACACTACAAGAAAACAGACATTTAGCGTCAGCGTAATTCGACGCTAAAAGCCCTTAGCGTCGAATTAGCATTTTCGACGCTAAACCCTCGACGCTAATTAATTTTCGATGCTAAATCGACGCTAATTTTGCGTCGAAACTAAATACGACGCTAATATTTCGACGCTAATTAGCATCGATTTAGCGTCACAGTGTTTCGATGCAACAGATCGACGCTAATTCGACGCTATTTAGCATCGAATTAGCATAGCGTCGAATTAGCGTCACAGTATTTTGATGCAATAAATCGACGCTAAATCGATGCTAAATAGCGTCGAATTAGCATAGCGTCGAATTTAGCGTCGAATTAGCGTCGTCACTTTCGACAAGTTCGACGCTAATTCGACGCTAAATAGCATCGATTTAGCGTCGATTATTATTATTATTTTTTTAAAAAAATAAAAATTTTTATAAAAATATATTAAAAATATTATAAAAATATATTAAAAATTAAAAACATTATAAAACAAAATATGCGATACAAATGAAATAAAAATCCTAATCTACTCTTGTTGTTGGGTCCTTAGGTTGATGACATCTTTCCGGATCATCTCTTCGGATTCTTGCTCGAATTGCGTAGGACCGTCAGGTGGAGGAGGCGGTGGAGGAAACTGAAGCCCTTGCAAGGCAGTTGCTAATGTCGGATTATCCACTGCAATGATGTTGAAGAGACTGGCCATCGCTGAAAGGTTAGTCTCTAGCTGCGAAATCCTAAAATTAGCGGTTTCCAACTGCCTGGTCAATTGCGACTGAGACGGACCCGCGATGTAAGAATATCGAGCTGACGAACAAGCTGCTGGGACATCTCTGATGGATCCAACACCCATCGTTCGTCCTCTCTTCTTCGGTGCAACCTATAAAATAAAAATGTTATACAATAAAATTGTAATAAAAAATAACTTTAAATATATTAAGAAAATCTAAAAAATTACCTCTTCGTAAAGTCGATCCAAATCTTGGACACCCATCGTAGACTGGACAGATTCGTCTAGCTCTGTCAGTCGTGCGTTGTACTCGTTGAACGTTCGTTCCGCTTGAGCGGTAACAAACGTTCCATCCTTCTTCCGATGAGTTTTCTCCATCACTTTAACCATCGGAGGAAGATCACCGCCATCAGCCTGTTAAACAAAAATAAACGTAAATAAAACTTAAATATAAATTATATAAATATTTAAAATATAAAGAAATCAAATAAATTACCATATCCAGTCGTACTGTGGCGTACGATGTTTGACCCGCACAATGCTTTGAAGGTCCATCTCCTTCGGCCACTGGCGTGAGACGGGCTACAGAACACTTCCCCGATTTAACCACCGAATGGGGATCCTCCCAGAACTGCACTAGACCCGACCAAACATCGGGATCCATCCCTAGCGGCTTCGCCTCATCGCCTTTCGCGCGCCACGCCTTCTTCAAGTTACCGACGTAACCGTTGAGACGCTTTAGCGCCGTATGCTCGAACTCTGCTCGCACTTCGAAAGTACGAGCTTCTTCCCAATGCCACCCTTGCTACAAAAATACGAATAATATTATGAATATATTTAAAATAATTTTTTTAATAATTAAAAATAAATAATATAAAAGAATTACCGTCCATGATTCGAACCAAATATCCCGCACATGCTGCGGCGTCTTGTTCCAATTAGCATGGGGCATAGTGAAATAGGCCGCGATGGCCTTGGTGACCGAACGCGATACCTTGTTATCGCTAAACCTGTTAAACAAGAATTGATTATGATCTAATTATAATTTGTAATTAAAAATTAAATAACCAATATTAGTAATATTGTAAAAGATATAATCATACCATAATGTACCAGGAGGCCTCATCGGATGGAGAGTCCTAACCCGTGTCTCTCGTCCAGGTTGGCAGAGAAGCTCCGTAATCCGCATCATGAGAGGCACGTTTGCCGGTGGCGGCTCTTGGTGGTCATCAGAAGGGTCTGCTGCGTATTCTTCTGTCTGTGTCTATGTCTCTGGCTGAGACGGTGGCGGAGCTCGTGGTCCAACACGTGGTGCAACTCGTGGTGGAGGTCGTGGACGATATGTCGCAGCTTGCGAACCCGGCGCTGATTCTGATCCTGATCCTGAGCCGCGACGACCATCATATCCAGGAATCGTAGCATCGTCGCCAAATAACTGTCCGTAGGAAGGTGGTCGATCCGCCTATAAAACAAAAATAATTAATACATAAAAATAGAAAACATATAAATTTATAAATAAATATTAAATTTGTAAAAATAGATCAAATGATTATTATATTTTACACAAATATATATGTTTTGAAAAATTAAAATTCTCAAATCCAATTTAATTTCTACAAATCCATTCAAATTCCTAAAAATCTATTCTATTTACTACAAATCCATTTCAATTCCTAAAAATCCAATTTAATTTCTACAAATCCATTCAAATTCCTAAAAATCTGTTCTATTTACTACAAATCCATTTCAATTCCTAAAAATCCAATTTAATTTCTACAAATCCATTCAAATTCCTAAAAATCTATTCTATTTACTACAAATTCCTAAATCAAACTTAACATAAAATTATTAACAAAAAAAAAAAAAAATTACCATGTATATGTAGGTGGTCGCCGGCGGCGGGAGAGAGGGAGGTCGCCGGAGAGAGAGAGAGAGGAAGGCGGCGTCGGCGGGAGAGAGAGAGAGAGAGAGTGAGAGTGAGAGAGAGAGAGCCGGCGTCGGCGTCGGAGGATTCGTAAGCGTCGCCGGAGAGAGAGAGAAGTAAAGAAGAAGAAGACGGAAATGAGGAAGAAGAAGAAGTCTGTTCTGCGTTTTATTAGCCTCTCCGACGCTATTTCGACACTAATTAGCGTCGAAATAGCGTCAAATTTTTCCGGATTCCCACGCACAATAAATGGTTACCGCGGTTTTGGTTAAATTTTTTAATTTAGCGTCGAATTTGCGGTGAATCTGGACATTCGACGCAAATTCGACGCTAAATTAAAAAAATTTAACCAAAACCGCGGTAAACCAAAACAAGTACGAAAAATTTTGGTTTACCACTATCGGTTAAACCAACTTAATTGAATTTAGCGTCGTTTTTGCATCGGATAAAAAAAATCCGACACCTTTTTCATTCTATACCCTAAACCCAAAAATAGAAATTTTTAGATTTAGCGTCGAATTAGCGTCGAATTTATCTGATTCGATGCTAATTCGACGCTAAATCTAAAAATTTCTATTTTTTGGGTTTAGGGTATAGAAACCGTCACCTATACGAGAACTATCTAATCCTTTTCAATCTTTATTACTACCGAATAATTTAAACTTTTGAAATTTTAAAATACCTATCTTGTTCTGAAATGTTTTATGAAAGTATATGTAAACCAATATAGTTTATAGAAATCTAAGACTTATATGCTTTTGTTTAAAAGTAAAATTATACGAGCTTAGTTGTTTGCAATTAAATTATTCAGTTTATCTAATATATATGCTCACTCGTAATTGTTGACTTTTAAATGTTTCATTCTATACCCTAAACCCAAAAAACACAGAATTTTTAGGGTAATTCGACGCTAAATCTAAAAATTTCAATTTTTTGGGTTTAGGGTATAGAATGAAAAAGGCATCGGATTTTTTATTACCCGATGCAAAAACGACGCTATATAGCATCGAATTAGCGTCGAATTCATCTGATTCGATGCTAATTCGATGCTAATTCAGATTATTATTTTTTTTTTAAAACTTAATAATAATAGAAAATATAGTGTAATAACAAATTAATATTATCCGAAACAAATGAAATAAAAAAAAAATCCAAATAAAACATAGGAATATGCTTCACTCCGAATCGTCATTTGAGTCATCGTCATTCTCATCGGTATTTTCGCCACTCTCGTTTGCGAACTCGTCTTCCGGGTTTTCTGCATCAGTAGCCTCCGAAAGAATTTCAGCTTCTCGATTTTGCGGATCTATAAGAATGATGTTGTCTATATCTTGTTCTGGAGTTGTTATATCCACGGCAGCTTCATATTGCATTGGAGCGTCGTCGGATTCAACTATCAATCTTCTGGGAGCTATTTTAAGAACAGATAACCATGAAATCCCGGTTTTTCTGACACGTGGATATGGTATGAAACAAACTTGATCCGCTTGTGATGCAAGGACAAATGGATCGTACTTTGCATAAGAACGAGATCCGTTAACATCGATGACACCAAACTTTCCTACTCGAATCCCTCGCCCGATAACTGGATCAAACCACTCGCATTTCAAAAGGGTGCACTTTAAGTTAACCAAACCAGGGAATTGCACTTGAACAATGTCTTGTATAATGCCATAAAAATATGTGTCCCCCGCTCGAACTACCACACCATAGTTCGCAGTTGCTCTGTTTTTTCCACGTTCGAACGTATGAAACATATAACCTCGTGTAAAATACATTGGAGATGACATAACTTTTCCCAATGGACCTTGGATCAACTCTCTAAACCATACAGGGTACGACATGTCTCCATAATCAACCTGGCAAAAACAGTATACACATTGTAAATATAATCAACACAAATTGTATATATAGGTTTTATTGGAAACTAGATATATATAATTTTGTTTTTAACTTACTTGAGTTTTCAACCATTTAGCAAAGTGGAGATCTTTACGTTTTTCAATCTCATCGGCGGATGCATCTGGGAAAGCCTCGGCAACTTGGCAAATGAATTCACTACAAGAAAATATAGTTATAATAAATGTTTTCAAAGCATATATAAGTACAAAGATAACCCTTTTGACATCAGTCCGTACTTGGTAATTATAATATGTACCTCAAAAATGGGGTAACTTCATCGCATTGTAAGAGAATATATGTGTGTGCACAATTGTAGTCTTCGTATGAGAACCAATCTTCTTCTCTTGTGATTCCGGCATGCCTACCAACTGCACATAATATATCTGGGAAATCTGAAACCGGATACGATTGCGCGATGCCACCATCGTCGTACCTACGTGGAGCTCTTTTTCGTGTCCGGATAGTGGGAGAGAAGTAATATGAGCTGAAATGAGAGGTTTCTTCGGTTAAACTTCCCGCAACAATTGATCCCTCAACCCTAGCCAGGTTTTTTGCCTTTTCTTTTAAGTGTTTCATGAATCTCTCGAAATGATACATCCAACGAAATTGAACGGGCCCTCCTAAATCGGCTTCGTGAGGAAGATGGACAGGAAGATGCTCCATAACATCAAAGAAAGATGGAGGAAATATCTTCTCTAAGTTGCACAACAATATTGGGATGTTATGTTTTAGTTGTTGAATTCCATCATCAATCAGAGTTCGCACACACAGATCTCGAAAAAATGCTCCAACACCTAAAACCAAAGTTCAATATCATCAAAAAAAAAATATAATTTTTCACACATCATTTGTTTAGATATTTATATATCATCATAAAAATTATACCTGCAAGTGATTCATGCACGTTCGTTGGCAAAAACTCTGCAAAGGCGAAAGGCAATAATCTCTGCATAAAACACATGACAATCATGACTCTTCATGCCAGAAAATTTTTTCCCTTGCTCTACCGACTTAGAGAGTTTTGACACGTATCCATCTGGAAACTTTACGTCGGTGGAAACCCAGTTGAAGAATGTTGATTTGCCTTCGTTTGATAATCTAAAGATAGGGACTGGAGCTCTACCATCTCCCGTGAGATGTAACTCAAATCTAGAGCATATAAGAGGCAAATCCAATCTAGACTTCACGTTGTCTTTAGACCTGTCTGAAACGTTTAAGATGGTATGCATGATGTTATCGAAAAAGTTTTTCTCAATGTGCATGATATCAAGATTGTGGCGCAATACGGACATGATAACCTACCATGTGTTGTCCAACCAGATAACATTCCGTACGCTGGAAAATCGCTTATCGTCCACATAAGCACAGCTCGCATGGTAAAATTCTTTTTCCTGGAGTAATCAAAAGTACGAACCCCATGAGACCACAACAAGTTCAACTCGTCAATCAGCGGCTGTAAAAACACATCAATAGATCTTCTTGGATGCTTCGGACCAGGGACTAAAATACTCAAAAATAGAAATTCTCTCTGCATGCACATATCAGACGGAAGGTTATAAGGTGTCAATATAACCGGCCACAAAGAATATTGCCTTCCAGACATACCAAACGGACTAAAACCATCTGTACATAGGCAAAGATAAACATTGCGCTTCTCTTTAGCAAAATTAGAGTGTACTGATTTGAAGTGTTTCCAAGTTTTTGCATCAGAAGGATGATGAACTTCTCCTTCAATAGTTGAATGTTCCGCATGCCACCTCATTGATGCAGCTGTTCGTTCCGAATGGTATAGCCTTTGTAGCCTATCTGTTATGGGCAGGTACCACATTTTCTGGAACGGCACTTTACTTCTACCAGCTCCTTGGGGCTTAAATCTTGGTTTGTGGCAAAATCGACATTCCTGCAGATTTTCATCATCTTTCCAAAATATCATGCAATTGTCAATGCAAACATCTATCGTCTGCAAGGGCAATCCTAAACTAGATACTAGTTTCTGTATGTCGTAATATGACTCAGCAGCTTGATTACCCTCTGGCAAATATTCTTTTAGAAGAGCTGCCCAATCATCCATGCAACTCTGAGATTGATTATGATCAGACTTTATTGTCATCATCCTAGATGCCAATGATAATTTAGACAGACCTTCCCTACAACCTTCATAGATTGGTTGGTTTGCAGAATCAAGTATATCATAGAATTTTTGGGCATCTACATTGGGTTCCTCAGCAACATCAGGAGTAGACATAACTCCAGGAAATGCATCGGTTACCATTTCTTCGAACCTATTATGTTCTAACCCGACATCATGATCATTTTCTATAACAAATTGATGCTGATCAAATTGCTCATTCGAATAACCCTGATCCATGGGTTGGTAACTAGTACTACCCGAAGTTTCATCTTCATATCCCTCTCCATGATAAAACCAAACATAATATTCAGGTGTAAACCCTCTATTAAATAAATGCGTACCAACTGTATCAATTGTCTGCGTCCTCGAATTTTTGCACTTCCGACACGGGCACACCATCACTCTGGTTCGTTGAATTGTAGGCACACTACTCGCTTGAGCCATGAAAATTTCAAGGCCGTTGAGGAACTCTTCTGAAAGCCCTCCATTTGCATCTTTACGTTGATACATCCAGCGTCAGAGTTCGTATATATCCCCCTTTTTTTTTCTAAATTTTGAAAAAAAAAAATTTTTTTTTGTTTTTCCTAAATTCTGTAGAAAATTTTTTTTTCCGAAATTTTTTTTTTTAAATGGGTGGACTGATTCAAGCGATGCGGGGGATGGAGTTTATATAGGAGAATTTAGCAGCGATTTAGCAATGATTTTGCATCGATTTAACGTCGAATATTTTAGTGTCGATTTTGCATTGAATTAGCGTCGATTTTGCACCCAGTTAGGTAAACTCGTTTTTAATGTGTCTTCTACCTACCAATTTGAGGCAAATTCGACGCTATATTCGACGCTACGTGATCGACGCTAAATCGATGCAACATTAGCATCGATTTAGCGTCGAATTCAGGAATTTCGACGCTAATTCGATGCTAATTTGCGTTGATTTAGCATCCAATTTGTTCGACCCTACTTAGCGTCGAATATGTAGACTGACACAACTTCGACGCAATTTCGACCCTAATTTCCAGTTTTCTTGTAGTGGGATCATACCCAAGATAGGTTATAACTCGATCCCTTTTTGTTCTCATTTTGGCTATAGGATTGAATTACTTGGTGATAGGGTTCATATATATCATCATTCTTTAATTCTTTCTTCCACTCAAAATATATTAATCTTTAGTACATAACAACCACAGATATACAAAGACTTAAACTCCAAACGAACGGTCGCTAGGGATATACACATAATTATCGAGTGTACTATAGGAGACAAGTTTTTGTCTGAAATTAAAGAATGGGGTGATGAGAAGAAAGACCATTTACCCTCAGTTTGAAAAATAAATAAGAGACACAGACGAGAACAAAATATCATGAAAAACATATTATCAATGAAATATAGACGAGTGAAAATCAAAGTCTAACCCTTTGACACGTAAAGAAACTTCGCGATGGATTTCATAGACAATCAAAAATGTCTCAATGATGAGATCAATTGGAATAATACAAGAGTTTTCTTCTACCTGATTTGTTGATGAGCAAATGTATTCTTTAGAAATCTGATGCTTCTGTTCTTTTAAAGGAGAAATAAAATAAATTCAGATTCAATTGACAAACATAACGACCATTGGTCTATGTTCTTCAACAATTTTAATAATTGAGTGTATATAATTTGATTGTATATTATTTTCTGCACATAACATTACTTTTCGTGTTGTTTTTTCAATAATTGATTGTATATAATTTTTTGGTAAACTGCTAAATAAAAATAAATAAAGTTCTAATATTTCACTATAATTATTGTTTAAAACAAATTAATTAATTAGTACATTATTCTTATATTTAAAATAAAATTTTGAGAATTTGTATTTGATTTTCTTCGAAACCATATCACATTTTCCATTTAACTAGTCAAATATGATAAATAAATGCATTAGATAAAAACTGGTAATCTAATATACATGTATAAAATTATACTATATGTATAAATATAATTGTATTATTTTCATGTGTAGACATTGTTCTAATAATTTGCGCTTTTATATTTTTAATAATTGAATATTTTTATATTTAATTAAATTTTTTTAATTGTGTTGAAAAGTGTCAAATGGATCCTATACCAAATAAACAAAGAAAAAATCAAAATTCTATGTATTTCAGGCTTTTATGTTTTTTTTTGCATAATTGCATTATGTATTTCTTTTGATAATTTAACATAACGAAAAATAAGTAAAATTAATCTATCGATCTCTTTTTCTTCACAAAAAGTTATCAATATTTTTTTTTTTCAAAATCTCATTGTAGATTTTGTGATGTGACGTTTTCCGCAAGCAATACCACATTACCAAATGCTAAAAATAGGCTTGGAGTCAACTAGGTTCAGGAGGGAGTTGGGCTTGTAGATAGCTAAAATACCCAGCTGGAGAAAGGTATAGAAACAGTGTTGTCTCAAAGTCATAAGAATAAGATCATATTGATCCATAACACTCACTATGTTTAGTCTAAGGTTGTTGAATCTCCGATAAATTGCAGTATGTTAGCGAGTTGGTTAGGTGGTATATAACTAATGCTTTTCTTAACACCATGTGATGTGATATATGTAATATGTGATCTCTTTATCGTTTTCTTCTTAGAGAGAAAAGTGTGGATCGATTGCTAGAAAAAAGATTGTTGTTCTTCTTCTCTGGCGGTGTGAGTAGGCTTTCGTTACACCAATGGTGGAAGCTGAACACGTGAAACCTCGTCTCTTCTTTGCATTTTATTTTATTTCGTTTTTAACCGATTTCGCAAAAACAAACAAGTGAGAGAGAGAGAGAGAGAGAGAGAGATCTAGTCGTACAAAAGGGACATCGACTTATCGTTTAGAGCAAGTGGTATCAACGCTCTTATTTAAAGTAGCTCGAAGAATCTTGTTTAAACTTGCTTGATAGCATTTGATGATTGTTCTTAACCATCTTGTTCTTCATACCAAACCTTCATACTTCTCCTTTGGCTTACATCATTTGGTTCCTGACTTTCCTCTGACAAACAACCCTTCACGAACATTATTGGATGACTTATCATAAAAAATCATTTTCAAGATCCTTGGACTTGACTGTAGAAACCACTTCCATCAAAGTCAGTGTAGTCTTACTTTATTTAAACATATCTTTCAACCCTTCAAATTGAAGAGGTAAGTCTATTAGCAACATTACAGCTTGGTCTTCATCAAATATCACAACATCATCATTCTCAAAGGATTAAATCGAAGGAAGCGGCTCAGCGGAATGAGAGATTGGTGGAGTTGGAAATGGAACCACAAGGAGAAGTTAGAGCTGGTAATGAGGATCAGACTGCTATTCATAATGACAGAGGTATAGAAACAAATGCATAGGATACAAAGATGGAAGTTCCGCTCGAGTCTTGAGGACTTTATGTTAGCTAGAGATATAGTACATGGTGATAGGTACAAGACCAAACATAGCACTCAGTTGGTGTTCTGAGTAGATACATGAGAAATCCTATGAAAAATTAGTAGGAGGCTGTGAGATGGATATTCCAATACTCGGAGGATTAATCAGATAGAAGGCTGGTAAATCAGAAGAGTAATGAGTTTAGTTAGCTGATTGGCTTTTGCGACTCGGACTGTGTTACTGATTTAGATGTGTAGATCAGTTATTGGTTTCTTTTTTCATCTTGAGGTACTACAATCAGATGGATATCAAAATTTCAAACAGTTGTAGCTCGACCGACCACAAAGGCTGAATACATGGTTGATACAGGACATTAACCGAGAAAACTAAGGAAGCAATGTGGTTAAGAGGATTAATTGGTGATTTCGGTTATCCACATGACCATGTGGGGTATATTATGCGATTTTGAAAGTGCGGTTGCTTTGTTAAGAACAATGTTTACCATGAGCAGACCAAGCATGTGCCTGTGAAGTTTCACTGATGGTGGAAGCTGAACATGTTCAATCCGAATCTGCCAACAGAAATCACTGGGTAAAACACAAATCCAGTGCCAACAGAAAGTAGTATTGAACCTGAACAATACAGAGAGTTCTGGGAGGAGTTGAAGGTGCCGCATGTGCTTGGACCCAAGCCTGATGAACTGAGGGCAGCAATAAGAGGTTGTAGGGCCTGGAGTTTTGAAAAGCGTAAATGGTTAGGGCTGTTAGTTCTTCAAGCCATGGGAATTTATGCTGGGCATCATAATTCTAGGATACCTTTTGAAACTGCAAAAAGAGTATTCAATGATGAAGCCATGATGACCTATCCATGGGGTCGGGCTGCATTTGAAGCTCTGGTTGGTAGTATTCAATCTTTGAATCTAGTAGGAAAGACATACTCCATCAGCGGCCTGGTTTACGCTTTATTGGCTTGGGCATATGAATCTGTCAGTTGCTTTCGAGAGCGTTTCAGCAGAGTAATCCATGAGGAAGAAATTCCGCTTCTTCGATATGATGCAACGCGCACACGTGCAAGTTTTGATACTGTCCTGAAAAAGGAGATTGAAGACCATGGTCATGTAAGGTTTAGGCTGATTTATTATTTATTTGATGGCTGAGTTATTCTTTATTTTACGGCTGAGTTATGATTTTTTTTATGGCAGAGTTATGATTTGTTTGTGTGATGGCTGAGTTATTTTTTATTTGATGGCTGAGTTATTCTTTATTTTACGACTGAGTTATGATAATTTTGATGGCTGAGTTATGATTTGTTTGATGGCTGAGTTATGATTTGTTTGTGTGATGGCTGAGTTATTCTTTATTTGATGGTTGAGTTATTCTTTTACGGCTGAGTTATGATTATTCGATGGCTGAGTTATGAGTTACTGTTGTAGGTGCGTGTGAGGCATATGGTTTTGAAGGAGTCTGTAGAGGAGATGTTTCCTCAGTGGCCGGGTCAAGACGATGACCCACATCTGAATAACCTGATAAGAGACCTACATTCTGGTAGGTATGTAAGAGGTTATTATTGGGATGTGCAGAGGAAGGAGAAGGAGAAGAAGAAAAAAACCAAGTTGGCTTTAGTTCCTTATAACTCTGAGTCTGAGCGACCCAGAAAGAAGCAGAAGAAAGCTGCTGAGGAGGATGAAGCTGCTGATGTAGAGAAGAAGGAGGATGCAAAGGGAAAGGGTGCTAGCAAGGATGCGGCGGCTATGAATAGCATAATCGCTACGCTGGACAAAATTGTCAGTAAGTTTAATAGATATGACTCTATGTTTGAGAGGGTTTGCTCGCAGTTTTCCGCCTACGATTCCAACTTTGGAGAATTAACCCGAAAAATGGAAGATATGGAGAAGAAATTTGCTGATAGAGTCAAAGATGCAGTGGATGAACGTCTGAAAGTTCTGGGTTTATCGGAAAGTGCCCAAAACTATGTTCCCAGTCCAAAAACGCAAAATTTACCAGGGCAAAAGTCAGTTAATAGTCAAACGGTACCTAATACGGTATCTGAGACCCCTGATAATGTTGTGTGGGCTAAAAACACACCGCTTGAGGAGCTTGGTAAGGCCGAAAGCCGAACTCCGCAGCAGTATTTTCCAAAATAGAAGGAGGTTGCTAAGGCCAAAGAGGAAGTTGTGGGGTCGAAATTGAAGGCGAAAGAACAAATTCCTAAGGGTACTTCTGAGGCGAAAAAAAATTTGTTTGGTAGTGAACTTGATTTCGTTACTGTTTCGCCTGCTAAGCAAGAATTACAACGCGGCACCAGGAGGCACCCAAAAGAAAAAGAAAATGAGGATTATTTGAAAAAGAAGGCTGAGGATGCTGTTAAGAAGAAGACTGATGCTGCTGCTAAAAGGAAGGAGATCGCTCTTAAGAAGAAAGAAGAGAAGGCAACGGCTGAGTTAAAGAAGAAGGAAGAGAAGGCAACGGCTGAGTTAAAGAAGAAAGAAGCGGCTGCGAAGAAGACTCGTGAGGGTGTAATAAGAATACAGTTGCCGGCTGTGAAGAAGAAGGGGAAGATGGAAGGTCAAACTGATGTTGAGGATGTGACCGATGAAGTTCTCGCAAAAGAAAACCAACTGTTACCGGAGTCTGAGGAGGAAGAAGATGAAAGGCTTAGGTTAGCGAGAATTAAGGAGTATCGATCGAGGGTTGTTCAAAGCTACAACTGGGTTAGCAGTGATGCCAAATCCTCCTTCAGCAGTTTTTCCTTCTGATGGAGACAATGGGACGACGTGCATGAGGAAGGGTTTTGAACCTTCATCAGCAATCTATGATCCTCTCTCACCTGTTGACCCGGCTAAATTAGAGAAACTTATGCAACATCTAAAGCCATTCGAGTATAGACTTTTACACCATTCTTTTTTTTTTTTTTTTTCATACAGCTATTAGCAATATTTGCCTAAACTGACTTGTGTTTGATTGTTAGGGCCATTCCACTGACCGATCTTAATAAGGAGGAAGTGAGTTTCTACATAATACTCATGACTGAAAGAAAGCATTGGCCGAATCGTGAGTATGGATGGTTGTTTGATACTGTAAGTATAATTTACGGCTGAGTTATTATTATTTATGACTGAGTTGTTAGTTATTTGATGGCTGAGTTATGGTTATTTATGGCTGAGTTATTAGTTATTTGATGGCTGAGTTATCGTTGTTTGATGGCTGCGTTATGGTTGTTTGATGGCTGAGTTATGGCTGTTTGATGGCTGAGTTATCGTTGTTTGATGGCTGAGTTACGGTTGTTTGATGGCTGAGTTATGGCTGTTTTGATGGCTGAGTTATGGCTGTTTGATGGCTGAGTTATTAGTTATTTGGTGGCTGGGTTATGATTATTTAATGACCGGGTTATGATTATTTATGACTGGGTTATGATTATTTATGGCTGAGTTATGATTGTTTGATGGCTGAGTTATGATAATTCGATGGCTGACTTAATATTCTGTGTACAACATGTTGCTTCGTATATGAGAGTCCTCACCAAAAGGTCTATGCAAGATTCTAGCCCATTCTGGTCCAAGCGCATTGCCTTTGTGGACCAATGGTTCCTAGGATTATGGATTCGGGATTTCGAGCAGTTCAAGATAAATCCAAAGATGTTCAAATTCAAAGACTCAGGTTATGAGAATCTCATATACGGTAAGATTCCCGCAGACCTTCCAACAAACAAAAAGTGGCTTGAAGATGTCGATCACTTGTACGGAGTGCTTCATACTGGAGGCGATCATTGGGTGGCGTTTCACGTGGATCTTCTGAAGGAGAAGATCGATGCCTACGATCCCATCATTGGACAGGTAACTCTTGAAAGTGAACAAAAAATGCTAGAAGCATTTAGGCCGCTGATGCAAATGATCCCTGCAATGATCAATGCTGTAATTCCTGGAAAAAAACTGTTTGTCCAAAACAATTTGCGTTCAGATGGAAAAGCAGCAAAAACATTCCCCAAAACACCCAAGTTGGCGATTGTGGGGTGTATTCAGCGAAGTTTATCGAGTGTCTAGCACTTGGTGTAACTTTTGATGGGATATGCGATAAAAATATTCAGGGTATACGGGTGAAGATGGCAGCAGAGATCTTCGATGAAAAAGGATATGATATGTTGGCGCAGTTCAGCTGATTTAGCCCTTATGAACCTTCTATTTGTTTGTTCTATGAACCTTCTATTTAGCACTTAGGATTTGACTGTAAATGGTATGTTTTTAGGGTATATAACTCAGCCATTTCGTTTTGATAACTCAGCCATTTCATTTAGATAACTCAGCCATACTCTAAACTCTAAAATCGAAAATGTAATTTAAGACTTACAAAATTATAATTAAGATCATTTTATTAATATAAAATGAATATAAATCAACTGAATATGAATACTTTCTTTAATTTACAAGTTGAGACTCTAACTTGATCTTGAGATATATGTTGTCTTACAAATATTTAAAACTTTACCTATAGGTAAGACCCAAAATAATATACAATAAACCATATAGAATTTTTTCAATTGAATGTGTATAATTTGTTTCATTTGAGACTCTAAATCATATATTTTGTAAATGCTAAACCCTAAAACCCAAACCATGATCCCTAAACCCTAAACCCTGAATCCATAACTCAGCCGTGAAGTTCCTATAACTCAGCCGTCAAATGTAAATTTTGGACAGGAAATTTGCGACGTTTCGTCTTCCTATCTCTCCTTCTTGCGACGTTTCGTCTTCATATCTCTCTCTCTATATATATAGCCCTTCACTTTAACATTGTCTCTCCCATCACTTTTTTTATAGAAAAAACCTAAGAAAAAAAAACCTAATCTCATCAAAACATACATCATGTCGATTGTCCCTAACATGACATCCAAGTTCGAGAGCATAATCAATGCCATACACAACATGCAAGATCGGGATAACCTCCCTCTTCTAAACCCTAGTGCGGGAGTCTGGTGTAACCAAACTACTGTTACGTGGTTTAAGTTTTTACACGATCTCTCGCAGGCGATCCCGGATATTCTTTGAGAGGGATGGGTTGAGCCGTGGCCGACTTACCGCTTCATTCCCGATGATGTTAAGGGACAGTGGTTTCTTAAACTAACTGTAAGCATAATTTAACTTTCATATTAGATTTAACTTTTTGTTTCTTAGACACTAATACTTTTTGTTTCTTTTTATAGCGAAAATACAAATGGGATCCGAGGCATAATTTGACAGTTTGGACATAGTTTAATCTGCTGGCTAGAACGCTATTTCGAACTCAAATGCGCACATTTAAGAGGATATGGTATCATGGCGGCGAGAAGTCTGATTGGATTACAAATAGAGTTTGGCTTGCTCTCGTCGAAATGTTTGATGAGTTTGGCCCAGATAATTTTGAGTTTGGACAATGTAATTTTAAATAAATGTTTGAAACCCTAAATGTTTTGTTTTTTGTTTATCTAAATGAATCAGCCGTTTACTACAATTTTTGTTTTTGTTTACAACAATTTATACAAGTTTTTATATAACTCAGCCGTCAAGTATAATAACTCAGCCTCATTAAACATAACTCAGCCGTCAAGTATAATAACTCAGCCTCATTAAACATAACTCAGCCGTCAAGTATAATAACTCATCCTCATTAAACATAACTCAGCCGTGTCGCGACGTTTCGTCTTTCTATACCATAACTCAGCCGTGTCGCTATGTTTCGTGTTTCTATTTTGGCCCGGTTTATTAATTGAAATTATAATTTTTCCCGCCCGGTTTATTTTGGGCGGGAAAAATCAAACCAAAATCCATAACTCAGCCGTGTCGCAACGTTTCGTCTTACCAAAATCCATAACTCAGCCGTGTCACGACGTTTCGTGTTTCTATTTTGGCCCGGTTTATTAATTGAAATTATAATTTTTCCCGCTCGGTTTATTTTGGGCGGGAAAATCAAACAAAAATCCATAACTCAGCCGTGTCGCGACGTTTCGTCTTACCAAAATCCATAACTCAGCCGTGTCGCGACGTTTTGTATTTCTATTTTGGGGGGGAAAATAAACCAAAATCCATACAATTAAAGCCATATTGTAAACAAAATCCATAACTCAGCCGTAATACAACCAAAAATTTATACAAAACCTCTACATTGGACAAGTTCTTGCATTATGTCCAACCTATTTACAACGAGAACATGTGTGTTCTTTCCTAGGACGCTTATTCTCAAGTGCAACTTCTAGAGCAGATTTCATCCTACCTTTCTTAGGCCTTCCTAGTGGTTGACGAACAACCGGAGGAAAACACGGTTGGTTAGCCACGTTATCTGGAACTTGGAGCGCTGAATCTACCGGCATGATCGACTGAGCGTATGCGTTTACCAAATAATTGTTTTGATAGTAAGGACTGCACAGGGATATACGACATTTATCCCTATTCTCGGCAGCTGCGATTGCATGCACACATGGTAATTTCTCCCCTTCGAAACGCCGACATGTGCATGTTTTTCCGTCCAAATTCACAACATGCGAAGAGTCCCCAGAAGATCCATATATAACTTCAGTGTGATATTCATCAATCCTTCGTGCCGTCATAAGTCTGGCGGCAGTAACACGACCCTATTATAAATACAGAATAGAAAAAGAAATGTCAAAATAGAATAAAAAAAGTTACGGCTGACTTATCAAATACTACGGTTGACTTATGAAATCTTATGGTTAACTTATCAAATGTTACGACAGACTTATCAAATGCTTTGGCTGACTTATGAAATGTTACGGCTGACTTATCAAATGTTACGGCTGACTTACATGTAGTAGTTTCTCGACACCACGCGAAAGCGTGGTTAGCTGCGATATAGCATCCTCTCTCCGTTCAACAAACCCATATCGATTCTAATAGTCGAACAATGTTAAGACTTCTAGCATTTGACAGTGGATGGTTCATTGATTCCGCTATGTTCGTAGTCATCAAATTATACCTTTCGCCCGGGAAATGAACACGCGCCCACAGGTTGACACCAGCTCTTTCAAGGTAGCCATGGAGTTCAGGATTAATCGCTTGAATCTCCTCGTATATCGCAGTAAAATCAGGCATCCTAAAACATCTTGCCGCTTGCTTCACCAGACGAAAAACATCTTTTCCTCTGAACTGTCCCAAAATGTTCTTATATAAATGATAAGTGCATATTCCCCGAGAAGCCAATGGATACACATTCCCAATTGCTTTCCCTATCCAGTTATGCCGCAAGACCCTCATCGTCAGGAATCACAAGTTTTAGTTGCGTAAAAAACCAGTGCCACGAATCATCATTTTCAGTGTCAACCACACCGAAGGCAATAGGGAAAATCTGAAAGTTACCATCCTGAGCTAGTGCTGTGAGAAGCGTTCCTTTGTATTTACCATTAAGAAAAGTACCGTCGACAGCGCATGAAAGGAAACCCATTTACGCTCGCACCAAATGCAAGGAACATATACATGAATCTTCCAAACTCATCGATTTGAAGACGCGCAATTGTACCCGGATTTTTCTTATCTTGTATAAGTAAGAAGGCAAGTCTTCAAACCCACTCTCAGGAGTTCCCATCTCGAGTTCCCTTGCAAATCTTAGCGTTCTATGTGATTTCCAATAATCAATCTGACCACATGGAAAATAATACAAATAAGTCAGCCGCATCGTAAAAATAAGGTAGCCCAAATGTACTAGTAACTCAGCCGTTAAGTTTATATAACTCAGCCGTTGAGTTTATATAACTCAGCCGTTGAGTTTATATAACTCAGCCGTTGAGTTTATATAACTCAGCCGTTGAGTTTATATAACTCAGCCGTTGAGTTTATATAACTCAGCCGTTGAGTTTATATAACTCAGCCGTTAAGTTTATATAACTCAGCCATCTCGTTTATGTAACTCAGCCGTCTCGTTTATATAACTCAGCCGTTGAGTCAGCCGCAACGTACTAATAATTACCTTTACACCAAATTACTTTTTGATAGATATTCCGACACTCGTAGGTCGAACTGACGGACCAACGTCGCCGAGAAAGTCCTTGTACAACTCTCCTAAAATAGCCGCTGTTGCTTTTCGCGATCAACTAGAACGCTCAGTTATAGAACATGTATGATCCGAATCGTATATACGAACATAAAATACCAGGGGATCCCCTAGTGTAGTAGCACGAACTCTTCAGAGACATCCACCAATCCAACACTTAACAATGAGTGTATCCGAATCGGATACGTGTACATCAAAATCAAATCGATCCTTCACCGTAAGAAGTTTCAGTCGTTTCTCCAAATCGGCTTTACTCTCAAATCGTTGCCCTACCGAGAGGTTTAGGGAAGACAAATCTAACCTTGGAACCTCCGGATTCCCTTTAGATCCGCTCGTCGACAAGTTATGAGGTCTCTTCTTAGGAGGTAGTGTCGGTGAATCTTCGTCTTGTGTTGGAGACTCACCGAATTAACTGAAGTTATCATCATCAGATGACTCACCATCCGAGTCGTCGAACATATCAAATCGGCTATCAAATTCATCATCTTTTTCGTCTTCTTCGCCTACTTCATTTTCTTCGACTACTTCATTTTCTTCGCCTTCTTCATCTTCTTCGTCTTCTTCATCTTCTTCTTCTACTTCATCTTCTTCAACTTCACCTTCTTCTACTTCATCCTCCAAGTTGAAACCATCATAACTCCCACAGTAATCTTCGTATCTAGATTCAACTTCTGAGCTATAACTGAATAACCTTTTATTCTTCTCTCTCGCTCCGTCATTTCGACTAATTTCATTCTCCGTAATCTCCACACAAAGACGTAAGTGTTCAATTTTTCTGAGGCTTAAAAAAACTTGCAACTGTCGAGTCTTTGAGAGGTAAACTGGTGGAGTATCGTGCGCCATTGTTTTCAAAGCTTTATTCAAGAACATGTAGCTCAGCTGATCTGATGGCTCGACTCCTTCAATCCGTAATCATCGAGTACTATCTTCGCAAGTTCGTCTAGTGTTGTTTTCTCATTTATATGTACAACTCTACATCGTCTACCGTCGGTGTTGAATACATATCTGTGTTTCTTAACCCAGTGGAAACAATAATTACTGGATCCATAAGATCTCTGATGAATGAAAAAGCTAGATGAATAAGAGTAAGAAGAAGGCGAAGGTCGTAGATGAAGAACCCTAATTTGACTGTCGTAACATTAATAATGACATGGCAAATAAGAGCTGATGACATGGAAAATCGGAGCAGCTGAAATGGAATATCGGTAAGTCAGCCGCCAAACAAACACATAACTCAGCCATTAATAAATCAGCCATCAAGTACCATTTGCAGGGATCATCGCTCCGTAGTTCGTTGGAGCATATACTTCCCCCCTTTTGATGGAGGAGGGCAACTGAACTCGTCCGGAGACAAGCTGTCTACGTACCCTTTTCAGGGATCAAGTCGCCTCGTAGTTCATTGTAAAAGCTTAAAGAGGCGGTGGCGTCGCGGTCTGAGTTGGTTCACTCGCCAGTTTAGTCTTTCCACCTCTTTTAGCACGGACTTCCTCTTCAATTTGAGCAAAGTCTGTAGCGCGGTGGAGAGCGTCTTGGATAGTCGTTGGCGGGTTGATTGTCAATTTCTGCCAGAACAGAGATGGGCATTGGAGTGCTCCTCTCAAGGCCTCCAGCGCGGATGTGTTGCTAATACCGTCCACCTTTGATAGCATATGTTTAAACTTTGTCATGAAAGACAGTAGGCTTTCATTCTCGCCTTGCTGATTGGTCCATAATTCAGCGTCATAGATCTTCCGTTCTGCGAAGATGTTGTAACGCTGCACAAAACAACTCTGAGAATTGGTGGAAGGTGTGGATTGAGTTTGTCCCAGTTTGTAGAACCATTGGAGGGCAGACCCTTTAAGGCTTTCCACAAACAGCGTAGAGTAGCCTATGTCTTTTTCGGCTTCTCTGAAATTTGCTCTCCCTAGAGCTACTTCGAATTCCATCAGATGATCCGAAGGGTCGGTGGTTCCTTCGTAGATTGGTAACTTGACTCTACCTGGATCGGAGATTTTAGTCCTCGCGATCAGTTCGGCAAAGGGTGTGTTCCGTGCTTTCTCCAGCACGTGGGCGATTGCATGGGCCTTACCTGAGGCATGGTGTACCTGTGATTGAGTTGTCTTCAGGTTGAAGATAACTTGCTGCATCTGGGCCCGTATCTCGGCGATATCTGCATCCCGAGATCTCCGTAGTGCCCTACGCTCCTACTTCCTCTCGTAACGCTCTGCTACTGAGGGTCCGCGTTCATCGATGATGGAGTAATCATCGTACTCCAAAGCGTCTCGCAGGGTTTCCGTCAGAGAGGAAGATGACACGCTCCGTCCGTCTAGGGCACGCGTCCCCCTTGGGTTACCACTCACATCCTTTGTTCGTACTCGTCGATGAGGAGGTGGCTGATCTTCGTCTGAGACCCTTTCGAAGCGCTGCAGTGGAGGTGGTGGCGGCAAGTCGCTTGGATCCTTTCGAGTTGCACGAGGTATTGAGAAGTTGAGGCGATGCGGGTCAAAACGACCCCTGAGTCCTGCGATTTCGGGTCTTTTGCGCTTCCGTCGCGAAAGAGCTTTCAGCTTGTTTGTAGTTGCCTCGTTGAACTTCTTTTGCTCGTTGGACTTTTTGAGGAGCGTTTGCAGCATCTGCTTGACCTCGGTCATGTCTCCAGGGTTAGCAGTGTTGTTGGTTGCAGGGGCTTTGACGGAGTTCTCCTCCTCGTGGTTGGTTTTGTGAGACGAGGACTCCTCGCTGCTGTTGCTCGATTTGTTTTCTTCGCCGCTCATCTTCGCAGATCTGGTGTGTAACGTAGCTTTTTTGTGTGAGAAAGTCTCTAGTGTCCCATTAGACGGCGCCAAATTGTGGGAGCCAAGACTAGCATAATTAGATTTGTAAGGCTTTCGGGAGGAAGCAGAGAGTTCTAAGTTAAGTTACGAGAGAAAACGATAAGCAAAACAAAGTTTTTATTGCTGTGTATGCTTTTGTGAACAAAGTTGCGGATTACTTTACAAGGGTTTATACATAGACATATATAGTGTTCCTAAGTCGACTAAGTTTTCATAAAGGATTATGTTAAGTTTCCTAAGTCTTCGTGGATTTTCTTTTCGTCCATGTCGGTTGCGCCGAAATGGGCTTTGCAACTGGGCTGGGCTTCAGCATTGAGACTCCAAGCTCCCGCGGTCGTTACGACATCGCTTCGTAGCTTCTATGCTTATCTCCTGGAGATATCTGGGCTTGTCCTCTCAACTGACTTCGGGCTGAAGCCCAATGCAGGAAGTCTTCGGGTCTTTCTTACGGAGCGCAGATATGATCTTTCCCGTGACACGATGACATGATCCTTCCTGCGAGGCGAAAGCATGATCTTTCCTGCGAGGCGAAAGCAGGGGTCTTCGGTGGCTTCTTTGCCAGAGTCTTCGGTGTTACCTTATCAGAGTCATCGGTGGCCCCTGCGTTGCTGCTTTCTTCTGCATGAAAGTAAGACTTAGTAGACTTCGCCTCGCAGGCGCAGAAGACTTCGCCTCGCATGTGGAGAGGACTTCGCCTTGCAGGCGGAGAAGACTTCACCTCTCAGGCGGAGAAGACTTCGCCTTGCAAGCGGAGAGAAGTTAGGATCAGAGAAGACTTGTCTAGAAACGACTTAGGAACCATATATTCTCTAGATATCAACGTGACTCAATGTACGTTTGTTATGTTACCCAAACTTTGAACATTGATATTGAGCGGGTGAAATCCAACCCCAACAACCGGCTAATGTTGGGAATGAAAATCTAGTATTCTTAGAAAGAATACATGGTGATATATGTGGACCTATACATCCATCATGCGGACCATTTCGATATTTTATGGTATTAGTTGATGCATCGAGTAGATGGTCACACGTGTGTCTGTTGACAACACGGAATACGGCTTTCGCGAAATTCATTGCCAAATAATCAGATTGAGAGCACAATTTCCTGATTACGTCATAAAGAAAGTTAGGCTTTATAACGCCGGTGAATTCACTTCACAAGCTTTTAATGACTATTGTATGTCAATAGAAATTGATGTTGAGCACCCTGTTCCCCATGTTCATACACAAAATGGCAAGGCTGAGAGTTTGATTAAACTTTTGTAACTTATTGCAAGACCGTTAATCTTGAGAACAAATCTCCCAATTCATGTATGGGGACATGCTATATTGCATGCTGCGGCACTGGTTCAGATAAGACCAAGTGCATATAATAAACATTCCCCATTACAGTTAACATCTGGCCAAGAACCCAATATATCCCATCTTCGTATTTTTGGGTGTGCGGTTTACGTTCCTATAGCTCCACTGCAAAGAACAAAAATAGGACCATAAAGGAGACTTGGGATATATATCGAGTATACGTCACCAAGTATAATTCGATATCTTGAACCAAAAACTGGTGATATGTTTATGGCACGTTTTGCCGATTGTCATTTTAATGAAGATGAATTCCCAGCGTTAGGGGGAGGAATTAAAGGAAGTCCAAGAGATATTACGTGGTGTACACCATCTTTGGTATGTCTTGATCCCCCTACAAAACAACGTAAAATGGAAGTTCAGAGAATTGTACACTTGCAAAATCTGGCAAACCAGTTACCTGATGCGTTCACAGATATAAAAAGGGTGACAAAATCATATATACATGCTGCAAATGTTCCATCAAGAATCAATGTTCCAGAAGAACAAATCGATGGACACAAAGCAAATGAACCTAAAGTTCAATTAAAGAGGGGGAGGCCGGTGGGCTCAAAGGATAAAAATCCTCGAAAGAAAAAGAAATTGGGAGAACAAAATAAAGAAATTCTAGAGGAACCACATAAAGAAAAATATCGAGAAGATATGTATGAAAAGGTTCCGGAAGAACCAGATGAAGAGAAATGTTTAGAAGATGAACATGATACAGAAACATATGAAATTTCCATTAATTATGCCCAAAATAGAAAAATATGGGTTAGAGATGAAATCGATGATACTGATGGAATATTCTCTTTCTCTGTATCTAAAAAAGTTTATCAGGATGATCCAGACCCAAGGTCCGTATCAGAATGTCATGAAAGGTCTGATTGGAAGAAATGACAAATGGCCATGAGAAATGAATTGGACTCTCTTAATAAAAGAGATGTTTTTGGACCTATAGTCGTTACACCCAAAGATGTAATCCCAGTCGAATACAAATGGGTTTTTGTGCGAAAAAAGAATGAGAAGAACGAAGTCACAAGATATAAAGCCCGACTTGTGGCACAAGGTTTTTCTCAAAGACCAGGAATTGATTATGAAGAGACATATTCTCCGGTTATGGATGCAATCACATTCAGGTACTTAATGAGCTTAACGGCATCTAAGAATTTAGAAATATACCTAATGGATGTTGTGACAGGATATCTTTATGGATCACTTGATAATGATATATACATGAAAATCCGAGAAGGATTAAAAATTCCGGAAGGATCAAAAATGCATGAAGTATCTTCTAAGGAAATATGTTTGGTCAAATTACAACGATCACTGTATGGATTAAAGCAATCCGGACGCATGTGGTATAATAGATTAAGTGAATATTTATTAAGTAAATGATACATTAACAATGCGATATGCCCTTGTGTGTTTATTAAGAAATCCTCGTCAGGATTTGTAATCATTGCAGTATATGTAGATGAGCTGAACATAATTGGAACTCAGAAAGAGATTGATGATGCAAGAACTCATATGAAAAAAGAGTTCGAAATGAAAGATCTAAGGAAAACAAGATTTTGTCTAGGGCTTTAGATAGAACATCTCAAAAATGTAATTTTTGTACATCAATCAAATTACATCAAAAGGGTGTTAAAACGCTTTAATATGGATAAAGCGACTCCTTTGAGTAATCCAATGGTCAATAGATCGCTTGATGTTAACAAGGATCCATTTCGACCTTGTGAAAATGACGAGGAAATGTTAGGTCCTGAAGTACCTTATATGAGTGGTTATTGGTGGACTTATGAATCTTGCTAATTGCACTCGACTAGATATAGCTTTTGCTACTAATCTACTTGCAAGATATAGTTCCTCTCCCACGTGTAGACATTGGAACGGAATAAAACACATATTCCGTTATCTTCAAGGTACGATTGACTTTGGATTATTTTATTCAAGAAACCCCGAGGTTGGTCTAGTTGGTTTTGCAAATGCAGGCTATTATCAGATCCGCATAAAACTCGATCGCAAACTGGATACATTTTTACAATTGGTGGAACTGCGATCTCATGGCGGTCTCAGAAACAGACTTTGGTAGCTACTTCTTCTAATCATGCCGAAATCATTGCTCTTCATGAAGCATGCAGAGAATGTGTATGGCTTAGATCAATGACTCAACATATTCAAGAAGCAAGCGGAATAACTGCCATCAAAGAGCCGACAATTTTATTTGAAGATAATTCAACATGTGTTGTTCAAATCAAAGAAGGCTACATAAAGAGCGATAGGACGAAACATATTCCTCCAAGATTTTTCTCCTACACTCGGGAACTCGAAGAGAAGAAGGAGATTGATGTTCAATATATTCGATCAACTAACAACACAGCAGATTTATTTACAAAGGCATTTTCGACTACAACATTCCGAAAACATGTTCAGAGTATCGTAATGCACCATCTACGAGACCTATAAAGAAAAGATTAGATATATATATCTTTTCCAGAGGAAGACTGCACTCTTTTTTTCTTGTCATGGTTTTTGTCCCACTGGATTTTTTCATGATAAGGTTTTTAACGAGGCAGTGTACAATATACTATGGATAATCAAGGAGAAGTGTTATAATAAATAATGATTATCTAAAATAGAGTTTATCTCTAAATGAAACTTATCTCAAATTGTACCTACTTGGTAAGTCGGCCTTTCTTTTAATATTCATTTCGCTTGCCTATATATAGGCAAACTCTTATGCAAATGGAGATGAACGTAAGAGAAATAAAACCTATTCACTAAAGCTTTAATACTTCTTATGTTTACTCTCATTCTCTCTCTTATTACCAGTTATAATACATAGCACATACTTATCCGTTTGTTATATAGTTATAACAATTTTGTAATACTTACAAACCCCTTGGTTTCTTAATCCACATACTTATCAAGAAGAAAAAAGAAACCTGCTGAACCTGTTAGTATTGTCCATTTGTTGATTTAAATTGAAGATTTAGAAGAAAGAGGATAAGATAAGACTCGGATCACATAAAATGACGTAATCCACGAAATTAATTTTTAAAACGATAAGGATATTGTTGAACGGAAACCATAACTCAATTAGGTAAAAAAAATCTAAGTAGTATATAAGTAAGTGTTTGCTTATGGTTTGGTTGGTGCAATTAAGTCAATTTGAAGAAGGGGCTATGTGATCGTGTTGAAGCAAACAAGCCAAATCGAAAATATGATGTCTTTCAAGTCCACAAAATTATTTGGAAAACAGTTGTAGTTTATATATGGGTGATATAATACGTTTTTGGCGCATTCTAACTCTTGTTTTGTAAGTTTTTATCGAGTATTTCGTTCTATTTTGAGTCATTTTAGGTCAAAAAGTGGCTGGAATGGAGGATTGAAGCTCATGAAGAGACTTGGCAAAAAGGAGGGAAACTGTATCTTTTTGAAGATTCTGAAGATAAGGAGCACCCGCTCCCGATCGGCTGACCTGTTCCGCAGAAGATCCAATTTTGGAAATTTTCATTAAACCTATTTTCGCCACCAAGGATTTTCCATATAAATCCTAGCCGCCCCAGACCTAAAGAGAAACCCGTTTTTTCATCGAACTAATAGAGAGAACACGAGTGAGAGAGATTGGATACTTGTTTTTAGAGTTTTGTAAGATTTGAATATTGTCTTCCATCATTTGGAGAAGATTTCTAAACTTTTTACCTTTTTTCATTAATTTATCCATGAATTCTCTTATCTCAATTGCTGTTGTTCGATCTATCATGTGCGAGTAATCTCCCAAGTTAGGTTAAGGGTTCGATGGGATTAGAGATTCATGAACTAAGCATAGATAGGATTTGAAATATATTTGATATCTCCATCTATTGTTGATCATAATGCCTAGACTAGCTTGATCACCTAGCCTTTGATTTTAGGTTAAATTTACTCATCAAAAGTGTTGTGAATTGCTTGGATTAACATAGATGGGCGATTCGTCCTTAGCCAAGGACAGTTAAAGTTATGGCAAGTTGTGAACAAATCGATCATATCCTCTTTAATGCTCATCATTCTTTGTAATCTCAAACGACAGTATAGGGTGTTAGATTGATTGATGAAGTGGTTGATGCCACGACAGTAGATCCTCTTATTTTTATGGTTATGTTCTAGATTGGTTCTTAATTGATATCCTGAATAATTGCTTGGTTCTTGATGATCTAATCCTTGAGATACTTTCCCTTGATCTAACGCCTTTCTCATAAATTGTTTAAACCGAGTTTACTTTAATTGCTTGATTAATCGTGACAACTGAAACCACTTTGATCACTTAGCTGAATTTGTATCCCATAGGATTATAGTGTATTGCTGGTCCCTTTGAACGAACCTAACTATTCTGCATCGAATTAGTGATTCTAGGTTTGACTCATAAACCGGACAAAAAGTCTTTTCATCAAATTGGCGCCGTTGCGACGGGGACCAACTCGATACCTCTAGTTTTAAAATACGTTTTCAGACTAAGTACTAACTCGTTCTTTTTGTTTCTCTTGCGTGTGTTTCAGGTGCATGAACTCGAGGTCGACAAGGAAAAATTGTCAAATACCTCTCGTAATTTTGAGTAACCCGGAACTTGCAAGGCTAGAACGAGTCAACAGAAAAACAAGGCTTAATCTCGTCAACATGGACGAACAAGGCAATAATGGTATGGCGGCTGAGCTGCAAAGGTTACAAGAGCAGATGGCTCAGATGCAGAAGCAGCAAGCTCGCGAACAACAGCAGCAACGCGCGCGTGAATAGCAGCGTGCCATTGGGGATATAGACAATCCTCATGCCTTTTATCGGAACCGAGCTGTTATTGTTCCACCTGCTGTTGAGAGGCAAGATTATGAGATAAGCCTCAGTTGATATCGCTGGTTAAGCAGCATTTGTTCCATGGACTTCCCGTAGAGATTCCAATGGACCATATAGAGAACTTCGAGGAGATCTGCTCCACAACGAGTTCTAATGAGATGAACCCGGACTTCCTAAAGTGCAAACTTTTCCCTTTTTTCCTTGCGGACAAAGCTTCCTGTTGGCTAAAGTCTCTACCAGCCGGATCTATCACGACTTGGATACAATGTAGAGCAGCGTTCTTGGACCACTTCTACACTAAAACCAAGACCGTGAGCCTAAGAAACAAGATCTCCACGTTTCAACAACATTCAAGAGAGTCCTTTTATGAGGCATGGAAACAGTTCAAAGAGTACAAGAGAGAGTGTCCACACCATGGGTTTACCGATGAGAACTTGCTGGGTATCTTCTATGATGGTGTTGATTGGGATTACAGAAATGCTTTGAATGCTGTGAGTGATGGTGATTTTATGACTAAGACCAGAGAGGGTGCGTATAAGCTTATTGAGAACTTGGCTGTGAGTTCTAGGAACAAGTCCCCAGAGTATGATAGAACCAAGAAGACTAGTGGGATGGATTCTCAAAAGATTGATGACCTTACGGCTAAGGTTAACTTGTTGCTCAGAGGGAACCAAAGGACGGTTCTTTTTGTTGATGAGAATGGTGAACCACTTTCTGAGGAGATGAGTGAAGAAGGAGATTGTGATCAGCAAGAGGTCCGCTATGTGAATGGCCAAGGGTTTTTGCGAAACCGTGGGTTCAACTAGAATTATAGGAGTCACCCGAACTTCTCCTATAGGAGTACAAACGTTGAGAACCCGCAGGACCAGGTTTATCCGCAGCAAATTGGTTTTCAAAACCAGAAACCTCAGGATCAAAATTTTCAGAAGACTTTCCCTCAGGGTTTCCAAGGCAAAAAGTTCCTCCCTTTCCAAGGTCAGAAACCGCAGTTTACTAACTTTCAGGCTCCTGTGAGCTTTGGAAGTACTTCCTAGGATGAATTGAAGGGTATGATGCAGCAGCTGATGGCTAATCAACATAAATATTCCACTGAAATCAACACGAAGGTAGACGCCATGTACTCGGATCTCAATGGGAGATTTGAAACTCTCTCTACTCATGTGAAGAAGCTTGACACTCAGGTAGCTCAGATCTCGGCATCAGCTAAGCGACCACCAGAGACTCTTCCAGGAAAAGTTGAAACAAATCCCAGAGAACATTGCAATGTGATATTAGTTCAGAGTGAGGTGGAAACTGTCTCAGCATCGCCTACACGAGCGAAAGCAGAAGAAGCTGTCGAATCATTACCATACATCCCTAGGATCCCATACCCTCAAAGACTGGAATATGAGATTGATGAAAAGAAGCTGGCTGGGTTTAATAAGATGGTGAGTGAGCTTCCTCCTGATATCTCCTTTGAAGAAGCATTTAGAGTTGATCCTACATATCGCGAGTTTTCCAAGGATACCAAGAAGAGTCTCACAGTAGTCAAGGCTCTCTTTGCTAAAGCAAGGAATACATTATCTCAAATGAAACAGTTGCCAAAGCTAGAAGACCCTGGGAAGTTTGTTGTTCAATGCTCCATTGCAGGAGTTGAATTTAAAGAATCTCTCTGCGATTCTGGGTCTTCTATCAATCTCATGTCTAAGGCTATTGCAGAGAAGCTTGGGATTACTACGATGAGAGCTGCTAATATATCTCTTAAGTTTGCAGACTCTTCCACCAAGGTTCCACATAGTACTATTCATGATTTACATGTTCAAGTAGGAAATTGTCTTGTTCCTACTGACTTTCAAGTGGTGGAGATGAGCGAAAATCCTGGTATACCTTTGATTCCTAGAAGACCGTTTCTGGCGACAGTGGGTGCAGTTGTAGAATTACCTAATAGAAGAGTCTCATTCTCTAATGTTGACAAGCAGGTCTTCTACAAAGCTATACCCACTAATGAAGCAGCCAAACTTGCATCATGTGTTACTGTTATCAATGGAGATAAGCTGCAAATGGTGACAAAGTGAGATTTCAATGACAAGAGTGAGGTCAAGGAAATCCTGGAGGGAGACCCTCTTATAAGAACATAGCAGACCAGTCAAAAGAACAGGGTAAATGAGAAGGTGATGAGCCAAAGAATCAAGGACGATTCCCATATGATTTTAGTACCTCAGAGACATGTTGATGACACGATTGAGTACAAGGTGAAGTCCAAAGGGATTTCGAAACCTTTCTCCAAGGTTAGAGCTATTCTCACATCTGAGCTGAAAGAGAAAGGTGAAGAAGCTGTGAAAGCTTTGTTGAGCAAGGTTCTGAGGCTGAAGTTTACTGATTGGAGAGCTTGTTTTGGAGAAAGTTCTCATGCTCATCTTCCTGACTGACATACGAGATCCAAGTTAAGGTAAAGATTTTAACCAAGCGCTTGGTGGGAGGCAACCCACCGTACGTTTTCTAACTTTTTGAATTTGATTTCTTTTATTACTAACTTTGAATTTAAGTGTTAAGTTTTCAGGTTTTTCAAAAAAAAAAAATGTTTGTGGAATATACAAAGTAGATCGATCGGTTCTTTCTGTCAGATCGATCGATCTGTGATGATAAGATCAAAAGCCATTTCAGCGATAAAAAGGCATGTTCACATATTGCCGCCTTTGTGAAAAAATCTACTTGCACATACAAAGGTTGTTTGAAGTAAAAGTGAAGGTATGTTCTCCCCATCTGACATGTCTAGCCCATTCTACAATTTTTACTTAAATATGGATATAAACTTTATTAGAAGAGTTGAAGTCCAAGGGATTGGACCTCTTAAAGTTCAAAATTGTTTCTCATTTTCTTTTTTCTTTCCTCGAGGAACGCTTCTTCATGCCACATCTATGAGGGTAGGTAGGGATCATAAGGTTTCTCTCCAGTGAATTTCTCCTTTTTTTTATTATGGAGCCTCGACTCTCCTGATGTGTTGGACTCATTGTTTCTAAGGTGGCCAATTCTATTAAAGGAAACTTATTGGACTATCTTGCCACTAAGGTGATCCTTTTTTTGCTACCTTCTGCTCTTTCCCAAGTTTTCAGGGTTTTCTCGAGGTCTTGCCATTCCACTAATCCTATCTCATCGTGTCCGGATCTGGAGCTGGTGCCCCCTCGCTAGGTCTTTCCACCCTTCTCTTTCCATGTTTAACATCTCCATCGCCTCAAGTATCTTTTATCTGCTTTTCGAAGTGTTCTGGAAGCCCCAAATAATTTCCCAATCCTCATTCTTTTTTAAGACCCATGTCTTTTTCTTTCTCTCTGAGTTTTGGATGATTTTTCAGATTAATAATCATTTTCCGTGAAGCATCTGTTTCATTATTTTTCAGGATTTTCAATAGTTTTTGCTGCTTTGAGGATCATGGCTTCCAAAATCAATCATATCGTATGTCAACAAGAGGTGACTTACACTCGAGCATCGTTTAAAATCAATTTATTTTAAACGATAATGGTAGTAAAATGTTAGTAAAAGTTTGCATAGAAAAAAAATCTTATTTACTGTTTATTTAGTAGTATACCAAAAACAAACAGTCAGTTATTTAAATAATATAAAAACATGAAAAATAATGGTGTGCGCGGGAACTAACATATATAGTATTGTATATACTATATATATATATATATATCTTTAAAGATTCCGTGTAAAATCCATTGCAAGATTTTTTTGCGTTTCAATCATTTAGATTTCATTGATTTGTTTCACGATGTGTTGTTCTTATCCACATCTCCTTTTCAGTTCCAAACTAAGGGTAAGCGTTCTTTCTTCTCGTCACCTCAGTCTCTAATTTCAGACCAAAACTCGTTTCATGTAGTAGTTGATAATCATATGCATATTCCTAAAGACCGTTCATTTGGAGTTTATAACCCTGTATGTGGATCGTTATGTACTAAAATGAATATATTTTTAGTGGAAGAAAGATTTAAAGGATGATGATAAGTAAGCCCAACATAGGGCAACCCAAACATTTACTCAAACTGAGAATGTAAATGTTTGATATGCCCTATGCTTGAATCCTTATCATCATCATCCTTGTATCCTTCCTTTCAATCAAAATATATTCATTTTAGTACATAACAAGCCACGTACAGGGACACAAACATTAAATGAACGGTCTAAGGATATGCATATAATTATCGAGTTCTATAGGATATGAGTTTTGGTCTGAAATCAGAGACCAAAGTGACGAAAAAGACTATTTACCCTTAGTTTGGAAATTAGAAAGGAGACATGAACAACAACAAAACATCTTCAAACAAACCGGTGAAATCTATATGATTGAGAATCGAAGCCTAGTCGTTTGTCACGCAAAGAAACATTGAAATAGATTTCACAGGTAATCTCGAAAGTATCTCAAGGATGAGATAAATTGGGATCATACCAGAATTTTCTCTTAATCCATTCGCTGATGAAGACGAAGAGACATTTAAGAGAACATATTCTTTGGAGACGTGATGCTTCTATTTTTTCATGGCGAAATGAAATAAACTCATGTCAAATAAACAAACAGAGCAAAACCATTTGGCTTATGTTCTTCATTAATTTTATTATATATTCATACCTTCACCACCCTGTGGATATATCAGAGCCACCTGATTGATGGACCACCATGTGGATGTTGTTCCCACAATTGTCTACGCTTCAGATGTTCATGTTTGAACGTGGAGGGGGGGGGGGGGGTGGGGAGGGGGTCTTAATGAAAGAAAGTTTAACATCGGTAGTTGGAGAAATAATAAAATAATATATAAAAGGTAAGAATCAGTCAACTCATTACCAACTGATTTTGAGTTGGAAATCTATGAAATTTAACTTGGTGTTAAAGTAGGTTTATTAGCCCTGATTGTTAACCCATGTAGGGTTTAGTACCAGATCTAAAGTGGAATTCAATCGAGATGGATTGGAAGAACCACCATCATGAGGGGCATTTTAAGATATCACACATTTGTAATATGATGGTGTCTACGGTAATATATATATAAAGGGATTAGACATCTCCACTAATTTTCAATTAGTTTTTAGTTGGAAATCCATGATATTACAACATGATAACATGCTGCTCCACCCGAACCAAAATCGATACCGTCTAGAGATAGCCCGATTGATGATGGTTCTAACCCAAAATTAATTCTATAATGGAAATTATTGAGATTAATTATCAGATAGATCATGATCTCGAGGGAGAGTATGAAAGATATCCCACATCGTCTAGTACCTCGAAGGAGCGTGTGAAGAATATCCCACATGATAAGGGAAAAAGCTTTTGATCAATATATAAGGGACATCAGTCAATCGACTCATTATCAATTGATTTTTAGTTGGAGGCTCATAACCTCACACCTATTTTTTGTATTTCATATCTACTTTTTCTTCCATGTTTTCATAACTAAAATATCATATGTTCTTAATACAATCTTTGTTAATTCGTGTATCTATCCTATTGTTCGGTTGTTATATGATTTTTAATATTTACTTTGATGGTATGATTATTTAATACAATGCCCATGACCTCATGAAACACAAATATATTTAAGCTAAAGAGTAAGCCAAACAATTTGAAAACCAAATACCTGAGATCATGATGTCCACCATGAATCTCTTTTAGATGTTTTCCAAATGGAATTGCATTAATAAGAATTTGAAAAATGGCTATCAGTCTAGAAAATAGAAGACTGTAAGTAATATTTTTTTTGTCAACCATAAAAGATATTTTTGTAAAACAAAAAACACATATAAATCATTTAAATTATTTTATTTAGATTTTTAAACAAAAATATACAAAATCAAATATTTAAAACATTAACTTTCGATTCGTGATATAAAAGAGTAGTAAAATGGTAGCAAGTTTTAAGACAATAAGAAACATAAGGATAATTATAGAGGTTGTACAAAGAAGACAATACAATATAAAACATTACACAATTAAGATTGTGTAAATATTGTAAGAAGTGTGCTACTTACTATGAAAATAAATCAACCAAATGCCACATTAAAGTTTGCAAAAAATGGAGGTACAAAAGATAATAAAAATGGTGGTACAAAGAAAATATTGTGGTTCACAAAATGTTTGAAACGGTGGTACATACCTGTTTAGTTTGAATGCCTCAATGTATACCTATCCAATTGGTTTTTAAGTTACCAATCAAAAATGCAAAAGATTTGGAAACACTGCAAAAGTGCAAGTAAAGAAATAAATTAGAAAAGGATAATTAATTAAATGACAATCAAAATTTTGATTTTAGGTAGATACTGTTTCAGATTCAAGATTGAAGAGATCGTACCTTTAACATGATCTAGAACACCGAAACTGCTGTAAAGGCTTTGAAATTAGTTCGCACCAAACATCATAGTTATGTTGGTCATGTCAAAAGTGATGGGGATGAAGACGTTGATATGGATGATTCTAAATGGTTTATCATTGGATAGAGTTGTGGTGCTAGTCACCATGGTAGCCATGATAGTGGTTGGAAGAAAAGAGAAGGTGTTTGATTGAAGAAGAATCAAGAGAGAGATAGAGCTGCCAAAAAGAGATAGCGGCGGATGGGAAAGAAAAAAGCAAAAGATAAGGTTTAGAGGATAGCGGAAAAATTTTGTTTTATCTTGGTGATTATTTGCTCTAATATTATGTAAGAGTGAATAAATTTATATGTCGGCTGATAATATTAAGGTCACTTATATATAGTACGCAAAAATCTTTAGGGTTTAAGGATATTTAAGTCATTTTACATATAACCTAACATAATCTATGTGTAAAACGATAAGAAATTATTATTTTTGAGCGTGTGTTTGTTTGTTAGATTTTAGCCAAAACAAATGATTTAATTTTTTTATATATACAAAATAATTAAAGAATTTCAACACCCTATGAGATTTCAAGCGGAATACAAACAAAAGAAATTAACCTGTTAGATAAAGAATGGTTTTGATGATTTGAGATTGATTTTGAACGAAAATGATAGTGAATTAATGTTTTTGAAAGAAAAGTGTGGAACCCCCCTTGGCCCAATGGTTTGATCAATGGTTCATTAATGTTTCTATACTAGGAGGTTTAGGGTTCAAACTCCGGAATATGCAATTTATTATTATTGATACAGATTAATGGACACAAGCTTACAAGAGATTTTCAGTGTGGGACAAAGTAGAATCATCAGGATTGAATCAAGACGGAAGGCTTGTCCGTTGTAAAATCGTCAATGTAACAATTCTCATAATTTATAATAGAATAATAATAATAAAAAACAGTGTTAAAAAAATAAAAGAAAATTACTTTTAAGAAGTTCATGGACTAATCGAAAGGCAAAATATCTGAGATTATATATGAATCTCTTTAGATGTTTGCCAAGTGGAATTTCTTTAATCAAAATATATATCCTCTATATATTAATTGAGAATACACTAAGTGAAAAAATTCTATGTGTCACTCAATAAGGATTTTAAGAAACACATTAATTAAATTAATCAATCAAAATATTTCAATTAATTTAATATGTCAAGTTAGAAATCTCGACATATTTACATTATTTATTTAACATGAATTCACATTTACCTATATATCATTTAAATCCAACTAAAATATAGTAACATTTTAATATTTTAAACGTTATATAACATAATATAGTAATATTTATCCACGTCAATTATTTTATAAAAATTGTATTTATATCCATTAGGATAACATATGTAATTGATCATACAACTATTTTTTTGTATTATTTAATTATATCCATATTACTCGAAAATCACAATTTTTATTTTATTTTTATTATTTCTTTCATTTTTTATTTAAGAAGATTTAGTTCCTAACGCGATACCTTTACGGATTTGCTGAGCTCAAATAAACTTGATAGAACCTATAATCTCAAACGTATTCGATTTACATTAAAAACGCTTACATTCAATATAATGTCATGCAGATTAAATTTATCAGATAAAATATATTTATTTATATAGGAGATATAACATTTGATATTTGTTGTTTTTAATTTTTCCCATATATTATAAAAAATTAGAAATTTTTTTTAAAATGCCACTTTTCAAATATGCCACCTTTTTATTTATGTTTGGGTTAATTATGTTGTATTATGATTTATTTTTGAGGGTTTAAGGAGTTTTAGGGATCAAAACATTTTTTAGAATTTAGAATTTGAAAATTTAGGTTTTAAACCTCCATAATTAGTGGCATTTTTGTAAATAGACACCCATAAATGGCATTCTTGCAAATGTACACCCTAAAAATGGTATTTTTGCAATTGCCCTAAAAAATTATGATATTTTATTTTCAAATATCATAATCCTGCGTTTGACGCGGGACAAAACCTAGTATATATTTATAATTATGGAGTTCTCTTTTCATCTACACTGTCCACATAGACAAAATTACTTCTTCAAAACATTTATATCTTGTAAACTATTCGTCTATACATAAAAAGTCATATTTTTTTTTAACTACTAAAAAACTAAATTAGATTAAAAAATGTGAAACTAAGTAAAATTAAAATAAATCAATATAAGATTTTATTAGTAATAATAATATAGATTAACTTTTACTAAAAACTATATTACACATATTGAAGAAATAAGAATCGGTTTACGAATTGTATAGTTGAAAGATAAATTAATTGTTGTAGTAAAAATTAAATGGCGTAATCATTTTGTTAAAACTGTTAAATGAAAACAAAAAAATTCTAGATTATTTTTAAAAGCTATATACTCCAAACAAATACTGTTACATTTTCATAAATTGTCATGCACAATGTAATCATATGACGTATCCAATATAAGTTACTAGGTCAATCGCCCGCATACACGCGAATAACTTATTTGTAATTTTGTTTTCAATTTTACTTTTTAAAAATGTAAAAATATGTATTTTATTTATTTTTATCATATGCAATGTTGTTGATATTTTTATTGTTAATTTTTTTTGTCAACAATATTGTTTTTGTCAATAATATGAATTTCTGAAAGTTTAGTTATATCATTTTATTATTTTATATACATAAACGTATCAAATCAAATGTATAATAATTTAATTCATTTGAGTGCACAATCTATTATAAAAAGTTGAGATTCATCTCATAAAAGATTGAATCCCCTATTTGATCATCTTGTTTTTAAATATATTTTTTCACATTGAATTTTAAATAAAAACTTAATTCAACGTCAAAAACTTTAGATTGCATATTTTTATTTTTATTTTTATTGAATCAAATAAAAATTTGGAATATAGTGCTCATGTTTTAGATGGCATATTAACGTTTTATTTTTATTATTTTAGATGGCGTAATTGTTTGGTTAAGAGTGATTATAGAGTTCACGTAAGAAAATTATATAAAAAAATTACTTTTCAAATATGGCTGACATAATTAAATGAATTATCAATCACAATTATCAATGTAAAACATGTTCATAACAAAATTAACCAATTGTATAATATAATTCGTTTTTAGAAGGCTAGGGAAAAGTACAATTTTATCCCCTAAATTCTAATATTTAAAATTGTTTGAGTTGCTAGCCTATTACGTTAAACTGTAAACACAGTAAAAAAAATACAATCTTAAAAGAGACAACTGCAAAAATGTCATTTTTGGTGTGCCACTTTTCAAAAATGCCATAATGGGTTGTCCATTTGCAAAAATACCACTAATTTTGGATTTTTAAAGTCTAAATCTTAAAATTCTAAACCATAAAAATTGTTTTGACCCCTAACAAACCCTAAACCCTCAAAACTAAACTCTAATACAACATAGTTAACCCAAACATAAATAATATAATGAATAAATAATTTTAAAAAAGTGACATTTTTGCCAAGCTTTTGAAAATGTGGCATTTTAAAAGTGGCATTTCTCAAAATTTCTCATCTTATTAAAAAGTATCTGATCTTCCATAAGAGTTTTTCTTGAATTAATTGTTAGGTATCAAATCTTCCAAAATAAAATCGATATTGATTTTAAATTATCATTTTCGAACTATAAAATATCACTAAGAACTCTTCTAGATTAATTTTCAAACTTTGAGTTTAGATTATTTTCTATATTCATGTAATAAAATATTTCACATTCATATAATAAAAAAATATTTTATATTACTTACTCTATATTAAGTTTCATGAGTTTGTGTTCGATATGTTGTTCTTTTTTTCTATTAATTTCAAAGTTTAGATTATTTTGTTATATTCATGTAATAAAATATTTCACATTCATATGATAAAAAAATTATTTTATATTACTTACTCTATATTTAGTTTCTTGTATAATAACTTTTAATGCATTTACGTTTTTGTATTTAGTTTTTAAATAAAATTGTTTTGTATTATTTTAGAGAATAAATGAAAATGGCATAGCAATGAAATTTTATGGAACTTTGTTATCAAATTAGTTATATGAGTTGGTATGTCATAATTGACCTATCACAATAAAATTTGTGAATTACTTGTCAAATAATGTATAAGGAATAATATCACTCCTCCATTTAAATTTTAGAATACGAACATTGTGAGTGGCGGACCTTGGTAGGTGGGTCACTTGACCTAAGGAAAGTCTATAAATATAGTTTAATGCACAAATTATAGTTTGAATTCATTAGCACAATTGGTAGTCTTCTGGGTGTTGACACATACACACTCCAACCACTGGCGGAACCAGAAAAACAATTTACCGGGGTCAATAGGGGTCAATAATTATTTTGGGTAAGGGTCAACTTAAAACCCTCAATATAATTTACATGATTTTAAAAAAATTCATGTGGGTCAATTGACCACCATGCCAACATGCTGCCTCCGCCACTGACTCCAACCCAGGTTCGAGAGTCTCTCTCTTAGTCGTTACTCATCTTGATATAATTTTATTTTTAAACTATTATTGACCTAGGTAAAAATAATTTTGGGTCCTCTCGCTCACTTGCTTTACTCCACGCATTTTCTTCATATATGGCATATTAGAGCGTCTTCGAAAAGATATAGCAATGGAGCGGTTGAACAATGTACCAAGTTTTATCGTAACAAAGGAGCAAGAGTTTCCAAAGTTTCTCATGGTCAATTAACGCAATGACATAGAGCAGAGGTCCCACAAGGCGTCAATTATTTTTGGAGGGCGAGTCGAGACGTCAAGAACCCAAGGTTCACCCCAAACTGTGGCATCCAATATGGAGCCAATCATTCTCCGAAAGCCCGATAATAACAGCGGTTTCGACGCCATAAATACTGTTTCTGCCATAGAAAGACCGATTTGGATATTGTGCTTGTAAAGGGGTGATGGTATAGAAATATCTCTCTCCAAGGCTAGGTTGCATGGAAACTCCGTCCAAGAAACTTTCCCGTTTCGGAAACCGAAATTTTTGGAAATTCCATGGAAATGCGTTTCCTAATAAAATTTTAATTTGGAACACGTTTTCTAAAATATTCTAATTTGGAAATCGATAGAAACTTTAATTCCGTTTTGGAAACGGAAATGTTCGATTTCGTTTTGGAAATGCGATGAAAAATTGTTTCCTATATAATTATTAAATAGTTTGGAAATATAGTGATAAATTTATGAGAACTTTTAAAAAATGCCACTTTTCAATTACCACTTTTCAAAAATGCCACATTTTCAAAAATTTTGCAAAAATGCCACTTTAAAAATAAAAAAAAATTCATTTTATCATTTATGTTTGGGTTAACAAAATTATTATATTTTTGGCTTTTGTTAAGTTATTTAATATTCATGTATATAATTTGTGTTGTTCAAATTGTTTTAAATATTGTTCTCGATGTTGTTGATTTACATATATATATATATATATATATGTTTCCAAAACGTACCGTTTACTAATTTTTTTTCAAAATTTGTTTTCACGTATACGTTTCTGTTTCCATGCAACCTAGCTCCAAAGACCCGGCTCAGTTAAAAGAATGAAAATCTGATAAACACCAGAGTAGCTTAGCTATTAAGGGCAAGTCAAATTTTGTGTCCTCTCCATGAGAGTTGAGAACAATGATTATCTCTAGCGATCCAATGGTTTCTTCGACTGTCCGCCCTTGTACTCCACCAGAAGTTTCCTATTTTCGTACGTTTCTCTTCTCCTTGTTCATTGTTATGCTCTTGATCTGTGTTTACGGTTTACTTTCTCCTTCCTACAATAGACCTTGTCCTGTTGTACATTATAGTTAACTTCTAATCTTTACATAAATAAAACTTTATATTTTGCATACTAGACCCTGTTGCTTTTCAGTTTTGCAAATCACACCGGACTTTTTACACACTTTCTTTAATCTAAATGCCCTTTTCAAATAAACCAGTTGGATATTTCGTAAATTTAGCAAGTTCGCTAGAACAAGAACAGGTCGAACCATACAAAACTCAGACTCAGAGGTGCCATGACGTTCACGGAAACAAGAATGACATAACAGTATCATAGTGCAACAATGGTAATTTGCAAGAAAAGAAACAGAGGGAACAAAAGATGTGAGTTATCCAAAACGAGCAAACAACACATAAGAGTGGATCTTTGACTTGAGAGTTTTCCCACTTTCTCTTCTGGCCATTTTCACAGCCTACGAAATCACTCACTGCCTTCGCGAACCTAACAAAGAGACAATGTTTAACATGTTTCATATTGGTCTGTTTAGTATTTTGCCTACACATACACCCTCTAGTTCTGAAAACCATTAAAATGCAGAGCTTATTTTTTATACCTTGGCAGGAGATTTCGACGGAGACCTCGACCTGGACCTTGATCTCGACATAGCCCTAAATTGGGAAAAAAAAAAAAATTCAGAGTTAAAGACAGGAGAAGTAAAAGAATAAATAAACAAAACTATCATGGACAGTGAGGGAAAGAACACAAGAAAAAGGGAGAGAGGTTGCCTGGGGGGACTCTTCTTCCTGTCGGATGATGGTGATCTAGATTTAGAGATCGATCTGGAAAGGGAACGTCTTGGTGATTTACTGCAATAGAGATTGATAAACACAAAAATCAGTTTTAAGTAGTAGAAAAATGGGAGGTATATAAGGTTCAGTGAGGATAAACACAGCACCTCAGATCCTTCCTTGGGCTCTTGCTTCTGCTAAGGCTGCGGCTACGACTACGGCTGCGACCACGTCCTCGGCTACGGCTACGGCTTCGGCTTCGGCTTCTGCTTCTGCTGGGGCTTCTCGATTGGGAGCTCTCATATTTCTTAACCTGCGTATGAGCAGAACACAAAGACATAACATGAGTGTTAAATTGCGAAATCATGATTTCAAACGAGCCAACATTGATTACAAAGTACAGATGTATCATGAATGGGAAGGGAGACAATGATGCATCTACCCTAGCTCAAACATGAATGGTTGATCACATGAGTGTTAAATTGCGAAATCATGATTTCAAACGAGCCAACATTGATTACAAAGTACAGATGTATCATGAATGGGAAGGGAGACAATGATGCATCTACCCTAGCTCAAACATGAATGGTTGATCACAAGTTCCAAATTAAAGTTTTATCTGTCAAATCTAGTTAAACCCCTCTTTTTCAATTCATATTTAATGACTTAGGATCAAAGAAGGTAAACAAATAAAGATAGACACTTAAGACTGCAAAGAGATTATACCCGAATATAAGATCTAGCCCAAGGGTTTCTGAACTCAGTATCATCAAGCTTCCTTATCTGAAATCACAATTTTTTAAACATCAGAAATTATACATATCACTAACTTGATATACAGCAAGAGAGAAGACCAAATGGAACTTACAGCGTACTTCATGTCATCGTAATTGGTGTAGTCAACAACACCATAAGTTCCTGATCATATATCAAATAAAGAAAAGAAAGTCATTCTCTTTTCTGTCCACTGCTAAAAAGACAAAACTATATTATCCCAAACAAAAACGCAGAGCTCAAAGCTGAAGAAAGTAGGATACTGCTAAGGAAGTATGCCATTTTAAGTGTATATTAACGCACCATCACTGTCTCGAGAGACCTCAGCAAAGCACACATCACCAGCTTTCCGCATATGATCCTGCAATGATGGTTTTGAGAAATGAAAACAAAAACTAGGGAGAAGAAACCAAAATGTTGCAGCAAAACACTGAATGTCATCAGACCTTCAAATCTTGCCATGAAGCAGATGATGGTAGCCCACGTACAATAACTGCAAAAGCCATCCATGAACATATAAAAACACTCAGAAGAGATGAAGATTCAACCAAACTTTATCGATACAAATTTCTCACAGCAAATTATACGAACCTCGGAATTCAGAGTGTCGTGAGACACCAAACCGGGCAGATCCACCACCCCCACCACCTCCACCTCCATAGCCACCGCCACCACCATAGCCACCACGACGATCACTTGAAGACTGTCCTCGACCACCATGAGCAAGTTCAACCTGCATTCATAATGATTAGAAACTATGAAAGAAAAGAAAAAATAGAAACATCAAAAGATAATGAGTGTTGTGAAGCAGCCAGAATAGAGATTCTGCTCTTGCCACCAAATAGTAAGGAGGAGTCAATGCCTAATTACCCTCAAGCGACAACCATCAAAGTTATAGCCATCACGGCCCCTGATTGCATCTTCAGCATCCCGAGCATGCTCAAACTACAATCATTGAACACAGAGAGCTTAGCTGAGTGAACGTATAAATTGAAAAAACTGGTATAAACACACAAATTTAAGACAAAGTGTACCTCAACAAAGCAATAACAAGGAGGTCGAGGTGGAACCTTCAATTCGATATCCACTATGCGCCCATACTGCAAACAAGAGCATTACATATCATATATTTAGTATCTTCAAGTTGTTATAACAGAAATCTCTTTATAACATTTGGGGAAATCTTGGGAAACCAAACAAATAACCAGAACTGACCTTGTAAAAGAGATCTTCAATCTCATGTTCTCGAATGTCGCCTGGCAAGTTACCAACATAAATTGACCGAGAAAACCGACCACTCATTGTTTGCAAATGTTAGAACAAACCTAACAAGTAACTGCAGATATGAATAAACAGAAACAAATCAATACAGGATCAAAGTTTACTGCTATAGACAAAAATATCTCCACTCAGAAAGCTATCTGTTTAGCCTCAGCATTTAGAAGAGATGGTAAGACCAAAATATATATGAAGCAAACCAAGTGAGAGCAATCCTTGGTCAGAGCAGTGCTCCACAAGCTCCAAATGCTTATTTGCTCCAATGTGCTCCAAAAGCTACTATTAATTTGAAATAAATTTTCTCCAGATCGTCCCAAGAGTTTTTGCAGAGTTTAACTTGTCCCAAAGTGAGCAAGAATCTCCAAAGATAATAATAAAAAAAAAACAATATGAAACAACTCCACATTGATCTCCCATTCCCTCACTATATCCCTATGAACCATTGCAATGCTCATGTTCCAAGCGCTTGCCATCTATCATAAAGAAAGCATGTGTCATGACATCATGTAACATAGATTCACACATCTACCTTATTTAGCTTCCCAGCTCAAACGCTACTCCGCTCATACAAACAGTACAAATTCAACTATTACCAAACGTTTTACTCCACAAAGTGCCACTACACAATCTCCTACACAGTTTCAGATTTTAAAGCATAAAGATTTTTCTTCATAATGCAAGTTAAACTCTTCCCTCCATTCAATTTCACTATGCAGGAGGAAACTAAAAAAAGAAATCCCTAAATTCATAGTTTCTGGTTAGTACAAATTTCGTAACTAAAACAAATTTGAAAGCAACTCATCTTCAATTTGAACAGAATGCAAAGAGAACAACATAATCTACCTTCAAAATACAGAGTATAGTAGCATAGAGAAGAAAGAAAGAGCCTCTTAATTGAAACATTCACAATAAATAAACACACAGGAGGAAGAATAAAATTCTGTCAGAAAAAGAAAAAAGCTAAAGACAAGAGTCTAGCCATCTCTAAGAAGACAAAACAAGAGTTTCAACCTAAGTTTTAAGCCAAGAGCACTACCCCACGACCAAAACCCCAGATTAATGAGAACATTGTCTATCATAACAATGACGGAAACGAGAAAGACAAAACAAAGGCTTCATATCCTCACTATACGCTCGAACTACCAAAGCTTATCAGCTCAACGAAAGAAACCATCGGAATCAAATAAAAAAAACCCAACTTTGAAACAAAATACATGAAAAAGAGTTCGAATTCGAAAATTAACGGCGATTAGAGGGAGAGTTAGAGAGAGAGAGAGAGAGAGAGCTCGATGACTCCGTACCGGAGATTCGCTGCAGGCACCGGAGCAAAGATTCGACACGACCAAAAGCAAAGAGAGAGTCGGAATTGAGTTAGGAGATGAATAAACAAGTCCGCCGCGTAACGTAATCTAGGGTTTGGTCGGTCTTTATCTTGTAGCGAGTAACTTATTTTAATTACCGAATTTACCCCTCCGTGTTAGCTTCTTTTTAATTTGTTTTTGGTCCCTTGTTAATCAATCTGTTTACCAATAGAACCTCTAGATTATAAAATTTGTCTAAATGGGTACAGTTACAATGAATTATAGTGAAAATAATCAATTTTCTTTAATTAGTATCCAAAATTGAGGCGGTGTAACCTAAAACAAAAAAAACTAACAATCTTGTTATCCAATGTATCATTCAATTTTTTGGAGTAACTCCAAAATAAAGTTAGATTTTACTCTAATGTATTATTCCATTTTTCATTCCAAAAACAATATTTTAATTATATTTCGTTTTTTATTTCTTATTAATTATTAATAATATATTTTATTTATAAAATTTACAAATTGACCCCAATATTTTATAAATTAAAATCGTAACATTATATTTTATTATTATTAATTCACACAGACATACATAATAACTTTAAAATATATAATTTTAAAAAGTTAAATTCGTAATAGCATAAATTAACTTAGACGTACATGCACATTTTTAACAAAAATAAACTTCCACATAATCACAATTTCACACATTATAATATAATATAATTATTTTGTTGCAAATTCTTGTGATTTTGACAAATTCGTAAAAATTTAATTAAAAATAATATCAAACAAATAGAAAATCATCACCAAAATAATTATTTACCTCTTAAAATTAATTTATTTAAAATTTGAACTCCAAAATGGGGTGGAAAATGAGATTACTTCATATTTGGAGGAAAAAATGGAATTACTCTATTTTGGAGTTGAAAATAGAGTGGAATTGGAGACGATTTTACTCTAAAATAGAATTTGGAGTAAGATATGGAGTTGGGTTGGAGATGCCTTGACATTGTGTTGCAAACGATTTTATTATGGAACTCAGGCCCTGTGTGAAGTCATTTTTGGAGAAAGATTTCACTAGTAGGACCAGGCATCTACTTTACCTGAAACAACACAAGAGAAACAAGAAAAAGTAATGTGAAATTACCAATCACCAAACTAATCACGTAAAAAGTTATATATACACTATACACCAAAGTGATCAAGATGAGTTATATCAATAATGAAATTCCAAAAGATTGCGTCGTTCACCTTTAAAGCACTATAAAGAAGAAATTTTTGTGCTTATGGGTTTAGCTAATTTGATCAAGTTATGTATAAAGATAAGAAACAGTACCAGTGGTGTGAAGTGACATGATGATCTTTCACTCATCATCACCGTCTTCTTCTTCATTGTCATTATCATCATCAATGGAATACTGTTCATCAGATTCTTGTTCGTATATCTGAAACTCTCCATCACTCGCGTCATCAACACCAAAGTCTCCATACAATCCAGGTTCGCTTGTTGGAAAACTATCGAACAAACCCCGAAGATACGTTCTAGAGCTGTTCTCAGTATCAAGATCTTAGCATCGTTTAGGAAAATCTAAAGTAATAGTGAGTCAAATTAAGGGTGTTAGTACCAAACACAGAGCTTTTAAGTTCCCAAAATTCAAGAAAAAGGCTAAACTTTGAAGGATACATCCATGGGAATCAAGAGATATCTCATTGTCTTCCACAGCCTGCAAAAGAAGGCAGTAGAGGAACAAATAAACGGTGAATCCTAGCGGATGAAGAAAAACAACCAAAATTCCCTCTACACTTAAATTACCATATCCAGTTCTTCTTCTTCTTCATCCATGTCTTCATCATCTCCATCCTCAATGACAGTAACATCAATATCTTCATTCGTAGTTTTACGCTGTCCAGTGTCTTCAGAGTCTGCAAGATAAACTACTATTCAGTAGATGTTACTTCAGAGTCTTCAAGGAAAACAAGTTCAATGGCAAACAGCAGATAAGCATAATATGTGATGTGTCAACAAAATTTTTACCCCATTGCAGAATTCTTATTGCACACATTTCTCTATAATATATATTTATGTACATACTCGTAAAGCAGTATGGCCAGCCAATTTTTCTTGTCAATTTCACTTAGTTTCTGTTAAAGATTTGATGAACTCTAAAAGCTACTTTCTCTAACCGCGAAGACATAAGGGTTTTAAACATTAGGAAATACGCTGAGTGCACATTACAAAGCACTCACTAGACTTCACAAACCCTTAAAACCGATGAAAACCGAATTTTGTTGATCATCTTACCTTTAGTTGCCTCCCGGTGCTTCACTAGAGATGGTTTAAATGTCTCTTTCTGGATTTGTATTTTCTCTGACCTCTCAAACTCTTCTTGAATGGACTTAAATACATCTTCAAAACCTGGCTCAGGAAATACAGACACAAACCTCACAGCTACACGGAGTCTCAAAGTATCAAGCAAGGCTTCTGAGAACCATCCTGTTTTATGCTGCAAACAAAAAACGAATAATACCATAATTCATGGGTATTGACTTCATGAACGAAAAGCTAAGCTAAGAACTCACGGTACAAGTAGTCTGCTTGGGAGGCTTTCTTATCTCTCTCTGGATGTACTCGTCGTCAAGTTCAAACAACTGCAGAAATGTTTGGCATTTAAAAGGAAATAACTTAAAAGCACAAATGTCACTCCAGCTTGGCTTTGAGCTGCAGCAAAAAAAAAAAACATATAATTGGCTTTTTTCCTGCATAAATCCAATGGTTCAGTTGCAAATTTCTCAATCATGCTAAATCTATGATACATTCCTACAACAGTTATCTTAGAATGCTACAGAGACTATTCAGGCTTGGATCTCCGGTAAATGGATGTGTCATTCATGTAGGAAGAGTTCAGCAAAAAGACTTACTTGTTAGTTGCATTGGAATCGCAATAACTCCGTAATTCAGGTGGAACCCTGAATTCCATTCTCTGATATCTGAAACACAATATACAATGGAGATTATAGGTAAAAATCAATCATTACGCACCAATCTGTGTGTATCGCCATTTCACCTAACAAATGTCATTAACCATACAATAGGAATGTATAAATCAATTTCTTAAGATAGAACTCACACACGAGACTCAGGATCATTTCGTGGATCATAGCCTCTTTTAATCCAGAACCTAAGAAACGGACCACCGGAGAAATAATACGCAGCCCTGAGCAGAAACCTACAGAGAACACACCAAATTGATCAATGTAGTACTTAAAACACCTCAGTCTAAGAGACCCGTATTAAACCACTGTCTCACCTGTTTAACATATGATGAGTACATTTAAAACCTTTATCAAGTAATCGTTGAACAACAGAATCTCTTGTCCAAATAGGCCGCTCTTCAAACAATGCAGACACTGCTACCTGCCATTGCCAGTGGTTGGAGCTGGGAGCAAGAAAGTCTTCCCAGTTTAGTTTCTTTGGGATCTGTATGAAAGCTAAGGATAGAGCAAACAAACACGGCTCTTTCTACTTGCGCCATCCAAATGAGAAAATGTCAGAATTGGAAGAACTAGAATAAAATAAAAAAGGATATCTTTGACACAGAAATCAATTGCAAATACTTGGCCAATATCAATCTGCATCATAAAAGAAAATAGCATAATGTATATGAATAAGCGAATAGCAACTGAGAATGAACTATATGTAACGCGTCATGGCATCTTCAATATCAAAAAGAGAGCTGAACGAATCACGTATTTTTGATGGATCATAGAGAGTGAAACCGAGAGGTTTTTTTACATGCTTCAAATTTTTTACCACTGCATTTGCAGGAATCAGATGCAACTTTTGCGATTTAATGACTATCATGCCAAAACTCTAGTATTATCCAAATGCAGGTTTGGTTAAGAAATGCCAACCCATCAAGAAAGTCTCAAACTTCACCAGTACAGTAAATTAAGACTCTTAACCAGACAATTAGTTACAAGTAGACAATAATGTCTTGTCCTATCGATGAAGATTAGACAGTTGAAGTCATTTTTGTTTCCAGCAGTCTAATTTCTTTTTTTTTTTTTTTGGGTGCATTTAACAGTCTGTGTTTAGTTTATTTAGGAAATTCGGATGTTTCCATTTCCTTATTTTACCTCATAAAAGTTCTGAGCCGCTGCATCATCTTTCTTTTTGGGACCAGATGTTGCCGGAGGTTTCAACCTATAATCACATAAGAAAATTGAAATCAGTACGATAACTGAAGTCACTTCAATCAACTAAGTTGTTCTTCATCTTTCTACTATAAGTCTATAACTATATATTCAAAACTAAGTGAATGGCTTAAATAAGAGAGGAAAAAAATTGAAAGAAATAAAAAAAGGAAGTGTAATCTTACGCCAAGTTGTCTGGTATATCTTTGGGTGCAAAGAACTGTGGCAATAACATCATTACATCGTCACCAGCCAGGTCCATCAAATCACTGTTTCCTGCACATATCATATATACTTTAAGGTGATCACACCGTAAATTTGCAGTATAATGAGAAATAGAAAATAGCAGCAAGCGAATCACCTGCAAGGGAATCCACCTCCATCCACTTTCTCTTCTTCTGCTGCGCAATATCCGCGTGAATAGGAATAACATGCTGATAGTCAGCCATGCCTGCACAATGAATAATAGAGAAATTTTTAAAACACTAAAATTCCCAAATGAGAAGACAAATTCCGGATGCATAATAACCCAGCATAAGAGGACAGCTAAGTTGTTACCATCAAAGTGGAACGATTCAGACACATGAGCTACAATATCTGCACAAATAGCTGGACTAGCTTCCTCCAAACATACATCACTAGTGGCAAGAACAGATTGACTTTCAGTTTTCTTAGTATCCTCCTTAGAAATTTTCAACAAAAAACCATTGCAAGGACGTTGTTCTCCCATAGCAGGATGTGCATAAGGATCTTCAGGCCGGAAACGCAATTCAAGCTTGTTCGAAATTGATGCCCTTGCCTACCCGTAAAAGGATTTAAAAAAACTGAATAAATCCCGCAGCATGGAAAGCATAAGCTTGTTATTAACCAACATGAACAAATCAAACCAAGAAATTCATCGTTTTTATTTCTAAATCTGAAAACTTAAGAGCTATATGGATACATATACCAAGACTACAAGAGCATATAAACTACCATAATGACAGACAATTTCAGTGTAAATAAAAAAAAGAGAGACTTTTAAGGCAAGATTAAGAGATTTACTTGTGTAATTCCTTCGATTCCTCCAAGGGTTTCAATGGCTCGGGAAATAGAAGATGGGTAACCAGGGAAATGTACTATAAACGCCTCCTTGCTTGGCAAGGTACCTGAGATTGTTCCGTCTTCTATGATTCCCATTCTTTTCTTTCCCCAGTTACTGTAGATTACAAGAAACAAACTCATAGATCCCAAAATGCAACGCGATGGAGAGATTAAAAGTTATATATATATTCCAATTCCATTTCACCTATGTGTTCTTCATTGTGTTGTCGAATCACAGACACAGAAAAATTGAAAACGAGGCTTGGATTTCAAGGAAAAAAAACTTGGGACAATTTCTAATTCTGAGATTCGAACTCACCGGAAAATGAAACAAGAGTTGCGGAAGATTGATTCAAGTTTGTCGATTTCCCGGCATCGGCGACGGCGACGGCGAATATTTCTCGCGGCTTTCAAAACCCTTAATTTGGGCTTATCACCACACTTAAACGACACCGTTTTCTCAAAAAAAAATCCCAGATAATAATAACCCGGGAAAACGGATTATAGCTACCTGCACTATAGGCTCGTGTCATCATAACAACCTGTACCCGAATACCGTGTTTATAACAACCTGCACTCGTTTATTTTTTGAATTTTCAACCCACTTTACTAGAAAAAGGATTTGATCAACCCAACAGTAAACGGAGTTAAATTGTCCGTTACCTGTTTGATGACTCATTAATTAGTAAAAATAACATAATTAAATTTTTAAATATTGATTATATAACATACCAAAAACGTCATCGTTTTAGGCATAAAGGAGATAAAAAAATGAGGTAAGTAACCAAAATCCCTAATCTCTCTTTGTTCTTCTTTGTCGATCGATTGCTCGTTATATCTCAAAAAATGAGGTAAGTAACAATTTGGGTTTCACTATTTTACAAATTGGGAACAAATGTTGAACAATATGACTGATTTTTCATTGTTACTTGGTTATTGTAGTAGTGGAAGTGATACAATCTTCAATATCTATTATGGTGGTAAGTTTGTGAAGAGTAGAGGCGTAATTACATACGACGGTGGCGAAACCCATGTGCTTGAAACCGCTGCTCAATCTTTGTTTAATAGTATGATGAGCGGGCTTAATATCTCTTTATATGGTCATCGGATTTGGTATAAGGCACCATATGAAGAATTGAAAGAGGCAAAAATAATGTGGAATGGTAGTGATAGTTTTGAACGAATGTGCTCTGTTGCTATGTGGACTAAGGTGATTGATATATTTATGGAGAAAGACGATGATGTAAATGAGGGTGATCAAGGTGATGCAAATCACGATGGAGAAGGTACAACTAGGAATGAAAGGAATGATGTGAGAATTGGTAAAGAGACTCAGTATGCACAGGATGCTCGCGTCGAGGCAATTGTGAGTCAGTTTGTAGATGAGGAAGAGAACGATGACGACAGAAATACTCCTCCAGTTTCAGATAATGAGGAAGACAATATTGCAAATATTGCATGTCCTTATGAAAGATGGAGTGAAGGAAGTGGTGAGCTAAAGATACTTCAACTATTTGAAAGTGTGAATGAGTTCCATAAAGCTGTGTTAGATTATGCATTGAAAGGTGGCTGGAATATCAAATACAACAAATGGGGAGATAGAGGTAGTGCTATTTGTGCAGCACCTGTCGAAGAAGGTGGCATCAGATGTACATGGAAAGCATATGTATCATATGATGAACAAGCTGGTTCGTTGATCATGAAGACTTTGCAGGATAAACACACATGTTTCAAAGATGGTCGTTGCAAGCTATTGACAGAGAATGTTATTGCAGAGATATTTTTGAATGATGTGAGGAATGATCCTTCCGTTAAGCCTAAGTTCTTTCAAGAACAGATTATGGAAAGATACAACATCAATGCAAAGAATGACCAATGTCGAAATGCTAAGAGGAAAGCATTAAAAATCATCCAAACAGAGTACGATGAGCAATATTCTAGGATGAAAGACTATGAAAATTCTCTGCTTGAGTAAGTAATTATTGATTGTAATCTGATTTTTATAGTCTCTTGTTTATATTTTCACTAACATTGTAGGTTTTGAACATGACAAATCCTGGTTCTAGTACTGAGCTACGGACAATTCTTGGAGATGGTGAACTTGAAATGTTTGACAGATTCTATGTCTGTTTTGCTGGATTACGAGACACTTGGCTTACTCACTGCAGACCAATTTTTGGCATAGATGGTTGCTTTTTAAAGACAACTACGAAAGGACAGCTACTCGCTGCAGTTGGTAGAGATGCCAACAACCAGGTGTACCCATTTGCTTGGGCAGTTGTTCAGGTGGAGAGTACAGATACTTGGAGATGGTTTATTCAAAAGCTGAAGATTGATTTAAAGCTTGGAAATGGTGATGGATTCACACTTATCTCTGACAGGCAGAAAGTAAGTAAAGTTTACTTTATGAATTTAGTCTCTTATCTATAGCTTTCAAAATATCAGCCTCTAAAAGGTGTGTTATCTATCATTCTAGGGATTGTTAAAGGCAGTAGATGAAGAATTACCAGAGGTGGAACATCGAATGTGTGCAAGACACATTTATGGGAATTTAAAGAAGATATTCTCGAAGAAGCCAAAGATGAAAAAGTTGTTTTGGAAAATTGCTGAGAGTCCCAACAAGGCTGATTATAATGAAAGTTTGGAGAAATTGAAGAACTACGATGTTGATGTCCACGAAGCTCTGCTGAAGAGGAACCCTGAAAGTTGCAGCCGTGCTTTCTTCAAGACAACTTCTACTTGTGAAGATGGTCTGAACAATTTCTCGGAGTCTTACAATTCTGCAATTAATAAACTACGCGAGTTGCCTTTGGTTGAGATGTTAGAGACGATGAGGAGGCAAGCCATGGCCAGAATTACTATAAGAAGGAATAAAGTAATGAGGCATAAAGGACAATGGAGTCCTAGAGTTGGTAAGGTAATTAGTTTAGAGGAAGAACATAGAAAATGGTGCAAGACAATTGCTGGACCTGCTGGAACATTTGAAGTGAGGGAGAAAGGTGTATCTCATTATGTGAAAATGAGGATGAAAACATGTAGCTGTAGAAGGTGGGATTTGACTGGTATTCCGTGTCGACACGTATTGCGTGTTTTGATGGACGACAAGACATACAAAATAGATGACTTGATTGCTAGCTGCTATGCAACTTCTACTTGGAAGAAGCAGTACAAAGATTCTTGCAGACCTGTTGAAGGTTTAAAGTTCTGGGAGAAGAGTGATGAACCAAGACTTGCCCCTCCAAAAAGAGAGAAGCTAAAGGGGAGGAAGAAGAACCCTCCAAAAAGAATAAAAGGTGTTAATGAGTCTCCAACTAAGGGGAAGAAGGCTACACAACACGGAAGAGTGATGCATTGTTCCTCCTGCAATTCGGTTGAACATAACGTACTAAGATGTCCAAATAGAGTGGAGCCATACATGTCTAGAGCTGCTAAGAGGGCAAAAAAACAGATAACAAGTCAAGCAAGTGAGTCTATGACACTTGATGGTGGGGAAGGGCCCAGCCAGCCAACTCAGGATTCGGCTACATAAATTCAGGTACTTTACTTCTTACAATGCTTGTACAATGTGGTTTGTTTCAATCTGCTCAATGTTTTGATTTTGTGGATGGTGATTTGATTTTGTTTGAATACATGGAAGCTTGTTTCTGGTTTTCGGATATGCAAAGCTTGAAGATGTGTGCGGAGAGAGAAGGAGACCGAGAGAGAAGACAATTGTTTTTGGTCTTTGGTGTGGCGAGAGAGGAAGCTTGTTTTGGTTTTGGTTTTTTTCGGTTAAGCGAAACATATGTAGACCACTATGAAGTTGGTTTTTGTTGAATTTGTCTCTTGTTTAACATGCTAAGTGCTTGACATATTGTTTTGACATCTCTGTATTAGTATGCAGGAGCTTCTTTTGTGTTTGTACTCAAGAAACCCATAAACGAGAAACTCGAATCAGGTTAGCGATTCTCTGCATCTTGGAACAAGACATTTCTTCTTCTTGACAGTTTTCTCGTAGTTTGATGGATCACAATCTGTATTCACATGTGCAAGAAAATAAAGCAACTACATTACTTAGAAGTTACATATGCAAGAACAGTACCACAACACAACAACCACAACTCCACACACAATCATGTTCTTCAAGCTACGTAATTCTCCTTTGCATTCTTTCACTTCTTTCTCATAGCCATGTACCACGTTTTTCATATCTTGGATCTCTTTCTCATAGCCAATAAGAATGGCTTTCATCTCTTCTATCTTCTTCTCCAATTCCAAATTAACAATGTCGCATTCGGAAGCTTGTACTTCTCTTTTGATTTCTCCTACGATTTCCTTTAAACCTTCAAGCTCCTCTACCATCGATTCATCCGTCCATTTGAACAAATGGAATTTGTCCTTAAACAATACAATCAAAACTCAATTGTTGGATTTACAATCAAAAACCAAAAAAATGAGTTACACTTACATGTTCCGATCCATATGGACAACAATGGAAAAGTCTTCCTGGATTTGCAGGGGTCTTTGAAGTTCTAATCACTGAACCTCCACCACATCTACAATTTTGTGGAAATCCCCTTACTTTTTCACTTCGATTTGGTCTCAAACTTGCAGACCCTATGAAAAAAATCAATTTCAGTCTCATATGCAAGATTAAAACATAATTTTAACCTTAAATTAACCTGAACCAGACGAGGCAATTTGATTCGATGAGGAAGACATGATGAAGAGAACCCCTAATTTCGATGAAGTAAAACCCTAATTGCAACTGAGCAATCGATCGACAAAGAGAGATTAGGGATTTTGGTTATCTGTCGAAGAAGAAGACCAAAGAGATTAGGGATTCTGGTTATTTGTCGAAGAAGAACAAAGAGAGATTAGGGATTTTGGCAACTGGGGATTTTGGATCGATAAAGAATAAGAAGAAAAGAAGAAGACCAAGAGCTGGGGTTGAGTGATGGAATTTGCTGTTCTAAGTGATGGAATTTGAGCTTCTGAGTTTCATCGAAGAAGAAGAAGGGATTTGAGTTTCTGAGTGGCGAAGAAGAAGAGATGTTTTTTTATCTCCTTTATGCCTAAAACGATGACGTTTTTGGTATGTTATATAATCAATATTTAAAAATTTAATTATGTTATTTTTACTAATTAATGAGTCATCAAACAGGTAACGGACAATTTAACTCCGTTTACTGTTGGGTTGATCAAATCCTTTTTCTAGTAAAGTGGGTTGAAAATTCAAAAAATAAACGAGTGCAGGTTGTTATAAACACGGTATTCGGGTACAGGTTGTTATGATGACACGAGCCTATAGTGCAGGTAGCTATAATCCGTTTTCCCATAATAACCCTCGTTATTACTGCAATTTCGAACTCGTGACTTCGTGGTGAATATCCTCTCGTGACTTTCAAAGAGTTTTGGGCTTAGCCCATTTTGAAAAACGACACCGTTTCTAAGAAAAATTCACTAGAAAAATATTTATCCACGAGCGAGCACGTTGACTTTTTATTTTATTATTAAGTTAAATAAATATCTCGTGAAAGAAGAAATACAATATGTTAAAATAATAATTGAGAGGATCTGTTTCTGCGTCACTGCGATTCGAACTAGGGTTTCCGTACTGAATCAAATTCCCTCAATTCATTGTCAAATCAAGTTTTTTCCCTCCAAATTTCACTTGATTTCTTGACGCGAATTTCAATGGTTACTTTGATTCCTTAAAGTCTCTCTCTTTTTTCGTTTGAAAACGATGGCTTCGCGATTCCAGGAAGCTTCGCTGGTTACTTCGCCGTCGTATCCAAACGCCGTCGTTTGGTCATCGGAGAATCTCATCGCCGTCGGAGCTGGCCACCTCGTCATCATCCTCGTGAGTTTTTTCTTGCTTTGTTTTTTGAAAGGTTAATTAATTTTGAATTTATTGACGAAAAGTTTTGAACTTTGTCAGAATCCGGCATTACCTAGTGGACCTCGTGGATTGATCACAATCCCTAATGCTGACCCTTATCAGATTGGTCTTGTTCCCTCACAAGGTTTTGTTATTTCAGATCCAAACTTTCAAAGTTCGAAATTTTGAGTGAAAAGTCAGAATCTTGCTTTTATATGTTTGCAAATTCTGCTCAAAGAATTATGTGCTAGCTAGGAGATGAAAATTCAATCTTTTTGCCATTGTTTCTTGTGTTTTTTGTTTTGTGATCAGTCAGAGTTTCGATAACGGTTTACTACCAAAATACTTTATTTGTGTGTGTGGAAGTTTCACTAAGTGAAGATGTATTTACAGATTTGCTGATTGGTGGACTCTTACCTTCGAGTTTGAAGAGGGAAAGAAACCCATGTGTTCGATCTCTCTCATGGTCTGATATAGGAATGTCTCCGAACCACGGGTATTATGATTCGTATAGTTTCTGCCAACATGTTTCATTTCATTTTGTTTAGTTTTTTTTTTTCTTTAATTTGGTGATTCTAATAACTCTGTTCAGGTGTTTACTGGCTCTTTGCACAGCAGAAGGAAGGGTTAAGATATACCGGCCTCCGTATTCTGATTTCTGTGCTGAGTGGATAGAGGTAAAAATCATAACTTTTCTCTTGACTTTTATAGTTAACATATGCGTTACAGTTGCTTTCTCTCTTTCGTAGATTGTTGATGTGTCTGATATGCTTTATGAGAATCTATCAAGAATGAATTTTGGAGAGTCCAACAATCCTTCTACGTCATTATCTAAGGTAACTTGCATCTCTTCACTAACCACTTTTCAGTAGAAAATGTGTTACCATGAAGTACATCCGCAAACTATCTATGATCCTGTAAGCAATGTGTAGATAGTTTGTAATTTGTATTGGTCCATTCAGTTTTGTTTTGGTTCTGATGTGATTGTTATTGTTTATCTCAAATTTTTATTATTAGTTGATCATGCATAACATTTTAATTTAATGAATAATATCATTGCAATGATTCTCTGCTCTTTTACCACAGGATCTAGTGGTGCAACTTGACCATGAAGAGGATGAAAGGAATTTAACTCTGAAGGCACACAAACGAAGAAGAACAAGCCGAGACATGTACAGAGCTTCTTTTTTTTTTTTTTAACTCTTTTCTTTTCTTCAGATACATACTACTTCTGGTTTGAGAAATGCTTTTCTCATATATTTGTTTTCTGTTTTGATCAATTTACTAACTTTCTTTTATCTGTGACTACGATCTAGAATCTTGCATGAAAAGAGTTTTACAGATAAAGCATCATGTTCCAAGCAAGACAGTCAAACGGGGCATAATGTACTGCCTTATTTCTCTTCACTAGCTTCTTTTTCTCTTTTTTTTTTGATGCTTTGGTAAAACTCTATCTTGATTCCTCCAACTTATTTATGTTGCTCTCTTTTTGATATTTTCTGAAATAAGATTCAGATTCTAACTCTTTTCCTGCAGATTGAATCTTATCCTTCGCTTGTGCGGAAACTTTTTTAGTTTTTGCTAGAATTAGTATAATAGGAATCAAGGACATTTCATCCAGAAAACTAATATCTTGAGTATATTTTGCAACTCCCTCCACTATTCTTTTCAACACTACATTTGTGGATTTAAATTTTTTTGCTATTGATTTGATGCATCTTGATTCTTGTCATGCTTTTGAATTCAACCTGGACCCTTTATGTGCATTGTTCACACCATATGGTTCCTAGAAGTTTTGACACTCTCACTCTCAAGTGTCATCTAGTCAGAATCAAATTGTTGCATTGTACTCATATCTAATTCGATTCATTTTGTTCCTAGGTACTTGATATTGAAGCATATGAACAGGCAAGCAATGCCGACCATTTGCCTAAAACGTCAAAAAATTGCAGTCAAGAGATAAGTCCAGAAAAATATGTTTCTCGTGAGGCATTATTATCCTCTCTTTCTGTCGCCTGGTCATCTCTACTAACATTCTCATCAGAAGGTTCTTCTTGTGAGAAAATGTTGAGATTCTCTCTTTTGGCAATTGGTTCAAAGTCCGGCTGTGTTTCCATATGGAAAGTTCATGCACCAGAATGCTATAACATTGAACGCAGCAATGTAACTCCCATCGTGAAACTTACTGCTATAATTCAGGCCCATAGCTCATGGGTTTCAACGATGAGTTGGGGAATTTTTGGCTGTGATTCTTCGAATCAGCAAGTGGTGTTGGTTACTGGGAGTTGCGATGGTAGGTAAGTTAGTGTTATATTACAAGAAACAAAAAAATGTATTGCAAACCATGACAAAAAATGCTGTCAGTAATTGGATATGTCTTAGAATTTCTTTGAAACTCTCACTCTTGGAAATAAGAAATTTTAATGTCATTGTAATGTCTTTTCATTTGGATAGGTTTCTCAATAGAAACCCTCGTGATAGCATTCTCAGTCCATTACTTTCCACACTTTTTGTAGTGTAAAGATTTGGATGAGCGACAAAGAAGACGTGCAAAAATCTGTTGAGGTCTATAAATCTTCATTTTTTCTGTTGAAAGAGGTAATTGTTTTCTTCTTCTTAATGTGTTTCTACTTTGTCTGGTATTCTGATTAGGAACACAATGGGTATTGCTTTTTGTGATTTCTGAGTGATTGTATTGTAGTTGGAACATCCTTGACTTGTGTGATCCTACTGTAGTTTTCTGTGATGGATTCATATTATATTTTGTCTATAGATCCATATGCTTCTGAACTTTTTAATCATCCCGCTATACTTTTCTGTTTCCTAGTTTACAGAACTATCAAGTTTTGCCCCTTTTTAGTGTAATTACCATCTATTCAAATGTACAAGGCTTTTTCATCAAGCAAACACTAAAAGTTTTATGTGTTGACACTTTTCTTCTTTCTATAGGTTGTAACGGTAAATCCTATTCCGGTTTCAACGCTTTCATTTGCTGTAAACAATGGTTCGAATGCAATGAACTTGGCAATTGGCAAAGGATCTGGTTCCTTCGAAGTCTGGAAGTGTGACATATTTAGCAGAAAGTTTGAACAAGTTGCTTCAACTAATGCTCATGACCAAGTAGTAAGTCTTTATTCTTTTACTGGAACCTTTTATAAAATGCAATATACATGTTGGATTTATTAGTATATATGTTAATGTCTTTTAGGTTACGGGTTTAGCTTGGTCATATGATTGCCGTTGTTTGTACAGTTGCAGTCAGGTAAATATTTCTTGTCTGTAAGACCAGCTTCTATATTGGTTGTCTTCTGTTTGACAAACAAAAGTGATATCTTTTGAATACAAACTGAGCTATAAGCTACATTGTGATCTATCACTGTATTTTCTTTTTTAGCTATATAGGTTGCATTAACTCTTTTGAAATATTCCAGGATAATTATGTCCGGAACTGGATTTTATGTGAGAATAGCATCTCTGAAGTGCCAATTCCTGCAAACACTCCTGGTCTCAATAGCACGACTGATGTACATCACTATATGATGTGTTTAATCTTGTCTCTTTGTTTCCCTCTTCCTCTGATTTATCTTTACGAACAATGAAAACATTTATGCAGCTTCCTGATGATTTTCTATCATGCCTTGGTGTGGCATTGTCCCCTGGAAACCTTGCTGTTGCTTTGGTATGATCTTCACCGGCAACTGGTTTCCTGTGACTGTAAGCTATCAAGTTTTTTCAGAATTAGGAAACTAAGACATCTCTTGAAACTTTGCAGGTCCGCAGCTTTAACGTTGAACTCTTGAACCCGATGTACCAAGCCAGGTGATTAACAAACATTTCTGTGTCTTTCTCGTTACATACCTTGACTGTTTGTTCCTTCTTGCCTTCAGATCGCAGAAGGCTGCTCTAGAATTCCTCTGGAATGGTGCACAACAATCCGGTGAGTCGGAAGATTCTTCAGAGACAATAACGGAAGCTATTCTGGGTTTCTCCAAGAATGAATTCGCATACTGGGAATCGAATTTGCTCTGGTCGTTGAAAGAATTTAACGATTTAAATAAGCCTCTAGTTCTATGGGATATGGTAGCTGCAATGTTGGCGTTCAAGCAATCAATGCCAGAGTTTGTTGAATTGGTATTAACCAAATGGCTCTCTGTGTCATACCTTGGATTTCATGATGATATCCCCATGGAAGATCTCGTGCCGAAGATCTCCAAACGCTTCTCTACTGTTCCTTCCAGGCTATTACACATTCTCAATGTAATCTCCAGACGTGTAATGTTATCAGAGCTCAAAAGGGAGGAAATCAACAGAAAATTGCAAGGTCAAAGAACGAACAATGAAGAAGAGATTGATCTGTGGCTCAAACTGCTTGAGGAAAGCGAAAAAGAACTCCGAGAGAGACTGATTGGTCTCAGTTTCTCGGCTTATCTAAGCACTGAGTCATCTCCAGGTACTGTTTTCTCTTCCACTGGGAGTTGGCGTCCAACTGGATTGGCTCAGTTGCAACAATGGGTTGAGATAAATCACGATATTGTCCCTAGTCAGCTTGAAACACTTTCCGCGGAAGTAAAATCTAGTCTAACAAGGTACTTGGGTAACATGTATGCTTCTTCCTTTTGTAATAGAGACTAGAATGTTTCAGATTCATAACTTCTATGTTTCTAATTCATCAGATCAAGTAACAGCACAGAAACCGCATTAGAGGAAGAGAAATGCCCATATTGCGCCGCGCCTGTCCATTTCCACTCACCAGAAGAAGCTTTTTGTCAATCTCCGCACCAAAACAAGAAGAAGAGCAAAGACAAAGAGAGATGTGATCAAAGTCACGAGCTTGAGAGGTGTTGTGTCTCAATGCAAGTATGTCCACCAACTCCTTTATGGTTCTGCAAATGCTGCAGCCGAATGACTTTAGAACTCGCTCCAGAGACCTTATTTGCATTGCCTTCGTTCCCGAGTGATCTCAAATCGCTTTCGGAATCTTACTTTAGCAATGTTGCCACAAAACCATTCTGCCTCTTCTGTGGAATTCTCTTGCAGAGAAAGCAGCCTGAGTTTCTGCTCTCTGCTTCACCTGTGTGATAACTTCATGGTTATCTATAAGTTATTATAAGGAGGCAAAAATATTAATTAGATAATGTATTTTATTGTTTGTATAATCTTATATTTTACATATTACACATTTAAAATGGTGAATCTGATCACCAATCTTGTACCACATACGCTAACCAAAAGTTGGTAATGGCACAGTGGCAAGAAGACCTTGCTGAGTAGTTGAATGTCCACATGAAGAAAACAAAGTAGCAATGTCCTATACTTTATGCTTTATTGAGATTTAAGGTTTGTTACAAAGAAGAGTTTCACCAAAGCTAAAGAAAGTTTTGGAGGCGAACCTTATTGTGAAGAGAGGAATATTAGCTTTCTGTTTAGACGTGGGCATTCGGGTACCCAATCGGGTATCGGGTCGGTTAGTTCGGATATCGGGTTTTCAGATATATGAATATAATACCCATTCGGATTTTTAGAAATTTCGGATCGGGTTCGGATCGGTCATTTTCGGATTCAGGTCGGTTTCAGTTATCCGAGATATTCAAAAGTCACCTAAAATATTTAAAAGTTATCCATAATATTTATAACTATCTTATTTTTATTTTTTTATTTTGTTCGATTTTGTTTTTTTTAAATTCGAATTATCCGAAAAATAACAACAGTTATAAAATTTATACATAATTAAATTAGTTATTTACCCAAATATATTCATAATACCAAATTGACAAAAAAAAAAAACAAAAAAAAAATACCTAAGCTATATAAATATATCCGACCTTAAATCTAAATATCTTTAGGTTAATTTATGTTTCGGGTAATTCGGATATCAGTTCGGCTCGAATTCGGATTCGGTTTTTCGGTTTTAGATGTTTAGAACTCATTCAGGTATTTTACATTATCGGGTCCGGGTCGGTTCGGATGATTTTGAGTCGGGTTCGGTTTGGTTTTTCAATTTCAGATATTTTGCCCACCCCTATGTTTAGCAATGGCTATAGCTCGAGATATCTCACCCGAGTATACCACGAATGGACATCCTCGATTCTGCCTTGTGCAACTTGTTCCATCTTGTTGACCTATGAACATGGTATCAGAAATGTTTAGTCTTGAAAAGGAATCAAGCATAGGAATACAAGAGAGAAATATTATATTGGATCAAATACCTGCATCGATCTTGATAAAGCTGACTTCCCTAAACAGTTCTGCTTCTTCTGGCATGTAAACATAATTTTGTTCACTTCATTGCGAAATAAATCAAACTCATAATAAACTAGGCTTTTGTAATCATGACCACCAAATCTTATTAGTAGCTCTTACGTCAACATTTGGAATTAAGATAAAAAAAAAAATATCAGTGATAGTGAGCCAAGTATAGTAGAGTGCAGAGGAAGATTATATCGTCCTTGGGCCGTTTATAAAGGTTCAAAAGGATATATACGGCGACAAAATAAACTGTTGATCCAGCAGGTCGACAATGAATTTATAATAGATCGGAGGTCGGAGAATTCCGTGTATAGAAAGTTGAGTCAAAGAAAGGTAAGTAAAAATAGGTCGCTATAAATAGTCCGAACAGACCCCGGGCTATCAGTTCTCTAGGTCGGAGATCGCGACGAACTGGTGAAACCCGAACTATTAGATGTTGAGTATAAAAGATTACAATCTAGCGGACTGGTGAGTAATGATACTGATATTTCTTGAGAGAAGAGTGAATGTCCCCCTGTACTGTCCCGTGTCGTCTATTTATAGTGAACGGCGTTGAGTTTAACTTGAGTTCAGCTGACCGTGGTTATCTCCTAGGTGTGGTCAGACCGTGGTTAAAGCTTTGGGATGAGCTTCTGGCAGCCCGTCGGGCTTCTGGCGATCTAGCAGCCCGTCGGGCTTCTCGCGAACTGTTCAGAATGTTGGGCCACAGGTCCAGGCCCAACAGTAGCCCCCCCCCCGATCGACGAAACGAGGTAATCTGAGTTTTGTCGATTTTAGACCGTTCGATCTGATTCTGAGTAGTCGCGAGATCGCCACGTGTCCGAGTTTTGCTGGTTTTCACTGCGGTCTTGTTTTCTTCGAGGCGTGGTCCCTCGTATTCCGCCCTGAGCCTATAAAAGCAGGACTCGATTCCTGCTCTTCGTCTTTATTCTGCTTCAACTGCTTCTCTCTCTAAGGTACTGTTCGCTCTTCCTCTCTCTCTGTTTGTATCTTTTTATCTCTCCGATCTGCTCTCCGCCGCGGTTTTTGTCGTAACCGTCAGATAAGGCACCGCATAGATCTAGAATCTCTTCGAATCTCTTCCATTGCGATCATGGTTTCTTCAGCTTCCGATTCTCAGAATGAGTATCTCTCTGACTCCGTTAGAACCGATCCATCCTCCGCTGACAGTCCCATTGTTTCGACTCGCGGAGGGACTTCGTCGAATACCGACGAGAGGTCGGCAGGTGGCAACTCCCCGGTCGAAGATGACGCTGGATCTAGTTCTGTTGGTAATCCAGAGATCGGAACCCTGCGGCCTGGAATTGCTAAATCTCGTCGGGCTCAGCGTCGATCTGCGGTTAAAGATCAGGCCGCGGCTCGGCGAGTCTCCTCGAATCCCGATTCCTTCGGTCTCACACCTGTCGATAGGCTAGTGTTGGAGCCTCTGGGGCCGGGCTTGGGTCCCGGCATCGAGCTGAAGAGGAAGGATGATTTTGACACGGAAGTCGATCTGTCAATGCTTACAAACGTCTGGTCTATCCGGGATCTTCCAAGGGAGGTTGATTTCCGTGTCCCCCAGAGCGGCGAACGTCCTTGGTCGCCCCCAGAAGGATATATGTGTCTCTACGTATCCTTCTTCGAGGAGAGCGGGCTGTTCTTTCCGATTCCGCGGCTGTTAATCGAGTACTGCGCTCGCCGCGGCCTGGCCATCTCTCAGCTAACCCATGGGTCCATCAGGAATTTCATGGCGTACCTGGTCTTGGCTGCAGAGCAAGGCCTGGTCTGTGACTGCGACACCTTTGAAGGGCTAACTGCGCTGAAGCGGAGAGGTTCTTCAGGCCGCTACTACGTTTCGGCTAAGCCTAAGTACAACCGGCTGATTACGGGCTCTGACGCTGATAAGAGCGCGGACTGGGAGTGCTTCTATTTCTTTGTGAAAATAAATGCTGCTTCGGTAGAAAATCCCAAGTGGCCTATTCGTGCGGGCTGGAACGTTACTATAAGTACGTTTTTGCCGAAATGTTTTATTTTTTCCTTGTTCGGGCTGACGCCTAATTTTTTCTTCTTTGTTTGCAGACAGACCGCCGCCAAGAATACTCTATTCCGAGCAGCCTAGCGACAGATCCTTTGTAAGATTCATCGACAAATTAGGTCCCCAGCTTTGGCCTGAATTCGTCGAACAGAGGATCCAGAGGTGTATCGGAAGAATCCTGACTGGTTAGTGTCTGCCCCGTTCTCTCCGACCTTGGATCTGTTAACTTGTTCTGATGACTCCTTCAATTCTTCTGCAGGTTGTTTCGATCTCGAGTTAGAACCTCTTCGTCCCTTTACGCACCCTCCGGTTGTTCCAAAGGCGAAGATTCTCAAAAGAACAGCCGAGCAGATGGGTAAAAAGGCGAAGGCAGTTTGGAGGAGAGTGGATTACAACGAGGCCGCACTGGATGAAGCGGTCAGGGCTTCTAAAGAGAAGCAGGTCGCCCCCGCTGGGCAGGCCGCAAAGCGAAAGCAGGTCGTCCCTGCTGTCGAGGTCGCTCCGACCGAAAAGCCCATCACGACTGAAAAAGCTGGGCAATCTTCAGCCAAGGTTGGCGCGAGGAAGCAGAAGAACGTAGCCTCTACGGTTAGAGGAACCGGTCCTCTTGGAAGGGGGATCCCTGCCGGGGTTCAGTCCGGACAGACCCCGCCTTCCAGGCGCTCTGAAGCCGCGTCTGGCAAGTTGGTTGGTGCTGCTGCTGAAGAGCCTACCAAAAGGGCTCCTCAAGATAAGAAGCCGCTGGAGGATGTTCCAGAGAGGCAGAGTAAAAAGGCTCAGACTGATAACCGAGAAAGTTCTCGAACTATTCCCGAGGCAACCTCGGGTGCTGCCTCTCCTACAGACTCCAGGGAGTACAGGCTCGAGATGGACTTCAGCGCGCTGACCTGTGCTCCCGATTCCCCTGCGACGAAGTCTTCGAGTTCCCTAAGCCGGAGGAGTTGGAGGAATTCGCAGCATACCGCGAAGTTTGCGGGGCTTCGGTGGCGGTAAGCATCATTGACTTGCTTATCATTCTTGCCTTTTCTTGGAGTTTTTCTTCTCTTTTTTTTTGTGTTCGTCAACCCTTAGCGTCCTGGTTACTTTTTGTAGCTGATGACCTACACGAACTCGATGGTCCTTCAGTACGAGCGTAAGCTCTTCAAAGTATCGAAGCAGCTTACGGCGTACGAATCGCAGCTCAAGGAGCAGGAGTCGATGAAGAAGGAGTTCGACTCGATGAAGAAGGAGCTCGAGTCCATAAGGGCGGAAGCGGAGAGGGTTCCCGTCCTGAAGTCTAGGGTCAATAACTTCAGCAAGATGGTGGCGGACTCGACTAAGGTCATTGAGGACCTTAGGTCTCAGAAAAAGGATGCCGAGGAGCAGCTGGAATTGGCGGCTGCCAAAAGGGACTCTCTTCAGGCCGAGGTCGATCGTCTTCGTAAGTCTCGGTCGTCAGTCATTAAGAGCACTGTGGAGGAGTGCAACAGGAGGCTGTCAGGAATTAAGAGGTCGATCGCTGACTCCACGAAGGTCGCTCGGCTCTCCGCGCTGATGAGTCAGTCGCAGGCCATCAAGGGCTACCTGATCAAGATGGGGAAGGAGGAAGGTATCACCATCTCTGAAGAGCGGCTAAAGGTCCTTGACGAAAACTCTGAGAAGTTCAGGGACCAGCTCGAGGCCTTGGAAGTAGAGGAGGCCGAGGAGGAGGACTTTGTGATGCCTCTTCCGTCGTGGCTATCCGCTGCACCTCCTCGAGTCGCTGATTCCTCGGCCCAAGTCGAGGTCACTGCGGGAGCTGGTAGCGAGACCAGGACGGCGCCTGCTGCTGAGAACCCAGACTCCGGGAAACCTGTTGCTCCGGCGGTCGACCAAACCACTGGCGACGAGTTGGCTGATCTCGACGGTATTCCGGTCATTCAAGACCCTTCAGCGCGTACTGGCAAATAGTCTTCGTAGTTTTTGCCTTTTCTCTTTTTTTGTAAAAACTTCTCTTTTAATGATATATATATATTTCAGTACTTTCAGCTCGTACTGTTATCTTTTTTTTTTTATATATATCGTGTGCGACCTTGAGATCGGCTTTTAGATAATTCTTTGTACGTGGCTAAGTATGCGAGGCGGGCTCGTCTTGGTGCTTAGACGTTTTTAGGACCGGTTGCGGAGCTGGCCCAGCTTACGATTTTTGTTCGATGCGTGACTAAGTGAGCGAGGCAGGCTCGGCTTATTGTGCTTAGACGCATCGAGACCGGTTGCGGGACTGGCCCGGCTTACAGGTCGCTTAGAAGGAAGTTGGTTATCCCCCCGTTCTAGCGACATGGTTGATCAGACCAGTTTAGTTCACGGGGAACGTAATATATATAGTAAACGTGTATTTGAGTAAATTGAGTATATGTATCTTTGATTATTAGCTGTGCCTTCTAACGGGCTGCCTACGTACCTAGTATAATAGGGATCAAGCCATTCGTAGTTCATACATATCAGTTTTGGTAGTGAGCTCGTAGAGCGTTCTTTTTTTTTTTTTTTTATAGAAAGTAGTCTGCTGCGAGCTGCTGTCTGGTTCGGTTCGGTAGTTGGACTGGCTTGCTAACGAAGGGGGATTTCCTCAGCTCTTCTGGATGTTGAGCATGTTGGTGTTGTAGTGGTATCGCTTTAGGCTCATTGAGTTCCAGGACCGGGGAATCATCTCCCCATTCATTGTCATAAGCCGATAAACCCCAGGTCGGACGATTTCGGTTACTTGGTATGGTCCTTCCCAGTTCGCGCCGAGTTTGCCGGCGTTGTGCTCTGTGGTGTTTTCGTAAACCTTTCGGAGGATGAGGTCGCCCACCGCGAAACTGCGGTTGCGGACTCGCTTGTTGTAGTACCTCATAGCGAGCTGTTGGTAGTTCTAGATCCGAACAAGGGCCTCGTCGTGAGCTTCTTCGATATGATCGTGGTTGTCGACGAGCATATCGTCGTTTAGGTTAGGATTCTTCGTCATCATTACACGACGTAGGCTGTTGACATTGACTTCTGCAGGCGCCATGGCTTCTAGACCATAAGCGAGCGAGAACGGATTTCGGTTGGTAGATTGACGGGGGGTAGTTTGGAACGACCATAGTACTCCGTCGAGCTCGTCTGCCCAGAGACTTTTCTTTTCTTCGAGTCGTTTCTTGAGTCCGTCAATGATTATCTTGTTTGAAGCCTCGGCCTGGCCATTGCCCTGAGGGTATCTTGGTGTGGATTTGCTTAAGCGTATTTTCCATTTCGCGCAAAAGTCTTCGAAGGTCGCAGAAATGAACTGCGAGCCGTTGTCAGTGACGATCTCGTACGGGAGTCCGTGGCGGCAGATGACGTATTTCCAGATAAAGTTTTTAACGTCGTCAGCTCGTATCATGGCGAAAGCTTCGGCCTCGACCCACTTGGTGAAGTAGTTCGTGACGACGATGATGTACCTTTTTTGCCTAGACTTCGGGAATGGGCCCATGATGTCCATTGCCCATCTCATGAAGGGATAGGGCGCAGTTGCTGTGGAAAGCGGTTCGGTTGGCGAATGGATCATCGGGCCGTGACGTTGGTATTGTTCACAGCAACGGGCTTGTTCGGCGCAATCTCTGAGCATAGTCGGCCAGTAAAAGTCGAGACGCTTGATTTTGACTGCAAGAGCCCGACCTCCGAAGTGGCTTCCGCCGGCTCCTTCGTGGCTTCCGGCCATCACACGATATACCTCATCGCCAGCCAAGCATTGCAAGAGCGCTTCGGCGGCATTTCATCTGTATAGCCCGCCGTTGAGGACGGTATAATACGCGCTACGGGTTTTAAGACGTCTGGCGGCCCATTTGTTGTCCGGGAGTTTGCCGAACATTATGTACTTGGTTATCTCTTGGCGCCAGTCCGCTGCTGCGAGCTGGGTATTTTGTTGTGGTGTGGACGTCGCAGGTCCGAGCTGGTCGTCGAACTCATTTGTAATGCTGCAAACGCCCTTTGGAAGAGAGATGCTTGGTTCCGGGATGGATTCAATGGGAATTACTCGTCGGAAGTCGGAGTCCGAACTGGAACCGAGGGAAGCGAGGGCGTCGGCCTGAGCGTTCTCTGCTCGCGGGATTTTCGTAACTTTGAACGTGTCAAAGTCTGTGGTTAGTTCGCGCGCGAGCTTTAGGTAGGCTTCCATCCTTTTGTCTTTGGTGTCGTATTCACCGTTGAACTGATTGGCGACGAGCTGGGAATCACAGTATGCATGGATCTTCGTAGCGCCGACCTCCCTTGCCAATCGCAGCCCGGCGAGGAGGGCTTCGTACTCAGCTTCGTTGTTGGAGGCTTTGAATTCCAGACGGAAGGATTGTTCAAGCACTTCTCCGGTCGGGGACTCGAGTCGGATTTCGATTCCAGCGCCGTGTCTAGAGGACGATCCGTCGACGTGAAGGACCCATTCTTGAGGCAGGTCGGCTTCCGAGGGGATTGGCGGGAGCTCAATGATGAAATCTGCGAGGACTTGGGACTTGGCGCTCGTTCGATTCCGAAACTCGATGTCGTATTCACTCAGCTCAACGGCCCATTTGGCCGTTCGGCCCATTTGGCCGTTCGGCCCGACACACTCGGGCTGTGGAGGATAGTCCGCATTGGCTGGGTCGACATGACCACTATGGAATGGGATTGGAAATACGGTCGTAGTTTGCGGGCTGCGACTATGACGGCAAGAGCGAGCTTCTCAAGTAGAGGGTAACGCGACTCTGCCCCATCCAGGGACTTGCTAACGTAGAAAACGGGCTTCTGGTCGCCACCATCTTCCCGGACAAGAACTTCACTGACCGCTGCGTTTGTGACCCCAACGTAAAGGAACAGCGGTTCTCCGGTCTCTAGTTTCGCGAGTACGGGTGGTGTCGACAAGTAAGCTTCCAGCTCGTTGAACGTGGTCTCACATTGATTGTCCCAGAGAAAGTTATCCTTGCGAACTCTGAGCGCCTTGTAGAATGGGAGATTGCGGTCTGTGGATCGAGAGATGAACCTGTTGAGGGCGGCTATGCGACTTGTGAGTCTTTGGACTTCTCGCTGGTTCTTTTGAGAGGGCATGTTGATGACTGCTGCAATCTGTTTTGGATTTGCCTCGATCCCGCGTTGAGTGACGATGTAACCTAGAAATTCTTCCGAGGTTACCCCGAACGTTCACTTGGCCGGGTTTAGCTTCATGCCGAAACTGTTGAGTACCTCGAAACAGGCACGCAGATGTGCGATAGGGTCATTGGCCTTTTGTGACTTAACCAGCATAACCGAGCTGACTAACGAACATCTTGTTGACTAGTCTTTGGTAGGTCGCCCCGGCATTCTTTAGGCCGAAGGGCATGACGCGGTAGCAGTAGGTTCCGCGATCCGTGATGAAAGCGGTTTTTTTTTTGTCGTCCGGATGCATGGTGATTTGATTGTAGCCAGAGAACGCATCCATAAAAGAAAGGAGTTCGTTGCCTGCCGTGGCCTCGACGATCTGATCGATGCGAGGAAGAGGAAAGCTGTCCTTTGGGCACGCTTTGTTGAGGTATGTGAAGTCGATGCACACCCGCCATTTTCCGTTCTTTTTCTTAACCACAACTGGATTCGACAGCCATTCGGGATAGTGGACCTCCGTGATCGATCCTGCTTCGAGGAGTTTGGCGACCTCATTATTCACTGCCTGAGACCGCTCTGGTCCGAGCTTTCGTCTTTTCTGTTTGATTGGTTTGTATGTTGGATCAACGTTCAGCTCGTGCGTCGTTATCGTTGGATCAATCCCTTTCATGTCATTGATCGACCACGCGAATGTGGAGACATTGGCGGACAAGAATCGGATCAGTTCACCACGGAGAGGCTCCTCGAGCTCGGCGCCAATGCTGACTTGGCGTTCGGGATGTTGTGAATCGAGGGTAATAGGGATCGTAGCCTCTTGTTGTGGCGAGGTGCTTGGGACCGCGGTAGATCGTCTTACGTTGTAAGTGACGCGTCTTAACTTATGCTCCGTTACGAAGCACGATCTGGCTACCTTCTGCGACCCTCGGACTGTGAAAACTCCGTAAGAGGTCGGGAACTTGACGCATTGGTGGTAGGGTGACGCTACGGCTCGGAGCGACGAAAGCCATGGCGTTCCAACAATGGCGTTGTAGACCGTTGGCTTATCTATTACGACGAACTTGGCGATTTTGGTGATGCCGCCTACATGGACCACCATTCTGATCGTTCCTATCGTCATAGACGTTATGCCGTCAAAACCGGTCAGTGGCTTGATGTTTGGCTTGATCTTGTCGTCATTGACGTCCATTTTCCGTAGAGTTTCCAGGAAGATGAGGTTAACTGAGCTCCCTGTGTCGACTAGCACGCGGGTGACGTCGCAGTCTTCGATGCCTAGTTCGATGACCAAGGGGTCGTTGTGCGGCATTGCCACGTTTTTGGTATCCGCCTCAGAGAAGATGATCGGTATATCGATTGCGGCCTGAGCACTGCACTCGATTTGTTGGGAGACCGCCTTCTCGTGCTTCCTGAGAGATCGGACTGAGTTTGATGCTGCTTTAAAGCCTCCCATGATCATGAAGATCTTCTTTTTCGAAGCAGGCCGGTGTGATCCGGGACCGCCGTTGTCTGCAGGTCGCTTCGGGGGAGATGGGAGGATGATTTGCCCGTCGGACTTCTGTTCGTTTTCGGGTTGCCGTTTTGGGGGTAGGTCGATGTGGACTTCTCCACTGCTATATTTTGCCATCAGTTTTGCCTGCAGCTGTCGGCATTGGTGGGTCGCGTGACCAAACTTCTGATGGTAGTCGCAAAACGACCTGACGTCTTCTTCTTTTTCTTCACCCCGAACAAATTTAAACGGCCATTTTTTGTTTTGTTGCTGGCTTTGATCCTGCTGTTGCTTCGCGGGAGCGGGCTGAGGCGTCTGGATTACGTTTGCTGCCAGGAGCTTCTTCTTTAATTCCTTAAATTCTTGGTCGAGATGTTGGGATGGTTCGTTGTGGTCGATCTCTAATATATCTTTGGCTCTAAGCTTTGCGGGTGTCGGTTTAGCCGGGGAATGTTTCTTGAGATTGGTTGCTCGGTCTTCCTCGAGCAAAACGAAGCTCGTTGCCCTGTGCATAGCATCGGCGAGAGTCAAAGCTTTATGGAGGATTAGATCAGCTCGGAATCCTGATTCGTGCCACAGTCCGTTTTTCAGGGCGCCGATTGCGGAGGTCTCTTGGACGTCGATCGTCGAGAGGATCGCTTTGAAGCGGCACATATAATCCCTGAGGGATTCCCTTGGTCCTTGGGCGAGAGCCCACAGGTCGGCTTCCGAGGCGCCGTCCTGGATGTACATGGAGTAATGTTTGAAGAATGCAGTCGAGAGCTATGCGAAGCTTTCGATCGAGCTCGGCCTAAGCCGAGAGAACCAATCGAGCGCAGAACCAACGAGATGTTCGACGAAGGTCATAAAATGTTTTGGGTTCGTGGTCCCACCGAAAGATTCGATTCTAAGCTTGGTTTTTTGGCGGATCGGGACTGCAGTGATTCGATCGGTGAATGGCGTCCTCTGAGTTTCTTCAAGGACTCGGTCGATCTCGGGCGCCGAGCTTAGGGCTTGACGGACCTTCGACTGCATTTCTCGAAGTGAAGCCTTAATGTTCTCGAGCTCAGAATCTTGGGCTGGAGAATGTTCTCTCGAGTGGGTTGCATGCTCGAGCTGCATGCTGATCGGAGTTCGCGACGGGGTATTGAGGTCGATAATCCGATGCTGGATGGTTGGGCGTCCTCCCTCCGCAAGAGACGGAGACGAGTTTGTCCTGGGATGTTGCAAGTTTGCAGGCCGGGAGGAGTCGAGCTGCTCTTGTATGACGTTCTGAGCTGTTGCGAGGAAATCTAGACGGGCGTTTGTTTGACGGACCATGTCGTCTTGTTGGTCAAAGCGTCTCATGAGGGTTCCCAGAACACGAACAAGATCGATCTGTTCTCCCGCATTGGTCATCGCTTCGGGGCCACGGGCTGTGGCGTTCGTTTCTTCGTTTGTGGCGGTCGGAGTGACGATTGGGCCGGACTCCATCGTAATGAACGGAGCTTCGTGGGTTGCCTCTAAGATTCCTTGATTTGATGTTTCTCCGGGTTGTTGACTTGCGGACACGTTCGGGCTCATATTTCTTTGCGTTAGAAAATCTCCTGGTCCCCTACTTGGCGCGCCAATTGTTGATCCAGCAGGTCGACAATGAATTTATAATAGATCGGAGGTCGGAGAATTCCGTGTATAGAAAGTTGAGTCAAAGAAAGGTAAGTAAAAATAGGTCGCTATAAATAGTCCGGACAGACCTTGGGCTATCAGTTCTCTAGGTCGGAGATCGCGACGAACTGGTGAAACCCGAACTATTAGATGTTGAGTATAAAAGATTACAATCTAGCGGACTGGTGAGTAATGATACTGATATTTCTTGAGGGAAGAGTGAATGTCCCCCTGTACTGTCCCGTGTCGTCTATTTATAGTGAATGGCATTGAGTTTAACTCGAGTTCAGCTCACCGTGGTTATCTCCTAAGTGTGGTCAGACCGTGGTTAAAGCTTTGGGATGGGCTTCTGGCAGCCCATCGGGCTTCTGACGATCTGGCAGCCCGTCGGGCTTCTCGCGAACTGTTCAGAATGTTGGGCCACAGGTCCAGGCCCAACATAAACCTAACTCTCTCTCTCTCTCTCGGCGCGATTCAAGTTTCTAAATCATGGCGGATCTGCCGTTCCCCACGGTTCGTAGCCTAGCAAAATTTAGGAGGATTGAGAGGTGAGTTTTTCTATTGGCTCTCTCTTACATAGGGTTTCGATTTTTCGCGATTGGTTCGGTGTGGTTCCTGTATTTGTAGCAAAACTCGATCTAGGAAGAAGATGAAGATGACTTTGGGCTCCGACTTTCATCTTATTAACTTCAAATCCAAGGTAGCTACGCATTAACCAATACACACATTTTCAAGTAGAAGAAAATACATTACATGATTCCTACATCTTGTTCCTTTGCAGCCCGTTGATACAGAACATCCTCTCTACGGTCGGAGCTATCTTTGCAGTAGGTTCGATGCAAAGAAGGTACATTACTATTCCTCATACTAGCGATTGTACCTTGTTCTAATTTGACTGTGTGTGTGTGTGTGTTTTCTTCTTAAAGTTCCTTCCTGATGATTGGAAAGAGCTGAATCAGTTAATCGTCCGTTATGGCTCAGCTATGCAGCTTCTTCGGATTGGTCTAACTCTTGACAAGTCCGAACATATATCTACGGAATATGTAAGTAGCCTCTCTTACTTGTGACTCTCAGTATGGTGTAATTTAATGCTAATGATGTTCTCGTGTGTAGAATGATCTGGTCGTCAATGATATTCAGTGGTCCCCCCAAGGTTCCTACTTTCTATCACTTAAGGGAGATTGTGCAGTTCTTTCGAGTTATAGAAGACAATGTTTCCGTGCCTATCTCCAGCGCTATCCCCACCGTAAGGTTTGTTTTTCATATTTGATTTTGATGTTTTATTTTCTTTCTCATTAGGACTCAAGTTTGACATTTTTTTTTTGTCATTCAAGGTACAACTAGCTGATTTCTCTCCAGGTGAGAAATACTTGGTTACCTACAACACAATAAAGCAGCTACCAAAGCAAGTCATCCCAAGTGTGAGTAGTGCATCTTTGCTTCTCTTCTTTCCAAGCATTTCATTTTGACGCAAAAAAAGTATTCTGATTTGCAGGCATTACAAATCTTTGACGTGAGAACTGGGTTGCTAATGATGGGAGCATATGATGGTGGTGTTGCTGACATCTCATGGCCTGTGATTAGATGGGCTGGGGGGAAAGATGATAGATACTTTGCCTCGCTTGCCAAAAACACTATATCTGTCTATGAGACCGCTACTTTCAACCTGTGCGAGACACCCATGGAGGTTGAAAATGTTGTGGACATGTGTTGGTCTCCTACTGAATCCGTCTTTGCACTCTTGAAAGGGTGTGGCAAGGAGCCTGGAGCCAAAGTCGCCCTTGTGGAAATCCCTGGCATGGTGGAGCTGAAGGACAAGGAACTTCCTGGTGTTAACGCCGCTGATTGCAAGATGTACTGGCAGAGCAATGGAGAGTATCTTGCTATCAAAGTTGATCGATCTGTAGTTATCCTTTCTTGCATCAAAGAGAGAGATATTCACATCGGGGTTCTTGAGGTGTTCGATCCATGCTTTCGCATGGGAGCCTAGTGGTCAAAGGTTTGCCATGATTCACGGCGGCCAACAATCAATGCCAAATGTCAGTTTCTACTCTATCCATACACCAGGAAAAGTTTCAAAGCTAGCTACTTTGAACGAGAAGGAAGTTGATACACTCTTCTGGTCGCCCAAAGGGAAGCACATAGTTCTCGCTGGATTGAAAGACTCCTTTGATGGCAAGCTTGAGTTTTTCGATGTGGAGAAGCTTCAGACTATGAACACAGGGGAACACCCCAAGGCCACCGTTGTTGCGTGGGACCCAACTGAAAGGTACTATTGTATACACCTAGTCACACTCACTTTGCAGAAAGAATGATATATTGTGTTATCTTATCTATTTTGTTTTTTTTTTTCTACTCGAGATAGATATGTTGCAACCGCGTATACGATAACTCCGGAGATGGAGAAAGGGTTTAAGACTGGGTTTGATTTGGGAGTCTTGTACAGAAAACCCAACCAGACCCGATCCACATTACATAACAAGAGGAAGAAAAAACGCTCCTCCTGCAAATGGGTTTAACATATGGTCCTTGAAGGGACATAAACTTTACTGGAAACCGATAGTTAAGGAATATCGTCTCTTACAGGTATGCAATGTGCAAGCAAAAATAGTTTTCTAACACTACCTTTAGAATATACATCGAGATGTGGTATGGCTCTCGCTCATGTGTTGTAAATTCTCTGATCATTACAGTTAAATTGGCGTCTTTATGGAGGAGGAATCATAGATGATGAGATGTTGAAGAATCTGGAGAACCGACTTGAAGAATATGAAAACGGGCCAGATGAAGAAGACCTTGAAGAATAATCGGTTTCTTCTAGGTGAAGAAGAATCTGAACACATAGCAGTAGGGTATCTAACTCGGCAAGTGAAGAAGATCAAGAAAGAAAGAAGTATTCTGGAAAGTCGGGATAAATGTTTACATAAATAACGCTAGGATTGGGTTGTATTTTATTTGTCGACTTAACTAGGTGTGTGCTGTGTTAGGTTGCTTATGTAGACTCTTTCTCTTTATTTATTTTAAACATATTAAAAAAGACCGTATCTAAAAAGGACAGGTTCTGCATGCTGTTTTGTTTCATGTTCTCAAAGGCATCTCTTGGAACATCCACACCTTCCTTGCAGCGGCTGTTTACTCTTTTCTCCCCACATTTATACTTCCAGATTCAGCAAAACTCGACTTCAAATCTTTAGAGCAATACATCTTTTCCCACTGTTAAGTAGTTAAAACCGCCCTAAAAGCTTATTATGATTGGAGACCACGCCCTTATTATGTAAAATAGAGTTTCTTAATGAGATATTCCTAGGAACAACAATTTCACTCTTCCTCTTAGAATCTTTTCTAAAATACTCTAATAAACCATCAACACTATGACAACCACAGCTCAAGCTACCATAAGCTCAGGCCTTACTTGTAATCTGTGAGTGCGAAAATCGGTTACGATCTTGATTCACAATAGATAAAATTTGGATCAAAGCTTTCGTAATGGAACTCCAAATCAAATGATAAAATAAACAAACAAAAATGAAGAAGAAAGGTAAACCATATTTTTATTGATAGTACAAAAATTAAATCATCAAGGAGGAAAAACCATGATCCTCTCTAGTATATTAAGTTTATTTGTCGTTGAAAAGGATCCCCTTTTCTTCTCTTGTCCTCCTCTCTTTTATAATATTTTTCCTCTTTAACAATTAATTTCAGAACTAATTCACAAATTAATTCCAAGGTTTGAACACCACCATTAACCCATGAATTGAATCACAAATTAATGACGAGAATTAACTGATTTGACTTGGCCATTTGAACATCTATGAACCTTGTGCGATGATGGGCTTGCAATGAAATGGACCGGATTCGTGGTGCGAGATTCGATGCCAACAGTTAGCCCCCAAATTTTTCGAGTAAATTACTTTAATACTTTGCTCGGAGAACTAATACCAGCAAGCCATGTACGTCGCGATCTCACATCTGCTTCCAAAGATTTGAACAAACTTTTTGTTTAAGGTTGCGAAAAACTTGTCTTTCGCGTCTTGAGCTGACTCAAACCAAGTATTTGCGAGTTATACTTGGTTTATGTCTTGAGTTAGGCTCGAATTTAAGTACTAGCGAGTTAGATACGATAACACAAAACTCTTGACTTAATACGAGCTGGACTCGGTAAAAATGGTGAGTTGAAGCTCTTGATTTAATACGAGACTTACTCGGTTTAGTATGATGAGCTGACTCGGTTTAGTATGATGAGGTGAACCTCTTGATTTAATACGAGACGGACTCGGTTTAATTTGATGAGCTAGAGCTCATGATTTAATATGAGATAGATTCTGTAAAAATTGTGAGCTAAAGCTCTTGATATAATATGAGACGGACTCAGTTTAATCTATTGAGCTTGTACTTCGTTAAGTATTTTGAGACGGACTCGGTGGAGCTCGTAGCTCTTCAAATATCTCGAGACAATTTGGTAAATATACCGAACTTGGAGCTCGTTAAGCATTTCGAGACAGGTTTGGTGGAGCTCGTAGCTCGTTAAATATTTCGAGACTCGATGAAGCTCGTAACTCGTTAAACATTTCGAGATGAATTCGGAAAATATACCAAACTCGGAGCTCGTTAAGCATTTTGAGACGGACTCGGTGGAGCTCGTAGCTGGTTAAGTATTTCGAGACGGAGTCGGTGAAACTCGTAGCTCGTTAAATATTTTGAGACGAGGTTGGTAAATATACCGATTCTGGAGCTCGTTAAACATTTTGAGACAAACTCGGTGAAGCTTGTAGCTCGTTAAATATTTCGAGATAGACTCAGTAAACATAGTTAGCTAAAACTCTTGTAGCATTGTAGCACATCACAAAGTTATGAACGTGTGCCTTCGGGATTTTATCCCTTGCTTTTTTAAGTTTTTGGGACTTTTTTTACGTTGTCATATAACGCATTGGAAAAAATATATCTAACCTGATTTTATTTCTTTGACCTCAAATTGTTTGAGGTTCACGGAACAAGTCCATGGTATCTTTAGCATTATGTCAAATATTGCGGCCACAACAACTTCTCTTACATAATCACTCTGAATGTAACATTGTACCTGGGATCGCAAATCCCATTGTGAATTTTCACAGTTTCTTGAAGTTTCGCTTTTGAAACTTAGTCGAATTGACTTAATTCGCGAAAATACTCTAATCTCCTGTAATAAGTTTATAAATTTCTTTGTGATTCTGGACGATTGATGATTATCTCCGTTCGCCATTAGTCTTTGAATGAAGGTATTTCCTTCTTTATTAGGATGTTTTTTCTTAGAAATCTTTGTTCCTCGTCCTTGTGTTCTTCGATTGTATACTTAGCCGCGAGTATATATATATATATATATATACTCTTTCCGTTTCATATTAGTTGTCATTTTAGGCTTAATTTTTTGTTTTATATTACTTGTCATTCTGCAATTTCAATGCACATTTATGACCAAATTTTCTATTTTTATTCTTATTTTAAAGCTTATCAATTACTCAAAATAAATAAAATATTGTATTAATTAAGGGTAAAATAGATTTTTAATATGTTTTTTTAATATGTGTGAAACAACCTAGAACGACAACTATTTTAAAACAGAGAGAGTATACTTTATACGAGTGTGGTTGTTTGACCATCATGTTCGCAAGTGCCACAATACACACTCCCGTCTAGAATCGAGATTTCTACGGCTTTTTTTCATATGTTTAAACATACATTTGTTCCAATAAACATATACCTAGCCCAAGGACATGCCGACCAAACTTACAATCAATTCGAGTTCACGAGCTGTTGCGAAATTTCAAGATATAGTATTGTCTTTTGTTTTGATATTCTTTGATTCTCTTGAATTGCTCAGCTTTACAAGCAATTCTTTCTCTCCTCGGTAACGATGATTTCCTTTAACATATTACTTTGTTCTTAGCCTAACGGCTCTTTTTTTCTTTCTTTGCTACATCTAAGATAATAAATATTAACAGCTTAGCCCAACCATCCGTCTAAGGGACTATTCGTTTGTGTAGTTGGATGATGCATGTGAATGGAACATCTGGATGATGCATCTGAATGGAACATCTGACTGTTGTTCATTTTTGCATTTGGACATTTCATCTGAATGTTCCATCTAGATGTAGTTTTGTTTGTTTGGTTAGTTCAAGACAAAGTGTATTTGCATCTAGATGTATTTGATATCCAAATGACTAAAATGGACATGTCTTTATTTTAAAGAGATTCTTTTATTTAAATTACAATTATAACTAAATAATTTTTAAAGTATTATTTTTTACATATATGAATTTTAATTTTATTATTAAATTTAAAAAACACAATTTCCAAATTTTATGGTTTTGGTGGAAAAACACAATTCCCCAATTTTGCGGTTTTGGCGAAAAAATGCAATTCCACCATTTTCCCGCCAAAATCTTGATTTACAGTTTTGACGAGAAAACACAAATTTAACGATTTTGGTGGAAATATATAATAATGTAGTTTTGCGATTTTGAAGGGAAAATCTATTTTTTTGGCGAGAAAAAACAATTCTGCTATTTTTATGCCAAAATCGTAATTTAAAGTTTTCGCGGGAAAATCCAATTTAACAATTTTGATGAAAAATATGTTTTTGGCGGGAAAATATAATTTCGTCGGTTTTTCCACCAAAACCGTGATTTTTGGTTTAGCGGAAAAATAGAATTTTACGGTTTTGACGGAAAAAAAAAATTTGGGCGGGAAAATATAATTTCGTCCGTTTTTCCGCCAATACCGTGATTTACTGTTTTGGCGGAAAAACAAATTTTTACTGTTTTGACGGATTTTTTTTTTTTGCTAGAAAATATTATTTCGTTTGATTTTCCACCAAAACCGTGATTTATTGTTTTGGTTGAAAAACAAATTTTTAACGGAAAATGGAATTCCGCCAATTTTCTGTCAAAATCGTGATTTATAGTTTTGACATAAAACACAATTTTACGATTTTGCTGGGAAATTGTAACTGTGATTTTGCGGTTTTGACGGAAAAATATTTTTTTTTGTAGGGAAAATAGATATTCTGCAATTTCTCCGTCAAATTGTGATTTTACATTTTTACAGTTTTGGCAGGAAAATGATAATTCATTATTGTACGATTTTTAGAAGAAAATTTTTGGTGTAAATCTATGATTTTTACATATAAAACAAAAATCTATAAAAATTAAATATTATTTGGGTTATAATTGTAAATGAGGGTATTTTAGACATTTACAATTTTTAGGTGCACCATCTACATCTAGATGCACCATTCAAAGTCATCTAAATGCACCATTTAAAGTCATCTAGATGCACCATCTACATCTACAATTTTTGTGAAAAGATTTTCAACTACGATCTAAATGCTCCATCTGGATGATGTGTTTAATAACACTTAAGCGAATATCATCTGACATCTACATCTAGATGATTTATTTAGATATACAAACGAACAGCATCTAACACTGTTTTGAAACCACGAAGGACTCACATTTACATGGACTCACCAGTTCGAGATTATTGTCACGAGGACATATTTTTGTTGGTTTGTAAAATTGCCCCCTTTGGTTTTAACGAACCAAATGAATTCAATCCGACTATGAATTCAACTCTTCCTGTTACGAGGACATATGTTGTTGTGTTTGAAACAACATATGAGTTCATAAAATAAGTCTATGTCTTATTTTTCAAGTGACTTGCCCGCGTCTTACGGGGGTAAACTATTTATATTTTCTTTTTAAAAATGCAAAAATATGTATCGGTTTTTATTTTCATTCTAGATTTTATTGTCAATATTTTTGTTGTTAATGATTTGAATTTTCAGAAGTTTAGTTTACCATTTTATTATTTCATATACGTGTAGTCAAATTAAAATGTATGATTTGTAATTTGATATATTTGTGTGTACAATACTAAAACTAAAAGAATTCAATGGTAAATAGAAAAAATACTGTATAAAGTCAAAAAATCAATGAATAATGATAATTATCAAAATATGACAAAAATATCTAATGAATAGTGATATAAATTTTGGTATATACTACTTCGATCCCTCCGTTTCTAAACGATTGATGTTTTGGAAAAAAAAATATCTAATAAAACTTGATTTTTTACATTTTATACGTAGGTTTTATGAAGTAATGATGATATGAGTTGTGAATGTCAAGACATATTAATTAATTTTATTGACTTAAAGTTGTAGACATTTTTTTAATACAAAAAATAATACATCTATAGTTAAGTATTAATATTTCTTTTTTGTAATGCGTGGAAACTCTAGAAAATTAATTTTTAAAAAACATAGGGAGTATTAAATAGTTGTCAGGTTGAAGATTGTGTATTTAAAATAGTTGATTTCAAATAAAGTTTACAATTTAGTTCTTTCCAATTCAAAAGATTGTGTATAATGTTCAAGTTATGATAATCTCGGAAAGTTGAAAATGTATCAATTTGAAACGGAATTAATTTTTATAAATTTTCATAAAGTTGAAGTTATGATATTATATTTTTGGTTCCAAATAAAATTAGTTAGATTTACCTTCAACAACAATTTAGGTTTTCTTCGATTTAAATTTTTTAATGTCAAAGTTTTTAATTTTTGTTTTCATAACTGAAAAAAATGTTAACAAAGCATATTCAATGTTTTTGAATATCTTGGTCATTTTCTAATTGTCTTGTGTTACAAAAATATATTCATAAATTTTGTAATTGTAAAATTACATACGAATAATCTTGATTGTCTTTGTCATTTATAATTGTCTTGTTTTAAAAAAAAAATCTTTTTTTTTTAAAACAAATGCAAATATATTATCAGCTCTTTTAATCTATATAAGAATAGTTATTGTAATAAAATATATATGAACAATTCTTGGATTCACCCAATGAACTATTCTTATTCATCTCCTATGAAATAGCCAATCAAATTAACCACATGTAATCTAACTAAACAAATTAAAAACAATTAATTTTATTTAAATAAAACACTTTAATTAATCTTTGTATCACATCCTTGTATTTCAAAAATGTATGCCACCTCTGTATTCAACGATGTTTAATATAATATTTGTGACGACCAAACCCGTCAAATAAATTTTTTTTTGACCCGGATCACTATTATCATAAATAATAATCCTCAACGTCATCCAGCGTCTCTGTCTCTGGTTCAGCTCCGGCTGAGTGAAGAAATACTTCAAACTCTTATGGTCTGTGAACACTTGAACCTTTCCGCCATAAAGGTAAGATCTCCAAATCTTTAGAGCGAAAATCACCACAGCCAACTCCAAATCATGGGTAGGGTAGTTGCACTCATGCTTCCTCAACTGCTTCGAAGCATACGCAATAACCTTTCCCTGCTGCATCAGGACACAACCCAAACCAACACCCGAAGCATCGGTATACACCACGTAAGGCTCACCCGGCTCAGGTAACGCCAACACCGGTGTACTCGTCAACATCTCCTTCAGCTTACTAAAACTCTCCTCGCACGCAGAAGACCACACCTCGCACTCAGTGGCATTCCTCGGTCTAGGCCACCCTCTGATAGCCTCAATCTTAGCCGGATCTACGGAAACTCCCTCTGCAGACACCACATGGCCAAGAAAACTCATCTTCCTCTGCCAGAAACTGCACTTGCTCAACTTCGCAAATAGCTTCTGCTCCCGCAGCTTCCCCAAAACTACTCTCAGATGCAACTCATTCTCCTCAGGACTCTTCGAATACACCAAAATATCATCGATAAAGATGATCACAAACACATCCAGATACTCCTGGAATACCCCGTTCATCAACCGCATGAACGCTGCTGGTGCATTCGTCAAACCAAAAGGTATCACCACGAACTTAAAATGCCCATACCTCGTCCTGAAAGCAGTCTTCCTCACATCTGCCTCCTCCATCGGAATCTGATGGTATCTCGAAGCCAAGTCGATCTTGGAGAACCAGGTAGCCCCTCGCAACTGATCCAACAACTCGTCAATACGCGGCAGAGGGTACCTGTTCTTCACGGTGACTCGGTTAAGTCCCCGATAATCGATGCACAACCGGAAACTACCATCTTTCTTCTTCACAAACAACACCGGCGCTCCCCACGGTGAAACACTAGGCCGAATAAAACCCTTATCCAACAAATCATCTAGCTGCTTCTTCAGCTCTGCCATCTCTGCTGGAGCCATACGGTAAGGTGCCTTAGATATTGGAGTAGTCCCGGGTTCCAACTCAATAACAAACGGATCCGACCGCGATGGCGGTAATCCCTCCAATGACTGGAACACATCCTGGAAATCCCGAACAACTCGAATATCCTCAACTGTAACCCCTCCAACAGACTCAGGCATCACTATCGTTACCAGATACGCCTCGCAGCCCTTGAGAAGCAACTGTTCGGCCTGTATCGTGGAAATCACAAAACTCCCGGAAGTCGGTCTCACACCCTGATAAACCAACCTCCCTGTCTCTCGCTCAAACATAACTCGCCCTCGGTGGCAATCCAGATGGACCCTGTAACGATCCAACCAATCCATACCCAGGATAACATCGTACAGCTCCACCGGACTGATGATCAGATCTGCTGGCATCAACTCTCCTGCCACCAGAACATCCACACCACGAGCCCGCCCAAAAGTAGCCAACGTCCTACCACCAGCAACCTTGACTACTCCCGCCTGTTCCCCGGAATCACTCTGGATTCCACTGCTCTCCGCACACTCCGGCGTAATAAAGCTATTCGTAGCTCCCGAATCAAACAACACGTGGGACTCATAACCGCCCACAACTAAGGTCCCTGCACAATCCCATGTGCCTTAGAACCCTAACATTCTAGCACAGACTCACAATTTCCCAACAGACAAAAACTCAAACAACCACGAATTTAAAAAGTCAAGTCCGGAAATACCTGTGATCGGTCTGGTGCTAGATCCACCCGCCTCCGCAGACGTGAACACACGCGGTGCTGCTGCAATCTGAGACAACGGCTGCACTACGGCCACCGCCAACTGCTGCAGCTTCGGACACTTGGGCTTAATATGCCCCATCTCTCTGCAGTGGTAACACACCCGTGTATCCTGGACCCCGACCCGCACATCTCGAGTCCCGGTCCCGGTCCTCTTCGGACAGCTCGCCACACAATGGGACATACTCCCACACCCGAAGCATTCCGAACCGCCCTGACTGACCCCTGAAGTGCTCTCCCACTTCCTGTTCTGTCCCTGAGCAAGTTTGCCGCCCCTGCCTGAACTCATCTGCTGCTGAGATCTCCTCGGCTGCTGCTGCTGCACTGGTGGACTAACCACCACAACCTGCTCCCCGAGATCCTCCTCGATCGCAACAGCCATCTCAACCAGCTCCGCCCTCGTGGCGAACCTACTCGCCCTGCAGCGAGTCCTCAAATCTGGTCGAAGTCCTCGCAAGAACCTCCTAACCTGGGCATCCTCGCCCTCCATGCCTCTCCCTGCATGTACCAGGAGTCGACTGAACTCAACATCGAACTCCCTCACTGACCGATCTCCCTGAGTTAGGTCCAGAAACCTAGACTCCAAACGGTCCACTGCCTCCTGCGGGAAATACTTGGCGTTGAACTCCGCCAAGAAATCCTCCCAGACCATCTCGGCCTGCACCCTCCTGGCCTCAACACCTCTCCACCAGAGATGCGCATCACCCTCTAGGTAATGTACCGCCAGATCCACTCTGTATCCCTCTGGACACCTGATGGAGCGAAAGTTACGCTCTAACCTCATCCGCCACCCATCAGCCTCCTCAGGCTTAGCACCGCCCGAGAAAAATGCAGTACCAATCCGCTGCATCTGCTCCATCATCCGCAGATAAGATGGAAGCTCCTCAACCCCAGCCAAACCCGGCTGCACCCCAGCCATACCCGGTTGCACCCCAGCCAAACCCGGCTGCACCTCAGCCAAACCCGGCTGTACCCCAGGAGCATGACCCGGAGCAGGCACCCCTCCTGGTAACCTCTCCAGAATCATCTGTAGTAGACCCGCCAGACGATCATCTCGATCCGGGGCAACGCCTACGGCAGCACCCCCACCAGGGCCCACCGCACCGCCAGCTACATCAGGACCCGCACCAGCCCCTCCAGCTCTCACACTGGAACCCGTAGCTGTCACACCCACAGACCCCTCCTGAAACGCCTGCGAGTCAGCTACCCGCTCCTATGTAGTCTCCTGGGACACCCACGTGGCAGCAGACTCACTCCCAAGTCCCCGCCCACGCCCACGCCCAACACGACTACCACGACCTCTACGGCCCTCGTGACCTCTGCCTCTAGTCCCCCTTGTCATCACTCTGCACTCAACCGCAGACTCCTAAGTACTAGAAAACAGAAATCACAAAACACATACCGTGGAATCTCATTGAAGGCTCGGAAGGGATGATCTAGGACTCCATACCCACACAACAATCAATTGACTTACTCACATAATCAATTAACTAACTAGCCCTAGAACCGCTAGGGCTCTGATACCAAACTGTGACGACCAAACCCGTCAAATAAAAATTTTTTTGACCCGGATCACTATTATCATAAATAATAATCCTCAACGGTCCAATAAACAAACAGCGCGGAAACAAAGATTCAAACAATCAATTACAATTATCGTTTAATAAGCCCATACTTATTAATTACTAGTTCAATTCGGTAATACACATAGTTCTGAAATTGCTAACACCCTAGCAATTCTAACTTATTACACGAAAACGAGCCACTAGATCATTCCCCTCGTCCCAGCCATGATTCCACGATCACTGACTGTCTTTACCTGCATCACATGGTTATAAGAGATGCGTGAGTATTATCATAAATACCCAGTGAGACGGTCATCCCATCTACAGGCTATACACACAGGCATAAGCAAAAGATACAATACCAGGATGAACAAACAATAATGCATCACACAACAACCAAACGAGAACAACACGTTCAATATGTCAAACTGACGGTAATCAAAAACCCGTGTCGATCGACACACCCGGCCGACACTATGTCGATCGACATACACAACTTGTGTCGACCGACGCATGACCAATCAATACGTCAAACTGACGGCAATCAAAAACCCGTGTCGATCGACACACCCCAACTGTGTCGATCGACACAGCCCTCTCTGCTCGACTCCTCTTGAGTCAAAACAACACACAATCGCATCCTATCAATTCTTTTACCCAGATAAGCATATGGTCACGCACTCACCTCAAATTCGGATAGAAGAGGATAAGAATCCGACGAAGAACACGAAGAACAAATCCGAAATCCTTCACCGTACGATCCTCCCACGCTTCCACAACCTCACAAACACTCCCACAAGCCTAATAAGATTGAGGAACACGAAGGAAACAACACCAACAACCTCTCCTCTCAATCCTCTCACTTTCTTTCTCAAAAATCGGGTTTTCTGTCCAGAAAATCCGATTTTCGACTTAAATAGCCCGTCTGCCGACACTGTGTCGATCGACACACACAACTTGTGTCGATCGACGCATGACCAATCAATACGTCAAACTGACGGCAATCGAAAACCCGTGTCGATCGACACACCCCAACTGTGTCGATCGACACACCCCAACTGTGTCGATCGACACAGCCCTCTCTGCTCGACTCCTCTTGAGTCAAAACAGCCGTGTCGATCGACACACAAACCTTGTGTCGATCGACACCCATCCAAAAATTACTTTTTGGATCACGGGCGTTACAATATTCATATGAAAAAAATAATAATAGTAAAATATTTTAATTAAATCAATAAAAAAAACTAATCACCGTAAGAATCATAAATCTGAATTGTAAAGTCATTAACCCTAACCTTAGTTATAGTTTTTCCTCTTTCCTACTTCTTTCACATATCATCAAAAGAGATTAGTTTTACCAAAAGAAAGAGATTCACGTTTCCACATAACTTGGACATAAGTAAAAATATTCTTTATATTTAAATCAAAATTTTTTAGTTTAAAAATTAGTCAATCGAAGATTACATGTTTACTAGGCTCATATAGTTCTATTGAATAATATAGTGCTGCAGGTAAATTTGTTTGTCCATTTTCTCATAAGTGCTGCATGTAAATTTCTTAGTATTTATATTTGAGTTATATGTCGGTTTTTTTTTTAATGATTTCAAGTTTTATATTTTGTTGGAATTTGACAAGAGTTATGGTGAAGGAAATTAAACAGAGAGACACGTGAAGGAGACCATAGTTAGAGAGAGAAGAGTTATAGTTAATGACTTTAAATTTCAAATTGAACAATTCTTACGGTGAAACAATTAGTAGTCAAAACAATTAATTCATTTGGTTGAATTAATTAAAGTGTTTTATTTAGATAAGATTAATCTAGTGTTATTGAACTAGTGATTTAGAAAATATCTTCAAATCAACTGTTATTGGAAACATACGAAGGATTTGGTTTTTAATGATTTCATGAGATTTGAGAGGATTTTTTTGTTAAAATTACAAAGAACCAAATCACATGGTTTTAGATGAGATTGTAGATAGTTTTATATTAAGAACTCTAAAATCACACAAAATCATCTAAAATCTTATTAAAACTCAAAAATCTCTTTAAATACAACTTTGAATACACTCCTTAAATGTTTTTAATTTGTTTAGTTAGATAACATGTGACTAATTTTGATTGGCTATTTCATAGGGGGTGAATAAGAATGGTTACCCCTAGGAGTGAACCCAAGAATTGTTCAATATATATTATAAGATTTCGGAGAAAACTATATTTTGTGTAAAAACATTTTACATAGAAAAATTTATTGTCACGAAAATTAAATTTTAATAAATATTTGTCTTAAAACTTGATTAAATATACGATTCTCATTAATTTTCCAAAAACTAAATTTAAAGTATTGTTAAGAATATTTGATTTAGTCAGATTCGTAGGTGATTAAGTAAATATTTATGCGAAAGGGGATTAATATTGTTTCAATTTTTATATGGAAACCTCAGTTTATAGAAATATCTTATAGCATCTTCATTTTCTATTTTAAATCAAATATTTGTCATGTCATATTTTTTTTTTTGCCATGTCATATTTTATTTGGGAGAATGAATGTAAAAATGACACATAAGTATCTTCTCACAAATCGCTCTCCAAATATATAAGGGATATTTTTTTTTCTTTTTTGTAGGGATTTGATCTTCTTCTTTTTTTGTTGACTATTGATCTTAAGTCAAAAGATGAAAATGCATCTCAACACTCTTCGTTTACTCCGTGCGATCTAACCCTAGCCGAGGTGGTTGCACGGTCATGGTTCATTCACCAAGGTTTAGGGCTTGTCTCCTTAGAAATCAAGGATCAAGAGTACGAGCCTTTTGAACAAATCTTTAACATTTTCCATACATCATTGTATCGAATAAACTTCATTCTCCTAGATTTCTCATATACAAATTTGAGGAATGTCTTTATGCGAAAGAAGCAAATCAATCAGGAATAAACCTAATCCGGTTGAATTTTCTTTGTCGAACCATACATCTGTGGGAGTGATGTTTGGTAGCAAGAAATTTCTATGCAAGCATGTCTTTGACGGCGTCGGAGCAATCACCTTTCAGAAAGCATTTTTATGAGAACTAACATAGATCGGGCGATGTAAATGTTCAAATTCTCGGCTGGTATTGTACCAGGAAACCTTTTTAAAACCCTTGGTCTCTGACGCTCTTTTCGAGTCTTGATTTGAGATCTACGGAAGTGACGACAATAGGGATAGTATTCAAATACCTAAACTCGTGCTCCACTATCCCTCTAGAATTCAATCCTTTCATGGACGAAGTGCATCATGGACTACACTACCTTGATAGACAAATGAGTTTTTAGCCTTTGGGGTTAATCATAATCAACCAATGTAGTCTATTGTGACATTACGGTGTGAATGGTAGATGTTAGAGTAAATTGGAGTAATTTGGAAGAGAGTAATTGAGAGGGAAAGGAAAATAAAAATTAGAGTAAAAGAGAGAAAATATGTGAATGGTAATAAATGAGGAGAGAGAGAATAGTTAAAAAAGTGGTGCAAATGGTTCCCACCTCAAAAACTATGAGGGAAAAAATTAGACTATTTCCCTTCTTTTCAACGATAATTAGCACAAAAAATAAAAAAATGATAAAAAATATTTTAACTTGGTTGGTGAAATATCAGCGTAAGTGAGAGTAATTGAACTTTGGCTGAAATGTTCTCGCTATAAGTGACAAACATTCATAGCCTACATCAAGAATTCATATTGCAAAAATAATTATTATTATTTTGTTCGTGATGATGAGCTTTTCTCAGGCCATATCAACTTGATACGTGTTTACAATGATTCCCAAATAATGTACACTACATTTTGATCCCGCGGTAAGCGCGGGATTAAATAATTAAGGGGTAATTGCAAAAATATCACTTTTGGTGTGTACATTTGCAAGAATGACACTTAGGGGTGTCAATTTGCAAAAATATCACTAATTATGGATTTTTAAAGCCGAAATCTTAAAATTATAAATCCAAAAAATGTTTTGATTCCTAAAACCCCTAAAACCCTCAAAACTAAACTCTAATACAACATTGTTAACCCAAACATAAATGATATAATGAATTTTTTTTTGTTGAAAAAGTGGCATTTTTGTAAAGATTTTGAAAATGTGTAATTTCTGAAAAGTGGCATTTTTTGAAATTTCTCAATAATTAATAGGTTGACTAATCAATTTTAATATATTTAATTTTTTATATTTAAACATATGACAAAGTATATAATTTATAATATCTATAAACGTAAAAAATGATATGTTTTGTGTATTAATATAATAAAATTCAATACTTTTGATCAAACATATGTTAATGCAATTAGTTTGAATATTTTTATGTGTAAAATTAATGATAACATATGCAAATGTGTAAGTGTAAAATTGATTTTCATTATTCGTGTAAATTATAGAGAATATGATAAATCTGATAAAGTTTAGATTTATATATATGAATTTATTGGATATAACAAACAAAAATTGATATATGTTTTCTAATAATAAAATGTATAGATATTTGTAAGTTTGATTAAATATATAGACTACATCATAATAAAGTTCATATGGGGTTTCTCGAAAAATGGTGTTTTTACACTTCTCAAAGTGGTTATAGACTAATTGAATCTGATCCAGAAACTCAAGGAGCTCCGACTACTACGCTTCCACCAATAGAGAGAAAACTGTGGTCAAGCCTTTGGAAGATAAAAACAACCCCAAAATTGAAACATTTTCTGTGGAGAGCTCTAGCAGGGGCGATAGCGGTATCGGAAAGACTACAAAGCAGAGGCATACCTATAGATTCGATATGCACTTCTTGTCTCACAGATTCTGAATCGATTTGTCTTGTGTTGTTTCATTGCAAGGTGGCTCAAGAAACGTAGGAACTATCAGGCATGCCTCTGCCTACGTCTGGTTTCTCGCGTACGTCAATCTTCTTAAACCTTCACCATCTTCTCCGTTGCAGTAAAGACGAACGTTTAGAAGCCCATACACGCCTTCTATTTCCCTGGATACTATGGCAAGTGTGGAAAGCGAAGAACAAATTTGTGTTTGAGAAATTTCGATTTGACTCCTTATCGATTTACACGAAAGCAAAAGAGGAAGCAGAGATTTGGTTACGCCTTAACTTGCCGGATCAAAGTGAAAGGAACCCGACATCACAACATATAGAAGCTACGTTATTGTGGCTTAAACCTCCGCAAGGTTATCTCAAGTGTAATGTGGGAAACTCCTGGATTAACAACCATATGAACAGCGTGGCATCTTGGTTGGTTCGTGATCATTTGGGCAAGCCGCTATTCCATACTCGTAGAGCCTTCTCAAAGGTGGGATCAAAACTAGAAGCCGAACTTTTAAGCTTCTAACGGGCAGTGGAGGGTCAAGTTAACTTGCACATCAAGAAAGTGGCTTAAACCTCCGCAAGGTTATCTCAAGTGTAATGTGGGAAACTCCTGGATTAACAACCATATGAACAGCGTGGCATCTTGGTTGGTTCGTGATCATTTGGGCAAGCCGCTATTCCATAGTCATAGAGCCTTCTCAAAGGTGGGATCAAAACTGGAAGCCGAACTTTTAAGCTTCTAACGGGCAGTGGAGGGTCAAGTTAACTTGCACATCAAGAAAGTGATGTTTGACGTCTCATCGAAACACATGGAGGAAGCCTGACGTAACCCTCACCTCTTCCCCAGGTTCAGGCATGTAATATCTTCAATCTTGCATCTTTTACACTCTCTTGAATCCTGGAGTATTGTACTTGTACCTATAGCTGGGAACTTATGCGCAGACGCCATTGCGACTAGTGTTACGAAGGATCTCTGCCATCAATCGTATGTTGCTCGCGATGGTCCTTCATGGCTTCGTGTTCTCATGGAGGCAGAGGCCGCCACTCGACATGAGAACATGTGATATCCAATTTCTGATCTTAAGTTGATGATGGTGCTTACCATCCAAGGTTGGGGGATTACTCATCATCCCGAACTCGAAGCTTTGTCGTTTTCGGTTGTATGACACCTATTGGTGCCCTTTTGCATCTTTGTAACTCTCTTATATGGGTTCCTCTTTTTACAAACGAGGATCTTAATAAGAACATCTTTCAGCGTTAAAAAAAAAAAAATCTAAATACATATATACAATAGATAATATTGTTATAAATATGATAATTATAACTTGTTAATGTATAAAACGTTTAAAAATAGATGATATGGTAAGTTTAAAACGTTACATTTAGTTGAAATTTTTTTTTATAATATGTATTAATGAGTTTATGTTAAAAAATTAATGAGAATATGTAGAAATTTCCACCAAGACATATAGTTTTAAATGAAAAAATTTTGATTGGTTAATTTAAATTAGCTGTCCCTTGAATTGCTCATTGAATGACACATAAAAATATTCTTTTTATTGTCTCTGTAGTTAATATATAGAATATCATTCACTAAATCACTAGATGGAGAAGAGTTTGATTTCTTTTGTGACAACTTGGAAATACAAGGTTTGCATGTTTCTACTTGAGAAGGGTATTGGAGATTCCGTAATAATCAATCCAAAGATTGCATATAACGCAAATATTGGACCAAAAATTGCAACTCAAATTGAATATACGATTATATATTGATATTTTTGGTAATTAGATTGTGTACTTATTGTAATCAAGATTTCCAAAGATTTTTATTTATGATCCATATAATTAGAGTATTACTATAAAAAAAGATATTAAAGAGTAAGCCACAAATAAAATTCTTATCTCTTGAGACATATCTACGGGAGAAAAAAACCGACAGCATAATAATAAAATATGAAATCAATAACTAATTAATATTTATACTATGACAAAAGAATAAGAAAATTCCATTAAAATACCTCAACTAAATTTAGATAATTTTTTTAATACTCAAACTTTTTGAATGCCTAAATAAATACCCCAACTATTTTCTTTGACCAATTTAATACCCCAACTCTTGTCCGTATACTCAGTTTATGAACTCGTGTTGACGGAACAGTAATATCCGTTATTTTTTAATTTTTTAATAATATAAAATTTTCAAAAAAATAATAACAATTTTAAAAATCGAAAAAACCCCAAAAAATTCTTTAAAAATTGAATTTTTTCTTTAAAAAAATAATAATTAAATTTTTAACAAATAAATTATAGTTTCATTTTTGAATTACAAAAACCAAATTAAATTTCTAAAACTTCTAAAATTAAAAAACAAATAAAAGCTTCAAGAAAAATATTCATATGGTTACAAAATTTCAAATAAAAGCTTCAAAAATTGTTCTCTAATTTTGGTTCTACTGATAAAAGAAGGGGCAATTGCAAAAATACAACTTTTATTGTGTACATTTGCAAAAATGCCACTAATTATGAATTTTTAAATCTTAAATCTTAAAATTATAAACCCTAAAAAATATTTTGACCCGTAAAACCCTCAAAACTAAACCCTAATACAATATAGTTAACCAAACATAAATGACGTAATGAATTTTTTCTTTTTTGAAAAAATGGTATTTTTGTAAAGATTTTGAAAATATGACATTTTTGAAAAGTGACATTTTTAAAAATTTCTCATAAAAGAATACACAATTTATTTTTAAAAGCAAACCCAGTCCGAACCTTCGTTCGATAAGGCTAACAACCATACACAGACGATCGTCTTTGCTAAAACTAAACTATTCCGAATGCAACAATTACTGACAAAGCAAAAAATAAACAAAAGTTGTTAGATAAAAAAGATATTGTGCAAATTCAATGAAGAAGATGTTATGAATAAGAGAAAGAGAGAAGAAATTGTGTTGTGTTATTCCATCAATAATAGAGAGTATATATAGGATTACAAATACTTAGGGAATAAGTAGAACTTGGAGAACAAGTAAGTCTAGAACATTCTAGAACATGGGCCTATAATGGACATCCACATAATGGGTTTATAACACTCCCCCTTGGATGTCATTATAGTAAAAATAATCATAATGTGCTTAAGATGTTGCCTCATTAAAAACCTTACAAGGAAAACTCAATTGGGACAAAACCATGGCTAAGGGAAAAAGAGTGCAACGCGCTATTTCTCCCCCTGATGAGTGCATGACTTGATATCTTTGTGACAACGTAGCCAAATGTTGAACTTGCATCTTGAAAGTACTAACTGAAAGTGTCTTGGAAAATAAGTCTACCAAAGCTTCACTGGAACGAATCTATAGAACATGTATACCGCCTTTTTCTGCAACTCATGGGTCTTTCAGATGATTTATCTTAATCATTCTCTTTATTTTTCTCGATATCATCAATGTATGATATACATTTGGGAGATTGATAGACTTTCATATACCATTGTAAAGTAACATTCCTCTTTAATTATCTATCATATGCGTCTTCTTTTGATGTCTCGTTAAAAACCTTTCATAGAAAACCCTATGGGATAAAAACTATGATAAGGAAAAAAGAGTACATCCACGCTCATCATTATATATCTCCCCCTCGGAAACATCTTCTTCGGGAGATGAATTTCGATCTTTTGAAATTACTATAAACATAGCCTTAAAACTCATATAATTGTCATATGATATCTCAGATGATTGGACTTCTGGTCAATACCATCTTTTCCTTTATCATACAAAATCTCATTGCATTTTTATCTATGGTACTTCAGGACCAAACATATATGAGCATTTTCTGTAAAATCCCTAAGGATTTATTCAAATAACATATTTTTGCGCTAGATGTTCAACTTGAGATATCTGAAGATAAATTTATCTTTCCGAGGTATATTCTCAAATCTTTTCTTCATATGTTAATCTCTTAAGGAGTTCTAGTGGTGTTCAAATCATCACACACATTGCTATTATAGCAAATCATTTACGAAATCTCCTTACATTGAATTATTCTGGGACTTTCATAAATATCATTATCCAGTGATCTTTTATCATATATTATTATCATCGTACTATTTGTGATAACTTTGCTGGAGTTTCGATGATCTTCAATTAAGAATCAATTTATCAAAATATTTTGATAAATACATGGGTATAATTTACATGATTATACCCCATGTTACATATTTTCTATTCATTCGATTGAGTATAGTTCCTGGGAAAATATCTTTAATCCTTCAGAGATTACAACTCTGATATCACTAATCCTTCAAGGATTATAACTCTGATATCACTAATCATTCAGGGATTATATCCTTCAAGGATTGTATCATCCAGTGTTTCTTCTTTTATTGCCAGACTTATAAAAGTATTGAATCCACCACAAGAGAATACATCTCTTCATAATACATTATATGTCTTTGTGACAATTTTCCTATCTTTACACACAAAGACTCATTTATTTCCATTGGTTTTACATTTCAGGTGCATAGATTACTGGTCTAATTCTCTGAAAGAGATAATACGTCTATTTCTTCTTTTCACTTTGGCCAATCATTGTTTTGTGTACACTTCTCAATAGACTTTCCTTATGATCCTCTTATTCATAAAATCAACTGCTCATAGCATGCAAAATATTACGACGTCGATTTACTTTTTAGTTCCATTTTATTTCAAACATGACATAGCTAGCTAGCTCTCTTCATCATCAAGTACTTGAATATTTTTATTCGTCATGTTTATGTCTCTTCTAGAGCTCATTCGGTCTCCTCTGGAGATCATTCGAAATCTTTCTTTCCTCGATCTGGTCAATCTCATTTTGCTCCTTTTCTTATCTGAGGATTTATATATTAGGAACCAAATATGTCTATCACGCTTCATGCGATCTTTAGACTCACTAGCAGTTTGATATTGTCCTTCCGGAACATCAATTCTAATTGGAGCATATACAGCTGGTATAAGTGACTTCATCACTCTATATGGGTCAGTAAAAGCGTCTGGCAATGAATACGCTATTCTGTTCAAATGAATTATCCTTTGGACTACTAATATACATTCTTTAGTCTGAGGATCATTGATAATTCATCTCTTTTTCCAGCTGTTTACTTTCTTCCCCTAATGTTGGAAAAATTGACTCATTCTAATGAGAGTCTGCAAATCGAGCCTTAGATAAATCCTTCTGGGATGACTCTAGATTCTTAGTATCATTCATATCCAACATATAGTTTTATCCTCTTTTGAAGTCCCATCTTAGAGTTTTGTGGTGGAACACTTTTCATACTCAAAGATTCTCATATGGCACTATTTGGTTTCTGACCCTAAACCAATAATGATGGGGGATCTATCAGTTATTCATCGGCTTTATGCGAGTCATTGGTACTAAACTATTTTTGTGTATGAACATGAACTTCGAGATGTTCATCACTTATTCCAATGGACATACAATAATCAGACTTAAATATCACTTCTAGAATACTCTTGTAATTTAATCAAGAAAGTAACCTCGCAAACAGTTGCAGGTTTATAACAAGGATAAATGTAACGTTCTAGTTGATACGTCAATCGAGTCAATGCGTCCATTGAATCGATGCATCTATTACAACCATAAAGGTATCCAAATGTCACATAGTGGGTGATCAGCCCATAATCATCTCCTTGTATATAAGTCTATAAACAAAGTCCAAAATATTGTGGCTAGTGAAAGTCACATTATCATATTGGTTTTTGAGCAAGCTACATATGGTAAATCATTAGAAAGAATCTACTGGTTCTTTACTAAATGTTCACATAATTTCTCACATCATTATTAAACCAGGATGACCAATCCGGTTAAGCCAAACATTTACATTCTTAGTAAACTTCTGGTTTACTTTACTTCGCTAATCACTTACTCCCTTTAAGGGATATCGTAATTAAAATTACTTCCGAAAAATCAAAAGTGAGGCTATCACTTAGTAGCCATTTTCTCGGTGAATTTTATTTGGTCTTTTCTTTTATATGTAAGATATCATACTCACTTTACTGAATTGACCAAAACTAACCATACATGAATCATGATTTCTCATCAACAACTCATTAAAGATATTCTCTCAATATAACTGATTTAAATTCACTTACAGACTTCAAATCTTGTAGTCTTAACTATCACATTCTGGTGATCACACTTTTCGTTTGAGAATTGTTCAAAGAACTTAGTGAACATAATTCTTTAATTCTCCCCCTCGAGATGGTGAAACTTCAGGTTCATCAATCTCGAATTGCCACTCTAGAATCAATAACATTCTTTAATACTCGAGATTTGGGAGAGTATAACGCATCAATGATTTTAAATCGCGTTCTCATAGGCAAATTTTATATATGCTCTTTAGGATCTTTCACTAAGCTTTATACTTCTTAATAATGAATACACACTAAATTCTTTCATTTAGATCCCGTAGGCAATCTTTGTGCTCTTCTGGAGCATTAATATACATATACTCTTCTGTAGCATTCAATATGTTTCTTGTACTATCTTGTATAGTACCATCTTTATTTTCTCACTTCTGGTGAAAATATGAGTTCTTGATAGAAACTCTTTGATCTCGATATTGACCATTCCAGAAATTTTCTATAGCCACTTCTTTGGCTTAGTGCTATTAGCATGAACTTATGTATAAGACGTCACATTCACTTCAAGGAGTGGACCATGATCAACTTGTTACTATTTTCTTTTCACACTTCTGGTGAGAATTCAAGTTCTTGAAAGAAACATTTTGGTTTTGACCACTCAAGAAAACTTTTGGCTTAAAGTGATCTTTTCTTTTTATATAATATGTCACATTCACTTCCGGGAATGGATAACAATAAACTGCATGTGATTTATGATTTTTATGAAAACATGTGTCACAATAAAAATTAGAAGCGAACCAAATCAATAAGAAACATTAGCCAATCAATAGGGCACAGATGATCATTCTAACAATAATATGATCAGTAGCATTACAACTCAATGATTCTTTTCAAATTTCAACTAAGGTCAACGAGTATTAAATTTGATTCATAATAGCCAAACCATAATAAAACCCTAATCAATTGAAATCCGTTTTACTTTATGAACCAGTTCTAAGGCATCTCATGAACTTAGACATGGATCAAACAAACAATAAGCAATAACATGGAAGCATCGATGAATTAGTTTATATGCTTAAATGTATATTCTCAATTCTAATAAACATACTTTATAAATTACAATTTTAGATGTGGTGCTAATAAACGTGTGATTCAATATGATTTATGATGTTATTATTAAACATGAACACAGATCAATCGATAATATTTAAATATTAGCACATATTGGTAAAACCAGTTCTAATTCAATTATCATACATGAACACATATCAATAATAAGCATGGCCAATCAAAGCAATAACTAGCTCAAACGATCAAAGAACGAAGAATCAAACATGCATCATAAACCAATAATGAAACATGTGGCGATGATTATAAACTGTTATACGGATTTTAATAATTAAGCATATGGAAACAGATTCATAAGCTTTTATTTGATGAAGAATGCATCAATTAATATGCATGTGTCGTGAGTATTAATATACATGTGTATGCTATCAATCAAATCAATTCATATATAAAATCTATAAAACAAAACGATAAAGCAGACACTACAAGAAAACAGGCAAATTTCCGATGGTCAAAACCGTCAGAATAAGCCCTATTCCGACGGCTTTCCGACCGGTTTGACCGGTCGGTTCTATCTCGTCGGAAATAAAATTCCGTCGGAAATACTGACGGATTTCCGACGGAAAAGAAATAACCGGAATCCGTCAGAATTCCGTCGGAAATCCGTCAGTATGTCACATACCGACGAATTTCCGACGGCTCCTTATACCGACGGATTTCCGACGGCTACGTATACCGACGGATATTTTTTTTATTAAAAAAAAAATATTAATTTAATTAAATTTAATGAAATTAAATTAAAAAAAAATATTAATTTAATTAAATTTAATGAAATTAAATTAAAATAAAATTAAATAAATTAAATTAAAATTAAATAGAAATAAAAATTAAATTAAAATAAAAATAAAAAAAAACAACATTTAAAATTAAGTTTCAATATTTTTAAAAGTGATTTAGAAAATTAAAATATTACATAACGTGTTATCTATTGGTTACGGAAGAACTCGTTCATCCTTTCTTCCATTTCCCGCATTCGTGCCATCTGCTCTTCCATTGCCTGCATGCGTTCCTGCTGTTCCTGCAAGCGTGCCTGCTGTTCGTAGCGAGCTGCATCTTGTGCGCGTTGGGACTCCAACCCGGTCACCCGCTCGAGAAGCTCGGCATTCTGTGCCCTCAACGTACTATCTGCATGAAAGCGGTAAGAATTGACGGACGTGGATGAACTGTCTTCCGGGAGGCCAAACACACAACCTCTGTGTTTAGGCGCAACCTACGAAAAAAAATCAATCAATAAATGTTGTAAGTTGTTTATATTTAAATTTAATTTAAAATTTAATTAAAATTGACAGTGTTACTAACCTGATAGGTAAACTCGTTGATCATCTCGAGAGGAACTTCCGTGGCCGGGGGAGTTCCTTCGACGATCGGTTGGGATTGGAGGTACTCCTCACCCAGCCTCTCCACGCTCTCCACGATTTCACGAGCAATGGGATCTTGAATTTCCCCCGTCTTTCTGTTGGTGTGCGCATCTTTGACCAAGTCAAGATGTGACGGACGCACACCGGTCCTCTCCATCTGTTGGCATAGATAATGAAAGAAATATGAGAAGTGTTATAAATAAAATTTTAGTAAAATTTATAAAATTACCAGCTTCTGAAGACGTGAGGCTTTGCTCGTCGCACCGAGGTTATGGGTCGCCGGTCCTTTCCCCTTCCGGTCGCTGTTCCGGTTAGACGAGTTCTTTCCGGAGCTTGCCTTTGTCTCCTCCCGTTCCCAATGGGCAAGTAGTCCACCCCATAATGTGGGGTTATCTTGCAATCTGCGCGGCACTTTTCCCTCTTTGTACCACATGTCCTTCCATTCGTTTATCTTCAACGAATATTTCCGGGAGACTTTTCTGTAGAACTCCCGTCAGACTCGGGAAGTCAACTGTGGATCCCAAGTAAATTCTTGCTGAAAAAAAAAACGTACCCATATTAGTATTGACAATTTTAATGGAAATAAAAATCTAAATTCTTAATAGAAAAAAAAACATACCGCAAATTGCCGAAACCAGATCTCCTGGTCTGCCACCGGCATCGAAGTAAATGTGGGATACGGGAAAGTTATCAACGAATTAGTCATTGCGTTGATCGAACTCGTAATCCCGTTTCCCGAAAATTGAAAACTAAACAATATTTAGTTAAATATTTTTTTAAGTTAATAAAATCAAATACATTTTTAAATAAAACTTACCAGGTCGTGTTAGGTGGCAAGTCAGGATCTAGGTGAGGCAACCTATCCCGTCCGGGTTGCGAAACAAACTCCTCAATGCTCATGGCCGTGGGAGCTGAGGGCTGTGTACCCATTGGAGGAGACGAGTGTTGGGGATCCGGAAAGCTAGTATCTGGGATTTGCGACTGACTCCCTCCCCTACTGGAAGTACCGGATCCAGTAGAGTGATGAAATCGCCCATAGTCCCTACGATTTCCAAAATGTTTACATACCGTTGAAATTTACTTACATATATAAATATAAATTCTGATATTAAATATAAATATATGTAAATTTAAATCATAAATTTTAAAGATAAATTTACAGATAATTTAATTTACATTACGGATTTAGGGATTTTCAGTTTTTGAGAATTTGCCGACATCGAATTTTTGAGATTTCCTAATTATAAAATTTACGGGAATTGGGGACTTAGTGATTTTAGGATATTGATATTTTGAGAAGTAGGGATTTTAGAATTTAGGAATTAATTTATGGAATTTCGGGATTTCATAAATTAAGGTTTTAGGGAGTTAGGAATTGTGGGAAATAGATATTTTAGATATTTACGATTTTTCCAGAATTTGGGATTTTGTAATTTAAACAAATAAAAAAATTAGTAAAATTCCAACAATTTAGAATTTTACTAATATTTTTAAATTATAAATATTTATAATTTTCTAAAAATAACAAATCCATATTAAAATGTAAATAAATTTTATAAACCCGAAAATTCTCTAAATCACAAAATTTACAAAATTCAAAACTTTTCAAACATCCTAAATCCGTACATTTCTACATTTTTATTAATTTTTAACATCCTAAATCTAACAAATTCACAAAATTCTCTAAATTCATAATTTACAAAAAAAAAACTTCGAAAAACTTACATTGGATTGATGATTTGTTGATAGAGATTGAGATTGTGGATGAATATGGTGATTCCGGCGTGTTTCCGGCTTGGATCGATCGATTTCCGGCGAGATTTTCGTTTTTTTCCGACTTTTCGTTCTGTCGATGCGAAGAAGAAGACGGTGGTTTTATTACAGGTTTCCGACGGAATTTCGACGGAAATCCGACGGAATTTCCCGCTTTTTTCGATGAGATCGAGGCTCTTAGGCGGCAGAAATTAGGGTTTCTGTCGGTATTTTTGACGGATTTCCGACGGATCTTAATATTTTATTAAATTAATTCTGTTTTTTATACGGTTTAGTTTTATATTATATAAAATATTAAATCCGTCGGAAATCCGTCAAAAATACCGACGGATTTCCGACGGATCCTAATTTTTTATTAAATTAATTTTGTTTTTTATACGGTTTAGTTTTATATTATATAAAATATTAAATCCGTCGGAAATCCGTCAAAAATACCGACGGATTTCCGACGGATTTAATATTTTTATAATATAAAAGAAAACCGTATAAAAAAATAATTATTTTAATAAAAAATTACAATCCGTCGGAAATCCGTCAGTATTTTTGACGGATTTCCGACGGATACTAATTTTTTATTAAAATAATAAATGATTCTATACGGTTTTGTTTTATATTATAAAAAATATTAAATCCGTCGGAAATCCGTCAAAACTACCGACGGATTTCCGACGGATCCTAATTTTTTTTTTTTAATTTCATATATATGTTTTAAAAATTAAAATTACAATCCGTCGGAAAACTGTGAAAAATCTATCGTTTAAAAGTCCGCGTGGTGACCCGATTGCAGAGTTAAAAAAATGTCCAAACATTTATTTATAAATTATTTTAAATTTATCCGGGAATTGAATAAAAGATTTACACAACGAAATTTTATAACAGATAAAAACAAAAGCCGAAAGGAAATTTATTTATTTTAAATTTTGAAAAACATATGTCTCTGTATCCACTCTAAACTTACCTTTTGTTAGAACCTGAAACTTTTTTTTCCCTTTTTTTTCTTTGGCGGAGAATCTACATATCCTTTGCAAAATTCCCTTTCGATTGCATCAACATCTATATTTAAGTTCGGACTTTCTGGTCTTTGGGCAAATTCATCATCATTGTACTGATCCTTTTTATTCTTCGGTGTACCTTCTAAATATCCGCCGCAAACATCTCTTTTGATTGCATCAACATCTATATTTAAATTCGGACTTTCTGGTCTCTGGGCAAATTCATAATCATAGTAGTGATCCTTACATTCATTTGAAGTACTTCCACCGTAAGTATCTGACGTTTCAATCAAGCGAGATGGTTGTACGTCTTCGAGAACACTCTTCTTGTCTGGATATTTTTCGCACTGAGATTGCGTTTCGCACGAGACGTTTGGCAAGCACTGGCTGTCCGGCACTATTGTTGATGAAGAATCTCCGATTGAGATTGGTGAGAACGTATCAAATTCCCACGAGTAAGTGGGTATCTCTTCAGTGTGTGTGTCGCATTGGGTTTCGGTTTCCCACGAGTATTTTGGAAGTAGAAAGTGGTTTGCCACGATTTTTGAGTCTTCATTAGGAGAGTTAGAAGACATTATTTGTGTTGTTGACAGGAATGAACGTATGAGGAACCTTATATAGAACGGAAAACCGTCGGAAATCCGTCAAAACCTCCGACATAATACCCCGCTAGTTCCATCGCCCGTAGCTAACGCAATGGTAACCACTCAAACTTTGCCGACATCGGAATTCCGACGGAACTAATTCCGTCGTTATGTCGTCCGAAAATTAGGACAGCTTTTATCCCGCGAAAATCCGTCGGCAAATTTAATAAATGATTCTGGCGGATGTTACCGTAAAGTACATTATATTAGAGGGAACGCATAGGTGTTATAGTGCAACATTGGTAAACAAACATTTATTCATAAATTATTAATCTGACTCTTCTGATGAACCTTCACTAGGGATGGAGTCTGAATCGTCGTCAAATTCTTCACGTAGTTCATCTTCATCCGAATGCACTAGATCATCGCCGATATGTGTGACATCAGTGACAAGGTCAATGTTATCCGTCTCCTCAACATGTGACATTTGGTTGGTTCGCGATACTTGTAGAGCATCATGTTCCGGAACTCCATATATTTTTCCTCGCGGATTAATTGGAGTTACTGTCATCCAATGATCTGTCCTCCGCCCAACTCGAGGATATGGAATGTAGCAAACCTATTCATTAACGGTGGATGTTGTTAATATACAAGAATAACAAAACCTAACGTATAAATATAACGGAAAACCTATCAATATATTGATACCTGGTCTGCTTGAGATGCAAGGATAAATGGATCGTAATGATGTAATTTCCAGCTTGAATTTATCGAAATAACACCAAGACGGTCAATTCGAACCCCACCACCATTGGATGGATCATACCAATCGCACATAAACACAATGCACCTCAAGTCCAACATTCCTAGATAGTGGATTTCCAAGATTTCTTTTAAATGGCCATAGTACATGGTATCACCTGATTGCGCCGAAATACCATTGTCTGAAGTTGGCCTTTGACGTCCTTCGTCACGAATTCTGAACGAATATCCCCTAGTGCAAAATCTCGGATATGAAGTCGCGGTGCTGCGTAAACCATGAAAAAACTCCACTAACCATGTCGGGAGGGTTTGACCACTTGCTAAACCTTCGGAAACCTAAAAACAATATAAGTAAGCAATCAATAACATATGAACGTGAAAACCTTATAAAATAAGAGTGAGGAGTTATATTTAACGTACAAAAAATTTCAACCACTCCGGGAATTCTTCATCTTTTAATACAGCAAGTTCGGAATCTATCTTATCAGCATGGTAAATTTGTGCTAGGGACATGTATATCCTGTAACATAACAATTGTTATTAGATGAAGACAAATAATTGCACAAATTTAGTATGAGAAATGGTGTACCTTTCATACTCTCCAAGTTCGTCACAATTTCTGAGGATATATGTATGCAAATGTGTGACCTCTTGTGGTGATAGTATGCGTTTCTTCCCTTTTCCACTTACGCAGCCCACTTGCGCAAACAACTCAGGTACAACCACGGGATACACTGCTTTCTCACCTCTATCATCATGTCGCGCCGGCCGTCTACCTTTAGTCCGGACATCCGAAGGAAAGTAATATTTGGCAAAGTGTGATACTTCTTCGTTTAGACTTTGTGCAACAATAGATCCCTCAACTTTGCTCAAATTTTTTACCTTTTTCTTCAGGTGGAACATGTAACGCTCGAACGGGTACATCCATCGGTATTGAACAGGGCCTCCTAATGCTGCTTCTCGTGGGAGGTGAATAGGAAGATGTTCCATAACATCAAAAAAAGACGGTGGAAATATCTTCTCAAGATTACAAAGGAGCACCGGGATGTTGGCCTCTAAAAACCGGATCCCGTCCGCTGTTAGTGTCCGTGAACATAAATCTCGAAAGAAAACCCCAACTCCTACAAACGAAAAGTAATCAAGTTAGTACATATATAGTAACATTATATTAGTAATAAACTAAAGAAAATTATGAAATATACCTCCAATTGCTTGATGGATGTCTTGTGGAAGAAGATTAGAAAATGCAAATGGAAGAAGACGCTGCATCACAATATGACAATCATGACTCTTCATTCCAATAAACTTCCCTTCCGTCGAATCCACGCAATTACGCAGATTAGATGCGTAGCCGTCAGGAAATTTAACAAAATTTTTAATCCATTCAAAGAAAACTTCCTTCTTACCCGCGTCTAACCGGTACGCAGGCATCGGCAATCTACCATTAGGAAAACATGAAGAGATGCCCTTGAACAAATCAATGGCAAGTCTAATCTAGATTTCCAGTTATCTTTTGTCTTTCCTGGTACATTTAAAATGGTGTTCATGATGTTGTCAAAGAAATTCTTTTCAACATGCATGACATCTAGATTATGCCGCAGTAGATGATCTTTCCAATAAGGCAAATCCCAAAAAATACTTTTCTTATGCCAATTGTGATATCCCCACAGCCGTCGACGGGGTGATGGCCATTACCCCCACATTCAGGAGATCGCTCTGCACCAAAATCTCGTAACTATTCCAATATGCTGCGACCATCTATCTCCGGAGGTGGACCATTAAACACTGGAAAATTCTTTCTAAAATGTCTTCTAGACCGACGATATGGATGATTTGCCGGCAAAAAACACCTATGGCAATCAAACCATGAAGTCTTCCTTCCGTTCTGCAATTAGAATGCTGAAGTATTGTCTTGGCAATAAGGACATGTCAATCTTCCATGCGTTGTCCATCCAGATAACATACCGTACGCCGGAAAATCGCTTATGGTCCACATAAGAACCGCATGCAAGTTGAAATTCTGCTGGATTGAAACATCAAATGCCTCAACACCATGCTCCCACAACATCTGCAACTCATAGATCAATGGTTGGAGGAATATATCGAGTGATCGTCTTGGATGATCTGGCCCAGGAACTAGAACTGAGAGAAACAGGAACTCTCGCCGCATGCACATAGAAGGAGGCAAATTGTAAGGTGTTACGATGACCGGCCACAATGAATATTTTCTTCCATGCTTTCCAAATGGGTTGAAACCATCAGTGGATAAGCCGAGGTATACATTTCGGCGTTCGTATGCGAAATCTGGATATACCGATTGAAAGTGTTTCCACGCTTCTGCGTCAGAAGGATGCGTAATATCTCCATCTTGATTATGCTCTGCATGCCATCTCATAGCCTTAGCAGTGCGTTCTGATTGATAAAGCCTCTTCAACCTCTCTGTTAATGGTAAATACCACATCCGTTTGAAAGGAATCTTCACTCTGCCACTTGTGTCTTGGAACCGTGGTTTACGGCAAAATTTACATTTTTTCCTGTTCTCATCTTCTCTCCAGTATAGCATGCAGTTGTCGATGCACACATCTATTATCTGGTAGGGCAAACCAAGACCGGCAACAAGTTTCTGGACCTCGTAGTATGATGCTGGAGAAAGATTATCCTCTGGCAAAACATCTTTCACAAACTCGGCGAATGCATCAACACATTCTTCGGACAAATTGTAATCGGTCTTCATGTTAATCATCCTACTAGCAGAAGATAACGGTGAATGCCCTTCCCTACAACCGTTGTACAGTGGTTGCTTTGATGCGTCTAACATATCAAAAAACCTTCGAGCTTCTAAATTAGGTTCTTCAACCCTATCACCCTCATAACCACCCGACTGCAAATTCTCTCTAAACGCGTCGTTAACCATCGCAACCGTACTTACCCCAACATCTACTTCCGTTGTACGTTCTTCTACGCTATCCGGAAAATAAGGTGCATTACTACTAGTACTACCATATTCGTAATTGCTTTCTCCATGTAAAAACCAAACCTTATATCCCGGCCTAAATCCATATCTATATAAGTGATTCCAAACAGTATGAACCGCAACACTAATTCTGTGACAGCAATTAGAACATTGACATTTGATATCCTGACCTTTTTTTGCTGCATCTTGGTTTCTGGGTAAATTCATGAACTCGCATATACCTGCAGCGTAAGCGGATGTTAATAAGTTCGAGCCCATATCCATCATTGGCTCGTCCATCCAAGACCGAAAATATGAACTCATCGCTAACAAATTTTTTTGATTTGTAAAATTGTGTTATGAATGAACGAAGAAACGAAGGAACTTATATAAAACGGATTTCCGTCGGAATTCTGTCGGAAATCCGTCACAAAACTCCGACATAACACCCCACCAATCCCATCGGCCACCGCTAACGAATGGTAACCACTCAAATTTGCCGACATCGAAAAAATATCGGATTTCCGTCGGTAGTCCGTCGGAAAGTCGTCAGAATATTACGACAGATTATTTTCCGTCGGAAATCCGTCGGTAAGCCGTCGGAAAATTTCGACGGAAATCTTGTCCGTCGGAATTTCCGTCGGAATAGTGGCTGTTTTCTTGTAGTGAGATTGAATCAAATTTCATATACTTGCAACCAATAACATTAAAATAATACTAGATGATGGTATATTTGCTATGATTAGTAGTGAATATATCATCATCTAGTATTATTTTAATGTTATTGGTTGCAAGTATATGAAATTTAATGTATATCTAACATACGTGACAAAATAATAAAATAATAAAATAATCGATATGCATAACTTGTGTTATTCGATTAACAAACATACACTTGTATGATATTAATCGAATCACAAAGACAATTTATATACATTGGTTTTGAATTGGATCGAAGATAGAAAAGGCTAGGGTTTGCTCAATGGCTAGAACTATTCGTGCTGGTAACGTGTTCTGAATAAGAGAAAGAGAGAAGGAATTGTGTTGTGTTATTCCATCAATAATAGAGAGTATATATAGGATTACAAATACTTAGAGAATAAATAGAACTTGGAGAACAAGTAAGTGTAGAACATTCTAGAACATGGGTCTATAATGGACATCCACGTAATGAGTTTATAACAGAAGAAACGTAAAAATAGTTAATGTTTGCCAATTTTTTTTGCCTTTTAACTTTGACTAAATCTATTCATCCGTAACATCCGTTAACGATATTGAGATCTACCAAAACAAATAGTCAACAGAGTTTACCTTTGACTATCTATTAGTCTGCAAAACGATATTGACACACTTACCAAAGACCAATTCTCATCTCTTCTCTTACCATAATAATTTGATTTGATTTTTTCCAGTTTTTCTTGCGTTGAATGAGTTTTCATTACATACAAGTTAGACTAGTTAGTTGACAACATTTAATAGAGTTGTTTGCTTCTGTAACTATTATACTTTATGAAATTCGATATACATAATTTGTCGTAACACGTGAGAACTGAGCACCAGAAGAAGATAAATTAAAAACTGAAGAACTCGTTTGCTAAATCTTATTAAAATCCTATTATTAAGCATTAGAATTAGTCAATAACACGAGTAGTCAAATTTTACTTTTCTAATGCAACACATCATATTTTGTAGTTTTGGATTATTTACAGTTTGAAATTTTTTAATATTATTGTGAAAATTACTACAACCTAAAAGGTCTCACTGTTGATTTTGGAATTAATTTTGGTAAAAATTATTATAATTTTTAAATTAAGAACATATATAATGATGAATCTAATAATTTTATAAAATTTTATATCTATAGATATTGTTAAATTGAATACAAATCATATGAATAAACCGAAGTTTAGATTAAACTGATAAGGAATATGGAACTCCAGCATTAGAAAATCAAGTTATTAAGTTTAAATGTCTTTAAATAAATAAACTAAAACTAATGAATTTCAGAGAAGTGGAGCCCTTAAAGGTATCTTTGGACAATAATTTGAGATTGAAAAGTTGATGGGGGCAAAAATAAAATTTGGCATGGGGACAATAATTTGTCTCTTAAGGAAATTGCATTAGCTATAGAATTTTAAGTGGGGGCATTTGCCACCTCCTTAAGGTTTGATTGGCAGAACATTTAAAAAAACATCATGCATTTTATCATTAAAACTTGATTGGTTGACAGAGCATTAAGTAGAGCATTTACTAAATGTCAATGCTCTCAAAAAGCTCAACCCTCAATGCTCTCAAATGAATTTTTTCAGAGCATTGACCTCTAAATATTTTGACAAAAGTTAAAATTATATAACTAATTTATTTTAAATAACATCAAAAATAAATTATATTAAATTTTAATTATTTAAATTCATATTTATCATTATTTTATTTATTCTGTTATTTTAAGATAATTTTATGATATAATATTAATTCAATTAAATATAACTTAAATTCAAAAAAATTATAAAAAAATTTATAATATAATTTATAAATATAATATATACAATCATTTCAATAAAAATAAATATACATAATTTATGTAATTATAAAACATATATATATACTGTATATATTAATATTTATCAATTTTTTATATGTTCTATCATTTTTTAAAATAAATTTAATAAAAATAGAACTTAAATATTAAAATTTATATTTTATAAATATATTTATATTTTTCTTAAAATGAAAATTTAATATATACCATTAACTAATTTGTCATATTATTTATTAACTAGTATTATAATAAAATAATAATTTAATAAAAATCTAAAAATTGATGTTATAACTTATTACTAATATATATATATATATATATATATATATATATATATATTGTATTAGAATACATATAAATAAGTAAAATAAAAAAACCATTTTAATTTAATATCTAATCATTCACAGCTTTGTCACTCACTTAAAATGTGCATATTAATCATAGCATACTGCTCCAGCTGCTTACTGCTAATGCTGTTTTATGCTACATGCTCATCAAAACGCTATACCAATCAAGGCCTTAATGCAAGTAGATACGCCCCTGAGTGCAACCTTGTTCTATATGCTCGTAATATGTAGCATAATTATAGGGCTGGGCAAATTATCCGTTAAAGTCGATCTGATTTGGTATTTATTTTGATCCGATCCGAAAAACCTGGATATCCGTGTAGAATCAAAGTAAAGCAAATAGTAAAATTTAGTATCCGTCTAAACTGAAGTAAATCACAAATACTAAATTTAAAAATCCGAATATCCGATTCGATCCGTATATTACTTATACACATATAATATGTTAAATTTATAACGTATATTTACAGTTTTTGACTTTTGAATATAGTTGGAGAATATATTCATAGTAAAAATAGATAGATATTAACTTTATTTGAAATATATTTCTTAAATAAAAAAATATATATTCATTTTTTTAACGTTTTAATCTTTCATTTTTTATTTTTTAAATAATTTATCAAATAAAACTAGACCCATTTCATATATTTATTGATTAATTAGTTTAAATCTTATATTAAAATTTTTTTTTTGAAAAATATTATGGTGTTTTAATTTTTTTATTTAAAACTGATATTCGCGAAGATCTAGATATCCGTAAATATTCAGAAAAAAAAATCCGGATATCCGCATCCTGGATATCCAAAAATTTTCGAAACAAAGCAAATCGTAAAATTAGATATCCGTAAAAAATAAATCGAATCACAAATACTGCATGTTTTCCAGATATTCGATCTGCATATTGTATGCAATGTGTAGTATGTAACTCGTCGCCATGCAATCTTTCAGACTTTACAACTCGTCGAACTTCACAACCTCATATTCCTTGGAAACAGTTTGTCAATGCACTGGTTAATAACGAAAAACCAAAAAATAATTAAAGACTATATATGTGTGAATCATGCAACAAAGATTTTGAAGATCATGTAGAAAGCTTGGGCTATGTAGCCTATACAGACATTCAACCCGCCAAACTTTGTATGCGTCTTCGTGTTATTATATATAACTTCAGGGATTAGGATAATTTATTACAAATTTCCAACTTGAAAATATTCAATTTAACTTTGAAGATTTTTAAAATGGGAAAATTATGAAAATAGGCTAAACAAATTAAAATTAAAAAAACACACCACGTTTTTTCAAATTAAAAAAAAGAGAGGATAATATTGACATATTTATACTTTTTTAAAATAAACAAAAATTCATAATTTTATATATAAGATAATTAATAATAGATAAATAATAATTTATCAATCATTCTTCCTCATCCATGGCGATGCTCAGCTATATGACAAGCCAATCATGTGATAGTGAAGGAGAGAAACCTCTGAAAGATACAGAGGTTTTGAAATCTGACTCTTCACAAGATCAAAACGACACCGGATTGAGGAATGGGTCAAATCGGACTAAAGCTGATTTGGGCCAAGACGAATAGCCCATTAAGGGATTTGAATCAGAAGAAAAGACAAAACGCCAACGGCTCTCTTCAACTTCATCGAGTCACGACAAAAGGAAGAAATACAGAGCAAAGGAAGAAAGCAATGGAGCAGGAAGGCGTATGGACGGTCAACAGATACGCGTGTCTAACAGATACGCGTCTCTCTAATCTGAAGATAAGGTTGAATTGGATGCCTGACAAGTGTCAGAAGATCGACCGAGGCTACTATAGCTTAACCTAGCTCAATCTCTGTATAAAAGGAAAGTGTGCCCCATTGTAAGAAAGAAGTTGAAACAAATCAATAAAAAAAAGTTTTCATCTTCGTTTTCTACTTACATGGTATCAGAGACAATGTATCTTACTCTAGATCCATATGCTCAACCCTCTTTGAGTATTACTAACTGTGTTATGGTAAAACTCACAGAGAGGAACTATCTCTTATGGAAGCGACAATTCGAGTCTTTTCTTGCTGGTCAGAACCTGCTTGGGTTTGTTAATGGCGCTACTCCACAACCACCGGCTACACTCCGTGTTCCCAACCTCGCTGAAGCTATCCCAAATCCGGATTTCGCAGCCTGGATCCGCTCTGACCAAGTGGTTCAATCGTGGCTCCATGGTTCTCTTTCAGAAGACATTCTCAGTACTATGGTGGATGAAGATTCCACACAAGAGGTATGGCTATCTTTGGCTAAACACTTCAATCGTGTGTCCTCTTCTAGAGTGTTTGAGCTGCAGCGTCGTTTACAAACTGTTTATAAGCTGACCAATAGTATGGAAGAATACCTTAGGAAGATTAAGAGCATTTGTGATCAGTTGTCTTCCATAGGTAGTCCGGTTAGTGAACGAATGAAGATCTTTGCTGCCTTAAACGGTTTAGGTCAAGAGTATGAGCCCATTAAGACCAGTATAGAGGGATCTGTTGATAGTGTTCCTGCCCCTGTCTATGAAGATATCATTCCAAGACTGATTGATTTTGCTCAAAGACTACAAAGCTATTCTGTTGGGTCTAATGTAACCCCTCATATGGCTTTCAATACTGCAAAAACCGGTCAATCTTACTCCTACCAGAACAACAACAATAGAAGTGATGGGAACTCTTCTGGTAGGTTTGGTCCTTGCAGAGGACGTGGCTACTCGACTAGGGGAAGAGGTTTTCATTAGCAGATTAGTTCAGGAGGTTCCTCACCAATGTCTTATGGGGATACAGCTAGGCTTGTATGTCATATATGTGGTCGAAAAGGACATCTTGCCTTGCGTTGTTGGAAATGATTTGACAAAGCATACCAAGATACTGATGTTACACAAGCTTTGGCAGCTATGCAAATCACGGATGTCTTTGATGGGTCCAGAAATGAGTGGTATCCAGATACCGGGGCCTTTGCTCATGTCACAAGCTCCACCAACTATCTGAATCAAGCTCAACCTTACACTGGTTCTGACGCAGTCATGATTGGTGATGGCAATTTCCTACCAATAACCCACACCGGCTCAGCTAGCTTGGCTTCTTCAACAAGTAACCTTCCCCTTACTGATGTTTTGGTGTGTCTTTCTATTGCAAAATCCTTGCTCTCTCTGTCTAAGCTCACAAAAGATTACCCCTGTTCTTTTGAATTTTACTGTGACACTGTGAAAATAAATGACAAGGCCACAAGGAAGCTCCTCACCTTGGGAAACAGCCATAACGGGCTGTATGTGCTGGAGAATAACAACACTAAAGCCTTCTATTCCTCACGGCAACATTCTACAAGTGATGAAGTACGGCACCGAAGACTTGGACATCCAAATCCTCAAATTCTCCAGCAATTATCATCAAAAGGGGTTATCTCCATTAATAATTTTTTCAAGAAGATGTGTGAAGCCTGTCCTCTTGGAAAGAGTTCGAGATTGCCTTTTTCTTCTTCGTCGTTTGTTGCTTCTAGACCTTTAGAGAGGGTTCATTGTGATTTCTGGGGTCCCTCTCCAATAACATCTGTTCAAGGTTTTAGATTTTATGCCGTGTTTATAGACAATTACTCTTGGTTCTCATGGTTTTTCCCTCTGAATTTTAAATTTGAGTTCTTTTCAATCTTCTTGAAGTTTCAAGCCTTAGTGGAAAACCTGTTGTAGTTGAAGATTGGTCTTTTTCAGAGTGATGGTGGGGGAGAGTTTATGAATCAACAACTGCTCTCTCATCTCCAATTGTCTGGTATTCAACACATTGTGTCTTGTCCACACACACCACAACAGAATGGATTGGCGGAAAGGAAGCATAGACACATTACTGAGTTAGGATTGTCTATGTTCTTCCAAGGTCATCTTCCTCAAAAATATTGGGTTGAAGCGTTTTTCACAGCAAATTTTTTGAGTAATCTGTTGCCTACATCTACTTTGCCAAATCCCTTGAGTCTATATGAGGTTTTGTGGAAGAAGCCGCCTGATTACACATCTCTTCGAGTTTTTGGGTGTGCTTGCTATCCCACCCTCAGAGACTACGCCCATAATAAGCTGGATCCACGTGCTCTCCAATGTGTGTTCCTTGGTTACAATGACAAATATAAAGGATACAGGTGTTTACTTCCTACAACCGGAAGAGTGTTCATAAGCAAACAATCTTTCCCGTTCATGAATACATATCAACATTTACATCCCTCTTCAGGTACACCCCTCATGACTGCCTGGACTAGAGGATTTCAACAAAATCCTACAACAATCCCTACAGATTCTCCTGCTACACCGTTGTTTTCTTCTCTTGTACCGACAGTGTGTCATCCTCCTTCGGTAACATCTACTTCATCTCTATCTTCACACACTAATAGTGAGACAGGGTCTAAGCCTTCATCACCTTCATCTTCTTATCCGTCCGATTCTTCAAGGGATATCTCCAGTAACGGGAGCATTGAGTGTACGACAGGTTTTGCTCATGTTCCTATTGGCACCAACTTCTTATTACCTAATGATATCTCAGTCTCAACCACTATCCAGAATCCTCAGCTCTCTGCTTCTCACAGTATGACAACTAGGCTTAAAGCATGTATTACAAAACCTAACCCTCGCTATGCTCTCCTAACACACAAGATTGCATTTCTGAAACCCAAAACTGTAACCAGTGCTTTGAAACATCCTGGTTGGACTAGTGCTATGGGTGAGGAAATGCAGACTTGCCATGAGACAAATACTTGGAATCTTGTTCCCTATACTGCAGATATGCACGTGCTTGGGAGCAAATGGATATTCACAACAAAACTGAATGCGGATGGTTCCTTGGAACGACTAAAAGCTAGGATTGTTGCAAAATGCTTTGACCAGGAGGAAGGCATAGATTATTTGGAAACTTACAGTCCAGTGGTACGGTCAGCAACGGTGAGAACTGTCCTTCACACTGCCACTGTAATGCAGTGGGAAATTAAACAAATAGACGTGAAGAATGCTTTTCTTCCTGGCGAATTGACAGAAACTGTCTACATGACCCAACCTGCTAGTTTTGTCGATCCTACCAAGCATGATCATGTATGCCAGAACAAAGCGCTCGATGGTCTCAAATAATCTCCAAGAGCTTGGTTTGATAAATTCAGCACGTATTTGCTTGAATTTAGCTTTATGTGCAGCACTCTGGATCCATCTCTGTTTGTTTATATGAATGGGAAGGATGTTATTATGTTGTTGCTCTACGTGGATGACATGCTTATCACAAGAAATAGTTCTGAATGCTTGACAAATATTCTAGCTGATCTCAACAAAACTTCCGAATGAAAGACCTTGGTCAACTTCATTACTTCCTTGGCATTCAAGCACACTTTCACTCTACTAGCTTATTTCTATCTCAACATATATATGCGGAGGATCTGCTCGATGTGGCAAGTATGAGTAATTGCTCTCCAATGCCTACTCCTCTGCCTCTTCAGTTAAACAAGGTTCAAGCTGAAGATAAACCTTTTGAGGATCCTACGTATTTCAGAAGTTTGGCCGGCAAGTTGCAATATTTGACATAACTAGGCCTGACCTGCAGTTTTCTGTGAACTATGTGTGTCAAAAAATGCATGCTCTGACGGTTTCAGACTACGGATTACTCAAGCGGATCCTCTAGTATGTCAAAGGTACTATCACAATGGGCCTTTCATTCAACCGAGACACAGACTTTGCTCTTCGTGCGTATAGTGACAGTGATTGGGCTGGTTGTCCAACTACGAGAAGATCAACTGGTGGCTATTACACATTCTTGGGTAATAACTTGATCTCATGGTCTTCCGTTAAACAACCGTCAGTTGCAAAAAGCTCAACCGAAGCCGAGTATAGAGCTTTGTCGGATACTGCCTCTGAGATTACTTGGATAAGTCAGCTGCTTAAGGAGCTTGGTATTCCTATTCTACAAACACCAGAGTTGTATGGAGACAATCTCTCGTTTATCTACCTATGTGCTAATCTAGCTTTCCACAAGCGATCGAAACACTTTGAAAACCATTATCATTATGTTCGGGAAAGGGTGGCATTAAAAACTCTGGTGGTCAAACATATTCCAGCTCATCAACAAATCGCAGACATCTTCACTAAGTCTCTACCCTTTGGCTTGTTCTCGGCACTACGATTCAAACTTGGTGTACACAAGCCTCCCACACGAAGTTTGCGGGGGAATGATATTGAAGGAGAGAAACCTATGAAGGAAACAGAGGTTTTGAAATCTAACTCTTCACAAGATCAAAACGACACCAGGTTGAGGAATGGGTCAAATCTGACTAAAACTGATTTGGGCCAAGACGAACAGCCCATTAAGGGATTTGAATCAGAAGAAAAGACAAAACGCCAATGGCTCTCTTCAAATTCATCGAGTCATGACAAAAGGAAGAAATACAGAGCAAAGGAAGAAAGCAATGGAGCAGCAAGGCGTATGGACGGTCAACAGATACGCGTGTCTAACAGATACGCGTCTCTCCAATCTGAAGATAAGGTTGAATGGGATGCCTGACAAGTGTCAGAGGATCGACCGAGGCTACTCTAGCTTAACCTAGCTCAATCTCTGTATAAAAGGAAAGTGTGCCTCATTGTAAGAAAGAAGTTGAAACAAATCAATAAAAGAAAGTTTTCATCTTTGTTTTCTACTTACACATTTCACGTACAAAAATCATTTCACCTACAAAAACCATTCTACCCGATAAGAAACTGGAGAAATGGTCCAATAGCTTTGCTCCCGGAGAGTACGGTGGTCCTCCGACTACCACCAAGCTCCGAAAGTACTAAGGATGTGAAAAGGAATATCCAATTACCTCCAAAGACTTAATATGGAACAGAGATTTCATGGATCAAATGAAGAAACTATTTGATTTCCTGATGATTCATCTCTTGATCCATCTCCCTATGATGTCAAAATTCTTCTCGATCTATTTCCTTTTCCATGTAAATTCGATAGAAATTGGTGCCCAAATTTTACTGTTGCTCAAATTCTCTTACAAATGTGAATCAAATTACTAGTGAACTATTGATATGTTCCATATTTTACCATTTTTACTATCTATTTTACTATATTTTCTATGCACTTTAATAAGCTTTTCAGCCAAAGAGATAGTTTTTTTCGTATTTGTAATTTTAAAGTCGTAACAGGAAAATCAAGCAAAAAGGATCAAAAAGAGCCAAAATAGGTGTAAAACAAGCTAGCAACATTCACAAGCCAAAGACACCGTCCAAGACAAATATTCCACAAGATATCACATTCTACCAAGTTGGACAGAACATACATGCCAGACGTTTAGCGATAAACGAAAGACCAAATCAGCTTGAAATTAGTTGAAACTTGGTGGACAGATAGATCTTTGAGTTAACTTCACAATGAAGTTTGAATCATATCATTTGGAGCTATGAGCAAGCATATACACTCAAAATACTGAAAACATGTCAAACTGCCTAAGAGATGAAGCAAGTGCAGAAACGAGTCTAGCACCGGACCAGTCTGTGGACCGATGTTCCAGACCGTTGCCAGCACTCACGAAGCCCCAAAGAAGACTCCAATAACGGCCTAGAAGCCTGACCGTTGCTTGGCCCAATATTGGAGCTGTTTCGATCTAAAAGACCGTTTTGCCCTAAAGTGAACCCTAGAAGACCCTATACATATATATATACTCGTTTTTAGCCTCTTTAGAAGATTAAGCATCAATAAGCAGCTAGAGGGCACGACTAGGGAGCCCTAGGTAGCCGCCTATCTCTTCTCTAAACACTAAACACGTTTTCATCTTTGTTCTTCATTAGATTTAGATTTTAGGAGGAGATCTCCCTTTGTACTTCGATATAGAGAAGATTTCTTACCTTTTACTCTCTAAATTCAGTTTATCTACGATGTTTCGTGCTTATCCTTGTTGCTTCGTTGTTACTTCAATCATGTTTGAGTAAATTACTTGCTAGGTTTTAGGCATTCAAAGATTCAATGTTTATGCATAATTGAATATCGAACTTTGTTAGGATTTATCTAGTGGATTCTTCACCTCTATTCGATCGTGATGCTGTTTGCTTTTTTGGCCATCTTGCGAACTGATCTTAGATTGATATACTCTCCAAAAGCTTGTTATATTACCTAAACTAATATTTGGTGAGTAATGCGTCATAACAATTCAAAAGGTTAGTTATGGAGTATTATGAACAATCAAATCTTACACTTAAAGCAAATTTTCACCTTATAATAACATGCGATAGTTGAGTCTATTAGGGTAGAAAACATAGATGGTTAGTTACGTCACGACAGTGGGATGATCTTACATTAGTGATTTGAATTCTAGAACGATCTTTAAAACCCGATATCTTTATGTGTTTCATGAGTGTCTGCGAATTGTCTAATGCTTAACGCTTTTCTCTTATTGATTTATCCTTGCTTTTACTTTCTTTGCTTTATAATTGCTATTCATAAAACCCAAAAACCAAAATCATATTTTGTCTTAGCTTAATTTGCATCACATAAATTCGTAGCGTATCATCTCTAGTCTCTGTGGATTGACCCCTGAGTACTACTGCGTTTGTCTGTGCACTTGCAGCTTTATCTAGGGTTATAAATTTAAAGCTTGAATAACCCACAACATCAACTATCACAGAGACTAATCGAGTGTTTGAATGGTGATAACAAGAAGATTCATATGGGTTTCTGATTTTTACAGAGTCATGAGCCTTGACACGTTCTTCTTACACTACAAAAAAACACAGTTTTAGCGTCAAAATTTTGCGTCGATGCAAATATAGCATCGACTGTGCGTCGATTTTGTGTCGTTCTAAACATTCGACGCAAATTCGATGCAAAATTGGTACGAAAAGTAGCAACGCTAAATTGATGCGATTTAGCGTCGATTTAGCGTCGAAAAAATAGCGTCCGATATAGCATCGAATATTGCGTCGAAGTTGGTAGGTAGGTGGCACGTTTTTAATAGGTTCACCTACTTCTATAGCGTCGCCAAAAACAGATGCAAATTCGAAGCAAAGGCGACGCAAAATAATTCGATGTTAAAGTCTGATGCAAATTCGAAGCAAAATCACTGCTAAAAGTTTTATAAATACATCCCCAGAACGCACCCCAAACCAAAAATCATTGAAAAAAAAAAACATCTTTCAATAAATTTTCTAAGTTACATTTTCTGAATAAGATGGGCGATATATACAAACTAAGAAGCTGGATGTATCGACGTAGAGATGAAAATGGAGGAATTTCAGAAGAGTTCCTCAATGGGCTTGAAATTTTTATGGCTCAAGCGAGTAGTGTGCCTACAATTCAACGGACCGGAGTGATGGTGTGCCAGTGTCGGAAGTACAAAAATTCGAAACCGTAGATAATTGATGTAACTGGTACGCATTTATTTAATAGAGGGTTCACACCTGAGTATTATGTTTGGTTTTATCATGGAGAGGGATATGGAGGTGAAACTTCGGGTAGTACTAGTTACCAACCTATGGATCAGGGTTATTCGAATGAACAATTTGATCAGTCTCAATTTGTTAATAATTATGATCACGATGTCGGGTTAGAACATAATAGGTTCGAAGAAATGGTAACCGATGCATTTCCTGGAGTTATGTCTACTCATGATGATGTTGTTGAGGAACCCAATGTAGATGCTAAAAAATTTTATGATATGCTTTATTCTGCAAATCAACCAATTTATGAAGGTTGTAGGGAAAGTCTCTCTAAATTATCGCTGGCATCTAGACTGATGACAATAAAGTCTGATCATAATCAATCTGAGAGTTGCATGGATGATTGGACAGCTTTCATAAAAGAGTATTTGCCAGAGGGTAATCAAGCTGCTGAGTCATATTACGACATACATAAACTAGACTCTAGTTTAGGTTTGCCCTCGCAGATGATAGATATTTGCATTGACAATTGCATGATATTTTGGAAAGATGATGAAGATCTACATGAATGTCGATTTTGCCACAAACCAAGATTTAAGTCCCAGGGAGCTGGTAGAAGTAAAGTGCCATACCAGAGAATGTGGTACCTGCCCATAACAGATAGGCTACAAAGGCTATACCAATCAGAACGAACAGCTGCATCAATGAGGTGGCAAGAGAAGTCCATCATGCTTCTGATGCAAAAGCTTGGAAACACTTCAAATCGGTACATTCTAATTTTGCTAAAGAGAAACGCAATATTTATCTTGGCCTGTGTACAGATGGTTTTAGTCCATTTGGTATGTCTGGCATGCAATATTCTTTGTGGCCGGTTATATTGACACCTTATAACCTTCCGCTTGATATGTGCATGCAGAGGGAATTTCTGTTTTTGAGTATTTTAATTTCTGGTCCGAAGCATCCAATAAGATCTATTGATGTGTTATTACAGCCCCTGATACACGAATTGAACATGTTGTGGTCTCATGGGGTTCGTACATTTGATTACTCTAGGAAAAAGAATTTTACCATGCGAGCTGTGCTTATGTGGACGATAAACGATTTTCCAGCCTACGAAATGTTATCTGGTTGGACAATACATGGTAGATTATCATGTCCGTATTGCCAAAATGAAACAGATGCATTCGAACTAAAACATGGTAGAAAATCTTGTTGGTTTGATTGTCATCGGAGGTTTCTCCCTATGAACCATCCGTACCGAGATAACATGAGGCTGTTCATAAAGGGCAAACGTGTATGTATCCCCCCACCTCCATATCTTTCAGGAGAGCAAATTGAAGGTCAACTTGATTATTATGGGGCTATGGGGCTCAGGACACAGCAAAACGTGGTGGTAACTAGCTTAATATTCCGATCAATCTCCCATATGGATACCTTGAAGAACATAATTGGCATAAGAAGAGCATTTTCTGGGATCTACCGTACTGGAAGGATCATCTATTGCGCCATAATCTTGATGTCATGCACATTGAGAATAACTTTTTCGATAACATCATGCACACCATCTTAAACGTTCCAGGCAGGTCTAAAGACAACTTGAAGTCTAGACTGGATTTACCTCTTATATGCTCCAGAGTTGAGTTACATATGACGGGAGATGGGAGAGCTCCAGTGCCTATCTTTAGATTGTCAAACGAAGGCAAATCAACATTCTTCAACTGGGTTTCCACCGAAGTTAAGTTCCTAGATGGATACGTGTCAAAACTCTCTAAGTCTGTGGAGCAAGGCAAAAAATTCTCTGGTATGAAGAGTCATGATTGTCATGTGTTTATGCAGATATTATTGCCTTTTGCCTTTGCGGAACTTTTGCCAACGAACGTGCATGAATCACTTGCAGATATATTTTCTATGACGATATATTAATATATAAACAAATTATGTGTGTTATTACATTTAATTTTGATCTTTTCTATTGATATTGGAAATCTGAACTTTGATTTTAGGTGTTGGTGCATTTTTTCGGGATCTGTGTGTGCGAACTCTGACTCAGGATGAAATTCAACAACTAAATAATAACATCGCGATATTGCTGTGCAACTTAGAGAAGATATTCCCTCCATCTTTCTTTGATGTGATGGAGCATCTACTTGTCCATCTCCCATACGAAGCCGATTTAGGAGGGTTCGTTCAATTTCGTTGGATGTATCCTTTCGAGAGATTCATGAAACACTTAAAAGAAAATGCAAAAAACCTGGCGAGGATTGAGGGATCAATTGTTGCGGGAAGTTTAACCGAAGAAACCTCTCATTTCAGCTCATATTACTTCCCTCCAACTGTCCGGACACGTAAAAGAGCTCCACGTAGGTACGACGATGGTGGCATCGCACAAACGTATCCAGTTTCTGATGTCCCAGATATATTCTGTGCATTTGGTAGGTATGCCGGAATCATAAGAGAAGAAGACTGGTCCTCGCACGAAGACTACAATTGTGCACACACATATATTCTCTAACAATGCGACGAAATTAGCCCATTTCTAAGGTACATATAATTACAAACTATGGATTGAGGTCAAAAGGGTTAATTTTAACGTATATATGTTTATGATTTCATTTGTTATAACTATATTTTCTATTAGTGAATTTATTCGCCAGGTTACCGAGGCTTTCCCAAATGCAACACCCGGCGAGATTGACAAACGTAAAGACCAACACTTTGCTATATGGTTGAGGAGTCAGGTAAATTAATTAAAAAAGAGTTTTATACATATATGGTTTCCATTAAAACATGTATATATATATATATATACACTGTGTATACTATATTTATATTGTATATACTACATTTGGCAGGTTGATTATGGAGACACGTCGTACCTTGTATGGTTTAGAGAGTTGATCCAAGGTCCGTTGGGAAAAGTTATGTCATCTCCAATGTATTTTACACGAGGTTATTTATTCCATATCGAACGTGGGAAAAATAGAGCAACTGCGAACTACGGTGTCGTCATTCGAGCCAGGGACACCGATTTTTATGACATTATACAAGAAATTATTGAAGTACAATATCCTGGTTTGGTTAACTTAAAGTGCAATTTTCAAATGCGAGTGGTTTGATCCAGTTATCGGGCGAGGGGTTCGAGTAGGAAAGTTTGGTGTCATCGACGTTAATGGATCGCGTTCTTATGCAAAGTATGATCCATTTGTGCTTGCATCACAAGCGGTCCAAGTTTGTTTCATTCCATATCCACGGCTCAGGAAAACAGGGATTTCATGGCTATCTGTGGTCAAAATAGCTCCGAGAGGAATTATAGTTGAATCCGACGACGCGCCAATGCAAATTGAAACTGCCGTGGATCTAACAACTCCAGAACAAGATCTAGACAACATCATTATGATAGATCCGCAAAATAGAGAAGTTGAAATACTTTCCGATGCTACCGATGCAGAAAACCCCGAAAACGAGTTTATGAACGAAAGTGCAGAAAGTACCAATGAGGATGACGATACCTCAAATGATAATTCAGACACTGAAGCATAAATGTTATCTTTATTGTATCCTAATTACGATTGTATAATTATGTATTCAAAGTTTAAAACAAATGTTATGAATAAAGATTTCAAAAAATCTATATAGTTTTACATATATCATCAGTAACATTATCTATAATTATGTATGTACCAAAAATTTCAAATTTTAAAATAATTCGGTTTGAAGAACAATTGACATGATTAAGATTGTTTTTGTATCCGTTCTGCTTTCTTTACCCTAAACCCATACATTTATTTTTTTTTTTGATTTAGAGTCGAAATAGCATCGAAACAACACATTTCGATGCTAATTCGACGCTAGTTTGTAAAATTTTGGTTTACCGCCACCTGAAATTTTTTGGTTTACCTCCAACAATTAAACCAAAGTAATTCAATATAGCGTCGGTCTTGCGTCGAATTCCAAAAAATCCGATGTGATTTATATTCTTTACCCTAAACCCCCAAACATCAAACATTTTAAGTTTAGCGTCGAAATAGCATTGAATTATTAAGGTTCGATGCTACTTCGATGCTAATTAACATCGAATTAGCATCGAAATGTATAGTTTCGATGCTAATTCAACGCTAAACCTAAAACATTTGATGGTTGGGGTTTAGGGTAAAGAAACCACAAAGGATACAAAACAATTTTAACCATGTCAATCTTTCTTATAACCGAATGATTTTAAAATTTGACATTTTTCGTACATACATAATTGTACATAAGGTTAATGATGATATATAAGAAACTAAAAAGGTTTTTTGAAATCTTTATTCATAACATTTGTTCTAAACTTTGAATACATAATTATACAATCGCAATTAAGATACAATAAAGATAACAACTACGTATGAACATAGGTTAATGATGATATATGAATAAAGATTTCAAAAAACCTATATAGTTTTACATTTATTATAATTAACCTTATATACAGTTATATATGATCAAAAAATTTCAAATTTTATAATCATTCGGTTATAAGAAATATTGACATGGTTAACATTATTTTTGTATCCTTCGTGGTTTCTTTACCCTAAACCACAAACATTAAATATTTTAGGTTTAGCGTCGAATTGTAAGAATCGATGCTAATTCGACGCTAATTAGCAGCGCAATAGCATCGAAACTGTACAATTCTACGCTATATCAAAATCTTAAATGTTAAGAGTTTAGGGTAAATAATAGAGGAGGCATCGGATTTTTTAATATTCGATACTAATTTGACGCTAATCTGAAATATTTTGGTTAAAGAGTTGGAGGTAAACCGAAAAACTTCTATGTTAAACACAAAATATTTCAGATTAGCGTCGAATCGATGCTAATCTGAAATATTTTGGGTTTAGTGCCACCACGCGCCAACACAATCTTGATGTGGGAAAACAAAAATCTTTTAATGATTCGACGCTAAATAGCATCGAATTAGCGTCGACAAGCGTTTATATATAAACGCAACAGTCTTCTTCTTCTCCAGTTCGACGAACACAAAATCCAGAGAGGAAAACTTTTTTTCGTGGCTGTCCGATTTCGCGATTGTATAACGTGGTTGTATCAGTCTTATCACTCCCTCTCTCTCCCGATTTCATTCCATCTCATCCGATTTCACTCCTTATTTCATAAAATGGTATGTGTATTTTTTTCTCTTTTCTTATGTGTATTATGCTTAGATGTGTAATTTAGGTTTAGAAAGAAGTATGAAATGGAATTGTAGGAAAGAGAATTTATGAAATGGAATTGAAAAAGAAGTGTGAAATGGAATTGTAGGAAAGAGAATTTAGGTTTGCTATGGTGTATCAAATTGTTTTAGAAGTTAAATTTTTCGATATATGGAAAAAAAAAAATTTTGATTTAAAATTTATGAAATTATTTTTCAAGTTTCGGATTTATATTTACCTAAAATTATTTTACAAGTTATTTATGGAAAGTAAAATAAAATTTATGATTTTATCTTTTTAAAAAATTATTGTACAAGTTATATATGGAAAATATAAAATTATTTTTGAAGTTAAATTTATGTGTTTGTAAGAATAAATTATATATAAAATTTATAAATTTATGATTTGCTCTATCAAATTATTTTACAAGTTTAGGATTGATTTTTTAATAAATTTTTGTTAAAAAGTTAAATTTATGAATTTAGTTTTTACGTATTTTAATTTAATAAATTTTTTTTTATTTAACCATTTATGTTTAAAAATAATTGTTAGATTTTTTTAAAAAAATTTATAAGATTAATAGGATTTTTTAAAAATAAAAACAAATATTTCGTGTTTTTGATTTTTTTTAGATTTTATAATGTATTTAGTTATTTTAATCTTATTTAATATTTATACTTTACATCGTTTATTTTCATAAATTTGTTTTGATTTTATAGGTGGGTCCACCTTCATACGAAGAGTTATTCGGCGAGGATTTTACGATTCCCGGATCCGTAGGTGGTCGCCGCTGATCGGGATCAGGATCGGGGTCGGGTTCGCAATCTGCTGGGAACTATCATCCACGGCCTCTACCACGAGCTCCGCCACCGCTACCGCCACCGCCATCAGTTAACCCACAAGCAGACGAAGACAAAACAACTCATCCCGATGATGAGCAGTAGGCGCCTCCACTGCCAAACCCGCCTCTTATGATGCGGATTGTTGAGCTTTTCCGCCAACCTGATCGTCATGAACGGGTTTCGATGCTCCATCTGCTAAAGCCTCCCAACACTTTTTGGTATGTTTAATTTTTTGCAATCTTTCTAATTAATTTATAATTACATGTTTTAAATGACATATTACATCGAAGTATTTTGTTTTATAGGTTTACCGATAAATGTGTCTCTCGTTTGGTCACCAAAGTCATCATCGGCTATTTCCATATGTCGCATGCTAATTGGACGCATACACCGCAATCTGTTCGAGATATTTTGTTTGAGTCATGGGCGGTAAGTCATATTATATTATTTATTTTTATTTATTAAATTATTTGATTTTAGAAATATTACTAATATTATACGTATTTTTGTAGCAAAAGTGGCACTTGGAAGAATTTCGTACTCACGAAGTGCGAGAAGCCTTCGAGAAAAAGGCTAAATTGCGTCTCAACGGCACTGTCAGTAATTGGAAGAAAGCTTGGCGGGAGAAAGGCGATGATACGATGGCTTTAGGGATGGATCTAGATGTTTGGTCGGGTCTAGTACGGTATTGGGAGGAACCCTCTTCGATAACTAAATTATCGAAGTGTTCTGCATCCCGTCTTACGCCAGTGACCGAAGGAGATAGACCTTCTAAGCATTGTGCGGGTCAATCATCATACGCCACAATACGATTGGATATGGTATGATTTTAATTAAATTAGTTTATTAGATTATTTGATTTATATATTATATATATATAATCTAATTTTTATTTTTATATATATCTTACTCTTTTTTTTTACAGTCCGATGGCGACCAACTTGCTCCGATTGTGAAAGTCATGGAAAAAACTCATCGGCGCAAGGATGGGACGTTTGTTACCGCTCAAGCGGAACAAACGTTCAACGTCTACAACACTCGAGTGGCAGAGCTAGAGTCACAGTACTCTCCGGGTGGTAGTTCTGTCCAGTCTACATTGGATGTCGCAGATTACGATAAAATTTACGAGGAGATAATTTTTTTAATTTTTAATATAATATTTTAACTCATTTTCTATCACATTTTTAACAATTTGATTTTATAACGTTCTCATTTTATAGGTTGCACCGAAGAAAAAAGGACGGATCTTGGGTGTTGGATCCATCGCCGATCTTCCAACAGCTTCTTCTACCTCTCGGTATAGTTACACTCCGAGTTCTTCTGACCCACAGTTGGCAACGCAGTTGACCGCTGCTAATAGTGAGATTGAGCGGCTAAAGATGGAACAAGCGGATCTCCGGTCAACCAACAGTTCGATGCAAGGCCAACTCACGGTATTGACAAGTCTGATGGACATTATTGCAGTGGATAACCCGACTTTAGCTGCTGTCCTCTCCCGGATACCGCGTCCTACACAGCCACCTCCACCTAGAGGTCAACCGCAGTTCGACGAAGAAGCCGAAGCTACGATTAATGAATATAGAGACGACATTAGTCTAAGAGATGAACGTTAAAATTAAAATTTATGTTTGTATTTTCAGTGCTTTTAAACAATTTATGTTTTCATTTTCGAATTTATATATAAAATTTTCAAATTTTTTAAAAAATTTGGAATTTATTAAAAATATTTTCATTTACAAATATATATATTTTTTTTAAAATCATAGAATTCGATGCTAATTTGATGCTATATAGCGTCGATTTAGCATCGAATTCTATGATTTAAAAAAAAATAAAAAATTTGTAAATGAAAGTATACGTTCAATGTCGACGCTAAAATGACGCAAAATTAGCGCCGATTTAGCATCGACATATGACGGAACCGATGCTAAGTCGACGCTAAATTAGCATTGGAACAAATCGATGGTAATTCGATGCTAAATTAGCGTCGACTTAGCATCGAAATGTAGCATCGAGTTAGCGTCGAAGATAATCCGATGCTAAATTAGCGTCGCATTAGCGTCGACAGTTTAGCGTCGAAATGTTATTCGACGCAAAAACGACACTAAATGACGTTAGCGTCGATTTAGCATCGAATTTTGCCGATGCTAAAACTGTGTTTTGTTGTAGTGTTAAAATGATACAATCATAATTTATTTATTTATTTACTACTGTAATTATTAAAAGAGGGATAAATTTGTCAACAATAACCTATTTTTTTAATTTAGAGAAACGTGACCTATTGTTTTAATATTGATTTTTTTTGCCTATTTTCATAATTCTCCCTTTAAAAATTTCTCAAGATTTTATTACCTAAAACTTATCTCATTTTACGGTTATTAGGTGACTAGTTACCGCACAACATACATACATTTATGAGAAGATATTGTAAAAAAAATTACACGTAGATTTACGATAGCTCATTTACTAATTCTCAAATGAAATACTAACAAACAACTATATTATTATCTTCATTTCTTGTAATCCTAAAACATGTTTTCAAATCAATATTAAAAGGTTTTTTAATCATCGGACATGAGATCTTCAGTTGTAACTCTCTAGTTTAATCTTCCATTCTAAATGATTTAATTCCATCAAATAATATTATATTTTGTATATTAGGCGGTTACATTGAAAAATTAAATCATAGTACTATATACGACGAGGTTGTTTTTGTTTCCATATCATAGACCCATTCTAAAAATGGAATATAAGAGACATACACCATTGTTGAACAAAAAAAAAAAAGAGACATACACCATGTACGTATCACAAACGAAATTGGCCATTTCAGATAACACTTTTTGTAATTGACCATGCAATGGAATTTGTCGAGATCGTCACCAAATATACGAAACAACACTCGAAACCCATCATAAATTGATGAATATTATCTAACATGTTCTGAAATCGGGGTTGCTTCCACAGCTGCAACTCAATCGATCGCAACCACAATCTTAAGGTTATGCAAGTCCCATAATGCTTCCATGGTCTAACTCACACATTAAAGCTCTACTGAAATACGACAAGGAGATGGAGTGGTTCGATTAGTAACTTTGTAGTGTTCTAAAATTCGCTTGCCGTGGTGGACTATCGTATATCATAAATTTATATACACAGACGTTTATATGAAGTACATACGGTAAATAAATTTTAATATATATAAATATATTTGTTTTTACAGATAGTAGAAAAATTATTATCACAAATATTAACAAAACAAACCCAATAATTTGAGATCAACATAGTTTTAACTCCAATAATAAAATAGCATAGTTAAAAATTGTATCAAGCAACAATAAATATAAGTATCTCAACTATTCAATGTGGTGATTTTTCCTATTATGTGTACTCCTTCCGTTTTAAAATAGTTGTCATTCTATCCTTAATTTTTTGCTTCATATTACTTATGATTAATTTTTCCATTTTTATCCCTATCTTTAAGTTTATTAATTACTCATATCAAATAAAATATTATATTAATTAGGAGTAAAACAGATTTTTAATATGTTTTTTTAATTTGTGTGAAAAACTTTAGAATGACAATTATTTTGAAACGGTGGGAGTATAATTTAGAAAAAAAAAATTTAAAGTTTAATTAATTTTTGCAAGAGAAAAACAGTATTAATAACATAAAGTAAAAGAGACTAAAAAATTACAAAGGATGTGTTAAAGCCAAAAAACTATTTAAGTACTACAGATTAAAATTAACATTGAAGAAGAAAAGTAGTATTTTTTTTGTCAAAAAATAAGAAAAGTAGTATATGGTTAAGTTATTTAATTTTATAACGAAAGGGTCTTTATATGTTCCTTGTATTCTAATCATCTCCTTGGATTTCCCAAGTTTTCTCCTTTCTTCCCTTTAAAAAATCGATTTTTTCTTTGTTTCTTTCACTCGCTCTTCTGCTCAATTGATCTTTAAGTTGGGTCTTCTCCATTTATGGAATACCATTGATCGAGATAAACTCTCAGGGTTCGTATTAATTCACCATCTCTCTCTTCTCTCTCACTCTGGGTTTGTTTTTGTTTCAACCATTTCTCTGTCCTTTGATTTTTCTCAGTTTGGATTTGTTTTGATGCAGGAATCGGCGAGTTCTTAACTTGTTTCTGATCCTTTCATTCAATCTCCTTTTGTGGTCCGATCATGGCTGTCGCTGAGAATGCTGGTCTGAAAGTGGACTCTTCTGGTCAGAATTTAGACAACAACACTGCTTCAGCTACCGAGACGAAGCCGCCATGTCCAGATGATGATCAGACCCTTAAATCTGATTCATCGAACCCTCGAGCCGACGATTCGACTACCGATGATCGGACCAATGACTCTGCCAAAAATGGTCAGACCCCAAATGGGTTTATCAGAAATGCTTTCGGGTCGGAATCGGAGAATGGAGGGAGTCTGAAGAGTGAGATCAAACATTTGGCTGATGCGTTTTCTAAGCTGAATCCGATGGCTAAGGAATTTGTTCCTCCTTCACTGGCTCGAAGTCAATCTGGGGTTTTCAGAAATGGATTAGGGTTTACTAACAATTTTGCAATGCAACCTGTTCTTGCAGATGGGAATGATCATTTCCCCAGAAGGGTATTTATATCCTTTAACCTTGTCGCTGAATTTTGATCTCTGACTTTTGTTTTCTGGATAAAAAAAATATGTGTTTTTTCCATGGACAAATCTTGGTTCTTCACTTGTTGTCTGGTTGCTGAGTAAATGATCATTTTTTAAGTTTTGATTTTTACATCTCTGGAATATGGATGTGTTTTGGTTGCATGATATATCCTTTTTTTATTAGTGTGTGAATTCTGATCTTTGTATTTGTCTTATCTTCTCTTAGATTTTGATCACACAGTGAGGTGTATAGAATCGGTTACTATAAAGTTTCGAGCTTTTGTGTGTTTTTGTTTACCGTTCTAGCTTGTTTGTTGATTGAAAAAGCTTGTATGTTGATCAATTCAGCAAACTTGATAAAGGAAAAATGTTTTCGAGCTTTATCGTGCCTTTGAGTCTATTGCTTGATCACTGATTGAGAAGCAGTTTTACTTTGTTTGCGGTTTGTTAAATTTTACGTATTTGCTGTTTGCTTTTGCACTTGAGAAAATAGTTGCCTTTTCTGTGCAAAGTTCCTTTTTCTGTTTATGAGTTTTGAAGTTTTCGGGTTTGAACTAGAGAAAGTATACATCTTTTTTCTGGACACATTCTTCAAACAAAGGTATTACCCGCTAGATGTGCGAAAGGAAAGTATGCAAGAATGTACTATAGATTATAATAGTGTGTTGGAGATAAATTTAGTAATTCGTGTGCTTCTCGTTTTACCGTTTACTACAGAGAAGGAGTTTTGGCCAAGGGAAGCGAAGAATGAACAAAAGGACTAGCTTGGCTCAGAAGGAGGATGTAATCAAGAGAACTGTGTACGTCTCTGACATCGATCGACAGGTAAATAAAGGGGAATTCATTGGCTTTTGATAGCATTTTTCTGTTAAAGGAATCCATTTTATACCCACTGCCTCTCTTAATTTGTTTTGTTTGTAGGTTACTGAGGAGCAGCTCGCAGGAGTCTTTCTTAATTGTGGACAGGTACTTAAATGATCTTTACTATGTTAAAATGTTTTGATTATCTGCAATAACTCGTTTCCTCATGATTGATTTGTCATTTTGGGATGAAAGGTTGTTGATTGTCGTGTTTGTGGTGACCCTAATTCTGTCCTTCGTTTCGCTTTCATTGAATTCACCGATGAAGGTACATTTCACGCCAACCATTCTTTACTAGTTGAGATTTTTGTTCAGTACTGTCTTTAGTAATCAAGAGATGTTGCTGCAGAGGGAGCTAGGGCTGCTTTGAACATGTCGGGAAGGATGCTCGGATTCCACCCTCTTAAGGTGCTTCCATCCAAAACCGCTATTGCCCCTGTTAACCCGACTTTCCTTCCACGGGTAAGTTCATATAATCGTGGCTAAACATGGCTTAATCAAATCTCGAGCATAATGGTGATTTCTGTCTTCCAGTCTGAGGATGAGCGTGAGATGTGCGTGAGGACTGTTTACTGTACCAACATTGACAAGCGGGTAATTTGATTTTTATTTGATGAGATCTCATCTTATATAGAGACCTTAAACTGTTCAAGTATTGGAGATACTAACTGTCATCAGTGTCTGTTCTTGCAGATCACTCAAACTGACTTGAAAACCTTCTTTCAAATGTTTTGCGGAGAGGTAGGGATTGTTGCTTGGAATGCAATGGTGATTTTATGCTTTTATACTTATACTTGTGTTTTCTGCTCTGTAATCAATTCTTGGTATATATCGTTTTTTAGGTTCATCGTCTGAGGCTTGGAGACTATCACCACCAAACTCGCATTGCTTTTGTTGAGTTTGCGCTGGTAACTCTCTCCACCTAGTTTTTCAGTTAAGGTGTTTCCATTTCGGACATTATCTTTGGTGATTGAATAGTTTCAGCTGCTGGTTAAGATTCTACTATTTGCATTGCATTTAGAGAAACCAGGATTAGCGTTTCTAACTTGATATGTTGCATTCCATAAATATCTTACCTTTTAAAGACCGACTCAAGAGTTAGATGCATAAACGCGAAGATGAAGTTTACATAAAAGGGTCCAACGATTCAAACTTTTATTTTAGTTTCAGTTTGAATTGTCCATGGAGATTCATACTTTGCTCTGTTGTTTCAGGCGGAAAGTGCAATTGCTGCTCTTCACTACAGTGGTAGTGTCTTGGGTGCCCTCCCAATAAGGTAAAATATTTCGACATTTTTAACCTGTACTTTTCTTTTCTCATCATCTAGTTTTAGTTTTCTCATTTTACCCTATCCTCTTTAGGCATTACTTAATGCAAACATGACATCGCTAGATATGAACTAATGGAAAGAAAGTGATATGTCATATTCTCGACTGACTTGGCTCACTCTTTACGTAGATTCTATATCTGGTTCATTTGCATATCTTTCTTTGTGTCTGCATACATATGTTAAAATATTTCTATGCTAAGAGCAATAATAGAATCTGAGAATATTGTATTCATAGTTGTCGTGATTCATGTGTTCTTATAGGGTAAGCCCATCAAAGACACCAGTAAGGCCACACTTTCCTAGACCTGAATGCAACTGAAATTATCGCAAGGCGGGAGATCCGAAAAATAAATAGAGAGAGAGAGAGAGAGAATGAGAGAGAAAGCAGAAGATGAAGGAGTCTAAAGAAGAAGGTACTTGAGGCGTTTTATGTTTATACTTTGAACCTTTTAGTTTTATTTTAAGTTTGATTCGCAGTCGCAGGGCCTGCCCGGTATCTCTGAACAATTTAAGAACTTGTTATCTAAACTTTTTCTTCTCATTCTAAGATTGGATATTTTTCCTTTTGTTGTTGAAATACCCTTTTGGATATTTTTATGAATTATTTAAGACATTTGGAGATATTTCCTTTCTCGAGAGATATATTTCTTCTTCTTGTTCTCTGCATTCGGGCCTAGTTTGATTCTCTTGTTCTCTGTACCGCTACTAACATTGAACTAAGAGCTTTACATAGGATCAATTAGAGATTACAGAGTTTGCTCAATAACATTCAAACTTTAGAAAGATCTTAGTCATTTCTTTGTCATTGAACAGATCCACTGCGTTTGCTTCTCACCACCTTCTGCATCTATATGCATGAAATTGATTCAAATCTTAGCTGTGCTTGCTTATGTAACTAATAATGACAGTTGCAAACACAAACCAAATACTCCATTCTCTCAATTTGGTTGACTCTCTCAATGCAAGAGTTTGGAGTTAAATGTGAAAAGCATTTCCCTACGTCCACCTTGAAGGTCGCGGAGACAGTTTTAGGATTTCTCCTCCTACATTGTAATCTGCAAGTGACTTGTCGTTCTTAAAAACCCCAGCTTTTCCATTTAACTTGTGTCTGTTTGTTGGCATTTGTAACACCCTAGCTAATATCTCCTTCAAACTGGCCACGCTTTCCGATAACGATTTCACTGCCATCTCAAGGACTTGCCCTCCATCCATTGCTGGAACGGAAACTTTGATCATTACTGGAGGAGCAAGAAACCGGTCTTCTCGAACACGACCTGACTCATCAAACTTTTGTCTCTTTGCCTCTGGTTCTTCAGGACAACAAGACATTCCAGGCATTTGTGTTAGTCGCACAAGCATGCTACAATGCTTTTGTGTTGGCTGGTCCGCCACCACCATGATAGCAGAATAGTTATCATCCTCCATCTGAGCAAAACAGTCAACACCCTCCACGAAAGCATACAAATCAACCATAGCCTCCTCCCCCACAAAATCATTCAAATCAACCATTCCCTCCTCTAGCTTCTCCCATTGAAAAAACTCTCAAGAACGCAGACCGTATAAGCATCATAGGAAGGCTGTAATATTTTGGAATACGCATCAACAACAACATCATAAACATGGAACCTTCTATCAGTTGCCACCATAAAATTAAACAACTGAAACTGAGGTTTATTAACCACTTTCTTCATCAAATCCCGACAAAAAAGCATCCCATACCGCACCACAAACACAGCCGTGAGCTTAATAATGACAAGCTCCATGGGTGTGACCAAGTTAAGGCATATAGACGGAACAAACAAGCCAGGTCTTACAGTTGGCTTCCTTAAGGGAGGAGGCTCGAGATCATGAGTAGCTGGAGCTTCAGGTACATCATCTTGATTCTGAGCACGGTGCACAAGAACATCACTGTCTTGAGAGCTTTTTACGTTCAGATTTTTTTTGTTTTATTTGGGGAAGTGTTTTAAAATTTCTGGTTTTCTTTAATTTGATCTTTACTTTATTTGTAACAAATGTAAGTGATTTCTTTAGTGATAGTTCTCTTCTTTGCCACTAAGATCAACCACTTGTATGATGAAAAGTGTAGATTGTTCTTTTTTTTTTCCGACTGCATTTTCATTGATTTCAAATCAAGTTTACAAAGTGTAGATTGTTCTTTTTTTGTGTGTATATGGATAAAAAAACTCTTTAGATTCCCTCAAAAACAGAATTAAAAGCAAACGAATAATAAGATTATACAGCCAAAAGTTGAATAAATTTGAAAAAAGTTGGCTTTCACATCCAACAATTTGAAACGCTAAATCGCGAAACTCCAAACGTCATTTTACAGATGTAAACGTTTTTTTTGGTTTAGTACCCGTCTTAAGTCTTAAACCATTCGTTTCAACTTTCAACCGTTTTATTTCATTGGTCCTTTTAATTGGTTTACCTCATAAATTAAATGGCCCATATTATGAATGGATAAATATCCACATATTATAATAGATAATCCATAGTTGCCGACATAATAAGTCGGTCTTTATTTTAATATTAATTTTTTTTGCCTATATATAGACATACTCTAATGTAAATGACTATGAGATAACAATAATTCTTCTTTAAAATTATCTCTTGCCCATCTCTCAAAATCTCGTCTCTTTCTTTATATACACTATTACATACACAAATACATAGACACATATAATATATATATGATACATATATACACATATTATGATACAAATCTCACTTATATTATATAGTTTATAATACGTTATCAGGACGAACGACTCTATATCCATACCGTTAAATCATATCTTTTGTCATACCAACAGGGTAAGATTTTATTTTTTGTGTTATTCAATTTAATTTTTTATTTATTTATTATTTATGGAGTGGTAGGCTCTGCCTCCTCCTCATAATATTATGGTAGGCTATGCCTCCTCACTAACAGTGGAAAAAGGCATATAATAGGCTGTGTCTTTTCAAAATTGATCATTATTATGGTAGGCGCTGCCTCCTTGATCAATTAAAATTTTATGTCTCCATAATCCCATGGTAGGCTCTGCCTCCTTGATTATGTTGAGAATTATACCTATTACTTTTTTTGTTACCGTTATTTATTTATTTATTTTTTTATTTTTTTTTGTTATTTATTTATGTTCTGTTATTTATTTATCCTTTATATGGAAGGCTTTGCCTCCTATTTTTTTTATTTTTTTTTTTATTTTTAATTTTTAAAATTATGTTGTTATTATTATTGCACCTATTTTATCATAATTATTTCAAATTGAATTTTAATATGATATTTAAAATTTTGTTATATAGTTATCATGTCAAACTTGGCAAAACTTGAGATCGCTGCCCTTGATTTATCTGGGAAAAATTATTTGACATGGGCAGTAGGTGCAAAGATGCATCTAAAAGCAAGTGGACTTCTTGACACCATTGATAAATGGAAGACCACGCCCGATGAGGAAAAGGCAAAGGCCATGATATTCCTCCGCCATCATATTCATGATACGTTAAAAGATGAATATATTATGAAAGATAATCCCGCAGATCTTTGGCTGTCACTCAAAGATAGGTTTGATCACCAGAAATATGTGATCTTACCAAAGGCAAGACATGAGTGGCTGAATCTGCGGTTTGAGGATTACAAAAGTGTAAGCGAATATAATTTCGCTTTGTTCGGAATTACTTCAAGGATGATGTTATGTGGAGAAAGTATAAGTGATTTTGATATGATCGAGAAAACTCTCCAAACATTTCATCCAGGAAACGTAGTCCTCCAGCAACAATATCGGGCAAGGGAATTTACCCGATACTCGGATTTAATGCAAGTTCTTCTTGTTGCTGAACAAAATAATGAAATTGTTATAATGAATCATGAATCTCGTCCAACTGGATCGGCTCCATTCCCAGAAGCGAATGTTGTAGCATCCAATACAAATAATTTTCGAGGACGATGGCGTGGTTGCGGTAGAGGCCGTGGACGCGGACGTGGCAGAGGTGATGGACGAGGCCAAGGACAAGGAAGAAGATTCCAGTCCGATAACTCCGGCGCATGGAAAGCCAACCAAAATTCTCAGGGAAATGTTGTTGGCCGCGTACATAAAAGAAAAACGGAGAGTGCTTGTTACAGATGTGGCATGAAAGGCCATTGGGCACGAACATGTCGTGTGCCAAAACATTTGGCCGATCTGTATCAAGAGTCACAAAAGGCAAAGTAGACGAATGTTGAAACAAATTTCATCTCTGATGAAGCTGGACCTTCCTTTAACGGTCTCAATGATGATGCTCATTTCGATGTAGCTGACTTTCTTGTTGATCCTGAAGTATCAACAGAAAGAAATGATAACTAAATCTATAAGACATGATGCTAGTACTTTTATGTACTTTGTATAATATGCTTTTAGTTTTAAATATTTTGTATTATATGCTTTTATTTTGCAGTATGATGTTTAAACAATTTTGTAAAATAGGTTTTATACTATTTTGTTAAAATAAGTTTGTAAAATATTTTTAAAATAATTTTGTAAAATAGTTTTAAAATAGTTTTTGTAAAATATTTTTACAATAATTTTATAACCTCATGTTACATAACATTTCGTTTCTTTTTTTTTAATGCATCTCTGATTAATATTGTGACACCAGACAATGTCAGAACTTGAGATCATGGACGGAGATACATGTCTGGCAGATAGTGCGACAACGCACACAATACTTAGAGATAAAAAGTATTTCTCCGTTCTTAATTTAAAAGACTCCGCCGGAAGCGTGAGTACTGTATCTGGTAATGCAAATATTATTATGGGCTCAGGAAAAGCCCGGTTTTCAATGCCAAGGGGAACAAACTTTGAGATAAATGATGCATTATATTCCCCTAGTTCATACAGAAATTTATTAAGTTTCAAAGATATCCGGAAAAATGGATATCATATCGAGACGAAAAATGAGAATGACATTGAATATCTTTGCATTACATCAAAAAAGAAGCATATATTGGAAAAATTACCAATGATGTCTTCTGGATTATATTGCACAAAGATTTATATGACTGAGTCCTATGCTATAGTAAACCAGCAGTTTACTAATATATTTCAAATATGGCATGAAAGGTTAGGGCATCCAGGATCAGTCATGATGAGAAGGATTGTGCAAAACTCTAGCGGACATCCATTGAAAAACCAAAAGATTTTTCAATCTAGAGATTTTTCATGTTCCACATGTTCTCAAAGAAAACTAATAACTCGGCCATCACCGGCTAAAGTTGGGAATGAAAATCCATTATTCTTAGAGAGAATACATGGTGATATATGTGGACCTATACATCCACCATGCGGGCCGTTTCGCTATTTTATGGTATTAATTGATGCATCAAGTAGATGGTCACACGTGTGTCTGTTGACAACACGGAATACGGCTTTCGCAAAATTCATTACCCAAATAATCAGATTAAGAGCACAATTTTCTGATTATGCCATAAAGAAAGTTAGGCTTGATAACGCCGGTGAATTCACTTCACAAGCTTTCAATAATTATTGTATGGCAATGGGGATTGATGTTGAACTCCCAGTTCCCCATGTTCATACATAAAATGGCATGGCTGAAAGTTTAATTAAACGGTTGCAACTCATTGCAAGGCCGTTAATCTTGAGAACAAATCTCCCGATTCATGTATGGGGACATGCTATATTGCATGCTGCGACATTGGTCCAGATTAGGCCAAGTGCACATAATAACTATTCCCCATTACAGTTAACATCTGGCCAAGAACCCAATATATCCCATCTTCGTGTTTTTGGATGTGCGGTTTATGTCCCTATAGCTCCGCCACAAAGAACAAAAATGGGACCTCAAAGGAGACTTGGGATATATGTTGGGTATACGTCACCGAGTATCATTCGATATCTTGAACCAAAAACTGGTGATATGTTTACGGCACTTTTTGCCGATTGCCATTTTCATGAAGATGAATTTCCGGCGTTAGGGGGAGGAATTAAAGGAATCCCAAAAGATATTACTTGGTGTGCACCATCTTTAGTACATCTTGATCCCCCTACAAAACAACGCGAGTTGGAAGTTCAGAAAATTGTACACTTGCAAAATTTGGCAAACCAGTTACCTGATGCGTTCACAAATACAAAAAGGGTGACAAAATCATATATACCCGCTGCAAATGTTCCATCAAGAATCAATGTTCCAGAAGAACAAATCGATGGAAACAAAGCGAATGAACCTAAGGTTCAATTAAAGAGGGGGAGGCCGATGGGCTCAAAGGATAAAAATCCTCGAAAGAAAAAGAAATTAGGAGAACAAAATGAGAAGGTTCTAGAGGAACCATATAAAGAAAAATATCTAGAAGATATGTATGAAAGGGTTCCGGAAGAACCAGAGGAAGAAAATGAAAATGATACAGAAACATATGAGATTTCCATTAATTATGCCCAAAATGGGAAAATATGGGTTAGAGATGAAATCGATGATACTGATGGAATATTCTCTTTCTCTGTATCTAAAGAAATTGATCAAGATGATCCAGACCCAAAGTCTATATCAGAATGCCACGAAAGATCTGATTGGGAAAAATGGCAAATGGCCACGAGAAATGAATTAGACTCTTTTAATAAAAGAGATGTTTTTGGACCTATAGTCGTTACACCAAAAGATGTAATCCCAGTCGGATATAAGTGGGTCTTTGTGCGAAAAAGAAATGAGAAGAACGAAGTCACACGATATAAAGCCCGGCTTGTGGCACAAGGTTTTTCTCAAAGACTGGGAATTGATTATGAAGAGACATATTCTCCGGTTATGGATGCAATCACATTTAGGTACTTAATGAGCTTGGCAGCATCTATGAATTTAGAAATGTACCTAATGGATGTTGTGACTGCATATCTTTATGGATCACTTGATACTGATATATACATAAAAATCCTAGAAGGATTAAAGATACCAGAAGGATCAAAAGTATCATCTAAGGAAATATGTTCGGTCAAATTACAACGATCACTGTATGGATTAAAGCAATCCGGACGCATGTGGTATAATCGCTTAAGTGAATATTTGTTAAGTAAATGATACATTAACAATGCTATATGCCCTTGCGTGTTTATTAAGAAATCCTCATCAGGATTTGTGATTATTGCAGTATACGTAGATGACCTGAACATAATTGGAACTCAAAAGGAAATTGATGATGCAAGAACTCATATGAAAGAGGAGTTTGAAATGAAAGATCTTGGAAAGACAAAATTTTGTCTAGGGCTTCAAATTGAACATCTCAAAAATGGAATTTTTGTGCATCAATCAAATTACACCAAAAGAGTGTTAAAACGCTTTAATATGGATAAAGCGACTCATTTGAGTACTCCAATGGTTAATAGATCGCTTGATGTTTTCAAGGATCCATTTCGACCTTGTGAAGCGAGAAAATATTAGGTCCAGAAGTACCTTATATGAGCGCTATTGGTGGACTTATGTATCTTGCTAATTGTACTCGACCAGATATAGCTTTTGCTACTAATCTACTTGTAAGATACAGTTCATCTCCTACTCGTAGACATTGGAACGGAATAAAACACATATTCCGTTACCTTCAAGATACGATTGATTTTGGATTATTTTATTCAAGAAACCCCGAGGTTGGTCTTGTTGGTTTTGCAGATGCAGGTTATTTATCAGATCCGCATAAAGCTCGTTCGCAAACTGGGTACGTTTTTACAATTGGTGGAACTGCAATCTCATGGCGGTCTCAGAAACAGACTTTGGTAGCTACTTCTTCGAATCATGCCGAAATCATTGCACTTCATGAAGCATGCAGAGAATGTGTATGGCTCAGATCAATGACTCAACATATTCAAGAAGCAAGCGGAATAACCATCAACAAAGAGCCGACAATTATATTTGAAGATAATTCTGCATGTGTTGTCCAAATCAAAGAAGGCTACATCAAGAGCGATAGGACGAAACATATTCCTCCAAGATTTTTCTCCTACACTCGGGAACTCGAAGAGAAGAAGGAGATTGATGTTCAATATATTCGTTCAAGTGACAACGTAGCAGATTTATTCACAAAGGCGCTTCCGACTACAACATTCCGGAAACATGTTCAGAGTATCGGAATGCACCATCTACGAGACCTCTAAAGAAAATATTATATATATTTTTTCCAGGGGAAGACTGCACTCTTTTTTCCTTGTTATGGTTTTTGTCCCACTAGGTTTTTCCATGATAAAGTTTTTAACGAGGCAGTATAAAAATATCAAAACAAAAATGGATATTTAAGGGGGAGTATTATAAATGGATAAATATCCACATATTATAATAGATAATCCATAGTTGCCGACATAATAAGTCGGTCTTTATTTTAATATTAATTTCTTTTGCCTATATATAGACATACTCTAATGTAAATGACTATGACATAACAATAATTCTTCTTTAAAATTATCTCTTGCCCATCTCTCAAAATCTCGTCTCTTTCTTTATATACACTATTACATACACAAATACATAGACACATATAATATATATATGATACATATATACACATATTATGATACAAATCTCACTTATATTATATAGTTTATAACAGCCCAATGGACGCAAAAAGCTATTTACATGGCCCAATGTAACCAACCGCGTCGCTTTGTTAACAACCGCATGTTTATCGCTATTTTACAACCGCAAATTTTGGCAGTAAGATAGCGTTTTCTCTTATTCTTATCGTCACACATCCATAAGAAAAAAAACGAGACGCTTGAAATAACTCCCATCTCCGGCAAAGTTTCCGGATTAAAAGCTGTGAATGGCCGCTCTCTCCTCCGCAGCTTCTCTCATACCCTTCTCTTGTAAGTCATCGTTCTCTCTAATCCAGTCTGGGTTTATCTTATTCTGCTCCATTCTTGTCTCTCTGTTTTGTTTCCAATCCGTTGAATGGCAATTCGAGAAGTTAAAAAGCTTGATTTGAGTAATCTCTTGGTATGCAAAAAGACTTTATCTTTTTGAGATGGGCGTTTCGATTTGTTGACTTCGGTTTGAAAATTCTACTCTATGTTTGATTCCGATGAAAGAACAATGCTCTGCTTTCATCTTATTCATGGTGAAATCTGCAAGTGATGCTAATGATGAATGTTGCAACATTTTCAGATGGGGCAAAGAGATTGAGTAGCTACAAGAGCTTCTGGATTCAGTCTCTCTTCTCTTAAGGAATTCATCGAGAAACGCTCCTATGTTATATGTTACGAATGCGATTGCAAACAACGGTGGCTACACTGGGATTACTGAGAGTGAAACAGCTCCTAGGACTTACACATGGCCTGATAACAAGGTTTTATAACTCTTTAGAACTATGTATGAGATCTCTAAGTTTCCATGGCGGATTCCCTAACTTAATGAATGTAAGCTTTCTGTTTACAGAGGCCGAGGGTGTGCATTTTAGGTGGCGGGTTTGGAGGATTTTACACGGCTTTGAGATTAGAATTGCTTGTGTGGCCTGACGACAAGAAACCTCAGGTGATTTCTTTGATTGTATCGATTAGCTTCTAGTTAAAGCAATCTGTTGCAAAGGACTCATGTCTTGAATACATTTTAAACGCTATAATATTGATCAGGTGGTTTTGGTTGACCAATCCGAACGCTTTGTGTTCAAGCCGATGCTGTATGAACTACTCTCTGGAGGTATAGTTAGTTTTTTTGTTTCTCTCGATTAATCTTTGCTACTGTTGTATAGTTAGATTCAATTGCTATACTACAGAGCAATCTAACCAAGGTATTGTCTGGTTCTTGATTTCTGTTAGTCAAAACGGTGCCGTATGAAAGACAAACGTATAACTTAAGATTTTGGAGTGGAATGTGTGTTCGACAAGTAAAACAGTATCAAAATTCATGGAAAATTGATACTGTTATGTCTGTTTTGCACCCATTTCACCTTACTTCGCACCTTATTCAAACCATAGAATAATAAAATATAATTCCATTACTTTTTCGGTTAGGGTAGATCCTAAAATCCGCAACTAAGTATCTGATAAATGTAAAAGAGAAATCTAGGTCAAAATCCTCGATTGGAATTAACAAAATAGATTTGTATGGCAATTACGCTGTCCCATAAAATTCAACCATTTTTTATGGCAAATCTTATCCAATTCCATAGCGGTAACATCAAAATTAAAACAGCGAGGTATCAGTTGTTCCATTATTTGCAAACGATGTGGGGTTGCGGACGAGACGGTAAATCATGCTCTATTTGAATGCTCTGCTGCCGTCATATTTGGCCTTGACACCATTCAATGTTGGGATGGATATTTTCCCTACTACATTGGTTTATACGATTATGGATTTCCTATTCTGGAGAAATACAAGACATAACGTGCAAAGCATTGATAATAATATGTTTCCATGGAATGTGGTTTATCTAGAAACCAAGGAACAAAAAAGTTTTTGAAGGGTGCAGTTTCAGAATTTAAAGCGTGCCTCAAATTCCTAATATGAGAGTCATGGAGGATGATTGACCAGTGGTTCATGCTTCTAATAGCATACAGTGTCAGATTGATGGGTCGTGGAAGGAGTCAGATCCAACATCTGGGTTGGATAGTTCGGTTATCAAGGAAGAAGGACAATGCTTTAAGGGGTAAAGGAGACCATACGATTGTGATCACCTTTGCAATTAAAGATGGCAGCTTTGTTATGGGCAATGACGTGCATTTTTTTATGACTGTCGACTGCCAGGAGTTTGAGACAGAATGCTCTATCTTGGTCCGAATTTCACATTCTCCAGAGGAGTAGCCTGCTTTCGCCATTTTCATAGCCTGTTTCACAGACTTACGGGCGAGGTTTGCGACTTTCTCGTTAACCCTGGTTCCTCGTCTCTCAAACAAGCATTCATATTGTTTAGCCCGCGCAGCTCGTTTAAAATTTATTGAAATTTCTATTGTTAACAACTCACCTCCACATTGGATAGCTAATCGTGAGAGATTTTTTTAATAAAAATCTTATTAGTTGTAAAAAAAAATTTTTTTTACTAATATGGTTAATGAATCAAGATTTAAACAAAGAATCTCTAAAGACATGGAAAAAAGTACAACAAACCGCAGCTCGCAGTAAAAAATAGGTACAACAAAGCTCTACACGAAATAATAAAATATGAACTGATTTTGTATAAGTATGAGTGGATGAGATTGGAATTAGCTTCTTCAAAGCTGGTTTTGTTGTATTTATGGCATGCAATCACATCCAACTGCTCCTGTCTTTTTGCAACATATTCTTATCACGATCCCATATCTTCACTATTACTCTCGAGATTTGCTCCTTGACCAAATCCATTTGTTATCAATGAGCTCTCCTTTAGTCTGAAGCTCTCGAGTAAGTCATCTAATTGTCCCCAAACGCCTTCGTTGAATGGGCCAATATATCTTCTGAATGGGTTTTTCTGCTAGGTTTGGTATATGGAAAGCTTGAAGGGCAAAGATATTCTGTCAAGGCGATTCTTGCGTAGTGGATAAACTCGAATCAGAAGGTGATAGACATGTAAAGATTTTATTCGAAGAGATCTACGATTGGGATTGCTTGGTTTAAAAAGTCTGAAGACTTAAAACTCAAAAACAAACATCAAAATAGACTCTCAAAGTTTTACACTCAAAATGACAAAACAACAAAAACAGACTCTTAAAGCCTCAAAACGACAAAACAACACAACATAATCTTGAAGACTTGAAACTCAAAATGACGAACAACAAAAGAGACTCTCACCCTCAATCGAATTTCGATGGATTGATTCATTCTTCACCACCAAATGGATTCTTGGGCATGTTCAAGATTAGTTCATTTCAAGTGTTGTTGTTACCAAAATCCACATGAGAAGGAGGAGGAACACAATCAAAAGGGATAAAACACCCCTTATACTCTCTATCACCCCAACCGTTCTGAAACTTGCATTGTTCGCAGAACCAGTAACTGGTCGATGCATCCTCATCAACACCAACCTCAACTTCAGGCAAACCATCTTCAAACGTCTTTAGAAAGTAATGGAAGTAGTTACCAGTGTTTTTAGTACTGGTTTCCACTTTGTGCTTGAAACAAGTGATATCTCCAGCTGAGATGGCTCCATTAATCAACTCATGTAGAGTCTCTTTGTGTTTAAGAAGAACTTTGTTAGCTTCTCCTTCAAGGTGATTCAGGTAAGGCTTTTTCGGGGTTTGATCCTCGGTCATGACATAACCAAACAAAGAATTCCATTTCAAGACTTGTCTGCATTGCACGACAAACATCCATGCTTCTTTCAAAGCCTTCATGTCTTGCTCGCCTAAACTGCAATCCGCGGTTAGTTTCGGGATGATGTTTTCCTCGATGGCTTTCAGATTGGATTTAGCTTTCACCAATGCTTCACCAATTGCCTTCGAGAGACTCATGTGAAGTTGTAGAGCTTTCCCATTCAAAGACGCATATTTTGTTGGAGCAGAGGCTAGATCACTGTTCTATTTTCCATTGTGTTTTTTCCTAGATCGGAAGCACACCCAACAGAAGCTACCACCGATTTACACAAGAAGTAAAAGCACAACATAACAATGAGTTTAAAGATCTAAACCTTGTAAGCGTAAGAAAGTAAAGAAAAAGGTTTAGATCTTTAAACTTATTGTTATATTTTGCTTTTACTTCTTGTGTAAATCAGTGGTAGCTTCTGTTGGGTGTGCTTACGATCTGGGAAAGAACACAATGGAAAATAGAACTGTGATCCAGCCTCTGCTCCAACAAAAGATGAGTCTTTGAATGGGAAAGTTCTACAACTTCACATGAGTCTCTGGAAGGCAATTGGTGAAAGCAAAAGCCATCGAGGAAAACACCATCCCGAAACTAACCGCGTATTGCGGTTTAGGCGAGCAAGATATGAGGGCTTTGAAAGAAGCATGGATGCTTGTCGTGCAATGCAGACAAGCCCTGAAATGGAGTTCTTTGTTTGGTTATGTCATGACCGAGGATCAAACCCCGAAAAAGCCTTACCTGAATCACCTTGAAGGAGAAGCTAACAAAGTTCTTCTTAAATGCAAAGAGACTCTACATGAGTTGATTAATGAAGCCATCTCAGCTGGAGATATCACTTGTTTCAAGCACAAAGTGGAAACCAGTACTAAAAACACTGGTAACTACTTCCATTACTTTCTAAAGATGCTTGAAGATGGTTTGCCTGAAGTTGAGGTTGGTGTTGATGAGGATGCATCGACCAATTACTGGTTTTGAGAACAATGCAAGTTTCAGAACGGTTGGGATGATAGAGAGTATAAGGGGTGTTTTATCCTTTTTGATCGTGTTCCTCCTTCTTCTCATGTGGATTTTGGTAACAACAACACTTGAAATGAACTAATCTTGAACATGCCCAACAATCCATTTGGTGGTGAAGAATGAATCAATCCATGGAAATTCGATTGTGGGTGAGAGTCTCTTTTGTTGTTTGTCGTTTTGAGTTTTAAGTCTTCAAGATTATGTTGTGTTGTTTTTGTCGTTTTGAGTATTTAAGAGGTTTTGTTGTTTTGTCGTTTTGAGTCAAATCTTTGAGAGTATGTTTTGTTGTTTGTCGTTTTGAGTCTGGAGATTTAAAGAATGGTTTATATTCTTTAAAATCCATCATATTATCAATAATATAGTCTTGTTTCATTTATGATTTTCATATTATAATTATTATGACATTATTAATATAGAAATGCAAAGAAACAATGCCTACAAATCATGTTTTTTTTTTTGTTTAAAAAACATATAATTTATAGAGAATTTGAATCTCATGACAAAGAATAATGGGTTCATTGGCAATATAGTCAAAGCATGTTCAAATCCCCTAGTGTTTTCCAAAGGAATCCCCATAACTTTAGCGTTTGCCAATTTATGTATAATTTTTTGTTATCTACCTAATTCACTCTAATTTATATTTGTTAAAATCTAATTTTCATTTTTAAGTCATCGTTACAAATAACACATGTCGAAAACAAAATGTAACCGTAAAATTTTGTTTATAACATTTTGTTTTCAACGCGTGTTATTTATAATGATGATTTAAAAATAAAAATTATCTGAACAAATATAAATTATATGTTTTTCTTTATGACCTTTTGACACATGTCAAAAGAAATGATGATAAATAATAGATTACTAATTAATTAAAGGGTTTTTAATAAAAAAATCCCTCAAATATTGCTGAATCTTGAAAAATTTTCTCAACTATTTTTTTAGTAAAAAAACCTCTCAACTATACTTCGTTAGTGAAATCAACCCTCCGTCTACAAGAACGTTTAATCCCAATAAAAATTGTTTTCTTTTGTTACAAAAACGATAAAACGTCTTAAATATTCACTAAAACATCAAGTTGTGTACAGGAAAACAACATAAGTGCGTAAAGAAAAAATTAGCTGCAACTTGTGTTCAAGATCGCTTTGATTGGAGATTATATGTTTCAATAAACAGTCGGCCTATGATTGTGAGATCTTACAACGAAGCTCACATATTACTCAATAGGTGTGGTGAATCTCTACAGTACACATAAGATTGTGACTTATTTTCTGAATGAGTTTAGCATTAATCACGATTTAAAGTACCCCTACGATCACATTTTTTTTTGTCATAAGATTCACTTTATGTTGTATTCCTGTAAACAACTTGATGGTTTGGTCAATATTTAAGACGTTTTGTCGTTTTGTAACAAAATAAAATAATTTTTATTAGGATTAAACGTTATTGTAGACGGAGGGTTGATTTCAATAACGAAGTATAGTTGAGGAGTTTTGTATTAAAAAAATAGTTGAAGGGATTTTTCATGATCTAAGGATAGTTGAGGGGATTTTTTTATTAAAACGCTTATTTAAACTATGTTGATTTACTTAAAACTATCATTTATCATGTATTGTTCTTGTAGCTAATAAAAAAAATTGTTACTGTGAAATAAAAATCTGTTGAAGAAGACGATGATTGAAAAATACTTGTATTGGGTTCTATGGTTGGAAAAAGTATATAGAATTGGGCTATTTTCTTATATATATTAGTTGTGTATGTGTGGCTATAGCAAAATATGAACTCATTTAATATGATTTGGAAAAGCTCTGCGTTTAGTCACTGGCATAGGATCCCCGAGTCCACGTGGCAAACTAGGGAGTGTTGAGGTCAGGTTCATCATCACTGTCACTTTCCACATCAAACCCTAAAGCAAGAGTGTAACGTTGGAGCAGATCTGATCAAAGCATGTACGGGCGTGACCCCATGGGGTGGTCCCCTTGAGATCAATGCAGCGGACTCGACCACCGACGACGATCGCAGTCGAAATCTTCAGGACCTAGACCGGTCGACGAGACGCAACAGAGCTGGCTACTCGGACCGACCGAGCACAAGAAGAAAAAGTACGTCGATCTTGGTTGTGTATTACTCAGCCGCAAAATCTTTCTCTGGTCTCTCGGAACAATTCTACGAACAGCTTCTCTCGCTGGATTCGTTACTCTCATCGTCAAAACTCTCCCACGTCACCACTTTAAGAAACCACCACCCGATACTTACACTCCACAAGGCTCTTAACTTCTTCAATGCTCAACAATGTAAGTTCAACAATTGATCACTCTTGTTCTGTTTTTCAGTTTCAGAACCATAATCAAACATGTTTCCAGCTGGGAAGCTACCAGAGCATAACCATGTGCCATGGAGGGGTGATTCTTGTCTTGAAGATGGAAACTTTCCAGGGAGCTCTTACAAAGATTTGGTTGGAGGCTATTACGATGCTGGAGATGCTATCAAATTCAACTTCCCCATGTCTTTTGCAATGACCATGTTGAGCTGGAGTGTTATTGAATACAGTGCAAAGTACGAAGCTGCCGGTGAGCTCAACCATGTTAAACAACTCATCAAATGGGGAACTGACTACTTTCTCAAGACTTTTAATTCTAGTGCTGATACTATCTATCAAATGGTCACACAGGTTATACTCATTGCAAATTCCAATTCATACTTGTATGTGTGCATTTCAGTTATAATAAACATTTGTTTTTTCACAGGTCGGATCTGGAAATACCGATGGACCAAGTGTAGTGCCTAATGACCATTACTGTTGGATGCGTCCTGAGGACATTGATTACCAAAGACCTGTTTCTATATGTTACAGTAGTTGCTCCGATCTTGCTGCGGAGATGGCAGCCGCTTTGGCTTCTGCATCCATTGTATTCAAGGACGACAAAGTATACTCACGAAAGCTTGTTCACGGTGCTAAGACGCTCCATGAGTTTCCAAAGTCTAGCAAAGGTAGATACAGTCCAAATTCACAAGAGTCTAGCAAATTTTATAACTCAAGCATGTATTGGGATGAGCTTATATGGGGTGGTGCTTGGATGTATTTTGCTACTGGAAAACGTAACCTATCTTGATCGAGTTACCAGTCACGCTTTGGCCAAAAATGCTGGTGCCTTCTCGGGTGGCCATTATTATGGCGTATTTAGCTGGGACAACAAGCTTGCTGGGGCTCAGGTTAGCTAGACTAAGAGACATCCTTTGTTTTGTTTTCTCGAATTTTGTACCACCTCTTGCTTACTTTCTTGATTTATGTGTGTTTTAGGTGTTGTTGAGCCGGTTGAGACTGTTTCTTAGCCCTGGATATCCATATGAAGACATGTTGAGCAACTTTCATAATCAAACCAACATCGTTATGTGTTCCTTCTTACCTTATTTCAACAAGTTTAACAGAACCAAAGGTAAGTTGTTGTCTACGGTACTTTACCTTCATTCTGTTTGTGAAAACTTTATAATCTTCCTACCCTCTACAGGAGGTTTGATCCAGCTGAATCATGGAGATCCACAACCTCTTCAGTATGTTGTAAATGCGGCTTTCTTAGCGGCGTTGTACAGTGACTATCTTGATGCTGCTGATACTCCCGGATGGTATTGTGGTCCTAATTTCTATTCTACTGATGTCTTACGGGACTTTTCAAGATCACAGGTACACGTCTTCTTAATGAACAAATGATGGAAAACAAAGATGATTAAATGTCCTTATCTTATCAAAATTTGTTTTTTTTTTTTTTTTTTGTTGCGGGGCAGATTGATTATATACTTGGTAAAAACCCTCGGAAGATGAGTTATGTTGTAGGTTTTGGGGAACGATACCCGAAACACGTACATCACAGAGGAGCTTCAATTCCGAAGAACAAGATGAAACAGAGTTGCAAAGGAGGATGGAAATGGAGAGAGAGCAAAAACAAAATCCAAACAGGATTGAAGGAGCAATGGTTGCTGGACCCGACAAGCATGACGGATTCCACGACGTGCGTACAAACTACAACTACACAGAGCCGACTCTAGCGGGCACTGCAGGTCTAAGCTGCTTTCAACATTAGACTATCATACTCCAATGTTGCTTTCAGATTCGTGGAGTTTCTTTTGAGCAGTGGAAAGTCTACGAAATATGAATCAAAGGAAGGTTACGCTACGCTATGCCTAAGTGGTATCACTCTCTTATGCCTCGGGACCTATATTAACCTCCTCTGTTTTAGACCTTGAAATATTAATAAAATCCCTTTTTAGTGTTAAAAAATTATGGGACAATTACAAAAATACCACTTTTTGTGTGCATATTTGCAAAAATGCCACTTAGGTGTCTATTTACAAAAATGCCACTAATTATAGATTTATAAAGTCTATATCTTAAAATTCTAAACCCTAAAAAATGTTTTGACACCTAAAACCCCCTAAACACTCAAAACTAAACCCTAATAGAATATAATTAACCCAAACATAAATAATATAAAAAAAAAATAATTCTGAAAAAGTGGCATTTGTATAAAGATTTCAAAAATGTGACATTTTTGTAAAGTGCCACTTGAAAAGTGATATTTTTTAAAATTTCTCAAAATTTATTCTCTTAAGAAAATTAATTAACAACATAGTTTTAAGAAGAATTGAAAAACACATTTTTATACACATATAGTAGTTGGCTATATTGCGGATTTATAGCAATTTGGAGAAATTTCTTGCAGTTTGGCTCTGTTTTTGTTTGCAAATTCACTTTAGTTTTACATGGAATAGAATTGGTTTAACTTCACAACATTAAAGTAGACACTAATCTTTCATACCACTCTACTTATCTTTTCATGGATATAATAAATATGGTTTTATTTTTTTCTTGACCAGTAATCAAGTTCTGCTTACTTTCTAATAGGATCTAAATAATTGATAATGTATAATTTTATATTTATAGGAAAATAAAATTTAACCATAAACTATAATTCATGCTTCCTCAACATCACTTTAATAATGTAATAGGGAATTTGGAAATTTGGGACACATTGAAATTGAATTTGTCTCAATACACTTTAAAATGTTTAATGTTGTCCAATTATGCATTAGTTGAAGTGAAATCCGTTTTTATCCTCTAATTCAATTTAAGGAAATGTTTTTGTTAAGTTTGAAATAGATTTATTATAAACGGAATATATGAGATATTGTATGATTTATAGAAATATATTTATGGAAAATATCTTTATATTGTAAACCAGCCGGAGATTTATCGATACCATCGAAATATATCTTTGCCTATTATTCTCTTTTTTTCTGTCTTCTCTCTCGTTTCCGAATCTATTTTAGCCTATTCTTCTCTTTTTTCTCGGTCTTCTCCGTCGTTTTCGAACCCAGCCGTCGACTCCTCCTCACCGGCTACCAGATCCAGCCGTGGATTCCTCCTCACTGGCTATTGAACACATCCATCGATTCCAGTAAGATTTTTCCTCTTCGTATTTGCTCTATTTCACACTCATTTTGCGTTGAAAAAATAATAATTAACAGAGATTTATTTCTAATTTTTTAACATGCGTAAAAAAAGAATTGGCAGATAATTTACATTATTTCACACTCATTTTACATTGGAAAACCAATTATTAAAATTAAAAATAGACACTTAGATTTTATAGTATTCAACTTTTATGTTATATCATTCTTTGATATTACTAATATTTCATTAATTTTTACTACTGATTTTTTAAAACATTTCTAATATTATTTCGATAATTAAAAGTTTGAAACGTATAATTTATATTTATTTCAATATAATTTCCATTTTTAAGTCATCATTACTGATAGCATCTCAAATAACAGGCGTCAAAAACAAAATGTAACCGTAAATTTTGCCTTCAACATACGTTGAAAGTAATGATGATAAATAATCAATTTTAAATATATACATTTAGCATTTATAGAAAAATATTATTATTTTCAAATTTAAAGGAAAAAAAAACAACTGTTTTTTGAATTTACCCAAATTTGTATTTTTAACCAAAAAAAAAAAACCTTAAAATATACTGTTTTAGCTTGCTATATAACTCAGCTGTTTCTAGAATATAAAATTAGTGCATATTATCAATATTTTCCTTTCAACTTAGCTTCTTTATCGACTGAGTTAGCTTGATCCCGAGGCTAACCATATACCCTACTCTTCCCTCTTTGAATCTTTTTGTAAGTTCCCGGTGAAATTGCTTCTACTTATTTAGAAAATTCCCATAAAATCTCTTTCTTTCTCTTTTTATGTTTACATTTCTTTAATTCTTTATTTCTTTTGATGTTTTTTTCAGCAATGGAAGCTGATCGTCCAAGAATTCACTATGTTCTTACGAAAACAGAGGTTCATGAGAAAATGTTGAAAGAAATCCAACAAATTTCTGAAGTGTTCTCTTTGTCCAAATCTGATGCTACTGTAATCCTACTCCGTGTCCGTTGGAACTCCTTTTACGCTTCTGATCGCTTGAGTGAAAACAAAGAGAAGTTTATGGCGGAATTAGGGTTGGTTCATGCTTTCGATGTGGATCGAAACGAATCATTTTCTTGTTTTCCAGATCATAAGATGACTCGTTTTGGTGGTGGTGGTCGTGACGACTTAATCTCTACACCCTTTTGCTCACACAAGTTTTGCACTACTTGTTGGAGAGATTACTTTAACGAGTTTCTCGAGAAGAAGAAGAAGAAGAGCGACAACAACGAGGAGGAAGAGCTTGTTGTTCTCCTTTGCCCTAACCCTGTCTGTATTGCGTCTGTTGGACCCGATACGATTGGAAAATTTGCTGAAACGGTGAAGAAGATGTACGAGAGCTACGTTCTTGAATCTTTCATGGTAAGTAACAAGGAATCTATCAAATGGTGTCCTGCACCAGGCTGCGAGTACGCCATAGAGCGTCATGAGGATCATCAAGAAGATGAGGATGATGTGTCCAGTGATTTTGGTGTGGTGTGCTTGTGTGGTCACACATTTTGTTGGTCTTGCAAGCTCGAATCACACCGACCCGTGACTTGTGAGAATGCTTCCCGTTGGTTGGATCGTCTCCATGGTGTAGCGACGAGCCTTGCATGGATCGAGAAAAACACCAAAGCTTGCCCTCATTGCAAGAGAAATGTCGAGAAGAATGGTGATCCTGATTTAAGGCTCATAACTTGTATATGCGGGTGTGTTTTTTTTTTCTTTCTTTTCTAATGCTTTAAAAACAAAGATTAGATCTTTTAAACTCATGGTTCTGTTTTGCTTTACTTGTTTGTGTAAATCAGTCATAGCTTCTGTTGGTTGTGCTTCCGATCTGAGGAAGAGCACAATAGAAAATGGAATTGTAAACAAGTCACTGTTCCATCGAATGTGTGCGCTTTAACTTCTCACTTGAGTCTCTGGGAGGCAACTGATGAAACATTGGTGAAAGCTAAATCCGATCTGAAAACCATGGAGGAATACATCATTCCGAAGCTAACCGGGGATTGCGGTTTAGGTGAGCAAGACATGAGGGCTTTGAGTGAAGCTTGTTGTTCAATGCAGTCAAGTCTTGAAATGGAATTCATTGTTTGGTTATTTCATGACCGAGGACCAAACCCAGAAGAAGCCTTACCTTGACCACCTTCAAGGAGAAGCTAACACAGTTCTACTTAAGCACAAAGAGACTCTACATTCGTTGATTAATGGAGCCATCTTAGCTGGAGAAATCATTTGCTTCAAGCACAAAGTGGAAACCAGTACTAACAACACTGGTAATTACTTCCATTACTTTCTCAAGTCTCTTGAGGATGGTTTGCCTGAAGTTGAAGTTAATGTTGATGAGGATGCATCGAGTAGGTTCTGCGATCGATGCATGTTTCAAAACAGTTGGGGTGATAAAGAGTGTAAGGTGTGTTTTATCCCTTTTGATTGTGTTCCTCCTCCTCCTCCTCCTGTGCATTTTGGTAACAACAACACTTGAAATGAACAACTCCTGAATGTGCCCAACAATCCATTTGGTAGTGAAGAATGAATCAGTCCATGGATTTTCGATTGAGAGTGAGAGTTTGTTTTATTGTTTGTCCTTTTGAGTTTTAAGTCTTCAAGATTATGTTCTGTTGTTTTTGTCGTTTTGAGTCTTTAAGAGTCTGTTTTTGTTTTTGTCATTTTGAGTCTAAGTCTTTGAGATCTATTTTGTTATTTGTCGTTTAAGTCTAGAGATTTAAAGAATGGTTTATAACCATTTTTTATATTTTTCCTAAGGTGTTGGATTCTTCAGTCTATCATATCAATAATAAAGTCTTGTTTCATCTATCATATAAGCTTTTTTCATATTATTATTTTTACTTGTCAAGATATCTTTTTTTTTCAACACTTATCAAGATATCATTCACATAAAAAATGCAAAGAAACAATGCCTTCAAATTTTTGGTTCAGATAAAAAAAAGAGACTATTGTTGCTATCTTCGTACTTTTTCTCTCTCGAAGTTGCTTTGAGGAGGTCACTTTGTTGTGGTTATTGTGCTACGTTCTGTTTCATTTCTGCGTTTCATTTTGTTAGTGTTGTTGTCTGTGAAACTTGTTTTCGGTGTGTCTACAGGGTCTTGAAGTTTTTGTTTGTTTGGTACAACTACTATCTACAAGTTAATATGGAAAGTCGTGCAAGAGTTTTTGGATCAAAGTAACAGTTTTATTGGTGAGGATTCATGTTTCTTACCCATCGATTTCTTTCCTTTTTATTTTAGGGTTACATTCATAGTTTAGCTTGTCGGTTTGTGTTTTCCTTGTTTGGGCTATTACCTTCCTTATTTGGGATTTTGACTCCAAGTAAATATTTTTAGCGTTACATTCATAGTTTAGTTTGTCGGTTTGTGTTTTCTTTGTTTGGACTATTATCTTCCTTATTTGGGATTTTGACTCCGAGTAAATCTTTTTCCAGTTCATAGTCTTAGTTCATATTTGTAACTCCAATTTTTGATATAATCCACCCAAATGACAAAAGAAAAAAGATAAAAAGATTTGGGACGAAAAAACCAGTAAAATAAGAATATATTAAAGTAAACTATGTTGAATTACTTAAAAATATCATTTATCATTTATTATGTTTTGTATCTAATTGAAAAAACAATTGTAAGCTTTTTATTAGAAAATTAGAAATATGTTGAAGAATACTATAGTCTATAGAGAGTGAATTTCCAGCCATAGATTTGTAACATTTTAAAAACATAAAATTACTAGGAGAATAGAATAAAATAAAATAATCCGGTGGATGAGAAAATGTAACGGTCATGTTTTATATACACACATACACTGCATCAATATACACACACATACATACACACACACAAGAACATCTTGATTCTGAGCATCGGGATGCATTTGTGTTAGCTGGTTCATCATCACTGAAATGCGTTGAATTGGAGGCATTCTAGCAGAATATCCATCATCATCCATGCGAGAAATATAGTCAACACCACCAAAAAAGCATGCAACTCAATCATAGAAGTCTCCTCTCCCTTTCTCAGCTTCTCCAACTGAAGACAGTGGAAAAATAACTCGAGAGCGATCGTCCTACAACCATCACTTTTCTCGACTTTTTCGGAAGGCTTTAGTAATTTGCAATACAGTTGAATAAAACCAGCATAAAAGTAAGTCCTGCTATCAGTGTGTGTTCAGAAACTCAAACTCAGGCTCCATATACACTCTGCTCATCAAATCCAGCATAAAAGGCCTCACATACCGCATCGCGAACTGTGCTGTGAGCTTAATAATAGCAAGCTCCTTGAGTGTGATCCTTGGAGGCAATGTATTTACAAAGAGATTACACAGACGCAGAGGCAGAAACCTTGAACGATAGTAGTCTGGAGGTCCCAGTGGAAGCAGCACAAGAAAACCAGGATGCTTACGTTCTCCCCGGCTCATCATAACTGTGAGGTGTTCATGTGGTGGCATGATAGCAGAATAGCCAGCCACGGAAGCAAACATATCAATAATTCTCTCAAGACGGAAGAAAAAAAACTCGAGAACGGTGGCCGGACAAGCACCAAACTGCTCTAGTTTTTCGGAAGGCATTAATACTTCGGAATACTTATCAACAAGCTGACTGAAAATATCGAACCTGATTTCATCTGGCCCTATTGGATCCAAATGAGGACATGGATCACGGTTAACAAACATAAACTGAAATCGAGGGTCCAAAAGCACTCTCCTCATCAACGCCCGCGCCACAAACAGTGCTGTGAGCTTGACAATAGCAAGCTCGTTGAGTGTGATCCTTGCAGGAAATCCAGATGTAGTAGGATCGTGAGGTCTCAGAGGCGGAGAAGTAGACCCGAGATCGGCATCACCGAGTGATACACGCTATTTTACCTTTGCTAAATACCAAAGATCCAATAGGCGATCGAAACTTTACATTTCTAAAGCCTCAAATAATCCACAAGTGCATGGAACACCAAGGAGTACTTAAGGATCGATCCCACGAGGACTAAAGATTGCACACTAGAGATGCGAAAAACAAACTAAGCTATAGCAAATGTTTTTGGGTTTTTGGTTTCTTTTAAAACGCTAAGTAATGCAAGAAAATAAACTATAAGAAGATAAACAAGATAAAAGCATTGGACCATGAGGTTAACTATCATAAGAAGGGATTAACAATAAAACAATGATGTCAAAAGGTTGAATCAAACACTATCCTAGACAATGGAATATTCAATCTTTAGGTTAGTCCACGCCAATGGTAAAAACCCATTCCTCTAATCACATTCAAGATCCGTAGTCAAGCATTCCATCTCAATGATTAGACAAGCATTAATATACTCCCATTTTCGTCATAAGAGTTCATAGAACCACGGTCAAGTAGCTATGTGATCCAAGTTCACAAAATGTTTGGTTCAAACACTTCCACAAACACCTTCCGGATATGAAAATGCCTAAATATCTAGATTTCGAGTGATCAAGTCAAAAATAGCATTAAGAACAACCTAAGTGAAGGATCTAACAATGATCAACCATAATAATCATCATGTAACTATCAAAACATTCTAATCTAGCATAATTCATGATCCAACAAAAGAGAAAACATGGATCATGAGCAAAGGTAATTGATGTGAGAAGACTAACAATTAACTAATGATGTTAGAACTAACAAGCATGATCAATTCCATGACAAGGATCACACAAAATAGATTAATTCACTCCCATGATACTAATCCATTTACCAATCATTTAATTAAGTTAATCTTCCAATTGCAATTAAGTGATCAGTAATCATTAAGCTGAAGTCCACACAATATCAACTAATCACCTTAAACATCAATTCTCATTGGTTAAGAATGAAAAGCAAGTTTAAGATTGGTCTAGACATTTCATCGAACACCTTCCGGGCGTGAAATGTCTATGATCTAGAATTTGAATACATAAGACAAATCTAGCATTAAGCACCTCTTAAACCTTGGAAATCACATGAATCTATCCTAACCATCATCAATCAGTCATAAATCCACCTAATCTACATAGCCCATAATCCAGCTAAAAAGACTAGTTCATAAACATGATGAAGAACAAAAAGAAAGATATGAACGAAATAAAAATAGATAAATAAAAGATAGAGATAAAGAATCAATCCTTCTCTAAAGTGGCACGAGGAGATGAAAATCCATCCAAAAGACCAAAGGAGAGTTTGGATCAAAACCCAACTCTAGAGGAGAGGAAACTTAGGTTATTACAAGCTAAAAGATGTATTTATAGTAAAGCAAAATGGAACTGGGTTTCATATCTACGACCATCACATGGATATGGACATGGATATGAGTTCTGTGTCTTTTGTAGAAATTTTGGTTCCCATATCCAAGTTGTGACGTAGATATGAGACGTGGATATGAGCTCTACGATTTTTTTCATTGATTCAATCTTTGATCCATCCTTCTTGACTCAAATCCTTTCTCTATTGCTTTCTTATCCTCCATTTGTTAACTTCCTCCTCTCTTTTGCATCTACATAGCTCCAATTTCTCCAAAAATACCTAAATCAAACCAAAACAAGAACAAAAATGCACAACTACATGTCCTAACTCTAAAGTGCATCTAATCACAAAAATAAGACTCAAATGATCAAACGATGACAAAATCATGAGTGCAATGGTGTAAAAACACCAAATATCGCCGAGTGGAAGCATATCAGGATGCCGCATCATAACAGGGAGAGGTTGAGGTGGTGGGATGGTAGAGAATAGTCAGACTCGTCCATGTGAGCGAAACAGTCAACACCAAACACGAGAGCATGCAAATCAATCATTGTCTCATTCTGAAGACAATGTAAAAAGTCCTCGAGTTTGGTATCCACAGGAAAAACATCGTGGGGGCAATAAGACTCTTTAATAGACAACAAGAAGCCCTTTGAAAAAATTGTACCTGCTATCACTTAGCTTCAAAAAGCTAAATCGAGGACTATTAGAAGTATTGGCCTAACTCACTCCCAAAAGCTAGCTCTAAGGAGAATGATTGCTACACACTTATATATTGCCCAAGAATTGGAATCCTAGTCGATGTGGGACATTTAACGCCCCTCCCCTCACGTTCAGGACTGGACATCTGAAACGTGGAGTTTGTGGGACTGGACATCCACGGGTGATCCACAATCAAACTTAGACCTCGCTCTGATACCATATTAGAAGTATGGGCCTAACTCACTCCCAAAAACTAGCTCAAAGGAGGAGAATTGCCACACACTTATATATTGCCCAAGAATTGGAATCTTAGTCGATGTGAGATATTTAACAACTCGAGCCAAAAATGTTTCCCGAACCGCGCCACAAGCAGTGTAGTAAGTTTAATAACACCAAGCTCCATGAGTGTGATTCCAATAGGATATGAAAAATCAGTTAAAGGAGGAGGGTGGTCTCTATCGGGAAGCTCCTCAAGATCGCTAAAATTAGATTCAGGTACATGGAGATCAATAGTTCCATCTCGGTACTGAGCAAGGTATTCATTAACCTTTTTCCCGGTAAAATGGGTGATAAGGATCATGGCTCTTCAAAAAGCTCCATCTTTTAATAGCCAATGGCTTCTTAAGAAGAAGAGAATTCACAGCCGCCTCCATATTAAATTGCAGGAGCTTCTGCTCAAGCTCCAACTCCTTTTCCAACGACCCCATTCGACCAATCGAACGTGCTACTCTCTCAACGAGTTTTATAATTTCTAGAGGCAGCTCAACGATTTCTGAATCAACTTGCATCATTCTCAAGAACCAGATTCTCTATCTTGACCTAAATTATTAGCAGAAAATTAGCCCAAAAAGATGATTAAATCTACTGAAATAAGAAATCATCAACTACTACTTAGGGTTTATGATCGATTAGGAAAAAGAAATTGACTAGTTAGGGTTTTGGAGAGAGATAAGAAACAGTGACCGTGTGTACCTTGGCCGAGAAGGAATAGTAACCGCCGCAAGAATTGAGAAGAAGCAGATTGATAACGAAAGGATTGAAGAAGACCTAAAGCGCTTGGAAGTCGGAGAAGATAAACTTTCCTCTTACGAGAAAAAAAGAGGTGAATGATTATATAGGAAAAGATAGTGTTGAGTATCTGTTCTCATATGCTCTCTTGTTTTCTGATGTCTGAAAGTAGTAACAAACATTATTAGCGATAATTAGGTAAATACTTTGAAAGGTTTAAACTTCAAAAGTCAAAGATTTGTATACTATTATGAGTTTATGACTAAAGATAGGGATACAACATTTTGCAGTCTTTACCTAATATTTCCCTCATTTCCACGTACTCTTCTACTCTTCATTATTGTTGGACATGGGCCCAAGGCCCACTGACGATCAGCTCGGCCCATCGGCATTAAGGGAGCCCAACTCAAGATGTGATTAAATCTAACCATGGTCAAATTCCAACTAAGGTTACTCCTAGTATTTTGCTATAACTAGAAGTCCTCACATCATTTTTTGAAGGACATTTGAACATTCTTTGGACCAGAGGATAAAGAGCAAAATGTACACTTTATTCTCTGGATCAGAAAGGGACTTCCGGTCAACTACTGTTGCTGGAAAGTACAAACCGTTTCACGATCTTTTTTTATATATGGCATGTCGGGATCTGTCCGACCTGCTATTATTCTCACGCTCTACTTGTAACCCATTTGTGCCGACTTCATATTTTAATATACGAGAAATCCTGACCTCTATTCATCTATAAATTCATTGGACGACCTACTTTTTGGTTGAACAATTAGCGCGCCAGGTAGGGGGCTTGGAGATTTTTCTTACGCAAGAAACATGAATTCGGACGAAGCAACCGACCAACAATCAATCGAGGTCGTCCCACTGGTAGTCATGGAGCTGACCTAGACACCCTCGACGGAACAGAACGCCGCTACTACTCCTACCACGGCTACCAAGGGAACTACACCCGAATAGGGACACCCGACAACCCTGATCACCAACCCACAAGTGGACTTCTCGTCCATGTTGGGTATCCTAATGAGCTGATTCGATCGGCACGATGAGCTTTCTTGCCAAGTGAATTCTCGATTCGATGCGCTGGCATTTGCTCAAACCGACCTACAAGGATAAATGAGTGATGCTAGGCCAATCCGTGAATCCCCGTAACCACGAATCAGCTCGGCCTCCTTTCTGACTGACGGGCACAGGCGACCTGCGACACAACATCGCATAATAAACCTCAACACGCCAATACGAACACCCATCAGCTCGCAATTGGATCGGCCGACTCTCTCTAAAAGAATGGAGCTTAGCTCGGCCCTTTGAACTCGAAATCTTGAAAGCCAAATTCAAGTACATGAGCTCGAAGGTCCACCAGGCGTTAAGCTCGGCGCTTAAAATTGATCGAGTCCTCGAGGAGGCCTAGAGAACCCCGTTCACAAGTCAGATCACCGCGGTCCCGATCTGATACACTAACAAGCTAAGAGTACAAACCTACGGGGGAAACTCAAACCGGAAGCACTTAATGACCTCCTTCGCCATCGCCATGGGACGCGTCCAACTTGCTCCTGAGGAAAGAGACGTGGCTTAGTGTCAGCTGTTCGTGGAGCACCTTACTGGACTAGCCCTAATTGGTTCTCCCTGTTGGAACTGAACTCGATCAAAAACTTCCAACTGCTCTCCACTACATTCTTTAAGTACTACTCCATGTATATCCAAGACGGCGCCTTTGGAGCCGACCTCTGGGCACTCTCTCAAGGACCAAAAGAACCACTAAAGGACTATATGGGACGCTTTAAGGCAATACTATCATCGGTGGATGTGCAAGAAACATCGGCATTCGGCACTCTAAAGAATGGGCTTTGGCACGAATCTAAGTTTAGAACCAACCTAGTCCTCCACAAACTCTTACTCTTCAAGACACAATGCACCGAGCAATAAGGTACATCATGCTCTAAGAAGATCGGGCTACCAACGTCAAGAAACATTCCCCAGCCAAGCCAATGACCTCAAAGGCTAAAGCAAAAGAGCACGTAGACAACGATCACGAGGAATCGTGCCAGCATTTGAACCAAGATTTTAAGGACACCAAGAAGAAGCTCTTGACCCAGATCATCGGTAACAAACCGGCCCAAGCCCAGGTTTAGAACCAGGCTCAAACTCAGTCTTAGATCTAGAAGCCGTGGCCGTTCAAGTTCGTCAGGCGAGAGCCGGCCAAGGAAACGAGGGAAAACAAATATTTTTGTGATTACCATCAACGCCCCGGCCATGCGACCCACCAATGCCACCATTTGAAAGAGCACCTACTAGCAAAATACCAGAGCGGTGAGATCCAGGTTGATGGCCCGGTAAACAAGGCCGACAGGCAGCCCGCAAACAAAGCCATCCATGAACAGCGGACGGATAACAGTGTCGACCTACCACTCCCGTCGAAGCAAACAACAAACGAGAAAAACCCGCATTATGGGAAGATGCAGGACAGTCAGCAACTCTGTCAGATCACCCAAGCAACACGAAAAACAAGTGATTGTCCATCAGCACTGCCTAGCCCAGGCAAAAGTTGACATGCCAATCATTTCCGGAGAAGCTGACATGAAAAATGTAGCCATGCCTGACAACGGGCCCCTAGTCATCGAGCTCCGCATCGAAGACTGCGATGTAACAAGGATGTTGGTCGAGATGGGTAGTTCGGTGGATCTCATTTTTCTCGAAACATTCGACAAAATGGAGACCGACCGCGACAAAATCAAGCCTAGCATAAAACCACTCACCGGGTTCGATGGGGTGATAACTATGACAATCGGTTTGATCAAAATGGCAGTCTGCGCGGGAGGCATAACCAAGATCATCAAGTTTGTGGTCATCGACAAACCAGCCGTGTACAACGTCATCGTGGGAACACTGTGGCTTTTCTCTCTCAGAGCAGTATCATCTACTTATCGCCGGTGCTTTAACTTCCCTACCTCAACCGGAGTCTCCACGATCTGCGGGAGCCAGAAGGTCGCACAATCATGTTTCATCACTAAGCAAAACTTACGACGGGTTACTTGCCATATCTCCAACGCGGAGAAGGAGAACCTGTCCCCAGAACCTCTACAAGAATCTATTACACAAGTCTGGATCGATGCCCAACATCTTGAACGCTACGTAAGGGTTGGCACATATCTCCAAGGGCCGACTCGGAGCCACCTAATTCAGTTCCTGGGCAAGAACGTCTCGACCTTCGCCTGGTCAATGGCAGACATGAAAGGGATCGACCCTACAATCACTAGTCACGAGTTAAACCTACAAAAACGAAAGCAAAAACGAAGGAGCTCGGCCCCGAACGATCCTGGGCCGTCAATGACGAGGTGACTAAACTCCTTGAAGCCGGGTCAATTTCAAAAGTCCATTAGCCAGATTGGCTAGCAAATCTAGTCGTCGTCAAGAAAAAGAACGGCAAGTGGCGGGTATGCAAAGTTTCACCGACCTTAATAAAGCGTACCCGAAAGACAGCTTCCCTTTGCCGCACATCGACAGAGTCGCCGAAGCCCCTACGGGAAACGAGCTCCTCTCTTTTATGGATGCATTCTCTGGGTACAACCAGATCATGATGCATCCGGACGACCGAGAGAAGATGGCATTTATCATCGATCGTGGGACCTACTGTTATCGAGTCATGCCTTTTGGCCTTAAGAACGCAGGGGCCACTTATCAACGGCTCGTCGATAAAATGTTCGCTGACCAGATCGACGATACCATGGAAGTCTATATAGATGATATGCTCGTAAAATCACAAAGATCCGCCGATCACATTGGCCACTTGGGAAAATGCTTCGCCATATTGAGCAAGTACGGAATGAAGCTGAATCGTGCGAAATGCACGTTCGGGGTAACCTCCGGGAAGTTTCTGGGATACATCGTTACGCAGCACGGCATTAAAGCAAACCTGATGCAAATCAACGCGATCATCGAGTTACCTTCGCCTAAAACCAAGCGCAAGGTGCAAGGGCTTACTGGAAGAATTGCCGCTCTAAATCGCTTCATCTTTCGCTCCACTGATAGAAGTCTGCTATTCTATAAATTGTTGCGAACGCCCAAGGATAAGGAATTTGCATGGGACGATAAATGTGAGGCGGCATTCCAAGAGCTGAAGATATACTTAACAACACCTCCCATCCTAGCGAAGCCAGAGCCCAGCGAATCTCTCTACCTCTATGTTTTGGTTACCAGCGCGGCGGTCAGTGGAGTACTGGTAAGAAAAGACCGAAGACCGAAGACCGCAGAGATCAAAAGTCGGTATTTTGTGTCAGCAAATCTTTGGATAGTGTCGAGTCACGCTTTCCATTGATAGAAAAACTCGCTCTAGCTATCGTCGTCGCGACGCGCAAGCTACGACCTTATTTCCAATCTCATACCATCATCGTCAGGTCAACACATCCCATGCGAATGATCTTGCACAGCCCCAGTGTGTCGGGAATAATGGCTAAGTGGGCAATCGAGCTCAGCGAGTACGACATTGAGTTCCACAATCGCACCAGTGCAAAATCCCAAGTCTTAGCCGACTTCATCATCGAACTTCCCCCAGAAGAGCAAGAGGCCGCACAAGTGGGCCAAGAATGGACCCTCCATGTTCACGAGTCCTCCTCCCGACACGTAGCCGGAATTGGCATCCACCTAGAATCACCAACCGGTGAAGTCCCGGAGCAATCATTCCGCTTGGTGTTCAAGGCATCAAACAATGAGGCATCAAACAATGAGGCGGAGTACGAAGCCCTCTTCCCTGACCTTCGCCTAGCCAAAGAGGTCGGTGCCAAGCATATCCCGCCTGCTGTGATTCACAAGTGGTAACAAATCAATTCAACAGAGAATATAATGCAAAAGCTGAAAGGATAGAGGCTTACTTGAAGGTTGCTCACAAAATCACTTTATGTTTTGATGAATTGCGGATCACCAAAATTCTGCAGAGTGAAAATGCCCAAGCCGACCTTCGCCTAGCCAAAGAGGTCGGTGCCAAGCGCATCCAAGCCTGCTGTGATTCACAAGTGGTAACAAATCAATTCAACGGAGAATATAACGCAAAAGCCGAAAGGATAGAGGCTTACTTGAAGGTTGCTTACAAAATCACTTCAAGTTTTGATGAATTCCGGATCACCAAAATTCTGCAGAGTGAAAACACCCAAGCCGACGCGCTGGCATCTCTCGAGTCAAGTTCCGAGGACGACCTTCGAAGGATAGTCCCCATCGAGACAATCGCCGAGCCTAGCATTGACCTTCCCAAAGGCGTATGCAATATTTCTAGGAACCTAGATGAAGAGAGCACCGGAGCGGAACCAACCTCTCAGATCGAACATCGCAACGTGCTATCAGATTGGCGACAGGAGCTTATTTCGTACATAGTTTCCGGAGAGGTGGCTAGACGACTAAAAACTCGTTCAGCTCACTATATCGTCATTAAAGACGAGCTATATCGTTGGAACGCTGCAGGAATCTTGTTACAGTGTTTGGCCGGCGATTAAATATATCTAGTTATGGCATAAACACACGAAGGGGCCGGGGAAGTCACTCTAGCGGACGCGTTTAAACGCCTCGGCTTCTACTGGCCGACCATGTTGAAAGATTGTGCCGACCACGCCTATTGTTGTGAACAATGCCAGCGCCACAGCCCCATGATCAATTCTCCAACTAAGCCGCTCTCCACCGCCACCGCTTCATACCCCTTCATGAGGTGGGCAATGGATATCATGGGCCCCTTTTCGAAGTCGAGGCAAAAACGCTATATCATCGTGGTCACGGACTACTTCACCAAGTGGGTAGAAGCTGAAGCATACGCTATGATAAGGGCAACTGACGTGCATAACTTCGTCTGGAAGTACGTCATCTGCCGACACGGACTCCCATACATGATCATGAAAGATAACGGGTCATAGTTTATCTCTAATATTTTCGAAGAATTCTGCGCTAAGTGGAAAATCCGCCTGAGCAAGTCAACATCATGGTACCCCCAAGGGAACGGCCAAGCCGAGGCATCATACAAGGTTATCGATATGGCCTCCGCAAACGACTAGAAGATAAAAAGGCTTGTGGGCTGATGAACTCGATGGCGTGCTATGGTCATTTCGCACCACCCCGCGACAGTCCACTAATCGAAATCCATTCTCACTCACTTACGGGCTCGAAGCAATGGCCCCAGCGGAGGTTAACGTCAATATTCTACGTCCGGTTATGATGTCTCAAGACCCTGCACTAAACGACGAAATGCTGGTAGATAACATTGATCACGCCGAAGAAGAGCGAGGTGAAGCACTCGTTCGAATTCAAAATTATCAACAATTGGCCATGCGCTACTATAACAAGCGAGTCTGTAATCTAAGCTTTGATGTCGGGGATCTGGTGCTAAGAAAAGTTTACGAGAACACGGTGGAGTATAAGGCGGGGAAGTTAGGTGCCAACTGGGAAGATCCGTACCAAGCAATTGAGATCATCTGACCAGGGATCTACCAACTTATGACCCTAGGCGGTGAAGTTGTCTCGCTCTTGGAACTCGATGAGTCTAAAAAAATACTACTACTCGATCAGATCAATTGCCGACCATCAAGAATGAAGCCCCCCCGAGAACTACCTCTAGTACGACAACATCTAAAAAAACAAAAAACGCTCTACGAGCTCTTTGTTCTACAATGTAATGAACTATGACTAGCTTGATCCCTATCATAATGGTACGTAGGCAGCCCGTAAAACGGCACAACTATTTATCAAAAAAATTTCTATATATATATTTTGATACTTCTTTTGCACATGTATACAACTATGCTAGCATCTAAACAAATAAGCTGGGTAACCCTCGCACACTTAGCCTCATTAAAGAAATTGTCCTTAAACCGACCTCAAAGTCACGGATCGAAAGCCGAGCTCAATATCGCATAAGCTGAGTAACCCTCGCACACTTAGCCTCATTAAAGAAATTGTCCTTAAACCGACCTCAAAGTCACGGATCGAAAGCCGAGCTCAATATCGCATAAGCCGAGCTCAGTCTCGCACAGTATCAGAATGTCTAAGTAAATAAGCCGATCAATCCTCGCACACTTAGCCACGTTGAAGACTTTGTCATAAGCCGACCTCAGGGTCGCAAACCAAAAAGCCGAGCTCAGTCTCGCATAGTCCCAGAGACTTCTAAGTAAATAAGCCGATCACCCCTCGCACACTTAGTAACGTCAAACACTCCGTCTTAAGCCGATCTCTGGATCGCAGGCAAAAAGTCAACGGAACTTCTAAACAGTTTAGCCACGCCAAAGACATGTCTTCAGCCGACCTAGGGGTCGCCGGTAGTACGACCTAGATAGACCTAAGTTTATAAGCCGGACTATTTTCGCTAAGTTAGTAGGACGACGATCTACTATTTAAAAAATATATATATATCCGTATAATGGAAAGTAATATATAAAACAAGACCGCCTTCGAGAGGCGCAATAAATAAATAAACCCCCGACCCCCTTGGGCTGGAGGAAAAAAACAAAACAAATATTAGAGAGGAGAGATAGATTGTGGAGCGCAATCATGGCTGAGTAGGAGGAGAACTCAGCGTCATAGGATTTCCAGAAAGAAGAGCCAATTCTTCTCCAGTGGCCGGGTCTTTCGCGGAACAATCCCCGGACTCCTCCTCGGCCTCAGAAGAAATATCCACGACATCAGCATCTGAGGCATAAGAGTGTCGTGCTGGTCGGGACACTACAAAAAAAAGACAATATTGTGACAAAAAATTGTGACAAATCTTGTTTGTCATAATATTGCGACGATTTACATACAAATTTGTGACAAACTTGTTTAGTCATAAATTCGTTAGTATTTGGTCATAATAATGTGACGGAGTTGAAGGTAATAATTTTCCGTCTTAAATCGTGTCGAATTTGTTACAAAGTACGGAGTCACAAAGAATATGGCGAGCTTGTGACTAAATCTAGTAAACCATTTTGTGACTAAACTTTACGGCACTTATAGTTACAAATCTTTTGTGACTACTTTGTCACAGTTAGTCACTGTTTTAATGACTTTTGGATTTGGGTCATAAAAAAGATGACATATTTGTTACTATTTTGACACAAAATTACAAAAAAACATGAATTAAAAAGTCATTTGTAAAATAAGAGAATAGTTTAATAACATAATAAATAATTACTTCAGTGATTTTATAAAAATAATTCTTTTCAAAATTAATAAAAATAAGTTAAGCAAACTAAAATCTCGAAAGCAAACTAAACTACATGATTCGATATGGCACTCATTCCTAATAATGTCAGTCGAGGATATATGTTTTAACAAAATTGATACTAAAATATAAAATTATAACAATTTAATAATAGATGCATATACTAAGTTTTGTTAATGTCTATTTGACTTAATTAAGATATACATGTAATATCCGCAATCACATATTACATCTGATTTTCTTATTTTCCCAACTTACATTGGTTCAAAATCTGCTTAACTATGCTCAAACTAAGTTTGCTTCATAGAAAATTTGATTTTTTTTTTTTTACTTTGATATAGTAATAGTTTATATTTATATAGAAAAGAAGGAAACACATGTTAATTCAGAAAAGAACACCTATATTTTGTTTGTTTGCAAATAAAAACACAAAGTTAATATCAAGTTATTAACAAAATCCTAATTCCTAAGGCTACTAGGAATGTTAAACGTATGTGACATAGAACCCTCCAAATAAACACTTGGAAATAAATAACAAACAAAACAAAATATCTTACTTATGGCGACTTGTATTAAATTATTTGTTTTTTATTTATTTAAAAAGACTATTTGTTGTGATTTTGATTGACTTTTCCTTTTTTAAAATATTTCCAAATGCCCAAAATCGAAATCTAAAATAAATTAGTTTTTCTTATTCTGAAAACATTAACAAATATTTTTTTTATTGAAAAAGTAACGAAATATATTTATTTCTCAAAATCAACAAATAAAGCTTTTTCCCCTCACCCACAATCCTCTTTCCATGCCCACGATCCCTCTTTTACGGTAAAAATCTTTTTGTTTTTTTTTTTGCTTTATTTATTTGAGAAACGTTTCAAAAATAGTTTTTATTAACAATTTTTGAAAGCATAACTTCTCTTCTCTTCTAAAACCTTCAAAAGCATAACTTCTCTTCTTGCTCTCAATTTTTTTTTTTTTTTTATTTCCTCACGACATTTTTTTTCTTTCTCTATTCTTTTCGTTTTCATATTTTTTTTTTAAATATGCACAAATGTTGATGTAATACAAGATCAATTTGAAGATGAAGATAATGATCTTTGTGTACTACACAATTTGGAGAAATATAGCGTGAAGGTACTTTAACTCTCTATTATAATATTTACTAATGGTTATTACTCAAACAACTTTTTCTAAAGATTCTCCAAAATATTTAGTTGTTTTAATTTAATTCAAAATTTTGTAGAATAAAAGAGGCTTCAAGTACGATGATAATTCAAATGATTCATGGTCAAGAACCAATTTACCATCTTTATTCTACAAGTGGAAGGACAAAGCATGGAAGGAGAATTTTAGTCATCAAGATGAACAATGTTCTTTGATAGTAGTTCATAATATTATTCATTTTTTTTTTGTAAAAGTCTTGAAGGAACTCAATATAAGTGTGTTTGATTAATGATTTTGGTGTTGTAAATGACAATTATGTTAGTAATTTCTTGTTAAAAAATATTAGTTTCAAAAAAAAAAAAATTCGCAAGATTTGGATAGATATTGAAAATGATTTTTGCTAGATTAAAATAATAATATAATAAATAAAATAATAAAATTAAAACAGTAAATTTGTTATTAATAATAAAAATTGACACTAATTTTAAAATCAATCATTAATAAATTGTGACCGCTCAAAGACTTTAATATGGTAACTACTTGTGACGAAAAAGTGACAATTGTTTTGTCACAGTTTGTGGCATATTTGTGACAATATTTTTCGTCACGAATTGTGTCATTTCTGTGATTGATTTTATATCGTCACAGATAGTGACGATTTGTTACTGGTGTTAATCGTCACAAAATCTTGTGACATTTTTGAGACTGAAATGGATTTGTGACCATTCTATTGTGACATTTTAGAATTCGTATCATTTTTGTCACAATAAAAATTTGTGACGAAATATTCATACATTGTTACCAAAAAAATTGTAACAATAGTGACATTTTCTTGTAGTGGGAACAGCCTCTGCCTCAGTCATCACCCTCTCCGCAGAAGGAGCCAAATCTCGCGGCAGAGTCACTACAAAGTCAGCATCCGAAATCTCGGTTCACTACAAGAAAACAGTCTATTTGTGACTACATTTTGTGACTGGTTTTTCCGTCACAAATATTTGTGACTGTTTTGCGACTTTTTTGCGACTAATTTGCGACTACGGGACCAATAGTGACTAAATAGTCGCACATTTATGACAGAATAATTCCGTCATATAGTCGTCATTAATAAGCGACGAACTTGAGACTATTATTGGACTATGTCACAGCCGTCACAAAACTGTCGCATATTTGTGACTACTTTGTGACAGTAAATTTAGTCAATAACTGTGGTCACAAATTCGTCACAAATATGTGACTACATATGTAGTCACAAATTTGTGACTACTAATCTGTCACAAATTTGTGACTCATTTAGGACTAATCTTCATTGTCGCAAAAGAGTCACAGTTTAGTAACAAAATTTATGTCGGCAACTCAAAAAATATCTGAAAACGTGATAAATGAGAGTGTACCTAATTCTCACCTACTTTGGCAAAATGGTCGCAAATCGGTAGCACAAGAGTCACACATTTGTGACACTTTTTTTTTAGTCGTAAATGCGTGACACATGTTTTGCCTATATATAGCCAACGATCCAACATTTATGTTTCTCACAAATCATTCCAATTCACTTATCAAAACGAGAGAAAAAAAATCAGTAAACAGAGAAAAAAAAAATCAGTAAAACAAAATGTGGCATTCAACCCGAGAGTGGATGTATAATAGGATCGATTCGCGGACAAATAATATCTCGGTCGAGTTTTCGGATGGGGTCGAGCAATTCATCAGTTTTGCAAGTAACCAGGACTTCGCTCTAAGCAGTAGGGGTAAGTTCTACTGTCCTTGCGTTAAATGTCAGAATTCTGGTAGTTTAAAAACACCCCAAACCGTTTCAAATCATTTGCATAGTAGAGGATTTATGCCCGGATATTATGTATGGTCTGAACATGGTGAAGATTATGATGTAGTTGGGCAAGGAACTAGTAGTCATTATGATAATGCTGATTTGAGTAGTGATAATCAACATATAAATTATGATGGCGGGAATGTTTATGCTGGGATGGTAAATGATGCATTTCATGGTTCTATGCCATTTAATGATTATCCTCATGAATATGATCAAACTAGAAATGATCATGTTTATGAAGAACCTACCCATGAGGCGAAACAGTTCTAGGACATGTTAGATGCTGCAAATACGCCACTGTATGATGGTTGTCGCGAAGGTCATTCACAGTTATCGTTAGCTTCACGGATGATGAACATTAAGGCAGACCATAATTTGGCTGAATCTTGCATGGATTCATGGGCGGAATTGTTGACGGAGTATCTACCTGAACCTAATCATGCCACTGGATCCTACTACGAGACAGAATCGTTGATGCGAAAACTTGGTTTGCCGTATCATACATTTGATGTATGTGAAGATAATTGTATGCTCTTTTGGAAAGAAGACGAGGAGTTGGAGCATTGTAGGTTTTGTGAAAAACCAAGATACAAGGAAAATGATAAACGAAGAAAAATACCCTATAGTCATATGTGGTATTTACCTATCACTAACAGATTGAAGAGGATGTACCAATCAGAGAAGACTGCATCTTTGATGAGATGGCATGCTGAGCATGAGTCAAAAGACGGAGTAATGAGTCATCCATCAGATGCGGCAGAGTGGAAAAATTTCAATCAAATACATCCGAGGTTTGCGGAGGAGAAGCGAAATGTTTATTTGGGATTATGTACGGATGGTTTTAATCCTTTCGGTATGTCAAAAAACCATTCGTTGTGGCCTGTGATCATGACACCCTACAACTTACCCCCGGGAATGTGCATGAAAAGTGAGTATTTGTTTCTTACGATATTGAATTCGGGTCCTAATCATCCACGAGCCAGTCTTGATGTTTTCCTCCAACCATTGATTGACGAGCCAAAAGAGTTATGGAATAATGGAGTTGAGGCGTATGATGTGTCTCTAGATCAAAACTTTAACCTCAAAGCTGTTTTGTTGTGGACGATAAGCGATTTCCCGGCATATGGTATGTTGTCGGGATGGACAACACATGGAAGATTATCATGTCCAATTTGCAGGGGTGATACAAATGCTTTCCAATTGCCGGCTGGTAGGAAGCCATGCTGGTTTGATTGTCACAGAAGATTTTTGCCCAACAATCATCCGTTACGAAAAAACAGAGTTAACTTTATGAAGGGGAAGAACGCAGTGGACGACTACCCGCCATCATCGTTGACAGGAGAACAACTACACCAGTGTATACGGCATGTCGACGCACCGAAAACATCTGATTGTGGTGGAAATGGACATAAAGCAAAACCGGTCGGTTATGGGGATTGGCATAATTGGCACAAGGAAAGCATATTTTGGGAGCTACCGTATTGGACCGATCTGAATCTACGTCACAACCTTGATGTGATGCATATCGAAAAGAATTTTTTCGACAACATCATGTATACTGTAATGAATGTTAAAGACAAATCAAAAGACACAGTCAAGTCAAGATTAGATATCGCAAGATTTTGTGGAAGAAAAGAATTGCATGTCGATGCTCGTGGGAACGCTCCATTTCCTATTTGGAGATTGACTTCGAAAGCAAAAGATTCTTTACTACAATGGGTGAAGAATGACGTTAAATTCCCAGACGGCTATGTAGCAGATTTGGCTAGTTGTGCCGATATTAAGGGTGGCAAGTTTTCTGGAATGAAAAGTCACGACTGCCACGTATTTATGGAACGATTGCTTCCGTTCGTATTTGCTGAACTTTTCCCGCGTAACGTGCACCAAGCATTATCTGGTATATATATATATATATATAAAATTCTCTTGTAATGTTGGTTTCTATTAAATATTTTCATAAAATTAAAAAAAAAAGTTTTTGTAGGGATTGGAGCATTTTTCCGCGATCTAAGCAGTAGATCATTAGATCAATCCCGCATCCAAATTTTGAAGGAGAATATTGTGATGATTTTGTGCAACTTGGAAAAAATCTTCCCACCTTCTTTCTTTGATGTGATGGAGCACCTACCAATTCACCTTCCATATGAAGCAGAGCTTGGTGGTCCTGTGCAATACAGGTGGATGTATCCGTTTGAAAGGTTTTTCAAACATTTGAAAGGTAAAGCGAAGAACAAAAGATATACAGCGGGATCAATTGTTCAATCGTACATGAATGATGAGATATCTAATTTCTCACAACACTACTTTGCCTCACAAATTTCTACAGCGAGCAGAAGAAGGTAAATTGACATCATATGTATGTTTTTATATATTGGTATAATGTTTTTGTTTAAATCTCAAAAGAGAAAATTTTGTAGGGTAACGCGATATGATGAAGGTGAAGTACCTGTATATCCAGTACCAGTACCGGATATATTTACCGCTGTAGGTCGTCCAAGTGGGAAATGCAGTGAATTTTGGTTTACAAATGAGAAGGATGATCAGAGCGCACATGCATATATTTTGCGTAATTGTGAATACTTTAGGCCACTGGAAAGGTATCTCTACTTTCTTGAGTAAGTTAAAAATAATTTTTAAACTTTATAAATAATTATCTTCAAATACAGATTGTTGGAAGCACAAATTCGATATGAAGCCCCGGAACTATCTGCTGATCAGGTCATGGCGAAAAGAGATGCAGACTTTCCTACATGGATCCGCCAATATGTATGTATTCCGCTTGATCAAATTTACATATCTAATAATCATCTTTTAATGGTAATTGATATAATTTTATTTATACTTGCTGGTGACTTACATGAAAAATCAAAAAAGTTTTCCTCCTTGGGTACTTGATATTATGGAAGGTCCTGAAAATAAAGCCCGGTCATGGCCTATGTATTTTACAAGAGGGTATTTGTTTCACACACGTGGGGTAGAAAAACAATGAACTACGGGGTATGTGTACGAGGCCAACCTTATTCCGAATCATCGGCTTAAGAGGAGGATTTCTATGGGACGGTAGAAAATATCATCGAGCTCCAATATCCGGGATTTCTGAATTTAAAGATCACGCTTTTTTATTGTGAATGGTTTGACCCTACGATAAAAGGCACTCGTCAAAGCGAAGGAGGCATTGTTGACGTCCTGTTGTCTAGGAAATATCAAAACTACGAACCTTTTATTTTAGGAATAAACATTATATATTTTTATATAATTATATATAATGATTATTTATAAACTTCTAATTATATATTTTTTAAATTTGCAGGGTCTCAAGCTGATCAAGTTTGTTATCTTCCATATCCAGTTACTAAACGCCCTCGTAAATTATGGTTTACAGTGCTAAAATGTAATCCGAGGAATCGTGTTGACGGAAATTTTAACGACAAAGAGTTGGTCATTTTGCAACAAACAAACGATGATAGAATGACACAAACGGTTGAAGAAGTGGTTGTTGATAGTTTGGTCGATGACAATCATCCAGTGGAAGCAATTGATTTCGAAATTGGAGACGATGAACCAGAAGACGAATTTCTTTGTAATTTATCGTCTTCAGAGGAAGATGAATAAATTTAAAGTAGATTTAATTGGTCTTAATTAAGTTAATGTTTGTAATATTTTGAAAAATAATTTGAATAAATTTAAAGCACCATAACAATTTTACAATTATATACTAAGCTAATCGTAAGTTATTAAAATTTTTACAAACATTACAAACATTAAAAATATTCGAAAGTTTAGTTTTATAATATTTACAGATAAGAGTCGCAAAACGGTCATAAATTTGTGATTACTTAGTGACTACTATTTAAAAAACTAATTTTTTTCCAATTTTGGTCGGTTTAGAAAAGGGATCGATCGATCTGAAAGTAGATCGATCGATCCTTCTCCAAATCGATCGATCTTGCCCACTCGATCGGTCTAATTGTTTACGGTGGCACTTCGGACATCGAGATCGATCGATCATGTCTGGGATCGATCGATCCGTAACCAAATCGATCGGTCCTGCTTCTCTTGATCGATCTAAATTATTACGGCGATCGATCTGAAAGTAGGATCGATCGATCTCATGACAGATCGATCGATCCATTATCTTTTCTTGTTTCTTCGCTCTTTTAGGGTATAGGGTTTCAACTTATGACTCCCATAAAGAGTCACAAAATAGTTACAAATTTGTGACTAATTCGCGACTACAAAAAAAATTTAGTATAATCTCATATTATTTACGGAAAATAGTCACAAAACGGTCATACATTTGTGACTCTTTTGCGACTAAAATGAAAATTTGTGACTATTTTGCAACTCCTTAGCAACTCCACAATGATTTTGGGAAATTTAACAAAAGATTATAACAAGTTATAATTTAAAGGGTTTAGTTCTACATAAATAGATTAGAAGATTATATTATTTTTGATATATATAATAGTTAAATCCTTATAATTTCAACTTTTAAAAAGTTCACAATGCATCTTACAAAATCCTAAGTGAAACTCTTACATATTTCAATTGAATCTTTGTAAAGCATTGTTTGTTTTTGAAATTATCTTTATAAGTTGTAGATAATAAAACATATAGTTTTGTAATAGATGAAAAAATTATCTTGAAGGCATATGCCTCTCAAATTTGGGTCAAAATGTTTAGGGTATAGGGTTTCAACTTGTGACTCCCATAAAGAGTCAGAAAACAGTTACAAATTTGTGACTAATTTACTACTCTTTGCTATTTTGTGACGAATGTGTGACGATTTGCTATATTATGGGTTTGAAAAAATTTGGGCTTTTGCCAAATTATTTGGGTTAATTGGGCGGTAATTTCCCCCCCCCCCCCCATCGATATCTTTTCTCCAAATAGAACAAAATCCCTAAGTGCTTCACTTTCTCTCTCGACTCCGCCTCCTCTCTTTTCTCTTTCACGAGATTCTCTCCTCTCAATTTCTTCTTTCGATCCCGATCTGTTCTCTCTCGATCCCTCTTCTGATTATCATTCTTCTTCTTTCTTCTATAGATCATTCTCTCCTCTCGAGTTCTTCTCCTCGCGAGTTCTTCTTTCACTTTGTCTCTTTCTCTTCCGATTAAGAGACTCACCGTTTCTTCTTAATGACTCACCGTGGTAAAAACGGTGCCGGTAAAGCCAACGCCGGTAAAGCCAACGGCGGTGGTGCTTCTGGTGGTAGAAAACGCGGCGATAAAGCCAAACTTGGTGTTCGTCATGGAGGCAACCGTGAAGTAGATACATCCAAAGCCGGTGGTGGTGGTGGTCGAGCAAACCTGGAACTCCGTTTATCCACAGGCCCTATTGGTGGTGGTCGAGCAAACCGTCAAGCTCCTCGATCTCCATCTGTTGGTGTTGGTGGAGCCAACGGCTTTGCTGCGAGATCCACATCTGTCGGTGGTAGAGCCAGCGGCGAAGCTAATGGAAACCCAAGCGACGGTGTTTCACCAAGACTCGGAGGTGGATAATCTGTTGTCGGAGGGACCAGCGGGCTTCGTGGAGCCTCATCGGGTAGCATCACCTCTTCTCAAAACAATGGTTCTACCTCAGTCTCTAGAACAAGACTTCCATCTCAATATCCTCCTTCGACACAACCAACTGCTCAGTTTCCTTCTTCACCACTGCCGGCTCAACAAGTCCATGTTCCAATTCAGAACAATCACCCTCAGCCTCCGCCTGCTCCTGTGCAATTTGATGAGCAATTTGATGAGCCGCAATTTGAACAAGCTCCCATTGAAGACCATAATCAGGCTTTTGAGGAAGAAGACGAAGCTGATCCTCCAAACCTAGAAGAGCTAGACTATGAACTCTTGTTGGATGATCTTCTGCATATGCCTGGCCGAGAGCAGCTGGTTATTTTATCAGAGCATCCAATCCCAAACAAAAGGACGACATGGTAAGCAGGTGGGTTTATGTGTGTAGTTTTGGTTTATTTTGGTTTAAGTATAGAGTTTGATTTGGTTTTGGTATCATTTTCGTATCTTTTGATTAAGTATAGAGTCTGTCTCTTTGATTGATTTTATTAACTTTTTGTTTTATGGCATTACATCAAATTGGTTAAACATGCCATATTTGATTGATAGAGTTCCAATTATAGTCGTATTTCTGTCTGTTATTTCTATAGCATCATTTCTGATTTTCTGTTCATCCTACACACTGTATTTGAACAATCTGTTGATATTTATGTGTTAGGTTCAATCGGGACGATGGTCTATTGGCTCGGGTGATTTCTAGAATCCTTCGCCGCAAGTTTGATGGTCCTTACTTCAGCTGGAAAGTTACCCCAATTCACATCCAAGAACGCTACTTCAGAACGTTTGCGGTAATGGTTTTGAGTAATGTTTCTATAATATTTCATTCGTAACTCTTATAACAGATCATTACTAACAAAAAAATCATATGTAGGCGAAGTACAGCTGGGAAATAGGGATTACTTCGATTGTGAGGAAGCATTTCTTCAGGATCGCGAAGAAGCGGATGAGAGGAATAGTTAATCAGGCTAAGAACGGTCCAGATAGGCCATATTGGATCAATGCTACACTTTGGAAAATAATGTGGAATCATTGGGACACTCCTGCGTCCAAGAAGAGGAGTTCTACTGCTTCAAAGTGCCGCAAATCTGATCGTGGCGGTCTAGGAATTGCAAAGCACAGAGCTGGTCAGAAATCTTACTTGAGAATTCGACAAGATATGGTAATTTGTCTATACTTGCTGTCTATATGAAAACTTCATACAAACGGCATACGTACATTACATAATTTCGTATCATTGCAGGAGAAGGAATATGGTCGACCAGTATCGTTTGGAGAAGTGTTTTTGCGGACACACACAAAAGCAGATGGAACCTTCATTGATTACAAAGCGCAACAAGTGTCTGAGGCTTATGAGAAGCTCCTCGTAGAGGCTGTATCTGAGGATGATCCAGATGGCCCGGAAAATTCAGAGAATGGTTCTCAACAATCTACTCAAAGGACACTAACCATCAAGGAAAAGGATGACATCTTCCTCAGAGTATTTTCCTATCACTTCTGCTTTCTGATATATATATATATATACACTATTGAATCATTCTATTTGTGGTTTTGAATCATTATGGTAGATGCACACTGATACATATACTGCTTGTTTTGCATAATTCTGAACTTATCGATTTAGCTTCATCTAATTGCCTGGATTTTTTGAGTTTATAGTAATGTCTCTTTTGAATATGTTGGTGGTTGATTTTTTGAACTAATATGCAACTGTTTTTGTTCTTTTAGTGTACGCAGACTGATTCCAAGGGGACTCCATTTGGACTTGGGGATCTATCTCAGTTTGTCAGCAAAGGAAAGATGAAAGAGAGCTATACAAGTTTTTCTACGACATCGCTTTGTGAGATCCATGAACAGCTTGATTTTGCTCATCAGAAAATTGCTCAGCAAGAAGAGGATAATCGTCGACGTGATGAGCTAGATGCTCGACGTGACGAGGAGCAAAGGAGAGCTGAAGCTAAGATCTCTGAAATGCAGAAGTTTATCGAGTACATGAAGAACACCGATCCCCGCTTCGTAGCATACATGAGTCAACCCAATGTCGTCGAAAATTCACCGGCCAACACTCAGCCAATACCAGGTACTGCCCCACTCACCGCAACAGCCACCGCACAACCTTCTGGACCAGTAATCGCACCTCCCACCCAAACCTAGCCATGAACTCTTTAAATTTATGCTTTTAGACTTTGAATTCTGGTTTATGAACCAGCTTTTGTACTTATGTTTCGGGTAAATCTTTTGTACTTATGGCTCTTTTGAACTGATGCCTTTTTGAACTTATGTGTTTTTGAATTGATATGTTTCGGTTAATTAGTATTTCAAAACATTTATTCTCTTAATTTTCGTTTTAAATTTCAATAAGCCAATACAATATAAATGTGGCATATATATATATTTAAATTTTCTGTAAATAAGGTCACAAAAATGTTGTACATTTGTGACTGATTTGCAACACTATAGTTGAAGAAAACCAAAAAAATGGTTGCAATTTGGTTGCTAATGAGTGACGCTTTCAAGACGATTTTGCGACTACCATTGTTCTGCAAAGCGTCACACATATACGACTAAATAAGTCGTCACAAGTTCGTCTCTATTAAATGACGAACATGTTTTGTCGCATATTTGTTGCACATTTACGACGATCTTTTAGCGTCACCAATACGTCGCATTTTACCGACTAATATAAACAGTCGCAAATTAGTCGCTGATATGTGACTCTTTTGCGACAGTTTTTTTTTGCGACGAATTATTAGTGACTACTATAAGTAGTCACTAAGTAGTCGCAGATGATGTATTTGTGACCATTTTGTGACTGTTTTGGGAGTCACTAGTTCATTGTTTTCTTGTAGTGGTTACCTCGAGAGCATAGAGCTCCTATAGATACTTTATCTTATCGTCTTCCAGACTTTGTAGCCGTGCCATTGAGATCGTTCCCCCGACCTCTTTGAATTCCTCGAGGTAGGCCTTTATCCCTCAAGACTGATTAGCCAATGAGGAGATACTTTTAATCTCTTCCAGATCAAGACAGTGCTGTTTCAGCTTATCAAGGCGCTCCTGCTGCCTTGCCTGCACAACCGTGACAGCCTTGTCTACTTCGAGGGCCGTAGACTCCTTAAGCCGTGCTATCTCGTTATCAGCGCAAACCTTTAACGATGACTTTTTTGATTTAACAGTGATGATCTCCTCTTCAAGCTCCCGATTCTTTAGCAGAGCTTGTTCCGCCTTAGCTGCTAACTCATCCGACGAACTCTTCAATGAATCAATATGACCTTGCAGCTTGAGGACCTTGTCGGCCCTTCCCAATTTTGGTTCATAGAGCGTCACAAGATGATTGGTGGAACACACCGCTTACAAATAACGAAAAAAGAATCATGACTACTTCTAATATATAAAAAAACGGAAACCGACGAAAACTCGGGTAATTTCTGAAAATAATAAGAGCGCGACCTGCATAAAAGAGCCGGCCCAGTCAACGTAGGCCTCTTTCTCATCCATGTGATCTAGGTTGGGAAGCTTGAAGCGATCGTTCGGCTGGATAAGAGAAAATAAGTCAGCACAAGCTCTCGGTTCCTGCATAATGTGTTTCCCAGCGCCCTTGAAGGAACGACATCGTCACCTCGCTATTCGGTACCACCAGCGGCCGTTCCAGATCCCTCTGCAGCGATCAGCTACAAGTCATCGCCGTGAGATGCTTTCTCGGTAGAACGACTCTTCGACGACCTCCCCCTTTTTTTAGAAGAATCTACCACTGGAGAAACCAAGATCGCCGGGTCTCGTTCCTTAGTAGCCTCTGCTGTTGCCACCGACCCAGCAAGGCTCTTGTCCGATGCCTTCTCCGCGGCAGAGAGCTTCTTGTTTTTCGCCGCGATAGGAGCAGGACGAGTACAAGCTGACCCCTCGGTCACGGCAGTCTCAGCCGGCGCTTTTTTCTTCTCCTTCACATAGTTGATTTCCTTAAAAGCGGCCTTGCCCGTCTTCTTCATCCTTCGATGAGGCTTCATTTCCTTAAACGGTTTGAATGTGTAAGGCTGGAGGGGAGCGAGCTCGATATCGAAACGATTGGCAAAACAAAAAAACGATTTAAGAGAGCCGCCCACGACCAAAAATAGAAAATAAATAGCCGGGGCATGCGAAGGTTAAGCTGACCTTGATTGATCCTGTCATAACAACGTTGAATTCTCTGCTCAAGCAGTTCACTCCAGACCTGGAATCCTCGTTTCCTGAGAGTGTCGATCAAAGTTTCACTACCATGCAATGGAGGATTATCTGCCCAAAAATAAAGAGTTTTACGATCAGAACGGCTAAGCAATACGAAGATTAAAAGATCAAAATCTAACCAACAGCGACATTCCACCCGAACGTATCAGCTAATCAAAATATTTCCTTTCCCAATGGTCGGCCTTGCAGTGAATTCCCGACCATAAGATTATGCTTGTGACGCATGGAAATATAGAATAGACCCGTCGACCTAACCCGCTTCAGCTGGGTTATCTCCTCCGACTGGTCGTAAGTAACCGACCTCCCAATTTCGGCAGCAAGTGTAAAGATGGAGGTTTTGTTCTGAATTCCCCCGTGAATAAGCTGTGAAATCGCAATCAGCCGACGAGAGCAATACTGGATCAGGATGTGAGGGAACGGGATTCATAAAGACATATATATCCCTCAGGCGGAGCGCACTGATGTTGGTCGGCGGATGGAACTACAAACTCTATGTCGGCCGACAAGGCGCGCTCTCGTCGTATCTTCTCCAGAGAAAGAGAGGTGGACACGAAAAATGCGTTATTCTTAGGCTCTAACTCAATCTAACGACCCAAGCTGGGGCCGGGAGGGTTGGCACCTTCATCATTTAGTAGAGGAGAGAATGAGCCGACCTCATCTTTCACAGAACATAAGTCGTCAGAGTCGTCAGCATCTTCAGAACCATCCAGATCTGACTGTGCGAAGCTTCCTCTCACTCTTGAGGCACGGCAGAAGGTCCGCCGACCTTCTTGTTCGTCTCACCATGGGGCGCGGAAGAAATTGCGTCATCCGTAAGATCGAGTCTAGATCAGCCGACCTCTAGAAGATGATGCTCTAAATCACGAGTAAACAAACCCATCGAAGAGCTGATAACGGGAGAGCGGGGTTTGGAGGACGCTGACGAGACTGATATCGCATACATTATAGATCGGGGTGGAGACGTCGAAGTTATTAAAAACAGAATAAGACAGACAAAAACAAAGCTAGAGAGAGATTCTAGAGAGAAAAAGTATCTGATTTCTATTCAGCAAATATGAGGAGAATGAAGGCAAAAACGCAGGTTTTATAGAAGGAGAGCGGGAAGACGAAGAGTCGCTCCTCGGGAATCCTAATACCGCTTGGAGAGCCACTTAGGGAGCGACACGTCATCACGTTTTATCAGATCGAGTTGGGCTAACTACTATACTAAGCGGCAAACTCGGCCCATCTCGATTCACCGACTCGGGGGGGGGAGCTACTGTTGGACATGGGCCCAAGGCCCACTGACGATCAGCTCGGCATTGAGGGAGCCCAACTCAAGATGTGATTAAATCTAACCATGGTCAAATCCTAACTAAGGTTACTCCTAGTATTTTGTTATAAATAGAAGTCATCACATCACTTTTGAAGGACATCTGAATATTCTTTGGACTAGAGGATAAAAAGCAAAATGTACACTTTATTCTCCGGACCAGGAAGGGGCTTTGGGTCAACTACTGTTGCTGGAAAGTACAAACCGTTTCATGACCTCTTTTTTTATATAGCACGTTGGGATCTGTCCGCCCTGCTATTATTCTCATGCTCTACTTGTAACCCATTTGTCCCGACTTCATATTTCAATATACGAGAAATCCCGACCTCTACTCATCTATAAATTCATTGGACGATCTACTTCTTGGTTGAACAATTATGTTCAAATATGATCTAATTTTCTTGTAACAATATACCCTTGATTCGTAGGTTTTGTAGTATAGGGCAAGCACATGTCCTATGTTTGTTGATTGATATATCATGGTTTCTACCTGTTTTTTACAATGATATAAGTCCGTTTTATAGAGTTTTTTTGGTATTTTTTAGTATGGCGGAAAGAGGAGCCGAAATTGCAAAGTTGGAGACGAGTTTTCCTGTTTGCGTCAATCGTCACAAGCCATGTATGTCAATCGACGCACCTGTCTAAAGAAAAGATATCGCAAGTTCCAAGGCCCAGAAGTTTACAGAAAAGCTCAAATCCAATTTTTAGACATTATATATAGTTTTTACCTTATGTTTTAGAGTTTTTATCTTGTTTTCTATTGAGCAAAAGAGAGAGATTGGATTTGAGAGCTTTTGGGGAGAGATTTCTGCACTTCGACACCTTCAGATTTCGAAACCCTTTGTATCTTTTACTCCATCTCTTTATGCAATTTTGTTCATTCATAATGTTTCCATCATCTATGTCTGAGTAGTTTGCTTGTTAGGTTTTGGGGATTCAAGGGATTAATGAGAAATTGCTAGGATTGAATACTGTTAGGATTTATCTTCTTGATTCTTCATCTAAATTTGCTTTAACTCTGATTTTGGGATTCATCAACTAAAATTGGAAACCCTAGGTTTATTTAATAGATGCGGAAGTATTATTAACAATCTGAACTAATTCTTCGATGAGCAAAATAACTATTCGCAAAGGAATTTGGCTTAGTGATTTTGTGAACAATCAGACTTGAACTTTAATGCTTGCCTTTATTCGATAAATTCGCAAAGAAATTTGGGATTTAGGGATTTAGTCATAGATAATCTCTGCAACGGAAGTTGATTGATTTTACACTTGTGTTTGAGTTCTAGAACTATGCTTAATAAAATCCTGACAGTATTTCATTCTTCAATTTTGATTCATTCCTGAGAATTACCCATTGCCTAACCTTTTGTTTAATTGAATTTTAAGAACCTAAATCATCATCGTTTGCTTTGTTTTGCTACTTTAATTACATTCTCATATTTTAGCTTAGCTTAATTTGAATTCATAATCGGTTGTGTGAGCGATTTCCTGTGGATACGATCCCTAAATACTACTACGATCTCTTAATTTGATAGAGTAGCTCAATATAAATTTGAGCATATCAAATTTTGGCGTCGTTGCCGGAGAATCGATTTACCAATTGATTTTTTTATTTTAAAATTTTGTCTAAGTTTTTTATTTTTGTTTTGTTACTTATGCGTTCTTTTCTCTTTGTCTTGTGTTTTTCAAGTGTATGCATAATCGCGTTACCAGGAGCAATCAGAACAAGGAGGTAGTCGATCTCAATCTCAAGATTGGAAAGTTAGAACGTGCAAACTGGGTAGCAAAAAAGATAGCCAAGATGGTTAATCCAATTGTTCTTACGAGAGGTGAAGATGGTTTACTGTATGATCAAGAGGGTCAGAGGCGTAACGCTCAGGGTCAGAAACTGGATGACGAGGGAGTTGTGATCGCTGAGCCAGCACCAGTGGAGCAGCCAGTGCATCAGCCTGAGTAGCAGATTGTGCAGCACCAAGAGCCAGCAGCTGCTGGGCGTGGGTGTACTCTAGGGGCGTGGGTGTACTCTAGGAGAGTACAACAGACCTGATGAGTTCTATGCCAACAGGGCAGCGATTCGTCCTCTGGCGTTTCAGAGGAACAATTTCGAGCTGAAGCCTGCGACTTCGCTCTTGTAGCTTAGTATCCTTTCCATGGTTTGTCGTCTGAGCATCCCATGGACCACATCGAGTGATTCGAGGATTTTGCATCGAGCATCAAAGCTAATGGAGTGTTGAACGACTACCTTTACTGCAAGTTTTTCCTCTACTCTCTTGGTGGAGAAGCAGCCTACTAGCTAAAGCAGTTAGAGCCGGGATCACTTACTACTTGGGAGGACACCAAGAATGTTTTCCTCAACAACTTCTTTGATGAGGAAAGGTATGAGGATTTGAGGATGAAGATTTCGACTTTCAAGCAAGGACCGACTAAATAATTCAAGGCTTCTTGGGTGAGATTCAAGCCTTATCAGAGGGATTGTCTTCACCATGGTTTTAGTGATGTTCAATTGCTCGGTATTTTCTTCAGAGGAGTAGATTGGCGTTACCAGATGGTGTTGGATGCTGTATCTAACGGGAACTTCAACACTCGATACCCAGAGGATGCACTTGTGCTTATCGAGAACTTGGCTTCTAGCAAAGTACCAAGAATGTAGACTTCGAGAGAAAGAAGCTTGGTGGCAACATGGATGGGAGTCAGAGTGCTGAGGTAAAGGCCAATATTGATTTAGTGCATAACTTTCTAGTGGGGAAGTAGTCAGTTCAGTTTGCTCAAGAAGTGAAGACTTTCGAGCTAGAAGAAAGGGATGTTAACTACATCAATGGAGCTGATTATTAGGGTCAGAGGTTTGGTAATCAGCAAGGGTATCAGAAGAATGATTTCCAGAAGCCGTTTCAGAGCAACAACTACATGAGGAACTACGGTTCATCTTCTTATCAGACAGCTCCTGCTGAGTCCTCAAATAGTAAGATGGAGTCTTTGCTGGAGCAACTCTTGGAGGGTCAACAGAAGATGACCGTAAGCTTCAATGGGAAGATGGATGCTATGTACCAAGACTTGAATGGGAAGTTCGAAGCTTTGAATTCCAATGTCAAGAAGCTGGATGTTCAAGTTGCTTAATCCGCCGAGAATGCAAAGAGATAATTCGTCAATGCGATCACTTTGGGGACTGAGCAGGAGGTGAATCAAGTTTTGAGGAGGGTTTGGACGAGCAAATCGATGAGCTATTGGAGCTTGAAGAAGACGAGATTGATGTTACAGACCCTGCGTCGATCGACGTAGAGCCTGTGTATCGATCGACGCAGGTCAAAAATCTCGACGAAAGATTTGACGCAATCGGACTTGCATCGACCAGGCTCGACACACGATCGATACAAGGAGTGTGTCGATCGACGCGAGACCCAGAAGAGGCCAATTTCGTTGCAGACTTTGGTTAACACAGAGGAACGTGTCTACAAGCCTAAGATACCATACCCACCGGCTACTAGTGTCAAAGCACAAACTCAACCACCATTGAGGAAGTTGCCTAAGATACTTAATCCAGGGATGTTTATTGTTCACTGCTCAATCAAAGGTATGGAGTTAAAGAATTCTCTGAGGGTGTGAATGTTGTGACACTGGAGCTAATGTGAATGTTATGTCTGAGGGTGTTGCAAGGAAGTTAGGGATTTTGGATCTACAACCTTCAAGGATGTCCATCGAGTTTGCTGATTCTTCTTCTACGACTTTGAAAGAGTTTGTTCCTAACTTGATGCTTCAAATAGGAGATTGTCTTGTTCATGGGGATTTTCAGATTATGGAGTTGAAAAAGGATAGCAATAAATCATTGGTTCTTGGTGCATCCTTCCTTGCAACTGTTGGTGCAATTGTGGATTTTTCTAATCAGAGAATCTCCTTCTCCAAAATCAACAAGAATGTCTTCTACCCGGCAGTTCATGTCAAAGAGAATTCGTGTATGATTGTTACGGATGGAGGACAATAGAGTTTAGACCCTAGAGATGACACGAAAAAGATCCCAAGAGCTCCACCTTCGAATATAGCCTCACCGAGATCTGATGGAGATCTTAGTCACCGCAAAGTGAGCTGCAAAAAGACCTCAAAACCTTTCTCAAAGTTCAGAATTATCATCCCTTCAGAAGTGAGGGAGAAAGGAGAGGTAGTGGTCCAAGAGATGAAGTTCAACACCATGAAACTATTTCCTGGTGTTGTTCCTTGGAAGTATGGACGAGTAGTGCTGACTGCAAAGGAGGATCATCCAATGGATGAGGGAAACATAAGGCCCCTCAAAGATCCACCTCATACTTGAGCCCGACACAGTCAAGATAATGACGGAAAACAAGCGCTTAGTGGGAGGCAACCCACTGGTAAGTCTAGTTATTTTCATTTTTGTCCTTCGTTTACTAATTTCTAGTTTTAGTTTTGGTGTTTTCAGTTAAAAAAAAAAGGCGAGATGAGAAAACAGTGTGTCGATCGACACACACTACTTGTGTCGATCGACAACCCTGTCCATGTAAGTTTTCTTGTGTCAATCAAATTTGTGTTTTCAATTTTCTTTTATTTCCTTTATTAACTTTAGGCTTGATAACACTAAGGACAGTGTTGTTTAAGTTTGGGGGAGGTAGTTGCTAACATCAATTTTTTGTTTTTGAATGTCAAAACTAGTCGTTTATTGAGTCAAAATTAGTTTGAAACCGTAAGTTTTCCTGGGAACTAACCACAAAGCGCTAACACTTGAAGGACCATTGGCGTAGTAGTATGATTGCGGGAATTATTAGATGGTTAGCTGTAAGTGGATCAGTCTAACGAAAGCTTTTGGAATGTTTGGAAAGTATATTGCTAACCAACCATCATCACCATTTACCCTCTTGTCTTGGGGTTTGGTAATCATTGGGCTTGACTCCTCTCAAGCACAAGTAAACTCTCTTCAATCTTCACTTACAGATTAAACAAAGTCTAAGGTTAGGAATAGCATGAAGAACCTCGCGACCCTGTTTCCTCACAAGGAACAATACTAGCGAGCCTCACGATCCTGTCTCCTCACAAGGAACAATAGTAGTGAACGTTATTCTTAACTGTAATGGAAAAACGTTCATGAGCATGTCTCCTCACAAGGAACAATATTAGTGAAGACCGTTACGAGATTTAGGTACAGAAAAAGTTGATAAAAAAAATTGACTAAGGGAAGAGAGAAGGGAGAAGTCCACAGAATTGTTAAGGAAGAGTAAGAATCTACAAGTCCTTTGATCGATACTCCCTCGATAAGACTCCATCTTGTTCTTCATGAAAGGGTGGTGATATGCTGTCTAATTTCTCTAAGAAGTTTGGATTTGATTTGGAGGATTGTGAACCTTGCAGTGAGAACATCGAAGTGATACCTATCATTGGCTCTATGGTATGTGGATTCAAGGATGTTGGTTCAATGTGGCGTTCTTAAGGTTAGCTGAAAGTTTCTGTTTTCAAACCTCGATTTCATTCTTAGTTTTTGTTTTGCTTGAGGGCAAGTAAATGCTAAGTCTGGAGAAATTGATATGTCATGGTTTTTACCTGTTTTTTACAATGATATAAATCCGTTTTATAGAGTTTTTTTGGTATTTTTCGAGTTCTTTCAAGTATTTATAGGTTCATGGACGTTTGAAGTTTAATGGGAGTTTTTGGAGCATTTTGGAGCATGACGGAAAGAGGAGCCGAAGTTCCAAAGTCGGAGACGAGTTTTCCTGCTTGATCGATGCACCCGTCTAAAGAAAAAATATCGCAAGTTTCAAGGCCCAGAAATTTACAGAAAAGCCCGAGTCCGATTTTTAGACATTATATATAGTTTTTACCTTATGTTTTAGAGTTTTTATCTTGTTTTCTATTGAGCAAAAGAGAGAGATTAGATCTGAGAGCTTTTGGAAAAAGATTTCTGCACTTCGACACCTTCAGATTTTGAAACTCTTTGTATATTTTTCTCTATCTCTTTATGCAATTTTATTCATTCATAATGTTTTCATCATCTATGTCTGAGTAGTTTGCTTGTTAGGTTTTAGAGATTCAAGGGATTGAGAGAAATTGCTAGGATTGAATACAGTAAGGATTTATCTTCTTGATTCTTCATCTAGATTTGCTTTAACTCTGATTTTGGGATTGATCAACTGAAATTGGAAACCCTAGGTTGATTTAATAGATGCGGAAGTATTATTAACAACCTGAACTAAATCTTAGATGAGCAAAATAACTATTCGCAAAGGAATTTGGCTTAGTGATTTTGTAAACAATCAGAGTTGAACTTTAACACTTGCCTCTATTCGATAAATTCGCAAAGAAATTTGGGATTTAGGGATTTAGTCATAGATAATCTCTGCAACGGAAGTTGGTTGATTTTACACTTGTGTTTGAGTTCTAGAACTGTGCTTATAAAATCCTGACAGTATTTTATTCTTCAATTTCGATTCATTCCTGAGAATTACCCATGGCCTAATCTTTTGTTTAATTGAATTTTAAGAACATAAATCATCACTGTTTGCTTTGTTTTGCTACTTTAATTACATTCTCATATTTTAACTTAGCTTAATTTGAATTATAATCGGTTGTGTGAGCGATTCCCTGTGGATACGATCTCTAAGTACTACTACGATCTCTTAATTGGAGAGAGTAGCTTAGGATAAATTTGAGCATATCATTGATTATTTCAGGTCATGAATGATTCACAAGCAGCTGAAAAGAAGATAGTTGAAGAGTATCTATATGTACAAATGTTATAGTGACAATATAATTTCACGATATGCAACACAAAAAATATACTGGCTGGGAATACAAATTTAAAATTTTTCCAAAATAGTGGTTTATCGTCTCGACTAATCTAAATGCTTATATGAGAATTTATCTTCTCGATAATAAGAATAAAAAAACGTAAATGACTTTGATACAAAAGTTTTGGTATCATAAAGTTAACATTTGAAAATTGGTTATTGGTAGCATGAGATTTTATTGCAATTTAGAAGTTTAGCCAAAAGATACACTATTTATACACATATTTTCGTCAAATTAAGATCAATATCAAGAAAAAAAATAATGGATTAAATTGTCTATGGAATAGTATCATCAAACACATTTTTTCTATTGTATATTTGTCACTATATATGTATAACACATACAGTAAAACGTCTATAAATTAATAATGTTGGGACCTTAAACATTTAATAATTTAGAGAGATATTAATTTATCGATAAATAAATAATTATTAATTCGTAGAGATATTTTGTTTAACTCTTAATTTTCAAAAATTGCATTTATTTAAAATAAGAAAACCACTTTAAAATTCATATTCTACTAACATGATTTTCTTCATTCCCTAATCTTAAAAAAAAAATCTTTATTTAAAATTAAAAATTCACTTTAAAGTTCATATTTTACCAATTTTTTTAAATTTAAAATAAAAAATTCACATTAAAATCATATTTTACTAAATTATCTTAGATAAATATGCATAAGATTTATAATTATTAATTTATGTTTGGGACCATATTTTACGTACGAATTTCAAAAAAAATATTATCTTATCTATTCATCCCAAATAAACTTGAAACATGAATTGTCTTATTCATCCCAAATAAACTTGAAACATGAATTGTCTTGTATATTTATATAAGCACATAAGTATTTCTTTTTGATGGTGTAATTGTCTTTGTGGTTCAATAATCAATGTCATTTCTATGTTGAAATGTGTTTCCATTTTGGGTGTAAAATATTTGTTAATTGTGAATCCCTTTATTAGTTTCTAAAGTTCTGCAATACGCAGTGGATTGCCACTAAGTTTTTTTCTTAGTTTGATTATTTACAAAAAATACATTTGAATAATTTTAAACTGCACCACCAAAACAAACATGAAAAGAACCAAATCTAACCGAAATTTCAAAAACAAAAGTATAAAATACCGAACCGAAATATAATTCCGGTTTTTTAATCTGATTACTCCAGAGTAAAGTAAACCTGAACATAACCGAACTCCAGAGTATCCTTTAGTTTTTACAGCTTTACCTTTATCCTTTGAATGCCCCGTGGATTTAGATTTAACTGTGACAAATGCACAATTAATGTGTATTTAAAAAAAAAGTTAATAACAAATAAATTTCTTTTTATGGTCTTGGTGCGATTGAAGTAGTTCTTGGTGCGATTTAGGGTTTATGGAGGTTAAGAGGTTGATTTTTCAAAGTAATCAGTGTAAAATTTAGGGTTTATGGCGTACAAGGCAAGAAGAAGTAGGTTAAACGATTTACCAGATCATTTGCTTTGTCAGCTACTCTCTAATCTCTCCATGAAAGATTCAATCCGAAGTAGCGTTTTATCGAAACGTTGGAGAAATCTCTGGTTAGAGGTTCCTGTTTTGGACTTGGTCTCGTCTCATTTCGAAGAAGATAGTCATTTTGTGGAATTCATAGATAGATTTCTTGATGATGAACATAAGCTAGATATGAAAAGATTCAAGATAATCTATTATTTCGATGAACTTTACCCTGATGATGATGATAGTTTTTTCTGGTCTTGGATCGATGTTTTGGTTAGGCGTAGAATTTGTGATTTAGATGTTGTGAGCTTGTTTCGACCCCTGTATCGCTTTATTCGTGTAACACATTGGTCAATTTGAGTCTCGCGTAATCTTGTTTGATCCGGGACCCGAAGAATCTGTTGTTGTTTCCTTGCCTTGTGTCAAGATTATGCATCTAGAGGGGGTAAGGTCTGATAGTTTGATCCTCGAGACGCTAATTTCTGGCTGCCCTGTTCTTGAGAAGTTAACTATAATCAGGGATTCTGATTATGATTTTCTTGAAGTTGTATGTGTGCGGTCTCATTCGCTAAAAAGATTCATTTTAGAGACTGAACATGTTGAATATAAAGTCGTTAATGATCATGTTGTTGAAATCGATGCTCCAAGGCTCGAGCGTATGAGTCTCTTTGATCATTTATCAGGAAGCTTTACAATACATAGTATTGGACCGTCTGCGACGGTTGAAATTGATGTCAGCTTTGATGTGGAAGATGGTGATTCATTGAAATTTGATGATGATGATGATGATGATACCAATAGAACTATGATCAGTAATTTCCTCACCGGGATATCTAAAGTCAGCGGCATGAAGATCTCTACGGCTACTCTAAAGGTATATGCATACACACAGGGTTGATGATTCAGTAACATTTTATACGATTTGTGACATTTCTCGGTATAATTTTGATTGTGATCACACAGGTCATCGATGATTACTCCAGAGTGGAACCGTTACCTCAATTCATGATTTCTTGGTTACATGCTTCGTTTCTTGAATCTTCTTGGGAATTGTTGCCAACATTTCTTGGTTGTTACCCGAATCTACACTCGCTCGTCATGGTACGTCTTTATTCATTCTCATGTAAATTCCGTAATCCGAAAAAGAAGCCTTAAGTGTCCTTTGTTTTGGGGTATATTATCAGGAATTGGACTCCCTTACAGAGACGAAACCAAACAAACTCTCTTAAGTGTCGACGCCATGTTTCGTATCGTCTCTCGAGTTTGTTAGGTTGAGGACACCAGTCATGAAAAAACATGGAGCCAGATGGAATTAGCAACATACTTTCTGAGGAATTGTGTATTCTTGAAGAAACTGAGTTTAAGCGAGAGTTTCGGTAAGATGATGAAGAAAATCAAGAAGATTCCAAGAAAGTCTAGAAGGTGTAAGATTGTCATGGGTTTGGTTGAGCCACAGCATAGACATCATCAAGGAAGTTTCAAACCATTAGTGTTAAACACTTAATCCAGTACTGTAAGACCTTTTTAAGTTTTTTTATTTTCTTTTCTTTTCTTTTGTGGGCATGGTTTTTGGGACACTGAATCACATTTACTTTTTGGTAATACCATTTATGTCAAACCCTCTGAACGGATTAGAGTCTTTCCCTGGCTGAATCAAACGAACGAGAGTTTGTATTTGTCCCACATCGGTTTTGTAGAGACTTGTGATGAGGAGTGTGGGACTATAAATAGAGAAGAAGTAACAATTCAAAAAATATTATCCTTCTGGCAAGTTAAAGGGGAAATGAGGAATGGGTTTAATCTCGCTTATGCGTGAAGAGCGATCTGCTCAAAGCCTGTTACGACAAATTGGGCGGTCCAATTTTTAGGGAAAATTGGCTAATTGGGTCGAAATCAAATAGGAAATGTCCTATTAGTATTTTTTCAATTCAATTTTGTCCCATTAGTATATATTTTAATGAAAATCCGTTTTTAACCTTCATATTTAGTTTTTTTTTTTTAAACAAAAAAAAACAAAAAAAAAACAAAAAAAAAGGGAAAAAAAAAACGGAAAAAAACGGAAAAATGGATCGATCGATCCGATTTTACCAAAATTGTCGGAAGACCTCAGGATCGACCAGAAGTCGGATATGACGACTGGATCGATCGATCCGGATTTGGATCGATCGATCCGATTTTATCAAAATTATCGGAAGACCTCAGGATCGACCAGAAGTCGGATTTGACGACTGGATCGATCGATCCACATATGGATCGATCGATCTAGTCCCAAAAACTGTGAAGATCTTTGGAAGTTTTTGGATATCATCACAACAAACCAAAAAAAACCATTGCTTTAACACATAATCAAAAGTGATGCAAATAAATTTAAAAATTAAAAAGCCACTACAAAAGAAGATGTTGCAACGAAATGTCTGATAAAACAAACTAAAACAAGAGAAATAAATAGAACAATAAACAACACCCCTATATTGCTCTATCACATGTCGCCCTGTTGTGACCTGGAATTCTACACCGGCTGCACTTGTGAATCTTAGGTCGTTGTTCACTTTGTGAAAAGCGTATCTTGTCTTCGGCAGATTCAAATCTTCGTTTTCTTCGCCTTCCAGCAGCTCTTCGTGTTTCAGGTGGTAGAACTTGAGCTAGGTCGACATGATTTGGGACTTGTCATGCATCTTCCGGAACACCTATGGGATTAATGCATTCTTCATGTATGTTCCGCAACATACTTGTTGACAACAAAATATGTAGATCCCTTTAAACAAATAGCACGTAAACCCCAATTGCAGTTGTTTTGTGCACAACGAATAATCCACTTCTCGGTATCAGATTTTATGACCTTGTAGTCAAAGTTATGCTGCATTGCACAGATTTCCATAGTAGCCTTCAAAAAGTTTTTACTTCTGAAGTGTTGCTTAATCTTTATAGCTTCCACCAAAGAAAACCGGACTGTCTTAGCACTGTTTCTTTCGTCTTCTGACAATACAACATCATCACCATCACCAACATCAACCTCAACGTCAGAGATATTGCCTTTGAAATGCTCTTTCTTTCCATTGGCACTCACAAATTCGAAGTGCTCTTTCTTTCCATTGGGAGTCACAAATTCTTCACCTTTTTCACCCAAACGTCTTTCATCTTCTCCATTAATTGAATCCGCAGGTGGCTCTTCATTTAAATTAAATTTTAACAAGGCTTTACATGTCACACACAAATGTGTTGATGGTTGATTCCTTGCATAGCCAACAAAATTTCTCACTTGACCATCAGTCGCAATTATAACTGGGGGATATTCTTTGTTGTTGATCAACTCGCTAGGTAAGTAGCTCAACTCGAGATCAACACTGTTATCTTCGATTCCGAACTCCTCTAAAACCATCATCTGTAGCTCTTCAAAAGTATCATTAGATTGAAAAGCAAGCAATCTACCTCCTTTTTTCCCATCTACAACAAATTTCCATCCATTAGTGGACGATTTCCACAAACCCCAAGTGGCATAGATATGTAACATAGTAACCAAGAAGAAGAGAAACAAAAAAAAAGTTACAGGAAAAAAAGAAGAGAAGAAGAACGGCAGGAAGAAGAAGACAGTTTTTTTTTATTTTTTTAGAAAATATTTGGAAAGATATGGTGAATATTCACTAACCATATTTCCTAGATTTTAGGATATTTTTGCAGAATATATATTCTACCACCCGTAGACAAAAGGAAAAAACTGGAAGATGAATTCTACGAATGGTGGATTATAGTAGTTACGGTAGAATATATATTCCGAAAATTGGTAGAATATAGAACAAACATTAGAACGTGTACTCTACCAAATCAATTAAATCGTAGAATATAGAGTAATGAGTAGAACCTATATTCTACGGGTGCGTAGATATATTAATAATCCGTAGAACCTATATTCTAAATACAGTAGACTTAGACCAATTTGTAGAATATATATTCTACTACCTCGTAGACGGTAGAATTTGATTTCTGGAAAAGGTAGAATAGAAAATTATTTTCAATTCTAACCATATTTTTAAAATAAAAAAAAATATACTTATATTCTTCCCAGTGACTCTTTTATTATTTTGAATTTTTCTAATTTTTTTTGCTATTAAAACTATTTTAATAATTTATTAGAAATGTCAAAAGGGCAAATTAGGTAAAAATAGAGAAAGAGGTCGTAGGACAAATTCAAATCAAATTCGACCCAATTAGCCAAATTTCCCCAATTTTTATATCATCGGTCCAACCTTTAATTTTTTTAATGAAAATTTGCAAAGTACACTCAATTTTGTAAAATTGGATAAATATACTTTTTTGTTATGTAAAAAATACGCAAAGTCCCTATACATATTTAAGTTACTATATAACCTAAAAATAATTTCAAGTTATTAAATTTAAATTTGAAATTTAGTTTTGTATTTACTTTTTATTTATAAAATATATTGTTAGTAAATTAATATCTAAAAGCTAAATTCTTTATTAAATTAGAAAATAAAGATTGATTTATTTTACACAGTCGACTTATATTTTGGTTGGTTGATTTTTTACTTTGTTTATTTATTTATACAGTTGATTTATTTTTTTATGTTCGTCGTCTTAATATTCAATTGTTGACTTATATTTCGTTCGATTGATTTTTTACTTTGTCGACTTGTTTAACCATTGACTTGTTTTTTTCATTTCTGTCGACTTAATATTCAGTTTCGTCGACATATTTTAAACTGTTGACATATATTATCATTTGTTTGATTTTTTATTTAGTCGACTTATTTAACCATTGATTTAATTTTCAGTTTTGTCGACTTAATTTTCTATTTCATCGACTTATTTTAAACTGTTGATTTATATTTCGTTTCATTGAAATTTTAAGTTATCGACTAATTTAAACCACTGGCTTATTTTCTTTAATTCGTCGACTTAATTTTTTAAATTGATTTATTGTAAACTATCGATTTATATTTTTGTTGGTTGACTTTTTACTTTGTCTAACTTATTTAAACAATTGACTTAATTTTTATGCTCATAGACTTGACATATTATTATATAAATTAATTAAATTATAAATTATAAAATTATTCGTAATTTTATTTTATAAAACAAAATATCAATTGGTAATTTTATTTAAATTAATATATTGTAATTTAACTTAATTCTTATCTACTCAATTTTTAAATAAAAATTAGAAAAATCAAATCATTTTATTTTTCTAACTTAATCTTGTTAATTAAAGATAGAACTGTCATTTCAACTTTTAAAATATGGTACTTTTCAAAGCGTAACAAATTTGGTATAGATTTAAAATTTCCAATAAGATTTAGGGTATACAAGTCAATTTTCCCAAAATTTTTATTTATTATAATTTCCTTCTTCTTTGTCTCTAAAATACAAAATTAATTAAAAATCTTTAAAAGTTAAACCCTTTTTAATCCAAGTAAAACAAAACTTATTGATGAAAGAAAAAAATAAGAATTACTTTTATAATGTTGTAAAATCCTCTTCTTTTATAATGAGAAATTTAAAAAAATGCCACTTTTCAAGTGCCACTTTACAAAAATGCCACACTTTTGAAATTTTTACAAAAATGCCACTTTTTCAAAATTATTTTTTTTTATATCATTTATGTTTGGGTTAATTATGTTTTATTAAAATTTAGTTACGAGGGTTTAGGGGGTTTTAGGGGTCTCCGAAGACTTCTTTTATTTCAGTCATTCAATTTCATGATAATTTCAGAAAACCCTGTTCATCTAACCTAGTTCGTGTTCACTTTTTACAATATCTAAAATAAAGCAAACAAAACTACACAAGTCTATGAATAGATATCAAATTAACATTCTATACTATGATTTAGAAAAAAGGTAAAAATTGAAATCAAATCTCTGAGCTCATTTCAAGTGCAAAAAAAGGCAATTTCCGAGCGAGTGGTCCTCGACGACCATAAGGAACAGACAGACTCTAATGGGGTCTATACATGTCTGTATTTTCATGGAAACTTCTCTTCTCGTCACTCATTTCCTTCCACATATAAACAATGGATTTGTTTCCTCTTCCATAGATAGCTTATCCATAAACCATTGTGATACTTTCTTCTTCAAGCTCTCTTATACTCAATCTCTCACTCATGGCTTCTTCATCTTCGTCTCGCATCAAGAGATACCATGTCTTTCCCAGTTTCCATGGACCAGACGTTCGTAGAGGATTTCTGAGTCATTTACACAATCTCTTTGCAAGAGAAGGGATCACGACGTTCAAGGATCAGGAGATCGAGAGAGGTCATACGATCGGATCTGAACTCGTACAAGCCATTAGAGAATCGAGGGTCTCCGTCGTTTTGCTCTCGAAGAATTACGCTTCTTCAAGCTGGTGTTTAGATGAATTGGTTGAAATCTTAAAATGCCAAGAAGCTTCAGGGCAGATTGTGATGACAATTTTCTACGATGTTGATCCTTCCGATGTGCGAAAACAGAGTGGTCATTTCGGGAGTGTATTCGATAAAACTTGTCAAGGGAAAACTGAAGAAGAGAAGCAGAGATGGATCGAAGCTTTGGGATTTGTAGCAACCATAGCTGGAGAACATTCTCTTAACTGGTTTGTTTTTTCGTTCGAGCTCAGTGAATTAGAATTGCTTTTATGTTTTTAATTTGATGCTTCAATAAGATTTTGTTTTTTTTTGTTAGGGATGACGACGCAGCGATGGCCGAAAAGTTTGCCACGGATGTCTCGAACAAACTGAATGTTACACTGTCAAGGGATTTTTACAACATGGTTGGACTACAAGCTCACTTGAGAAAAGTGAACACTTTGTTATGCATTGAGTGTGATGATGTGAAGATGATTGGCATTTGGGTCCTACGGGAATTGGTAAGACTACCATTACTAGAGCTTTATTCAATCAACTCTCTAGCGATTTTCGACTTCGATGTTTCATGGGGAACCTCAGGGGAAGTAATAAGAGCATAATGGGTGTTGATGATTATGATTCCAAGTTGTCTTTGCAAAACCAATTTCTGTCAAGGATTTTGAACCAGAAGGATATGAGGGTGCGTCATTTAGGTTCAATAAAAGAATGGCTGCAAGACCAAAGAGTGCTTATCATTCTTGATGATGTAGATGATCTAGAGCAGTTAGAGGCTTTGGCAAGTGAACTTTCTTGGTTTGGTTTAGGAAGTCGAATCATCGTTACCACAGAAGATAAAAAGATTTTGAAGGCACACAGTATAATTGACATCTACCATGTGGATTTTCCATCTCTAGAAGAAGCTCTTAAAATCTTATGTCTATCCGCTTTCAAACAGAGTTTTGTACAAGATGGTTTTGAAAAGGTTGCATATGAAGTAGCAATGCTTTGTGGTAATCTTCCGTTAGCCCTTCGTGTTGTGGGTTCATCTTTGCGTGGGAAGAGCAAACACGAATGGGAACTCCAATTATCTAGGATCAAAACTAGTCTTGATAGAAAAATTGAGGACGTATTAATAGTGGGATATGACAGATTGTCGAAGAAAGATCAATCTTTATTCCTTCACATTGCATGCATATTCAATGATTATACTGGTGATTATGTGACAACCATGCTTGCTGACAGTAATTTGGATGTCGAAAATGGGCTGAAGACCCTAGCCGCTAAATCTCTGGTCGAGCCCTACCAACCGTATCCGCCGCATATATTGCTAAGGATGCACGGTCTACTACAACAACTGGGTAGACAAGTAGTTCATGAACAGTCAGTTTTTAGTAGAGGCTGAAGAGATTCGTGATGTGCTAGCAAATGAAACAGTAAGTTCTTACATATATTTTAGTAGAGCCTATTGCTTTCATTACAACAATTTGATCAGTCGAAATATGTTAAAAAAATAAAAAAAATACTAATATTAAAATATAAATTTTAATCAGTAACCCGTTTAATTACAAAAATATTTTAAAATATTTAAACATGGGTTTCAAATCATTAAGTTCAATTTATATCTTAATTCTTATGTCATAATTCATATTATACAGGCCGAAAAATATATAAATGTAAATGGAATTCAAATCATATTTTTAATAATAATAAAAAATATTCTTACACATTATAAATTTATATTAGTTATATGATAAAATCTTATGACAATTGAAATATTATAGAATTAAACTATAAAACAATAAACTTATGTGAATAATCTCATAAAAACCAAAAATATTTTGTAATACTTTTATCAAACATTATATATAAATCTATGATTGATACATTTCATTGATGTCATCGGTTTATTTTTCATAGTGATATATACTCATCAAATCTTACACTTTTGGATCTTAATAGTAAATATATTATTATTATTATTTTATAACATATATAAATTTTCATTTTTATATAATTTCATTTTTTAACATTGAAAAGTATAGGTAGAAGATTTATATTTTCTTTATGATATTCTCTAGCTATGTTTACAAAGTAAATATATTTATAGATTTTTTTCATTTGGTGTGTTTGTACATATAAACTTTAACATTAACATTGAGATTTCCATATTATTTTTAACACTGAAATTTTCCACTAATGGTGATTATTTTTTTTATAAATTTTAGCCCACTAATTACCTTATTAATCAAGTCAAAGAAACTTAATTATATATTAGTAACATGTATGATTAGTAAATATATAGATGCTAGAATATGATCCACGTTAATTTTTAACACATTATGAATATGTATGATTATGTGATAGAAAATAAAAATAATTAAAATACTATACAGTTAAATCAGAAAAGAGTAAATTTTATGTTAGTAACCTCATAGAAACTATAAATAATGTTGTGAACCATCACATAAGTACATGATTGATAATTGTATTTTATTAGTGTCACCGTTTTATTTCTCACATAGATTTATATTCGCCATACTTTATACAGTATTAACTCTAAATTGATAAAATAAGTATTCTTATAGATATTATTTTTATTTTATTTTTGCATGGTTGTGTATATTTTTAAACTTTTAAATTGACGTTTCTATAAACTTTATAACTTTTGTTTTTCCAATTTATATACCTTTTTTTTATCATTCGTCTATTTATTTATTTTAATTGAATTTTTTTATTCTATATGTATTTATATTTTATTTTATGGCTTATGCCATTTCTATATTTCATTTTAAACTTTGTTTCTTAATTATTATTGACAATATTAAAAATTTTAATTTTTATTATTTGATTAGTAACTTGACAATTACTTAATTATTAAAAATTTTAATTTTAATTTTTATTATTTGTTTCTATATAATAAGATGTTGACAAAAGAAAGTAACTATATCTTATTATATAAAGGAGAATGCGCACGATGAGAACGCGATACATAAGCAAAAATTTTATTCACGAGATCATGAGAATTGCTAATTAACAAAAAAATAAGAAAATAATAATATTGTGACATGTGTCAATATTAACAAACACGAGTGAAGACATATAATTGCTAATATAATATAATTGTTAATTTAGATTGTGACATGTGTCAATATTAACTAAAAAAAATTAAAAAGCAAATAAGAAATATATTCTAAACAAGGATTATAGACTAATTAAGAAAAAAGAAAAACCGTTCTACTAAAATATACAATATTTTTAAATTTTTATATTACAAAATACATATTAACAGAAAGAATTTTAATTTTTAAATTTCTAAATTTTTAATTTTTCTGTTAATATTTCCCATATTAACAGAAATATTAAAATAAAAATAAAAAATATATTCTAAACAAGGATTATGTACTAATTAAGAAAAAAAAACCATTCTACTAAAATATGCAATATTTCTAAATTTTTATATTACAAAATACGTTATTTCCATTATAAATTATCTAGATAGTTAAAGACAAAGTGATATTTTACTAATAGAAATAATCTATTGGAACAAGCATAATATTATATACCTTGAAATAATATCATGTCCAATATTCAACTTATACATTAAGTTCACATATATATTCTCTAGAGATCTTGCCTATTGCTTTCAATAGAACAATTTGATCAGTCTTCTTTTGAAATGTTTGTTAGGTATATCGTTTGATATGTCAAAGATCAGCAGTGAGATCTCCATAAGTGAGCGAGCCTTTCAAGGAATGCGTAATCTTCGATTCTTAAGAATCAATGATATTTTTGGTCCTAAAAAGATTTATATGGCAAGATCAGAGGAACTTGAATATCTACCTCGTCTAAGGTTACTAGATTGGGATACATACCCAGGAAAACGCCTCCCTCCAACATTTCAGCCAGAATGTCTTGTCGAGCTCCGTATGGTATACAGCAAACTCGAAAAGCTCTGGGGAGGAATCCAGGTTGGTATTTGTTAGTTATCAAATCTCGAAAAGCCTCAATATGATTTTTCTCATTTGTTTTAATTGACACATGCAGCCCCTAGCGAATCTCAAGATGATAGATATGAGCTATTCCTAATCTTTCGAAGGCTACTAATCTCGAGACATTGACACTTGAGGGATGCAGAAGTTTGGTGGAGCTTCCCTCCTCTATTAGGAATCTACAGAAACTGAAAAAGTTGGAGATGAATGACTGCAAAAAGCTACAAGTTATTCCGACCAACATCAACTTAGCATCTCTTGAGGAAGTCGACATGAGAGGTTGCTCACGGCTGAGAACATTTCCAGATATTTCTAGCAACATCAAAAATCTTGATGCAAGAAACACAAGCATACAAGATGTTCCTGCATCCTTCGTTGGACGATGGTCTCGTCTTGACACGCTGGGTATAGGAGGCTGTAGCATCCTCAAGAGATTAACACATGTCCCAGAATGTGTAAGGAAGCTAGACCTAAGCTACAGTGATATAAAGAGGATCCCAGATTGCGTCATAGGTCTCCCTAAGCTAGCTGTACTTATCATCCAAAACTGCAGAAAACTGGTGTCAATGCAAAGTCTTCCGCCTTCTCTTTGGATTCTCGATGCATCTAACTGTGGATCTCTCAAAAGCGTCAGTTTCTCGTTCTATGAACCAAGAGGATATATTACACTCAACGACCGTAACTGTTTGAAATTGGAGAAAGAAGCGATAAGAGTATCTTCCTCTTTCTACAATCCTGACGTACCAGTCATGTTTGACAACTGTTTGAAACTTGATGAAGAAGCAAGAAGAGTAATCATACAACGGTGGGCTTACCAGGTAAAGAAGTCCCTGCAGAGTTTACTCACAAAGCCACAGGAAACTCCATAACCATCTCTTCGGGGACTTTCTCTGTGTCCTCAAGATTTAAGGCTTGCCTCCTGCTTTCCCCAACCCTAAATATGCAGCACGGCGAGTATATAGTTTGTTGTTTAAGAAGCAAAGGTGTCGTCATCAATGAACTTAAGTTTAGCGGATCCTATTTTCCATCGTATTCCCAGTTAACGGAACAACACCTGTTCGTATTTTCTGGGGACTTGTTCAAGGAACACAGATGCCTTGAAGTGGATGCGACTACGAGTGAGATTCAATTTGAAATCAGCTGCAAGGGAAACGAAGACAAGATTATTGAGTGTGGTGTACAGATCTTGGAGGAAGGTGAGAGTAGTAGCAGAGACCAGAAGGAGCACAGAGATAGAGCTGTGCAGGTCCCTAAAGATGAAAGTGTCGTCAAAAGCAGTAAGCAGACAGGTTGGTGGAATTGGCTTAGGAAAGCTTGGTCTGAGGAAGAAGAAGACAGTGTGAAACTCTCGGGGAATGCGTAACCTGAGGGTATGTTGGCTTTGTTAGATGAATTTCTCAAGAAGCAAAGTAGTTGCCCAAATGAACATTCAAGATTTCAAGATCTGTGACCTCGATCTCACAGAACATCTGTGTAGCCTGAGAGCTGAGCCGTGCATTAGTGGTAAATTTTGAAACTTTGGCTTAGGCATCATTTATTATTGGAAAGGTTAAGGGCATATTTTTCTTTATTTTATTTAGTTAAACTCAAATAATAAAATTATAGAAACATAGAATTAAATTTTTTGAAAAAATTGTGATAATTAAGATAAACAAAACATGGGTTTATATGGTAAAATTATGGGTCTCTAATAGTTAGATAACTAAAAAAATATAAAACAATTTTTAATTGTTAAAGAATTAAAGTAAAATAAACATAAAATTAGTTTGCTACATAAAAAATTGAGTGACTTCACTATCTTATTTTTATTCAAGTATATCACATAAAAAATAAATATTTTATCCATTAAAAAAATTTTACTTAAAACAATTGATTTGGAAAGTTTGTTGAAAATTTGATATATTAACAATTTTATTGAACAAAAAGAAAAGAATTTAATTCTGTTACTAATATTTTATTTAATAATTTGTAGTTCTCTATTTGTCTTCTTTCTATGTAACGATAATATATATATTATTATAGATCGTTTTATTTTTATGATAGTACGGCATCTTATTGTTTAAATCGCTTTGGGCATCCGTTAGTGTTTGCACGGCTCTGCCAGAGAGAACAAGACCGTGAAAGGGTTAAGCCCGAACCTGAGGCAAGGGAAAGAACAAAGACGACGTACTTGTAGGACCAAAATTTGGAACACTACGACCTCGGCGATAAAATCACAATAAGAGAAACGTTAAGGGAAGAGATGACAGTGGAGGCGAGACGAATCTCTTTCCTTAACCTTTTGAATCACCCATAGTGCGATAGGTTTTACAGATTCCAGGATCCCAGGATACAACTACTAACAACCCTATTCGCAGCACTCGAAATACGATTCTAACGAACTGAAATAATCTACGATACTCTCGAATAGAGACTTACTGATAAACTTTGAGAGAGATTGCTGTGTTTCTTTTAGTTATGAGCGATTTTAGAGATTATGAAAATGAGAGACGAAGAGCATCCTTTTATAGCGAGAGAGAGGTTTGAAAATCTGCAGATAATTGACCACAATCTCACGTTGAGAGAATCTTGGACCCGTTACTCAGTAACGCAGATCGTGGAGAAGTTGGGAATCGTTGACAGAAAATCAGGAGAAGATTTTTGACTTTTATTAATAATAAAACTGTTCAAAAAATCTTATCTTCACTCCAAAACGACATCGTTTTATGTCTAACAAAATTGGCCCAAAAAGAAGTCGGCTCGGTGAGGAATTCCCAAGAGCCCAAGAGCCCACGGCCCCCGGCAAGCACCTGCGCCCGCGTCCGGGCCCGGTTCGGTTCGGTGCGCGTGTGGGATTTCTCTAGGTTCCTCCATGGTGCATGTGTGTTCTTAATGTTTTAAACACTACTCAAACATGCCCTTTTTATACACCACCAAAATGTTTCCCCTAAGGGATGTGGGACATTTTAAGTGTGCATTCATTAAACCAACACAAGAGACTTTACCTCTAAACCCAATGGCTATGTATTATTTCTCATTCACATTTTAAACCCATTTTCCATAAACCAAATTTCTATCACAAGCCCATTTGCTTATAACCAAAAAATGGTTCCAACAATCCCCCACATGAATAGAAATGACTCTAAACATATGAAGACTCAACAAACTCGATATACTATACTTGACTTGACTAGACTAGACACAACATTGAATAAACTAGACTAGACAGACTTTCGAGAGTATACGAAAATGTAACTATATCTGATAGCTAGCATGTTTCAGCTTTGAACCAATCATTTTTAATATTTGTCGGGTTTATTCGGCCAGGAGCTGAACATGATGTCTTAACCATCCGGACTTTAATGTAAGCCGAGACAACAGTTACCGCATAGCAACATTTTCTCGTAGAGATCAGTTCTCTATTGTGTTCATTTTGGCCTTGAACAATTCTTGGTTATTCATGAGTGAACTTAGAGAATATAGCCTTACTTTCATTCTCCTAGAAACGGCCCCATTTCACACTCACTAGGTGATCTTTCATTAACTCCACTAATATCTCAAAGTTATGAAATCATTAAAAGCCAATGCTTAACCTTATCCTCCATAGATAACATTGGATATCATCCTAGGAACTGGGTGTATACTTTGTCTTACACTGCTCAATTCTGAATTGGCTTGATTTCGTTGTCCCTTTTGAACCTACATCTTTGGATCTCCAGTCAAGTAGGTGGGGTATCCATCACGCTTCATCTTTAATTATAGGCTTTTAAACCCATTCTTCTTGATGATTTAACAACTTGATCTCTCGGCAAACGTTTGGTGAACGGATCAGCTAAGTTCTCTGTCGATTTGATATAATCTATCGTAATCACTCCAGTTGAGATCAATTGTCTAATGGTCTTATGTCACCTTCTAATGTGATGGGATTTGCCATTATATAGGTTACTCAGTGCCCGTGAAATAGCTGATTGACTATCACAATTTACACGTACGGCTGGCACTGGTTTTTCTCACATCGGGATATCTTCCAAAAAATTTTGAAGCCACTATGCTTCCTCTGCCGCTTTGTCTAATGCTATGAACTCTGACTCCATGGTTGATCAGGCCAAGAGAGTCTGTTTGGAAGATTTCCAGGATACTGCTGCACCCGCCAGAGTAAAGACATATCCGCTTGTTGATTTCGAGTTTCTCAAATCTGAAATCCAATTCGCATCACTATAACCTTCTACTACTGCTGGTTCTTTACCATAGTACAGCCCATAACTTTTGGTGTGTCGAAGATAATTCATCACTCTTGTTATGGCCTTCCAATGAGTATGACCTAGATTGCTTGTATAACGACTTAGCACATTTACTGAGTGTGCCAAATCTGGTCTAGTACAATTTGTTAAGTACATTAGACTTTCAATCACTCTTACATATTCTACCTGTGACACTGGTTCACCTGAATTTTTCTTCAAGTGAAGTTGAGGGTCAAAAGGAGTTTTAGCAGTTCCATTTGAGTAGTTATTGAACCGCTTAAGTACCTTCTCAGCATAATGATCTTGAGTTAGTGTAATTCCTTCAGAAGTTCTTATAATTCTAATTCCAAGAATTACATCCGCTAACCCCATATCTTTCATGTCAAATTTTCTTTTGAGCATGCCTTTAGTTTTATTGATGATATCTTTGTTACTACCAATGATGAGCATATCATCTACATATAGACACAACAAAATATACCCTTTTGGAGTAGTTTTGTAGTATATGCATTTATCGCATTCATTTATGCTGAAACCATCTGACATCATTACGTTGTCAAATTTTTCATGCCACTGTTTCGGAGCTTGCTTAAGTCCATACAGAGATTTTACTAATCTACACACTTTGTGTTCTTGTCTAGGGATAACAAACCCTTATGGCTGTTTCATATAAATTTCCTCTTCTAAATCACCATTTAGAAAGGCAGTTTTCACATCCATTTGATGAATTTCAAGACCTCGCAGTGCAGCAACACCTACGAGTATTCTGATGGAAGTTATTCTCGTTACCGGAGAATAGGTATCAAAGAAATCCAAGCCTTCTAGTTGCCTAAATCCTTGTACCACAAGCCTAGCCTTGTACTTGTCTATCGCTCCATCAGTTTTCAGTTTAGTTATGAAAATCCATGTATTCCCCAGAGCTTTGCACCCTTGCGGTAGATCAACTATCTCATATGTATTATTCTGTAAGATGGAATCCATCTCACTATTGACCGCTTCTTTCCAACAAGGCGCGTCTGGTATGGACATTGCTTCCTGATAGGTTCTGGGCTCATTTTCTGCCAGAAAAACTACCAGAAAATCAGTACCAAATGTCTTCTCTTTACGAGATCTTTTACTTTGTCTAGATTCTTCTTCTTCTTCTTTGTCGTTTATAGCAGTGCCAGAACTACTTGCCTCATTTCTGGAAGTACAAGCATCTCGTTCTTCACGAGTTCGTTTGTTACTTCCCCTATCTTTACATGGAAACACATTTTCAAAAATGAAGCATTCCGTGACTCCATTATAGTGTTTACATGTATGTCTTGTATATCTGATTTATATACTAGAAAACGATAGGCACTACTATTATGCGCATATCCGATGAAGATGCAATCTACCGTCTTAGGTCCTATTGTGACCTTCTTCGGAGGTGGAACTGCAACTTTTGCCAGGCACCCCCATACTTTCAGGTATTTGTACGATGGTACATTACCTTTCCAAAGTTCATATGGACTTTTTCCAGTAAATTTATGCGGTATTTTGTTAAGGATATAATTTGTGGTAAGCAAAGCTCCCCCCCCCCCCCCCCCCCACATGTTCTGGGCTAACCAGATTCCTGTAGCATTGCATTCATCATTTCTTTAAGAGTTCAGTTCTTTCGTTCCGCAACTCCGTTAGATTCTAGTGAGTAAGGAACAGTTGTTTGATGAATGATACCGTATTGTCTACAGAATGCATCAAACGTTCATTATATTCTCCTCCTCTATCATTTCTTACTATTTTAATAGTTTTACCAAATTGATTTTTGACTTCCAACTTATATTCCTTGAATTTCTCCAAAGCTTCATCTTTACTGCGTCGTAAATATACATAGCAGAATCTAGTACAATCATCGATGAAGGTTACGAAATATTTCTTCCCGCCTCTAGTGTGATCAAACTTTAAATCACACAAATTTGTATGAATTAATCCTAGAGGTTCGGTTGTTCTTTTAACATTTGGTGATGGTGTTTTGGTGAGTTTGGCTTGAACACAAACCTCACATTTATCTTTGCTTATTTTCTATTTTGGAATTAAGTTCATGTTCATCAATCTACTCATAGAATTGAAGTTAACATGTCCTAAAAGTTCGTGCCATAAATTAAAAGACTCCGCAACATAAGCAACTGGTTTCTTATTGATTTTCTTCTTCGAGGTGGAAGCCTTGGTTACATCATTATTACGAATCATAACCTTAACAGCCATCTTAAACAACCCATCACAGACAAACCCCTTTCCCAATTACATCCCATTCTTGGTCAACACCAGCTTGTCCGCATCGATCTTGATGGAGAATCTGTGCTTGCTCAGGAGAGATCCTGAGATCAGATTCTTGCGCATGTCCGGCACGTGGACCATATTTGTCAGGGTGAGCTCGCGCTCTGAGGTCAGCTTTAGAACAACCTTTCCATAACCTGCAATCTTCGAGGTAGCAGAATTCCCATGAAGAGTTGCTCGTCGCCCTTGTTCTTCTTGTAAGTAGAGAACATGGACTTCTCCACGCATATGTGCCTGGTTGCACCGGTATCGAACCACCAAGTCATTGGATGACTATTCAGCAACATTTGCCTCGGTGACAACCGCACACATGTCTGCTTCAGTGAGATTGGCTTCATACTTATCATTCTTTGGAGCCTTCTTACTGCGACACTCGAAGGACTTGTGTCCCACCTTGCCCCAGTTGTGACATGTTCCGGAGAATCGCGGCTTAGAAGTCTCACCAGCCTTCTTTTTGAATTTCTGAGAATTTTGAGGACCGACTTCCCTTTCCTTTGTCGAGATGCCCCTTGTTCTGCCACTTTCCTTGTTTACTAGCATTCTGATGCTCTGCCAAATTCGCATTGGGTTCACGAATTTGCACACCGGCTTCAATTTTCATTCAATTTTGTGACTCAATTCGAAGTCGCATAGTCAAGTCTTCGAGACTTAACCACTTCCTCTTCAATTTGAGGTAATTCTTGAAGTTGGAGAAACCGGGAGGAAGCTTCTCAATTACACAAGCGATCTGATAGGTTTCACAGAGTCTCATGCCCTCGGCATGAATCTCGTGGAGGAGATTTTGCAACTCGTCGACTTGTTCCATCAAGGGCTGAAAGTACACCATCCGGTAGTTTTCAAATTTTGCCACAACATGTTTCTGTGATCCAGCATCCTCTGAGCGATACTTCTTGTCAAGAGAGTCCCAAAGTTCATTCCATGTTTCCGCGTTGTAGAAGACATTGAACAGCGGGTCGATCAGGCGGCTTTGGATGTACCCTTTACACAGAAAATCACCGTGTATCCAAGCATCGACACTCGCAAGTGCCCGGGGATCAGTATTATCTGATGGGAGAAAAGGTTTCTCTTCACGGGTATACTTCTCCAAATTCAGTGTGGTTAGGTAGAAGTGCATCTTCTTCTGCCACATTTTAAAGGAGCTTCCGTCAAACTTGTCAGAAAGAAGACCAGCTGAATTCCCAGATGGAATCTGCAGCGTTGGAAATGGATTGGTGGCTGCGGTTTGCATAGTAGCAGGGACCGTGACAGGGGCATGGACTGTAACAGTGACCGGTGGAAGATCACTAAACTGCACTTGTGTTTCTTGAACTGCGGCCCCATTGATGATGGGCTCGCAGTAAAGTTGTTACCCTCAGCAACATTGATCATGTTAGCGTTTTCGTTTGCCATTTTCTGAAAAAACAAAGACACAAACTTTGTATCAGATGCGATTTAATTTGTATTGACAAGATAAATCGTAGAGAAAGGTCTCGATAAGCAGTTTTAGAATCGCAATTCCAAATTAGTTATCGAGGCAAACAATTATAGATGTATAAGCATTCGTAAACGGTTACACAGATCGATTTCCTCCCCAGCAGAAAGAAATCAGCGAAAACGTTTGTGAGACGATTGCGATACAAGCTTTACTGTAAAAATCGTTTCCGTTATCGCAATTCAATCCGTTTGATGTTTATAGAACACCAGCCGGATTTCAAAGGGTTAAGACTGTAGGACCAAAATTTGGAACACTACGACCTCGGCGAGAGAATCACGATAAGAGAAAGGTTAAGAGAAGAGAAGACAGTGGAGGCGAGATGAATCTCTTTCTTTAACCTTTTGAATCACCCGTAGTGCGACAGGTTTTACAGATTCCAGGATCCAAAGATACAACCACTAACAACCATATTCGCAGCACTCGAAATACGACATAACGAACTAAAATAATCTACGATACTCTCGAATAGAGACTTACTGATAAACTTTGAGAGAGATTGCTGTGTTTCTTTAAGTTATGAGCGATTTTAGAGATTAAGAAAATGAGAGATGAAGAGCATCCTTTTATAGCGAGAGAGAGGTTTGAAAATCTGCAGATAACTGACCACAATCTCACGTTGAGAGGATCTTGGACCTGTTACTCAGTAACGCAGATCGTGGAGAAGTTGGGAATCGTTGACAAAAAATCAGGAGAAGATCTTTGACTTTTATTAATCATAAAACTGTGCAAAAAATCTTATCTTCACTCCAAAACGACATCGTTTTATGTAACGAAATTGGCCCAAAAAGAAGTCGGCTCGGTGAGGAATTCCCAAGAGCCCAAGAGCCCACGGCCCCCGGCCCGCGCCCGCACCCGCACCCAGCCCGGTTCGGCGCGCGTGTGGGGTTTCCCTAGGTTCCTTCATGGTGCATGTGTGTTCTTAATGTTTTGAACACTACTCAAACATGCCCTTATTTATACACCACCAAAATATTTCCCCTAAGGGATGTGGGACATTTTAAATGTGTATTCATTAAACCAACACAAGAAGCTTTATCTTTTAGCCCAATGGCTTTATCTCATTTATCACTCATATTTTAAACCCATTTTCCATAAACCAAATGTCTATCACAAGCTCATTTGTTTATAACCAAAAAATGGTTTCAACAGTGCTAACTCCAGAGCAATGCTTAAATTATTGTCATTAATTGAGACATATCTTGCTTCTTGATACTTTGTTTATAATTTGTAGGATTAGAGCATCATTACCATGATACCTACATAATATCATTAACATTAGTTTAATATTAAATTTAATAATAATTTAATCTTTTAAACTCATTAAAATTTTTCTAAATTTTGTATGTCCAACGGTGATATTCAATAGGTTCTAAAAAATAAAAAATAATTTATTTTTTATAAAAAATAAAATGAAAGAAAATCAAATTAATATATATAAATATACAAGATTCTATAAGAAATACTAATTTATTTTGTTTCATAAAATTTTAAACGTATATTACAATCCGTTAAAACAAACTAAAACATAAAATCGAATATAGTAAAATAAAAAAAACGTAGAATGATAAAAAAACATATAAAAGTATGATGAAGAAATCGGCTCTAGTCTTCAGTTGTGTCAATTTTTTACCAAATATGTTAAACCAAATCAGTTTTCAATTGTTGATGCATTCTTTCTTTACAAATTAGAGATCGATTGGTCATCATATTATTCACATTTGTACATTTTAATATATTCTTAAACATTTATACATAACACATCAAAATTAAAAGTCCATATCCAAAATTTTCTTATGTAAGATGGTGAAACATAAAAAATTAAAAGCTAAATTGAAGGAGAACATATTATATATAGCAAGTTTCTATCGTTTATATAATAAGTTGGAAATAGCAAATGGCAACGAATTAGCATCGAATTCATCTGATTTCGATGCTAATTCGACGCTATGAGACACTAAAACCGTCAATCTTCGTTTGGGATATACGGTAAAGAAACCGCCACCGATACGAAAACTATCTTAGTCATTTAAATCTTTGTTATAACCGAATAAATAAAAAATTTGAAATTTTTTGTACATACATATTTGGTTCATAAAAGGTTATGACGATATATGTAAAACTATATAGTTTTTTGAAATCAAAGTCCTTACATGCATTTGTTTTAAATTATGAATTCATGCTTATTTGTTCGCAATTAAGATACAATATATATAACATTTATGCGTCACTCTGAATCGTTGATGCTAAATATTTTATTCTTTACCCTAAACCCCAAACATAAAATTTGTTTCAGTTAGCGTCGAATTAGCATAGAAATAACATGAATTCGACGCTAATTCGTTGCTATTAGCGTCGAATTCATGTGATTTCGATACTAATTCGACGCTAACTGATACTAAAACTGCCAATCTTCGTTTAGGATATACGGTAAAAAAAGGCCGCCAGTACGAAAACTATCTTAGCCATTTAAATCTTTGTTATAACCGAATAAATTAAAAATTTGAAATTTTTCGTACATATATAATATATTTGTTCATAACGTTAATGATGATATATGTAAAACTATATAGTTTTTTGAAACTTTATTCAGTACATGCATTTGTTTTATATTATGAATACATATTTATTCGTTCGCAATTAAGATACAATATAGATAACATTTATTCTTCACTCTGAATCATCATTTGAGTTATCGTCATCCTCATCGGTACTTTCTCCACTCTCGTTTGTAAACTCGTCTTCGGGGTTTTCTGCATCGGCAGCATCCGGAAGTATTTCAGCTTCTCAATTTTGCGGATCTATAAGAATGATGTTGTCTATATCTTGTTCTGGAGTTGTTAGATCCACGGCAGTCTCATATTGCAAAGGAGTGTCGTTGGATTCAACGATCATTCCTCTTGGAGCTATTTTAAGCACAGATAACCATGAAATCCCTATTTTTCTGACCCGTGGATATGGAATGAAACAAACTTGATCCGCTTGTGATGCAAGGACAAATGGATCATACTTTGCATAAGAACGCGAGCCATTAACATCGATGACACCAAACTTTCCTACTGGAACCCCTCGCCCGACAACTGGATCTAAGCACTCGCATTTGAAAAGTGTGCACTTTAAGTTAACCAAACCAGGGTATTGCACTCCAACAATTTCTTTTATAATACCATAAAAATCGGTGTCCCAGGCTCGAACTACCACACCGTAGTTCGCAGTTGCTCTATTTTTGTCACGTTCGAATGTATAAAATACATAACCTCGTGTAAAATACACTGGAGATGATGTAACTTTCCCCAACGGATCTTGGATCAACTCTCTAAACCATATAGGGTATGACGTATCTCCATAATCAACCTAGCAAATATAGTATACACATTGTAAATATATATAGTATACACAAATTATATATAGGTTTTTCTGGAAACTAGATATAAATAACTATTTTTAACTTACCTGAGTCCTCAACCATTTAGCAAAGTGTAGGTCTTTACATTTTTCAATCTCAGCCACTGATGTATTTGGAAAAGCCTCGTTAACCTGGCAAATGAATTCACTAATAGAAAATATAGTTATAACAAATGTTTTCAAAGCATACATATGGTAAAAATAACCCTTTTGACCTCAATCCATAGTCGGTAATAATAAGTACCTCAGAAATGTGCTAACTTCGTCGCATTGTAAGAGAATATATGTGTGTGCACAATTGTAGTCTTCGTACGAGAACTAGTCTTCTTCTCTTGTGATTCTGGCATGCCTACCAACTGCACAAAATATATCTGGGACATCAGAAACTGGATACGTTTGTGCGATGCCACCATCGTCGTACCTACGAGGAGCTCTTTTCTGTGTCTGGACAGTTGGAGGAAAGTAATATGAGCTGAAATGAGAGGTTTCTTCGGTTAAATTTTCCGCAACAATTGATCCCTCAACTCTAGCCAGGTTTTTTGCTTTTCCTTTTAAGTGTTTCATGAATCTCTCGAAAGGATACATCCAACGAAATTGAACAGGCCCTCCTAAATCGGCTTCATAAGGGAGATGGATAGGAAGATGCTCCATCACATCAAAGAAAGATGGAGGGAATATCTTCTCTAAGTTGCACAAGAATATTGCGATTTTATTGTTTAGTTGTTGAATTCCATCCTGAGTCAGAGTTCGCACACACAGATCTCGAAAAAATGCTCCAACACTGATATATCATGGTTTTTACCCATTTTTGACCATGATATAAGTCCATTTTATAAGAGTTTTTTTGGTATTTTTCGAGTCTTTTGGAGTCTTTATAGGTTAAAGGACGATTGGAGTATAATGGAAGATTTTGGAGCATTTTGGAGCATCAAGGAAAGAAGTGCCGAAGTGATCAAGTCGGAATCAAGATTTGGAGCCTGCGTCGACCGACGCAGCCCCTTTGCGTCGATCGATGCAAACATGTCCGCGAATCGAGCTATGAGAACGCGTCGACCGACGCAGACTTCTAGCATCGATCGACGCAAGTGCATATTGAAGAATTTTCTCTTTTGCCCAAAAAGCCTAGAAGTTTGCAGAAGAAACCCAATCCGATTTTAAGACTCTATATATAGTTTTTTCTTTAGGTTTTTATGAATATATCTTGTTTTCTATAGAGACTTGGATTTGGAGAGCTTTTGGGAGAGATTTCTACAGAGTTTTCGAACCCTTTGTGTATCTCTAACTCTATCTTTTTAATGCAATTTATTTCATTCATGATGTTTTCTTCATCTATGTCTGAGTAGTTTGCTTGTTAGGTTTTAGGGATTCAAAGGTTTGATGAGAAATTGTTAGGATTGAAATTCTGTTAGGATTTATTTATATGTTCTTCATCTAGATTGCTATAACTCTGATTTTAGGACTGGCCAACTAAAATTGGAAACCCTAGGTTGATTTAATAGATGCGAAAGTATTATTAAGAACCTGACCTAATCTTAGATGAGCAAAATTATCTATTCGCAAAGAAATTTGGCTTAGTAATTTTGTGAACAATCGAACTTGAACTTAATGCTTGTCTTTATTCACTGAATTTGCAAAGAAATTTGGAATTTAGGGATTTAGTGCAACGAAAATTGATTTGTTTTACACTTGTGTTTGAGTTCTAGAACTATGCCTAATCAAATCCTGATAGTCTTTTATCCTTGATTTCGATTCATTCCTGAGAATTACCCAATGCCTAACTCTTTTGTCTCATTGATTACTAGAACCTAAATCATAATCTGCTTGCCTTGTTTTATTATTTTCTTAATTTTAACACATATTTACTTAGCATAATTTGAATTCATAATCGTTTGTGTGATTCGATTCCCTGTGGATTCGACCCCTAAGTACTACAACGATCTCTTAATTTGAGAGAGTAGCTCAGGGAAATTTGAGGGTATCAAACACCTAAAATCAAAGTCCAATATCAACCAAAAAAGAAATGTAATTTTCCACACTTCATTTGTGTAGATATTTATATATCGTAATCGAAAATATACCTGCAAGTGATTCATGCACGTTCGTTGGCAAAAGCTCTGCAAAGGCGAAAGGCAAGAATCTCTGCATAAACACATGACAATCATGACTCTTCATACCAGAAAATTTTTTCCCTTGCTCCACCGACTTAGAGAGTTTTGACACGTAATCATCTGGAAACTTAACTTTGGTAAAAACCTAGTTGAACAATGTTGATTTGCCTTTACTTGACAATCTAAAGATAGGCACTGGAGCTCTCCCATCTCCCGTGAGATGTAACTCAACTCTAGAGCATATAAGAGGCAAATCCAGTCTAGACTTCAAGTTTTCTTTAAACCTGCCTGGAACGTTTAAGATGGTGTGCATTATGTTATCGAAAAAAATTTTCTCAATGTGCATGACATCAAGATTGTGGCGCAATAGATGATCATTCCATTACGATAGATCCCAGCAAATGATCTTCTTATGCCAATTATGTTCTTAAAGGTATCCATCTGGGAGATTAGTCAGAATATTAAGCCAGTTACCACCACGTTTTGCGGTGTCTTGAGCTCCATAATAATCAAGTTGACCCTCAATTTGCTCTCCTGAAAGATATGGAGGTGGGGGACACGTACACGTTTGTCCTTTGTGAACAACCTCCTGTTCCCCCGGTACGGATGGTTCATAGGGAGAAACCTCCGATGACAATCAAACCAACAAGATTTTCTACCATTTTTTAGTTGGAAGGCATCTGTTTCATTTTGACAATATGGATATGATAACCTACCATGTGTTGTCTAACCAGATAACATTCCGTAGGCTGGAAAATCGCTTATCGTCCACATAAGCACAGCTCGCATGGTAAAATTCTTTTTCCTAGAGTAATCAAAAGTAGAACCCCATGAGACCACAACATGTTCAACTCGTGAAACAGCGGCTGTAAAAACACATTAATAGATTTTTTTGGATGTTTCGGACCAGGGATTAAAATACTAAAAAATAGAAATTCCCTCTGCATGCACATATGAGGCGGAAGGTTATAAGGTGTCAATATAACCGACCACAAAGAATATTGCCTGCCAGACATACCGAACGGACTAAAACCATCTGTACATAGGCCAAGATAAACATTGCGCTTCTCTTTAACAAAATTAGAGTGTACCAATTTGAAATGTTTTCAAGCTTTTGCAACAGAAGGATGATGAACTTCTCCTTCAATAGTTGAATGTTCCGCATGCCACCTCATTGATGCAGTTGTTCTTTCGGATTAGTATAACCTTTGTAGCCTATCTGTTATGGGCAGGTATCACATTCTTTGGTACGACACTTTACTTCTACCAGCTCCTTGGGGCTTAAATCTTGGTTCGTGAAAAAATCGACATTCCTACAGATATGCATCATCTTTCCAAAATATCATGCAATTGTCAATGCAAACATCTATCATCTGCGAGGGTAAACCTAAACTAGAGACTAGTTTATGTATGTCGTAATATGACTCAATAACTTGATTACCCTCTGGCAAATATTCTTTTAGAAGAGCTGTACAATCATCCATGCAACTCTCAGATTGATTATGATCAGAATTTATTGTCATCATCCTAGATGCCAATGATAATTTAGACAGACCTTCCCTACAACCTTCATAGATTGGTTGTTTTGCAGAATCAAGCATATCATAAAAAATTTTAGCATCTACATTGGGTTCCTCAGCAACATCAGGAAATGCATCGGTTACCATTTATTCGAACCTATTATGCTCTAACCCGACATCATTATCATCATTTTCTATAACAAATTGATGCTGATCATATTGCTCATTCGAATAACCCTGATCAATAGGTTAGTAACTAGTACTACCCGAAGTTTCATCTTCATATCCCTCTCCATGATAAAACCAAACATAATACTTAGGTGTGAACCTTCTATTAAATAAATGTGTACCAACTGTATCAATTGTCTGCGGCCTCGAATTTTTGCACTTCCGACACGGGCACACCATCACTTCGATCCGTTGAATTGTAGGCACACTACTCGCTTGAGCCATGAAAATTTCAAGCCCGCTGAGGAACTCTTGTGAAAGACCTCCACTTTCATCTATACGTCGATACATCCAGTTTCTTAGTTCGAATATATCGCTCATCTTTTTTAAAAAAATTTAGTAGAAATTTTTTTTTTTAATTTTTTTTTTCCGATTTCTTGGTCTGTGATAGTTGAGTATATATAGAAATTATTAGCAGCGATTTTGCATCGAATATTTGAATCGGATTAGCATCGAAAATATTTGCGTCGATTTTGCTTCAAATTACCGTCATTTTTGCTTATAAGCGCTGCTAAATAAGTAGGTGAACCCATTAAAAACATGTCACCTACCTACCAAATTCGACGCAATATCCGACGCTATACGTTCGACGCTATTTCGATGCAAATTTAGTTTCGATTTAGCGTCGAAAAGTCTGTCCTGACAAATTAGCGTCGATTTCGAATGTAGGTCGATGCTATTTAGCGTCGAAATTTTCGTCCCTATTTACTGACGATTTAGCGGCGAAATTCAATGGCGATGCAAAAACGACGCTAAATCGACGCTATATTAGCGTCGACCTACATTCGACGCTAAATTTCGACGCTAAAACTGTGTTTTCTTGTAGTGTAATACATATCATGTAATTAGCCATGAATGTTACCATTTGTCTAACTTGTATGACAAGTGTTAAAGTATGACCTTAATACATGTCATAGAATTAGCCATGAATGTTACCATTTGTCTAACTTGTATGACAAGTGCTAAAATATGGCCTTAATACATGTCATGGAATTAGCCATGAATGTTACCATTTGTCTCTTATAATTTTCACTTGTCTCTTTTATGCTAATCTTAATAGGAGATTAAAACTTCTTATTAATAAGTCACCAAATGTAATTAAGGGAAAACAATTTCATTAAGGTCTTCCTTACAAGGAAGACCTTAATATTTTGGAATACGCATCAACAACAACATCATAAACATGGAACCTTCTATCAGTTGCCACCATAAACTTAAACAACTGAAACTGAGGTTTATTAACCACTTTCTTCATCAAATCCCGACAAAAAAGCATCCCATACCGCACCACAAACACAGCCGTGAGCTTAATAATGACAAGCTCCATGGGTGTGACCAAGTTAAGGCATATAGACGGAACAAACAAGCCAGGTCTTACAGTTGGCTTCCTTAAGGGAGGAGGCTCAAGATCATGAGTAGCTGGAGCTTCAGGTACATCATCTTGATTCTGAGCACGGTGCACAAAAATATCAGGATGCATTTGCGTTAGCTGGTTCATCATCACTGAAAGGTGTTGAATTGGAGGCATTCTAGCAGAATATCCAGCATCATCCATGCGAGAAATATAGTCAACACCACTAAGAAAGCATGCAATTCAATCATAGAAGTCGCCTCTCCCTTTCTCAGCTTCTCCGACTGAAGACAGTGGAAAAATAACTACAGAGCGATCGCCCTACAAGGCTACAACCATCACTTTTCTCCACCTTTTCGGAAGGCTTTAGTAATTTGCGATACAGATAACGAACCCCATCATAAAAACTATCAGTGTGTTTTAGAAACTCAAACTCAGGCTCCATATACACTCTGCTCATCAAATCCAGCACAAAAGGCATCCCATACCGTATCGCAAAATGTGCTGTGAGCTTAATAATAGCAAGCTCCTTGAGTGTGATCCTTGGCGGCAATGTATTTACACATAAATTACGCAGATACAGGGGCGGAGGCTGAGGCAGAAACCTTGAATGATTGTAGTCTGGAGGTCTCAGTGGAAGTAACACAAGAAAACCAGGATGCATTCTCATCATAACTGTAAGGTGTTCATGTGGTGGCATGATAGCAAAATAGCTAGCAACATCCATGTGAGCAAATAGTCAACACCAGCCACGGAAGCATGCAAATCAACCATTCTCTCTTCCGGCTTCTCAAATCGAAGATAGAGGAAAAAAGCCTCGAGAACTGTGGCCGGACAAGCATCAAACTGCACCAGTTTTTCGGAAGGCATTAATATTCTGGAATACTTATCAACAGGCAACCTGATTTCATCCGGCTCCATTGACTCAAAATTGTTGATCGCTATTGCTTATTCTTTAAGTAACACAACAAGTGTTTCACTTGTTGTAAGAGAAAGAGAACAAGTTGTTCTCTGTTTTAGTTGTTTCACGAAGAGAAAACAGAGTAGAAACTGAAAACCATAACTTTATTAAGACAACACAAGTACACTTATATAGTTATTCAAACAACACAAGAAAAGAAGAGTTGTGTCTTTTCAAACTGAAAATAACTACCTTTCTTCTCTAACAGGGCACGACTTATTAAACACACCCTTACATACACACTTGTATAATCTATAGTTTAATACAACTAAACTCAATTATAAACTAACAAAAATGAAGACATGGATCACGGTTAAAAAACATAAACTGAAATCGAGGGTCCAAAAGCACTCTCATCATCAACGCCTGACGAAATTGTCTCCCGTACCGCGCCACAAACTGTGCTGTGAGCTTAATAATACCAAGCTCCTTGAGTGTGCTCCTTGCAGGAAATCCAGATGTAGTAGGATCGCGTGTCCTAGAGGCGGAGGAGGAGACCCAAGATCAGGTTCTGCATCACCGAGTGGAGGCATATGAGGATGGAGCATCAAAACAGAGAGAGGTTGAGGTGGTGGGATGGTAGCAGAATAGTAAGGATCGTCCATGTGAGCGAAACAGTCAACACCAGACACGAGAGCATGCAAATCAATCAAAGTCTAGTGTTAAAAGCCCTCGAGTTCGGTATCCACAGGATAAACATCGTGAGGCAATAAGACTCTTTGATAGACAACAAGAAGCCCATTAAAAAAACTGTACCTGCTATCACTTAGTTCAAAAAGCTAAATCGAGGGCTCATGGATGTCTGTATCGACCCGAGCCAAAACTGTTTCCCGTACAGCGACACAAACAGTGCAGTGAGCTTAATAATACCAAGCTCCATGAGTGTGATCCCATCAGGATATTAAAAATCCTTTAAAGGAGGAGGGTGGTCTCTATCTGGAAGCTCCTCAAGATCACTAAAGTTAGATTCAGGTACATGGAGATCAAGAGTTCCATCTTGGTACTGAGCAGGTATTCATTAACCTTTTTCCGGTAAAATGGGTGATAAGGATCATGGCTCTTCAAAAAGCTCCATCTTTTAAGAGCCAATGGCTTCTTGAGAAGAGAACAATTCTCAGCCCCAATATTAAATTGCAGGAGCGTCTTCTCAAGCTCCAACCCCTTTTCCAATGACCCTATTCGTCCAATCGAACGTGCTATTTTCTCAAGGATTATTAGGACTTCTGGAGGTGGCTCAATCATTGCTGAATCAAGCTTCGTCATTCTTTTTCTACAAAAGCAAAAAAAAAAAAAAATGGTCTTTAGATCATTTTCTCTGATACCATGTCAAGATATGAATATCGACAGAAGAAAGTTGTTTATTGATTAAACCAAAGGGTCTCTATATTTATACAAGAAAAGATCCTATTGACAAAAGGAATTATTATCTAACTAAAGGAAACATAAGAGAAGGCAAATATACAATTCCTATTTACTTGGGGAAAAAGATGTATTAAATCTCTATATACAAAAACATAAGAACCAGATTCTCTATCTTGACCTAAATTCTTCTTTTTTTCTTCTCGAAAAAACAAAAACAAAAGATTTCAAAAAATGCCACTTTTTATGTGTCACTTTACAAAAATATCACATTTTTACAATTTTTACAAAAATGCCACTTTTTCAAAATTATTTATTCATTATATCATTTATGTTTGGGTTAACTATGTTGTATTAGGGTTTAGTTTTGAAGGTTTAAAAGGTTTTAGGGGTCAAAAGATTTTTAGGGTTTATAATTTTAAGATTAGGCTCTAAAAAATTATAATTAGTGGCATTTTTGCAAATGGACACTACTAAAAGTGGCATTTTTGTAAATGTGGACACAAAAAGTAATATTTTTTTAAATGTCCCAAAAAGGAAAATTGGAAATTAAGGAAGTCTTTTTTTTTTTAGAGTTTGTACATCTATACATTTATTTGACCTAAATTACTTTTTTTTAATATAAATAAGGGAAATTGCATCTAATAATCATAAAAAAAAATTATAATAAAATCCCTAACCAATTAACCTAAATCTAATGCCTAGTATTTTGCCACATATGCTAGTTTTGTTACTTTCTTATTTATTAATTCTTTTAGTTATTCATGCAATTAACCCTATAAATAATTAGTTTTTTCCAAAACGTTTTTTTGATGTATTTTCGTTCTTTTCATGTGTTTTTGAAATGGTAAGTAATTTGTTTTGCAAAACCTGTGATCATTGAAGTCCATGAGATGATATTACGATCTTCTATAAGACTGAAGACTCGGGAAGCTGTGCCAGTGCTTCCCCATTTGGAATACATAGAGATCAAAGCGTTGCAGATGGGTGGATAAGATTAAGCACCTGGGATTGGATTTGCTTGCTTTTTCTCATCGAACCAATACTTGCAACTCCACTCAACAAGCTAGAAAAATGTGAAAGAGCTAACACCAAATTCTCTCTCTCAGTGATCTCAGGGAAAAGCTCAAAAGCTCTCCTAGCATCTTCCAAACTGTCACATTTGACAAACATGCTGATAACCGAGTTTGCCACACAGTTATTCGAAGCAAAACCTCTCTTGAAGGCATGACCAAGGACCTGTTTACCTACCTGTGGATGTGCAAGATTTCCGCACGCCTTGAATGCGATCGAGAAAGTGAAAGGATTTGGTTGGACGCGACCTTGGGTAATCATTTCGCAGAAGAGATTAACAGCCTCTGTATGAAGATTACAATTTTGCGCATAACTTGTTATCGATGCCATCAACGACATAACCTGCATTCATTCTATCGAAAACCTTTCTGCAAACATCAACCGAACCATCAAGAGAACATTTCGCATACATATCAACCAAACTACACCCAACATCATCCGCGAGTCCTGCTCTAATGTGGCCCAAGAGTGAAATTCCTTTCCCAGGGACAGATTCTCCAACTCAGCACATGCCGAGAAAACAGAGCTTAGTGTGAAGTGATCTGATTCAAATCCGCTTAAACCCTGATTGCTTCCCTAGGAAATCCCATTTGCCTACACTAGTAATCATCAGTGTCCCAGTAACAACATTTAGTTCAGACATTTTACCGAACACTTTATAGGATCCAATTTTTATTTAACCCTTTCTCTAAATACCTAACCACAACACCAACATTTAACCTCATATAACCCCCTACCCTTTAATGATAGAGGAAAAGACCAAAAACCCCAAACCAACTATTAAAAAAAAAAATTAAAATAAAAATTAAAACCAGAAATCGAATTCTTCTTGTTCGCCGATCCCGTCGAAACTCCTCCTCCATAGAAGGAACAAAACCTTATTTAACTATTTCTCTCAATACCTATTCTCAACACCACAAAATAACTCCATATAAACCCCTAACCTTTAATGAAGTGTGAAATGACAAAAACACCCTAATCTAATAATTAAAAAAAAAAATCGAAAAGAAAAGAAAAATAAAAGAAACCAGATCGCGGACCTCGCATCCTCCTTCTTCTCCGACATCTTTCTTCTTCTCCAACATCATTCCGCCATTGAAGCAAATCGGACAAATTTGGAGCACATTGAGTTTTGGAGTTATTTTTGGAGCAAATCGGATCAATTGAGGTGAGTTTTCTTGAAATTTAGTAGCTCAATCCACCATTGAAGCAACATTGAGTTTTAGCTTTAAATTCAATTGGATTTGGGATTAGGTCTCCCATTATCTTGGATTCATTAGCTTATTCGTTAGCTATACATGGGTTCATTAGATCAAGTAATGTAGACTCACATTTGTTGAAAATCGTTGAGGATTAGTGAGTAGAATATGGGGATTAAAAAATTCAACTTAGAACACCTGGGTAAAACTGGGTAACATTGGGTACTACTGATAAAGGCAATGCTGCGTACAACTAGGTACAACTGAGTAAAACTGGGTAGTACTGACACTTGGTACAACTGTTATGACTAATTTAGTTATTTTTTTGTTTTTCTCAGGAGACAATGAGCACAAGCCTATATTTTGATTATGGAGGCCATTATGTTAAGAACGGGAATGGGTATGAATGGATTTCAGAAGAAGATTGCATGTATCCACTATTGTTCAAGAGATTATCTGCTGAGGAGATTACTTATACGATGTTATTGGAAAGTGTATGCAAGAAGGTTGGGATAGATTCAGCTACGAGAGAACTTAAATTGAGTTTCATACCATTGGACACGAGACCTTTGAGAAAATTATATATCATCGATGATGATGACGTTTATGTTTATCTAACGTCGATGGATGCAAATAAATGTAGAAGTCTTTTGCATGTGGAGAAGGGTAATAAAGGTCTAGTTTCAAGAAGGAATCAACTGGAGAAGGGTAAGGGTGTACTTTCTAGTAGAGAGGAAGGTAGTTCAGTTGGTTTGAATTACGAGGAAGTGGTTCCAAGAGGTTGTGGCAATGGCGGTGCTCTTACTCCTTACAAACCATTGTTGGAAGAACATTATGAGCCTGAGGATAATGATGGTCGTGGAGAGTTTGAAAATATATCTTCAAGTGATGATGAAGATAACGGACTGGATTACTCTTCGGATAGGAGTATGGGTAACAATATGGAGCATGAATATTTTCCAAGTGAAGGGGAAGGAATGGATCAGTTGGCTCAGGGGTGGGAAGATGGTATGGATTTGAAAGTTGGTCAAGAGTTCAATAATAAGAAGGAAGTGAAAGCTTTTGTTGAGAGAGGTGCACATAAAGGTTGTTTTGCCTTCTCAACAAGCAAGAGTGAGAAAGATAGATATGTGTTGAAATGTCGTCAATTTGGACAAGGGTGTGAATGGTATTTACAAACCACGAAGGTGAAGGGTTCAGACTGCTTTTCTGTTAAAGTATACAATAGCACGCACACATGCTCTCGGGCTAGTGCTACTACAAGCAGCGAGAATATAAACAAAGCTACATCGGGATTAGTTGCTGGTCTTTTGAGAGAAGACTATCCGGGTATAATGCAGACTCCAAGTGCTAAACATCTCATGGATTTGGTTCAAAGAAAATATGGTGTCGCACCGTCATATACTACCTATTGGAGGGGAAGGTATGATGCTGCTAACGAGTTGCGTGGTGATCCAGAAGAAGGATACAATTAGTTGTACTCTTATTTGCATATGCTAGAGAAAGCGAATCTTGGAACAATCACAAATGTTGAGTTGGATAAGGAAGGAAGGTTCAAGTATGTATTCATCGCACTAGGAGCTTGTATTGAAGGGTTTAAATCGATGAGGAAATTTCTCATTATGGATTCCACTTTTTTGAAGACTTGTTACGGTGGTGTGCTAATGATTGCTACAGCTTAGGATCCTAATCATCACACTTATCCGATTGCATTTGCTGTAACGGATGGTGAAAATGATTTGAGTTGGAATTGGTTTTTCACGACTCTGAAAACCGCTATTAAGGATGAGAATGAGCTGGTATTTGTGAGTGACAGAAACACAAGCCTCATTAAGGCAGTGCGTGAGGTGTACCCCGAGTCTACACATGTGAATTGTATCTTCCACTTGTCCCAAAACGTAAGGCTAAAAGTTTCGCACGTCAACAAAGAAGTAGTTGTACAAACATTCAGGGATATTGCTCAGATTTATACAGAGCATGAGTTTCTAAGAAGGTATGATGATTTTAGAAGACGATATCCTAAAGTAGCGGAATATCTAGATAAAAGCGTTGAGGTGGATAAATGGGCGAGATGCTATTTTCCCGGAGCAAGGTACAACATAGACACAAGTAATTGTGTAGAGTCTCTGAACAAAGTGATTGAGTAGGCAAGACACTACAATTTGTTACCTATGATGGATGCGATTATCGACAAAATTTGTGAATGGTTTAACAAGCATAGGAAAGAGAGCATTAATTACGGAAACTACGGGAAGCGACTAGTGCCGAAGGTGAATGACGTAGTGCACGAGAGATGTGCAGAAGCAACTCATTTGATTGCGACCGAGCTAAACATGTACATGCTTGAATATAGTGTGGTTGAACGGGATGGGATTCATTATAAGGTGGATTTGCGAAACAAAAAATGTAGTTGCAAAACTTTTGATATTGACCAGTTTCCTTGTGTCCATGCAATAGCCGCACTCTATAGCCTCATGAAGGAAGAATCGAGAACGAGGAGCTTCGAGATATTTGAGTTGTGTTCACCAATGTATTACGTTGAGCAGTGGGTTTTCGCATATTCCAAGACCATTTATCCAGTGCCGCATAGGTTTGAGTGGAATATTCCCGCAAATGTAGAAGCAAAAAGTATGTTACCTCCAAAGAAGAAAAAAAACAAAAAGGGAAGACGTCAAGTAAAAAGGGTTCCATCAACAGGAGAACCTCAACCAAAGAAGAAGGCGATTCAAATTGCTGAGCTTGAGTACCCAAGTGGTGGCGGTGGTGGCGAGTGAGCGTACTACTGGTATATGTGTTTGTAAAACTAAGTACTACTGGTATTTGTGTTTGTAAAACTAAGTACTACTGGTATTTGTGTTTGTAAAACTGCGTACTACTGGTATTCGTGTTTGTAAAACTAAGTACTACTGGTATTTGTGTTTGTAAAACTGCGTACTACTGGTATTTGTGTTTGTAAAACTAAGTACAACTAAGGCTATTGTTTTTCAAATGGTATTCGTTTGAATTGTGTTTCAAATGGGATTCGTTTGAATTGTGTTATGGTTATTCTAGTGTATTTGGTGTGAATTATATGTGGGTTTGAAAGTGTTTTGAAATTGTTGTAAAAATGTAAAAAATAAAACTAAAAGACAAATAATTCAATTTAGTTTCAAACTTAAGAACAATTATAATCTTCCCAAATATAAGAACAATTATAATTTAGTCCCAAATATAAGTAAATTAAACGAATTGTGAAATGTTCACAATCTTCCATGTATCACATTACACTTTTAAGTATAGTTTGATAGTGGTGTTCACCGTACGATGCAAAAACTGACATGAAATGTGAAATTCAGCATATTTTTTTATGATGACTAAAGAAATGTGTTTTTATTTCCAAAAAACTGTTGTACAACTGAAAATTTGTTCTCCAAAGTATAGTAAAACTAAAAAATAGCTAAATCACCAAAAGTACAACTATTAAGAAAACTGCACAACTAAACAACTAGGGTAAAACTAAGAGCAAAATGACGGCGCACATGTCGCACGTGAGGTTAAAAATGACAGCACCGTTTTAATTGTTTTTTTTTTTTAGATAGAAGACAATTTTTGTCGGGTTTTTTAAATAGAAGACAATTTTTGTCTGGTTTTTCCTTTCAAATGTCAAAACTCATTTTCCCCAAATTCTAGGGTTTGAAATTGAACTCCAATTCCGGCGACGACAGCGAAGCCGATTCCGGTGACAGCGAAGCCGATTCCGGTGACAGCGAACCTATTACGGCGAAGGCGATTCTGATTACGGTAATCTCCCATTTCTCAATTCCAATCCATTTCGCGTTTGATTAGGGTTTTAGTTTTATGATTTAGATCCTCTTCGATTCTAGAAACATGGGTCGTTGGAATCATGAGAGCCTCATATACGGCGAGTTCGATACTGGGTCCAACAATAGCAACTCATCAGATTCGGATGACGAACTCATCCTCCCCAAATATGATAATTGGGCAGAGATATCATCTCCGACTCGAGTTCCTCCGACTCCGGCGACATGGGAACCCTTACCATATGGCATTGAGTTATTGACTGGGACCAAATTCTACTCTTGTGCCGGTGATATTCGTGTAAGGACCAATTCTACTCTTGAGTTTGCTAAGCTTAAGGAGATGGAAACCAAAGTTTTAAGAAGTGACAAAGAAGTCAATGACCTAAGGGAGATGGCTTTGCAACTTCAAGCAAAGCTGACGAAATTGGAAACGGATTTGAAGAGCTGAAAGAGTTCTTGTTTCGTTAGGTGTTTGGATTGGGTTGTTTGTTGACCGAGTACTTGTTTTGTTTGGTGTCCTTTGTTGACCGAGTACTTGTTTCGTTTGGTGTTTGGATTGTTTTCTTAAACTTGTTTATTTTTATACATTTTGAATCAATTGTGCTTGTTTTTATTGGATTAAAACATTGCGAATCAATTGTGCTTGTTTTTGTTGGATTAAATCCATTTCGAATCAAACATGCGTTCACAGTTTTACTCTAGTTGTACCAGTAGTACAAATATACTTTCATAGTTTTACTCTAGTTGTACCAGTAGTACAAACACAGGTTCACATTACTCTAGTTGGATTAATCTATTTCGAATCAAACATGCGTTGTTTACAGTTTTACACTAGTTGTGCCAGTAGTACAACCAAATGTTCATAGTTTTACTCTAGTTGTACTAGTAGTACAAACATACTATCATAGTTTTACTCTAGTTGTACTAGTAGTACAAACATACTTTCATAGTTTTACTCTAATTGTACTAGTAGTACAAACACCGGTTCACAGTTTTAAATAAAAGTACTAGTAGATTAAATACTAAATCCAGTTTGGAAACAAACAAACAAATCCAGTTTTAAATAAAAGTATCAGTTTGCCATAAAAACATAAAAAAATGGATAATCCTAATTGCGTGGTGCTGGGTTCTTCTTTCTCCTCTTTCTTCGGTTCCCGGCCTGGTAGGGAGTTCTTAGTGCTGCTGTTGGCCTCTTAATCCTCTTCTCAGCAACTTCATTCTCTTCTGCAGCCGGATCCTCTGCAGCTTCTAGCTCCTTCTCCTCTGCCTCTGTCTCCTTTCCCTTTTCAGCCCCTGTCTCCTCTGCAGCCGGATCCTCTGCCTCTGTCTCCTTCTCCTCTGCCTCCTTCTCCTCTGTCTCCTTCTCCTTCTCCCCTCCCTTTGTCTCCTTCTCCTTCTCTTTCTCCCCTCCCTCTGTCTCCTTCTCCTCTGCCTCCTTCTCCTTCTCTGTCTCCTTCTCCTCTGCCTCCTTCTCCTTCTCTGTCTCCTTCTCCCCTCCCTTTGTCTCCTTCTCCTTCTCCTTCTCCTCTCCCTCTGTCTCCTTCTCCTTCTCCTTCTCCTCTGCCTCCTTCTCCTTCTCTGTCTCCATCTCCATCTTTGTCTCCTTCTCCTTCTCCCCTCCATCTATCTCCTTCTCCTTCTCCTCTGCCTCCTTCTCCTTCTCCCCTGCCTCCTTCTCCTCTGCCTCCTTCTCTGCCTCATTCTCTGTCATCTCTGCCTCCTTCTGAACCTCCTTCTCTGGCTCCTTCTCTGTCTCCTTCTCTGTCTTCTTGGCTCCTTCTCTGTCTCCTTTGCATCTGTTGTCTTCTCACCACGAGAGCTACCACCCACATCAAAAAACCTAGATGGAGGATTATAATCGTTATAATCATCACCAGCAAAATCAAAGCCTTGAGCTTCCACAAATGCTTCCACAGCCTTCAACCTCATTTCATACCCAGAAAACGTACTTTGCACCATTTCAAAACCCTTTTCCATGGTTTGATTCATCTTGACCATTCCTTCTTGTATGGAAAGCAACACTTTCTTGATTTCATCTTGACCTACACCCTCAACTTCAGTCTTTTTTGGTTTTAAAGGTTGGGATCGACCTGCACAATCAAGTTCCAACAGTTCTTTCCAGAAAACAGGCTTTTCGTCTTTCAAAAGCCGTTTCATCCAACTATCAACTATGGGACAATCAGTATCACGACGGTCCTCCTCGGCATCGAAGATTGCATCCAAAAGACGACGTTCACGATGAGTCGTTACCAAGATACTATCTATGTCCTGTGGATGTTAAAAAACAATACAATTAGTGGAAGATTACATCTAAAAAAATTTCTTGCTACCCAATAACAGAAAAGTAACACTAACCTCAGTTTTACCAAGTTTTTCGTAAATTTCGTCAAGCGGAATCCCTTTCATCGGACTATATTTGAATTGCGACTTGCACATCCTAGGACAAGAACGGTTTGCTGGTTGCTTAGGATCTTTGAGGAACTCCGCCTTCAGAGCCGGAATTGTCTCAAACGCAAGAAGCTACACAATAAGAAAAGAGAAAGACATGAACAATTTGAATAGATATTAAAACTAAAATTTAGTAAAGTAATAATGAAAGTTTGATTTAAAATATGAATCAATTACCTCTAGAGGAATAAGGAAAGAGGGAAAGCACCACTGTTCTTTGTCGACGACGCCACCGAATTTCGCTCGTATCTCATTGATGTGGCACAAATTGTCATAAAAAGACAATCTTCCCTAGGGAAATGTCTTGCACAACTCCAAATCGTTAACAGCTCTCAAAAAGAAACTCTCCACGGACGGTGCTTCTGCTCCGGTCTTCTTCTTTCCAACTATAACACTCGATAAGAAGTAGAAGACCGCCATATTCAACATATCTTTGCAATTTCTCATCCCCTTAAACTTCCTCTCCACATCCGCCAACCTAATTGTTGATCCCATTTGGAAGTGCCTCTCAATAAACGCAGTTCCTCCCATCATCCCCCAATTCAGTGGATAGTTGTGACAGAACAATCCAGAGATGATTCCATGTTCTCTGATGGAATAACGGATGGGAGTTCCATTGACCAAAAACCAAGCCTCCCAGATCTTCGATGTGCACACAGTCCGAAGAAGAAGCATCCACATGCCTATGGACTTGTGGTTTTTAAGCTCCGGCATGTGGAAAAAATGCTTGAACTGAGGATGGTCATGAAACCATCCTAGCTTCTTCTCCGTAAGAACCCTTTTCAACGTCTCGATTGTCTTCAACAGAGAACACCTTGTCTCAATCTTTATGGACTTATTATACTGAGTTGTTGGAAAGAAAAAATTTGTCGGCTTCAATGCTTCAGTTTCCTCCTCAGCTACTCCCTGCAATCAAAAACAAATTTAAATCACAGTAGTTCTCCAGTTGTACCACGCATTATATCCAGTAGTTCTCTAATTGTACCAATTCTTATACAGTAGTTCTCCAGTGTTACCTAGTGTTACGTTTCTTTTTAGCAAAAATTTTTGACTCTCGTTTCCTTTACATACCTTTCCCTTTCTGTTTGGATTCCGATTCATCCTTATAGTGTCTTCCTCAGCCCCAGCGTCGGACTCAGTTTCCGTCTCTTCCTCTGAACTCGACGATTCCGTTGCAAATACAGTTGGAACTCTTCGGTTTATAGGAGTTCCATCTTCCGAAACAGAGGCTCTTTTTGTACGGGCCGGCATGACCTAACAAATCGACAAAGAGAAGAATTAGGTTTGGTCGGATTATCTTTAATCGAAATCGAAAAGAAATAGGTTTCGAATTGGGATTGATTCATACCTTAGAGAAGAGGAATTGGGTTGGGTTGAGTTGAGTTGCAAGGATATATCCTCCGAATTGCAAGCGGATGCTTAGTTTTACTCGGTTGTGCGAAGAAGGAAACCGATTTTTAGAGGGAATTTCAAGTTTTGAAACGAAGAAGAAGACAATCCAGAAGTCGTGATTTCAAGTTTTATTTCTTGGATTCGGAATTGTCACAGAATGGGTCGGATTCGGGTCGGGTCGGGTCGGTCTAGTTGGGTTCGTAATTAAGTGAAACTTCCATGGTTTTTTGGGTTTTCACCCAGTTTTCGGTTAAAAAAAAAAGAAAAAAAATTGTTTTTTTGTCGGGTCATTTGAAAATTGGGGTCAAACTTTGGGGTTATTTGAGGTTTTGATCCTCCATAGAAGCTAATGAATCTGCCATTGAAGCATCTTAGTTGAAGCTGAATCTGATTTGAGGTGCATTCTACTATGTTTTAGCTTTAAATGAAGTAGTTAGTCTCCAATTTTTGTTTTGAAGAAAAAGAACATTGTTGAATCTGATTTGAGGTGGTTCAATTAGATTTAGATTTGTATATTATCTTATTCGTTGACGATAGTATCTGGGTCGATTAGAACATTGCATTGGTTACTAATGCAACATCTCATAGTTGTTGAATCGTAGAGGATTAGTAAATCTCGAGCCCGATTTCATACTGGGTACTACTGACACAACTGAGTACTACTGACACAACTGGGTAGTACTGATAATAGAAAACACTGGGTACAACTGATATGACTGATTAATTTTTTTTTTTTTTTAGGAGACAATGAGCACAAGCCTATATTTTGATTATGGAGGACATTAAATAAAGAAAGGAGATGGGTATGAATGGATTTCGCAGAAGATCACATGTATCCACTATTGTTCAAGAGATTATATGTGGAGGAGATTAGTTATTCGATGTTATTGGAAAGTGTATGCAAGAAGGTTGGGATAGATTTAGGTACGACAGAACTAAATTACGAGGAAGGTAGTTCAGTTGGTTTGAATTACGAAGAAGTGGTTCCAAGAGGTGGTGGTGGTGAGTGAACCTGATTTGGAAATTTTCATTGTTACGATCTGTTTGTACTACTACGTACTACTGGTTATTGTATTTGTACAACTAAGGAGTGTTTATTATCTCGTGTGTTTAAATTATATGTGTTTACTATTTCGTGTGTTTAAATTATATATGTTTACTAGTGGTAGTGTATAAATTATATGTGTTTAAATTTATATCTAAAAGAATTATGAAATCAACTATAAGATAAATTATGTTATTTATCTAATAAATAATTTTTAAGTAAACAAAAAAATACAAATAATTAAATTTAGTTTCAAACATAATATCAATTATGTTATTTATCTAAATTTTAATTTTCCAAATATAAGTAAATTAAATTGATTTCTCCAATACCATTTTTACAATCTTGCATGGATCACAATATACTTTTAAGTATAGTTTGATAGTGTTGTATACCTTATGATGCAAATACTGACAGAAAATGTGATATTCAACATATTTTGACATAGAAACTAAAGAAATGTGTTTTTATTTCCAAAAATAATTTGTACAACTGAAAATTTGTTTTTCAAAGTATCGTAAAACTAAATATTAGCGAAATCACCAAAAGTACAACATTAACAAATATGCACAACTAAAAAACTGGCCGTAAAACTACGTGTTAAATAACGGAAATAACAGCGCATACGTGTAAATAACGGCGCACATGTCCTAAAAACGTTGCACATGACTTAATTAGGTGGCATTCTTTGATTGGGTTAGACCCATTTTTTAAAAAAAAAAATTTCAAATATTAAAGAAGTAAAATTTAAATGATTTTCCCTCATTTTCCATTTCCCCCCCCCCCCCCCCCAAATATCTAGGGTTTATCGTTTATCATCTCCTCCTTTGAACGGCGACAGACGGCAACGGTGATCCAAAGCTCGAATTTTCGATAGCTTCCATTTTCGACGGTAAATCAACCTTCCATTTGGATCTTAGTTTTTTGGGTTTTATTTTTTGGATCTTAGTTTATGGTTTAGATCTTTTCGGGATTCATATCTTCGATTGTAGAAACATGGGTCATTGGAAACATGAGGACATATTCGGCGAGTTCGATACTGGGTCCAACAGCAGCAACTCATCATCTTCGGATGACGAACTCATCCTCCCCAAATATGATTATATGGCAGATATAACTCCGACTCGATTTGCTCCGAACCCGTGACATGGGAGCCCTCACCTATTGGTATTCCGACCAGATGTTACTGTGGAAAACCAGTTGTGTTGGTCTAAATGAGCTAAAGGAAAGCTCTTTGAAACTTCATGCAAGGCTGACGAATTTGGAAACTTATTTGAGGAGCTGAAGGAGATGAAAGGGAGACGGATTTCAAAACTTTTGTATTGTACTTGTTTTTATTGGATTGTTTTATTAAACTAGCACTTGTTTTTGTTGGATTGTTTTGTTAAACTAGCACTTGTTTTATTGAATTGTACAAATTAGTCTGGTCTCCAATTATTGAATTATTAAACTAAATCAGTTTTACCTAAAAGTACCAGTAGTACAAACACACGTTCACAATTTTACCTAAAAGTACCAGTAGTACAAACACTAAATCCACTTTAGAAACAAAGATACGTTCACAGTTTTACCTTAAAAGTACTAGTACTACGAAACACTAAATCCAGTTTTGCATAAAAAACCAAAATATAATAGATAGAGTTCAAGACAAGAGGATGAGTATTAGTTCTTTCAGTTCTTCTTGCTGGGTTCGGGGCCATGTAGGGAGTCCTTAATCCTGCTACTGGCTTCTTAATCCTCTTCTCACCAACAATTTCATTCTGTTCTCTGCCTCTAGCTCCTTCTCCACTTCACTCTCCTCCCCCTTCTCACCTTCTGCGTCTGCCTTCGGAAATTTCTCAGCTTCCTCTACCTCTGGCTCTGATTTAAATCCAATCAAAGAATGCCTTTGATCCAAAAATTTCTCGGCTTCCTCTTCCTCTGCCTCCCGTCGTGGTTACGAGAATTGGTTTAAATCCGATTTACACGGGATGGGTTGGATAATCCGCATGGATCGGGTCAATAATAGGTTGGGTCGGTAATTAAAAACAACTTCTCTGGTTTTTTTGTCTTTTCCGCCAATTTCGAATTGAAAAAAAAAAATAATAAATCCTTAATAGTTTCGGGTTATTTGTTAATTCGGTTTCCCTTGGAGGCTTATATGAGGTTTTGATCCCACTTTATACGCATTAGCAAGATTGTTCTCTCCTTTCACACACATATCGACCAAAGAACAACATACACAGACATAGGATTCAAAGTGCCTAGTCTTCATCAATCGCATCGATTTCCTTCCCATCACACTAGCACTCCACGAAACATCATCTCGCGCCAAATCTCTGGATTTCGAATACAAACTGTTGAGAACCGAGTCAGGCTAGACGTCGAACTCAACGAACCGTGTGTGAACGAGTTTCCCGAGTCGAAAATCGCGTGGCCCTCGGATACAAGACTTGAGGAATGAAGAGAAAGTGACCGAGTCGGTGGGTCTTATCCCATCCCGAGCCATCTGATCAAGAGCCGAGATCGCTCCTCGAAGGTCGCCGGCACAGAGATGGCGGAGGATCAGACGGTCGGCGACGTTGATCTGATTTGGAACGGACGATCGAGATGAAATCCGAAGCGGAAAGCTCATCATCGCCATTGTTTCCCAGTCTAACGATTCTTGTACCTCAAAAATAAAATGTCTAAAATTTACATTATAATCCCTTTACTTCTGATAAAAGTTCTAATTTTCCGCAAAACTATTTATTTGGGAGTTTTACTAAAACAACCTTACAAAGTTGATTTTTGATCAAAATGATGTTATTCTTTGAAAATTACTCAAACAATCTTGAAAATTTATTAATACCCGTTTGAACGTTATTTCCTTTGAAGAGAAAAAAACGTATTTACAAAAATATCATTAATGAGGCAGCGAATAAGTTTATCGTTTATGTGATGGTAGATTTATTTGCGATTGGTTTATTAAGTGGTTGGTAGACTTATTGATGGTTTGCGCAATGGTAGACTTATTTATAGTAGTGGTAGATTTATAATATGAGGATAGACTTATTTCTCGTAGTGGTAGAGTTAATTTTGTGATCGGTAGATTTATTGAAGGTTCGCAGTCGTAGATTTAATTATAATAGTGGTAGATTTATTTTTGAGTGATAGACTTATTAGTAATAGTGGTAGAGTTAATTTTGTGATCGGTAGACTTATTGATGGTTCGCGCAATGGTAGACTTATTTATAGTGGTGGTAGATTTATAAAATGTGGTAGACTTATTTGTAGTGGTAGAGTTAATTTTGTAATTGGTAGACTTATTTCTAGTGGTGGTAGAGTTAATTTTGTGATCGGTAGACTTATTGATGGTTCGCGCAATCGTAGATTTTTTTTTTTTTTTGGTAGAAGAAAGGGAGAAAAATCTCCCTTCCATGTATTATTCCAATAAATAAAGTAACATTACATTCAAACGAGACATGGTCTCGATGAACCACTGCAATCCTCATCAAATATTGAAACCACACAATCCGGTTTCGACTCAAAGCTATGAAATCCTAAAGGTAACAAAAAAGCATAGTTCGCCAACCCATCCGCAAGACGATTGGCCTCCCTATACACATGAGACACACGGACAATCCAGTCATTCGATAATAAGCCATAGCACAACCGTACTAGGAAAGACAAGGGATGCGCATCACTTATCCCTGTCGTTAGAAACCCCACCACAATCTGAGAATCCACCTCTAACTCCACTCTCTGAACTCCACGCTCCCATGCAATAATTAGGCCGTAGTATACTCCCCATAATTCGGCTAACGGAGCACTGCAGATCCCTATATTCAACGCAAAGCTGCTACACCAATTCCCTTCACTATCTCTAAGGACTCCACCCGCTGTTACTAAACCTGGATTACCATGTGATGCGTCATCAGTGTTCAGCTTAAACCATCCTTCACTTGGTAAAACCCATGATATTAGTCTCTCTTCTCTTAGTACCCGACTGTTCCGGGCATGTACAGCCAAGTTGGCTTCGGTAACCTCCTTCGCAGAGTCTTTCAAGAACTTCACCCTATCTCGACACTTGCTATTAGTCCCAAACACATTACCACACCGCCATTTCCATCCCCACCATACCACCACAGCAAATAAGGTTGACCAAGGGCTCCCTGCTATCTCTTCATGAAAACCAAGGTTACCAAATAACCATTCCAACAAGGATTTCGAGACGAAAGCACCCCGACGCCTCAGTGGTATAACACGCTCCCAGATCCCAGACATTGCAGGGCAGTCTCTAAGCAAATGCAAAATCGATTCATCCCCACCTTTACAGACTTGACACACACTAGTGTCACTCAAGTGTCTTCGGAATCTTTCCTCATTCGTCATAATAGCCTGATTCGCAACCAACCAAAGGAAAAGTCTAATCCTTTCCGGCGCTATTACCTTCCAAATCCGGTTAAAAAATTTGTCCATATGCTGTTTTAAAGTGTCCTCGGAGCTTAACATAGCGGCTGCCAAGCTAACCGTAAAATCTCCATTCAAACACTCCCCCCACGATATTCTGTCTTTAGAACCGGTCACATCATCAACCACAACAGCCACTAACCTCAACCCAAAATTTCCTGTGACATATGGTTCAATCTCATTCAATTTCCAGCCCACTCTGTGATTAACAACTCCCTCCGGTAGATCAACATTTGCCATTTCTAATGACGGTCTATTTCCCAACCACTTGTCAGTCCAAAAACTGACCTCTCTGGCAACTCCAATTACCCATTTCACCCCTGGAAAGACCACATCCCGCAAGCCCGACCTTATACTCCTCCAGGTCGATGACCAATTCCCCTTAGAATTAACCCACGTGTGATCATGCACATCCCCAACTCGGTACTTACTCCTCAGTATACGTGACCATAGGCTGACTTTATCATGTAACAATCTCCAACCTAATTTGGCAACCAGAGCTTGATTCATTACTCTCGCTTCTCTAATCCCCAATCCACCGTCCAGCTTAGAAGTACAAACTTTTTTCCACGCTACCAAATGTTGTCTCCTTTTCTCTGCATTGCTCCCCCATAAAAAATCCCTTGATAGTGTATCCAATCTCTCCAATGTAGCTTTAGGAAGCACAATAACACTCATAGTATGAACAGGTATAGATGATAATACTGCCTTAGTCAAAGTCAGCCGACCTGCCATGCTCAGAAAACACCTTTTCCATCTAGACAATCTCGAATTTACTCTCTCCACGACATCACTAAAGGTGTCATTATTAATCCGCTTCTGCAATATAGGCATTCCCAAATACTTTCCCAAGTCCACAGTTGATTTAATCCCACTCTCATCCGAAATCAACTTTGCCAAATCTCTATGCACATTAGCTGAAAAAAAAGATCTTCGACTTCTCAAGGCTCACTTTCTGTCCCGAAGCAACACAAAATCTTTCCAATACCTTCCTAATTACTCGTACTTGTGCAACTGAAGCCTCTGCAAAAAGTATGAGATCATCGGCGAAATAAATATGGGAAAGCTTCGGACCACCCCTCGATAAAGAGATCGGTTTCCACTCTTTACTACCCATGGCTAATTCAATCAAATGACACAATCTTTCCAAGCACAAAACAAACAAATATGGCAATAGCGGATCACCTTGTCTAAGGCCCCTTGATGGCTTAAACGGCTCTGTTTTCTCTCCATTCCCAAACAGTTGCATAGATGGACCCGTGACACATTTCAATATCCACCCAACCCACTTATCCGATAATCCCGCATGCTTAAGCGTATCCTCCAGAAAATCCCACCTGATACGGTCATAAGCTTTCTCAAGGTCAAGCTTGAGTAACATCCAACCTTTCCTGCCCTTTTTCTTCCTCATTGAATGCACAGCCTCTTGAACCACAACTATGTTATCGGTATTCAATCTCCCTGGGATGAAACTAGCTTGAGTTGGACCTATCAGCTTTGATATCACTCCTTTCAACCTACTAACCATAGTTTTCGTAATTGTCTTAATAAGACATTACAAAGACTGATCGGTCTGAATTGTGCAATTTTCTCCGGTTTCTGGACTTTGGCAATAAGCACCACCAATGCATCATTCATATTCAGAGGTAATGAACATGTCTCAAAAAAATCCAGCACGAATCTACACACCGAACTCCCCACAATGTCCCAACACTGTTGATAAAAACAAGGTTGAAAACCATCCGGTCCTGGGGACTTAAAACTGCCCATGCTAGGTATCGAATCCTCCACTTCCTTGTCCACGAAAGGCCTGTCAAACAAACTCATTTCACCCCCTGTCAACCTCTCATATCCGATACTCGGTAGCTTCTCAACCACCGGATCCACATCAACCAACGAGTATAACCGAGAGTAATAATTAACCTCCAAAGCCTCTAGTTCTGTTTTTTTCATAATCCACCACTCTTCTTCGTCCTTCAATGCTTCAATTCTATTTCTCCGTCTCCTTATTATGGTAGAAGTGTGGAAAAACTTTGTATTTCGATCACCTAAAGCAATCCACTTCTCCCTCGACTTCTAAAACCATAGAACTTCTTCCTGTTCAAGTACCACCTCGAACTCTTTCAACAAATTCTCCTCCCTTTGCAATAGATCATCAGATTAATGCACCTCCAAGATTTCTTGAACCGATTTTATTTCCTGCACCAACCTATCTTTACGCTTCTGAATCTCTCCAAATACTTCTTTATTCCATTGTTTTAGCTTAACACGCAACACATCTAAAGCCTCTAGCGTCGACAGAGATCCATCCCACGACGCTGTCAATAACTCATTAAAGCCCGAGTGCTTCAACAATGCCGCTTCAAACCGAAACGGTCTCCGTCGCGGATCATTCTCCGTCTCTAGGCTTAACTGAATATACATCGGAGAGTGATCCGATGATAAAAAAGGTAAGTGTGTTACCCTAGCTTCAATCCACCTCAACAGAGTATTCGCACACCAAAACACACGGTCCAGCCTCTTTGCAATATATGTTTGTGTCATCTTTCCTCTCCTCCAAGTAAACTTATTCCCCCTGAATCCCATATCAATTAACTCTAACTCATTGATCCATTCACCAAAAGCCAAAGAATCAGCAATCGTAGACTTATTTATAGTAGTGGTAGATTTATTTTTGAGTGATAGACTTAATAGTAGTAGTGGTAGAGTTAATTTTGTGATCGGTAGACTTATTGATGGTTCGCGCAATGGTAGACTTATTTATAGTGGTGGTAGATTTTTAAAATGTGGTAGACTTATTTGTAGTAGTGGTAGAGTTAATTTTGTGATCGGTAGACTTATTTCTAGTGGTGGTAGAGTTAATTTTGTGATCGGTAGACTTATTGATGGTTCGTGCCATCGTAGACTTATTTACAGTAGTGGTAGATTTATTTTTGAGTGATAGACTTATTAGTAGTTGTGGTAGAGTTATTTTGTGATCGGTAGACTTATTGATGGTTAGCGCAATCGTAGACTTATTTATACTAGTGGTAGAGTTATAATATGTGGTAGACTTATTTATTGTAATGGTAGATTTATTCAATCTTTTTACTTCTTTACTAAAACAACCTTAGACTTACTTATAGTAATGGTAAATTTATTTATAGTAGTGGTAGATTTATAATATGTGGTAGACTTATTTATAGTCGTGGTAGTGGTAGATTTATAATATGTCGTAGAGTTATTTATAGTAGTGGTAGACTTATTTATAGTAGTGGTAGATTTATTTAATAAAGGGTTAAATCGTAATTTACCTTTCATCTTCTCCACAAAACATCAAGCTTCTCTCAAACCCTAACAATGGCGGCCATCCATTTTTTATCTCGTTTTTACTGTATTTTAACTCGTTTTCAACTAGATTTTGCCCAAAACTAGTAGATCTAACATCATATATCTCTTTTCTAACAAAAAATCAAAAGATTTTGAGTTTTTTTCCAACTTTTGATTTTTAATCTGATTTTCACCAGTCTTCTGGTGCTTCCGCAGCATCCACACCTCCGCCGCACCTCCGTCGAGCACGATCTGGTGCTTCCGCAGCCTCTGCGGCCGCGGTTAACAAATGTTTGATTTTTTTTTGTTTACAAATTATGAATGACATTTTCGTAATAAAAACTTGTTACTAAGGTTTATTTGTCTTTTATAACTTGTGTTGAGTTTCAAGATTGAATAAAGATTGAATAAAAGTTGCTCTAATAATTAACTTACTTTCCAAAGTTGTTTTAGTAATTATCTCTTATTTTTATTCAATCAAAATACATATTCCTATTTTTACGAGCCCAAGTGATTATGGATGATGATGTAATTTCCTATATATTTGTAAATTCCAGAGTCTTCGTTTTGTCTATACAATTTTTTTCTTCTTCTGGTGATCGTAGCCTCAAGTGGAAGTGAGGAGCTTCCCAGTGGAGTCAATAAAGGCTTTTGCAGCTAACAATGAAGGAACTTACATAGTTGGTGGTGGAACCTCTTGAGATATTTATCTTTGGGAGGTCAGATTTTGTATATGTTAATTCCACTTAAGCATATGTTGGGGTTTCATGGCTAAACTTTTTCTGTTGGTGAAATTAGGTTGCGACTAGGAGGTTGTTTAAGAAGTAGCATCATCAGTAACATGCTTGGTGTTCTCTGGAGACGACTCTTTGTTGGTTTCAGGATCTCAAGATGGATCTGTTAGAGTCTGGTTTTGATCTTTTGCCTTTAACATTCCTATTCGTTTCTCTTGGTGGCTGTGAACACAGTTTTAATGAGCAAGGGAGCACTCTCTATGAACACAGTTTTAATGAGCATCCAATGTCTGTAATAGATATTGTCCTACACTATGGAGGTTGCGATGCTTTGATAGTTTATGCGTCAGAAGATCGGACTTGCAAGGTATTTATTTGGACCACTAATCTATACGCAATTTGTTCATTGTAATGAAATTTGGTGCTTTCATGAGTGCTTAGAATAAGAAGGTAGAAAGACCTATGTTGTTAAGGAGTTTCAGGTTTATGTAGCTTTCTTCTTGTTCACCGTTTGAATCCAAAAATCTCGTCTTTGGCGATTTTAAAAATCTTTTATATAGCTCTTTATTTCATGTCCATGTTTGGTAAACTCTGTTCTTCACAATTGTCAGTTTGTTTGTGCGTTGTTTCACTAACAAGAATCCCATTGCAAATGAATGATCAACGGCATAAGCATTACGAGGATTTGCTTCAAGTTCTCTGTTTTCGTTATATTGAAACTACTGTGACCATACGACCATAACCCTAATTTTTGAAATTAGAAAACATAAAACCAGAACAGAAATCATAACCAAAAGGCTAACATCATTTTCGGTCCTAATATAGATAGATTCATTCAAGTCAAACCAAATGTTCAATCAATCCTAAAGCTAAGGATTAGAATACAAGAGCCTCTTATATTTCTTCAAAAACTGCCTTGCCTTACTGAACTTGCAGCTTGTCTCTGCTGATCAACAGCCCTTAGTCACAATTATGAATTCCTTCGAGGCTCAGAAACACAGTCAAGAAGAGCATGATAGTTGGTCGCCATATTGGTATGTAAGGTGTTAACACACATTCACTTTGATGAATGTAAGGATTGAAAAAGTGTGCCAACACTGCCCTTGTTGAATTGCAACCGCTGATAAACAAACAAACGCATAGGAGTTACAACTATTTGACATCAAAATATTTTTGAAAAGGAAGGAGAGAGCCAAATGTATCACATACCTCATTTAGTATATCAGGGAGGGATGCGTGAGTTCTAAATGCTCCATAATCAATGTTTTCGTACAAAAAAAGTTCAATTAAACACATGATTTTTGCGATTATTAAATCTACAAGAAGAAAATAATAAGTTTTTACCGTTGCTAGACTATTCATTATTCTCTTGATGTGTGCTATATTTTGAACTTGCAAAGAGTCTAACAAAAGTAACTCTCCCCATTCCCTAACTTGCGAACAAAAGGCAGGGAATTGATGCGGAGAGTGTTTACATTATGATTAAGAAAATTACTAATATTAGAATTGATAATAACATGATGGGTAAATAAATAATTATGCAGAAACAAACTTAAAGTTACCCTTTGACATCCTTCTATGTTGATACAGAGGGATATTTTTTAGCAAGAAACCATACAATACCAAAGGGGTCACATAGTTTGTTTGTAACCCCTCTATTTTCTTCCTCTTCAGAAAGTTCCAATGTAACGAAACGAGGGGTTCTGGGCTATGCTCGAATCAGAGTAAATGTCCGTTAAGATTTCGATTTCCACTTTATTGACAGGCGCAGTATATCAAAATAAGCAAAACACAAGTAATGGTTAAATCAAATGACTTTCACTAGTTGAATAAAAAGAAAAGAGAGAAAAATCACTAACCTAGAACCACTAACCTAGAACCAGTTTTAACAAAGATGCGGGAATTGTGAATCTCTAGCTCAACAGAGTTATCATGGTATTTTGGATCTCAATACATCCAAATACAGTTTTGTAAAAGTTTAAATACATACTGCACTTTCTCTAGAGACATTGTCTTTTTTTGTTTGAAACTTCTATAGAGACATTGTCAAAAACAGAAATTCAGAGTGAGAAAACTAAAGGTGCACCGCAGACTATAGAAAGATCTCATATGTAAAAAGACTTAGGGTTTTACATTGATTGACCAAAAAAATGTTTTACATTGAAAACAGGCCCCGTGTAAGAAGCCTAACTTGGGTCTTCATAATTAGAGTTCATAATTTGAATGTAAGAAATTAACTTGGATGTTCATTAAATTGTGTTTATTATCTGTAAATTTTCTAAGAAATTTTAAGAAAAGTATATAGAGAAAACCCCAAAAAAAAATCTTTTACTGTTAAAATAAATTCAAGAATCTCAGAAACTTGGAGCAAATTCAAAAGAATTTCCATTGGCCAAGAGATCAATCAAAAACGAGTAAAGAGAGCAATAATTCAAAACACCAAACCTTATTCAACCCAACCAAACACACACACACACACACAAATATATATATATGTATGTATATATATATATATGTATAGTTTATGCTTAATTTAAACAAACTGATCACCGGATTTGGGATTGGCAATTGAATCTAAAAAGAAAAAAAGACTAAGAAGACTTGTACATTTTGTCATAAAAGAATTGAAGCACCGGATCTGGGAGAGGCCATCATCAACATAAAAAACAGTTTGTTTCATGGCCAAGGAAGCTAAAAAGAAACAGAAAACCACAAACAAAACATACGAACGAGATTGAAGAAAAAAACATAAGAAGGAGATCGGATGAGAAGAGGTCTTGAGAAGAAAAACTGAAAAGTAGAATGAGAGAATAGATGTGGGAGGTTTATAAAGAAGAAGGGTTAGGTAATAATATAAGGTCTAGGCGCAAGTAATTCGTTCCCTAATAATTAGGCAATTTCCCGGATTTCAAGCGTAAAATCTTACATGAACCCAATGTTAAAAAAATTGCTAGGCGTTAATCGGGCGGCCATAGCGGACCTAACCCCCAACTATGCCATAATACATTGAATCAAATATGCGTTTCTGGGTTTGTTTATGAACCTCTAAACGCAAAATCAATAATTGTTCTTCTTCCACATGGCAAAGTCAGATTTTTTGTTGAATAGTTGTTGATGGAGCTATAGATCTGGAACGAAGAGAGGGGAGAAGAAGAAGCGATGATGATGATCTCATTAAATATAACAAAATCATCCAACGGCTGCAATTATTCTGATATAACAAGTGTGTATTTTAAGGGTAATTTTGTTAGTTTGCTAAAGAATAAAAGGAGAAAGTATCCACAAACTAAAAAGTATCCTTGTTGAAATAAAAAGGCAATAAAATGTCCTTTAGTGTAATGTACCCAAGTTTATAATAATCTTTGTGTTAATGAACAAGTTAAATGCGCAACGTGACCACTGACCATGTACAAAAACAACAAAATAAAATTAGTAAATATAAAACTAGACCGGATTGGAGATCTGACCAGATTCAATTATGAACCGAATTCATAACGGAGGTGGTATTGTTCAATATTATTTTGTTTTTGTTTTTAAGAGGCTTTATTAGACCATGTACAATGGTCTACAAATTCAACACCATTTTTTATTTTATTTTTTAACACTTCATATCATCTTCTCTTTCTTCCATCTAACAATTCAATATTTATTCAATTTTTACCATTTTTAATAGTTTCTGTTTAATAAACTTGAACACCTTACCCTACCATTTTTATTTTATAGTTTTACTTCTGATTTTATATTTTTAGTTAACTTTTCTTTAAAAAGATACTTAAAAGTATAGACAAGAGTTTAAGGAAAAATAATTAAAAAAAACTTATAGTTAAAAAAATATTTTTTTTTCTGTGACCAAATAAAATAAAACAAGTTTTTATTTATAGATTAAAAGAAAATAATGAATTTTGATATAAAAATCATAAAAATATAAAGTTTTTTACTATAAGATAATTGATTTTAAATAATCAAGATGAAAATTTTATAAAAAAAATAACAGCCAATAGAAACACACATGTGTCACAATCTTCATGTGGGACAATTTTTTGTACGTGCTAACGCGCGTGTATGGCGAGTGTACCACAAACGTCCTACGTGTTGCAGCTAGAACATCACACATGGCAATTGTGGTCCCACGTATATTTTTTTCAACCTGTTGAAAGAATTCAACATGAGTTAGGCCACGTCTGCGTTTCTTTTTTTTTCATCAGTTTAATTTGTGTGCACATTTATAAGAATATTATTTAGAAATATTCATTTATAAAAATGCCATTAATTATAGATTTATAAAACTTATATCTTAAAATTCTAAACCCTAAAAAATGTTTTGACACCTAAAACCCCCTAAATACTCAAAACTAAACCCTAATAGAACATAATTAACCCAAACATAAATAATATAAAAAAAAAAATTTTGAAAAAGTGGCATTTTTTTAAAGATTTCAAAAGTGTGGCATTTTTGTAAAGTGATATTTGAAAAATGGCATTTTAAAAAATTTCTCTTAATTTTTTATTCAACTATCTCATGGTAGATGGTCTTATATATTTATATATCATGGGATATCTTGGGTTACATCCGATTTTGTTAATTATATATTTGTTTGTTAATCTAATTTTGCAAAAGTAGTATTGTAGTAGTTTTGTGATTTAGTGTATGAACGAACAATTATATTTTTATTCAATGTAAAATATATAAGTTGATCCTTTATATTTAAAAAATTGATTTGTTTTATATTTGTGAACAATTTAATTTTTGGTGACATATAATGTATATTAGGTCTTTCGCTAAATCATTACCAATTATTTTAAGATAAATTTCATATTTTTGTATATGTTATGCATATTATTTTTCACTTAAAAATATCTTTAATTTATTAATGTTGTAAGGAAAGAAATGTAATTGGTAATTGGTTAACGAAAATGAAAAATTTATAAAAGTTGAAATCAAAAAAGTCTCCAAACTATCGATAAACGACTTAAAATATGCATCAAACTTTAGTATAATTTTATTGCATTATTACCTTATTTAAGCTATTGTTCATCTTTTTCTTCTTCAACGTCACAACTTAAATTGTCTTTGATCTTCATCTTTGTAGGACTTGATTTCTCTGTCTTATATCATATAACTTAGACATTGTGAAAAACAAAATTTCTTGTAAGGCATAGTTTTATACATATACGTTTTACTTTTGATGCGTGAAATCTCTGGTGAACGGTTCTATTAATAAATCTGCATAACTATTAATAAATCATATTTTTTGTGAATTGAATCTTATAATTTTTTGGTATATATTAATCAACCCTACATTTATTCTGATATTATCTATATATATATAAATCTATATGCATTAATATAATTGTGTTATATTTCATTTGTTTGGTTGAATGAATTCCAATTAGAAATTGTAAAATTACATCTCTTATATATTAATTGGGAAGTGATTTGTGAGAGTATGCTTATGTGTCATCTCCACATTCATTCTCTCAAATAAAATATGACATGGCTAGAAAGAATTATGACATGGCAAGAGACTAATTATTTCTTACCTTTTAAAGTTTTAATTTTCATGAAAAAATCTTTGCAAATATTTATTTATGGATTTTTTTTTTTAAAATACGGATCAATTTTAACTTAAACAACTTAAATAAAGATTTGGCCACCAAAAAAAAAAAAAAATCAAAAGACGATTATAAATTGAAATTGAAAATTAAGATCCCTTATACATTAATTGAGAATTGATTTGTGAGAGTATGTGTATGTGTTATCTCCACATTCATTCTCCCATATAAAATATGACATGACTAGAAAGAATTATGACATGGTAAGAGATTAATTATTTCTTACCTTTTAAAGTTTTAATTGTCATGAAAAAATCTTTGCAAATATTTATTTATGGATTTTTAAAAAAAAAATACGGATCAATTTTAACTTAAACAAACATTTGGCCACCAAAAAAAAAAATCAAAAGACTTGAAATTGAAAATTAAGATCCCTTATATATTAATTGGGAAGTGATTTGTGAGAATATAATTATGTGTTATCTCCACATTCATTCTTCCAAATAAAATATGACATAGTTAGAAAGAATTATGGTATGGCAAGAGACTAATTATTTCTTATCTTTTAAAGTTTTAATTTTCATGAAAAATATTTGCAAATATTTATTTATGGATTTTTTTTAAAAACAAATAGGGATAAATTTTAACTTAAATAATTTAAAGAAATATTTGGCCACTAAAAAAAAATCAAAAGACAAATTACTATTGTGATTATAAATTGAAATTGAAAATTAAGCTTTCAAAATTCAACTATCAAATGCCATTGTCCCTTATTACATTGCTAATAAATTAATAATTTGCTATAAATTTACACTAATAACAATAAAGACACTTGATAATTTCAAATAATTAAGTTATATTCGCACAATATTTTTTTTACGTATTCTCTTTAAAAAATATTAACCTATCATTAATCAACACAATTAAGTCTTTTCATCATAAAATAAAAATAGTTCAAATTCAGGAAAAAAACAAATATTATGATCAAATTCTTTTCCAAGACAAAATAATATTATGAAAAATACAAATTACAAAAAAATCTTCTTATACGTTGATAACGTTCTTTAAAATAATGTCATTTATATATGCTTCATCAATAATCCACAAGACTAATAAAAATAATATTTATTTTTTTCAAAATTTAGTCTTTATCAAACAAAACTACTAATAAATACAAAATTAACTACAATTTGATTTTAATTAGTAAATCAGAAATAGATTAATATATATATAGATATAATGAGATATTGATTAAGATATTTTAAAAAAAAATATTTGGAAATAGGTTAACCTAATTATCTTTAACAAAGATATACTAAAGTATTGTATATATTTGTGTTATTATACATGGTAAGACATTAGAAATTATAAATAATATTAGTTGATCAAAAATATATCTTTACATAATTTATATATTATATACATACGTATTTGGGGTGAAATTTGTCAAATTCATATTTATATCCTCATATTTATTTTTAAGATCTTATACGCATAAACATATTGTTTGAACCAAACTTATCTTTTCTTTTATTTATTTTCTATTTTATTGTTCTCTATTTTATGAATTTAATAAAGAATGTGTAATGACCTCATCTTTTTGAATGTTGTCTTCAACATTTGAAAAAAGCTTGAAAATAACTGTTTTACCAATTTCTTCATCCTAATTCAAAATTTACTCCAGATATGTAATCTGCTTCTTTTTGAGACATGATTATACGCTCTTTTCTGTTCTTCAGAGGGTGGAACTGAAGTGAATTGGGAGGAATGGACGAAAAACGTAGGGAAGATGAAGCCTATTAAACAGGATAATAAAATATCTAAAGAAGTGTTGGGTATGAGAAGTTGTTATTACGTTATGTTTCTTATTGACACCAAAAGTTGTAAATATCTTAGTTGAGCTTTTGGGCTTGTTATTTGGCGTTTTTAATGGGTCTTGAATTTTATTTAACAGATTATGAGCACATATCGAAATTTATGGTGGCTGATTATTTTTGATTATGTGGCATGTTTTAGAGCTTACAAAATCTTCTCCTTTTATATAAAGGAGATTATAAATACAAATTTAGTGAATATTGTATTATTTTTAAAATAATATCAAATCCAGTTTAATCCGATCAAATCACATTGACCAATAACCCACAACTTTATTCGGTTCAGTTGCCGGTCTAGTTTTAAAACATTGAGCAAGCATGTTTGTGTATTGCATACTCCGTTTTTGTTAAACAAAAAATGTTCATAATCGTAAAGTTCTATAGATTTAGCATGTACGTCTCTTTGGATCGCACATTCGCACTACGAAAACATGTAAATTTAATATTCTTCCAAAGTTTTTTGGATTCAGTGGGTGAAGCTCTATTTTATTCAGAGAAGTCCCACTGATGAATCCATATACCGAAAAAATAATTATATCGATTAAACAAATTATGAATTCGTAGATTTCGGTTGAAATAAAATTCAAAACCTAAGGCAAGAAATGAGTAAAATCGTTATTTCTTAGTCGATTGTATTAATAATCGAATGCTCCTCTTGAATGAAGATATCGCCTTATTACAGTATTTATATAAAATTCATGTCGATCGATTTATCTTAGCGAAAATAGAAACATTCTTAAAATCTCTGTGATGTCGGTGGAGGTTTAAGCTTTGTGGGGCTTTTCGTGGCGGTTTAAGCTTTGTGGGGTTTTGAGGTCGGTTGAGCCGATTTTCTTCTTTATTGGGTCGAACTTGCAGCCGCGCTCGTTAATACTTCCGGGTTGATTTAGAGGTTGAATTTTAGTGAAGGGTGTACGGCACGTTTCCAACATCCACCACTAGACTAAAAATCACTTAAACTACCGTTTGTGTAGTATTTCTTATTTTTAATTGCATTTTAGTCTCTTTCATTATATATACTCACACAAATAATATCTTTTATGTATTGCTCTTTATCATTTTAATCCTCTATAATTTTATATTCCATAAGTCCTTCACATATATTTTATAAATTTAAATTTTAAACAAAACTAATTACATATTTAAAATGAAATTAAAATATAATTATAAAAGAAATATTGTCGTTTCTTGTGGTTTTATTATAAAATTAAAATATCACTGGGTTGAAAATGTTCACCGTGACTTCAAATAATCTTGTGAGAGATAGAATAGAAGTAATGTTGTGACCAATTGATTTAGATTTTTAGCATGTTTGTGTCCGTGTATTGGACTACCAAAACATGTAAATTTAATATCTTTCCAAGAAAAATTGAATTTACTATCATGAAGCTCTTTTTTCTTCAGGGCAAGAAGTCCTAACACTGGACCAAATGGCACTTTGGTTACCACACGAGTTTACAGATCCTAGCTACTATAAATAAATTTATGTGGTTTTATTTTTACAGTTGTTAAATTTCATGGATAAAAAGATGAATCTTGAAAAAAAAAATATATCATTTAAAAAAATCTCTCGGGCACGAGAATCAAAGAAGCTACTCCGAATTAGATCTCCGACGTCGGTGAAGCCGTCGCTCACCAGCGTCAGACTGTTTCCATTACTGCTTGCTATCCCTATCTTTGTTCGTGTGTTATGGCTTGTTTCGTCTTGGTTACTTTGCTCGTACCTTTCTCCGACCACCACATGAAAAAAGAAGCCACAACAATGATGACTGAAGCCTCTACTCTTCCCTATATCTGGCGACTTAGGCCTACAAAACTCATCATCGATGATTCTTTCTTCTTTGGCTCAGAGCTCTTCTCGGTGAGAAACCGAAGATCTTTTCATCTTTGTTCCACGTATTTTCTCCACCAAATGGTAGGAATCATCCCCACACCTCGGCCACCACCTCCAGCCAGTGCCTTACCACCGGTTAAACCATCTCTGTCGCCAAACCCCTTCCTCTCGTCTTCGACCAATAGCGGCGTCGAAGTAAATGTCTCTAACCTAGCCTTGCTTCATAATTCAATGGGCCTGACCCATTACAGATTTTGGCTATTTACAACTTTTTGTAGGACGAATATTAGTTCAATCAAATTCATTAGGTGTTGAGTATTCTCGTGTTGTCGAGAATGGTTTGTCCTACGGATTTGAATTTCGATAACCATATGAGATTTTCATCGCTAAATATGGTGATATCGAAGTTTTCTAGATTCTCAAATCCTATAATTTATTCCCGGTGGGAGAGTTTAATTCCACCTTCTTCCAGCTCTTTGAGTATGGTCTTACTCTCTTCCTTCTCTTAGAGAGTGGTCGAATTCCCGAGCTTTAGGCCGAGATCTTCAAAGTCATATTGGAAAGTGGCCAACCTTAGACTCTCCGACTCTGCCGCGAAGACTCTCTTGACGCATTCGAAGCATGTCTTGGATCCGCTGTCCATCTTCTACGATGATCTATCTGCTTTATGTTTTATTGCATTTCAATTATGTTGTAGTAATTTTGGAGAATGCTTAATTCTCTCGCTTTATACTTTGCTCGGTTAAATGAATGAAGTAAGTTTGTTGAAAATAAAAAATTTCATTCTTTGTTCCTCTCTTGACCAAAAATAAAATAATTATTTTTATTTTTTATAGGACCATTATCACTCTCAGGGTTTGGTACTGTTATCTTTGTTGTCAATATTTATTACTTAATAGTTTTTTTTTTTTGTTTAAATATTAGGGTTAATTTGTCAAATAGCAAAATTTTAAATTATAATTAGTGTAATAGCAATATAATAAAGAAACTAACAATTAACCTAGAGAAATTTACGATTTTGTCCTTTATACGAAACCATTTACACATACATAGAACATACTTTGTTTTATTTTTACTATACTACATAACATACAACTTAATACAACCAATTTTGAAAATGTGTACTAAACCCTAAACTTTAAAACTAAACTCTAAAACAAAAATAGTTAATCCAAACCCAAAAATTATAAACTCTTGAAAATAACAAAAATTATATAACTCATTATGTACTATTCTATGTAGAAGTTCATAGAATAGATTATCGGAAAGGCAAAATTGTCTATAATACATATTATACACAATGAACAGTAATTTTTGCTATTGAGTGAATTATATATTTTTTTTTGTCATATTTGCCAATTTTCCTTAACGTTAAAAATGACTTAGTAGTTAATACTAAATAAACAAAGGTTGAGAAAAAGAAAATGAATATAACTTTTTTGTACATAGAGAGAATAGGAATCCTAAAATTAGTGGGAATCCTAATAGAAGTAGTGTTTGATTGATACCTGTTAATTTTCTCCTGGGGATTTAATTTGGTCATGGTCATTATTGTGAGTGATATGACGAATGTATAATCGCTGCAATCTTTGACGAATTGAGTCACATTCTATGAGTCATTTTTCTTTTTTTGGACTAAAAACACGGCAACAATCTTACAAATATTGACCGACAAAGTGTTAGAGTACAAACGACAACCACATATAACATCTTTTAAAAATCTAGAGTTAAAGGAAAGTTTGAGTAAATTATTTTAGTTCGCTTTCTTATCTTTATTTTTATTTTTATTTTTATTTTTTTATTTTTGGTCACGTACAAACTAATTTTTTTTTTTTTTTTTTTAAGTTCGCTTTCAAGATGCTCATTTGTTTAATGTTGCTCTTCTATTACTTTTGCCATCCTCCAGTGCCCGCCCTAAACACAAACCAAAGGAAGCTTGGGCTTGGAGCCCAAAATATGTTTGTAAATTTTAGGGCCATACATTTTGAGTGTATTTAAAAAAAAGCTTACAGTTACGTAGACATTATTACAATAAAGGTTGCAAGATTTGGATTTGAGAAGAAAATTAGTTTAAAGTTTTTTTTTTTGTGACAATTGTAGAAAGTAGAAACCAAGTGCTGAAATATTTATAATTTGTTTTCATAAGAAAAAAATCAATAAGTAAAAACAAAAGTCAAACATGATTCAAAAAAGGAAATTAGCATGTATACTTATATATATAAAAAAATATCTAATAATCTAACCATGACCAAATCCTAATTATTAAATTTAGGGTTATTAGTTAGATTATTAAATAATATATAGTTTTTTTGGTTTTTCAACCTGTTGATCCTTATAAAACGAGTAAACTTTTCTTGCTTTATCTCATTTTATTGAGCTTGGAAAAAGGTTTTATACATATTGGTACAAGAGTCGGATCATTTACTTTCTAGGAAATGTTTTAATTATTGATTTAAAAAAAAAAAAATCTCAAAGAAGAAGTGATAAAAAGAAACTATAGTACAAAATAGGAAGTTTATGTTGACTTATATGTTTTTGAATCATTGGCCAAAAAAACTTTTTGATATCACACAAAGCACTCCAATATCTTGTGAAGTCTTACTATTAATCTTACCAAATTACCATTACTTTTTATATTTTTGATTATAATTATTTTAATAATTCATCGGATCACTCAAAATACTTAGCCCAATACACTTTCTTCTTTTTGTTAAATATGTTTTGCGTTTACAACTCAAGATCTGAAGAAACCACAGGGAGAGTCAAGAGTGGCACATAGTGAAAGCTAATCAGAGGACAAAAGATCAAGTAGGTTAAACCGGTTCGATTATAAAAAACCGGAGGAAGATTGTCAACCGATCAGACTATCGTTGAACCGTTCAAGATTGTACGTTGAGATCGATACGTATAATACTTACTCACACCGCCAAACGCCACGTGGACACTCTTGCGCCACAAGGCAAGTCTTTTTGATACCTAATTACATGGTCTACCACTGACTCAGGCTGAGGCCCTCCGTCGTGGCTATGTTCAGACCACAAAGCGCACCAAGACATAGATTAAACCGGACTATTTTAGATGGCAAGGAACCAAGACTAAAACCGATTCTTAACATGTCATTTCACGAACGATATTCCACACTCGGGAGTCACATGGTCACTTTTGGTACGACAAGAAAACGGATGCTCATGAGGATTTGCAATACTAATTTAACCGGATTGGTTATGGATAACCGATTAAACCGATTGAAGATTGTAGATAAGTTATTTTGTATAAGGGTCAACCCAGGATTTTCATTATATTAATATTATCTGCACCAAACATTATGAATAGACTTCTTCAATGCTAAAACAACGTGACAATTTCGATTTCAAAACATATTCTAAAGTCTGTAATAGACGTTTTCAACATATCAAAAATGATTTTGGTTTATTAGACGGTGGATTAGTAGGAAGTCGTATTTATTTGTTCTTTTGCAGTTTGGCATTCGAATGGCTGTGACTACTATTAAGGTTTTTTTTTTTTTTTAAAGTCCATAAACAACTTTAATATTTTTAAATTGGAAAATTGGGTTATATAACCATAAAAAAAAATTATATTTCAAAATTTAGCCAAAACTTCCTATGTGGCAAGATTTTAGCCATTAAATCTAAGCTTTTTTGTTAGGTTTAAAAATATATATATATATTTTTTTGGTTATACAACTAATTGACTGCCTAATGCAGAAATGAAATCATTAGTGTCACACGTCACCAAGCTCACGTGGATGTAGTAGAGGTCACGTTTCAATCGCTGTCGTTTTAGCAAACCCTTCTCTCCTCTGTTATTATTATTTGTTTATTTTATTTAAAAATCTTTCCATTTTTATTTTTCTTAAATATTTTTTCCGATTCGGTCGTTTAAACATTTTTTTTTTTTTTCCGTTGATCTCTGAAGCTTAACTATTCAACTTCGTCTCCTCACCGTCCGATGCTTTGACTTTTTTTCACCGATAAAATTCATTTTGACCGCAACGTTTCCGGCGACGATGGGTCATTGTTACAGTCGGAACATTTCCACCATCAAAGACGACGACGATGACATCCCCGCCGGAGCCGTCCAGTTTCCGAATAACCACCAGACCTCAATTCCGGACTCTCCGGTTGCTTCTGGTTCTTCCGAAGTCAACCCTTACACCATTAGTCCCTTTCAAAGCCCATTACCGGCGGGAGTAGCTCCGTCTCCGGCGAGAACTCCGGGAAGGAAGTTCAAATGGCCTTTCCCGCCTCCTTCACCTGCGAAACCGATTATGGCGGCTTGGAGACGGCGACGAGGTGCGGCACTGCAGCCTCGAGATGGTCCGATCCCTGAGGATAGAGAGGAGGAGAATCACGGAAGAGACGGCGGAGCAGGCGGAAGCGGAGTCGGAGAGAGGTTAGATAAGAATTTCGGATTCGCGAAGAACTTCGAAGGGAAGTATGAGCTCGGGAAGGAGGTAGGTCGAGGGCATTTTGGTCATACTTGTTGGGCGAAATCGAAGAAAGGGAAGATCAAAGGCCAAACTGTAGCAGTCAAAATCATCTCTAAAGCTAAGGTTTGTAACAATGTGATCACTGTTTCATTAAAACAGAATCTTTGTTTCTACAAATGTCTGAAATCTAGGAATAGTTTTTATTTGATTTGCCAAAAATTGATGGAGATTGTTATGAATAGTAGTACTTTTTTGACTTGGGAACATCTAAATGATCAGATAGGTTCGGTTCCTGTGTTTATATAATTGGTGAATTTGGGGTTTTGTGGTGTTTCAGATGACATCAACTCTATCGATTGAAGATGTTCGTCGAGAGGTGAAATTGCTGAAAGCTTTGTCAGGGCATAGTCATATGGTTAAATTCTACGATGTATTTGAGGACTCGGATAATGTCTTTGTTGTTATGGAGTAAGTATGTTCTCTTCCATGCATCGAAATTGTGTTTGCATATCCCTAAATAGTTAATGATTTGGAAGATTCTTTCGGCTACAGGACAAAGTTTAGATTTTCTCTAGTGATTGTTGCTATTCTGGCTTCAAGTTTCCTACATTTTCCTTTCTATGATTTCTTTGTAGAGCAATGAACATTAGAGATCTTAGAGCAATGAACATCAGAATATTGGCTTGACATGAGATATTGATATTCGATTTTTCCCTCCAATATGATTCCAGGTTATGCGAAGGTGGAGAGCTATTGGACAGAATTTTGGCGAGGTAAATGAAAACTATTTCTTTCTCTGTTTCTCTTAATTATATTTTGGCCTACTCAGGTTAGTTTGCTAGCTTTGTATTCCATATGGAGTAAAATCTTGTAGTGTCTATATCTTACTGCAGAGGTGGTCGATATCCGGAAGCAGAAGCTAAGCGTATTCTTGTGCAGATTTTATCTGCAACTGCATTTTTTCATCTTCAAGGTGTTGTGCACCGTGATTTGAAACCGGAGGTATACGTTCTGCTTCTACCACTGTGAATATCATAAGTGCTTGTTGCTTGTTTCTTAAACAAATCCTCTACTCTTTGTATCCAGAATTTTCTCTTTACCAGCAAAAATGAGGATGCAGTACTCAAGGTCATTGATTTTGGCTTGTCTGATTTCGTTAGATTTGGTAATCATCTATTTCTTTATTCCTCTTTGACTCGGCTTCTAGAATTTTAGTTAGGGACTAAGGAAAGAACGTTTTTTGGTTTGATCTTTAATCAGATCAGCGTCTCAACGATGTAGTGGGAAGTGCATACTATGTTGCTCCTGAAGTACTCCACAGATCTTACAGCACTGAAGCAGATATATGGAGCATCGGTGTCATATCTTACATATTACTCTGTGGCAGTAGACCTTTCTACGGAAGAACTGAGTCTGCAATTTTTCGTTGTGTGCTTAGAGCGAATCCTAATTTCGAAGATTTGCCGTGGCCTTCCATAACTCCTATTGCCAAAGACTTTGTGAAAAGGCTTTTGAACAAAGACCATAGGAAAAGAATGACAGCTGCTCAAGCTTTAGGTAAGTTCTTTACCAGTAGTGTCAAACCAGAGACATTGATAGGTGAAATGTTTACATAAGTGTGGTTAAATTTGCAGCTCATCCATGGCTTCGAGACGAAAACCCTGGTTTGCTTCTGGATTTCTCGATCTACAAATTGGTTAAGTCTTATATTCGTGCATCGCCTTTCAGACGAGCAGCACTCAAGGTAATATTCAGATAATAACTTGCCAATATCTTATCTTCATTTACTTTTTGCATGAGAAGTGTTTCCTAACATGAAAATAAATCTTTAGCTCTTGGTTTGGTTAATTATCTATGTCTTGTATTTATCTTTATATTGCTGTCACTTGTACCACAGTCTCTATCAAAAGCTATACCTGAAGAGGAACTCGTGTTCCTTCAAACACAGTTCATGCTCCTGGACCCAGTAGATGGATGTCTGTATCTTCAAAATTTCACTACGGTCAGTATGTGATTTCAACACTCATCTTCCCTGGTTCAACAATTGCTCTTAATTCCATGGTTCTTCAATTGGCGAATCTAACATTCTTCTGTTGAATCTAAAACCGTTGATTTATTCAAACTCTTGCAGGCTTTGACAAGATATGCTACGGATGCTATGATTGAATCTCGGGTTCCTGACATTTTAAACATGGTACGAACAAACACATCGATCTTTTGAGCCCCATTGTTTTCTAGTCTCTGCATAATTACATCAGTAATACTCTTTTTGTTGATTGAAGATGCAACCATTAGCACATAGGAAGCTCGATTTTGAAGAGTTCTGTGCGGCTGCGGTCAGCGTTTATCAACTTGAAGCTCTTGAAGAATGGGAACAGATCGCAACTATAGCATTTGACCACTTTGAACGAGAAGGAAGCCGAGCCATTTCCGTCCAAGAACTCGCTGAGGTATGTAAGGATTTCAATATAATTCTTGAGATCATTATAATCGATATCTTTCGCTTGAACCTTGGGTTTGCGCATATGCAGGAGATGAGTTTGGGACCAAATGCGTTTCCTCTGCTCAAGGATTGGATCCGAAGTTTAGATGGAAAACTGAATTTCTTGGGCTACGCCAAGTTCTTGCACGGTGTGACTGTTCGAAGCTCAAGCTCGAGACCAACTAGGTGACTTCTAACTTGCAAATCAACCTAATTATCTAAAACATGAAGTTATTATACTGTGGATTCAAGACAAATACATGAACTGGAAAAAGGGGTACCTCTTTTGTATTAAGCATTTTGTTTTCAGAGGAACCATTCCAAACCAAACAAATAAAAAGGAATATATCTTTTTGTATTTCATTTCTGGTTTGTATATATAGAAGAATTGGATGGGTTTGTTGTTGTTCGTTTCTGTTTTTGTTTCTTCTAAGCAATGGTATTGGAGGTGTAATAAATCAAAGGTTTAGAGACAAGAAATTGGTTTATGGTTTTTTGCTAAGAAATTTGTTTATGATAATACACATTGTAAACATGTTCTTTTGTAACAATTGTTGCCTTAACAAAAGTCTGATTTTGGTTTGGAAAAATGTCGTTTTTTTTTTGTAATGTAGGATTTTAAATAATTCCAGTTTTATTTTTTATCACATATATTATGATTCCAACCCATTCTTCCATTTTTCATCTAAAATGTAGTAACTCCATTACTACATTTTCGAGTAGAGGTTTTCACCAAACCATCACTCCATTTTTCACTCTAAAAAGAATATTCTAACCCATTACTAAGTATATTTTTCATTTTAATTATTAATTTTTGTAGTACTCTTAATTTATCAAAACTACACATTTTACCCAATTATTTTTAATGTTTTGTTTATATTGTTGCTATATTTTATTTTATGTTGTTTATCTTAATTTCAGTATTTTTAAGTACTTTCAAGTTTGTTAATTATCAATTTATGTCATTATACTATTTTTATTAAATAGATGTTCTTGTATATGAAATACATAATCATCATCGTTATTTAGTTATGCATGGTTACATTTTTTTTTTTCCAAAATGTGAACGTTTATAAGTTTATTAAATTTAGTGGAATTGGACACATCAAATGCAGAATCTACATACAATGTATGTATTCTTATATGATTATTTATTTTTTGTGGTAATGGAGAATCATAATTTACACTAGAAAATATAATTCCTGCGTAGTTTAATTAGTAATTTGACTAATTTCCAATATAGTGCAAGTTAATGACATGATATCCAGTTTCAATTTTGTGCTGCTCACAAGCAAGGATTTAAAATTGAAATGAAAGTTATCACTCCAGAGAGATACTTAGAAGAAGATTACACCAAATTTTGTTGCTTAATTATATAAAACATACAATACCCCAACCTGCGGTAGCATCTCTCACATGCATAATGAGTTTAAAAACATTAAAAATTCAGATTCATAAACGTTATCACATTTATAATGAGTTCAACACTTGAAGACATAATCAAACTAAACACTTCAAGACAAAATCAAACTAACACCGGAGAAAAAGACAATGAGAGATGGGAAACCTATAATTGTCTTAAGACAATACAAGATATATATATATATATATATATACTATATACACCATAACAAAAAGAATAAAAATATACACACAAACATATATATATATATATATATATATAAAACTATATACACCTTAACAAAAAGAATAAAAATATACACACACACATATATATATATATATATATGTTAATTTTCATTATACCAATATTTCAATATTTGAGAAAAATTAAAAGAAACTAGATCAAACTAAACCATATATAATTATGTTCTTGCTACTTGATAACAACAATGCTAATATGGAATAGGTTATATGATTGGAAGGCACCAATTTTATCATGTCTTTCTATTACAAGGAAAAATATATTAGAATTAGTGGAGATGTTGAATAAGAAAATTATACAACGTCTGAATTAGTGGAGATCTTGACTAAGAAAGTTATAAAACAATTAAGTTCAATCGTTCACATTATATTTCAACTTTCTTACGTTTCATGCTTACGACTCATGCCATAATAAAATTTTTAACAAGGACGAATAATAATAAAGTTGTAAATGTTCAAAGGGATTTTAATGAAAAATCTACTCAACTATCTCTAGATTGTGAAAAATCCCCTCAACTAATTTTTTAATAAAAAAACCCCTCAGCTACACTTCGTTAGGGAAATCAACCCTCTGTCAACACTAACGTTTAATCCCAATAAAAATTGTTGTCTTTTGTTAAAAAAAAACGACAAACCGTCTCAAATATTAACCAAAACATCAAATCGTTTACAGAAAACAACACGAAATGCGCAAAAAAGAAAGTTGCTGGAATATGTGTTCAAGATCGCTTTGATTGGATAATATATGCTTCAATAAATAGTCAGTCTACTAGTATGGTTGTGAGATCCTAAAATGGAACTCACACATGTTACTCAATATGTGTGGTGAATCTCTATAGTGCACCTAAGATTGCGGCAGATTTTCTGAATGAGTTTAGGATTAATCACGATTTACAGTACACCTAAGATCACGTTTTTTTGTCGTAAGATTTCTTCGTGTTGTTTTCCTAACTTGATGTTTTGGTCAATATTTGAGATGCTTTGTCATATTTGTAACAAAAGACTAATTTTTATTGGGATTAAACGTTAGTATAAACAGAGGGTTGATTTCACTAATTAAGTATAGGTAAAAAAAATTTTTACTAAAAAAATATATAGTTAAAGAGATTTTTTATTAAAAATTCATGTTCAAACTACAAACAAATAAAGGTATAATATACATTGGATACTCCTTTTTCAAAAAGTAAAAGATAAATAACATACATATATATTTCTAAAGAGAACAAAAAGTAAATTGTCACATTCATTTGTTTTGAACCATTCAATCATCCCTATAAGAAAGCAAGACTCTTGCACTTGTATAATGCCATCATCATCATAATCATCATTTAGCTAGTTAAGATGGCACCGGTGAAGAGGAGGGTGTTTCAGTCAAAGAAGCAAATGGCAGAGGAGCTGGCCAAATACACGGCGGATCTCTCCTCCAAATTCTGCAAAGAAAGAGGAATCTTCACCGTAGTTCTCTCTGGCGGCGACCTCATCTCATGGCTCTGGTCTGTTTCAGGATTTATATACACTCTCTTATCACTCACTCTCTAATACCAATCTCAAAAATTAGTTATAATTCATCTTACAGGAAATTTTTGGAAGCTCCTTATATTGATTCAGTTGAATGGTCTAAGTGGCACATCTTTTGGGTCGACGAAAGGGTTTGTGGTTGGGATGATACTGATAGCAACTATAAACTCGCCTACGACGGTTTTCTCTCCAAGGTACATATATAAATAATACACAAATAAAAGACAAATCTAAGTTTGATTAACTCGTAGTAGCCCAAAATCTACTTGGTTAAAAAAATTGTCTCGTTGATCTCTTAGTTTGATTCTTGTTTAGTAAGAAGAAAAACATGTTTTTCGATAGAGAAATGTATAGGTAAATTTGGAGAGATGCTTGACAAACTCTTTTAATTAACGACCTTTAAAAAACATATGTTAACAAACATTTGATTTTTTTTTTTTTTGTGCACAAAAAAAAAAAACATTTGATATTTGATGCCTGTTTAGTAAGAAGAAAAAGGTATACTTCTCGTTAACAAACATTTGATATTTTATAACAAATAGTATCAAAGTTGCATTCGTTCATGACAATACATAATCCTAACATCCAGGTTCCGATTCCGGCCGAAAACATCTACGCCATCGACAACGGGCTCGGGGCTCAAGGCAATGCTGAGCTTGCAGCCGAACGGTACGAGGAGTGCCTTAAACAAAAGGTGAACCAAAACATAATCCGAACATACAAATCCTCCGGTTTCCCACAATTTGATCTCCAGCTTCTAGGAATGGGACCGGATGGTCACATGGCGTCTCTATTCCCGGGACATGATCAAATCAATGAGAAAGTGAAATGGGTCACACACATAACCGATTCACCGAAACCACCACCAAAAAGGATCACTTTTACTTTACCGGTTATCAATTGTGCTTCCTACAATGTTATGGCCGTGTGTGATAAAGAACAGGCTGATTCGGCTGCGTCTGCTCTTACCCATACGAAGGACTTACCAGCCGGTAGACTAACCGCGGATGTCGAAGTGGTTTGGTTCCTTGATCAAGCTGCTGCGTCTAAACTCCCTCATGGCTGGTGCTCAATCCTTTGATTAGAACGTTTCTGTTTTTGTCTCACTGAATCGGTTTGGTGTGTGGTTCGTTTATAAACCGTGTCTTGCTACTACTTGTTAAATTGTGTAGTGTGTACCATACCAATTGATTTGATACGAATCAGTTGGTTATTTTGGTTTACAAGTTTTCTCATCTGTATTTTAATAATAATTGGTTCATCATTGGTAGAAGATTTAACCTATTAACATTTCAATTAGGAAAAACTATCATTGATCAACATGTCAGTTAAAAATCAAAATTAAATCAAATGAGTATGTAAATATTAATGTTGATTTTCAAGTTTCTACGATCGAAGATAATAGTGACATAAGTAATGAAGTTATATGGACATCTTATGTCAGACACCATGATTGTGTCAACATCATGAAAGACATGAGAAGACAAAAGCGAGAACACGAATCTAATTCACATGATGGATAACATTATACATATCTATATATCAGTTTTATCCACGAATAATAGACAAAAACATAGACACAACAAAAATAAGTAACATGCATTTTTTTTTTTTTTTGCAACAACATGCTTTTCTTTGTTTTGTTTTGTTTTTTTTTTTCATATGTTTATAGTATTATAAACTAAAGAGTTGAATCACATTATACAAAACACAATTCCACTAAAAGGGAGCCAGAGATACTAGCTAAAGTGAAGCAACTAACAAAACCAATAGAATAAAACACCGAAAGCCAGCGGATCCAAGAAGAGATGATAGATAGGCAAAACCACAGCTTTATTCGAGTTGAAAAAATGAAATCGAATCTAGTCCCAATCTAATGTTCGCGCCCCAATCAAACTTTGAGAAGGGTGAGACAAAGGCTCAAGACCCGATCAAAACCTTCCAAAAAACTCGGATTCAACGAGCTGATTTTCTTTTTTAAATCGGTGATCAACGACCTAATGGTTGCCTAATACCAACAAAGAGACGATAGAAACTAAACAGTAGCATAGAATCCAAAACTGAAACTGAAACCGCCGGCGAGAGAAAAAGATCACACAATGTCTAAACACACGTAGTCCTTGAGACTCCAGCCACGCTCTGCAAAGAAGAAACATTACCACAACTGACATGTCTCAGAGAAAAGATAGGACGAATACCCTAACTTTCATCGAAAAACGTCATGTACACCATCGATATACACCACAGAACTCCAGAAAACGCTTGGGAATGCGCATACCCACCTTCGAACTCAAGATCTACACCAGGGCCGGCCCTGGGTTAAAGCACAAGAAGCAGGTGCTTTAGCCAGCAAAATTATATTATTAAATTCAAGGCATCATTATCAAAGTTGTCTCGGTAGTGTAGTGGCTAGTCTTAGTTTGCAAGGATGACACTTCATGGGTTCGAACACCAAGACTGTAATACTTCTCGAATTTTTGTATTTATGTTAATAATTGGGCCAAAATTTTTTTTACTCTTTTGGGCATCCAATTAGCTAGGGCTGGTCTTGTCTACACCAAATCTAACTTTTCAAACAAGAAAAAAGTAGATCTGAGATCGATATCTTGATCTAAGATATCTCCATCTCTGAGGAAGGTTCACTGGCGGAACATCTACAACCAAAATAGAAAAGACAACTTACATACTAAACAAGCCTCACCACGATAATCAAAACGCTGCCATCGGAGGCAAAAAAAAAACCGCTTTTCTTCGTCAAAAACCCCAATATTTGTTTTTGAGAATCTAAAATCATTTTATTTATTTTCTCAATATTTTACTACAGTATTCAACGGCCGTGGAAGTTTTTGTTTTCATGTCCATTTACAAATAATGAGAGATATTGTAATCCTAATTTTACCTTTTTAGATTTGTCTTTTTTTTTTTTTTTAAGTTGGTTTGTCTAATATTGTTCGGATAATAAGTGGTGTTTTTTGGAAAACTTCTTTTTTTTTTTCTGACAAAAGTAATAAGTGGTGTTGTTGCAAAGAATAACTGAGTAGAGTTCAAATTCTATTTCTCTACAAAAGGTTGAAAAGTATACTGTGAATTTCGTTGGAAAAGAAAACCATCTAACATTTTTCGTAGATCTTAAATATTATTCCCTCTGTTTTATATTAGTTGTTATTGTACCCTTAATTTTTTATTTCATATTACTTATCGCTTTTTATTTTTAATTCACATTTATGACTAAATTTACATTTTTGTCCCTAATTTTTAATTTATTAATTACACAGATCAAATAAAAATAGTGCATTACTTAGGGGTAAAACAAAAAATTTAATTGTTTTCTTACTTTGTGTAAAAAAAACTCATCATTCATTCCAATATTTCTTTACCAATGGTAGTTTATAGAGTGACTCTCACGAAAGATGACGTAATGGCTAGTTTCATTAAAAAGTAGTAGATTCTCAATATTATTTTGCTTAAACTAAAGAAAATTTGTTAGCTGTTTATTTTTGGTTGCGTGTAATATATTAAGTTGGTTTTAGCATATTCTTTAAATTTTGAGCAAAATACAAAACTAGAGAGAAAGTAAAAAAAATGCTCTTGTTTTTCTCTAGATCTCAACTTGATTTTCCGATCTACATCTTCGGTGGCTCTTCTAACGCTGGAGCTGTGACTTTTTTCTTTGCATTGACTTCGTTCTCAGTTCTCTTGCTTTCAAATCTACCGTGTTTTTGGTTTTATTTTCCTTAGTCGATAGGTTCTCTCAATCTAATTTTGTCAGTGAAATCCGTCGAATCCATAGATGACGACCGGTGAGGCGATGAAGTTTACGGTGATTTTTAATGGTTTAGTCTCGGATTATACCCATCCTCACTATAGATCTGGTTTTTTCGCCGGTTTTGGTTTAGGGTTTGTGGTATGCTCAGGTTTTAACCCTATCAAACTACTGCAAGTGCACAACAACTGTTGTAGTATTTTAGGGATCGAATCCACAGAGACCAAGTGTTACACTACGAAAATATGAGATTGAAATTAAGCTAAGATGGTAAAATGTGATTGGTTGCAATATTGAAACGGAAATAGCAATTATAAACGTGTAAACTTATGGAATTAAAAGCGTTAGGCTTAAGGGATATTCTCGGGAAATCATAGATCATAAATCAGACATTTATTCAGGGAACAATTCAGCGCGATCTTAAACTCAAACATAATTGTATAACCAATCCACTGTTGTGGCATCAGAGACTTTATCTAGCAACTTAGAATTCTAAACTGTCGTTTGAACCTAGAATTGTACACACGCATTAACGAACTGGTTTGATATGTTCACAAATCGCCTTAACATCAGCTTTCGTTGGCTAAGGACAATTTGCTCATCTACGTTCTTTCGGGCGTTTAATCTAACACTTTTGGTGTGCTAAACATCCTAACATCAAGAACAGAGGTGATCAATCCCATTCAAGCATTAAGAACAACAATAGATGAAGACAAGTATAAATCCCTATTTATGTCTAATTCAATAATCCATGAATTCTTTTGAACACCCACAAGCCTAACTAATGATCTACTCACACATATTCAAAAGAAATTCACAAAAAGATTATATAACAACCATAACTAAATCAAAGAAAAAGATAAAAGAGTTGAGAAATCTTCTCTATGATACAAGGTTGGAGAGTTCTCCTCCAAAGCTTACAAATTTCCAAGAACAAAAATTACAAGACTAAGAACAAGAAAAAATCAAGGTTTTGATCCTTGAATCAAGAAAAGAAAATTCTCTAAAAACAAAAGTGAACTAGAAAAATGATAAGATATGTAAATGATGGGAGAAAACCAGCTTTTAAGGCCTCAAACACGTTTTTGGAGCACTAAAACACGTTTTGATTAAATAAAACAAAGTTAGGAAAAGTGATTTTTGGGCAGTTCTGGGGCATGGATCGATCGATCCACTTGTAGATCGATCGATCCACTTATAGTACTTCAAACTGGGTCGATCCGCAGGTCATCCGCAAAAACTGGATAATCAGATCGATCGATCCAGTTATGGATCGATCGATCCAGTTACTAAAGTTCTGCACTTGCTTCTTTTGCTCGCCAGACAGACATATCTTCACTAAACCTTTCATAACTTTTGATCGCACCGTTAGAATGACCTTAAATTTCTTTCAAATGAAAGCTAACTCGATTCCCTAGCATGTGGCCAATTTTCAGCTCGATCCATCGGTGGAAATGGCATCGACGAGCACCTAACTTCTGACCATTTTCTGCATCTTTGCTTCCATTCTTTTCTCCTTTGGTTTTTGGCCTCCAAAGTACCTATAAATGACTCAAGGACTATGCAATTGCAATGAAATATAATCTAAAAATCTAAAACTCAACTTATTCTATATGAGACTTAAAATGATGAGAAATATGCAAAATGAAAGTATAATGACTATAAAAACTACATAAAATGTATGATAAAGATGCCAAAATATGAATGCATCAGTTTGTGGGGTAAGTTTGAAGCTTCGTTTGGGTCTTAATCATGAGTATGTTGCTCCTTTGCGTGTTTGATTATGTATCAGATATGGTTGGCTTTTATCGACAATGGCAAATTTCATAAAAGTTTCACTCTCTGCTTTGATCTTGGAGGTCTCCACCACCGACGATTACGCCATCCTTCCAATCTTCTCAAGAGATTTGGTATAGTCCTAGGGTTTGTTCGTATGTGCCGCTTCGGATGGCTCAGTTTCGCCGGAGCAGATATAAGAGGGATAGAGAGCGTCCGTTCCGTGTTATAATCATGGCAAGGAGAAGTTTCAATAGTTATTCGTTTAGGTGATTCTTCTAGGTCCAGATTTGTGTTGTTTTAAAAAAAAAAGATTGAAAAACAAAGATTTGCTTCAATCTTAGCTCATGAGTCTTAGGCTATTTCGCTGCTATTTTATCGATTTGTACGAAGTGGAGTAGTTTTGTTCCGTTTGTGTATTTCTATGCTTTAGTCTTTAAAGTTCCTAGAATCGGGTTTTGTTCATCCCGTTGTGGCTTTCTGTTGCCAGTGTCGTAATCGTTGACAATCGGTCTTAGTATCCTACCTTTGTATTTCATCAACGAATTTCATCCATACTGTAATGTACAAAGTTTCAGATGAAAAAAAAAAAAAACAAAAAAGCATATTCTTTCCTTTTCCAATTTTACATTTTTTAAAATTAAATAACATTTAGTTTTTGGGGCAACACTAATATTTCAATTTATTATAGCTTGTCCAAACGAAGCACTTATAAGTGTCGTACAGTATAAATTCTATAAATTAATAATGTTGGAACTATTATATTTTATTAATTTAAAGAGTTATTAATTTAACGAAAAAGTAAAGTTTTATAGTTTTCTAAATTTTTGTTTACTTGATTTTTTTATTTTATATCAAACAATATTTTGCTTAAATTAGTTTTTTGTTTTGTTTATGTTTATTACATACAATAATTATTAAGTTATAAAAATATTTCAGTCTTAAGAAAAAAACAGACAACACTAAATCATATATAAATATACTTTATGTGTATATGTATAAATTTTATATACCAAATATTAATTTATGATATTATTGAGACTATATATTTATTTATTATCTGATTATCTTATCAATTGGTGTTATATTTTGCATTGGCCCGACTCGAGACCGACAAATTTTATTAATTTATTGAGTTTATAAATTTATCGAATATTAGTTAATAGAATTTCTACTGTATATAGAAAAAAAAACAATACTTTATTTTCCCTTTTTTATAAAGCAACTGATCTACCCTGATCTAGCTTTGGTATTTTATCTTTTCCATTTAACTAATATATCCACAACATTGAATTCACCAATCACAGCATATTTTGAATTTTAATAAAACCATTTTATATGCATTTATTATGCATCTATGTTTTTGTTACTTTTTTTCAGTATGTCATAAACAGAAGGAATCTTTTGATGACCTAAAAAAAAAAGATTTTGTTAGACAAATTATTCTTTTGGTGAGTAAATGGTAAATAATCATACAAATCAACCAACTGTATATAAACAACGAAATACATAGTCACATAAATCTAAAATAACTTATGATTGTTGTTGAAGGAAGAAGAAAGTTTATTATTTATACTCTATATAAAGAGTTGTCAAATTTATAATAAGTAAATAGATTTAAACATACATTATAGCTAAGTCATTTTCGTATGTTCAACATTCCATTTGACATCATCAAATACGTTAGAAATCTATGAGTTGAGTATATATATAACCTAATTTATAACCTCAATTAGTTCAAGGGATTAAATTATATTGTTTCAATGTTAGTGATCCGAATTTGAGTCTAATATATTTGGAAGAAGATCGACTACATATATGATCAATGTTGACATGTGGTTAAAAAAACGTTATGGGCAAAAAGATCTAAATCTTTCAGATTAAAAAAGTCAGATTGGACATAGTTATAATAATGAAATATATTTAAACATATAATATTGCTAAGGTATTTTCTACAAGTATATTTTTTGTTTTGGATAAACCGTGAAGGTTTTGAACTTTTGGCTCATAATTTTTTTAGTACCCAAAAACAGCATTTAGATATTCCAATTTAAAAAATAACCTTTCGTACCAAAGGAAATTTGAACCCTAAGTACAAATAAATCAATCCCCTTATATTACCATTAGGTTACCACATCTTTGATTTTTCTACGAGTATGTTACAGAATTCATTTGCATCTCAAATGCGCTAGAAATCTAGAGGATCGAGTTTAAAGATTCCAAAAAATTATGATGTGTATTCAATATGATCTCTTCTATATCCTAACAATTGATTTATATCTATATCAAACACATTAAAAAAATAATAAATTTATTAAAATAAAATAAAATTATCATAATAATTTCTAAACATATATCTAAAAAACGTCCGGCAGGTTTTTTTTTTTTTTTTAATTGAATAATTGTTATTATCGAGGCAATTTATGTTGATTCATGACTCCACCTAGAAGATAATGATAACAAAAGCTTAATATAATTGTAAGGTTATAATTTAGGAACACATCAACATCCATTTGCCGGTTTGATGACGAACGAGATTTGTAATAAAGTATCCAAATAATAAAGATGGTCGAAGAGGTCAGACATATTAAATCAAATTGAGCTCTATTAGTTTTTCTAATTCCGGTTTTAGTCAGTTCCATTTGGTTTAACCAAAATGTCTTATCTTCATAACTAAGGTCAGATTATTCCTCCAAGACATTAACTAGTAAAAAGTAGTATCGATCATAGAAAAAAATAGTAATGAATGCTTGCTTATACCTTTGAAAGGACTACTTTTTATCTTAAAAGTTTTCAAAAACTCATTTTGCTACCGCAGGTTTTTATAAAATGTAGAAAACAAGATTTTAGTTTTATCATTTTCTACTAAAAATAAAATAAAAATAAATTTCTCTCAAAGTTATATGTTTGATATCAATATTAAAATCTGTCGATCAATAGTTAAAGATAAATAGTGTTTTTTAGAAAACAACAAACTCGCAAATTAATAATTTTGAATGTGAAGAGCTCCACGTTGAGTTAGTTGATGAATTTCTTCGAATAAAAATGGTCAAATTATGTTTTTAAAACACAGATCGAAATTGCATAGACTATCAAAGACATGCAAGAATAGTTTCACTGTGATATCTTAAAACAATGGCAAACTTAAAAGAGCATTCGGGATGACAAATGTGTAATTACTTTATCCATCGTATTTTCTTCTTTTTTTTTGTCTTCTTGTACGATAAATAAATAGAGGTCCAACAAAAAATTGAAATGTGAAAAGTAATTAAGGTGTGAATTATTCTCAAATATCATAAACCATTATGATATCGTTTTCCAACATTGTCAGTAAGTAACATTTTCTTTGAGTTCCTAACGTTTTCTTGACGAGAGTCGGCCTTTGAGAGGCAATATTTTTCCAAAACATAACCCTAGCGCCATCGAGTGGCTTCCGATATCTCTCTCTACGGTGGATGGATTCTCACTGCCGCCGTGAGAAGGACCTCCTTTCCTTGTTTATCCTTTTGCGTTTCCTCTTCGGTGTTTTCCCTTGCAGATGAGTTACAGATATGGTTGGTGCCCTTGTTCTTTGGAGGTTGCTCTCTTTGTTAGATCCGGTGTGTCGGCGGTGGTTCTAGCCTTTTGGGGTCTTCTTCAGTTTCTCTCTCTCCCAACCTTTTCGTTTTGCTTAAGAACGTCTTAGGGTTTTGTGGGATGAGATCTCGAATCTTCGTAGTTCTCTCTTGTTAGGTTCTCGGTAGCTCGGTTCTTTCAATTTGGTGAGCTCTGTAGTCGTGTGCTCTTGTTGGTTGAGGAGTATTGGGTTGGTGTGTCTTTGTTGTGGTGCATGTGGTCTATTCTTCCTACGGTGTTTCTACTGATTCCTCTTCTTCTTTGCTTTCTTTAGTCTCGTTGCTGCGGTTTGCTTTGGCTCGACTCCTTCGACGGTTCTGGTATAGGTTTGAGTTTTGTCACTTTGGGCTTTAGTGATAAATCCTTCTCCTTTTATCATTTAGGCCTTCCTTTTCTTTCTTTATTTGCTTAATTTTTGAGGTTGGTTTTAGTTTCGATGTTTAGTTTTGTTTTGCTCTGGTTATGCTTTGTCTCGTGGATTGAGTTGTCTCTTCCTATCAGTGCGATGGTTAAGCTTAGTCTTGCTGGGATTTGCGTCGTGAGTTTGGTTGTTGAGCTGTTCTTTGCCGAGCTTCTCCTTTAGCTTCTGATGTGGTTGCTGGCCCTTCAATTCTTTTTAGGTCTTCCTGTTGGGTTCGCTTTGGTGATGGTTCATTGTTGTGGAGGCATCTACTGCATTTTCCCAGTGCTTTGGTGTTGGGCTTTGGTATCAAGATAAAGCATTGGTGACGATCAACAGCTCTGCTCTTGCGAGGAGGTGGTTAGTGTATGTCTGTAGTTGGCTTTGGCTAGTTTGCGATAGCCCTGGGCACGGAGCGGATATCCGGAAAAAATCCGGTATCCGCGATCCGCTCTGCCTTTTACGGATAGTTGTTTTTTCGATCCGATCCGATCCGATAAATTTTGAATATCCGAAAATTCGGATATCGGACTTTTTTTAGGATATCCGTGAATATCCGATCCGATCCGTTATAAATCAAATATCTTTTTTTAGATATTCGCGGATATTCGATCCGATCCGTTAAATTTTTAATTGTTATTTATTTATTTTATTATCTAATCATAATAAAAATCAAATATTTAACAATAATGAATGAGTTGAGTATAATTTTTCACGTTCGTACATCTATAATAACAAAAAAAAAAACAACAACTAGTCATATACATTAGATATATACTTTATATTATAATATATTTAACGGATCGGATCAGATATTCGGTTTTTCTAAAATGATATTTTCGATTTGCTTTGTTTTCTACGGATACTTAAATTTGGTATTTGCTTTGCTTTGAAATTTTACGGATATCCGGATTCATCGGATCGGATCGTAGCGAATCGGATCAGAGTTGACGGATTTTTTGCCCAGCCCTAGTTTGCGAGTGTCCGCGTATTAGAGGTGCTGATCTTCTTGGGCGTTTTCCTTTCAGAAATCAAGGTTTTGCTTTGAGCCTATGTTCGTCGAAGGTCAAGGTGGCTTTGGTGAGGTGTTTGTGCTATATACTCCTCCATTCTGCCTTCCTCTCTGTCCTCTGTTGCTGGTAAGGTGTCGTTTTGTGTAGTCCTTGTTGATTGCCTTTATTCCTTTGATCTTTGGTGCAATTGTGGCATCAATAGTTCCTTTGAGAAGTTGGTTGTTTCGTCGGGGCTTGTGGTTCAACATTTGGTTTAGGATATTTCGGTATGTTTTATCCTTTGACTTTATTTTTTACCGTCTTTTGTTAGGTCCTTTGTAACTCCATTCTCTGTTTCATTATAACCAGTTGACATTAAAGAATATAACATTTTCTTTAATTTTTGTTTTTTTACGCTCTCTAATAACATCCTGACAATCGTATTTTTGCTTTATATTTTTAAAAATAACTCAAAGACAAAATAATATACACGCGACTGTCTTTGTTGACCACATGCCGTATTGTTTTTCTCTTCTTTTTCTTATTATAATATATCCAATATTATAATAGAATAAATATCCCTTAATATTATAATAAATAATTGTTTAGCCGGTTCACAAGATTAGTTTAATAATTTATGTTGTCTATATATATATTTGTATATTATCAATAAGAGGATGATCACTCCCTAATCTCTCATCTCTCTCGTGAGTACCTTCCTCTATACACACTTGTTTATTTATAATACTTTCCTTACCAGCTAAACACACACATAGAGATATATATATAATATTTTCTTCACCTTTTACTATAATAGTTTATAATACGTTATCAGCACGACTGTCTCTATATTCATTCTATACCGTCTAATTCTGTACTGTTTCATACCGAAAGGGTGAGATTTTAATTGATGTGTTATTCAATTTAAATTTAAATTTATGTATTATTTATGGAGTGGTAGGCTCTACCTCCTCATGATATTATGGTAGGCTCTGCCTCCTAACTATCAGTGAAAAGCCATATAATAGGCGATGTCTTTTCCGAATTGATCATTATTATGGTAGGCGCTGCCTCCTTGATCAATTTAAAATTTTGTGTCTCCATAATCTCATGGTAGGCTCTGCCTCCTTGATTATGTAGAAGACTATGCCTATTGATTTATTGCTATTTTCTTACCGTTATTTATTTCTGTTATTTATTTATGTTCATTTATATGGAAGACTTTGCCTCCTGTTATTGTTTTTAATTATGTTGTTATTATCATTGCAAATGTTTTATCATAATTTTTTTTTAAATTGAATTTTAATATGATATTTAAAATTTTGTTATATAGTTATCATGTCAAACTTGACAAAGCTTGAGATTGCTGCCCTTGATTTATCTGGGAAAATTATTTGACCTGGGCAGTAGGTGCAAATATGCATCTAAAAACAAGTGGACTTCTTGACACTATCGATAAATGGAAGACCACGTCCAAAGAGGAAAAGGCAAAGGCATGATATTCCTACGCCACCATATTCATGATGGGTTAAAGGATGAATATATAAAGAAGGATAATCCTGCAGATCTTTGGCAGTCACTCAAAGATAGGTTTGATCACTAGAAATATGTGATCTTACCAAAGGCAAAATATGAGTGGCTGAATCTGCGGTTTGAGGATTACAAGAGTGTTAGCGAATATAATTCCGCTTTGTTCGGAATTACTTCAAGGATGCTGTTATGTGGAGAGAGTGTAAGTGATTTCGATATGATCGAGAAACACTCCAAACATTTCATCCTGGAAATGTTGTCCTGCAGCAACAATATCGGACGAGGGAATTCACCCGTTACTCAGATTTGATGCAATTCCTCCACTCCCAGAAGCGAATGTGGTAGCATCCAATACGAATAATTTTCAAGGACGATGGCGAGGTCGCGGACGTGGAAGAGGTGGTGGACGAGGCCGAGAACAAGGAAGAGGATCCTAGAAAAATAACTCCGGCACGTGGAAAGCCAACAAAAGTTCTCAGGAAAATAATGTTGGTCGTGTAAATAAAAGAAAAACAGAGAGTGCTTGTTACATATGTGGTATGAAAGGCCATTCGGCACGAACATGTCGTGTGCCAAAACATTTGGTCGATATGTTTCAAGAATCATAAAAGGCAAAACAGAAGAATGTGGAAACAAATTTCATCTCTGATGAAGCTGGACCTTCGTTTAACGGTCTAAGTGATGATGCTCATTTCGATGTTGCCGAGTTCATTGTTGATCCTGAAGTATCAACAGAAAGAAATGATAACTAAATCCATAAGACATAATGCTAATAGTTTTAAGTACTTTGTATAATATGCTTTTGTTTTGTAGTTTCTTGTTAAAATAATTCTATAAAATTGTTTTATTATAGTTATTGTAACTTCATGTTATATAAGGTTTTGTTTTGGCATATTAATGCATCTCTTATTAATATTGTGACACACCAGACGATGTCAGAAATTAAGATCAAGGACGGAGATACGTGTCTAGCAGATAGTGCGACAACGCACACAATATTAAAGATAAAAAGTATTTCTCCGTTCTTAATATAAAAAGTTTTTCGCCGGAAGCGTGAGTACTGTATCTGGTAATGCAAATATTATCATTGGCTTAGGAAAAGTCAGGTTTTCAATGCCAAGGGGAACAAAGTTTGAGATAAATGATGCATTATATTCTCCTAGTTCATACAGAAACTTGTTAAGTTTCAATGATATCCAAAAAAATGGATATCATATCGAAACTAAGAATAAAAATGGCATTGAATATCTTTGCATTACTTCAAGAAAGAAACATATATTGGAAGAATTACCAATGAAGTCTTTTGGATTATATTGCACAAAAATAAATATGACTGAATCATATGCCACAGTAAACAAGAAGTTTATTAGTACATTTAAATTATGGCATGAAAGGTTAGGACATCCGAGATCAGTCATGATGAGAAGAATTGTGCAAAACTCTAGCGGACATTCATTGAAAAACCAAAAGATTTTTCAATCTAAAGAGTTTTCATGTCCTGCATGTTCTCAAGGAAAACTAATAACTCGGCCATCACCGGCTAAAGTTGGGAATGAAAATCCAGTATTCTTAGAAAGAATACATGGTGATATATGTGGACCTATACTTCCATCATGCGGACCATTTCGATATTTATTAGTTGATGCATCGAGTAGATGGTCACACGTGTGTCTGTTAACAACACGGAATACGGGTTTCACGAAATTCATTGCCCAAATAATCAGATTGAGAGCATAATTTCCTGATTACGTCATAAAGAAAGATAGGCTTGATAACGCCGGTGAATTCACTTCACAAGCTTTTAATGACTATTGTATGTCAATGAGAATTGATGTTGAGCACCTTGTTCCCCATGTTTATACACAAAATGGCATGGCTGAGAGTTTGATTAAATGTTTGCAACTTATTGTAAGGCCATTAATCTTGAGAACAAATCTCCCAATTCATGTATGGGGACATGCTATATTGCATGTTGCGGCATTGGTTCAGATAAGACCAAGTGCATATAATAAACATTCCCCATTACAGTTAACATCTGGCCAAGAACCCAATATATCCCATTTTCGTGTTTTTAGGTGTGCGGTTTACGTTCTTATAGCTCCACCGCAAAAAAAAAAATGGGACCACAAAGGAGACTTGGGATATATATCGGGTATACGTCACCAAGTATAATTCGATATCTTGAACCAAAAACTGGTGATCTGTTTACGGCACATTTTGCCGATTGTCATTTTAGTGAAGATGAATTCCCAGCGTTAGGAGGAGGAATTAAAGGAAGTCCAAGAGATATTACTTGGTATACACCATCTTTGGTATGTCTTGATCCCCCTATAAAACAACGCGAAATAGAAGTTCAGAGAACTGTACACTTGCAAAATCTGGCAAACCAGTTACCTGATGCGTTCACAGATATAAAAAAGGTGACAAAATCATATATACCTGCTGCAAATGTTCCATCAAGAATCAATATTCCAGAAGAACAAATCGATGGACACAAAGCAAATGAACCTAAAGTTCAATTAAAGAGGGGGAGGCCGATGGGCTCAAAGGATAAAAATCCTCGAAAGAAAAAGAAATTGGGAGAACAAAATAAAGAAATTCTAGAGGAACCACATAAAGAAAAATATCCAGAAGATATGTATGAAAAGGTTCCAGAAAAACTAGATGAAGAGAAATGTCCAGAATATGAACATGATACAGAAACATATGAGATTTCCATTAATTATGCCCAAAATGGGAAAATATAGGTTAGAGATGAAATCGATGATACTGATAGAATATTCTCTTTCTCTGTATCTAAAGAAATTGATCAGGATGATCTAGACCCAAAGTCCGTATCGGAATGTTACGAAAGGTCTGATTGGGAGAAATGGCAAATGGCCATGAGAAATGAATTAGACTCTCTTAATAAAAGAGATGTTTTTGGGCCTAGTCATTACACCTAAAGATGTAATCCCAGTCGGATACAAGTGGGTCTTTGTGCGAAAAAGGAATGAGAAAAACGAAGTCACAAGATATAAAGCCCGGCTCGTGGCACAAGGTTTTTCTCAAAAACCGGAAATTGATTATGAAGAGACATATTCTCCGGTTATGGATGCAATCACATTCAGGTACTTAGTGAGCTTAACGGCATCTAAGAATTTAGAAATGTACCTAATGGATGTTGTGACAGCATATCTTTATGGATCACTTAATAATGATACATACATGAAAATCCCATAAGGATTAAAGATTCCAGAAGGATCAAAAGTGCATGAAATATCATCTAAGGATATATGTTCGGTCAAATTACAACGATCAATTTATGAATTAAAACAATTTGGATGCATGTGGTATAATCGCTTAAGTGAATATTTATTGAGTAAATGATACATCAACAATGCGGTATGCCCTTGTGTGTTTATTAAGAAATTCTCGTCAGGATTTGTGGTCATTACAGTAAATGTAGATGACCTGAACATAATTGGAACTCAAAAGGATATTGATGATGCAAGAACTCATATGAAAGCGGAGTTCGAAATGAAAGATCTTGGCAAGACAAAGTTTTGTCTAGGGCTTCAAACAGAGCATCTCAAAAATGGAATTTTTGTGCATCAATCAAATTACACTAAAAGAGTGTTAAAATACTTTAATATGGATAAAGTGACTCCTATGAGTACTCCAATGGTCAATAGATCACTTGATATTATCAAGGATCCATTTCGACCTTGTGAAAATGACAAGGAAATGTTAGGCCCTGAAGTACCTTATATGAGTGCTATTGGCGGACTTATGTATCTTGCTAATTGCACTCGACCAGATATAGCTTTTGCTAGTAATCTACTTGCAAGATACAGTTCCTCTCCCACGCATAGACATTGGAACGGAATAAAACACATATTCCGTTATCTTCAAGGTACGATTGACTTTGGATTATTTTATTCAAGAAACCCCGAGGTTAGTCTAGTTGGTTTTGCAGATGCAGGCTATTTATTAGATCCGCATAAAACTCGATCGCAAACTAGATACGTTTTTACAATTGGTGGAACTGCGATCTCATGGCGGTCTCAGAAACAGACTTTGGTAGCTATTTCTTCGAATCATGCCGAAATCATTGCACTTCATGAAGCATGCAGAGAATGTGTATGGCTAAGGTCAATGACTCAACATATTCAGGAAGCAAGCAGAATAACCACCAACAAAGAACCGACAACTTTATTTGAGGATAATTCTGCATGTGTTGTCCAAATCAAAGAAGGCTACATAAAGAGCGATAGGACGAAACATATTCCTCCAAAAAATTTTCTCCAACACTCGGGAACTCGAAGAGAAGAAGGAGATTGGTGTTCAATATATTCGTTCAAGTGATAACGCAGCAGATTTATTTACAAAAGCACTTCCGACTACAACATTCTGGAAACATGTTCAAAGTATCAGAATGCACCATCTACGAGACCTATAAGGAAAAAATTATATATATATTTTCTAGGGGGAGACTGCACTATTTTTTCCTTGTTATGGTTTTTGTCCCACTGGATTTTTCCATGATAAGGTTTTTAACGAGGCAGTATAAGAATATCTAAACATAAATATATATTTAAGGGGGAGTATTATAATATGATAAATATCTTTTTATTATAATAGGATAAATATCCCTTAATATTATAATAAATAATTGTTTAGCCGACATACTAAGTCGGTTCACAAGATTAGTTTAATAATTTATGTTGCCTATATATATGTTTGTATATTATCAATAAGAGGATGATCACTCCATAATCTCTCATCTCTTGCGAGTACCTTCTTCTATACACAAACACATATATATATATATAATACTTTTTTCATCAGCTAAACACACACAAAAATATATATATATATATATATATATATATATATATATAAATATAATATTTTTTCACGTTTTACTATAATAGTTTATAATATCCGATATATTTTCTTGACATTTTTATGTAGGAGACCAAAAGTAATATCAACCACCTGAATCAATCCGATCATATAAGTAAATTGATTAACTGATCAACAAGATGACGTGTGTTTTAATGTAACTAAAAACTCTTAATTCAAAATTTTTAATATAAATTCAAAAATTGATTGGAACCTAAATTGGAAATAAATCAATAAAATTCAACATAAGACTAATTTTTTTCTTTCTCATTATTCAATTAAACTCGAAATATAAAACAGTAGAAAACACTAAACTGAATTATTTTAGTTTCAATTTTCAAAGTGGTTTTGGCTACAATTCTTCAAGAATCCAAAAATAAAAATAAAAAATTAAATCAGTATCCGCCCAACACCCGAACAAACGAATAATTTGTGATACTTTTGCATCTGGGATATTCTCAAACCTAATCTAAGTGGTTAATGAGTCAAAGCCTTAAAGCTTAATAAATAATCATTGCCTAAACATTATTTTTATATACTATACAATAGGGCACATCATTAACTGTTTCGATTGAATAAGACAAAGTATACTTAATAATAATTGAATAAAATCAGAAAGTGGAGACATACATCAATTTATTTATTTATTTGATGTAAAGAAAATATTTATAATCATAGATTAGAATCAATTTAATCAATGTTGTCTACGGATTTCAGTGATTACTGAATCTTTAATTTACATCTATGATTTTTTATTTATTTTATTATATTTAACAAACATTCAACATATATTTAACAAAACAGCTATGTACCTCGATTCCTAAACATCAACAATATACGATGAAATATGATTATGATTTTTCAATGCTAATTCCATGTGCTTGATTTGGTCGGTTTAAAACATGGGAATAATTTCATTACACTAATTGGGAACCATTATCTCAAGATCGTTTCCAATCTATCAAAAATATCTTCAAGAATGATTGACGACTGATTAACGACTTTGATTGAAAAATTTTAGGTTGATTTTAAAACTTTGTAATCCAAATAGTTGTTGATATTCGAGTTCGATAGTATGTTTATTAAACAGTAAATGAGCTCGGAAATCCTTATTTATTGATATTATGTTCGAAAATGGATTACAAGTAGGAAAGTAAAGGATATTGAGCTCGGAAGCTTAGTAGACCGACGAACCTTGTATAAACGAACTGACTGAGTAACGAGCTCCTGAGGTCGGAAACTTGGTAGTAAGCGAATATCATGAGATTAGGGCTTATTGATACGTATTCTGAGGTCAGATCTGAGTGATAAGTATTCCGAGATCGATGATAAGCGCGTATAAAAATCACTCTTTCTGATAAATTCTCGTACGATTCAGGGGGAATGTACGAACAAAATTTATTCTCTCTTAGATTAGTTAGAGTTCAAAAAACAGTTAGTTCTCTAGTCCCTTGTACTACTTCAAAAGAGGAAAAGTGATGGGACAACTCAAGGAGAGGGGTCCCTTTTTATACTAGAATGAGGAAGTACATTTATGTAGGATTTTCTTGGAAAGTACGCTGGGCTTTCAACTCTGTCAGGCCGAGCTCGGCAATGGGCTTCATAATTTATCAATTATGAGGCCCATGCCCAACAGTAGCCCCCCAGTCGATGAACGCGTTAGTTGGTGGGCTCGTCGATGTGGTTTGGAGGCCCATCATCTGTTCGCTTCTGATTGGCTCTTCTGAAGCGGTGGAGGAGTCTCGAGAGATGTCTTTTCCTCTTCTGAGCTGGGTCTATTTAAACGAGATCCGGACTTCGGTTTCTTCTATTTGCTTTTTCGCTCTCCCTGGATAAAGATAATCCTCTCTCTAACTTCTTTTTAGATTTTTCTGCTCGGCTTCGGATTTCCTGGCAAGATTTTTGAGTTCCCCTGGTCGGTTCTTCTTCTTCTTCCCCAAGTCTGTTTTCTGAGTCTCTGTCTCTTCGATATGTCTTCTAACTCGAACGACCATGAAGAGTCTGATTCGGTTGACTCCGGCAGTTCTCCAGCCTTTAATACTCCCCTCCGCGGGGCGACGAATCTCCCGAGTCTTCTTCTTCAGACCCTGAACCGTTGATTCGGAAGAACCAGCGAGATCCGTCCGCTAACCGGGGCGGGATTGCTTCAAGCTCGGATCGACCTCCTTTGACGAGCTCACGCGTTGTGCCGAGCTCACTTTCTTCTCTGAGCATGGTTCTTCCCCCGGCGAGACATGGCACTGGCAAGAGTTTGGCTCTCAGACCTAGCTCGCCCGATACTGGATACTAGACCTCCCAGTTTGAACTGGACGATCTTGGTGACTACGGTCGTCACCCAGGTCCTAGGCTCGCCTCTGATATTGTTCTCGAGCATCATGATGATGAGGGACGAAATCCACTGCGGACACGCTCAATAACCTTCGGAAAGGGCACCACATCTCGTCGGAAGTCTCTTTCCTTCTTCCAAAGAGCAGCGACTGACCATGGAATCCTCCTCCGGGGTACATGTGTTTGTACGAGTCCTTTATCTACGAAGGTGGGCTCTAGTTCCCTCTTCCAAGGGTTTTGGTCGAATAATGTGCTCGGAAGAAGATTGCGATGTCTCAACTGACGATCGCGTCCGTCCGTAATCTGGTCGGGCTGGTAGTAATGGCGACCGAGCTTGGTCGCAAACTCTGCTGCGATGCCCTCGAGGATCTGACGAAGATCTCTTGAAAAACGGTGAAGGGAGGTCGTTTCTATCTCAGTATAAAGAAATCTCTCATCGAGTGCTCCAAAGGCAACAAAACTGCCGACTGGGAGACTCGCCATTTTTTCGTGAAGATCGACCGGGCTTCGGTCGAGAATCTGGACTGGGAAATCTGAGCTGGATGGAACACCGAGATCGGTATTTATTTTGCTCTTGTGCTTTTCTTGGATTGATCGGCACTGACGCCTGATTTGTTTTCTTTATTTTGCAGTTCGACATTGTGGGCTTCGTCGTTTTGCGAAGGGATTTACCAAACTGAGGGACATGTTGCTTTCGTTCGGACCTCAATGGAGGCCAGATTTCTTGAGCCAACGAATCCGTCGTGCTCTTCCTCGCATCCAGTCGGGTAAGTTTTTCTTTCTTTCTTCGCCTCGCTTTGATTCTGTCTTGTGTTTGTCATTTCATGTCGATACGATATCGACCTCGCTCCGTTTAGACCTTTCTTTGCCTGATCTCAGCAGGAGAAGGCAGGGAAGTCGTCCACCAAGAAGAATGCGGAAGGCAGCAACACGGGTAGGAAGAAGGTTAAGACGGCTCAGAAGCTCCCAACTAAAGATGGAGTTAGAAAGGCCCTGATGGTGAAGCCTTCTTCGGTCATCGTTAATTACGCCGCTCGGACGAAGCAGAGGGACGAGGAATGTAGGAAGAAGAAAGAGGAAGAGGAAAGGAAGAGGGCCGAGGATGCGCAGGAGAATGATGGGCTTCTTTTGCAGCTGACCTCCCGCCGACCACTGAAATCGCCGGCTCTCTCACAGGGGATGATGACCGAGAGGTCATCAATGTTTCAGACGAACCTGGGTCCTCATCTGACAATGTTACCCTCCGAGCTCGTCAAGACGAGCTTGCGGCTGCTCGTTTGGGCAAGAGAGTCCACGTGGATGATAGCAAAGGGTCTGCTGAAAAACAGACTCGTACTGAAGGCGAGATCTCTTTGCCTCTTCCAAGCGCCGTCACCCCGATCCCGACTATAAGCCCATCGCTGGGTGGGGTGAACGAGGAGCAGTGTAAGCTAGACCCTGGTCGCAGTGTGAGGTGGACCCTGGTCGCTACGACTTTGACTACTCTTTTAAAGGAGTTGGGCGCCCTCTGCTGCAGTTTCCCGTAGATGCGCGGCGCTTACGAGCAGCATCCGAGGAGAAGACCCTACTCCTTGTTCAAGCAGAACAAGCAGAACAACCTTTCTACTCGTAAAGAGTATGTTGACTGGTCGATCAGGTACTCTTGCTTTTAATTTTGCTCGTTTTGATCCGTTTCAACAGTCGATCATGTTTTCTCTGATCTTGCAGACAGTCGTAAGCACCAACTACATGGTTGAGCAGTATGAACGACTTTTGAAGAAGGCTGACAACTGGGTAGTTGGATATAGGGAGAAGCTCGCTAAGAGCGGGAAGAGAGTCAAAGAGCTCGTTCGTAGCGCGCATGGTATGCTTAACCAAAATACTGCTCTTCGGAGAGAGAACGAAGTTCAGCGGGAAATTATCAAGTCCCACGCGCTCGTTTTGAAGAACGAGAAGAAGAGGCTGAGGGACTTTCGATCCCTTGCGGTTGGGACTGAGAGGAAGCTTACCGAGGAGAGGATGTTGTCGAGGGTGGAGGTCAAGCTCGGGAAACTCAAGCAGCACTGCTTGGAATGGTCAATGAGAAGAAGACTCTCCTCGGTCAGGCCCTCTGTGTGTCGGACATCTACGAGGGTCTGATGAAGGAAGGAGAGACCATTCCTTCGCATAAGATAGAGCTGCTTGAGTTCGACATTAGGTCCCTCACCGAAGAGCTCGAAGCCATGGATGTTCTGGAGATCGGCGAGGCCGACTTTCAAGTGACTCTGGAAGCTGAGAAGATGCTGGTATAGCAGTGGATGCCTGACTCTCCGAGCTCTCCTGGATCCCGATCTCGAGTCTAGTGGATGACTCGGTCTTGGGTGATCGTGAAGGGAGTGTGGTCAACACTAACGTCGATCCAGCGACTGGCGAGCCCCTTGCTCCTCTCTTTGATGCCTCTGGAAGCCTTCCTCCATAAGCTCGCTCGTTTTCCCTTTCTCTCCTTCTCCTTTTTTTTTTGTTTTTGTGTGTTTAAGACTTTGTTAACGATTGGGCCATCTTGTGGCCTTAGTATTTGTTTGTGTAATTTGCCGAACAAGGATTTGCCTTGGGCTCATTGGGAGTCCTTGGCTTTTTATTTAAGTTACTGCTTCTTTCTGATATGCTTCGGTCTAGTTCTCTGTTGCTTCTGATCGTTTTTTTTTTATCGTGCTTCTTTAAAAGGTCTAAGTTCGTTTAGAAGTTTTTTGTGTGTTTCCGAACTGTTTGTTGCGAACATTTTAGGTTTAGATACCAAGTTTCTCGTCGTTGTTTTTCTGCGAGGATGGACTTGGCTTATTTAAGTAATTCTTCAGATTAAGTTTGCGAGATGAGCTCTGCTTAATATACTTAATTTTTTTTAAGAATTTTCCATGCGGGACTGGACCCGGCTTTTGTGTCCTCTAGTTCAGACTATTTGAACGAGCAAGAATAAATGGATTATTTCACCACTGCGCCCATACGGAGCGATGCGAGACTGTCTCGACTTTTATCTTCGAACGTGAGTTTATCTAAACTTACATTCAAAGCGTGGATTATTTCACCACAACATACATGGAGAACGTGATGATCGAGTACCTGGCCAGGGCACCGATGTGGTTTGTAGCTCGGAGCTATGGAGTTCGAAAAACAAAGTAAAGTAAACTGCTAATTGCAAACGAACTGAAAGATAAGACGAAAAGTATTTTTTTTTTTTTATTATAGCTGGACCTCGTAAGAGGCTGTCTACGTACCCGTTAAGTAGGGATCAAGCCGATCGTAGTTCAATTACATTAAAAATGAACTGAAACATCAGACGAGCTCATGGAGCTCTTTTTTCCCTTTTTTTTTTGGTGAGACGATATGGGTGAGGCTGGTCGGGCTCATCCAACTTCCGGGCTTCTTGTTCTTAGGACGCGGATTGGAAAGGGCAGGAATTGTAGAAATACTTCTTCAGACTCTTTGCGTTCCATGATCGTGGGACGGGCTCGCCGTGCATCATCATCAGTTTGTAGACCCCCGGTTTGACGACCTCAGTTATCTGGCAGGGTCCTTCCCAGGGATCCCCGAGTTTGCCTGCTCGGTATTCGGTAGTATTCTCGTAGAGATTTCTTAGTACGAGGTCGCCGACCTCAAAGCGTCTGTTTCTGACCCTTTTGTTGTAGTAGCGAGCGGTGACTTGCTGATAATTTTGAATCCGTAGAAGGGCTCGGTCGCACTCCTCTTCGATGAAATCTTGATTTTCCAGGAGCATTCTGTCGTTCAGCTCGGGGTTTTCAGGCATCTGAGCTCGCTGGAAGCTCGTGACGTTGACCTCGGCTGGTGCCATTGCCTCCAGGCCGTAAGCTAGAGAGAAAGGGGTTCGGTTTATTGCCGAGCGAGGTGTTGTTTGGAAAGACCAAAACACTCCGTCGAGCTCGTTTGCCAAAAGAGACTTAGATTCTTCGAGTCTTTTCTTCAAAGCTGTCAATGATGACTTTGTTCGTGTTTTCGGCCTGGCCATTCCTTTGAGGGTATCTCGGGATCAACTTGCTGAGGCGAATTTTCCATTTTGCGCAGAAGTCTTCGAATGTGTTGGAAATGAACGAAGAGCCATTATCAGCGACGATCTCGTGCCGGAGTCCGTGCCTGCAGATGAGATATTTCCAGATGAAATTCTGGACATCGTGTCCCTGGATCCGAATGTAGGCTTCAGCCTCGACCCATTTGGTGAAGTAGTCGGTTACGACGATGATGAAGCACCTGTTGCGAGATTTCGGGAACGGGCCGATGATGTCCATTGCCCATCGCATAAATGGACAGAGAGCCGTGGTAGTCGATAGAGGTTCGGCTGGAGTGTTGATCATCGGGCCATGCCTCTGACACTTCTCGGAATTTCGAGCATGCGCAGCACAGTCGGCAATCATTGAAGGCCAGTAGAAGCCAAGCTTCTTAAGTTTTATAGCAAGTGCCCGTCCACCAGAATGGTTGCCTCCTTCGCCTTCGTGGGTCTCCGCCATCATGATATATCATGGTTTTTACCTGTTTTTGACCATGATATAAGTCCATTTTATAGAGTCTTTTTGGTATTTTTCGAGTCTTTTGGAGTCTTTATAGGTTAAGGGACGATTGGAGCATAATGGGAGCTTTTGGAGCATTTTGGAGCATCAAGGAAAGAAGTGCCGAAGTGATCAAGTCGGAGTCAAGATTTGGAGCTTGCGTCGACCGACGCGAACATGTCCGCAAACCAAGCTATGAGATTGCATCGACCGACGCAGACTTTTGGTGTCGATCGACGCACATGCATATTGAAGAATTCCCTCTTTTGCCCAAAAAGCCAAGAAGTTTGCATAAGAAGCCCAATCCGATTTTAAGACTCTATATATAGTTTTTCTTTAGGTTTTCATGGATATATCGGGTGTTCTATTGAGACTTGGAGAGAGAGAGATTTGGAGAGCTTTTAGGGAGACAAGTCTGTGCTTGACATCCATCGATTTCGAACCCTCTGTATCTCTTACTCTATCTTTTTATGCAATTTATTTCATTCATGATGTTTTCTTCATCTATGTCTGAGTAGTTTGCTTGTTAGGCTTTGGGGATTCAAGGGTTTGATGAGAAATTGTTAGGATTGAAACTCTGTTGGGATTTATCTACTTGTTCTTCATCTAGATTGCTTTAACTCTGATTTTAGGATTGATCAACTGAAATTAGAAACCCTAGGTTGCTTTAATAAATGCGAAAGTATTATTAATAACCTGACCTAATCTTAGATGAGCAAAATTATCTATTCGCAAAGAAATTTGGCTTAGTAATTTTGTGAACAATCGAATTTGAACTTAATGCTTGTCTTTATTCACTGAATTTGCAAAGAAATTTGGAATTTAGGGATTTAGTCATAGATAATCTCTACAACGAAAGTTGATTGGTTTTACACTTGTGTTTGAGTTCTAGAACTGTGCTTAATAAAATCCTAACAGTCTTTAATCCTTGATTTCGATTCATTCCTGAGAATTACCCAATGCCTAACTCTTTTGTCTTATTGATTACTAGAACCTAAATCATAACCTGCTTGCCTTTTTTTACTATTTTCTTAATTTTAATACATATTTGCTTAACATAATTTGAAATCATCAGTCTTTTGTGTGAACCGATTTCCTGTGGAATCGACCCCTAAGTACTACTACGATCTCTTAATTTGAGAGAGTAGCTCAGAGCAAATTTGAGCATATCACATCACTCTGTAAACTTCATCTCTGGCCAGACATTTGAGAAGTATCCCGGTCGTGCTCCATCGGAAGAGCTCTTCTCTGACTATTGTGTAATGTGCTCCGCGAATTCACATTCTCCTCGGGAGTTTTCCCTTCGGCCAGGTATGCCTGCACTTCAGCTCTTTGACAAGCCTGAGTCCGGCAATTAGTGCTTCGTACTCCGCTTCGTTATTAGAAGCTTCAAATTCTAAGCGGAATAACTGCTCGAGTATTTCACCAGTCCGTGCTTCGAGGCGGATCCCTATCCTGATCCTGATCCCGGATCCGTACCGTGACAGATTCGTCGACGTCCAAGATCCACTCAGACGGTCTTTGGTTCGCTTGCTCTTGTATGAGAAGGAGCTTGGCTAGTACTTGGGATTTGGCGCTGGTTCGACCTCGGTAGTCGATATCGTACTCACTGAGCTCGACTGCCCATTTGGCCATGGGACCCGAATAGCCTGGGCTGTGGAGTATGGTATGAAGCGGATGACTTGTCATAACAGTTATAGAGTGGGACTGAAAATAAGGTCGTAACTTGCGGGATGCTACGACCACTGCCAGAGCGAGTTTCTCGAGCGTTGGGTATCGGAGCTCCGCACCGTTTAGTGACTTGCTGATGTAAAAAATAGGCTTCTATTCGCCCCTGTCTTTGCGGACGAGGACTCCGCTCACTGCTGTATCGGATACTGAGAGATATAAGTATAGAGTTTCGCCCAGCTCGGGCTTCGATAATACTGGCAGACTAGTCAGATAGATTTTTAGTTCCTGGAATGCATTCTCACATGCTTCATCCCACTCGAACTTTCGATTAGCTCGGAGGAGCTGGTAGAAGGGATGGCATTTGTCTGTCGATCTCAAGATAAATCGGTTGAGCGCGGCGATCCTTCCAGTGACCTTTGGACCTGCCGTTTAGGCTTTCGTGACGGGAGCTCGGCAATAGCGGTGATCTGCTTCGGGTTAGCCTCTATGCCTCGTTTGATGACGATGTACCCGAGAAACTCTCCGGAAGTAACACCGAACGTGCACTTTGCTGGATTCAGCTTCATTCCGTAGTGATTTAGAATTTTGAAACATTCCTTGAGATGGGAGATATGTTGATCGGCTTTGAGGGACTTGACGAGCATATTATCAATCTGCTCGGCACACATCTTGTTAACGAGACGCTGGTACGTAGTCCCAGCATTTTTTAACCCGAACGGCATGACTTTGTAACAATAGGTTCCGTTGTTGGTGATAAATGTCGTCTTCTCACGATCATCGAAATGCATCATGATCTGGTTGTACCCCGAAAATACATCCATGAAGGATAGGTTGATTCATGTGAGGTAACGAAAAACTATCCTTGGTACATGCCTTGTTGAGGTCTATGAAATCCACACATACTCGCCCTTTGCCATTCTTCTTCTTTACGACCACTGGGTTGGCCAGCCATTCGGGGTATTGTACTTCTGAGATCGATCCTGCTTCGAGCAGTCTTCCAACTTCATCGTTCACGGCCTGGACGCGCTCGTGGTCGAGCTTTCGACGCTTTTGTTTGATCGGCTTGTAGGTGGGGTCGATGAAACAACCCAACCTTTTTTTTTATAATAAACATTGGATTCGTATTAGTATTTCCATAAACACTAATTCTCAATATCCAATCAGGCACACACAATCAATGAATAACCAGCGGAAAACCACATAAACCAACAAACCAATAATTAAACCAGGAAATTACTAAACCAACAGTTCAATTTCAATTCAACAACTAAACCAATTTAATTCCAATACAACAACCAACAACTTATCATTTCTAATAACATAAGTACAATCAAAATGAGACACTAGATCATCTCCTCTTCCCGTCCATGATTCCACGATCACACTTTCTCTTTACCTGCATCACATGGTTAAAAGAGATGCGTGAGTATTATCACAAATACTCAGTGATGCGGTCATCCCATCTACTTGGCTATACACACAGGCATAAGCAAAAGATACAATACCAGGATGAACAATTAAAACGCATAACACAGCAATCACACGAGAAACAGTCAACAAACACATCCAATAACACGAAATCATCCATATCAATAAGAATCAATCATCAAATCATCACACAATCACATTGGGATCCATTCCTTTATCCAGATAAGTCATGGTCACGCACTCACCTTAGGAAAAATGGTTATAACATGCGTTTCAAATTTCAGATTAAACCGCACTCGGTGGCTCTGGAAAGCTAAGACTCGGGCTTTTCCAATGATACCTGGAGAGAACCTCACATGTCCCTTCAAGTATACCCAGGAAACCTCACTTGTTCCCTGGAGCACCTTCTGTAACGTGCCTCATAAGTACCAGTCGACCAGAATCACTTCTCGTGGTCCTCATGACATCCCCTCACCTAGAATGTCATCACATCCATGACCAATCACTAGGTCATCCGGAACAACCCAACCACCATGGGTATGTCCACAGAGTCCCTGGAAAAGACAGTTCTAACTCACATAAAACCTCTTTTCCAGACTCTCCCTAGGAAATAGATAGATCCCAACTCACATAAGACCTATATTTCCCAATACCATCTAGCGAACAGACAAGTCCTAACTCTTATAGAACCTCCAATCCTTGATACACCTAGAACATGGACAAGCTCTAACTCACATAGAACTTCTATTTCTAGCCCTCACATACACACTTGACCCACCGATCATAAAATATAAGAACTCATATCTTATAAACACATTTAATAAGAAATCCCCATCTTATTAAGTCATCAAAATGTATAATCGTTACACACTAAACGAAAACTACATCAAACATAGCCACAGGCTATCATAAACTGAAAACCAGAAAAGAAAGACAACTCAAGCAACCGCTTGCTTCTCAAACTACTTCGAGAACTTTGCCATCTTCGCTTCCGGTTCCCAAGTCTCCTCCTCAACACCGTCGCAGTTCCACACGACTCTCACCAACGGTATTCTCTTCCAGCGCAGGACCTTGACTCTCCTCTCGAGAATTCTCACAAGTCTTGCCTCCAACGTCATGTTGGGCTGAAGATCCTCCGGGATCCTAGCCAACACCTCCTCAGACACATGCAGACACTTACGCAGCATCAAAACATGGAAGACTTTATGAAAAACCTTCATACTCTGAGGTAACTCCAACCGATAAGCTACTGGTCCAACCCGTTCTATAACCTTGAATGGATCCATAAACCTCGAACTTAGCTTATTTCTAAAATGGATATGTTAGGACCCCTCAACATCGCTGCCGTAAGATACACCAGATCTCCCAGCTCAAACTCCAACTCTTTCCTCCTCTTATCAGTATAACTCTTCTGCCGATCCTGAGCCTCCTTCATGTTCAACCTCAAAACACGGATCTTCTCCGTCGTTTCCTGAACAAAATCTACACCAAACATGCTCCTCTTTCCCACTTGAGTCCAGCATAATGGTGTATGACACGACCTTCCATACAGAGCCTCGTTTGGAGCAATCCCAATACTCGCCTGGTAACTATTGTTATATGCAAACTCAACCAGGTTCAAGTGATATGTCCAATGACCACTGTAATCCAGCACACACATCCTCATTAAATCTTCAAGAGTCTGAATCGTCCTGTCATACTGCCCATCCGTCTGCGGATGATATGCTGTACTCATATGCACCTTAGTGCCCATCTCAGCCTGGAATGCTCCCCAAAACTCAGAAGCAAATCTCGGATCCCTGTCTGGCACAATACTCGCTGGCACACCGTGCAGCCTCACAATCTCACGCACATACTTCTTAGCCAAAACTGCCGCTCCATCAGTCTTCTTGATGGCAAAAAAATATGCTGAGTTAGTCAGGCGATCCACGATCACCCAAATAGCATCATAGGTCCGCGACACCGACAACCCTATCACATAGTCCATGGTAATCACGTCCCACTTCCACTCCGGAATATACAAACTCTGCAATAAACCACTCAGAACCTGATGCTTAGCCTTCACCAGCTAACACACGTTGCATGCTGCAACCCAGTTAGCCACATCCTTCTTCATCCCGACCCAATGATAATACCACCTCATATCCCGGTACATCTTAGTCGCCCCCGGATGAATCGACAAAATGCTCAAATGAGCCTCTCTCAGAATCTCCTGCCTCAGCTCCTCATCCTTGGGTACACAAACCCGAACGTTCACAAGTATCGTCCCGTTCGCCGAGACCTCATACTCTGAACCTGCAACCTTAGAAGCATCAACCAAGCCCTGATCCTTCTTCTGAGCTACTCGAACCCTGCTCAGCAAATCCGCCTGATTAGCTGTCTCTAATCCCAACGACTCCTGTAAAATATCACACAATCCCAAGGTGTTAATCTCGCTCACCAACTCCTACATATCTCGCTCTTGAGTCAAAGCAACCCTCTAACGACTCAACGCATCTGCAACCAGGTTAGCCTTACCCGGAAGGTACCCAATCTCCAGAACATAATTTGCCACCAACTCCATCCAGCGCCTCTGTCTCTGGTTCAGCTCCGGCTGAGTGAAGAAATACTTCAGACTCTTATGGTCTATGAATACCTGCATCTTCCAGCCATAAAGATAAGATCTCCAAATCTTTAGAGCGAAAATCACTGCAGCCAACTCCAAGTCATGGGTAGGATAGTTGCACTCATGCTTCCTCAACTGCCTCGAAGCATACGCAATTACCTTCCCCTGCTGCACCAGGACACAACCCAGACCAACACCAGATGCATCCGTATACACCACGTAAGGCTCATCCGGATCTGGCAACGCCAACAATGGTGTACTAGTCAGCATCACCTTCAGCTTCCCGAAACTCTCCTCGCAAGCTGAAGACCACACAAAAGGAACATCCTTCCCCATCAAATTCGTCATCGCTTGTGCCATACTCGCAAAACCCTTGACGAACCTCCGATAATAACCCGCTAAACCGAGAAAACTCCTGATCTCTGTGGCATTCCTCAGTCTAGGCCATCCTCTGATAGCCTCAATCTTAGCCAGATCCACAGAAACTCCCTCTGCAGACACCACATCGCCAAGAAAACCAATCTCCCGCTGCTAGAAACTGCATTTGCTCAGCTTAGCATACAGCTTCTGCTCCCGCAACTTCTCCAATACCAGCCTCAGATGAACCTCTTGCTTCTCAGGACTCCTCGAATAAACCAAGATATCATCGATAAAGATGATCACAAACTCATCCAAGTACTCCTGGAACATCCCGTTCATTAACCTCATGAACGCTGCTGGCGCATTCGTCAACCCGAAAGGCATAACCACAAACTCATAATGCCCAAACCTCGTCCTGAAAACCGTCTTCCGAACATCGGCCTTATCGATAGGAATCTGATGGTAACCTGAAGCCAAATCTATCTTGAAGAACCAAGTAGCACCTCGCAACTGATCCAACAACTCATCAATCCGCGGCAGGGGATACCTGTTCTTCACAGTGACTCGGTTAAGTCCCCGGTAATTGATGCACAACCGGAAACTCCCATCATTCTTCTTTACAAACAACATCGGTGCTCCCCACGGTGAACTACTCGGCCGATTGAAACCCTTACCCAACAGATCATCCAACTGCTTTTTCAACTCTGCCATCTCTGCTGGAGCCATACGGTAAGGTGCCTTAGATATCAGAGTCGTCCCATGCTCCAACTCAATCGTGAAAGGATCAGACCGTGACGGCGGTAATCCTTGCAATGGCTGAAAACATCCTCAAAAACCTGAACGACCTGAATATCATCCACGGCCACCTCTCCAACAGACTCTAGTATCACAATCGTCACCAAATACGCCTCGCAGCCCTTCTCAATCCGCTGCTCAGCCTAAATCGCTGAAATCACAAGACTCCCGGAAGTCGGCCTCACACCCTGATAAACAACCTACCTGTCTCTCGCTCAAACACGACTCGTCCTCGATTACAATCCAAATGGACCCTGTACCACTCCAGCCAATCCATCCCCAGAATGACATCATACAGCTCCACCGGACTGATAATCAGATTTGTTGGCATTAACTCCCCCGCCACCAGAACATCCATACCTCGAGCCTGCCCGAAGTAGCCAAAGACTACCCTCTAGCAACCTTACCTACTCCCGGCTGCTCACCGGAATCGCTTCGAAATTCCGCTGCTCCCCGCGCACTCCAGAATAATGAAGCAATTCGTCGTTCCAGAATCAACTAAAACATAGGACTCACAACCGCCCACCAACAAGGTCCCTGCACAAATCCCATGTGCCTAAGAACCCTAATGTTGTATCACAGAACACATCCGAGTATCCTGAGCATCTTTCTTCCTAGGCTAGCTCGCCAATCCGTGATCCAGGCTTCCACACCCGAAACATCTCTGACCACTCTAACTTGACCTTGAAGTGCTCTCCCACTTTGCGCAGGCTTGCCGCCCTTGCTCAGACCCTCCTGCTGCTGCGACCTCCTCTGCTGAACAAGTGGGCTATCCACCACAGCCTACTTCCTCAGGTCTTCCTGGAACAGTCTCGACCAACTCCGCCCTCAACGCGAACTTGCTCGCTTTAGCGCGAGTTGTCAAAACATCTCGAAGTCCTCTCAAGAACCTCTTCATTTGGGCCAACTCCCCCTTCATGCCTCTACCTGCATGCACCAGAAGTCTGCTAAACCCAGCATAGAACTCCCGAACCGACTGGTCACCTTGAATCAATACCCAAAAACCTCGACTTCAATCGATTCACCGCCCCTTGCAGCAGGACTTGGCGTTAAACTTCACCAAAAGGTCAGCCCAGGCCATCTCCGCCTGCACTCTCCTGGCCACCACACCTCTCCACCAGAGATTTGCATCACCATCAAGGTAATGAACTGCCAGATCACCCGGTATCCCTCTGGACACCCTAGAGATCGGAAATTACACTCCAATCTCCTCCGCCACTCATTGACCTCAGTATTGGCCCCGCCCGAGAAAAACCCCGGTACCAATCCTTTGCATCTGCTCCATCATCCTCAGGTAGGATGGAAGCTCCTCAGCAACCGCAGCCCTCTGCTGTACACCAGCCACTCCTGGCTGAACGCCAGCCACACCCGGCTGCACGCCAGCCACACCCGGCTGCACGCCAGCCACACGCGGCTGCACTCCCGGAGCCTGACCCTGAGCCAGCACCCCTCCCGGTAACCGCTCCAAGATTAACTATAACAAACTCGCCAGACGATCATCTCGGTCCTAGGCTAACCCCGCGACAGTACCCACCGCAACACTGGTCATACCGGGACCCTCAGTAGTCCCACCAGTCCTCACACTAGCACTCACACTAGCCAACCCACGGACCCCTCCTGAAACGTCTCTGAATCTGTCACCTGCTCCCTCGTGGAACCCTGGGCCATACACACTGTAGCAGACTCACTCACAAGTCTCCGTCCGCACCCACGTCCACGACCACTATGGCCTCCACAATCACTACGGCCTCTATCTCCAGCAACTCTAGCCATCTCTCTCTGCACTACCCACAACTGAAACTCTAGTACCTCTAACCATTTCTCTTCACTACCGGAAGCATAAACTAAACATACTAGAAAGCTAGAAAAATCAAACTACACACACCGTAAAATCTCATTGAAGGCTCGGAGAAGATGATCTAGGACTCCAAACCCACACAACAATCAATTGACTAATTCACATAATCAATTAATTCAACACGCAATTGACTACTCCACTTAATCAGCTACGTTCTCCCGTCCTAGAACCATAAAGGCTCTGATACCAAACTGAAACTACCCAACCTTTTTTTTTTTTTTTAAATTAACATTGGACTCCAATTAGTATTTCCATAAATAATAATTCTCAATATCCAATCAGACACACACAATCAACGAATAACCAGCGGAAAACCACATAAACCAACAAACCAAACAATTAAACAAGAAAATTACTAAACCAACAGTTCAATTCCAATTCAACAACTAAACCAATTTAATTCCAATACAAACAACCAGCAACTTAGCATTTCTAACAACATAAATGCAATCAAAACGAGACACTAGATCATCTCCTCTTCCCGGCCATGATTCCACGATCACACTTTTTCTTTACCTGCATCACATGGTTAGAAGAGATGCGCGAGTATTATCACAAATATTCAGTGATGCGGTCATCCCATCTACTTGGCTATACACACATGCATAAGCAAAAGAAACAATACCATGATGAACAATCAACACGCATAACATAACAATCACACGAGAAACAGTCAATACGTCAAATTAACAGTAATCAAAATTGTGTGTCGATCTTCTGCACAGAAACCATCAATAAACACATCCAATAACACGAAATCATCCATATTAACAAGAATCAATCATCAAATCATCACACAAACGCATTGGGATCCATTCCTTTACCCAAATAGGCCATGGTCACACACTCATCTTAGGAAAAACGGTTAGAACACGCGTTTCAAATTTCAAATTAAACTGCACTCAGTGGCTCTGGAAAGCTAAGACTTGGGGCTTTCCAATGATACATAGAGCCTCTTCTGGGTCCTTACAGAACGACGGGAAAAAAGCCCGCAAGTTCGTTGCTCGGAACTGGAAACATGAAATTCCAGTCTTATAAAACATGAACGACACGTTGACTTCTAAAGAACACAGAGAACGGAGATTACATCAGAAACAGGATCGGAAACCTGTTCTAAAAACTAGACAGAGAGAGCTTTCTATATATGGCAGATCGTCTCCTAAGTCTTTCTGGTTCAACAAGAATCATCCCTCGAAATGGACTGATCGCAGACCCAAAACTGCAAAAACATCTCTTAGTAAAATGACGATAACTCGGAATACTAATCCAAATGACAAACCGATTGTGTCCAAAGCTAGACACGAGAGTGGAGAACTTACCCTAGAATTTTCTCTCTAATCCAATCCGATATTCCCAGCCGCTCGTCTCCCCTTCTAAAATCGGATAGAAATGTTTTTTCTCTCAAGAAAGTCACTTCTCTCACAATTCTCTCTAACTCTTTTGATTTTCGGTCAAAAGAGTCACAAAACGTGATCCCCACACTTATATAATGGAACCCTAGGGTTTCGTAAACCGATCACCAAACCGAGCGATCAAAAACCGAACCAGACGGTTCAATTTCAACTTGCGTCGATCGACGCACAACACCTATGTCGATCGACGCAACATCCCGAACCTGACTCCTCGCGAGTCCAAACACGTGTGTCGATCGATGCACTACCAAAAATATACATTTTAGTTCACGGGAATTACAGTCGACATTGAGTTCTGGCTACTGATATGCGGATCGATTCTTTTCATGTCTTTCATCGACCATGCGAAGGTTGAGATGTTCTTTTTAAGAATTATAACAGATCTTCCTTGATTGTTGGTTTGAGCTCGGCACCGATAGTGACTTATCTTCCCGGGTTTGCTTCGTCGATCTGCACGAGTTCGGTTGTTTCACATTTTGGTTCAGAACTAAGTTGACTGTCGGGACAACTTATTGTATGCAGGTTCATCCTTCGGAGTCTTTTTTCAGTGACGAAGCATGTTTGTGCCATCTTCTGATTTCTTCTGATAGTAAATACCCCGGTCGGTGTTGGAAACTTGAGACTGGTGATATGTAGATGAGACCGCCCTGATCGAGAAGAGCCAAAGGGTTCCCATGATTACGTTATAAACAGCCGGCTTGTCGACGACCACGAACTTCATTTTCCTCGATAGCCCCCTGCGTGGACGGTGAGCTTGATCGTACCAATCGTCATAGTTGTTTCCCCATCGAACCCGGTGAGTGGTTTGATGCCATGCTTGATCTTATCTTCTCCAATTTCCATTTTTTGCAAGGTGTCTTTAAAGATCAGATCTACCGAGCTTCCTGTGTCGATAAGGATCCGGGCAACCTCGCAGTCTTCGATCTTGAGTTCGACTACAAGAGGGTCGTTATGCGGTATACCAATCCCTTGAGTGTCGGATTCAGAGAAGATCATTGGCATATCCACCTCGTTTATGTCGCGGGATTCCTGTTTTGCGTCCGCGAGCTTTTCATACTGCTTGATTGATTGCACCGAGTCGCTTCCAAATAAGAATCCTCCCATAATCATGTTTATCTGCCGCTTTGAGGCCGGTGGTTTGCTGTTGTTGTCGCTTCGATCATCATATCCCCGCTTGGACGTATCAGTCACATTTCCACCATCCTGCTCGGGTTTTTTGCTCGGGTTATCGCGCAGACTTTGCTGCCCGGGCCCGTCTAACTGAATCTCTCCTCGTTGGAACTTGGCTAGCAGGTTGTCCTTGAGGTGCCTGTACTCCGTGGTAGTGTGTCCGTAGAGTTGATGATACTCGCAGTATGATTTCGGACTTGTTGGGTCTTTTCTTCTTCTCGGTTATATTTGGCCCATTTCTTGAGCGGATTGTTCGAGCTGCCGACCTAGTTAACCGATTGCCTCTTGTTTCGTTTTTCTTTGTAATCTTTATCGAAATGCTGCCGAGGCTCACGGCGTTCCTCGTCCCTGGGCTTCTCCTTCGGGATCGGAGGTTTTGAGGACGAATATTTCTTGAGGTTCACCGCTCTGTCTTCCTCCAAAACTAAAATCTGGTGGCTCGGTGAAGAGCGTCCGCCAGGTTGTGAGGCTCGTTGATGGTGAGATCGTCCTGGAACGCCGAAGAATGCCATAAGCCTTGTTTTAGTGCGGCCAAGGGAGATGAGTCGTCTGTGCTCAACGGCTCCTTTTCTTCTTGTGTCAGGGACAATAGGTCGGCCTAGGATGCTCCGCCCTGGATGTACATTGAATAATGCTTTAGGAAGGCCGTGGAGAGTTCCTGAAAGCTGTCGATAAACCCAGGTCGGAGCCTGGAGAACTATGTTAAAGCTGGCCCGCTCAGATTTTCGACAAACAGCTGACAATACCCGGTATTTTTTTCCTCCGGGGTGAATTGAGATCGGCCCATAGCGATCAAAAAGGACGTAAGATGCCTTATCGGATCGGTTCCTCCCTCGTAGGTCGGGATCTTGAGCTTTGTTGCATTCCAAATTGGGATGGCAGCTATACGGGCTACAAACGGGTTTCGTTGCGCCTCTTCGAGCACTCGGTCAATCTCTGGTGCCGAGTTGATTGCGCGATGGACCTTGGAACTCATGTCTTTGAGCCAGGCTTGCATCCGCTCGATTTCGGGGTCTTGATCCTGCGTCAACATACGGCGTGCTTCATGCAAGATCGAGTCACGATGTTGGGAGGTTGGTCGAGCTGCCCTTGAGCTGCTCGGGTGTTCAGTCGGTGCCTGGATGATGAGGTTGGCTAATCTTCCGGTCGTCTCCGCTCGCGCCTGCCGTTCGGGGGTTGGCGACGAGCTCCTTCGAGTCCGAGACGAATCGTGAGCGGATCTCGGATTCAACTGATCCAATTATGCTCGGTAATTTGTCTGAGCCGTAGCGAGAAGTTCCAACCTCGAATTGGTGATGCGGGCTTGTTCTTCCTGTCGGTCAAATCATTGCATGATAACCTCCATCATAACTGTCATTTGATCCTGAGCTTGTTTGGTGGGTACGACTTCTTACCCTGCGGGCTCAGTGTTAATGACGGCTTGGACTTCTTGGTCAGTGATGTTTTCGATGATTGTGGGCGCTGTCTGAGGGTCGTGATTCCTTGTATCCGTCTCCTGGTTGGCCGTGCTGTGTTCGGGCTGGTTGTACTCCATTTCCGAATTGAAATCGTGCGTTGGAGAATTTCAGAGCCCTATATAGGCCACCAATTGTTGATACTCGAGTTTGATAGTATATTTATTAAACAGTAAATGGGCTCGGAAATCCTCGTTTATTGATATTATGCTCGAAAATAGATTACAAGTAGGATAATGGAACAAAGAAAGTAAAGGATGTTGAGCTCGGAAGCTTAGTAGACTGACGATCCTTGTATAAACGAACTGACTGAGTAACGAGCTCCTGAGGTCGGGAATTGGGTAGTAAGCGAATATCCTGAGGTCGGGGCTGATTGATACGTATTCTGAGGTCGGGCCTGAGTGATAAGTATTCCGAGATCGATGATAAACGCGTATAAAAATCACTCTCTCTGATAAATTCTCGTACGATTCTGGCGGAATGTACGAACAGAATTTATTCTCTCTTAGATTAATTAGAGTCTGGAAAACAATTAGTTCTCTAGTCCCTTGTACTACTCCAAAAGAGGAAAAGTGATGGGAGAACTCAAGGAGAGGGGTCCCTCTTTTATACTAGAATGAGGAAGTACATTTATGTAGGATTTCCTTGAAAAGTACGCTGAGTTTTCAACTCTGCCGAACCGAACTCGGCAAAAGACTTCATAATTTATCAATTATGAGACTCATGCCCAACAATAGTTATACAAATTTTTTGAATTGGTATAGACTTATACCGGACTAAACTGTTTATGGATTAGACAACATTTCATTCATTTATTCATATATTTTAGTCTGCAATGATGCATATATAAAAAGTTAAGCTTAAAACATATTGCATCATTTTGAATTACAAACGTTTAAGAAATAAATGTACTATGCAAAAAACAAATATAATGGATGCAAATGGATTTTTCATTTTTTGAATGGAATGAAACATTTCACTATTTTCTTATTTATTATTAGAATCCTTTCATACAAAAATTTACTATTTATGATGAAAAGAATGTTATGAACACTGTAAAAAAAAAAAAGAATGTTATGAATATTGCACATATCCCGCAAAAAAAAACAAAATTCAAAAAATTCATCTCTCTACAATTTTAATGAGGAATGAATGAGAACAATTTATTCCATTATTTTTTATATTTCATTCCTCTACATTACATTCATAATGAGTTTGATTGATAACATGTTTTGTTTCATAATCTTATTTTTATCGTTATGGTAAAAAATATACCGCTTTAATATTTATCAATCACAATAACAATTAACAGTATTGAAAACTGTATTATTATATTTTTTATTCTATTATCTTTTATCAGTTATCTCTTCTCTATAATAACTATTTTGATATTATTTATCATTTTTTTTTTTCACTATGTTATATCACAGCTTAGGCCAATAATATATATTTTATGTAAGTTATATAGCCTATAATTTCCTTCCCATAATCTTTTTAGTTTTATATTATTAATGTTCAAAAGCTATGAATTTATTTTAGTTTTTTAATTAATTAAGTTATTTTAAATAAATTAAATTTCAGACTATTTTTCATTATTATAAAAATAAGTCGTTTGTAAAATTTCAATGATTAATTTTGATATAAAAATCCCTAAAAATGTAAAATTGTACATAAATTCAAGAGTCAACTGTTTTTTGTAAGAATATAATAAAGTACTTAAATTTCTTTCTTAATTTAAAAATAGAAAAGAGAATTACCCAACCAGTCTCTTGTTTTTAGTTTTTTCTTTTGACCCAACCCCAACTACATTAATTAGTCTTTTAACTCTGATAATTAGTTTACATATAGAGTGGTAATTAAAAGCCAGATACGGTCTGAAATAGACAAGCCTTGGAAAAAAATGTAAGATGAAACTAAGGAGTAAAATACACAAATAATAAAAAAACTAGGGCTAAAGTTAGGGATGTAATTATTATTCGGAATCCGAGATCCAATCTGTTATCCATTCGGATAAACTCCAAAAACTAGGATATCTGTAGAGTCTGGATCCAGATAAGAATAGTAAAATCTAGAATTCGTGAAAAGAAGATCTGGATCTGAAAAGCAAAATTTTAAAGTCCAGATATCTGTATCTGGATCCGGACGCATTAAATATATTAAAAACATATATATTTTATATATATTAAACTAATTTTATATAAATAAATATAAGAAAATTGATTTAAGGGTTTTTTTTTAATAATATATATGTTTATTATATAAGGGATTAAAGTGTAAATTCGAGGTTACTGAATTCGTGGGTAACTAAAAGTCACAGAAGCCTCCCAAGTCGTATTACTCGGAAGAAACCTTTATTTTTGTTTTTTCTCTTTTTTTTTCCTCATTAGATTCTGAAGATAGAAACTCCACGTTTCTACAGAGAAAAAGAGAAAGCAAAAGTAAACGAAGAAGAAGAAGCAAGCAAGTGGTTGAAGACGGAGGACGCGGCTGGGCATTTTTATTTTCAATAAACTTGATCGGTCTCCGGCGGAAAGGTGGTGTTTCTGCGGCGGATGTACCTTCGTCTCCGGTGACGACTGTTGTTCTGTTGTTTTTTTTTGTTTTTAACTCGCCGGAGTTTTGAAGTTATCGTCTGCACCAATGGTCGGAGCTCTCGCTCTGTTTGCTTGAGTTTGCGGTTGGTGAAATCGTGTTTAGGACTTTTGAATAGGTTTGGGTTTTTTTTTTTTTTTGGGTATAAATGAAAGCTTTGAGAAGAATTCAAACGAACTCATCGTCTTCTAATCCATCATCGCCATTATCATCACCTCCTTCTACTTCATCATCATCTTCGTGGATCCATTTACGTTCTGCTCTCTTCGTTGTTGCTTCTTCTTCTCCTGCTTCTTGTTCTTCTTCTTCTTCTTCCGATCGGTGAGTCTCTCTAGATCTCTCTCTTTCTCAATTGAATTAGATCTTAAAGATCTCCAGATTGACTTGTTAGATCAATGTGATATTTAACTAATTAGTGGATATAATTATTGTTTGTTTGGTCTAAGAATGAAGTATATAGCTGAATCTGACTTAGATGGTCACAGTGCATTTAAAGCTCCCTGGGCTATCTCTGGATATTTTTTGTTTCTATTTCTTCTTCTTGACCTATGTTTCACTGTTTCAGGGCTCGTCTGAAATCACCATGGTCCCGGAGGAAAAGGAAAAGGCCACTCAGACTTCAGCAATGGAAAAGATTTTTCACTCCCGATGGTAGACTTCGTAATGGAGGTGTTGATTTGTTGAAGAAAGTCCGAAGTAGAGTGAGTTAAACAGCTTAATGGATCTCACTTCATCTGAATCACAACCATTTTGCGATTTTAAAGAATGTTTTTTCTTCTTCTCTTGTAGGGTATCGAGCCGAGCATTCGGCTAGAGGTCTGGCCATTCCTTCTTGGAGTGTAAGTATTCAGTCAAAATTCTGTTAAGTTGAGTCCTATTGCAACAATTGCATCTATGAAAGAGAAACTAGTTTGTTTTCCTTGCGTCTTTTTCGTTATGTTTGCTAATTTAGTTTTATGGAAACAGGTATGGTTTTAATAGTTCCAAAGAAGAGAGAGTTACTATAAGAACCCGGAGAAGGTGAGAGAGACTCTTTACATTTTACTCTCTTTCGTTCCTATTCTCTAGCTTAACTGTTTTTGATTCTACAAATGCAGAAAGGAGTATGAGAGACTACGGAGGCAGTGCAAGCGGCTTCAAAAACACAATAACGGGGCTCTTAAATTGAACAGGGTCAGTGATACTATGCAAGATGAGTACGATTGGCCTCAAGTCCAAGACTCTGACAGTTCATGTTCTGATGAAGTTGTCAGTGCCCGCGAGTCTCTCTCTAGCGATGAAGATATCACTGAAGATATCGGGTACATGAGTGAAGTTTCATGTACAGTTGAGAGAGATGGCAGCAGTTCAAGACGAATCACCAATGCTACTATCTCTACACTCAATTCTGAGTCATCAGATTCAGATTCTTCAGATGAGAGTGAAGTGGTACAGGTATTTCACTCCTCTGGTACTCCGGATGTGAATAATACTTATCCAGCCAGCTCATCTGTCCCCCGGACAGAAGAGGATTTTGTGACATGGCAGCGTATTATCCGTCTAGATGCCGTGCGAGCCAACTCAGAGTGGACCCCGTATTCTCCATCCCAGGCGGTTATATCCGAGGACCGAGCACATCGCGCCGCTGAAGCGGTTGGGTTAAAAGATTACAATCACTTGGAACCGTACAAAATCTTTCAAGCTGCACGACTCGTTGCTGTTCTTGAAGCCTATGCTTTATATGACCCTGACACTGGATATTGCCAAGGAATGAGCGATCTTCTCTCTCCAATACTCTCTGTAATCCTTGATGACCACGAAGCGTTTTGGTGCTTCGTCGGGTTCATGAAGAAAGCTCGTCACAATTTCAGACTCGACGAGGTTGGAATCAGAAGACAACTCAACATAGTCTCGAAAATAATAAAATCCAAAGACTCACAGCTTTACCGACACCTGGTGAAACTCCAAGCAGAGGACTGTTTCTTTGTATACAGAATGGTTGTCGTGATGTTCAGACGAGAGCTGACCCTCGATCAGACACTGTGTCTATGGGAAGTGATGTGGGCAGATCAAGCAGCGATCAGAGCCGGGATGGGGAAATCTGCTTGGAGTAGGATAAGGCAGCGTGCACCTCCCACGGATGATTTGGTGCTCTATGCAATAGCGGCCTCGGTGTTGCAAAGAAGGAAGCTAATAATAGAGAAGTATAACAGTATGGATGAGATACTAAGAGAGTGCCATAGTATGGCAGGGCAATTAAATGTGTGGAAGCTCTTGGATGATGCACATGACCTCGTCGTTACTTTACACACCAAGATTGAACATTCCTTCTCGTAAAAAGACTTCTCTAAGAAAAGTGGGGGGGTTTTTGGTGAATTCCCTGGTTACTTGCAGGCCGAATTGGCTGGTGAGTGTGAATCCTGGCCTAATGAGATGAGGCTAGAGATTGGAAGAGAGTGGTGAATAGGAAGAGGTGTGTGTAATTTAATTGAAAATAAATGTATGTGTGTGTGTGTTGTGAAGACTGTGAAAAGGTTGAGGGGCTGGTTTTGCATATTCCATAGGGGGGAGATTCTTTACTTGATATATCAATCAGGATGCTTCATAAAATCATATGGAAGTGGAAATTGGGTTTCACAAGAATGTGGTTTGAATATTAAACCGGAGAGGAGAATCTTTATCCGGTTAAAGAAATATATATGTACAATACTAGTATTAATTATTATGGTTTGTGGTAAAGAGACATGTTGAGTTGACCGTAAAAACGCGTTTGGTTTCTTAATTACGGTCAACGACATGTTGCATCAAAATTAAGAAGTTTCGTTTTTTAGTTTTGGTAACGTAACAAAACAAATTGTATGTTTTCGTTCCCTGGAAGACAAAATATCTAACCTAACCCAACCGATTGGGTTTTAAAAACTGTCTGACAAAATACCCCAAAATCACAAATATATATACACATATAGAACATCATTTCATTTAAAGTAAAATTGAGATCACAATCCAAGTTTGTGAAGCCATCACCACCCCCATAATGTGGCATTGACTAAAACCATAGTGCCAAGAAAATACAATTTTGCTTGCTTCCCACTGAGTTTTAAAAATTCTTTTTGGGAGTAATTCCCCTTGACTGGAGGTCCAAATTTACAAAAGACTTCAGCTAAGAAGATTGAAAAATATATAGAGAAAAAACAAAGAAATTCATATCTTTATATGATATCGTGATCTTAAATGGCTCATATGCAAGAAATTCAATTCTTTTATCTGCAAAAAAGTGACCTAAAATTTAGTAAAAAATGTTGGTCGCCCTTAAACCATGGCTTAACCCGCTTGTCTTTTAGGCCCGGTCTGATTGAACGACACACACTTTACCGAAGTATAAGTGAATTCCTTAACGCCGACCATACTAAAATTTAGGCTACATATAAACAAAGAAATTCTTTTCGTAAACCTCTACAACATTTTTTAGAATAAATTTTTCAGCTAATTATTTTACTCAGCCTCGTTACCATGAGTTTATACAGCTTTCGGATAGTATATACTCTAGTGAAATGGTTATCATGTGAGTGTGGCACCAGTAAATGATTGAAATTCTCATATAAATTTAACTGATTTTGGTGGATGAAGATGGCAAAAACCACTGTTTAACCCCACTAAGAGATTAGAGTTCAATTTATTATGACCCATACATCACATTTTTATTTATTTTCTCAACCTCAAATTAGAACTTCTTCCACTTGTATTTTTAAGAGTTTTTTTTAACACTGAAGTGAATTATATTTGACCAAAAGGTACGAGTCGGAACAACAAAGATTCAAGAAATAAAGCCACCAATAGATGTTGTAAAATACAATAAAAGTTTCAGGTTTCGGAGACCACAAGGGCTCCCAGACCTTAGGATGATGGTATCATCTCTGCAAGAGTAATTTGAAATTGAGTGTTCAAGTGCTCTCATGACGTGTAGTGCACTCTGCATGTATAAGAGCATGAAGCCAAAAAGGACCTTCGCGAGCTAAATTGGACTGATATTTGTGGTCCTTGGTTACGCTGTTCGCAATCGCCTCAGCACATTTGTTTCTAGAGCTAGGTACTGATGTGATACTCCAAACCGCGAAGGAGGATAGAAGATGCTTGATGTCTGCAATTAGGTGGCGCAACCGCGGAAAACGATGAGGTTGCGAGATGGCCAACTGTACTTGCTCTGAAGAACTTTCAAAGATGACTCTCTGAAAGTGTAGATTTGTAATTCCTTTGGCTGCCCAGAACAAACTGAGCATCTCAGCTTCCAACTTTGTATCTATCCGGGAGTAAGATCGCCAACTATGAAACAGAGGATGTCCCTCGTGATCCCGAACCAGCCAAGCCACACCACAATTTCGCTGTATTTTTAAGAATTTGGTATCCATATTTTTCCAGAAACTTCCTTTTTATTCTTATTGTTTTTTTTTTTTGTTTTTTTTGAAAAAAGGAAGTTATCGTTAACCATTTATATTTTTCCATTCGTTTTAAAATAGCAAATTTTCTCATAATGTTTAATTTTCAAATACTATGTTATGATATTGTAAATCTAGCCATTTGTGATATTTCTAGTAAATCTTTTCTAGTGTTGTTTATATGCTCAGAAGGTGGTGCGCTAGTGGTAGGGTGGGCTTGGGTAAAAGGGTGAAACTCCCACAACTCGTTGTTAACAACATTTTACTGGGAAGTCTGTCAGTTGGGCCTTGGCCCAATTGGTTTACCTGATAGTTAGAAATGCAGTCGGTCTGACTACTTCCTAGCACTAGTCGGAAGGCATTCCAAACTTGGATCAGGCAGTGTGGTGGTCCCTCGGAGAGAAGTCCACTCTGTAGCACTCTGGTGCGTTTTTACCGGGACTGACCGAACAATCGATAGGGTTTAAAACAAAAATAGTTATAACGCTTGTTGTGTGTTGCCCAAACGCCCTTTGTTATTGAAAGTTTCATGTAAAATAATTGAAGCAAACAATTCGAATTATTTGTTTTTCTTACAGACAAATAAAATTCGAACTTTAGAGGTTTCGAAATTTACGGCCAGACCCGAAACGTGCAGAAAATTATAGTAGGTTTGTTCTCAAGAGAAGAAAATTACGTAATAAGACTGGCATTTTACATGACTTCGTAACGTGTAGAAAATTTGCAACGAGAGAGAAGCTTGAAAACCACGTTAGAATATTCAAACTGAAAACATGCCACTACGTATACGTTCTTCACAAAATCTCTATATATATAACCACACCTTCTCATTCTCATTTCTTGGCAACCAAGTCATATTAACCAAAGCATTAATTGTATCAAAACATTTAACACATTTTCTTTCTAAAAGAATGGCTTCGATTGTTTTCTTGATTCTAACCATTGTTTTGAGTTTCAGAATTTCAGGAGCCACTTCTCGTGGTGGGCTATTTGAAGCTTCTGCTGCCATGGAGAAACATGAGAAATGGATGGCTCGATTCCAACGTGTTTATTCCGACGAATCTGAGAAAACGAGTAGGTTCGAGATCTTCAAGAAGAACTTGGAGTTCGTCGAGAAGTTCAACATGAATACGAACAGAACGTACAAGTTGGATGTCAACGAGTTCTCTGACCTCACCAACGAGGAATTTCGGGCGAGGTACATGGGGCTAGTGGTGCCCAAGAGTATGACCGGAATTTCAACATCGAATTCCACCGAAACGGTGCCGTTTAGATATGAAAATGTCAGTGAAAGTGAAACCGGTGAGAGCATGGATTGGAGACAGGAGGGGGCCGTTACATCCATTAAGAACCAAGGCCAATGTGGTAATTAATTATCGAAATTACTCTAATATATCTTTTAACAACATGCATTATACGGGATTGAACATGTATAGGTGTATAAAACATATATATATATATATATATTACGACATATGTACATTTTATTAATATACGAATTACTAGGTTGCATATACTATATATATATAGTCCGTATCCGTGGCACATTTTCAAAATGAAATATATGGAAATGGAATAGGATGTTGTTGGGCATTCTCGGCGGTGGCGGCTGTGGAAGGCATAATGAAGATTGCCAAAGGAGAGCTTGTATCGTTGTCGGAGCAGCAACTCGTGGATTGCAACAGTGATAACAACGGATGTAACGGAGGGATAATGTCCAAAGCTTTCGAGTACATAATCAACAACCAAGGAATTACCACAGAAGAAAACTATCCTTACCAAGAATCACAACAAACATGTGCTTCAACCACCGAATCAACGGATTCCGTTGCTGCTACCATCAGCGGTTACGAAACGATTCCAAATAATGACGAGGAAGCATTGCTAAAAGCGGTGTCTCAACAACCTGTTTCCGCGGTGATAGATGGGTCAGGGGAAGCGTTTATGCACTACTCAGGCGGGATATTCGATGGAGAATGCGAGACGAACATGAGTCATGCGGTCGCAATTGTTGGTTACGGGACGAGCGAAGAAGGGACTAAGTATTGGTTGGTGAAGAACTCATGGGGAGAATCTTGGGGAGAAAATGGTTACATGAGAATCAAGAGAGACGTGGATGATCCCCAAGGAATGTGTGGTTTGGCCAAACTTGCTTTCTATCCACTAGCTTGAATTCTTATTTTATCGTTCGAATATATGTAAATGGGATTGTTTCGCAGACAACACCCTGATCAATAATTGACCATTTGCAGTCATATATATTTTAAAAGTTATGTTGGTGAAACCATGTATTACGTATACGTTGGTATGATATATATAAAGTTCTTATGGTAATTAGATCTTAGCTAAACAGATTCAAAGGAAAACTACTAATAAGCATGTCTACATGATTCGCTTTGTTCTGTCACTACAAGAAAACATTCAGTGGCCGACAAGTGTATTCCTCGGTTAAGCGTCGGTAAAAGGCATAACCGACGGAACACCGAGGAATAAATTCCGTCGGTTCTATCGTGTCGGTAACTCGATTTCGTCGGTTTTTCGTTGGTTAAAACCGACGAAAAACCGACGATTCTAAACCGACGATTAACCGACACTAACCCGTCAAATAATCCCGATGGAAAACCGATGGTTATGCCGACAGTAAACCGACGCCAAACCGACGGGGATTTGGCCCAAAACCGACACCAAACCGACACCAAACCGACACTAAACCGACTGTAAACCGACAATAAACCGAATACAAAAAAACCGACGCTAAACCGACAGCCCAAAACCGACGCCAAACCGACGGTTGTTTTGCCCAAAACCGACGCCAAACCGACGGGATTTTTTCATAATTAAGGGGATTAATTTTGCACTATTTTTCCGAAACTATTAATTAGTTATTGATTTAAAATTATTTTTTAATAAAAAAATAAATGAAATAATAGAATTAAAATTATAATTATTGTTAATAATATTTTAAATAATAAATTCAGAAATTATCCCAAAATTATCCCAAACAAAAAAACTACGGGCTACTGGGAGGCGAGTACGGGTTTGGAGGTATATGCTTCCGTAAACCAAGCATCTCCAGTCGGAAAATTTCAAAACTACGTCTATTCGCCTCTCGATCGTCTTCCATTTGCTTCTTTAAAGCTGCACGATCGTCTACCATTTGCTTCTCTAAAGCTGCAATCCGGTCATCTCTTTCTTTTAGAGATTCCTCCATGGCGGCGTGGTCGATGCCACAAGATCGAGCAGACGAAGAAGATGATCGCTGACTTCCCGTTAGCTTTCCTAATCCATAGATGCGACCCTTTCTTGTGGGTGCTTCCTATAAGTTTTAATGGAATATGATTAGTAAATTTTAATAATAAACAAGAAAATCAAATTTAACTTAAATTTTTTTAAATTACCTCTCTAACGATATTGTTGATAACCTCTATGGATACGTCTTCTGGAGTCGAACTTTGGCTTTCTGCAAACTCCAGAATCCTCCTCCTGGAAGATTCAACAATTTCTCTTGCAATGGGATCGTCTATTTGGTTTGTTTTTTTGTTGGTGTGCATATGCTCCATCATATATAAATTTGAAGGATACACACCATGTTCCTCGAACTATTATTAATTTAAAAACATGATTAGCTAGAAAATTATTAAAAATAAAAAAAAAAAATTAAAAAAAATTGAAACACTTACATATTGTTGTTCACGGGTCATGAAGCTCACTGATCCTGAATTATGTTTAGCAATTCCTTTTCCACCTCTATCGCTTAACCGATTTTTAGAATTTGTCGTTGATTTTACACTTGTTTCCGGTTTCGCCCAATGAAGCTGCAACCCTTTGAACACATCTTCGTTCAAATTTCTTGGTTTTTTCCCCTCTTGCCATCTTTGCTTCCACTCGTTCAGTTGCATACGATAATATCTCTGAATGTCCTTGTCAAACGCCATACGAACCTCATGCGTTATATTCCTATCTCAAGTAAATTCTTGCTAAAACCAAAAAAATAATTGTTAGTATTTAAAATTAAATAAAATTCGTAAATCATTATTTAAAATTTACTTACAACAAATTGTCTAAAACAAATATCTTTCTCTGTTTCTGGCATGAGACTGAATTGTAGATAGGGTTCTTTCAAGAGTCCTTGCATCATACGCAGATAGCACTTTGAAATGCCATTGTGCGAATATCCAAACCTAAAAGCATGAAACAAAAATGTTAAAAACTATGAGATTTCATTAATTTGAAAACAATTATTAAAAAATTTAAAATTGACTTACCATGTAGATTTGTGTACTTGTAGGTCAGGGTCCAGAACTGTTAGTCGGTGTCGTCCCGGCTGCGACACGAAATCCTCGATACTCATCTCCATCGGCGGAAAAGGAGTATTGGTCTGAGTAGCGGATTGCGATCCACTAGCTCTCTCCGCTAGTTCTTGGGCCGAGCGGCCCAATTGACTCGTCATATAATTTTCGTAATCCCTTTAATTAAAAAAAAGTTAAATAAACATTATTAAAAAAATTTAAAGTAAAAAAAATTCATACAATTAAAACCATTTAGTCCTTTTAATTTAAAGTAAAAAAAATTCATACAATTAAAACTACACTTTAGGAGCTAATTCTGATCACACAAGAAACGTTAAATCCTTATCTTTGGTTCTGCTCAAAAGTTTTGAGTCAAAACTTAGGTTTGTTGGCACAACTATCACGTCCGTAATGTTTTTGGGAAAAATCGTGGGACTGGTTGTATATATATTCAACGGTTCAACATGAATTGAATGGTTAGAAAAAACGAAGTTTATCTTTTCCGGATTACTGTACATTCTTTTTTTTTTTTTTTTTTTTTCGTGTATTCCGTCAGCTTTATATCTAAAAGACTAAAACTTCTCTCTTTATTTATATATAACGATTTGGTTTGTGTAATTTTGAACAACGAATTTATTATATATGAAAAAGGGAAAAAAAATGAGTGTAATTAATAGAACCAATAATTTAGATGCATGTAAAGAAGAAAAATGAAGAAGTTGGCAGAAAATGAAGAAGAAGACAAATATAACTTTATAAGTAAATGTTTAGCTTTTGAAAAAAAAAAAAAAACCTATATGACGGACAAATCAACCAAATCAACAAAATCAACAACCAAATCAACAACCAAATCTACATACCTAATCTTACCCAAATCAACCAAATCAACAAAATCTCTAGGATTTATACATAGAGCAAGAAATCTTACATCAATTCGCCGTGTGGTGAGAGATGCCCGACGTGGGTGGAGAGGGAAGGTGAAAATTGGTTTCGATTGAGGAGGATTGAGAAGGAGGAGAACGATGGAGGTTTCGATTGATTTTGTAAGTGTTGTAAGTGTTTATGTTAGTATGATAATGGGGATGAGAGGAGGAGGAAGAGAGATAGGCGATAATGGCGAGGAAGAGAAGGGCGATAATGGCGAGGATTGGATTTTTATTACCATAATTCCCCAAACCGACGAAAAACCGACGACACATAAACAGTCCGTCGGTTTTTCATCGGTACTGTTAAAAAAATTAATTAATTTATTGTCTAAACCGAGGCCAAACCGACGGATATATAATGGCGGGGTGTGAATTGTTTTCGGCAAAATGGATGCGGGAAATTAATTTATTTGGTTATCGATGATTAACCGACGGAAAACAGACTAATAAGGGTTTAGGGTATAAGAGTATAGGGTTTAAGTTTTGGAAGTAAAAATTTACTTATTTGATGATGATTTACCATTTAACTTCCCCATTTAGAGGTTTGATGATCTAGTTATATCATTCTTTTAACATTTTAAAAAAAAAATTTGCAAATCACAAATATAACTTTATAAGTATATATACATAACACTTACACCATTTATTTGCAATTTCATAACAATTTACAGAAGTTACTATTTTATCTATTTTATATCTTTTTAATGTTGGTTTAAAGTCTACTGTAGTTGGAGATGTAGTTGGAGATACGAATAAAAGTTAGAAACTACTTGTTTTAATAACATGAACTTATATTTTGATTCTTAATTATATAATGCGTCGGTTATTTGTTGGTTTTCATTCATTGTAACCGATACAAAACCTACGGAAATTAGATTAAATTGTCGGGTTTGCGTCGGTTCAAAACTCTATACCCTAAACCGGAGGTCGTCGGTGTTTCGTCGGTTTAATTAGCAATAACCGACGAAAAACCGACACGTAACTTAAACCGACGGTTAAGTGTCGGTGTTTCGTCGGTTTATTTTAGGTGTCGGTTTTTCGTCGGTTTTGGTTAGGCGTCAGTTTTTCGTCGGTTAAGTTAGGTGTCGGTTTTTCGTCGGTTTAGGTTAGTGGTCGGTATTTCGTCGGTTTAGGTTAGGTGTCGGTTTTTCGTCGGTTTAGGTTAGTTGTCGGTGTTTCGTCGGTTTAGGTTAGGTGTCGGTGTTTTGTCGGTTTAGGTTAGTTTATTATTTTCAAGAGTTTAATTAGAGTTTCGGGTATAATTTGTTAATAGTGTTTAGGGTTTAATATTAAAATTAGGCTTATTTGATGATTATTTATCATTTAAGTATCTAAAAATATTACATAATGATAAGAAAATTAAAATAATAATATGATCCAATACGCGTTATAATAAACTATGCAGAATCACTCGAATAATCGGATGAAATTGAGTCTTCATCGTCGTCAAACTCTCCTACGGATTGCTCAGAGTCTTCGTGAACTCTATCATCTGTAAACGTAGTAAAGTCAACGACAAGGTCGACTTCAAGAGAATGTTCAACCGGAGCCATTAAACCACTTCCTCTAGGTTGCAAAGGCTCATGATCGGCAACTCCATATAGTGTTCCTCTTGGATTTATAGGTGTTACGGTCAACCAATGATCTATCCGATTTGTGACTTGTGGGTAGGGAATGTAGCAAACCTAAATTTAGTAGAAAATGTTATTTCGCACAAATTAATAAATTTCATAAAACATTAATTTATGTAAATAATGAACGACATATGTATACTTGATCTGCTTGTGATGCAAGGATGAAAGGGTCATATTTCATTAGTCTTCATCGTGAGTGGACCGATGTAACTCCGAACTTGTCAATTCGAACACCAGTATCAATAATTGGATTATACCAATCGCAGAGGAATACAATGCACCTTAAGTTGATCATGCCAGGATACCGAACTTCTAGTATCTCTCTAAGGATACCATAATACACAATATCATCAGATGTCGATGAGATACCATAATCTACTGTTGTTCTCTTTGACCCCTCCTCATGAATCCTAAATGCGTATCCCCTCGTACAGTATCTCGCGTATGAAGTTACATTGTAGATAGGCCCGTTTATGAATTCTAATAACCATGTCGGAAATGAAGAACCTTTCTCTACCTCTTCTCTGACCTGTGATAAGTTAATTACAATTTAATTATAATTTCGGAGATGTAATTTTTTAAAAGTAATAAATATATATAACACTTACATAAAATGCAAGCCAAACAGAAAAATCTCCCTCTTTTACTTTCTCAAGTTGTTCTTCAGTGTAATCCGTGTAGTAGGTACGTATTAAGGCCATGTAAATCCTACGTCAAAAGTTGTTAGTATTTTATAAAAAGTACTACCTTTGAAAAAATCATAATATTAATTACCTCTCATAATGCAGAATATCCTCACAATTGTTGAGAATATACCTATGCAAATGCGTGTACTCCTGCTCGGAAAGCTTTCGTTTCTTTCCTTTCCCACTTAAGCGACCAATTTGTGTAAACAAGTTAGGTACGTAGACAGGATAACTTGGTCGTTCGCCTCCATCATCGTGGCGAGAAGGCTTACGACTCTTTGTTTGAACCTCAGATGGAAAGTAATATTCAGCAAAGTGTGAAACTTCTTCGTTTATGCTCTGCGAGACAATGGAACCCTCGACCTTGCTTAAGTTTTTAACCTTCTTTTTTAAATGGACCATATAACGCTCAAAAGGATACATCCATCGATATTGAACAGGGCCTCCTAATGCTACTTCTCGAGGGAGGTGAATTGGTAAATGTTCCATAACATAAAAAAAATGACGGTGGAAATATCTTCTCGAGATTGCATAAGATCAGCGGAATATTTGCCTCTAAATTACGGATACCGTCAGATGTAAGCACTCTTGTGCATATATCTCGGAAAAAGCTACCTGCGGCTGCATAATTAAAAAAATTAATTAATTAAAAAAAATTAATTAATTAAAAAATATATTTGTATGAATAATTTACCTAATTACTTATTAAAATTATTTGGTAAATATAATTTACCTGCAATAGCTTCATGAACGTTCAGTGGAAGAAGATGTGCAAAAGCAAATGGAAGTAGGCGTTGCATCACAACATGGCAGTCATGACTTTTCATTCCACTAAACTTTCCTTCTGCAAGGTCAACGCAATTTCGCAAATTGGATGCGTAACCATCAGGAAACTTGATACTACGAATAATCCAGTTGAAGAACGCTTGTTTTTTTGGTACTTCTAAACGATATATCGGTATTGGAAACTTCCCATCTGGCAGTACTTCGAGTTGCGGTCGTGAGCATATATTTGCCAAGTCTAATCTAGACTTTAAATTGTCCTTTGTCTTCCCTTGTACGTTTAGGACAGTGTTCATAATGTTGTCAAAGAAATTCTTCTCAATGTGCATGACGTCCAGATTGTGCCTCAACAAATGGTCTTTCCAATACGGCAAATCCCAAAAGATGCTCTTTTTGTGCCAATTGTGATTCACACCAGCACCGAATAAATTTGAATGCCCTTTCCCACCAACATCAGGTGTCCTCGATGCTCCAAAATCCCGTAACTGAATCAAAATATCATCACCATCTCCTGCAGGAGGTGGAACATCATTCACTCGCTTGTTCTTCGTAAACAAAGTCTTGCTACGACGATAAGGATGACCCGGAGGTAGAAACCTTCTATGACAATCAAACTAGCATGTCTTTCGTCCGTTCTTCAATTGGAATGCATCTGTGTTATCTTGACAATAAGGACAAGATAACTTTCCATGTGTCGTCCACCCGGATAACATACCGTAAGCAGGAAAGTCGCCTATCGTCCACATAAGTACCGCTCGCATCTGAAAGTTTTGTTGGCAGGATATATCATATGCTTTAGCACCGTGTTCCCATAACATTTTCAACTCATAAATCAATGGCTGTAGAAAAACGTCAAGTGATCTCTTTGGATGTTCAGGACCAGGAACGAGAATCGACAGATACAAAAACTCTCGACGCATGCACAACGATGGAGGTAAATTGTAAGGTGTTACAATTACTGGCCACAAAGAATATTGTCTTCCATGCTTGCCAAACGGATTGAAACCATCTGTACATAATCCAAGGTATACATTCCTTCGCTCATAAGCAAAATCCGGATATATGGTCTGAAAATGTCTCCAAGCTTCCGCATCAGAAGGATGTGTAATTTCCCCTTCTTCTGTTCTGTGCTGCGTGCCATCTCATCGCCTCTGCTGTACGCTCAGATTGATATAACCTCTTCAACCTATCTGTAAGGGGTAAATACCACATCCTCTTTTGTGGGATAGGATATCTCCCCGTTGTTTCCTTGAATCGGGGTTGACCACACCATTTACATCTCCTCAGGTTTTCATCTTTTCTCCAGTATATCATACAGTTGTCGATGCAGACATCAATCATCTGATATGGCAATCCAAGACCAGATACTAATTTTTGAACCTCGTAGTATGAAGCCGGAGAAAGATTATCTTCAGGCAAAATGTCTTTCACAAAATCTGCTATGGCATCTACGCAATCTTCTGCCAAATTGTAGTCTGTTTTAATCGACATCAATCTACTTGCAGATGATAAAGGAGTATGACCATCTCTACATCCTTTATATAATGGCTGTTTAGATGCATCTAACATATCAAAAAACCTTCTGGCCTCTAAATTTGGTTCTTCAGGTGCTTGCAAATTAGGTTCCTCCACCGTCCCTATATGTTCTCGATACGCATCATTCACCATCTGAACCGTACCAACCGTACCAACACCAAAATCTACACTATTCGTTCTATGTTCCTCTATCCTATTCGGAACATATGTTGATTCGCTAGTACTACCAAATTCCGGTCTTTCACCATGGAGCAACCAAATCTTGTAACCATCCATAAATCCATTGGTATATAAGTGACTCCAGACGTAATCAATCCTAACATTACGAGAATTTCGGCAAATACAACATGGACATTTCAACATACCAGTTTTCCGGGCAGAAGGTTGCCGACAAGCTATATCCATAAACTCTCCAACACCTCGTGCGTAATCGTCATTTATTGCATTTGACTCTGGATTCTGCATCGGTTGGTCTATCCATGATCGGAAATAAGACATTGTGTATTTTTACGATGAGTTAATTTTTTTATCGAGAAAATATGTTTTGATAACATATAAGGAGTTTGCCTTTTATAATCATAGGTTTCACGCGTTTTGTTCCGGTATAGGTCGGTGAAACCGACGGGATAGTGGTCGTCGATAATAGACCGTCGGTTTTACGTTGGTTTTGGTAATTATGTCGGTTTTTCGTCGGTTATTTTGTCGATATAACCTACGGAAAACCGACAACTAACATTCCGTCGGTAATTATGTCGGTAAAACTAACGACTTACTTTTCGTCGGTTACTAACCGTCGGTTTTCCATCGGTTAATAACCGACGAAACATAAGTCGTCGGTTTTGTCGGTTTTACCGATGGAAAACCGACGACTTATGTTTCGTCGGTTATTAACCGATGGAAAACCGACGGTTATTAACCGACGAAACATAAGTTGTCGGTTTTCCATCGGTAAAACCGACAAAACCGACGACTTATGTTTCGTCAGTTAATAACCGTCGGTTTTCCATCGGTTAATAACCGACGAAACATAAGTCGTCGGTTTTCCATCGGTAAAACCGACAAAACCGACGACTTATGTTTCGTCGGTTAATAACCAATGGAAAACCGACGACTTAGGTTTCGTCGATTATTTGTCGGTAATACGTCGGTAATTACCGATGAATTTATTTCCGTCGGTTATTCCGTCGGTTTTAGCAGTGCTTCCTTGTAGTAAGATCGACTGAGCATCTTCATAAGTGACTCCAGACGTAATCAATCCTAACATTACGAGAATTCTGGCAAATACAACATGGACATTTCAACATACCAGTTTTCCGGGCAGAAGGTTGCCGACAAGCTATATCCATAAACTCTCCAACACCTCGTGCGTAATCGTCATTTATTGCATTTGACTCTGGATTCTGCATCGGTTGGTCCATCCATGATCGAAAATAAGACATTGTGTATTTTTACGATGAGTTAATTTTTTGTCGAGAAAATTTGTTTTGATAACATATAAGGAGTTTGCCTTTTATAATCATAGGTTTCACGCGTTTTGTTCCGGTATAGGTCGGTGAAACCGACGGGATAGTGGTCGTCGGTAATAGACTATCGGTTTTACGTCGGTTTTGGTAATTATGTCGGTTTTCCGTCGGTTATTTTGTCGATATAACCGACGGAAAACCGACAACTAACATTCCGTCGGTAATTATGTCGGTAAAACTAACGACTTACTTTTCGTCAGTTACTAACCGTCGGTTTTCCATCGGTTAATAACCGACGAAACATAAGTCGTCGGTTTTGTCGGTTTTACCGATGGAAAACCGACGACTTATGTTTCGTCGGTTAATAACCAATGGAAAACCGACGACTTAGGTTTCGTCGATTATTTGTCTGTAATACGTCGGTAATTACCGATGAATTTATTTCCGTCGGTTATTCCGTCGGTTTTAGCAGTGCTTCCTTGTAGTAAGATCGACTGAGCATCTTCATAAGTGACTCCAGACGTAATCAATCCTAACATTACGAGAATTCCGGCAAATACAACATGGACATTTCAACATACCAGTTTTCCGGGCAGAAGGTTGCCGACAAGCTATATCCATAAACTCTCCAACACCTCGTGCGTAATCGTCATTTATTGCATTTGACTCTGGATTCTGCATCGGTTGGTCCATCCATGATCGAAAATAAGACATTGTGTATTTTTACGATGAGTTAATTTTTTGTCGAGAAAATTTGTTTTGATAACATATAAGGAGTTTGCCTTTTATAATCATAGGTTTCACGCGTTTTGTTCCGGTATAGGTCGGTGAAACCGACGGGATAGTGGTCGTCGGTAATAGACTGTCGGTTTTACGTCGGTTTTGGTAATTATGTCGGTTTTCCGTCGGTTATTTTGTCGATATAACCGACGGAAAACCGACAACTAACATTCCGTCGGTAATTATGTCGGTAAAACCGACGACTTAATTTTCGTCGGTTATTAACCGATGGAAAACCGACGGTTATTAACCGACGAAACTTAAGTCGTCGGTTTTCCATCGGTAAAACCGACGACTTAAGTTTCGTCGGTTAATAACCAATGGAAAACCGACGACTTATGTTTCGTCGGTTATTTGTCGGTTATAGCAGTGCTTCCTTATAGTGTGTGAGGAATGCTTTATTTTATTTATGTTAAAGGTGAAGAAAACATTTTTCTGTGAAAAAATGAAATTTTGTTCTATGAAGATCGTATGACGCGGAGGAATTTTTTTTTTTTTTTTAATAAAACCTTATATCGTGTGGTGAAGAATACTTTGGTATGTTTTTTGAAGAACTTGTGGCGAAGCAGAAAGATAGATGCAGTTGAAAAAAAAAATTTAAATAAGGGTTTTGAATAAGATTTTTTATTTTATTTTCACTACAAGAAAACCCGATTTTAGCGTCGAAATATAGCGTCGAAAATATTTCGACGCTAAAATAGCATCGGATTAGCGTCGTAATTGTGTCGCCTGAAACTTTCGATGGTATTTAGATGCTATATAGGGACGAATAAAATCGACGCTATATCGATGCTATATAGCGTCGATTTAGCGTGAAAATGCAGTCTAGAGGCTCCTTTCGACGCTAAATCGACGCTATAATAGCGTCGATTTAGCGTCGAAAATATACCATCGTATTAGCATCGAATATTGCATCGAATTTGGTAGGTAGATGCCATATTAAAAACGTTTTCACCTACCTATGTAGCGACGGTTTTGTTAATCGCAAAAACGAGGCTAAGTCGATGGTAATTCAACACAACTTTATTTGATGCTAATTTGATGCTAAATTTTCGACGCTAAATCGCTGCTATAATCTCCTATATATACCCTCCCTTCCTCAGACCAAGAAACCATCGACAAATTTAAAAAAAAAAAAAAAAAATTTAAATTTTAGAAAAACAAAAACTTTTAATTTTTGAAAAAAAAAAATGGGCGATATATACGAACTCAGACGCTGGATGTATCGTCGTAAAGATGAAAATGGAGGGTTTTTAGAAGAGTTTCTCAACGGCCTTCAAATTTTCATGGCTCAAGCGAGTAGTGTGCCTACAATTCAACGGACCGTTTCATGGTGTGCCCGTGTCGGAAGTGCAAAAATTTGAGGCCGCAGACAATTGATACAGTTGGTACGCATTTATTTAATAGAGGGTTTACACCTAAGTATTATGTTTGGTTTTATCATGGTGAGGGATATGAAGATGAAACTTCGGGTAGTATTAGTTACCAACCTATGGATCAGGGTTATTCGAATGAGCAATATGATCAGCATCAATTTGTTATAGAAAATGATCATGATATCGGGTTAGAGCATAATAGGTTCGAAGAAATGGTAACCGATGCATTTCCTGGAGTTATGTCTACTTCTGATGTTGCTGAAGAACCCAATGTAGATGCCAACAAATTCTATGATATGTTTGATTCTGCAAACCAACCAATTTATGAAGGTTGTAGGGAAGGTCTGTCTAAATTATCATTGGCATCTAGGATGATGACAATAAAGTCTGATCATAATCAATCTGAGAGTTGCATCGATGATTGGGCAGCTCTTCTAAAAGAATATTTGCCAGAGGGTAATCAAGCTGCTGAGTCATACTATGACATACAAAAACTAGTCTCTAGTTTAGGATTACCTTCGCAGATGATAGATGTTTGCATTGACAATTGCATGATATTTTGGAAAGATGATGAAGATCTAAAGGAATGTCAATTTTGTCACAAACCAAGATTTAAGCCCCAAGGAGCTGGTAGAAGTAAAGTGCCGTACCAGCGAATGTGGTACCTATCCATAACAGATAGGCTACAAAGGTTATACCATTCAGAACGAACAGCTGCATCAATGAGGTGGCATGCGGAACATTCAACTATTGAAGGAGAAGTTCATCATCCTTCAGATGCAAAAGCTTGGAAACACTTCAAATCGGTACACTCTAATTTTGCTAAAGAGAAGCGCAATGTTTATCTTGGCCTATGTACAGATGGTTTTAGTCTATTTGGTATGTCTGGCAGGCAATATTCTTTGTGGCCGGTTATATTGACACCTTATAACCTTCCGCCTGATATGTGCATGCAGAGGGAATTTCTATTTTTGAGTATTTTAGTCCCTGGTCCGAAGCATCCAAGAAGATCTATTGATGTGTTTTTACCATGCGAGCTGTGCTGATGTGGACGATAAGCGATTTTCCAGCGTACGGAATGTTATCTGGTTGGACAACACATGGTCGGTGATCATGTCTGTATTGCCAAAACGAAACAGATGCCTTCCAATTTAAAAATGGTAGAAAATCTTGTGGTTTGATTGTCACCGCAGGTTTCTCCCTATGAACCATCCGTACCGAGAGAACAGGAGACTATTCACAAAGGGCAAGCGTGTACGTATCCCACCACCGCCATATCTTTCAGGAGAGCAAATTGAAGGTCAACTTGATTATTGGGGAGCTCAGGATACAGCAAAACGTGGTGGTAACTGGCTTAATATCCCGGCCAATCTTCCAGATCGATACCTTGTTGAACATAATTGGCATAAGAAGAGCATTTTCTGGGATCTACCGTACTGGAAGGATCATCTATTGCGCCACAATCTTGATGTCATGCACATTGAGAAAAACTCTTTCGATAACATCATGCATACCATCTTAAACATTTCAGGCAGGTCTAAAGACAACGTGAAGTCTGGATTGGATTTGCCTCTTATATGCTCTAGATTTGAGTTACATCTCACGGGAGATGGTAGAGCTCCAGTCCCTATCTTTAGATTATCAAATGAAGGCAAATCAACATTCTTCAACTGGGTTTCTACCGACGTAAAGTTTCCAGATGGATACGTGTCAAAACTCTCTAAGTCGGTAGAGCAAGGGAAAAAATTTTCTGGCATGAAGAGTCATGATTGTCATGTGTTTATGCAGAGATTATTGCCTTCCGCCTTTGCAGAGCTTTTGCCAACGAACGTGCATGAATCACTTGCAGGTATAATTTTTATGATGATATATAAATATCTAAACAAATGATGTGTGAAAAATTATATTTTTTTTTGATGATATTGAACTTCCGTTTTAGGTGTTGGAACATTTTTTCGAGATCTGTGTGTGCGAACTCTGACTGAGGATGGAATTCAACAACTAAAACATAACATCGCAATATTGTTGTGCAACTTAGAGAAGATATTTCCTCCATCTTTCTTTGATGTTATGAAGCATCTTCCTGTCCATCTTCCTCACGAAGCCGATTTAGGAGGGCCCGTTCAATTTCGTTGGATGTATCCTTTCGAGAGATTCATGAAACACTTAAAAGGAAAGGCAAAAAACCTGGCTAGGGTTGAGGGATCAATTGTTGCGGGAAGTTTAACCGAAGAAACCTCTCATTTCAGCTCATATTACTTCTCTCCCACTATCCGAACACGAAAAATAGCTCCACGTAGGTACGACGATGGTGGCATCGCGCAAGCGTATCCGGTTTCAGATGTCCCAGATATATTCTGTGCAGTTGGTACGCATACCGGAATCACAAGAGAAGAAGATTGGTTCTCATACGAAGACTACGATTGTGCACACACATATATTCTCTTACAATGCGATGAAGTTACCCCATTTTTTAGGTACATATTATAATTACCAACTACGGACTGATGTCAAAAGGGTTATCTTCGTACTTATATATGCTTTGAAAACATTTATTATAACTATATTTTCTCATAGTGAATTCATTCGCCAAGTTGCCGAGGCTTTCGCAAATGCATCCGCCGATGAGATTGAAAAACGTAAAGATCTCCACTTTGCTAAATGGTTGAAAACTCAAGTAAGTTAAAAACAAAATTATATATATCTAGTTTCCATTAAAACCTATATATACAATTTGTGTTTATTATATTTACAATGTGTATACTGTATTTGCCAGGTTGATTATGGAGACACGTCGTACCCTGTATGGTTTAGAGAGTTGATCCAAGGTCCCTGGGAAAAATTACGTCATCTCCAATGTATTTTACACGAGGTTATGTGTTTCATACGTTCGAACGTGGAAACAACAGAGCAACTGCGAACTATGGTGTGGTAGTTGGAGCAGGGGATACAGATTTTTATGGCATTATACAAGACATTGTTCAAGTGCAATTCCCTGATTTGGTTAACTTAAAGTGCACCCTTTTGACATGCGAGTGGTTTGATCCAGTTGTCGGGCAAGGGATTCGAGTAGGAAAGTTTGGTGTCATCGATGTTAACGGATCTCGTTCTTATGCAAAGTACGATCCATTTGTCCTTCCATCACAAGCGGATCAAGTTTGTTTCATACCATATCCACGTGTCAGAAAAACAGAGATTTCATGGTTATCCGTACTTAAAATAGCTCCCAGAGGAATGATAGTTCAATCCGACGACGCTCCTATGCAATATGAAGCTGCCGTGGATATAACAACTCAAGAACAAGATATAGACAACATCATTCTTATGGATCCGCAAAATCGAGAAGCTGAAATTCTTTCGGAGGCTACCGATGCTGAAAACCCGGAAGACGAGTTCGCAAACGAGAGTGGCGAAAATACCAATGAGAAAGACGATGACTCAAATGACGATTCGGAGTGAAGCATATACATGTGTTTTATTTGGATTTTTGTTTTTATTTCATTTATTTCGGCTAATATTAATTTTTTATTATACTATATTTTCTATTATTATTAAGTTTTTTTTTAAAAAAATAAGCTTAATTAGCGTCAAATTTGCATCGAATCAGATGAATTTGACGCTATTTCGACGCTATGTATCATTTTGAAAATAAGTATGAAAAAATTTGGTTTGCCGCCATCGGTTAAACCAAATTAATTGAATTTAGCGTCGTTTTGGCATCGGGTAATAAAAAATCCGCCATTTTTTCCATTCTATACCCTAAACCCAAAAAACAGAACTTTTTTAGCATCGATTTAGCGTCGAATTCATCTGATACGATGCTAATTCGACGCTAAATCAAAAAATTTTGTTTTTAGGGTTTAGGGTATAGAATAGAACATTTAAAAGTCAACAATTACGAGTGAAGCATATATATTATATAAACTGAATAATTTAATTGCAAACAACTAAGTTCATAAAATTATACTTTTAAACAAAAGTATATAAGTCTTAGATTTCTATAAACTATATTGGTTTACATATACTATCATAAAACATTTCGGAACTAGATTGGTATTTTAAAATTTCAAAAGTTTAAATTATTCGGTAGTAATAAAGATTGAAAAGGATAAGATAGTTCTCGTATAGGTGGCGGTTTCTATATCCTAAACCCAAAAAATAGAAATTTTAAGATTTAGTGTCGAACTAGCATCGATTTAGATCGAATGCCTCTGATTCGATGCTAATTCGACGCTAAATCTTAAAATTTCTGCTTTTTGGGTTTAGGGTATAGAATGGAAAAAGTGTCGGATTTTTTATTACCCGATGCAAAAACGACGCTAAATTCAATTAATTTGGTTTAACCGATGGCAGCAAACAAAATTTTTTCATACTTGTTTTGGTTTACCAATTCGATTTAGCGTCAAATTTGCGTCGAATCTATTTCAGATTCGATGCTAATTCGACGCTAAATTAAAAAAATTTCATTAAAACCGCGGTAACCATTTATTGTGCGTGGGAATCCGGAAAATATGAATAATTTGCTTGTTTAATTAAATTTGACGCTATTTCGACGCTAATTAGTGTCGAAATAGCGTCAAAATAGCGTCAGATAGAGTAATAAAACTCAGAACCAAACTTCTTCTTCTTCCTCATTTCCGATTTCTTCTTCTCTCTCTCTCTCTTGGCGACCTCTCTCTCTCTCTCTCTCTCTCTCTCTCTCTCTCTCTCTCTCTCTCTCCCGCCGTCGGCACCTCTCTCTTCTCTCTCTCTCTCGGCGACCTCTCTCTTTCTCTCTTCTCTCTCTTTCCGGCGACCTCTCTCTCTTCTCTCTCTCTCGGCGACCCCTTTCTCTCTCTCTCTCTCTCTCTCCCGCCGCCGGCGACCACCTCTTCTCTCCCCGCGAAATCTTCTCCCTCTCGACCACCTTCGAGATCTATGGTAATTTTTTTTTTTTTTGGTAATAATATTATGTTAAGTTTGATTTAGGAATTTTTAAAAAATAGAATAGATTTTTAGGAATTTGAATGGATTTGTAGAAATTAAATTGGATTTTTAGGAATTGAAATGGATTTGTAGTAAATAGAATTTATGTGTTTGTATTTATAAAATTTATAAAGTCATGAGTTTATGAAAATTATTAATAAACGAATTTGAGAATTTTAATTTTTCAAAACATATATATTTGTGTAAAATATAATAAAAATCATTTGATCTATAATTTAGAAATGTAAATAAATATTTGTTTTAAATAAAAACGATTTTATAAGTAATTTTACATTTATACTCTATAATTATTAACTTATCAAAATAAATTTTTGAAGTTAAAATAACAAAACAAGTTTACAAATTATGTTCATATTTTATATACAAAATTTAAATTTTTAAAGCATTTTTGGAATTATTTTTACAAATTTTATATTTATCTATGAAGTTATATGTTTCTATTTTTATTTATTAATTTTTTTGGTTTTATAGACGGATCCACCACCTTCCTACGGACAGTTATTTGGCGAGGATGCTACGATTCCTGGATATGATGGTCGTCGCGGATCAGGATCATGATCAGGATCAGCTGCGACATATCGTCCACGACCTCCACCATGAGGTCCATCACGAGTTGCACCACGAGCTCCGCCACCGCCACCGCCACCGCCTCAGCCAGAGTCAGAGACACAGACAGAAGAAGACACATCAGACCCTTCTGATGACCACCAAGAGCCGCCACCGGCAAACGCGCCTCTCATGATGCGGATTACCGAGCTTCTCCGCCAACCTGGACGAGAGATACGGGTTAGGACGCTCCATCCGATGAGGCCTCCTGGTACATTATGGTATGATTATATCTTTTACAATATTACTAATATTGGTTATTTAATTTTTAATTACAAATTATAATTAGATCATTGTAAATTCTTGTTTAACAGGTTTAGCGATAACAAGGTATCTCGTTCGGTCACCAAGGCCATCGCGGCCTATTTCACTATGCCCCATGCTAATTGGAGCAAGACGCCGCAGCATGTGCGGGATATTTGGTTCGAATCATGGGCGGTAAGTCTTTTTATATTATTTATTTTTAATTATTAAAAATTTTTATTTTTAATATATTCATAATATTATTCGTATTTTTGTAGCAAGGGTGGCATTGGGAAGAAGCTCGTACTTTCGAAGTGCGAGCAGAGTTCGAGCATAAGGCGCTAAAGGGTCTCAACGGTTACGTCGGTAACTTGAAGAAGGCGTGGCGCGCGAAAGGCGATGAGGCGAAGCCGATAGGGATGGATCCCGATGTTTGGTCGGGTCTAGTGCAGTTCTGGGAGGATCCCCATTCGGTGGTTAAATCGGGGAAGTGTTCTGTAGCCCGTCTCACGCCAGTAGCCGAAGGAGATGGACCTTCAAAGCATTGTGCGGGTCAAAAATCGTACGCCACAGTACGACTGGATATAGTAATTTATTTGATTTCTTTGTATTTTAAATATTTATATAATTTATATTTAAGTTTTATTTACGTTTATTTTTATTTAACAGGCTGATGGCGGTGATCTTCCTCCGATGGTTAAAGTGATGGAGAAAACTCATTGGAAGAAGGATGGGACGTTTGTTACTGCTCAAGCGGAACGAACGTTCAATGAGTACAACGCACGACTGGCAGAGCTAGACGAAGCTGTCCAGTCTACGATGGGTGTCCAAGATTTGGATCGACTTTACGAAGAGGTAATTTTTTAGATTTTCTTAATATATTTAAAGTTATTTTTTATTACAATTTTATTGTATAACATTTTTATTTTATAGGTTGCACCGAAGAAGAAAGGACGAACGATGGGTGTTGGATCCATCAGGGATGTCCCAGCAGCTTGTTCGTCGGCTCGATATTCTTACACCGCGGGTCCGTCTCAGCCGCAATTGACCAGGCAGTTGGAAACTGCTAATTCTAAGATTTCGCAACTAGAGACTAACCTTTCGGCAATGACCAGTCTCTTTAACATCATTGCAGTGGATAATCCGACATTAGCAACTGCCTTGCAAGGGCTTCAGTTTCCTCCACCGCCTCCTCCACCTGACGGTCCTACGCAATTCGAGCAAGAATCCGAAGAGATGATCCGGGAAGATGTCATCAACCTAAGGACCCAACAACAAGAGTAGATTAGGATTTTTATTTCATTTATATCGCATATTTTGTTTTATAATGTTTTTAATTTTTAATATATTTTTATAATATTTTGAAAATATTTTTATATTTATTTAAAAAAAAATTATAAACGACGCTAAATCGATGTTATTTAGCGTCGAACTTGTCGAAAGCGATGACGCTAATTCGCGCTAAATAGCATCGATTTAGCGTCGATTTGTTGCATCGAAACACTGTGACGCTAAATCGATGCTATTTAGTATCGATTTAGCGTCGAAAAATTAGCGTCGATTAAGCGTCGTAATTAGTTGCGACGCAAAATTAGCGTCGATTTAGCGTCGAAATTAATTAGCGTCGAGGGTTTAGCGTCGAAAATGATTTCGACGCTAATTCGGCACGAAAGGCTTTTAGCGTCGAATGACGCTGACGCTAAATGTCTGTTTTCTTGTAGTGTTTTAATCAAATTGAAGCTATGAGACCAAATCTAGATATAACTCATATCGGAGAACCTATCAGCGACAACGTAGCCGTATTTGGAGGTAAACCCTAGCTGCAAATCTCGTTGTTTCTTATGCAAGAAAGCTGCAAAAATGTCCAAGAAAACCTTGAAATCCTTCAAACGTTTTCCAGCCATCATTTGGACGTTCATACGAAAGTTCATTCTTGCTGAAACTTTATGGAGAGCTTCATAGTGATGTGGTCATCGTACAAGTATTATACCACGAAAATTAGATCGACCAAACCCGATAAAAATATATGAGCTACTTTTGGTGTTTTCAGCCTATTACAAGAGAGGCTCATCTATCAGTACTTCTAGCCTACATATTTGATCCGTCGAAGATACACGATGACTCAATGACCCATGACTCGACCCGATTCTTCTGGAGTGAAACTCTGTTAACAGATAGGAGCAATTGAGATGCCATTTTTCTTGTGGAAAACTTAGTTAAGGTATAATTCGAAATTAACTACATGTATATGTTTAACTTAGCAGAGTTTTGGCTTGAAAGTTTTCAACATGAAATGAAACAACCCAATTTTTTTTTTTTTTTTTTTTTTTTTTTTTTTTTTTTTTTTTTTAATACGATAAACGAGAATTAGTATTCCCATAAATACTAATTCTCCAAAACAATTCAGCACAACAATGTAACAGTTAAAAAAAAGGACAGCGGTTTAACACAAACAACAAACAGCGTCAGAACGAAAACAGTAAGTAAATAAACACACAATGACGAGACCCCAGATCATCTCCTCTTCATAGCCGGATTCCACGATCACACTTTGTCTTTACCTGCATCACATGGTTATAAGAGATGCGTGAGTATTATCATAAATACCCAGTGGTACGATCATCCCATCTACTTCTAGCACGGGTAATGGATACCAAACGGTCAAACAAGCGAAAAGTCAACCCCGAAAAGTCAACCCAAAAAGTCAACCTTAAAAGTCAATACAAGTCAACCACAAACCACGATACCTACGTTGATCTCAACACTAAAAACGCCCCAAACAAGCATTAATCGATCAACAGTCAACACGAAAAGTCAACCCCGAAAACTCAACACAAAAAGTCAACCCCAAAAAGTCAACCCTAAAAGTCAACGCAAGTCAACCACAAACCACGATACATACGTTGATCACAACACTAAAAACGCCCCAAACAAGCATTAATCGATCAACAATTCAACTCAATTCGCAATCAAACGCACCAATTACCCGTAAAAACCATAGTCACGCACTCACCTGTTTTGCGACTAGAATAACTTCCGACTCACTGGACCAAATCGCAAACGGAAAACGGTTCTGGAAACTAGACACCAACAGCTTTCCAACACCGTATCGCAAGACTCCTAACTCCAAACAGTTCGCCGGGAAATCGTCCCCGAAAACAGCAACTCCGGACAAAACCGCAGGAAATTGCAGAAAAACTGTACGAACTACCCAAGTTCAAAGGACCATAACTCAGCGAATTATTAACCAAATCACGGTATAAAACCTGTTCTAGAAACTAGACATCTAGAGCTTTACAGAGATGTATAGAATGTAACCTAACTCTAAGCAGTTCGATGGGAAAATTAGCTCGTAAACTCGATGATCAGAACTGAGAACAAATATTTCAGTAACGACACACTAACTTCAAAAGCACACAGAGAACGGATGTCACCTCTGAATAAACCGAAATCGGTGTCTGTGGAAAGCTAAGACTCAGAGCTTTCCAATGACATCTTGCTTGCCTCCTGGGTCCTTACAGAACGACGGAAATCGTCCAAGGAAGTGGACTGATCGCAGAAGAGATGCTGCAGAAACATCTCTCAGTACAACGACCATAACTCCTAGAATACTCAACCAAAAGACAAGCGGTTTCTTCCTAAATCAAGCTAAGAGAGCGAAGAACTTACCCTCAAAATTAGAGACCGAACCGAGCAGAACTCCCTGGCCGTTCGTCTCTTTTAAAAATCCGGCTGAAACTCTCCTTCCTCCTCTCTTTCTCTTCTCCTCTCTCTTTCCTCTTCTTCCTCTCTTTCTCACTCTCTCTCTCTCTCTCTCTCAGCTTTCTAACTCTGCTACTCATTTAATAACTCAACTTTTCCCACAAAACAAGGATCCCTAAAACAAGGGTTCTTGTTTTCTCCTTTTGACTTTAATAAACATTAAAAAAACAACTCGGGTTTTCAACCAAAACAACTCGGGTTTCCAGTCAAAACCCGTCTAACCGAGCGATTAAAAACTTAATCCGCTAGTTCAAATCGAGCTGGTATCGATCGACACCGGAACCAAAAATACATAATTGGTTCGCGGGCGTTACATGAAAAATGTGTCCAACTTTATTTTTGTGGCTGCGACGTTTTTGGTTTTTTTCTATAGTTTGGAGAATTCTGATCAACCGGTTTCTTATTTAGTTATATATTTTATGTTCAAATGATATAGATAAACCAGTCTAGTGTACTTCTCCTACTCTGACGTTTGATGCAACACATTTGACTTCAAAACATAGTTCTGTTAAAGTATGAGAATATTTTTTATGTTTTTCTATGTTAATTATTTGTAGGAACAAACTGAAAAACCATCCGTACGTGATATATTCCGCTTATCGAAAAACTTTTCTCCGAAGCGACATTTTCAGTTGGTGATGATGGCTAGCAACATCTTGATGGACGAAGTTGCTTGCCTTTCGAAGCAAATTATGTTGAAGATAATGAGTCTAACAACCAACCCGAAACTCAAAATTATTCTGACTAACCTCAGAAAACCAGCGAACGGTCAAGAACCAAATAATCCAAATCATCTCAGAAATGTCCAAGGTTGATCAATTGGATTAAGTGTTGGACTTTATTGAGGACCAATGAAAATTCTTTATGGGAGATAGAGAAAGTTTCGATACATATAGCTCCGCTGCATATGCTAAAGTGATGGAAAAAAATGATTTTTTTTAATCAAGGTAGTGAGTTATATACATGTAATTCTTGGGAAAAAAAATGAGTAGAGACGACAAATATTCATGACACTACCAAACGAGACAAAGAAGATCAAATATCTATAAAGAATGACAGGAAAAGAATTCGTCTCGAGGTATGTCTAAACTTTACTTTCTTATATGTTTAAACCCATGAGTATGACCGTGTGTTTGAATTTTCAGAATATCTTATTTATTATGTAAAGGAGGATGCGCGCGATGAGTGCATGACACATATGCAAAATTTTAACTCACCAAATCGCGACATGTGTCTACTATTAACCATGACACGTGTTCAAACTTAAAATTAATTTAAAAAACAAAAATAAAGTGAAAACGGAAAAAATAATTTTGAGGCAACTAACCAAATAGTAAAAGTAAAATATTCTTATAGTTTAAACTAATTAGGAAAAGGAAAATTTCTAATAGTCCAAACTAATTAGATAAAAAGTCTAACACAATAGAAACTCTATATAATAATAATGTTGGGACTATGACTTTTTATTAATTTATAGAGTTATTAATTTATCGAAAAAAACAAAATTTCCATAATCTTCTAAAAAGAAATTTCATCTAAACTTTTTTATTTATATTAAACTACAATTTTTTTAAATTAGTTTTTTTTTCTTTGTTTGTATTTATTACAACCAATAATAATGTATTTATTACAACCAATAATAATTGAGTTATAAAATTTTTAATTTAAGAAAAGAACAAACAACATAAAATTATATATAAATATAACTTGAAAGTTTCATGTAAACAATTGAAGCAAACAATTCGAATTATTTTTTTTTCTTACAAACAAATAAAATTTGAACTTTAGAGGTTTCGAAATTTACGGCCAGACCCGAAACGTGCAGAAAATTATAGTAGGGTTTGTTCTCAAGAGAAGAAAATTACGTAATAAGACTGGCATTTTACATGACTTCGTAACGTGTAGAAAATTTGCAACGAGAGAGAAGCTTGAAAACCACGTTAGAATATTCAAACTGAAAACATGCCACTACGTATACGTTCTTCACAAAATCTCTATATATATAACCACACCTTCTCATTCTCATTTCTTGGCAACCAAGTCATATTAACCAAAGCATTAATTGTATCAAAACATTTAACACATTTTCTTTCTAAAAGAATGGCTTCGATTGTTTTCTTGATTCTAACCATTGTTTTGAGTTTCAGAATTTCAGGAGCCACTTCTCGTGGTGGGCTATTTGAAGCTTCTGCTGCCATGGAGAAACATGAGAAATGGATGGCTCGATTCCAACGTGTTTATTCCGACGAATCTGAGAAAACGAGTAGGTTCGAGATCTTCAAGAAGAACTTGGAGTTCGTCGAGAAGTTCAACATGAATACGAACAGAACGTACAAGTTGGATGTCAACGAGTTCTCTGACCTCACCAACGAGGAATTTCGGGCGAGGTACATGGGGCTAGTGGTGCCCAAGAGTATGACCGGAATTTCAACATCGAATTCCACCGAAACGGTGCCGTTTAGATATGAAAATGTCAGTGAAAGTGAAACCGGTGAGAGCATGGATTGGAGACAGGAGGGGGCCGTTACATCCATTAAGAACCAAGGCCAATGTGGTAATTAATTATCGAAATTACTCTAATATATCTTTTAACAACATGCATTATACGGGATTGAACATGTATAGGTGTATAAAACATATATATATATATATATATATTACGATATATGTACATTTTATTAATATACGAATTACTAGGTTGCATATACTATATATATATAGTCCGTATCCGTGGCACATTTTCAAAATGAAATATATGGAAATGGAATAGGATGTTGTTGGGCATTCTCGGCGGTGGCGGCTGTGGAAGGCATAATGAAGATTGCCAAAGGAGAGCTTGTATCGTTGTCGGAGCAGCAACTCGTGGATTGCAACAGTGATAACAACGGATGTAACGGAGGGATAATGTCCAAAGCTTTCGAGTACATAATCAACAACCAAGGAATTACCACAGAAGAAAACTATCCTTACCAAGAATCACAACAAACATGTGCTTCAACCACCGAATCAACGGATTCCGTTGCTGCTACCATCAGCGGTTACGAAACGATTCCAAATAATGACGAGGAAGCATTGCTAAAAGCGGTGTCTCAACAACCTGTTTCCGCGGTGATAGATGGGTCAGGGGAAGCGTTTATGCACTACTCAGGCGGGATATTCGATGGAGAATGCGAGACGAACATGAGTCATGCGGTCGCAATTGTTGGTTACGGGACGAGCGAAGAAGGGACTAAGTATTGGTTGGTGAAGAACTCATGGGGAGAATCTTGGGGAGAAAATGGTTACATGAGAATCAAGAGAGACGTGGATGATCCCCAAGGAATGTGTGGTTTGGCCAAACTTGCTTTCTATCCACTAGCTTGAATTCTTATTTTATCGTTCGAATATATGTAAATGGGATTGTTTCGCAGACAACACCCTGATCAATAATTGACCATTTGCAGTCATATATATTTTAAAAGTTATGTTGGTGAAACCATGTATTACGTATACGTTGGTATGATATATATAAAGTTCTTATGGTAATTAGATCTTAGCTAAACAGATTCAAAGGAAAACTACTAATAAGCATGTCTACATGATTCGCTTTGTTCTGTGAGGAATGCTTTATTTTATTTATGTTAAAGGTCAAGAAAACATTTTTCTGTGAAAAAATGAAATTTTGTTCTATGAAGATCGTATGACGCGGAGGAATTTTTTTTTTTTTTTGTGAACAAAATTTTAGAGCATGTTTATTGGTGATATCTATGTGGTATCACGTGATATAATTTTTGTATGTTTAATGGTGATACTCAATAGTTTATAATTTAATATTTTAATTTAGTATTAAATTTAGTATGAAATTTAATTTAGTGGTGATACTCAATAGTTTATAATTTAATAGTTTAATTTAGTATCGAATTTATTGGTGATACTCACGTGGTATCACCAAGATTAATTTAGTATTAAATTTAATAATTTTTTAATTTTTGAGACTTATTAAGGATTTTATAATTTTTGTATGTTTAATGGTGATACTCAATGGAGTTCTAAGAAATAAATAAAAAATAATTTATTTTTAAACGTATATCTGTATCTGAACCTATACCTGAATTTTTTGGGTACAATTAATTGTGATCCGACCCGAATCCGTACCCGAAAAACTCGAATTTGTACCCAATCTGAAACCTTACAAGTACATTTATGATTATAAAATTTATATACCCGACAGAATTTGTACCCGATAGGACCCGATCCGAACATGACCCAAATACCCGTATACCCAAGCCTATCCTAAACTTTTATTTTCATTATTTATATTTACTATTTAGAAAAAAAAAACCGATGTTGACCAATACAAAGTCGCCACATGGCATGGTGATACCGGCTCAGGAGTCAGCGTGCTGATACGTCTCACGCCCATAGTCTCATCAAATCTTGGTTTAATTATTTTTTTATTCAATTTTTTTGTGTTATACCTATGTTGGTTTTACTGATAAACATGGTGTTAGAGCATCTACAATACAGATTTCTACATAAGTATATTAGTATTAAAATATCAACAAAAAATAATAAATGAGGAGAGAGAAAGGAGAAAATGATAAGTCTTTCTTGTTGAATAAACTTTCACTAGCTTTTAAGATACTCACTTAACATCTGTATACTTTTAATTGGTTTGACTTTTTGTGTATGCATTTTCTTCTTCTCAAATCCGTCAGATCCAATCTCAGATCCATGTTTTGTTTTTGAATAATATATTTGATCTATCTTCTTCCTCAATAACAACTTCTGGAATCTTCTAAAAAAAGATTGTGACGGAGATCAGAGACAGTGAGACAATGAGATCCGATCTCACGATGGCGAGATATGGTTTGTACAAAGATGAGATCTGATTCAGAAAGAGATAGATGAGATCTAGTTAAAAGAAAACAAATTGATACCTTGTAATAAGGATAATCTGAGAATATTAGAAAAAAAAAGCACACTTGTAAAGATTTTCAATTGCAAAGTAATTTTAAAAATGACATATCTCAAAAATTTTCAAAAATTAATATTAATATTTATTTAGTAAAAAATCCATTATTATGTGGAAAATTTGAAAATTCGGTTCTTACATTTTTCTTCCCATGTAATATTTTTATTCTACTGTTTAACTTTGTTTTGGTCAAGTACGATACTACTTATAGTGGTGTCATTTCCATAAACTTTAGTGATACTTCGTACCAACCAAACAAATAAAGAAACAACACAAACCATCTCGGTGTTGCATGTAAACCTAGAAGCACAACGTATTAGGAATAATAATTCATATAAAAATTGGCAAGAACATGAAGTGATATATAAAAATATACGAGTCTCTCAACTTATTGCCCATAAATGAAAATTATAGCCAAATATAAGACTTGAAAATAATAAGTATCTTAGTTGGAGAAGAGTATAAGAACCGGTGAACTGGCAAGAGAGAGATCCCACAACATTTACTTTGATTATCTTGACACCAGCAAAAGTGTCTGTAACAATCCTACCTAAAAATCAAAACAGTTACGGAAAATGATCGAACAAAACTTAGTCGTGGGAAGAAAGGTTGTTAAGCCTGACGAGATTTTAAGTACGAGGTGGCAAAAGCACGAGGTGGCATGGTGTTTTCCAAACTTGATTATTTTACAAAAATATAAAAGTTTGCGGAAACACGACACAGCAAATCGGGATTCACCTGCTTGGGATCGACTAAGCACGACAAATCTGTAAGTACGAGGTATCACGACCGTACGCGTTGAGTCATTGACAAGCACGACAAATCTAGGAAGCTGTTGGAGGAAAATTTTCCTATCGTACAAGTATTATACCACGAAAATTAGATCGACCAAACCCGAAAATAATATATATGGGCTACTTTTGGTGTTTTTAGCCCATTACAAGAGAGGCTCATCTACCAGTACTTCCAACCTACATATTTGATCCGTAAAAGATCCACGATGAGTCAATGACCGATGACTCGACCCGATTCTTCAGGAGTGAAACTCTGTTAACAGATAGAAGCAATTGAGATGCCCTTTTTATGGTGGAAAACTTAATTAAGGTATAATTCTAAATTAACTACCTATATATGTTTAACTTAGCAGAGTTTTGGCTTGAAAGTTTATAACATGAACTTGGAAAATGTGTTAAACTTTATTTTTGTGGATGTGATCTTTTTGGTTTTTTCTATAGTTTGGAGAATTCTGATCAACCAGTTTCTGATATAGTTATATGTTTTATGTTCAAATGATATAGATAAACCAGTATAGTGTACTTCTCCTACTCTGACGTTTAATGCAACACATTTGACTTCAAAACTTAGTTGTGCTAAAGTATGAGAATGTTGTTTATGTTTGTCTATGTTAATTATTTGTAGGAACAAACTGAATCAAAAACCATCCGTACGTATTATTCCGCTTATCGAAAAACTTTTCTCAGAATCGACATTTTCAATTGGTGATGATGGCTAGCAACATCTTGATGGACGAAGTTGCTTGCATTTCAAAGCAAATTATGTTGAAGATAATGAGTCTAACAACCAACCCGAAGCTCAAAATTATTCTGACCAACCTCAGAAAACCAACGAACGGTCAAGAACAAAAAACTCTAAATCATCTCAGAAATGTCCAAGGTTGATCAATTGGATTAAGTGTTTGACTTTATTGAGGACCAATGAAGATTCTTTATGGGATATAGAGAAAGATTGTATACATATAGCTCGGCTGCATATGTTAAAGTGATGGAAGAAATGATATTTTTTTAATCAAGGTAGTGAGTTATATACATGTATTTCTTGGAAACAAAATGAGTAGAGACGACAAATCTTCATGACACTACCAAACGAGACAAAGAAGATCAAATATCTATAAAGAATGATAGAAAAAGAATTCGTCTCGAGGTATGTCTAAACTTTACTTTTTTATATGTTTAAACTCAGAGCCATGCTTACATCAATTGAGGCCCCAAGCAATTTTCTAAACCAAGATTACAATATCAACAAGCAAAATTATGTGAATGTTTGTTTTAATAGTTTATCTGTTATAAATAAGAGGAAGAGAGAAGGAATTGTGTTGTGTATTATTCCATAAGAAGTACAAAGTATATATAGGGATACAAAGCTTGGGGAAGAAGTACAACTTAGAGAAGAGGTAAATCTAGAAGTATCTAGAATATGAGCCTATAATGGGTATCCATCTAATGGGTTTATAACACTCCCCATTGGATGCCATTATAGTAAAAATATTCCTAATGCGCATAAGATGTTGCCTCATTAAAAACCTTACCAGGAAAACCCAATTGGGACAAAACCATGGCTAAGGAAAAAAGAGTGCAACGCACTATTTCTCCCCCTGATCAATGCATAACTTGATATCTTTGTGACGACGTACCCAAATGTTGAACTTGCATCTTGAAAGTACTAACTGAAAGTGTCTTGGAAAATAAGTCCGCCAAAGGTTCACTTGAACGAATCTGTAGAACATGTAAATCGCCTTTCTTCTACAACTCATGGGTCTTTCAGATGATTTATCTTAATCATTCTCTTTGTTTCTCTCGATATCATCAATGTATTATATACATTTGAGAGATTGATAGATTTTCATATTATAATGATAATATTTCTCTTTAAGTGTCTATCATTTGCGCATTCTTTGTTGTCTCGTTAAAAACCTTTTCACAGAAAACCCTATGGGATAAAAACTATGATAAGAGAAAAAGAGTACATCCACGCTCATCAGTATATATCTCCTCCTCGGAAACATCTTCTTCGGGAGATGAATTCCGATCTTTCGAAATTACTATAAACATAGCCTTAAAACTCATATAACTATCATATGATATCTCACATGATTGGACTTCTGGTCCACACCATCTTTTTCTTTATCATACAAAATCTCATCTTTTAATCATGAAATAAATCAGTAAAATACTCTAATCGCATCGCATTTTTCGTATGGTACTTCAAGACCAAATACATATAAGCATTTTTCTGTAAAATCCTTTAAGGATTTATTGAGATAACATCTTTTGCGCTAAATGTTCAACTTGAGATATCTGAAGATAAATTTATCTTTCCAAGGTATATTCCCAAATCCTTTCTTCAGATATTCATCTCTTAAGGAGTTCTATTGGTGTTCAAATCATCACATACATTGCTATTATAGCAAATCATTTACGAAATCTCCTTATATTGAATTCTTATCGGACTTTCATAAATATCATCATCCTGTGATCTTTTATCATATATTATTATCATCGTACTACTTATGATAATTCTGTTGGAGTTTCGATGATCTTCAATTAAGAATCACTTACTCAAAATCTTTTGATAAATACATGATTATACCCCATGTTACATATTTTCTATTCATTCGATTGAGTAGAGTTCCCGGGAACATAATTCTGATACTCTTAATCCTTCAGGGATTATATCTTTCACATCCTTCAAGGATTGCATTCATATGTAATTATCTAGTGTTCATTAACATACTGCCAGAATTATCAGTATTGCATCCACCACGAGCGAACATATCCCTTCATAAAATATTCTTTGTCTTTGTAACAATTTTACTATTGTTTCACGTAAAGACTCATTTATCTTTCACTAGTTTTACACTTCACGTGCATAGACTACTGGTCTATTTCTCTACAAGAGATTATACGTCTATTTTCTTCCATTCCATTTGGCCAATCATTACTTTGTGTACACTTTTCAATAGACTTTCTTATGATCCTCTATTTTTCATCATATCAACTGCTCATAGTATGCAAAATATTACGACGTCGATTTGCTTTTCGGTTCCATTTTATTTCAAACATGACATGGCTAGCTAGCTCTCTTCATTGTCAAGTACTTGAATATTTTCATTTGTCATGTTTATGTCTCTTCTAGAGCTCAGTCGGTCTCTTCTGGAGATCATTCAAAAATTTTATTTCCTCAATTTGGTCATTCTCTACTTTTGCTCTTTTTCTATTACGAGGATTCTTATATTTGGAACAAAATAGGTCTATCACGCTTCATGCGATCTTTAAACTGACTAGCAGTTTGATATTGTCCTTCTGGGACATCATTTCTAATTAGAGCATATACAGCTGGTATAGGTGATTTCATCACTCTACTTGGGTCAGAAAAGGCATCTAGCAATCGATACGCTAAGCTCTGCGAATGAATTATCCTTTGAACTTACTCTTAAGTCCGATGATCATTGATAATTCAATTATACTTATCTCTTTCTCCAGCTGTTTACTTTCTCCCCCTAATGTTGGAAAAACTGACTCATTAAAATGTCAGTCTACGAGTCGAGCCTTAGATAAATTCATCTAGGATGGCTTTATACACTTACTTATCATTCATATCCAACATTTATATTTATATCCTCCTTTGAGGTCCCATCTTAGAGCATTGTGGTGGAGCACTTTTCATACTTAAAGATTCTCATATGGGAACAATTTGGTTTCTGACCCTAAACCAATAATGATGGGGAGAAACTATATATTTGTTACTCAATGGCTTGATGCGAATCAATGTTGCTAAACAACTTTGTGTATGAACATAAGTTTCAGGATGTTCAACACTTGTCCCAATGGACTTTAGGTGTAATTTCACCAGCATTATCAAATCAATTTTTCTTTAAATGAAATCTTTATCAAATAACCTCACAAACTTCAGGTTGCGCTTTGATGGCAAGGATAAATGTGAATATCTAATCAATGTATTCAACTTTATGCATCAATTGAGTTAATGCGTCCACTGAATCGATGCATCTATTAGAACCATAAGGTAGCTAAAATTTCACATGGTGGGTGATCAGCCCAAAACTATTTCCTTGTATATATTTCATATTATCTTTAGATTCCAAAATATATTTATCTGGTGAAATCCACATTATTATATTGTTTTTCAGCAAGCAACCTATGATAAATCATTAAGAAGAAACTTCTAGTTCTTCATGGAATATCTATAAATTTTCTCGCATCATCATTAAACCAGGATGACCAATCCGGTTAAGCCAAATATTTAATCTTAGTAAACATCTTGTTTAGTTTACATTTTTAGTAAACTTCTGGTTTACTTTGCTTCACTAATCACTTACTCCCTTCAGGAGATATCGTAATCAAAATTACTTCCAGAAAATGAAAAGTGAAGCTATCACTTAGTAGCCATTTTCTCGGTGAATTTTATTTGGTCTTTTCTTTTCTATGTGAGATATCATATTCACTTTATGGAATTGACCAAAACTAACCAGACATGAATCATGATTTCTCATCAACAACTCATTAGAGATATTCTCTCAAATATCACATTTTTGTGATCACACTTTTCAAGAACTTAATGAATATAATCTTTTGGATATATCACTTGTAGTGAACATTAATAATCATGTAGTGAATATACTCTTCAGGATATGTCACTTATCAACTACATGAGAATCTTTAACTCTCCCCCTCGAGATAATAATACTGCATTATCAATCTCGAATATACTCATTTAGAATAACATACCATACTTAGGGCATAGGCAATAGCTTTTATGTGCTCTTTTGGAGCATTCACTAATTTCTTTCAATTTCCAAATGATTGGAATATCTTTTGCTTATTACCATCTTTCTTTACTCACTTCTAATGAGAATCTAAGTTCTTGAAAGAAACTTTTGATCTTGATCTTGACCATTCAAGACAATTTCTATAGCCACTTCTTTAACTAGTGTGATCTTTTTCTTTCTTATATATAATTTCACATTCACTTTAGGGAATGAATCATAATCAATTTCTTATTTTCTTCTCGTACTTCTGGTGAGAAGTTATGTTCTTGAAAGAAACCTCAAGACAATTTTTATAGTCACTCTAAAGTGATCTTTTCTTTTCCTCTCTAATATATCACATTTACTTCAGGGAATGGACCAGGAGATGTGATTGATTCATGAATTTTGTTGAAAAAACCCAACAATTTCTAGTAATCATCAAATAATCATTTAATCACCTCATCACAATTCATAGTGCTTCTGTTAACGTCACTATCATAAATCATCATTTAGATCTTTAGAAGTGTACTTCAAACTTAACATATTCACTATGGAGACAATACGCTAATCTGCTAATTAAATCAACATTACAAAAACCGATGATGAAACATAAGTTTCAGATACTTAACAATAAATTAATGAATGTCTAACCACTATTTTTAGACATATTAATCATGGCGAATCAATAAAACCAAATCAAATTAAAACATGTCGATCAACGTGATAAAGCATTAACACATGAGTCTAAACCAACATGCTAACTCTCAATGGAATGTCATATCACATGTGTCAATTTTCATATAAATTGGTTTATCTAATCAAATAGGTATTGACCATGGATCAATATAAAACATGATAGGTAAAAATACTTATCTCAACAAGGAGAAGTGAAGAACAAAGATCTAACATGGAGATGGTGTTGGAAAACATGTTGTGTTCCTCAGCCAGTACAAAATCTCATATTTATAAAGAATACATATAATCCTGAGATATTCAATTTTTTTGCTCATGGAAACATGGCCTTTACGTTAGTGTTACTTAAACTAAAAATACTAAATGTATCGATAACATTATAAAATATGTGCGAAATCAGATTGGTCAAATCGACCTGATCAAATTATCAGGTTCAAGAAAAATATGTGCAGGTTAAACAAATCTTAGTTAATCTGCTCATTGTAAAATTAAATCATTTTATCGCATGATAAGGCTTATTAATGAATCACAAGTTAAATCCAATAAAACAATTAAATCGAAGAAGCACTGTCGATTCTATAAAACAAGGCGAATAGAATTGTATATTTATAGGTTATAAAGCATGAATATATCAAAGAAAGAACCGACCAAAACCAACACTATTAAACCAACGATTTGTCAAACTAAAACAGTCAAGAACATGTGACAATTAAGATAATAAGACAAAATTATGATCATGATTGTGATTTTAATCGATAAGCAATGAGATTACACACTAATACGATCATAAGTGCAATGGCGACAAAACAATAATAACTCATGCATATAATTCGATAATTATAGAACGTGAGATTACTCTCGATGATGATGGTTTCGGGAGATGGCGTTTGAAAAAACGAGATGTATCGATTCGACGACAAAGGCGTAGATCTCGATGGGGACGGAGACGGATCGCTCCGGAAATTTGAAACGGAGATGTAATTTAGACTAAGATTTCGTCCGGATCTTTACTTCAATTGTCACTTCAATTAAAAAAAAAAAACCAACAATATATTAAATCAAACTTAATAACCAATGAATACCAAATAATTAAAAACATGTTCACGATTTCATGATTAATTATTGTGATGGAATCTAGGTTTTAAAATATCATGGATTCACGATTAACTAGGGACAAATTAAAATATAGTATAATAGAATCTGATCATGATAAAGCAAATATATGATCGATAAACTAAATTTATTAAGTCATGTTTCATATAGTGAATTAAACGAGTGATAATGAACGTTATGACAAAAACATGTGGTGATGAAAGCATAAGCACTTATCTCAATTGATAATCATAGCGGAGAGAGATCGGAGACCCATCGATGGAGAACGGAATTGGCATCAATTAGGGATTTTGCTAAAAATTTCTTTTAGCTCAAACGGTTAGGGTTTTGTGCTCAGGCGGCTAGGGTTTCGTGCTGATAACGTGTTATGAATAAGAGGAAGAGAGAAAAAATATTGTGTTGTGTATTATTCCATAAGAAGTACAAAGTATATATAGGGATACAAAGTTTGAGGAAGAGATACAACTTAAAGAAGAGATAAATCTAGAAGTATTTAGAATATGAATTTATAATGTGCATCCATCTAATGAGTTTATAACATTATCCTAATTTTATTATTCTATTTCAACAGTATTTCTTTTAAACTTCAACAATACAAATATGTCCTTTGAAATTACAATACATATTTTGTTTAATAAATAAATAAGCCCTTCAATTTGTTTTAAAAAATTTAGGCCATAGGCCAATGTTTCAAATTATATAACGTGGCCACGGCCCTGTTTAAACCCATGAGTACGACCGTGTGTTTGAATTTTCAGAATACCTTGAATCTTATATTGGAATCTTTTGATGACAGAAAGAAAATAATGTGTTCGGAAGTTTTTTTTTTTTAGATGCACAAATGTTTGAGTGGTGTCTATGAATGAATGGTAGAATGCTATAATTGCTATATAAATAAAATAATAACATTATTTGTTTATCTGTTCTCGTAAATGATTTCCCACTTGGTTAATTCAGTAGACAGATTTTTTCTACTTTTAGAGTATTATTATGTTTTCTTTCTTTTTTTTTTTCTTTTTTTTTTCACATGACTGGTAAATAAATAATAGGTAAATGCCAGCATATTATTTTTCCCCTCTTTTCTTTTTTGCTAGAATGGTTTAACAAGCTTGGAAAATATTGAATGAGCCGGATGCCCTTTTATCCCGGTTATACAAGGGTCGTTACTTTGCAAACAGTGAGTTCCTACATTGTGGGCAGGGATATAGACCATCATATGTTTGGCGGAGCATCCTTTTTGGCAAGGAGCTATTAAAATGGGGTTCGATCAAGTCCATTGGAAATGGTCACACGACAAAGATATGGAGTGAAAATTGGATTATGGACAAGCAACCTAGAGCACCAAATCGCTTGCAAACGATAGTAGACATTACCAGGACAGTAGCTACGCTTATCACCCCGGATTTGACATGGGATGTTGATTTGCTACGAGATATGTTTCCAGCCTCAGAAGTGGTTAAGATATAGAAAATACAAATCAGTCCAGTCGAAGATCGAAGCATTTGGGCTTATAACTCCAACGGTTCTTACTCGGTCAAGAGTGGTTATTGGCTAGCCATAAATCAACCTATGATACCTTTGCCTGCTCGGAATAGTATGGAAGAGGCCAAGCTTGAACTACAGAGCCGCATTTGGCATGTCCCAACTGTTCCTAAGATTCATTTTTTCCTATGGAGAATGACCGCTGGTGCCTTGGCGGTCTCGGACCGGTTGTTGTCTCGCCGTTTAAATGTCAATCCGACCTGCAAATTGTGTAACCAATGCAGGGAAACAATCAATCATGTGATGTTTAGGTGTTCAATGGCTGAGCTAATGTTGGGAATTGCTCAAATACCGAGTCCTTCCCATGGTTATTCGGATTCGTTAGAGGAGAACTTGAAGTATCTCTTGGACTTAATGGAGAAGCAAACGGTATCTTCAGACATACGAACATCAATTCCCTGGATCCTTTGGAGCATTTGGAAGAATAGGAATGCTATTTTGTATGCTGGTACACAAGAAGTTCCAGAATCTATCATATCAAAGGCAAAGGAGGAGGCTAATATTTGGTACCAGAAGCAGAATGTTACTCAAGTCCAGCAAAGACCACGGATTCTTGGAAGAACTAGATGGCAACGGCTCAAGTGCAACATTCACGCTCATTGGCGTAACTCAATGCTGCATTGTGGAGTTGCGTGGATCGCACGAGATCATGAAGGCTCTGTTCTCTTTCATGCGCGAGATGCGATGACGGGTTCCCCTAATCATATCATTGCGGATTTGCGATGTATTGTCTGGGCATTACAAAGCCTGAAGGATTTACACATACCTGAGGTTCTGTTGGCTTTGGATTCTCAATCTGCTTTTGACGCGGTCACAAGGCCATCGCAATGGCCACGTTATCGACCGCTATTGCATCAGATTGTCTTGTTGTCACAAGGGTTTGCAAGTTGTGCTTTTGAAGTCGAAGACCAAGGTGCTAATCGAGTAGCTCGAGAAATCGCAACAAGTGTTACTCGAGACGGTCGGTTCCAATCGTATCTCGCAATGGGTGGCCCTTCTTGGCTCCACGATTGCATCGCAAGAGATCATACTACGTAACATCGTTTAGCTCTTAGTGTTAGAGTTGTGATGTTTTTTCTTCTTTCTTTTCTTCTATGCTCCTTATGGAGTTGTGTTTGAACTTTGTCTTTCTTTACATCCATTGGATGTTACAATAAAATCTCAGACGTTTAAAAAAAGAATGGTTTAACAGTCACACCCAACAAGAATACATTTAATAAATAAATGTAACTTTAATTAACAAAAAATGGTCATTAAAATCGTATTTTCCATTGCTAACAAACATGGAGATTTCTGGAGAACTATTTTCAATAATTCTGACAAATACTATTAGATAATCAACAATACTTTAACTGTCGATTAGACGACTATATCAACTCAAATCAAACTTAAAATTGTGGTTTGTGGAAGGCAATTTTGGAGTACACAATTCAAATACAATATTAACCAAGTGGTAGTGATCTAATGGTTTTTTTTTTTTTTTTGAATTGAATGTAAAATTTATTCAAACCAAAAAACCTTTTTTACATCAAGTGTATCATTGTTTTTTAGACTTCTTACATCCGAAAATCTCAAGTAAAAATATCAAATATGGTTCATCTCGATCCAAACCACATCACCAAAGCTTCTTCGTAGCGCTTGTCCCCCATCTCGCGGATTGAAGATATGCGGTTCCTGATTTGCTTGTCCATAATGCTTATAAGTTGAGTCGGTGGTCTAGGTGGCTCGCCATGTCTTCGATTGTTTCGTTCCCGCCAGATGGTGTGGAGCGAAATTTGAAATGCATATCTCACAAGAAACAGTTTTGTCGCGAGAGCAATAGGTTGCGAACCAGTGCTTCCCATATCGCCGCCGAGAAACCGCACTCAAAGTATAGATGGTTTCGAGTCTCCAAAGTGCCATGGCATAGAACGCATGTGCCGTGAGCTCCAACATTCCATTTTTGCATCCTATCTCCCGTTGCTAGCCTGTTGCGAATAGTCAACCACGAGTGGAAAGCATATTTCGGCGTTGCGTAGCTAAACCAGACCCCGCTCCACTAATCTTGTGTATTCATTCTTTCCCGAATCAGATTGCATGTCGTCTTCGAGTTAAATCGCGGCTGAAAGAGATCATCCTTCTTCTTCCATAGTATGACATCGGCTTCATGTCCCAAACCCTTCCTCCTTTGGTCCTCAATGGCGTCTTCAATGGTATTGTTCTGCACTTGCCTATGATTTTTCCTCCTGTGAGTTACGATAACATGGCTCACCGTGTCTTGCAGTTTTATCCCAAGATCAATTGAGCCTCGTGCACCAACCATGTCTATGAGTCGTCCTCTTGGGGACCACCTATCATACCAGAAAGATGTGGACACTCCATCTCCTATCTCCACCCTTACATAATCTTTGGCAAGCTCTCGATACTTGAGCAGCTTTTTCCATATCCAAGATCCAAGCGTTGATGTTGATTTGACCGACCAGAATGAGCTCTCTCGCACCAAGTAGCGATGTATCCAACTTACCCATAAAGAATTATGCATAGCTAGAATTCTCCAAATTAGCTTTAGATAGCTTACTTTGTTGATTTCACCGAGTGATCTAAGTCCCAAACCTCCTTCTTTTTTTGGCCTACACATATCCTTCCACGCAATTTTCGCTTTTGTTGTTTTCAAATCCGGTCCCGACCATAAAAATGCTGAGCATAGCTTATCAATCTCTGTGATGCAGGCTTTTGGTAAGCGGAAAGCAGACATCCAGAAATTGACAATACTATATACCACCGATCCTATTAATTGAAGACGGCCTGCAAACGAAAGGTGTCGAGCCGTCCAGCAACTCATCTTCCTTCGGATTTGCTCTAAGAGTGGAGTATAATCTGAAGTCGTCATTCTCTTTGTCAATAGCGGAAGACCGAGATATCGCACTGGTAAATTCCCGGAGTCAAACGGAAATTGTTCAAGGATCATGTCTTTTTGCTCGTCTGAGACCCCCGTAATATATAGTGTTGACTTCTCCAAACTTATATTCAGCCCCGAGTGAGTCGCAAAGTCCTTAAATACCTTCAGAATTCCTTCTATCGATTGCTTTTCCCCATCCGAGAAGACCAACAAATCATCCGCAAAAACAAGATGTGTGAGATTAAGATTTTTGCAGTATGGATGAAACCCTATTCTCTTCTCCATCGCAGCTCTGTCTAGCATCTTTGATAGCACATTCATACATATCACAAAGAGATAAGGCGAGAGTGAGCATCCTTGTCGTAAACCCCTTTCGCTTCTAAAAAACCCGGCTAATTCTCCATTCACCTGAACCGAGAAGGAGGCTGTCGTGATACAAAGCTTTATCCAATGAATGAACCTTTCTAGTAGTTTCAGAGCCGAGAGGACTGGCAGTATGAATGACCATTGGACCGAGTCAAAAGCTTTAGATATGTCAATCTTAACTGCGCATCGAGAAGAAACCGATTGCTTGTGGTAATTCTTCACCAGCTCCGATGCGAGGAGAATGTTTTCCATCAATAACCGATCCTTAACAAAAGCTGATTGATTTGAGGCTATGAATTTCGGAAGCACCTTTTTTAGCCGATTTGCTAGTATCTTTGAGATAGCCTTGTACAAAACATTACAACAAGAGATCGGACGGTAGTCTTTCATCTCTTTAGCTTCGGTTTTCTTCGGGATAAGTGCTAAAATTGTAGTGTTGATTCCTTTGGGTAGGAAGCCTTTCTCGAAGAAAGATTGTACCGCGACAACTACATCCGTTCCCAATATCTCCCAAGATTCCTTGAAAAATTCTATCGTATAACCATCCGGACCCGGTGCTTTGTTCCCCGGCATTGCAAATATGACCTTCTTCACCTCCTCCTCGGTTACCATTGCACTTAGGGCCGCCGAATCAGACTCACTGCACTCAAAATTCAACAAATCAGTGAGTGAAGCTTCCGATATCTCTACGAAATCCTCTCCTTTATATGACAATAAATTCTTGAAATATCATTCCACCTCCTTTTTGAGTTCATCCTGAGTATGGACAATGGTTCCATCACTACATTGAATTTCCTTGATAGCGTTTCTCACCTCTCTAACCTTGGCCGCTTGGTGAAAATACCTGTTGTTTCCATCCCCCACTTTCAACCAATGCTGTTTCGATCTTTGCCGAAGAAATCTCTCTTCTAAATCGGCTAATCTCTTCCACTTTTCATACATTCGGCCTTCATTTTCCCTTGCTTCTTGTGTGGGATTCAAGAGGGTAATCTCTTGACATTTACACAGCTCCTCCAAGGCCAGTCTTGCTCGCTTTGGTAGATCACCCAAGACATCTTTACTTAGCTTTCGGATTTCTGGTTTTAATGCTTTTAGCTTCTTCGAGAGTCTAAACATAGCTGAGGTCGATTTAAACAGAGGCTGTGTATTCTTCCAATACGTATCCATACTCTGCAAAAATCCAGGCGAGTGAGTGACGGCATTTGTAAACTTAAAAGGCTTGCGGGGCTTCAAAGTTTCTGCCCGAATCTGAATCCGACAACGCGTATGATCTGAGCAACCCCCAGCTTCGAATACACAATAAGATTGCGGGTAGGAGTTCAACCAAGCTTCACTCATGAGAACTCGGTCAAGCTTCTTACATATCAAATCTTCATCCCGGTTCTTACTCCAAGTGTACAAAGGACCATGCGATGCCATATCGGTGAGTGAGTTATACCGAACTATGTTTTGAAAATCTCTCATACCTGAGGGGATAGTAGTTTGTGTGAAGTCCGAATGCTCCCCTACATCTAGTATTTCATTGAAATCTCCAAAGATCAACCATGGTTTGTCTCTAAACATTGGAGAATCTTGATGCATTTTTAAATCCGCCCATAGTTCCTTTCTTTCCTCCGCATGATTAGATGCATAAATGAACGAGCAAAAGAATTCTTCTTCCATTCCTTGCAACAGAACTGAACATGATATCATTTGGACCTAAAGTGTGGCACTACTACGATTGACCAACTGGGTTAGGTTAGATAATTTCATGGTTGAAGAGAATTAAACCCTAGCCTAGACCCATAAATTAATTTCTCTCCAAGTAAAAACCATTAGTCATAATTATATGGTCTCGTTTTTTCTCTATCTCCTTCTCTAAGTGACCCCATAAGTCATGATGTCATTTTTTGACGACATTTAAAATAATAATATTATGGTACCGTCAAGGCCGTACCTACAGTATTAAGAAAAATGTATTCACCTCGAGCCCCTAAATAATATATAAATTTTAGAGCCTCATTTCCCTAATATTAGTCAAATTTATAGAAAAAAAATTAGTTCAATAAACCGTTTATGAGAGTTTTGTCAAAAAATTTATAAAAAAGAACAAAATTGTCATAGATTTATTTTCTTGTTAACATTTTAGTATTTTTTGTTGGTTTTAGATTTTATTTAAACTTTTTTTTAATATGGTTTATAACTACTGTTAAAAAAGAACTTAATTTTTTAATTCGCTTTGAGCCTCTAAAAGCTTTGTCACGGCACTGGATACCGTTAATTTATAACTATCATACTGTTTGAAAATTCTAAGGACACTATACTAGTTTAATTTTGAAGTGGAAAGAGAGTGAGTATTGTACATGGTCTATGGTTAATTGTGATATTGTAATTGCTGTGTCACCACTAATATTCAAATTCGCTATTGAAAAAAAATGGAAAGCAAGTAAGACATAAAACACATAGGATGACACATGATTTAACAAACCAAATATTAGCCAATTCTTCAACAATATGATTAGTTTTTTTGTTTTTGTAAGTTAAATATGTATTAGAGATAGCTTGATAAATTTACCCTCTATAACAATAACGATCTTGAAAATGTAATTAAACAATTACTGACTGACGATGCTCCAATGAACATCCATAGGATCTCTTCTCTTCCCTCCCACATTTAGGGTTCGAATGGTAACATGAAATTGTGTGGTGCGGATAAACAAATTGTGTAGTGCGGTGCGGTACAACTACAGATCATACAGGAAAATGTATTTGCTGAACAAATGCGGTTTATGTGAAAAAAAACAGAATATAGAAATGTTTAATAATACAATTCCGCAATTCTCACCAAATATATGATTACACATATGATTTTTTTTCGAAACAAAATTTTGCATTTTCTTTAGAAAATTTGAGATATGCCACTTTCCACATCCCACTTTTTAAAAATTTTTGCAAACATGCCACTCTTTTTGGTCAATATTTATAGATTCTTTTGACTTATTTAATTTTATTTTTTCAGATCTGGTGGTGGATTTTATTAAATACAAAGATTTGGGATTTTTTTCTCTCTCAACTCGATCTCATCTCTCTCTCTCCGAACCAGATCTCGCCGTCGTAAGATCAGATCTAATTGTCTTCGATTTCATAATTGTTGTTGAGGAAAAACATGGATCTGAGATAGGTTTTAAAAAAAAAAAATACATTTGAGATTTGGATCCGGTGGATGAGAAGAAGAAAAAGAATATTATCAAAGAAAACGCAGACGCAAACACACGAACGCTTTTAAACTTTATAATTTCAAAGGTTTTTGATAAAAGATACAAACGACTGTAAATTTTTGAGTTTAGGTTAACTATTGTGCATTTAGGGTATAGTTTTGAGGGGGGGGGAAGAGTTAGGGTTTTCATTTACATTATAAACTTTTTAAACAATTATAATATTTTTAAACAGTTTATAAGGTTTATAAACAATTTTTAAGATTTTTAAACTGTCTTATAAAACCTTTTAAAAATCTTTATAAACCTTTTTAAAACCTTATAAATCTTTTAAGAACCTTATAAACCTTTTAAAAATATTATAAATTATTATTTCAAAGACAGATACATAACTCTTATAAATTTTTTTAAAAGTTTATAAATTGTGGTTGACAAATTTTTTTTTTTATAAATTTTTTAAAAAGTTTATAAAAAATGTCAAACTGTCTATAAGTTTTTATAAGGTTTTTAAGGTTTATAAGGTTTTTAAACAATTTATAAGGTTTTTAAATTGTCTTACGAAATTTTTTAAAACTCTTATAAACCTTTTTAAAAATCTTTTAAAAACTTTATAAACCTTATAAATTATTATTTTAACTGTTTAGTTTTAAAGACAGATAAATAACTTTTATAAATTGTTTAAAAAGTTTATAAATTATTTAAAAAGTTTATAAAAAACGTTAAAACCTTAGATCAGTTATAAAAACATCAAGAACAAAATTAATGTAGAATGTTTAATTTTTTTGTAAGTGTGTTTAAAAACCTTATAAACCTAAAACCTTTTAAGAACTGTTTAAAAACTTTATAAAAAAAATGTCAAGATTCTAGATCAGTAAGAAGAACATCAAAAACAAAATTAACCCATAAATAATTAAAAACTCTGATCTGTTAGCCAAATCGAACCAAAAACCTTAGATTTGTAACCAAATCGAATAAAAAACTCAAATCTGTAACACAAATCAAATAAAACCATATTTGCAACAAAAAGTTATGAACTAAAGATCTAGATATCGATCCATATTATGTTTTTTTATTCTTCAACACCGTCACTACCATTTTCACCATTAGCAAGAGTTTCAGATTGAGAGAATGGAAAAAAAAAAAGAGAAAAGAGAGAGAGGAAAGAGAAAGAAAAAGAGAAAGAAAAACAGATAGGCACAGTTTTGTCCTCTTGCTAAATAGTGGCAAAACTGTCTCTATCTTTTTTCTTTTTTCTCTTTCTCTTTCTCTCTTTTATTCTTGCCTATTTTCTTTATAAAAATGTGATTCCACACTCTCGTGCCAAAAACACAATTTCACGTTTTTCGGCAAAAAAATGCGTTTCAAATTTGCATGCCCAAAACATGATTTCTCGTTTCTACCAAAAATACAATTTCATAAATCTTCTTAAAAACACAAATTTTTTTGAAAATTTTTCGTGGGAAAACATGTTTTACATGTTGACAAAAAATACATGTTTTAACCTTTTGTTTCAATAGCTGAACTAGGAAGAAGATGAAGTTCAAAAAGATTGTACTTTCGATTGAACCCTTCAATCTATTCATGGTGGAAATTTTTGCATTGACCACACGTAACTGAAATAGCGTTTTGACAGAAAAAAGTGCATAATTGCATTTTCAAAGAAATTTGCAGATTACGTAGAAACGGATTTTTGGCACAAAACACCAAATTATATATTTAGGGCGAAATTATCGCGTTTGGATCAAATGTATGATCCCGTTTTTAACAAAAACATATTACAATTTGAAATTTTTATTAAATTTAAATTTTAAACTAATTATCAAATATAAATGAAGATAAATTTGAAAAATTAAAAATAAAATACATAATGTCACAATAGTCATATTTTTTAGTACGATTGAAATTATATACAATTTGTAAGAAACTAATCACATTTTAATAGTTGATGAATCGTATCGTTTATTAGATCGTTTTATTAAGAGAAATTTCAAATAATGCCACTTTTTAAGTGACACTTTACAAAAATGCCATACTTCTGAAATCTTTACAAAAATGCCACTTTTTCAAAATTTTTTTTTTTTATATTATTTATGTTTTGGTTAATTATGTTCTATTAGGATTTAATTTTGAGTGTTTAGGGGTTTTAGGTGTCAAACCATTTTTTAGGGTTCAAAATTTTAAGATATAGGTTTTATAAATCTATAATTAGTGGTATTTTTATAAATAAATACCTTTAAATAATATTTTTGCAAATGTATTTTTGTAATTGCAGCTTTTATTAATCGTTTGTGTGACCAACGACCAAATCGTTTCCAATTGGGGGCCCAGCCTCGTTGGATCATGAGATTCCTTAAAAAAAAATGTAATTTGAATGGCCATTTGATTGACTTCTTAGCGTGTAGGAATTGGCAACTAGAAGCTATCAAAAACCTTGTTAGAATATTCAAATAGAAAAAACGGGACCACACACTTCGCAATCTCCATATAACAGAAAACATGAATAAGAATTAAAAGATTGGTTGTTTTCAAAAAAAAAAAAAAAAAAAGAAGAATTATAAGATTGGCATTTTTCTTGACTTCGTAACGTGTAGAAAATTTGCAACGAGAGAAGCTATCAAAACCTCGTTAGAATATTCAAACATGCCACTACGTATACGTTCTTCACAAATCTCTATATAACCACACCTTCTCATTCTCATTTCTTGGCAACCAAGTCATATTAACCAAAGCATTATATCAAAACATTTAACACATTTTCTTTCTAAAAGAATGGCTTCGATTGTTTGCTTGATTCTAACCATTGTTTTGAGTTTCAGAATTTCAGGAGCCACTTCTCGTGGTGGGTTATTTGAAGCTTCTGCTGCCATGGAGAAACATGAGCAATGGATGGCTCGATTCCATCGTGTTTACTCCGACGAATCGGAGAAAACGAGTAGGTTCGAGATCTTCAAGAAGAACTTGGAGTACGTCGAGAACTTCAACATGAATACGAACAGAACGTACAAGTTGGATACCAACGAGTTCTCTGATCTCACCAACGAGGAATTTCGGGCGAGGTACATGGGGCTAGTGGTACCCAAAGGTATGACCGAAATTTCAACATCGGATTCCACCAAAACGGTGTCGTTTAGATATGAAAATGTCAGTGAAAGTGAAACCGGGCAGAGCATGGATTGGAGACAGGAGGGGGCCGTTACACCCATTAAGAACCAAGGCCGATGTGGTAATTTAATTATCGTAACTCTACTTAATCTTTTAACAACATGCATTATACGGTATTGAACACAGATGGTAACACATATATTACGATATATGTATACATTTTCTTAATATACCAATTAGTAGGTTACATATACTTAGTCCGTATCTGTGTCACACTTCAAAATGAAATCATATGGAAATATAATAGGATGTTGCTGGGCATTCTCGTCGGTGGCGGCTGTGGAAGGCATAACAAAGATTGCGAAAGGAGAGCTTATATCATTGTCGGAGCAGCAATTGTTGGATTGCAACAGTGAAAACCACGGATGTGACGGAGGAATGTTGTCAAAAGCTTTCGAGTACATAATCAACAACCAAGGAATTACCACAGAAGAGAACTATCCTTACCAAGCATCACAACAAACATGTGCTTCAACCACCGAATCAACGAATTCTGTTGCTGCTACGATCAGCGGATATGATAGGGTTCCTCAAGATGACGAGGAAGCATTGCTAAAAGCGGTGTCTCAACAGCCTATTTCCGTGGCGATAGAAGGGTTAGGGGATGCCTTCAAACATTACTCAGGCGGGATATTCGACGGAGAGTGTGGGACGAATCTGAGTCATGCGGTCGCAATTGTTGGTTACGGGACGAGCGAAGAAGGGACTAAGTATTGGTTGGTGAAGAACTCATGGGGAGAATCTTGGGGAGAAAATGGTTACATGAGAATCAAGAGAGACGTGGATGATCCCCAAGGAATGTGTGGTTTGGCCAAACTTGCTTTCTATCCACTAGCTTGAATTCTTATTTTATCGTTCGAATATATGTAAATGGGATTGTTTCGCAGTAATAAACAACTCCCAGATCAATAATTGACCATTTGCAGTCATATATATATTTTAAAAGTTATGTTGGCGGAAGTATGTATTACGTTGGTGTAATAATATTTAAAGTTCTTATGGTTATGGAGCTAGAACTATTTACAAATGACAGTAGTATAGACCAGCATTTCTACACGCATTAACTTTTCTCCAAGTGAATTGAATGTTGATAATTACGCTTAACCACGTAGTAAATATGTCTTATCAAATAATAACATGTCTATATTCATTAGAAATCATGTAGACACATAAAATACATCAAATTTTATTGGTGATGATCCGTTCACATAACCATAATTACTAGGGGTTGTCCACGCGGTGAGTGGGTTTAAAAATTAAAAATGTAAAATATGCAATAATATATTAATTTATTGATTATTTGTGAATTTAATATTACAAATTTTGGTATTTATACTAAATAATTATCTAGGTTCGAAGACTAAGCACTTGTAGCAAATTTATTGATACAATGTTATATGTAAAAGAAAAAGATTGTTAATTAAGAAAAATTTGTATATCAATTGACATAAACTTGTAGGAGATATATTATGTAAGTTAATAAAAATGTAAAGTAAACTTAAGAAATATGTTTGGTCTTCTTTTTTCTTGCATCAAATATGTTCATAAAAAAACATTTATTGATCGGACAAGTTGTAGTACGCTTGGCACCTCTACCAAAACATATGATGTTGGAACTTATCTCTATTTTTATTTCATTAGAACTTTGAGTCGTAAAAAGAGAATAATTGCTGCTTGATTGTATTTTTGTCTCTCTTTTGATCGTTTTGATGTGATTTTTATCTTTCACATTGACTCATTGGTGAAGTGAATTTTGTTTTTCTCATTGTGATTACAGTGTGAAAGGAATAATAAAAATAAAAATAAAGAGTTTTTATGGGTTCACAATTTGTGATGGAGTAGGTTTTTCTTTCAAAAGTCATGGTTAATATCGTTACTTTCTCTAGTAGAAATTTTTTTAATTTTCTAATTGTTTTTTATGTGTTATTAAGTTTTTTTGGTGTAGTATATTGTTGGAATTTAATTTAATAATTGCACAATTTTTTTTTATGTGCTATTAAGTTTGTTTGGTGTAGTATATTATTAGGTTTAATAAATAAAAAATATATTTTTCAAACTGTTTAGAATTTTATAATAATACATTTAATTTGGAGTCACATTTTTTATGGGTACCAAAAAAAAGAAGGGAAATTGGGTCCTATATTATGTTTGCTATCTAAAATTAGTTAACTAACAATTGTTAAAACAGAATTAGTTATCTAACAATTAACCTAATAAAATTCCGATTAGACCCTTAATCTACTTACTAGGTTTTTGTTTTTTTACCTTGGTTATTTTAGAGAATGGATTAATTAAAATTAAAAAAAAAAAACAAAACAAAACTGTCACAAAAATACAGCCACTTTTAACCCTAAATCGAGAATAACTCCTTCTCCTTTGTTCAACGCCGTTTACAAATTTCTTTCACTTCTTCACTTCTTCAATTTCTTCACTTCTTCACTTCTTCAATTTATTGAATTTCTTCACCCTAATTTCTTCACTTCTTCAACTTCTTGACAATGAGAAATCTTACATTACCCAAGCGAATTTTCCGGCGAGGTAAAGAGCCCGTGAAGAGCAAGGTTAATCTCTACTGCTTCATCAAATACTATCGCGCAATTATGAAGTTTTTGGACAAAAATCCTTCAGAGAAGGAAATCCTCTTCAATTCTCAGTTTGGAAAGCTTCTCAAGGATGGGTTCAAGGTCTCGACGTCGGCGGTTTTTCTGCACTATCTTCTTTCTCGTCAGTTAGAAACAACAAGGGAACACGAAATTTGGATCCTTTTTAGCGGAAAACCATTCCGATTTTCGCTTCTTGAGTTTGGTGTGGCTACGGGATTGAATTGCTCAAATCTGCCTGCTAAATCTGGAGAAGGTGACGAAGAGGAAGATGAAATTGATGGAGAAGGTGGCGAAGAGGAAGATGAAATTGATGGAGAAGATGGAGATTCCCCAAACAAATCTCCATATTGGTCCGAATTGTTTGAATCTGAGGCTGAGATTACTTCATCAGAAATATGTAAGAAACTCCAATCGAAAAAGATTGATGCAATGAAAAGACTCAAGCTTTCATGTTTACTGCTAGTCGACATTCTCCTATTACCTACAAGTAGCGACTGTAAGCGTTTCAACCGTTTCTAGTAGTTAACTATTTCCCAATTTCACCTGTTGATTGAAGCCATTGTAGTTAACTACTGATTTTTTTTTTTTTGGCAGCATCCCACGTTAGTATGATTAGGGACTTGGATGTTTTTCTACAACACCCATGGGGAAGAGAATGTTTCACATTTACAATGAATAGCATAAAGGCCAGAAAAGCAGCTGCTATGTGTCAAAAATCGATGGCAATTCAAGGTTTCATTCATGGTTTGCAGCTCGTTGCATTGAGTTGTATACCGAAGATACTATCGTTTGCAACAACTGAGAAAAACACGAAACCAAAGGAACTTGTCGATTCTGAAGATGAATCTGACAATGAAGAAACCGAGAAACCACTAAGCATCGTTATGCGATTCGTTAAAGAGCTAGATGAAGACCAAACAGTAACATTCTCCTTTTTTCCAATTACATTTCTTTAATAGTTAACTACAAAAAGAGTAAAATTATTTGTAGTCAACTACAATGTAGTAATAGTTAACTATTTGTTTTTCTTTCAGGTTACCGTCTCATATACTCTACCTGCGGACAGCCTAGAAGGAGTAGACTTAACATGGTCTAAAGATAAGGACGATGACAAAGTTTCGCATATGTTAGGTCTTCTTGAGAAAAACCATAAGTTCACAAAAGCTTCTTGGTCTGGCGGAGTTGATGCATCAGCTTTGCCTGTGGAGGAAGAAGATAATGCCAATGCAAAAAAGGGGAAAAACAAGCGTGATGCAGCAGATTTGAGTCCTGCCAGAACGAATGACAAGGGACAAACATCGGCCAATATAACTCCTCTTAGTATGGCCGAAGTGCAGGATCTCATTGACAACTCAGCAGGTATGTGTTTCTTGTGTTTGATTAGATTTTAGCTACATAAATTGAAATTACTTACAATGATTTACCATGTTGCAGTTGTTTACTATAACAAGTTGATGGAGAACCTAAAAGAGTTTGAGAACAAATTCACCAGTTTACTGCAAGATCAAGATTTGGCTATCAAGAATGATCTAAAAGACATGTCTGAAAAGATAAATGTTCTCTCTGAGCAAATTGAGGTAATAAAGTCGCAACAATCTTCTGTACATTTTGGGAACAACTAAAACGTTTACAAATCAGTCCAAAGCAATGATAATCGCACAATCAATCATTTTAGTTAACTATTTCAAATTGTTACAGTGAACTTTTTATATACGTATCCTTGTCTCCCTCTTAGGCACATAAGGCCAACTGTACTACTGACGCTGCTCTCAATAATGTGTCTGGCGTTCTCCCTCACTCCGAGAAAGGTGGTATATCATCTATCCAACCAGCTCCTTCACGATCAGAAGTAAGCATATCCACAACCATTACCACGTTTACATATATAGTCAACTATATGGACAGTATTTTAGTTAATATAGTTAACTATTTTCTACACTATAGTGAACTATTTTTCTACCTAACTTCTTCTTTGGACAGGCACATTTGGAGAAGGATACTCTTCATGCTGTTCTTGAGAATGTGACTGGCGATCCCCATGTGTTGGAGAAAGAGGTTACACCATCTATCCAACCAGATATTTCTATCCAACCAGCTCCTTCACGATCAGAAGTAAGCATATCCACAACCATTACCACGTTTACATATATAGTCAACTATATGGATAGTATTTTAGTTAATATAGTTAACTATTTTCTACACTATAGTGAACTATTTTTCTACCTAACTTCTTCTTTGGACAGGCACATTTGGAGAAGGATACTCTTCATGCTGTTCTTGAGAATGTGACTGGCGATCCCCATGTGTTGGAGAAAGAGGTTACACCATCTATCCAACCAGATATTTCTCGATCCGAGGTAAGTTTATCCACAACCATTAACATATATACACATATTTTTGCTAAACTTTTTGTCTACTGCAACAACTTGTATATTTATTGTTGCTGCCTATTCATATGTGTTCTTATTTTTCCAGGAACTTGTTACCCAGAATATAATGGGTGTAGTAAATGAAGTACTTGGCAACAAAGGAGCAACTAATGATGCACATGTGACTGAGAAAGGTGGTGCACAGTCTCTCCATACAGAGAATCCACCACCAAAAGTATGACTATCTTCATTGCAATATACTATGTTCAATATTCAGATTCTTCTCATCTATCTAACGTATTTACCTACGTATCATGCTTATAATTGTAGGAAAAGTTTAGAGTCTCCTTTGCACCGCCCACCTTTTCCTTGGGACTTACGCAGGACGGAGTTTTTCTAGCAAAACCAGCAATAAAACAGGCTACCACTGTAACGCCCGTGATCCAAAAATGGAATTTTTGGAGGAGCGTCGATCGACAGTAGGGCTGAGTGTCGATCGACACGGGGTTTGTCTCGTGAAGGGTTTTGAGCATGGAGTTCTCTGTCGATCGACAGAGGTGGAGCCTGTCGATCGACACGGGTTTAAATCATTCAAAGATGTTTGATTTCCGGTTTGTTTTGAGTTGGGCCGGTTTGGGGGACTTATATATACTTGGAGAAGGCGTTTCCTCCTAGGTTTAGCCTCATCCTTTTGTTTAGAATCAGAGAAAAGAGAGAGTTGAGAGAACTAGGGTTTTCCTCTTGAGTGTTGAGAAGATTTCGTCAGTTTTGGAGGAGGCAAACGGCTGGGAAGATCAGATCGGATCGGTGGGAAACTTTGAGGGTAAGTTCTCCTTTCTTTCCTCTTGCCGTAGGCGAAAACCGCGTGTCTTTTGGTTGATTATTCACCGAGTTATGGCTGTTTGAATTCGATGGGTCCGTGCAGATTGTTGTCTGCGATCAGTCGGGTTCAGAGGGGATTTCCGATCGAACCAGAGGGAGTCTGGAGGCGATCCGCATATCGACGCGTAGCTGTGTGTGTCTAGTTTCCAGAACAGTTGCCTGTTTCGGAATTGGACCAGTGGTTCGTCGTGTACGAGGATTTTAGTGAACTTGGTTCATTCTTTTCATTTCGATTCTTCGAGGTGAGTGCGTGACCATAGGTTCTCGGATGTAGAAATGGATGGAATACGTTGATTTCTGTGTGTTTTGTTGTGGAATTGCTGTGGATTTGTGCTGGGAGGCGATCTGTAGGCCTGAGATTCGTTCCATGAGAGGATAGGTTCGATCTTAGGGTTCTGCAGGTCCGTGTCGATCGACAGGACTGTTGTCTGTCGATCGACAGAGGGACAGAATTGTCTGTCGATCGACACCTAGAGGTTGTGTCGATCGACAGAGATGCTGCTGTCCTGTTTTTGTGCTGTTGATTGTCTATGCTTGTTGAGTGATAATCCCGGTATTTGGTGCATTCTTTCATTTGAGTATTTGACCTGTAGATGGGAGGACCGTTTCACTGGGTATTTATGATAATACTCACGTATCTCGTTTTGCCATGTGATGCAGGTAAAGAGAAAATGTGATCGTGGAATCGGGCAAGGAAGAGGAGATGATCTAGAGTCTCGGTTGAGTGATGTTGCTATAGAATTGCTAGGGTGAGAGTAATTCTGGAATTGTGGAACTTGTAGATCTTGTGAATGATTAAGTTTCTGGTTTATTGAATTGAGGTGGGTTATTGGTTAATTGTCTTGTGTTTAATTATTCTGATTTTCCGCTGGTTATTGTGTGAATTGATTGGGAATTGAGGATCAATGTTTATAGGAACACTGATTCGAATCCCAATGTATAAAAAAAAAAAAAAAAACGGGTCGGGTTGTTTCAATTTGGTATCAGAGCCCGTACGGTTCTAGGGCGGGTGAACGTAGTATGTTGATTGATTAATTTTGAGAATTAGTCAATTGATTGTTTCTTGGGTTTGGAGTCCTGGATCATCTTCTCCGAGCCTTCAATATGATTCCGCGGTAAGTGTTATTGTTTTCTGATTTCCGTGTCTAATGCTTAGTCTTCTGTGATGAGTCGAGTGGGTTATGGCTAGAGGCAGAGGTCGTGGTGCCCGTGGGGCTAGAGGGCATGGTCGCGGCCGTGGTCGGGGACCGGCGGTTGATCCTGTTGAGTCGAGTGGGACTCAGGAGGCCACGCAGGAGGAGGTTGCAGAGTCGCAGATACCTCTAGAGCCAGTGGGTGGTTCAGAGTTAGCCAGTGTGGCGCAGGGCCCAGGTGGGGGTCCTGGCGGGGGCGATGCTCAGGGTCGGTTGGACCGGTTGGAAGCGATGATGCTTCAGGTTCTTGAGCGGTTGCCAGGTGGGGCACCGGCTCAGGGGTATGCTCCGGGTGTACAGCCAGGGGTGGCTGGTGTTGAGCCGTTAGCGGCGGGTGTTCAGCCAGCAGTGGTCCGGGGGCAGCCAGGTGTGGCGGCTGCAGAGGAGGCTCCTTCCTACCAGAGGATTTTGGAGCAGATGCACAGGATTACTACTGGGTATTTCTCGGGCGGTGCTAAGCCTGAGGAGGCTGCTGCGTGGAGGAGTCGTTTGGAGCGTAATTTCCAGGCGCTGAGGTGTCCCGAGGGATACAGAGTGGCCTTGCGGTTCACTACTTAGAGGGTGATGCACATCTGTGGTGGAGAGGTGTGACGAGCAGGAGGCCTCAGGCGGGGATGACCTGGGCGGATTTCTTGGCTGAGTTCGACGCCAAGTACTTTCCGCATGAGGCGGTGGATCGCATGGAGGCGCAGTTCTTGCAGTTGACACAGGGAGAGCGCTCGGTGCGAGAGTATGATGAGTTGTTTGGTAGGCTGCTTGTGCATGCTGGTCGGGGGTTTGGGAGCGAGGAGGCTCAGATCAGGAGGTTCATGCATGGACTTCGACCAGAGTTGAGGACTCGGTGTAGGCCGAGTAAGTACGTCACGAGGGCGGATTTGGTGGAAACTGCGGCTCAGATCGAGGAGGACTTGAGAGCTGAGCAGGCGGTGGTGGTTAGTCCATCAGTGCAGCAGCAGAGGAGACCGCAGCGGCAGCAGACAACTTCGAGCGGGGGCGATAAGCCTGCTCAAGGATAGAAGAGGAAGTGGGAGAGCACTTCGGATTCAGGACAGAGGAGCCGTAGTGGGCAGGGTGGTTCAGGTTGCTTTGTGTGCAGAGGCATGGATCATCGGGCGGCTAACTGCCCCAAGAAGGCGGCAGTCAGTGCACCTAGTACACCTAGTGCGCCTAGGGTGTGCTATCAGTGTGGAGAGTTGGGCATATTAGGCCCAGGTGTCCTCAGCTTCAGATGGCGGTGGCGGTTGTGCAGCCAGTGCAGGAGAGGGCAGTGGATGTGCAGCCATTGCGGCAGATGACTGCGCCGTGGGTCTTCACTTCGGTTGAGGCGGGGGGCGCTAGTTCCAGGCCGAACTGTCCCCAGTGGCAGCAGATGACGGGAGGAGTAAGAGATTTGGGGAGCAGAGGTTAAGAAGGGAAGCAGGATTCGGGGAATGGTCTGGGAGCGGACCAAAGTTTGCATTTGTTTCGTATTGTTCCAGTTCAGTTTAGCATGTTCGCTACGTGGTTGTGGAATTTATGTTTTCGTTGAGGATTAACGATTGTTTCATTTTTGGGATTTAATAAGATGTGTTTTCTTATTATTGTTGGATCTTAAGATGTGAGTTCTTATATGTTATGACTGGTGGAGTCATGGGTTGTGATGACTGGTAGGTCATGTAATGGCTGGGAATGGAAGTTTTATTCGGCTTAAAGCTAGTTCATGTGCTAGGAGTGGCTAGTAATGAGTTTGTTCATGTTCTATGAGCGGCTAGAAATGAAATTCGTGTGCTAGGAGTAGCTAGCAACGGAAGCTTTATGCGAGTTAGAATCTGTCTATTCCTAGGGAGAGTCGGGAAGCAAGCCTTAGGTGGGATCGAGGTTTGTCTGTCTCGGGACTCTAGCTGGTTGGAAAATAGAAGTCTTAGGTGGAATCGAGACTGGTCTATTTTCTAGAGGAGTCGGGAAGCAAGCCTTAGGTGGGATCGAGGTTTGTCTGTCTCGGGACTCTAGCTGGCTGGAAAATAGAAGTCTTAGGTGGAATCGAGACTGGTCTATTTTCTAGAGGAGTCGGGAAGCAAGCCTTAGGTGGGATCGAGGTTTGTCTGTCTCGGGACTCTGTGCTGGGGAATATAGACCCTAGGTGGGATCGGGATCTGTCTATTTCCTAGGGGAGTCTGGAAAGTAGGTTCTGCGGGACTTATCTTTTCCAGGGACTCCAGATGACTCGCTGAGGGGTCATATACGATATTCCGCTGAGGGAATGTCATGGTGAGCCATGGAGGCGTGTTGGTCGATAGATGTCTATGACGGCACGTTGCAGAGTATTGCTCTCTAGGGACGGTGGGTTCCTGTATACTTGAGGGATAGTGGATCTCTCCAGGGGATAGTGGATTCCCTGCATGCACTCGAGGGGTAGTGGGCCTCTCTAGGGACGGTGGGTTCCTGTATACTTGAGGGATAGTGGATCTCTCCAGGGGATAGTGGATTCCCTGCATGCACTCGAGGGGTAGTGGGCCTCTGGGGACGGTGGGTCTCCTACATGTACTTTGAGGGATAGTGGGTCTCTCCAGAGAATAGTGGATTCTCTGCATACCGTAGCTCAAAGGGTGACGATCCTGCGAGTAGGTGTGGTGTATATGTGTACGAGTCATGAGTATGAGTACGAGCAATAGCGTCTGAGCAGGTTGCAAGTGGGCGACTGAATGGCCATCGGGGATCGAGAGGGATCTCAGGTGGGTTGACCGGTGGGGTCATGTGTGTGGGTTGGATGGTAGGGTCTGGTCTAGGGTTAGTATTTGTGCTGGAACTTTGATTCAGGCGATCCCGGTAAACTTACGTAGCGTCGTGGTCGCGCATGTTCTTGTTTGATTGTTGCGCGGTCATTCGGTTCTACTCTTGGTCTACGGTTGGTTGGGCATGTTCTTGTTTGATTGTTGTGCAATCAATCGGGCAGGCCTGGGCGGGACCATTAAACGTTGCATTTTGGTAGTTTTCGGGTGAATCTGGTCGAGTTTCTGGGCGGACGTGTTAACCTTAGCAGGAACGGGGTTGTGTAACTTGTGATTCGAGGACGAATCCTTGTTAGTGGGGGAGAATTATAACGCCCGTGATCCAAAAATGGAATTTTTGGAGGAGCGTCGATCGACAGTAGGGCTGAGTGTCGATCGACACGGGGTTTGTCTCGTGAAGGGTTTTGAGCATGGAGTTCTCTGTCGATCGACAGAGGTGGAGCCTGTCGATCGACAGAGGTGGAGCCTGTCGATCGACAGAGGTGGAGCCTGTCGATCGACACGGGTTTAAATCATTCAAAGATGTTTGATTTCCGGTTTGTTTTGAGTTGGGCCGGTTTGGGGGACTTATATATACTTGGAGAAGGCGTTTCCTCCTAGGTTTAGCCTCATCCTTTTGTTTAGAATCAGAGAAAAGAGAGAGTTGAGAGAACTAGGGTTTTCCTCTTGAGTGTTGAGAAGATTTCGTCGGTTTTGGAGGAGGCAGACGGCTGGGAAGATCAGATCGGATCGGTGGGAAACTTTGAGGGTAAGTTCTCCTTTCTTTCCTCTTGCCGTAGGCGAAAACCGCGTGTCTTTTGGTTGATTATTCACCGAGTTATGGCTGTTTGAATTCGATGGGTCCGTGCAGATTGTTGTCTGCGATCAGTCGGGTTCAGAGGGGATTTCTGATCGAACCAGAGGGAATCTGGAGGCGATCCGCATACCGACGCGTAGCTGTGTGTATCTAGTTTCCAGAACAGTTGCCTGTTTCGGAATTGGACCAGTGGTTCGTCGTGTACGAGGATTTTAGTGAACTTGGTTCATTCTTTTCATTTCGATTCTTCGAGGTGAGTGCGTGACCATAGGTTCTCGGATGTAGGAATGGATGGAATACGTTGATTTTTGTGTGTTTTGGTGTGGAATTGCTGTGGATTTGTGCTGGGAGGCGATCTGTAGGCCTGAGATTCGTTCCATGAGAGGATAGGTTCGATCTTAGGGTTCTGCAGGTCCGTGTCGATCGACAGGACTGTTGTCTGTCGATCGACAGAGGGACAGAATTGTCTGTCGATCGACACCTAGAGGTTGTGTCGATCGACAGAGATGCTGTTGTCCTGTTTTTGTGCTGTTGATTGTCTATGCTTGTTGAGTGATAATCCCGGTATTTGGTGCATTCTTTCATTTGAGTATTTGACCTGTAGATGGGAGGACCGTCTCACTGGGTATTTATGATAATACTCACGCATCTCGTTTGGCCATGTGATGCAGGTAAAGAGAAAATGTGATCGTGGAATCGGGCAAGGAAGAGGAGATGATCTAGAGTCTCGGTTGAGTGATGTTGCTATAGAATTGTTAGGGTGAGAGTAATTCTGGAATTGTGGAACTTGTAGATCTTGTGAATGATTAAGTTTCTGGTTTATTGAATTGAGGTGGGTTATTGGTTAATTGTCTTGTGTTGATTTATTCTGATTTTCCGCTGGTTATTGTGTGAATTGATTGGGAATTGAGGATCAATGTTTATGGGAACACTGATTCGAATCCCAATGTATAAAAAAAAAAAAAAAAAAACGGGTCGGGTTGTTTCAACCACTAACTCAACCGATGAGCTTCTAAGAAACTTAACTACGAAACAAAGATCAAAAAGGAAGCTGCCACCCGTCCTGCCAGCCACAACCATTCCAGCCGCAAAACAACCGAAGACAAGCTTAATTGTGTTTCCTCGGCATACCCCCATCCCTAGCGTAGATGCCTCGGTGTTTGAGATGCTTCTCAAGGCGATAGAAAACACAAGGTTAGTTTGAGTAGTTAACTTTTTACATTCATGTAGTTGACTATTTACATTCTAATAGTTGACTATTTACAATCATATAGTTGACTATTTTGTATTCAACTAGTTGATATTTTACTTGAAGTCAAATAGTTGACTACATACATTCCTATTTTTCCTCAGATCTATCAAAGTTGCGAAACAACAGGCAGTCTCGAGAGCGTGTTTCATGGAGTTATGGGAACAATATAAGCCTTATCAGACCACGTATGTCAACTCTCTTCTCTCCACAATTATCCATTCCACTTTGTTTTCCTCGAACTAAACATTATTTGGCTTTACCCTTTCAATCACAGTTAATGGACAATCTTCTCTTCTTTGTTCGGGACCGGTTCTTGGAGGAGGCTAAGCCTATTGATTTCATGGAGATTGACTTTTGTGTGGCTGTCTCAAAAATGCACCCAAGCATTAAGAAGAAAAGCTACAAGATTTCAAAGAAGGTTTCAAAGTATGTTGGGAAGGACCGCCAATGGATCACGGATGTCGATATTCTCTACTGCCCATTTATCATTAAGGGTCATTGGGTCGGCCTTTGCATCGAGCTATCTTCCCATGAGATTACCGTACTACAACCAGAGCCTACAAAATACTCCGTTAAAGAACTTACAAAGGAGCTACTACCTCTTGCTGAGTCATTACCGTTTTTGATAACAAGGTGTGCTACCAATGGTGAAATGAAGGCAGACAAAACTGATGCGTTCACTGTCACTAGCTATGCAGGCAATTGGGATATCAAACGCAAAGGTAGAGTAACTTTTAATTTTAATTTAGTTCACTACATATAAAAATGTGCTTCTAAATAGCTAACTATATTCATCAAAATGCTACACAGCTCATTATATTCCACAAATTGTATCTAAATAGCTAACTTTTTTTTTATCTATATGCAGGTTCACATGGTATCACAACCATTTTGCTACTTGAGTTACATGCATCTAGTACACTTCGCTTGTCAGCTACCCTCGACGAAGCTAGTGTCATAGAGGCTGGGAAGCACTATGGTGTTAAGATTTTCGAGGAATTTAATTCCCCTCTCCGATTACGTATTGGTTAGGTAGTTTTGGATCATTTTCTGGAACATTTTCAGGATCATATTCAGGTTTTTGGATTAGAACTACGATACTCAGTTAAAATGTTTGCATCTTCTTCAAGATCATTTTCAGGATTATGGCTTCTAAAAATAAACTTTACGCTATTTAGTCTACTAAATAAATAGCAACTACTTAATGTAAATTAGTCAACTATCTGAATGAAAAATAGTCAACTATTTCTACTGTTTAATGGAATTACGAAAGTTTGTAATCAACGATTAAAAGGCAGACAAAACTGATGCGTTCACTGTCACTAGCTAACTAAAAGCAATAACTATAGCAACATTGTGTAGCTAACTATATGTAACAGAAATTATACTCTACTGTATAAAACGAAATATAGCACTTCAACCAATTTGTAAACCAATAAAATTCAACAAAATTCAACCAATTCGTAAACCACACAAAGACAAAAAAAACCAAAACCAGAGATAGACAATATTCACGCTTTCAAAGCGTATATCTCACATTCAAGTACATTACTTTGTCCTCAAACAAACAATAGAAAAATAATCCTCCTTCCAAGCTCCACACAAGCAATAAATACCCTTATCATAGCCCCAAACCCGGCTCCTTAATAGGCATCTTGCAGGAAGCCTTGTTGTGTCCTCTGCAAAGGCACCGTGTACACAACCGTGCTCCTTTCTTCGAGTTTCGCTAATTGTAACATTAAAACAACAAGAAAATCAGTTTACCATTTACCTTAATAATTTGTAAACTGCACGTACTATCCAAATGAAAAGTGCACTATAGTTAACCATGTATTTTAGTTCACTAATCTATGTCAATGGAAGTCAAAATATTTCACTACTCAACAAATTATAGTTGACTACTCAAGGATATTATAGTTGACTACTCTAACAAATTATAGTTGACTACTAGAAAAAAAAAACCAGAATTACCTTGAATTCTCCAGTTGACAAGATTCTCAATTTCTTAGGACGACCTGGTGGCCGGCGCATTACAGGCGGGTTGAGTTCATACCTATCAGCTACGTTAACGTTATCATCCGCTGTAGGAACAGGATGAATTGTCCCCTCGTACGCAGCCCGCCAAACAGTAGTGGAATACACATTCCCAACAAGCTTTTCAGTAGACAAATCAACTTCCGCAGCAACTGCCAAAGCGTGACTGCAAGGAATGAGCATCAACTGAAACTCGCGACAGCTGCAAGTTCTCCTCTCCACGTCCACGATGAATCTTTCCCCTATCCTTGTTTGGACTTCAAATTCTTCGTTATTAGCGGATCGCACAACCATGGATGTTGATAAAAAGAAATTAGCTTCCATTTTCTCCCGCACTTTAGGAGTTACTGCGCACTTTTCAGTTGACGCTGCTACCCGGCGCCTTGCAAACCATCCCATAAGACTAGTTCTCAACGACTCAATCATAGAGATTATTGGGAATTCCCTACCTTCCTTAAGAACATTGTTGAGAGACTCGGCAATGTTAGTTGTCATAACATTGTATCTCATCCCAACAAAGTGAGAGCGTGTCCAATGCGCAAAACCCAAATTTTCAAGATATTGAGCACATTTTTTATCAACCGCTTCTAGCTCCGCAAACACTTTGCAAAACTTACCAACGGTAAATTTCCGAGCACATAGAGCCATTAAAGCGGGCAACCTCTTTCCTTTGAAGCGCGCTGCAATATTTCTTGCTAGATGAACCACACAAGCCCCATGTCCAGCAGATGCGTACACCTGACAAAAAAAAACAATTTCGGCCGTTTGTGAGCAACTTGTACGTTATACGCAAATTTGACACTAAATAGTCAACTATAAAAATCGACTTGTTCACTAACAATAGTCAGCTACGTGTTCACCATTGTATACCAATAGTTAACTATATGTACCGAAAGTAGTCAGCTACCAATAGTCAACTATTTTAGCCGAAAAGGGACATTAGACATACCTTTTGTAGTCCAGTGTATATGCTCGCATGCCGATCAGATACAAAGACCAAATCAGAAGCATCAGGTATCACCCTAGTCAAGCAGCTGAAAAACCACTCCCACGACTTATCATTTTCGCTGTCAACAATCCCATACACAATCGGAAATATCTGGAAATTACCATCTTGCGCACTCGCTGTCAACATACAACCTCCATAGCGTCCATGCAGATGTGTCCCATCTAGCAGTATCACCCTCCGCATGTACTTCCACCCTTGAATGGATGCACCAAATGACAGAAACAAGAACTTGAATGTCATTGCTCCATTGTTGTTCCCCATATCCATCAAAATTACCGAACCAGGGTTAGCTTGTTGAAGCTTAGATAGATAAGCTGGTAATAGAGAGTAACTCCCTTTAGCAGACCCAACAGCCTTCTCCATAGCTACCTCACGACAGCGCCATGCCTTCCAGTAACTTATATTTACTTCATATTCAGACTTCATTATCTTTCTTATCTCACATGCACGAGGCCCTTGTCTTCCACCCAGAAACCGCTCCCTCATTAATTCGCCAATCACATCAATTGTAGCTTGACGATGAAAGTACCTTCGGTCGTCAATAGAACACGTATGATCAAAAATAGCCTTCTTAATCTGGAAATTACCAGACTCATCGATCATGGAAGCGTATACACGCCACACACAACTCTTGGAAAAACACAGCAGCTCCACATAGGTTGGGGTTGACCTCGTTGTCCTAAAGTGAAATTTCTCGTTGATTGCATGAATGGCCATCTTCACTTTAAAGACTTCCTTGCTTCTGAAGACCCTACCAATGAAAACTGCATAGCCTTCATACTCAAGGTCATATAAAGCGCCTTCCACACCTCCACCAAAAAACATTAACAACAATTAGAACAATGTTAACTACCGAGCATAATATAGTTAACTACTGAAGATCCTGTAGTTGCAAAATATAGTTCACTACTGAGAGTAATATAGTGGACTACTGAATATCCTCCAACTACTAATATAGTTAACTGCTAAAACACTACAAGAAATCAGCCTGTATTCCGACGGAAATTCCGACGGCCAATATTTCCGTCGGAATTTTACGACGGAATACCGACGGATTTCCGATTAAAATCTAGTCCGTCGGTATTCCGTCGCAAAATTCCGACGGAATACCGACGGTCTTTTCTGCTGTCGGTATTCCGTCGGAAATCCGTCGGTACAAACGACGGATTTCCGACGGAAAATAATCTGTCGTAATATTCTGACTACTTTCCGACGGATTACCGACGGAAATCCGATATTTTCGATGTCGGCAAATTTGAGTGGTTACCAGTCGTTAGCGGTGGCCGATGAGATTGGTGGGGTGTTATGTCGGAATTTTGTGACGGATTTCCGACGGAATACCGACGGAAATCCGTTCTATATAACAAATTTCGTGTCTTCGTTCATTCATAACACAATTTTACAATTCAAAAAAATTTGTTAGCGATGAGTTCATATTTTCGGTCTTGGATGGACGAACCAATGATGGATATGGGCTCGAACTTATTAACATCCGCTTACGCTGCAGGTATATGCGAGTTCATGAATTTACCCAGAAACCAAGATGCAGCAAAAAAAGGTCAGGATATCAAATGTCCATGTTCTAATTGCTGTAACAGAATTAGTGTTGCGGTTCATACTGTTTGGAATCACTTATATAGATATGGATTTAGGCCGGGATATAAGGTTTGGTTTTTACATGGAGAAAGCAATTACGAATATGGTAGTACTAGTAGTAATGCACCTTATTTTCCGGATAGCGTAGAAGAACGTACAACGGAAGTAGATGTTGGGGTAAGTACGGTTGCGATGGTTAACGACGCGTTTAGAGAGAATTTGCAGTCGGGTGGTTATGAGGGTGATAGGGTTGAAGAACCTAATTTAGAAGCTCGAAGGTTTTTTGATATGTTAGACGCATCAAAGCAACCATTGTACAGCGGTTGTAGGGAAGGGCATTCACCGTTATCTTCTGCTAGTAGGATGATGAACATGAAGACCGATTACAATTTGTCCGAAGAATGTGTTGATGCATTCGCCGAGTTTGTGAAAGATGTTTTGCCAGAGGATAATCTTTCTCCAGCATCATACTACGAGGTCCAGAAACTTGTTGCCGGTCTTGGTTTGCCCTACCAGATAATAGATGTGTGCATCGACAACTGCATGCTATACTGGAGGGAAGATGAGAACAGAAAAAAATGTAAATTTTGCCGTAAACCACGGTTCCAAGACACAAGTGGCAGAGTGAAGATTCCTTTCAAACGGATGTGGTATTTACCATTAACAGAGAGGTTGAAGAGGCTGTATCAATCAGAACGCACTGCTAAGGCTATGAGATGGCATGCAGAGCATAATCAAGATGGAGATATTACGCATCCTTCTGACGCAGAAGCGTGGAAACACTTTCAATCGGTATATCCAGATTTCGCATACGAACGCCGAAATGTATACCTCGGCTTATCCACTGATGGTTTCAACCCATTTGGAAAGCATGGAAGAAAATATTCATTGTGGCCGGTCATCGTAACACCTTACAATTTGCCTCCTTCTATGTGCATGCGGCGAGAGTTCCTGTTTCTCTCAGTTCTAGTTCCTGGGCCAGATCATCCAAGACGATCACTCGATATATTCCTCCAACCATTGATCTATGAGTTGCAGATGTTGTGGGAGCATGGTGTTGAGGCATTTGATGTTTCAATCCAGCAGAATTTCAACTTGCGTTCGGTTCTTATGTGGACCATTAGCGATTTTCCGGCGTACGGTATGTTATCTGGATGGACAACGCATGGAAGATTGGCATGTCCTTATTGCCAAGACAATACTTCAGCATTCCAATTGCAGAACGGAAGGAAGACTTCATGGTTTGATTGCCATAGGTGTTTTTTGCCGGCAAATCATCCATATCGTCGGTCTAGAAGACATTTTAGAAAGAATTTTCCAGTGTTTACTGGTCCACCTCCGGAGATAGATGGTCGCAGCATATTGGAACAGTTACGAGATTTTGGTGCAGAGCGAACTCCTGAATGTGGGGGTAATGGCCATCACCCCGTCGACGGCTGTGGGGAATATCACAATTGGCATAAGAAAAGTATTTTTTGGGATTTGCCTTATTGGAAAGATCATCTACTGCGGCATAATCTAGATGTCATGCATGTTGAAAAGAATTTCTTTGACAACATCATGAACACCATTTTAAATGTACCAGGAAAGACAAAAGATAACTGGAAATCTAGATTAGACTTGCCATTGATTTGTTCAAGGGCATCCCTTCATGTTTTGCCTAATGGTAGATTGTCGATGCCTGCGTACCGGTTAGACGCGGGTAAGAAGGAAGTTTTCTTTGAATGGATTAAAAATTTTGTTAAATTTCCGGACGGCTACGCATCTAATCTGCGTAATTGCGTGGATTCGATGGAAGGGAAGTTTATTGGAATGAAGAGTCATGATTGTCATGTTGTGATGCAACGTCTTTTGCCATTTGCATTTTCTAATCTTCTTCCTCAAGACATCCATCAAGCAATTGGAGGTATATTTCATAATTTTCTGTAGTTTATTACTAATATAATGTTACTATATATGTACTAACTTGATTACTTTTCGTTTGTAGGAGTTGGGGCTTTCTTTCGAGATTTATGTTCACGGACACTAACAGCGGACGGGATCCGATCTTTAGAGGCCAACATCCCGGTGCTCCTTTGTAATCTTGAGAAGATATTTCCACCGTCTTTTTTTGATGTTATGGAACATCTTCCTATTCACCTCCCACGAGAAGCAGCATTAGGAGGCCCTGTTCAATACCGATGGATGTACCCGTTCGAGCGTTACATGTTCCACCTGAAGAAAAAGGTAAAAAATTTGAGCAAAGTTGAGGGATCTATTGTCGCACAAAGTCTAAACGAAGAAGTATCACACTTTGCCGAATATTACTTTCCTTCGGATGTCCGGACTAAAGGTAGACGGCCGGCGCGACATGATGATAGAGGTGAGAAAGCAGTGTATCCGGTGGTTGTACCTGAGTTGTTTGCGCAAGTGGGCCGCGTAAGTGGAAAAGGGAAGAAACGCATACTATCACCACAAGAGGTCACACATTTGCATACATATATCCTCAGAAATTGTGACGAACTTGGAGAGTATGAAAGGTACACCATTTCTCATACTAAATTTGTGCAATTATTTGTCTTCATCTAATAAAGATTGTTATGTTACAGGATATACATGTCCCTAGCACAAACTTACCATGCTGATAAGACAGATTCCGAACTTGCTGTATTAAAAGATGAAGAATTCCCGGAGTGGTTGAAATTTTTTGTACGTTAAATATAACTCCTCACTCTTATTTTATAAGTTTTTCACGTTCATATGTTATTGATTGCTTACTTATATTGTTTTTAGGTTTCCGAAGGTTTAGCAAGTGGTCAAACCCTCCCGACATGGTTAGTGGAGTTTTCTCATGCTTTACGCAGTACCGCGACTTCATATCCGAGATTTTGCACTAGGGGATATTCGTTCAGAATTCGTGACGAAGGACGTCAAAGGCCAACTTCGGACAATGGTATTTCGGCGCAATCAGGTGATACCATGTACTATGGCCATTTAAAAGAAATCTTGGAAATCCACTATCCAGGAATGTTGGACTTGAGGTGCATTGTGTTTATGTGCGATTGGTATGATCCATCCAATGGTAGTGGGGTTCGAATTGACCGTCTTGGTGTTATTTCGATAAATTCAAGCCGGAAATTACATCATTACGATCCATTTATCCTTGCATCTCAAGCAGACCAGGTATCAATATATTGATAGGTTTTCCGTTATATTTATACGTTAGGTTTTGTTATTCTTGTATATAAACAACATCCACCGTTTATGAATAGGTTTGCTACATTCCATATCCTCGAGTTGGGCGGAGGACAGATCCTTGGATGACGGTAACTCCAATTAATCCGCGAGGAAAAATATATGGAGTTCCGGACCATGATGCTCTACAAGTATCGCGAACCAACCAAATGTCACATGTTGAGGAGACGGATAACATTGACCTTGTCACTGATGTCACACATATCGGCGATGATCTAGTGCATTCGGATGAAGATGAACTACGTGAAGAATTTGACGACGATTCCGACTCCATCCCTAGTGAAGGTTCATCAGAAGAGTCAGATTAAACATTTATGAATAAATGTTAGTTTGGAGCTGTTTTGTACTATAACCCCTATGCGTTCCCTCTAATATAATGTACTTTATGGTAATATTCGCCAGAATCATTTATTAAATTTGCCGCCGGATTTCCGCGCGAGGGATAAAAACTTTCCTAATTTTCGGACGACATAACGACGGAATTAGTTCCGTCGGAAATCCGTCGGAATTCCGATGTCGGCAAAGTTTGAGTGGTTACCATTGCGTTATCTGCGGCCGATGGGACTGGCGGGGTATTATGTCGGATGTTGCAGACGGATTTCCGACGGTTTTCCGTTCTATATAAGGTTCCTCATACGTTCATTCCTGTCAACAACACAAACAATGTCTTCTAACTCTCCTAATGAAGACTCAAAAATCGTCGCAAACCACTTTCTACTTCCAAAATACTCGTGGGAAACCGAAACCCAATGCGACACACACACTGAAGAGATACCCACTTACTCGTGGGAATTTGATACGGTCTCACCAATCTCAATCGGAGATTCTTCATCAACAATAGTTCCGGAGAGCCAGTGCTTGCCAAACGTCTCGTGGGAAACGCAATCGCAGTGCGACAAATATCCAGACAAGAAGAGTCTTCTCGAAGACGTACAACCATCTCGCTTGATTGAAACGTCAGATACTTACGGTGGAAGTACTTCAAATGAATGTAAGGATAACTACTATGATTATGAATTTGCCCAGAGACCAGAAAGTCCGAACTTAAATATAGATGTTGATGCAATCAAAAGAGATGTTTGCGGCGGATTTTTAGAAGGTACACCGAAGAATAAAAAGGATCAGTACAATGATGATGAATTTGCCCAAAGACCTGAAAGTCCGAACTTAAATATAGATGTTGATGCAATCGAAAGGGAATTTTGCAAAGGATATGTAGATTCTCCGCCAAAGAAAAAAAAGGGAAAAAAAAGTTTAAGGTTCTAAAGAAGGTAAGTTTGGAGCGGATACAGAGACATATGTGTTTCAAACTGTAAAATAAATAAATTTCCTTTCGCCTTTTGTTTTTTCTCTGTTATAAAATTTCGTTATATAAATTTTTTATTCAATTCTCGAATATATTTAAAATAATTTATGAAAAAATGTTTGGACATTTTTTTAATTAACTCTGCAATCGGGTCAACACCCGGACTTTTAAGCGATAGATTTTTCACAGTTTTCCGACGGATTGTAATTTATATTTTTAAAACAGATTTCTGTGATATAAAAAATATTAGATCCGTCGGAAATCCGTCGGTGGTTTTGACGGATTTCCGACGGGTCTAATATTTTTATAATATAAAAAATTTCAGAGATAAAAAAAATTAAATTAAATGAATTAAATCCGTCGGAAATCCGTCAAAACCACCGACGGATTTCCGACGGATCTAATATTTTTTTTTAATTAAAACCCGTTTTAAAAAAATTTAATTTAAAAAAAAAATTATTAAATCCGTCGGAAATCCGTCGGTAATTTTGACGGATTTCCGACGGATTTAATTCATTTAATTTAATAAAAACAATTAATTTAATTTAATATTTAATATTTAATATTTAATATAACAAAAAAAAACCGTTTTAAAAAATATATAATTAAAAAACAAAATGAAATCCGTCGGAAATCCGTCGGTATTATTGACGGATTTCCGACGGATTTAATTAATTAAATTTAATAAAAAAATTTCAATTTAATAAATAATTATTTAATAAAAAATAATAAATTTACGCGGTTTTATATATAAATGTTTAGAATCCGTCGGAAATCCCTCGGTATTTCCGACGGATTTCCGACGGAATCCCTAATTTTTGCCGCCTAAGAGCCTCGATCTCATCGAAAAAACCGGGAAAATCCGTCGGTGTCCGTCGGAAATCCGTCGGTAACCTGCAATAAAACCACCGTCTTCTTCCTCGAATCGACAGAACGAAAAATCGAAAGAAAAACAAAAACTCGCCGGAAATCACTAGATCCAATCGGAAACACGCCGGAATCAACGTATCCATCCACAATCTCAATCTCTATCACGTTATCATCAATCCAATGTAAGTTTTTCGAAGTTTTTTTTTGGAAAAATATGAATTTAGAGAATTTTGTGAATTTGTTAGATTTAGGTTGTTAAAAATCAATAGAAATGTAGAAATGTACGGATTTAGGATGTTTGAAAACTTTTTTATTTTGTAAATTTTGTGATTTAGGGAATTTTCGGGTTTATAAAATTTAGAAAAGTACGTATAAAATTATTTATTTTTGTAAAATTATAAATATTTATAATATAAAAATATTAGTAAAATTCTAAATTGTTGAAATTTTACTAAATTTTTTATTTGTTTAAATTACAAAATCCCAAATTAGGAAAAAATCGTAAATATCTAAAAATTCGTAAATGTTATAAATTTTACAATTCCAAAAATTTTCTAAATCTGTAAATTCGTATATGTTAATATCTGAAATCCATAATCCAAATATCCCTAAATACCTATTTAGAGAAACCTCAATTTCCCAAAATCCCTAACTCCCTAAAACTTAATTTATGAAATCCTGAAATTCCAAAAATTAATCTCGAAATTCCAAATCCCTACTTCTCAAAATATCAATTTACATTTATTTATATTTAATATCAGAATTTATATTTATATATGTAAGTAAATGTCAACGGTATGTAAACATTTTGGAAATCGTAGGGACTATGGCCGATTTCATCACTCTACTGGATCTGGTACTTCCAGTAGGGGAGGGAGTCAGTCGCAAATCCCAGATACTAGTTTCCCGGATCCCCAAGACCCGTCTCCTCCACTGGGTACACAGCCCTCAGCTCCCACGGCCATGTCCGTTGAGGAGTTTGTTTCGCAACCTGGACGGGATAGGTTGCCTCGCCTAGATCCCGACTTGGTACCTAACACGACATGGTAAGTTTTATACTAAAAATGTATTTGATTATATTAACTTAAAAAACATATTTAACTAAATATTGTTTAGGTTTCAATTTTCGGGAAACGGGATTACGAGTTCGATCAACGCAATGACTAATTCGTTGATCACTTCCCCGTATCCCACATTTACTTCGATGCCGGTGGCAGACCAGGAGATCTGGTTTCAGCAATTTGCGGTATGTTTTCTTTTCCTATTTTGTAATTTAGATTTTTATTTTCATTAAAATTGTCAATACTAATATGGGTACTTTTTTTTTTTGCAGCAAGAATTTACTTGGGACCCACAGTTGACTTCCCGGGTCCGACGGGAGTTCTACAAAAAAGCTTCCCGGAAATATTCGTTGAAGATAAACGAATGGAAGGACTTGTGGTACAAAGAGGGAAAGGTGCCGCGCAGATTGCAAGATAACCCCACATTATGGGGTGGACTACTTGCCCATTGGGAGCGGGAGGAGACAAAAGTAAACTCCGGAAAGAACTCGTCTAACCGGAAGAGCGACCGGAAGGGGAAGGGACCGGCGACCCATAACCTCGGTGCGACGAGCAAAGCATCACGTGTTCAGAAGCTGGTACGTAATTTTATAAATTTTACAAAAATTTATATTTCTAACACTTCTCATATTTCTTTCATTATATATGCCAACAGATGGAGAGGACCGGTGTGCGTCCGTCACATCTTGACTTGGTCAAAGATGCGCACACCAACAGAAAGACGGGGGAAATTCAAGATCCCATTGCTCGTGAAATCGTGGAGAGCGTGGAGAGGCTGGGTGAGGAGTACCTCCAATCCCAACCGATCGTCGAAGGAACTCCCCCGGCCACGGAAGTTCCTCTGGAGATGATCAACGAGTTTACCTATCAGGTTAGTAACACTGTCAATTTTAATTAAATTTTAAATAAATTTAAATATAAACAACTTACAACATTTATTGATTGATTTTTTTCATAGGTTGCGCCTAAGCACAGAGGTCGTGTGTTTGGCCTCCCGGAAGACAGTTCTGCCACGTCCGTCAACTTTTACCGCATTCATGCAGATAGTGCGTTGAGGGCACAGAATGCTGAGCTTCTCGAGCGGGTGACCGGGTTGGAGTCCCAACGCGCACAAGATGAAGCTCGCTACGCGGAACAGCAGACGCTCTTGCAGGAACAAGTGGAACGCGTTCGGGCAATGGAAGATCAGGTGGGACGAATCCGGGATATGGAAGAGCAGATGGCACGAATGCGGGAGATGGAAGAACGGATGAACGAGTTCTTCCGTAACCGATAGATAATATGTAATATTTTAATTTTCTTAAAAATATTGAAACTTAATTTTAAATGTTGTTTTTTTATTTTTATTTTTATTTTAATCTAATTTTTAATTCTATTTAATTTTATTTTAATTTAATTTCTTTAAATTTAATTAAATTAAATTTTTTTTAATAAATAAATTATCCGTCGGAAATCCGTCGGTATTTTTGCCGTCGGAAATCCGTCGGTACGTGGACCGTCGGAAATCCGTCGGTATTTTCTCTGTCGGAAATCCGTCGGTTTTTTTGTCTATCGGAAATCCGTCGGTATTTGACATACTGACGGATTTCCGACGGAATTCTGACGAATTACGGTTATTTTTTTTTCGTCGGAAATCCGTCACTATTTCCGACGGTTTTCCGACGGAATTTTATTTCCGACGAGATAGAACCGACCGGTTAAAACCGTCGGAAATCCGTCGGAATAAGCGATATTCCGACGGATTTCCGACGGTTTTGACCGTCGGAAAGCCGCCTGTTTTCTTGTAGTGAAAGTAATATAGTTAACTACTGAAAATCTGAATAAAGTCAACGTAAATAGCAACACTTTGAATAAAGTCAACTACTCAATAGCCTGTAGCTGGTAATATAGTTAACTACTGAGACTAATATAGTGGACTACTAATAACTTCAAAAATAAAACAGACAACTACCAAAATAAATAATAAAAATTACTCCAAATCTCACCTGCGTTTACACTTTCGTCCGTTACTGGTGGTGCGTCCCTCATAGTGCCGGCTCTGTTTGACAACACGGAAGTCAAAGCGTCATCTGCACAGTTTTGCAGTACACAAGGCCGAATCTTCTCTCCAACACGGTCCTCTTCAATTTCCGCATCATCACCAGAATCATTTAGCTCCAAACCACACGGCCATTTGTGCGAGCATTCGCCAGCCTCTCTAACGACTTGAATTGGATCCTCAGTGGCATTTTCTTTCTCCCCATCACTCTCCATCATATCCAATTTGTGCCACTCACCATCCTCGGATTCACTCCCACTTGACAACCCTTCATACAACCCCTCCTCTTCCACACTCATAGCCTTACCTTTACCCTTGTTCACTCCTCCCCCTTCCCCTGTCCACATAAAAGTAGCAACAAAATATATCAAAAAAATGCAAATAAATAGTCAGCTACTTTATATAGTCAGCTACACTAGCCTCTAATAGTCAGCTATAGAACCATACATTAATTCCAAATATATTTCTAAGATTTTTTCAAACTTCTGTCCTCGAGCATTAACAAGAAACAACTACCAATAATCAAACATTCTAGCAACTGCTAACTACAAACAATGTCCAATCTTCTACACAATAGCCAACTACAAACAGGTTACTTCTCAATTATATAGTCAGCTACGCTCACCTTTGATAGTCAACTATAAAACCCTACATTATATTACATATATCGTTCAATGAAATATATAGCTTCTTCTCTGCTTACCAGTTTCTGAGATTAAATCATACGCATCCTCAGTTCCTCCAACGCTGACACACAAGGCAGTTTTCTCGACAAAACTGCATATCTGCTCGAAAACATTCACATCGTCATCACTGGTTATCGACGCAGGAGGCATATTCTTGTCCTCGGACATCACCATACCCACAGGGCATCTGTAGGATAGATTCACGGATTTTGTTTCCAAAATTTGAAACTTCTCCATCACCAAACCAAGCAGTTCATGAAATTGCATCCTCGAAGACAACATAACACACTTGCACAACTCATCCTTCTTAGGCTTAAACTCCCAAATACCACTCGCCAACATGACCCACTCTCCCAACACGGCAACAACCACCAATCCCTTCGGCATCTGCAAAAAAAAGTTGACTATTCAATTATAATCATAGTTAACTATAACAGGTCAAAATAATGACGAATAGCTGACTATACTGACCACTGATTCTTTCCCAAAACTTGCGACAGCCTTCTTCTCCACTGTTTTCACCATTGCGAGCCTCGTTCTCTGCAACTTTGTATTGAGTATCGAATCTGGTGGTATCAAATCTGATACACCAAATATTGAGTAATAACTCAATCAAGATCAAGAAAAAATCAACCAAAATTTATTACGCCTATTAAAGACGCGATTGTGGTAAATCGTCTTTCCTTCTACAGATTTTACCACTTTCCTTCTACAGATTTTTAAGGGCAAAAACGTCCCATTTTTGAATCTCGTTGCTATATACCTAATTTTAATTTGGATCACGTTATTCACCTAATTAAATCACCCTAGACTAATATATAGCTAATTAACCCAAAAAAGAAAGAAGACAATGGCTAATATATATTATAACTTATTGAAATTAATTAACATTAGAATTAGCTATTAAATTATTGGAATTGAGTGTCAAAGTTATTAGAAAGAGAAAAATAGATATCAATTTATATTTTTCTCTTAAATAAATAAATTAAAAAAGACACATGTTAAAAGAATAGGTGACACATGTCAACATCTCAAAACTTTGATTTGGAAAAATCTTACTATATTATATAAGATAATGTTCCAAGTTGTGGAGTATAATAAATTTTTGAGTCCGCTTTGTGACTTTATGACCGGGGGAGCACGCCATGAAATTAAACCAAAAGAAAAAAGGTGTTAAGAACATCTAAAATATACAAATATCAACTCCCACATGCTTGTCGACAAGGTATTATTTTGCTTGTCGTTCAGCAAATAAGAAAAAATAAACCAAAGAAGAGTGACGAACACGATGTTGAAGGAGCAAAAGAGATAAAATCGCTAAGGACTTTAGAAAGACTAACCGTTCATACAACTTGATTCGCGGATCGAGAGTTTCTTGATAATATTGGTTTGTTGGGGGACTTAGATGCCATATATATATATATATAAAAATGATGGGACTTGAGGCATTTGCAACAATGTACTACTCGGCCTATCTTGATCTCACAAGGGCATTCCTTGCCATGGTTAAGGTGGAATATAAGAAGTCTAGAGCCAAAGGAAGGCACCCTTACCTTCAAGATAGGTAACAAGGGATATTCATCTGCGAGGCGTGCAAGGTCCAAAAATCGAAAAAGCCATTTTCAAGTTTCCATTCTTTATAGAAGTCAACAAATTTTGGGATATGATTGGAGATGATGTCGAGTATGTTGAGAGAGCGCCGCCAAGAACGCATGAACCCAATGTTGAGATACATTTTGGGGGAATACTTTCGTCGTAAGGAACGAGATCGATCCGATTAAAAAGAATGAACCCAAATTCATTTTACAAGGGGTCAGGTGTTGGAAATTCCAAAGCTTGAGTTAGAAGTTACTTGGAAAGGAAGTTATCTCTTTAGAAAGTTGTTTAAAGAGATATACACAAATACGTTCTAAATAAGGATTAGAATGTTCTAGATAAGTTTTGTGTTGAAATCCTTATGGAATTAGGAGTAGCTAATATCTATATAAAGGAGTCTATGGAGAGATGTTCCATAAGACTTAGAGAAAAAAGAGATTTAGTTTTGAGAGAGTTTCTAAATCAATAAGAAAAGTTGTTCTTCAATATTATTTCTCATCATAATTCTAAAGTCTGTTTTGATTTTATTTGGTATCAGAGCGATAACAATCCTGAGACAGCACGAAGATCATAAGGGCAGAAAGTCATCATCGAGCCATGGGTGATGACACCGTTGCAAATCCACCACGACCAAAGGACTTTGGAGCTCCATCGATCCATTGTCCTATGCTTACATCGACAAACTATACTGTTTGGGCGATGCGAATGAAGATAACTCTTCAAGTCGGCGACGTATGGGAGACAATAGACCCAGGATCGACGGATTCAAAGAACAACATCATAGCAACTGCGCTGCTGTTTCAATCAATCCCCGAGGCCTTGATTTTGCAAGTTGGAGAGCAAACTACGGCAAAGAACCTTTGGGAAGCCATCAAAGCACGTCACCAAGGAGCGCAAAGGGTGAAAGAAGCTAGGCTTCAAACGTTGATGGCTGAGCTAGATAGGTTAAAAATGGGTGATAAAGACACGGTAGATGATTTTGCAGGTAAGATCTCCGGAATAGCATCACAATCAGCTGCACTAGGAGAAACAATTGATGAACCGAAGCTGGTGAAGAAGTTCTTAACATGACTCCCAAGAGAGAAGTTCATTCAGATTGTCGCATCCCTTGAGCAAGTCCTAGATCTAAACACGACAGGATTTGAAGACATAGTTGGGAGGCTTAAGGCATACGAAGAACGGCTAGGGGAGACAAAGCAACCAGAGGATCAAGGCAAGCTCATGTTTGCAAACGCAAACAACAATCGTGGCGGTTATGGAGGCTCACGGGGAGGAGCAAGAGGAAGCTATAGCAGAGGAGGCTATGGTAGAGGAAGCTTCGGTAGAGGCAGGGGACGAGGAAGGTTCGGTGGCTGAAACCAAGGAGGAGAAAACTCAGACCATAACCAACAACAGAAGAAGGACCAATCTAAAGTAATATGTTGGAGATGTGACAAGCCAGGTCACTTTGCATCAATATGTCCTGAAAGACCAAAGGAACATCAAGAGTCGAATCTACACGAAACACAAGAAGCAGAAGCTCTTTATGTTCACGAGGTGGTATTTTTGAATGAAAAAGTATTCCCGAAGAACTATGGCAACAACAAAGATGACACAAGTGTATGGTACTTGGACAACGGAGCGAGCAATCACATGTCGAGTAACAAAGAATTTTTCTCAAGTTTGAATGAAAAAATCAGCGGAAAAGTCAGATTTGGTGACGGCTCACATGTTGATATCACTGGAAAAGGATCCATTGTTTTTGTGAGCAAGACTGGTGAAAAACGAGCACTCCACGATATTTACTACATACCGGAGTTACAACACAATATCATTAGTCTTGATCAGGCTACTGAATTTGGGTGTGAAGTACATATGAAGGGAGATGCTTTGTTCCTAAGAGACCCTCACGGTAAGCTATTGGTAAAAGTCACACGCTCACCAAATCGGCTTTACAAGACACCCATGGAGATTAGCTATACGAAGTGTCTACAAGTACAAGATGATGATACATGGAAGTGGCATGCTCGTTTAGGGCATGTTAGTGTTGGCGTGATGAACAACATGGTCAAGAAAGAGATGGTGATTGGGATGTCACGAGCTCTACATGAGAAGGATGTATGCGATGTGTGTTTGGTCGGGAAACAAACTCGTAACTCGTTTCCGATCAAGTCGACATTCCGTGCATCACAAGCATTGGAGCTAATTCATGGAGACCTATGCGGACCAATTTCACCACCAACACTAGCTAATAATCGATATGTCTTTGTACTAATTGATGATTTTCTAGGTACATGTGGACTATGTTGCTAAAGGAGAAAAGTGAAGCATTCGATCGATTCACAAGGTTTAAAGAGTTTGTGGAGAAACAAACTAATATAGCCGTGAAAACCTTACGTACCGATCGAGGAGGCGAGTTCACTTCAGCTGAGTTCAATCGGTTCTGTGAAGATAATGGGATTACAAGGCACTTAACCGCACCATATACGTCTCAACAGAATGGTGTTGTTGAGAGGAGAAATCGGACATTGATGGAGATGACAAGAAGCTTGCTTAAAGCAATGAAGATGTCAAATGATATGTGGGGAGAAGCTGTACGTCATTCAACATATCTCATCAACAGGATCCCAACGAACGCACTAAGTGGTAAGACCCCCTATTAAAGTTACACCTCCAAGAAGCCAAACATCGAACACTTAAGGGTATTTGGATGTGTCGCTTATGCAAAAGTTGTTGGAGATCATCTCAAGAAGCTAGATGATAGGTCAAGGAGTGTGATCAACTTGGGAACGGAACCGAGGTCCAAAGCTTATAGGCTTTATGATCCGGTTTCAAGAAAGATCATTGTGAGCAGAGACGTGGTCTTTGATGAAAGAAAGGCATGGGATTGGTCATCCATTCCAACAGAAGCTAAAGGTGAATATGGAACATTCACTTTACCACCTTTCGAACTGGTTGAGGACGAGGAAGAACACGATCACGAGCTTGAGAACCAGCATGAGAACGAGCACAACAACAATCAAGATCAAGGTAACCACGACGAGGAGGAAGAAACAAACGATGTTGAAGATCAGCCTCAACAACCATTAACAAGATATGGTCCTGCGTTAACAAAGCCAAGGTATCTTGATGACTACGTTTTGCTAGCTGACATGGAAAGTGAGGGTTTATTATTCACAGTCAATGGAGAACCCGAAATCTACAATGAAGCTGTAGGTTCAAGAAAGTGGATTGAAGCAATGGAAAGTGAACTAGATTCCATTGAAAGAAACAAGACATGGGAACTAGTTGAGAAGCCTACTGGTGTGAAAGTTATAGGGCTAAAGTGGATCTTTAAACTCAAGAAGACAGTAGACGGCACGATCAAGAAGCACAAAGCGAGACTTGTGGCGAAAGGTTATGTGCAACAACAAGGAGTGGATTACGAAGACGCGTTTGCACCAGTTGCAAGAATTGAGACCATACGGTTGCTCATAGCTTTTACAGCAACAAGAGGCTGGGAAATTCATCATCTAGATGTCAAAACCGCGTTCTTAAATGGAGATTTAATCGAAGAAGTCTATATAAGTCAGCCCGAAGGTTTTGAGAAGAAAGGAGAAGAAGAACGAGTGTATAGGCTTTTTAAAGCTCTATATGGTTTACGTCAGGCTCCGAGAGCATGGAATCAAAAACTTGATCACGTTTTAAGAGGAATGAAGTTCGAAAGATACTTGAAGGAATCTTCGGTCTATCTCAAGAGAAACGGAAGGGATGTCTTGATAATTGCAATTTATGTGGATGATCTTTTTGTGACAGGTTCTTCACAAAAGATCATTAGTCAATTCAAGGAAGATATGTCAAGAAAGTTCGAGATGTCGGATCTTGGGAAACTCGCATACTATCTTGGTATAGAGGTGATTCAAGGAGAGGATGGAATCGGAATTAAGCAAGAAGGATATGCTAAAGGAATACTCTTAGATACCAAGATGGATACTTGCAATTCAACTCACGTGCCAATGGAGATGAATTTGAAGATATCAAAGGCAGAAAATGAGCGAGAAATTGATGCAACACAGTATAGAAGAGCAATAGGCTGTTTGAGGTATCTTGTTCACACAAGACCGGACTTGGCATATTCTGTGGGTGTTCTAAGTCGCTACATGCAGTGTCCAAGGGAGTCGCATGGCCAAGCTATCAAGCATATTCTAAGGTATGTGAAAGGGACAACAAACATGGGTTTGTTCTTCAAGAAAAACGGACCGAGAAAGGTCATTGGCTATAGTGACAGCAGCCACAACATCGACATTGATGATGGAAGAAGCACATCGGGACATATGTTTTGCATGGGGGCGTCACCGATCAGTTGGACATCGCAAAAGCAGCAAACTGTTGCTCTCTCCTCTTGTGAAGCCGAGTTCATGGCAGCTACGGAAGCGGCGAAACAAGCTATATGGGTTAAAGAGTTGTTGAAGGAAATACAAAGTTTGGATGAGAAGATCACACTAAGAATCGACAACAAGTCAGCCATTGCCTTAACCAAAAACCCGATGTTTCATGGGAGGAGTAAACACATTCTCAAGAAGTATCACTTCAATCGTGAATGCGTGGAGAATGATCAAATTGAAGTGGAGCATGTTCCGGGAACAGAACAGAAGGCGGACATACTCACCAAACCATTAGGAAGAATTAAGTTCAAGGAAATGAGGAGCTTAATTGGAGTTCAAGAAATCAAGTCACCTAAAACTCAAGTTGGAATTACGGGGGTGAATGTTGGAAATTCCAAAGCTTGAGTTAGAAGTTACTTGGAAAGGAAGTTATCTCTTTAGAAAGTTGTTTAAAGAGATATACATAAATACGTTCTAGATAAGGATTAGAATGTTCTAGTTAAGTTTTGTGTTGAAATCCTTATGGAATTAGGAGTAGCTAATATCTATATAAAGGAGTCTATGGATAGATGTTCCATAATACTTAGAGAAAAAAAAGATTTAGTTTTGAGAGAGTTTCTAAATCAATAAGAAAAATTGTTCTTAAATATTATTTCTCATCATAATTCTAAAATATGTTTTGATTTTATCAGGCACTTGGGGAAATATATTGTCAAGAAACCTTGAAGATGAATTTTTTAACAAAGTCACTATGAAGCCATATTTGCAAAGGATTTGCCTTCTTACCTCACATTTGCAAAGGATTTGCCTTCTTACCTTTCTATTAGAGGTGGACTTATACACTAATATTAGTGAAAGCGGGGGTTGATCTCACCTATCATTATCCTAATCTTCAAAGGCTATCCATCGATCTCCCCTATCTCATTAAGGTGTATATGCTTGGGAAAACGAGAATAGCCACCCTTCTTACATCCTTTTGCTTTCAACCAAGAAAAGAGAGGCAAGAAGAAACACTTCTCACGTTCCAAGAAAATGTTAAATTTGACCTAGCGGAGGAAGACTACTTACAAGAATAAGCACAATATGCCATACCACCATTGCCTCAAGCTCCTCAACATGAAACGAACATGATGGATTCCAAACTTTGACTTGCATGAGCTAGACTCGTGATCATATCTTTTACCCGTCCATGCGAAGCGATTACCCACTGATTTCAAGTCATGTAGATCACAAGTAGCAATCATCCTTCGAAAATCTTCAAAAGTACTCTCTGATCTACGTGGGACCAGCTTTCTTTTTACTATTATCCTTGATCTCATTAATATCACCTATAAGCAACCATCTCAATATTTTAATAATAGATTTTAGATTTCGTCTTGCGTCAAACGCGGAATCATAATATTTAAAAATAAAAAATCATAATTTTTTTAATAAACGGAAAAAATGAAAAACAAAATGATCAAATAGTATATCTCCCATATAAATAAATATATTTTATCTTACAAATTTTAATCTACATTACACTTAGATTGAATGTAAACATTTTTAATATAAATCAAATATGTTTGAGATTATGGATTAACTCAAACTTATTTGAGCTCACCAAACCCAAAAAATATCGCGTTAGTACGTAAACCTTCTTAAATAAAACATCAAAAAAATAATAAAAAATAAAAATGATGATTTTTGAAATATAACTATTAATGTTTGATTTGTAAAGTTGTACGTTTATAACAAAAAGGCAATTTTAATTAGAGTAATATGAATACAATTAAACAATATAAAAAAAATTGTATGATCAATTACATATGGTATCCAAATGGACATTAATACAATTTTCATAACGTAATTAACATCGGTAAATGATTCATCGTTAAAATATTATGTTATATAACGTTTAAATATTAAAATATTATATCTTAGTTGGATTTAAATTAGTAACATATGTATTTGTGAATTCATGTTAAACAATTATATAAATACGTAAAGATTTTCAAGATGACATATAAAATTAATTAAAATATTTTGATTAGTTAATATAATTGATGTGTCCCTTAAAATTATCATTGAGTGACGCATACGATTATTCACTTAGTGTATATTCAGTTAATATATAGAGGATTGTTTCAAGTCTTTTCCATAAATGATTTCTGAAATTCGGATTGGAATAACCCTTAACATAAGATAAGTACAAAGAAGCTTCATTATAATCTAAATCATTAATAATAGTGTTAATCTCTTAACACAAAATAAGAGGTTTTTGGTCATTTTACATTAAATGCATCTAGATAAAAGTACAAAAACACCAAACGAACGTATTTGTTTTCAGATATAATTTATGGACGCATAAAGCAAAAATACAAACGAATATCATATAGATGTTTCATCTAGGTACTGCGTTTAGATAATGCATCTAGATTTTGCGTCCAAACACGCAAACGAATAACACTTAAACAGTCTACAAGTTTTGAAGATTAAAACAAAACTGGAATAGAAACAATTTCCTTTCAAAACACTACTATTCCACTGCTTATACCTCGTGGAAGAACAATCACATATCGATTATAACCTAGTTCACAGCAAGGATCACGAAAGACACATGATAAAAAAAATATATACAAAAAGGAATACAACTTAATTAAAAAAAACAATATGATGTCATTATTAAAATCTTTTTTTTTCTATCGTATATAAATTTCTTTGAAAATTCGTTTGAATAAAAAATCTGACAAATACTATTGGGTAATCACATTTTATCAAATCTCTCTCTTTTCTCTCTCCAGAAAAAACTCTCTCGAACAAACAACTTTCGATTGTGGATCTTTGTTTCCGGCCGACTTTTATCGGTCCGGATTGTGTATATTTTCTTTTGTTTTTTGGTTTGTTTAGCGGTTTCGTTTTTGTATTTTTCGTCTAGCGGATCTTTTTTTGCGACTTCGGTCGGATCTACAGCTTTCCGACTTAGATCGGATTAAAAAACCTCTTCCTCGGCTATGTTACATTGGTGAAGAAGATCTGGCGTTTGGCGATTCTGAAGTACTCTTCTTTATTCAAATACCTGTCAAAGCCTGGTTGGGAGATTGACTCTCCCCTAAATCTCCAAAGGTGCTTTAAACTAAGGCGATGGAGTTGTGGTCATGGTTGTGATGGTCGGTGGTGATTCTGTGGTGGTGAGTTGCTTCTTTAAAGAGCTACGTTTGAATCTGTTTTCTTCCGAGGAGTGTGTGTCGGTGATTTTGTTGAAGCAGGGATCGATCTTTGTTTTGCTGTGAATTCAGCTCAGATTTCGACATACGACGGTGGTGGCGTCCGACGGTGATGAGTGTCGGCGATACTGCAACTCTGGTTTTATTCATTTATGGGTTGTATTGGACTTCTCAAAATCACTTTGTAAGGCTTTTGGACCTTTAAATATATAGGACGACAAAAAAAAATACTATTGGGTAACCAAATAACAAGAATAAAGAGAATCAAATCTCCGACTCCGAAAAACACCAACTTTCACGGCGTCTTCTTCTTCGTCTTCTTCCCAAGAGGAGGAGGAGGAGCGAGAATCTTACTAGCATAAATCGCCATATCCGTCAAGATCCTCATGTTCCAATTCGCATAAACCATCGGAGTCGGGTGAAAAAAACTCGTCCTACACATTGAAATATTCATAAGCGCAAGAGCTTGATAAGCTCTCATGAATCGATAATCTCTAAGATACAAATACTTCAACGCATTGTCTAAATGAGCATCCACCAATCTATAAGCTTTCCTACAAGCATCCAACTCTGTTTTGTCTCGACGATCTTTCGCCGTCGGAAGAAGAGAACCTTCGATGTTATCAAGCGTTTCTATGGCGTTGATCCATGCTTTTGCCGCGGTTAGTTTCGCGATTGTTTTGATTGATGTGCGTTTTCTGATTAGCTGAGATGTGATTGATCGATTGCAGAAGTTGAAATCGATTGTTTGTTTGCAGATTCTGTTGATTAGCTCTTGTGTTGTTGCGTCAGGAACGACAGAGATTGAAGTCTTGAAGGTAATGCAGATGAGAAGAGAGATTAGTAGGTGAACGAAAGACATTGCTCATAAGGTGTTTGATGATATGCGTAAGAGAAATTCATATTTATATACACTCTTTGTTTTTCTACATGTCTTTGTCTCTATAGAATGTATCGAATCTGTTCCAAAACGTAGTTGTTAAACCTTCAATCTATTATGATGTTGACATATATAAAAATTCGGTTTATTATTTTCCGAATTGATTACTCGGGTCGATAGTTATCGCGGTTTTCGTGGTTAGCATGAGGAAGAAGAAAGAATGATCATGAAAATATGTTTGGTGTGATTTGGTTGAAGGCAATGATGTTATGCTTATAGACCACATTTTCTCAATTTCCTTTGGTTTGAAGTCTTTCCAAAGTAATTGTGTTTCATTTCTTTAATACTCCTGTTTTGCCATGTTAGTTTAATAACGGGTTAAGAACAAACTTAGCTCGTAAGTGAGGGTGTTTATGTGGAGAATGTACAAAAACTGATATTTTGTTTGATGTATTGCTACTTGCTAGATATAAACACAATAACAAATTTAGAAGCAAAAACAATTGAGGTTTTAGTGTTAGCCTAGTATGAATTAGATTTTATTTTACTTACTGCAAGATATTATCCCTTTATGATAGTCCATTGATTTGTGAATGTTATTGTCATCTGAGTTTTGACATGAATTTTAGTATATGATTAGGGGTTAAACTATAAAGGGTCCCACGATTAAAACAATAAATTTGGTACATTGAAATCAATTAAGAATTTGTCGCAGAAACTTGTTTAGAAAAACAAACAGCTAGATTTGATAACCAAAATGTGAGTGTGGTGATCAACCATATTGGTAGCTCAACCAATGATTCCCAAGCGAATAAAATAAGAACTCCAAAAAGTGGGAAAAAAAATTATAAACTCTAAACGACAACGTTTAGCCAAAAACCCAATTTTCCAAACGACGACGTATAGTCGAGCTTAAACCCACGAGACGTCAAGGGTTTAGTCGTTCTCGTTGACCATTTTGGTTACTCTTTCGCCATGTTTGGGTCGAGAGGTCTGTGTTGCAGCAGAATCTGGAACCATTCTCTGTTCCTCAAACGTTCTGGAAATTTCCGAGCTAGTTTCTCGACGAATTCCGTAGGAAAGCAGAAACGGGTTGGGACCCATAATGGAACCTTCCATTGCGACGAAACCTTAGCTTGTTTCATCCTTTGTCTTTCCAGCAGATTCTCCGATGCTCAAATCGTACGGACAAGAGATCATCAGGTACTTGTTTTAATTGAGCGTAATTATGTCTGAATCTTGTTTCTTTGAGTTTAATTTCAATTTCCGAGAAATGGTTCGAGAATGGTAACAAGGGTTGATTTAGAATTCTTCAAAATTTGAAGAATTTCTTGTCGATTTGAGAAGTAATTGATAAGATTTGCAATAATTGATCATTGTTTCTTAGTTTGTACTTGATTTGTGATGTAATTGTAAGGTTTTGGAGAAGGTTGATGCGGCTCTTGATGTTGGAGGTGTGTATGATCCTGATAGTGAGCGTTACGACCATCACCAGAAAGGCTTTACCGAAGTGTTTGGACACGGGTTTAATACTAAACTCAGTAGTGCTGGGCTTGTCTATAAGGTAAATGAAGATACTCTTCTTGTGATTTGCTGGTTAATTAGAGGAAATTTGTGTTGATAATTTTGTGTTCTAGCATTATGGCTTGGAGGTAATTGCTAAGGAGCTTCAACTTGATCAGAAACATCCCGATGTGCATCGATTGTTTCTAGTTGTGTACAAAAACTTCATTGAGGTAATGCTTATTGCTTTCGAAAGGTTACTATTTTGGTTCTAGATTCATTGGTGTGTATTGAGTAAGCTATAAATTCAGATGGCTATGCTTATGAAAGTTTAGTGTTTGATAGGCACAGGTTACTGAATCTGTTGTCTGATTTGTTAGTATTCCATTTCCTGGCTAAACTTTTTTGTCATGTGTTTCGAATGTCACCAAGTGATGGCTTTATCTGACATTTTTCTATTGAGGACGCTAACAAAGAAAGCGATTTCAATTTTTTCATGTGATGTTTTTACTTGTTTTTAAGGTAACTTGTGGTTGTATACAATTACAGGCGGTAGATGCTATAGACAATGGCATCAATCAGTATGATACTGACCAGCCTCCAAAATATGTAAACAATACAAGCTTGGCACATCGGATTGGAAGGTTGAACTTAGATTGGACTGAACCTGATCAGTCTAGTAGCAAAGAAGATGAAGCCTTTCATCGGGCAATGGAACTTGCTGGCTCTGAGTTCTTGGAGGTTTAATCCCTATCTTATATCATTACCTAATATCATGTGTTTCTAAACCTTCTGGAAATGAGGTGCAATTAAGGAAAAATGCTAGTACCCAAGCCAAATCTAATGTGTAAATTGCTTTGAATGAATCAATCTAATGTGTTACTATAACAAATATTGTATACTGATTGCATTGTCTTTGTTTCTCAAGAAATAATTAGCATCAGATTCTGTTTGCTTGCCTATCTAAGTATGAATTGAGAATACAACCAGACCAGTCTCAAAAATCATACCTTTCGTTTCTACCTTTTGATAGTGTGTTCGTTTTCATGCGAAATCATGGTTACTAGCTCGGTCAATTGTTATGGAGTGTCTTGCACAACGACATGATGTAGACTCGAGTGGAGAAATCATGAAGCTCAGTAAACAGTGTCCAGTAAGTTAAAATTAGCTGTGTAGAGTGTACATATATTATCTGCATCATGGTTCGAATTTGTTAGATGGATTATAATTGATAATTGTGAAATTGACAGTGGAAACTCTATATATTTGAGCTCGAGGAAGAAATAAAGATTGATCCGCCCATAAAATATGTTCTTTACCAGGTACTACCGGGGTTTATGCGATGATCTAACCATGTTGTAAGATTTATTTCTCTTAAGTCAATGAGTGTGTGTATGTGGGTTCTGTGCAGGATGATAGAAGCGAAAACTGGAGAATCCAGGCGGTTTCAGTTTCACCAGACAGGTTTGAGAGTCGTAAAGCTTTGCCATTTTCGTGGAGGGGTCTAGAAAAAGAGAAGCTATCAGAGGAAAGCTCAATCCCAGGATGTGTATTTGTGCACATGAGTGGCTTCATTGGTGCAAACCGGACCTACGAAGGTGCCTTGGCAATGGCAAGAGCCTCATTGAATGCCTAGCTTTTTCGCATAACTAAAGACCGGTTCTTTGGTTTGAACCGGTATGAATCAAGGTGGTCACTATATTGGTGAAGCGTTTTATAAAAAGATAAAGATTTAACTTCTCGTTTGTGAAGATCAAGAATTTATAGTTGTTATTGAAAAATTTCCATCTAAAAATAATTTTTGAATCAAAATCCATGTGAATGTATTACGTACCGATCGATCACTGATAAATAATTTGATCTTATTTTAGTTACAATTTTACCGATTAATAATGTTATTGATGCATAATCAAGTTTCTGAAAGTTGAGAAATGTCGTATAGAAATCTGAGTTGCATTTCAAAGGATAAAACCAATAAAAACGGGACCAATTTATCTATGAAGATTACATAGAAACGAAATTGTTGGCAAGATATAACCGGAGAAGGACCCCATAAGTCACAATGAATTCTTTCTAGGGGTTTAGAAGCTGAAAATTGAGAATCTGAAAACGGTAATCTACTGCTTTTCCCAAGCTTACATGACTCGCATATCTTCTTGGTACTATGGCTTATTTGAATAGCTTTATTGGTTGATAGTTTATGTGAAACTTCATCAGAGGGATGACCCCAAGCGTATATGCCATGTCTCTTCACTTGCAGCTTGTTGTCTCGAAGAAAAGAACATTTTGACATTTGGATCTTCCAAAAGATAAAGACCCTCATGATTTCTTCCCAATGTCAGCACTTTCTTTGTTGTTGTGTCCTTACCAATAACACCATTGCAATCAAATTCAAAGGAACATGTATAATCATTGGTAATCTTTGACACTGATAGTAAAGATTTGGCAATGTCAAAACAAACCAGAACATCACTTAAACGAAGGAACCTGATGTAGAAGAGAGAAGTGCAGAGCCTGTGTGTGATTGGTAGAGAAGTCCATCTCCTACCAGACAGATCAGAGACGTCTGTGATACGCATAGCTGCTAGAGCAGAGGGAATATGTTGAGGTTCATAACTGTTTCCGAATCGATGCCAACAACTAAGTGCCCAATGCCCAATCTTTCCACATATTTGACAAGTAGGCCTCTGATTTGAGCTTTCATTGGAACTATAAGAGGAAGACCTTGATGCTGAATTCCCTAAAGCGAATATGACATCATATTCTAAGAAAGAAAAGGACCAGACCAATAATATTTATCGAAGAAATTGTTATAGAATTGGTCGTAGATGTGAAAGTTAATATGAATGTGGTCAAGGTCAAGATCGAGATCGAAGAGTTTCTATCAAGAACTCATATTTTCAGCAGAAGTGAGAAAATAAAGAAGGTAACATGTAAGAGAAATTTCAATCGTCTGAAAATGAAAGATTCTAGTGAGAGTACAATACGAGGAAGTATAAAGCTTATTGAATGCTATTGAAGAGCATATATATGAATGCTCCTGAAGAGCACTGATATGCTCAAATTTACCATGAGCTATTCTCTCAAATTAAGAGATCGTAGTAGTACTTAGAGATCGTATCCACAGGGAATCGCACACACAATCAATTATGAATTCAAATTATGCTAAGTATCAAAGTGAGAATGTAAAGTAAAAAGCAAAACAAGCAAGTAAACGATGATTAAGGTTCTTGAAATCAATTAAACAAAAGGTTAGGCCATGGGTAATTCTCATGTATGAATCAAAATCGAAGGATAAAAAACTGTCAGGATTATTAAGCACGGTTCTAGAACTCAAACACAAGTGTAAAGTTAACCAACTTCCGTTGCGAAAACTATCTAGCTACTTCAGCCAGTAAGTTGCTTCTTCACCAAGAGAGTAGGGGAAAAGCTTGCAGTAGAGGTAGTCGCTTGACACTCCATTAGCCTTAATGCTCGATGCTAAATCCTTGAATCGCTCGATGTGGTCCATGGGATGCTCAGACGATAGACCATGGAAAAGGTGTTGAGCTACAAGCGCGAAGTACGCAGGCTTAAGTTCAAAATCGTTCTTCGGGAAAGCAGGAGGATGAATCGCAGCCCTACTGGCGTAGAACTCATCAGGCCTGTTGTACTCTCCCAGAGTACGCCCACGCGTAGCAGCTGCTAGCTCTTGGCGCTGCACTACCTGACGATCTGGCTGCTCCACTTGTTCAACAATCACAACTCCCTGATCATCCAGCGTCTGACCCTGAGCATTGCGCCTCTGACCCTCTTGGTCATACAGAAAACCATCTTCACCTCTCACAAGAATAATCAGATTAACCATCTTGGCTGTCTTCTTCGCTGCTCGGTTTGCTCGCTCTAACTTTACAATCTCTAGATTGAGATCGACTAGCTCTTTGTCTTGATTGCTTCTAGTAATGCGATTATGCATACACCTGAAACACACAAGAAAAAAGAGAAAAGAACGAGTAAGTAATAAAACAAATATAAAAACATAGACAAAACTATAAAATCGAAAATCGATTGGTAAAATCGATTCCCCGGCAATGGCGCCAAAATTTGATATGCTCAAATTTACCCCGAGCTACTCTCTCAAATTAAGAGATTGTAGTAGTACTTAGAGATCGTATCCATAGGGAATCGCACACACAATCGATTATGAATTCAAATTATGCTAAGTATCAAAGTGAGAATGTAAAGTAAAAAACAAAACAAGCAAGTAAATGACGATTAAGGTTCTTGAAATCAATTAAACAAAAGGTTAGGCCATGGGTAATTCTCATGTATGAATCAAAATCGAAGGATAAAAGACTGTCAGGATTATTAAGCACGGTACTAGAACTCAAACACAAGTGTAAAGTTAACCAACTTCCGTTGCGAAAACTATCTATGACTAAACCCCTAAATTCCAAATTCATTTGCAAATTTAGTGAATAAAGACAAGCATTAAAGTTCAAGTCTGATTGTTCACAAAATCACTAAACCAAATTCTTTTGCGAATAGTTATTTTGCTCATCTAAGATTTAGGTCAGATTGTTAATAATACTTCCGCATCTATTAAATCAACCTAGGGTTTCCAATTTTAGTTGATCAATCCTAAAATTAGAGTTAAAGCAATCTAGATGAAGAACAAGTAGATAAATCCTAACAGTATTCAATCCTAACAATTTCTCATCAATCCCTTGAATCCCCAAAACTTAACAAGCAAACTACTCAGACATAGATGATGAAAAAATTATGAAAGAATAAAATTGCATAAAGAGATAGAGTAAAAGATACAAAGGGTTCGAAATCTGAAGGTGTCAAGTGCAGAAATCTCTCCAAAAAAGCTCTAAGATCCAATCTCTCTCTTTTTCTCAATAGAAAACAAGATAATCCTATAAAACATAAGGTAAAGACTATATATAGTTACTAAAAATTGGACTCGGGCTTTTTTTGTTAACTTCAGGGCCTTTGAAACTTGCGATTTCTTCTCTTCAGACAGGTGTGTCGATCGACACAAGCAACAAAACTCGTCTCCGACTTGGTCACTTTGGCTCCAATTTTTGTAATGCTCCAAAAACTCTCATTAAGCTCCAAACGTCCATGAACCTATAAAGTAATGAAAAGATTCGAAAAGCACCAAAAGGACTCTATAAACCGGACTTATATCATGGTCGAAAACGGGTAAAAACCATGATAAGCACATAGATATTATTGTCTATGGGAATGGGATTGAAATACTTGATGTATTCTAGTAAGTCTCGAAAGTTATAAGGATCTAAGATAATATACATAACCCAAGTAGGGTATGCTATTGATTCACAAATGGGATTCGATTCGAGATTGAAAAACATGTAGTGATATCATCTCGAGGGGGAGAGTTAATGTAACATCTCAGTTCTGGAAATATGTGGTGCATGCGAAGAGACTTAAGAGAATTGATTTGGCTACCTATATCACCAAAGTGCACTTATCTTTTCCGTCACACATCCAGAGAGAACTCCAGAGTTAACCGTGCTTGGGCTGGAGTAATTTAAGGATGGGTGACCTACTGGGAAGTCATTTCTAGTACCGTGTGAGTGAGGACAAAATACAGGAAAAGATCACGTGGTGATTTGCAGGATCAGTAAACAAGTCTTTCTAGTTTCTCGGACTAACGCACCGACCGCCAGAGAGGGATGGGCCCACGGGCCGAGAGTGGACGTGGGGCCCATTGAGAGATGAAGATTTCTCTAGAAGGGATGAGGATTTTCCTTGTATGTTAGGGGATGAGGATTTTCCCTGCATACCGATAGATCGACGACGGTCGGGGCGTTACAAGTGGTATCAGAGCGAACCCTGACGAGTGTGTGAGTCACACAGTCAGGGATAACGATCCTGGTGCGCAATGAGGACGCGGCGATCAGTTAGTGGGGGTGATTGTAACATCCCAGTTATGGAAATATGTGGTGCATGCGGAGAGGCTTAAGAAAATTGATTTGGCTACCTATATCACCAAAGTGCACTTATCTTTTCCGTCACAAATCCATAGAGAACTCCAGAGTTAAGCGTGCTTGGGCTGGAGGAATTTAAGGATGGGTGACCTACTAGGAAGTCATTTCCAGTACCGTGTGAGTGAGGACAAAATACGGGGAAAGATCACGTGGTGATTTGCAGGGTCAGTAAACAAGTCTTTATAGTCTCCCGGACTAACGCACCAACTGTAACGCCCCCGATCATTAATAGACCAGAAACGCTACTGACGAACACTTAGATGTCTGGTCAGAGGTTCCTGGAACATATCCAAATTCTCTAGACAAGACTTCTAAGCGTTCGTCCCCATTAGATACATCCCAAGGCTTGCCAACCCGAGACATACATAATGGTAAGTTCGTCCCGACAAGGACTAGTATTACATGAAACCCGAAATTATGCAAACTCGATTTTTTTTTATATATAATTTATACATAAGTTTTAAACGTGATACAAGCATATACAATTGTGAGTCTAGCACTCCAAAGCGATCATGTATATAATAAACATTATTCATTTACAAAAGGCAAGGAAATCTACTGCTGAATTTCCTAACGTTCCTTTAGCTCCCGGTGGTCTACCCGCTAATGGTTACCTGCAACACAAGTAGAGTCGTGAGCACTAGTTGCTCAGTGAGTCTAGGCTCCCCTAACATTAAATAATCAATTCCCAACCAAACCCAAAATAACAATCAACACGCAAGCAAGCAAACAAAAAAAGCGATAAGTTATGCAATGTCAATATAAGGCCTTTCGCGTAGACTATTTCCCTCCACGTCAAATCACAAAGTATCCATCACCCCGAAGCCAAGACTAAAGACTTAAGATCCTTCACCGTTCTAATGGCCTTATGTATATAAGGATCCGCACCGGACATTCTGCATCGTCATGCAGTACACGGCCAAAGGCTGCAATTCCGTCTCTCCGTGTCTTCATGTACTTAAACTAATACTCAATGTATTAGCTAAGTCATGGCTTCAAGGGAACGTCTTACCGCGATCATCATAATTTATAAGTTTTACTAACAATTTAAGTTATAAGAAAACTTATAACATTGCATCAATAATTCAACTTAGTAATTTCCACATGCTAAAACTTTTAAGCATTACTTAGCAAATATACTAATTATACGGCAGTGAACCGCACTTCCAAATTAAGTAAACACCAACAAGCATCTCCGAGACTCACCTTTGACTTAACGAATTATCGCGGTTCTGCCAAAGGTTTCTACGGGCGTTTGCCTTAGACTTTTACGAACGATTTTGCCTTAGCCTTTGAATTGGAATCTGTTCCAAAGGTTTTCGAATTAACTGAGGTAAGACTTAGAGTTTTCTTAAGGGAAATTTGATGGTAAAGCCCACGGATCTTACCTAACTTGGAACTGAGCTTGCCGTGGACTATCTCTAGATCCCAATGATGTCTAGCCAGTTCTGATCCCAAAATATTTTTGAAATAGCTTGAAAACAGTTACGGTGGACACGAGATTGGATAGAGTAAGGCTCGGGAAATTTCTCCTTCCTTTGAAACCTAACGGAACTGAACCTGCGTTCATGATGGTTCCGATCATTTGATCAAGATACTTAGGTTAGAACCAAGATCAGTACGTGAAAATGTATTGGAAATATTCGGACTCGGACTTGGACAACTTACCCTAAGTTTCCACGAAAATGTCCTAGAGAATGGAATGATCGATTCGGAATGATCGTAACAAACTATCGCGGGCTAAGTTAAAAGTTTACGGCCAATTGATTCGTGGTGAAGGGACAGGCTATTTATAGGCGCGGGAAAGCAGGTGAAGCAGCTGGACACCCTACGGCTACCTGCCAAGACCGTTCCACCGAGCCTTGCCCGTGTCGCGACACGCGTCTGGGATCGTGTAGCTGACTAGGCATGTGCTCGTCATGCTTAGGCACAACTCGGGCGCAAGCCTGCCCGTGGCCTACCCACGACCGAAGCAGCTCGGTCGCGAAGCAGGCTAGCTACCCAGCTTATTCATCAAGCTACTTAACTTGGTTTTTTTTTCTTTCCCAAACTATTGAATTGATCCGGCCATCGCAACGGGTCTTTTACGAGGCTCTGCTTAGGCTTATACGAGGGTTATTACATTCTCTCCCCTTTAAAAGAATTCGTCCCGAATTCTTAAGAGTTTGTCGGTCCAGCCTCCTGAATTCCAGTAGGTTCAAAAAAATAATTTCGGGTGAGACTTTCGAAACTTCACTTCATCTTCCCAAGTTGCAGTCTCACGATGTTGTTTTTCCCAAAACACTTGAACTTGTGCGATTTCTCTATTCTTCAATCTTCGAACTCGTCTCTCACCTATCCTTAGTGCTCCTTGAGGATATGTAAGATTAGGCTGAAGGTCTTCTAACGGTTCTGGTTCTACTGCATTTGGGTCACGGACATGTCTACGTAGCATCAATACGTGGAACACTGGATATAGTCCCTTGTCCGAGGGAATGTCTAGTTTATAGGCTACTTCTCCTATTCTCTCTATGATGCGGTAAGGTCCTATAAATTGAGTGGCCAACTTACTTGGCTTTGCAAATCTATCCTTCCCTTTTTGTGCTTCCACTTTTAACATTACCCACTCACCGACTCTGAAAATGATTTCTCTTCGATTCTGATCAGCATACTTTTTCTATCGGTCTTGTGCTTTCTTCATATTCTCCCGTACTCGGCTGATTTTATCTGTCATCTCTTTCACTATCTCGGGCCCAAATTCCTTTCGTTCTCCAACCTTCAACCAACAAATAGGGGTTCAACAAGGTCGTCCATATAATGCTTCATAGGGTGGCATACCAATAGTAGCATGGTAGCTATTATTGTATGCGAATTCTACCAAACATAGTCCCAACTTCCTACCCAGTCCAACACACACATTCGGAGTAAGTCTTCCAGAGTTCTTATTATTCTTTCTGATTGCCCGTCTGTCTCTGGATGATAAGATGTACTCATATGCAACTCAGTTCCCAAGACTCTTTGGAAAGCTCGCCAGAATCGAGCTGTGAATCTTGGATCACGGTCTGATACAATACTTGATGGAACTCCATGTAACTTTACTATCTCATTTAGATAAAAATTCGCTAAAACCTCCACATTATCTGTAATCTTTGTTGGCAGAAAATAAGCACTCTTTGTTAAGCGATCTATAACAACCCATATCGTATCATTACCCCTTCCTGGTGCCGTAGGCAAACCTGAAACAAAATCCATAGCAACCGCATCCCATTTCCATTCTGGGATCGGTAAGCTTTGTAACAACCCTGCTGGTACTTGATGTTCTATCTTGATTTGCTGACGAGTTTGGCACTGAGCTACCCATTTTGCAACATGACGTTTTAGTCCATGCCAATGGTTGTACTGATGGATATCTCGGTACATTTTAGTACTTCCAGGATGGATGCTAAGTAAGGAATGATGTGCTATCCTTAAGATTTCTTCTCGTAAACCTTGTCTTTTTGGCACTGTTATCCTTTTATTAAGAAGTAGCGTTCCATCCTCGGCCAAATGATATCCACTCGCATTCGGTTCTCCCCGAACATTTAGTCCTTCTATGATTTTCTTTAGTTTCTCATCCTCTTTTTGTTCTTGTCGAATGCGTTGGACTAAACTTGCTTGATTCACTGCTTGTAGACCCAATGGCTCACTAATTCTCCTTCTAAAGCTGCTAAACTTATCTTCTTGAATTCGGTGGCTAGGGTCATTAGTTCTTTTTCCCTATCAACACCTACTTTACGGTGACTCAATGCATCTGCTACTACATTCGCCTTACCCGGGTGGTACACAATGTTCAAATCGTAGTCCGCGATGAATTCCATCCATCTCTTTTGTCTGAGGTTAAGATCAGATTGAGTGAATAAATACTTAAGGCTTTTGTGATCAGTCATAATTTGCACATTTTCTCCATAAAGGTAGGATCTTCATAACTTAAGGGCAAATACGACCGCGGCCATCTCTAAGTCATGTGTGGGATAGTTCTCTTCATGTTTTCTTAATTGTCGTGATGCATAGGCAATGACCTTTTTACCTTGTATCAACACACATTCTAATCCCATTCCACAAGCATCAGTGTAAACAGTGTATGGTTGGTTTAGTTCGGGTAATGTTAAGATTGGTGTTGTGGTCAAGGCATCTTTTAACAGATTGAATGCCTTCTCTGCTTCACCATTCCATTCAAAGGTTACAGTCTTTCCAGTTAATCGAGTTAATTGTTTGGCTAAGGTAGAAAATCCCTTCACAAATTTTTGGTAGTATCCAGCTAACCCAAGAAAACTACGAACTTCAGTGGCATTGTTAGGTTGTGGCCATTCCTTAATTACAACAATCTTTTATGGATCAACTGAAACTCCTTGCTCTGATACTCGGTGTCCTAAAAATCTTATCTCCCGCTTCCAAAAGCTACATTTGCTATACTTAGCAAAAAACCTATGACTTCTTAAGCTCTCTAACACTTTCCTTAAGTGTTCCTTATGCTCTTCCGCGCTTTTTGAGTAGATTAGAATGTCGTCAATAAAAATGATAACAAACTCATCTAGGTAGTCCCGGAAGATATCATTCATTAATCTCATAAATCCTGCCGGTGCATTGGTTAAACCAAACGGCATGACCACAAATTCGTAATGGCCATAACGTGTTCTAAACGCGGTCTTCATTACGTCCGTTACAGCAATACGAATTTGATGGTAACCAGAAACTAAATCAATCTTTGAGAACTTACTTGCTCCTTTTAGTTGATCTAGTAATTCATCAACTCTTGGCAAGGGATACTTGTCCTTGATTGTGACATTGTTAATTCCACGATAATCTATACATAATCGCATGCTTCCATCTTTTTTCTTAACAACCAAAACTGGAGCTCCCCATGGTGATGAACTAGGACGAATAAATCCCTTTCCATAAGGTCTGCTAACTGCTTTTTCAATTCAGCTAACTCTGCTGGCGCCATCCGATATGGTGCCTTAGCTATCGGAGCCGCTCCCGGTTCCAATGTAATGGTGAAAGGATCATTACGTGATGGAGGTAACCCTTCCAAGGGTTGGAACACAACACTAAATTCAGCGACAATTGGAATTTCCTAGAGTTTCGTTTCTCCCTCCAAGTCTCCTCCCACAATGGTCAAGGTAACTAAGTAAACCTCCCCTTCAATAAGAGCCTTCTCTGCTCTTAAGGCCGTCACAAAGGATATCCCAGAGTTGGGTCTTATTCCTTGATATGTTATGGAAGTGTCCCCAAGTCCCTCAAAGGCAATTCTTCCCCGTTCACAATCCAGATGAGCCATGTTCGTTGATAACCAGTCCATTCCTAGGATGACTTCGGAATGCTCGGGGTAACTAAAAGGTTTGCTAAAAATGTATATCTTTCAATTATGATATGAATTCCCATATAGCAACTTATTGCATATAGGATTTGATTGCTAGGTGTTAAGATAGGCACACAAACCTTTACTCTCGTAAAGATTCCCTCGAATCTCGAAGCGACCTCAGGAGTCACAAAACTATGTGTTGCTCCTGAGTCAAACAAGACATGTGTGGGAACACCACAAACACGAAATGTTCCTAGATATGCACAAAAGATTTCGTTTATAAAACTTATACTTTATTGACAATCATTAAACAGGTACTACCATATTTTTAACACAGTAAATATTCACATAAGTTAAAACCCTTATTTACCTGCAATGGGACCTTGAGAAGGTCTTGAAGTTTCAGGTTTATCTAAAGAGTAAACGCGTCCTGTGATCGATTGCCGCTTGGGTGGTGGTTCGATGGCTGGTTGTACATTCATGGCGGGTATTGCAGGCGGTCGTGACGTTTGCTCAGGTGGATGTGTCACCGGACATGAAGTCGCGTAGTGTCCCTTTCCCCCCCACATGTAAAACAAGTAATGTAGTCAAGCACATGCCTAGACTGTCTGCTGTTGGGGCATACTCGAGAGTAATGGCCCCGACGGCCACACTTATAACACTCAGGCAAGGATTCCATTGTCGGAGTTCTTCGACCCGCCCGGTTTCCTCTTCCACTTCCTCGGCTATTTGGTTGGTTTGATCCCTGTCCTCGGCTTGAGGTCTATCCCCGATCTACCTGGTTCCTTGGCCCTGGGTTTTGAACCCGTGGCTATGATGACTGTCTGGCGTAGAATGCCCTTTCAATCTCAATTCCCTCCTCCACATTCACAGCTCTCTCAACTAACTTAAAGAGACTCTGATAATCTATAACTAATAATCGTCTCATAATCTCTGGTCTGAGCCTCCGTAAGAACTTTCTAATCACCAACGCCTCTCCGTTTGGACCGTAGTGTGCATACCGCCTTAGCCGAGTAAACTCCGCTTCATAATCTCGTACACTGCATTCTCCTGGAATTAACTCTTGTAATTGCTTTTCTAATCGATCCTTCGCCTGTGGTGGGAAATACTTCTTTTCGAACTCCCTTCGAAAATCAATCCAAGTTGGGTCCACTACTCCATAATGGTTACTAATGCCACCTTACCAGTTTACAGCGTCCTTCATCAAATAGTGTACAGCAACATCTCTCTTAAAACTATTCAAACAACGTGTTGCAACCATGCATCTGCCTCAAAAGGAATAGTACCTCCAAAGAACCGTCTTGTGCCCAGGTTCTTCATCATCATCACCATTTTAAGGAAGTCTGGTGGTGATGGTTGTGGATCATGCTGTTGTGCTCTCGTTGTCGCTTGTTGATCCCCTAGTCGGTCAACCAACTTGTGGACCAACTCCATCGTACCCCGACCTACTAGGTCCCCCATAGCTAGTATCCTGTCGCCTATAAACCTCTATAGGCCATGACTCAGTTGACTCCGATGACTCGATAGATAACCATCCAGCGTGTCGTGATCCCTCAAGTTCGGGATCACCAATATCTCTTAGTCCTAACTTTGGTGTCGAATGAGGAGAGTTCTCTGTTGTATACTCTGGAAATTGGTCCTCGGATGACTCCTCTGAAGGATCAGATTCTACGGAACTGTATGAGTCGTAATCAGATGGTGGCGGAGGATGACCGTAGTAACGCTCAGGATGCCGATAATCGGACTGTCCATGCCCAGGAGGTGGTCCCCATGGACGTCCTCCCCTCATAGGCCTCGGTGGCCCTGCGTGAATACGCTGGTGTCGCGGATGAAGCCGACGTGGTGGCGATACCATCTGCACCAAAGAATCAGGTAAGTCCTGACCCAACTGACACATTTTTTTTTTTAAACAAAGGAACATATCCAGTTTATCCTAATTACCTTTTGCGACACATTTGACTCGATAAATCAATTGAAAACAAAGTCCCATTCAAGCATCGTAAAAACTATGCTCTGATACCACTTTTGTAAAGCCCCCGATCATTAATAGACCGGAAACGCTACTGACGAACACTTAGATGTCCGGTCAGAGGTTCCTAGAACATATCCAAATTCCCTAGACAAGACTTCTAAGCATTCATCCCCATTAGATACATCTCAAGGCTTGCCAACCCGAGACATACACAATGGTTAGTTTGTCCGGACAAGGACTAGTATCACATGAACCCGAATTTATGCAAACTCGATTTTTTTATATATATAATTTATACATAAGTTTTAAACATGATACAAGCACATACAATTGTGAGTCTAACACTCCAAAACAATCATGTACATAATAAACAATATTCATTTACAAAAGGCAACGAAATCTACTGCTGAATTTCCTAACGTTCCTTTGGCTCCCGGTGGTCTACCCGCTAATGGTTACCTCCAACACAAGTAGAGTCGTGAACACTAGTTTCTCAGTGAGTCTAGGCTCCCCTAACATTCAATAATCAATTCCCAACCAAACCCAAAAGAACAATCAACACGCAAGCAAGCAAATAAAAAAAATGCGATAAGTTATGCAATGTCAATATAAGGCCTTTCGTGTAGACTATTTCCCTCCACGTCAAATCACAAGGTATCCATCAGGCCGAAACCACAAAGACTAAAGACTTAAGATCCTTCACCGTTCCAATGACCTTATGTATATAAGGATTCGCACCGGAAATTCTGCAGCGTCATGCAGTACACGGCCAAAGGCTGCAATCCCGTCTCTCTGTGTCTTCATGTATTTAAACTAATACTCAACGTATTAGCTAAGTCATGGCTTCAAGGGAACGTCTTACCCCGATCATCATAATTTATAAGTTTTACTAACAATTTAAGTTATAAGAAAACTTATAACTTTGCATCAATAATTCAACTTAGTAATTTCCACATGCTAAAGCTTTTAAGCATTACTTAGCAAATATACTAATTATACGGCAGCGAACCTCACTTCCAAATTAAATAAACACGCAACAAGCATCTCCGAGACTCACCTTTCACTTAACGAATGATCACGGTTCTGTAAAAGGTTTCTACGGGCGTTTGCCTTAGAATTTTACGAACGATTTTGCCTTAACCTTTGAACTGGAATCTGTTCCAAAGGTTCACGAAATTAACTAAGGCAAGACTTAGAGTTTTCTTAAGGAAAATTTGATGGTAAAGCCCACGGATTTTACCTAACTTGGAACTGAGCTCGCCGTGGACTATCTGTAGATCTTCTGAAGTCTAGCTAGTTCTAATCCCGAAATATTTCTGAAATAGCTTGAAAACAGTTACGGAGGACACGAGATTGGATAGAGTAAGGCTCATAAAATTTCTCCTTCCTTTGAAACCTAACGGAACTGGACCTGCGTTCATGATGGTTCCTATCATTTGATCAAGATACTTAGGTTAGAATCAAGATCAGTACGTGAAAACGTATTGGAAATGATCGGACTCGGACTTGGAAAACTTATCCTAAGTTTCCACGAAAAGGTCCTAGAGAATGGACTGATCGATTCAGAATGATCGGAACAAACTATCGCGGGTTAAGTTAAAAGTTTGGGCCAATGGATTCGTGGTGAAGGGACAGGCTACTTATAGGCGCGGATAAGCAGGTGAAGCAGCTGGACACCCTGCGGCTACCTGCCAAGACCGTTCCACCGAGCCTTGCCCGTGTCGCGACACGCGTCTGGGATCATGTATCTGACCAGGCGTGTGCTCGTCACGCTTAGGCACAACTCGGGCGCAAACTTACCCGTGGGCTACCCACGGCCGAATCAGCTCGGTCGCCAAACAGGCTAGCTGCCCAACTTATTCATCAAGTTGCTTAACTAGGTTTTTTTTTTTTGCCAAACCATTGAACTGATCCGGCCATCGCAACGGGTCTTTTACGAGGCTCTGCTTAGGCTTATACGAGGGTCATTATACCGACCGTCGAAGAAGGATGGGCCGACGGGTCAAGAGTGGACGTGGGGCCCATTGGAAGAGTTCATTGGGCTTAATCTCCAATGTGCTCTCGATCCATCAGATTTCGACTCAGCTCTCGTCATATTCCTCGGCGACTACTGGGATCGTGGACCAGAGACCCGTAACGTGTGTCTGATCGGAGAAACATCCCGACCAGACACACGTTTTTCTCGCTGGGAACCACGACTTTGCCTTCGCTGGGTTCTTGGGTTTGTTCCCTCGTCCTTCAGATGGGTCTGATTTGAAGGATACGTGGAAGGAGTTTGAAGATAGTGAAGAGAGAGAAGGATGGTATAGAGGTGAAGGGTTCGAGGATATGCATCTTCAAGGTAGGAGAGGGGCTGGTAAAATTAAGGCTCAATTCAATTCCGTGAAAGGAATGGCTTATAAAGGATCGATTTATGATGCTGGTTCGACTTTTGAATCTTATGGTGTTCCTCATGGATCTTCTGGTATTACAATTCTCCATTGATGTGTTTTGGTTTGGTTCTTCTTGCTGGTTAGCATTTGATGGGAACCGTGAATTAGTTTCAATTGGTTTTGTCATTTGTGAATTTGATGACTAGGCAATGATTGGATCTGTTCATAATGCATCTTTTGATTTGGAGTTTCTAAGTTCTCATCTTTCTGGTTATGAAATTATCTACGTGTCAAAATCGTTTTGGATCTTTTGGTATTGGTTTTGAAACTTGTTTGCTTGATAGATTTGATGAAGGTTGTATTGTACCAGAGAGTCACAAGAAGTTCTTGACCAATATGGTATGGGTCCATGAAGAGGTAAAGGCTCTTTCTCTTACCATTTTATCCGGTGAATTGTTTGTTGGAACAGTAGTTGAGTGGATGTAATACCATAAACGCTCGAACTTTGGACTTGCCGATCGATCTTTTGCAACCTATTAGAAAGTTACAGTGCATTGTCTATTTTAGCGAGCATAAGTTTAATTTGCAGGACAAATATGTAGTATTAGCTATCATGTGATCATTGGTTGGTTCTCTTGCAGGACAATGTTTGTACAGAAAGCAAGAAATGGCTAAAGCAGAGTAAGTTGATTGCGGTAAGTACCATATCTCAGTGGTCTGGAAAACGTTTGGGACATCCCACAGGTAAAACATCGAAAGGATCACATTTTGTGCTAAGATCTTGCTAAGTTTTGAAGCCTCATTTATGCTTTTGTTTTTGTTCTGAAACGTTTTTCAGGAACTAGATGATAAACAGACTGTTGTAGTGAGTGGTCGGTCACCTTGGGAAACTTCATATAGATGGCCTAAGATTGATTATCGATGGAGGCGGTGGATACCCGGACAAACCAGTGGCTGCAATTATTCTTCCTTCTATGAAGATTATCCGTGACACTGATAATTTTTCTAGTTAAGTTTCTTTTCATCAGTCCATTGTATCAAAGTACTACACTTCAATAAAAAATTTATAAGTTATCATTATCTTGATTCTTGAGAAAGAAAAATTGTCTCGGGAGTTGACGAATCCTGAAAAAAATAAAGATCGACAATAAACAAATACACATGCACATAACAAGTACAGACAAAAAAAATCTCATTAAAAATTCAAAATAGCACAAACATATGATAGAGATTGTTGAGCTTGAAGGTGTTAAGGTTGCTGCAAATCTCATCTCATAAGAAGACTTTTTACTGTAGCAGTGGAGACTTTGGGCGACAATAATTGCGATCTCTTTTTCTGGTTTCTCTCGAAGCCCGTGGTGGTCCTCGCCGCCGAAGCCTTGCCATGGCGGGTCGGGAAAGCGAAGCCGTCGAAAAGGTAAACATTGAACGTGCCCAAGATCAGAAGGATGGGCTAGAGGAAGATGATCTCTCTCGCTCACAAACGCTCAAACCGTCTTGGAGGTCGGTTGTTCAACAAGACAACTCCCCTTCAAGATACGAAGTCCGCTTTAAGGAAGTTGATGGAGGTCAAGTCGTTGAAATTCCAGACGAGGTGGTTGAAGACTCGGTCCCTCTATGGGAGAATTTTCTGGTTGGGAAATTTGCCTCAAAGGCGCCTCACGTTGCGAAGGTTCATGTTATAGTGAACAAGATATGGACCTTAGGTGACAAATCCTTGAAAGTTGATGTGTTTGAGGTAAATGAAACAACTATCAAGTTCAGAATTCGTGAGAACTCGGTTCGCAACCGCGTACTACACCGAGGAATGTGGAATATAGCAAACGTCCCAATGTTTGTATCGAAATGGTCGCCTTTCAAAGAGGACCAAGAACCGAATCTGAAAGCAGTCCAACTCTGGGTGACGATGAGGAATATCCCAACAAAGATGTTCTCCAGGAAAGGTATATGATTTCTAGCTAGCACGATCGGTGAGCCAAAGCGACTCCATCCGGACACGGAGTTGTGCAAAAGTTTTGAAGAGGCTAGGGTCCTAGTTGAAGTCGACCTAACCGAAGACTTACCGGAATCTTTCCGATTCTCCTCCACCAAAGGGGTTGATGCCGTGGTGGATTTCAAATATCCGTGGTTACCGCTGAGATGTTCAAATTGCTCTAAATGGGGCCACCTCTCAACAGCGTGCGTTGTTAACGGAGGTACCCAAATCACAATTTTACACAAGCAAAATGCGGTAAAGGCAATGAACAAGGAAACTAATCCAGTTGAGGTACAACATATTTTGCGGGAAGAACAGAGTGTCGCAAAGAAATCCGCAACAGAGCATAACCAAAACGAAGAGGCGGTTACTTTGGTTGCAACCTGCAATGAACCTTCAGAGGAGACTTGGCACAAGGTCTCGCCGGAAAAGGCTGGAAGACATTCGGATGTTAGCGAACAAGTTACAAATATGGGAATTTCTCCATCCCGATTTTCAATTTTGGAAGATACAGAGGCTACAAATGAACACATGGAGGAGGAGAACGGTGACCAGTTGGAAGAAGGAGAAGTCGAACTACAGAACCACAGTCCAAAGAAGATGGATTACCCCATAGTCATCGTCGAGCCGAGTACTCGTTCTCGTTCAAATCGAACGAAAAAAGGTACTACTTCAACTGCATTAGAAGCGCCAGCTCAAACGGCAAAACCAATTCCCCCAAATGCCGGTGGCAAGAGGGGTAAAAAACATTAATCCCATGTCAGGATTCTTCTGGAATGTGCGAGGTTTTAATCAATTCTTGAAACATTCCATAGTGAAGGAGTGGGTCAGTTTGGAAGTCTATTGGAAGCTCGAATGAAGGAAAGTAAGGCTCAAAGGATTATTGATTCGGTGTTTCAGGGATGGTCTTTCATCTCAAACTATGAACATCATCGGCTTGGTCGGATATGGTTGGCTTGGCGGGACAGTGTTCGGCTAACACCAATCTTTAAAAGTGATCAACTGCTCACGGTCTCGGTCTTACTAGATGGAGCAGTAGAGGAGTTCTTGTGCACTTTTGTTTATGCAGCGAATGTAATGGCAGAAAGGAAAAAGTTATGGGAGGATTTGAAAACCCACCACAACTCACCCATGTTTAGCAATAAGCCTTGGATGATAAGCGGTGATTTTAATGAGATTCTCCGAGGAGACGAACACTCGAACTATATGGCGACTTCCCCATCCCCAGGGATGCTGGATTTTAGAGATTTGGTCTCACATTGTTCACTCATGGATCTCGGCTATCAAGGTGCTCGGCTTACTTGGAGTGATAAACAACCAAACGGTGTCATTTGTAAAAAGCTAGATCGTTTATTGGTGAATGACAGATGGCTGGATGTGTACCCACGGTCTTATTGCATATTTGAATCGGGTGGTTGCTCAGATCATTCCCGAGCTCGTTTCTACATAGAAGCAGGACAAGAGAGAAAGAAAAAATCGTTTAAGTTTGTAAACGTTCTTACCAAGCTACCCAAGTTTCTTCCGGAGGTTAGTCGCTTTTGGGAAGACACAACACCTATGTATGTGTCGACATCCTCCCTATATCGGCTATCGAAAAAGTTGAAAGGAATCAAAGGAACCATTCGGGCTTTAAGTAAAGAGAACTTAGGAGATATTTCAAAACGCACAAGGGTGGCATATGAGGAGTTGTATGTCAAACAAGCTCATGCTTTACTTCATCCGAATGCCACGAACATGGAAGAAGAAGCTAATGCATATGCAAAATGGCAGCGTCTATCGGGACTAGAAGAAGGGTATCTCAAACAGAAATCCAAGCTCCATTGGCTACAGGTGGGTGATAATAACAACTCATATTTCCATACCTCTCTTAAAATGAGAAGAATGAGGAATTCAATAAGGGAGATCACCAAGGCGAATGGGGTAGTAGTAACAAACGAAGAAGATATCAAACAGGAGGCCGAGAATTTTTTCAAGAACTTCCTAAACCATAAACCATCGGATTACGAAGGTATGCAAGTGCCGGAATTACAATCTCTTCTTCACTTTCGGTGTTCTGATGCAGACCGAGCTGCTCTTATACGTAACGTCACGGACGATGAAATTCAAAAAGTATTATTCGCCATGCCATCAAACAAATCTCCGGGTCCTGATGGTTTTACAAGTGAGTTTTTCAAATCCTCTTGGCCTATTATCGGAAACGATTTCTTAATCGTGATTAAGTCGTTCTTTGTGAAGGGTTTCCTCCCCAAATGTGTGAATTCAACGATCTTAGCATTAATCCCAAAGAAAGAAGATGTCAACGAGATGAAAGACTATCGACTAATCTCTTGCTGTAATGTGTTGTACAAAGTGATTTCCAAAATTCTCGCCAATCGACTCAAGGGGTTGTTACCGCAGTTCATAAGCGAAAACCAATCAGCTTTTGTTAAAGACAGATTGTTAATGGAGAATCTTCTATTAGCAACCGAGTTAGTCAAAGATTATCACAAGGTTTCGATCTCCCCAAGATGTGCTATGAAGATAGATATATCAAAGGCGTTTGACTCGGTACAATGGGATTTCCTTCTCAATGTGCTTACGGCCCTCAATTTCCCGGAGGAATTTATTCACTGGATCAGGTTGTGCATAACAACAGCATCATTTTCGGTTCAGGTTAACGGAGAGCTTGCGGGTTATTTTGGAAGTACAAGAGGGTTGAGGCAAGGGTGTGCTTTATCTCCATATCTATTTGTCATATGCATGAATGTTCTCTCCCGTCTTATAGATAAAGCGGCAATGGAGAAACGAATTGGTTTTCATCCGCAATGCAAAAAAATCAACATCACTCATCTCTGTTTTGCAGATGATCTTATGGTCTTTGTTGATGGTACGAAAAGATCGATAGAAGAAATCATCAAGATATTTGGGGATTTTGCAGCTTACTCAGGACTAAATATAAGTCTCCAAAAATCTACCCTTTATATGGCAGGTACCCCAGAACCAATTCGAAACACCATCACGTCACAGTTTCCTTTCGCTGAAGGAAGCCTACCGGTACGGTACTTAGGTTTGCCATTGATGACAAAGAGAATGGGAGCAGCTGACTATGAACCGCTAATTGAGAGGATAAGGTCACGTTTGAGCTCTTGGACAAGCCGTCATTTATCATATGCTGGAAGACTTCAGCTGCTTCAATCGGTTATTGGGAGTATCATAAACTTCTGGACCCAAGCATTTCGACTCCCTAACCAATGTATCAAGAAGTTGGAAGGCCTATGTGGCGCGTTTTTATGGTCTGGACCTAATCTCAATACGAGAAAATCAAAAGTGGCATGGCGGGAAGTGTGTACACCAAAGCCAGAAGGTGGCTTAGGAATCAAATCCATCAAAGAGGTAAATTTGGTTAGTTTTCTCAAGCTCATTTGGAGGATTCACATAAATACTCTCTGTGGATCAAGTGGATCAAGAGCACGCTTCTTCGACAAGGATCGATTTGGGCAATTCGTGCATCGAAAACTTCGGGCTCATGGATGTGGCGTAAATTATTAAAATATCGAGAATCGGCTCAAAATTTTCACAAGATTGATATTGGGAACGGGGAAAATACGTTTTTCTGGCATGATATTTGGTCCCCTATGGGTAAGCTATATGATATGGTTGGCTCACGGGGAATCATTGACCTGTGTATCTCGAGTATGGCAACAGTAACGGATGTTCTAAAATCCCACACACGGCGTCGCCATAAGGTGGAGCAGCTCAATCAGATAGAAGGGGAGATCGGAAAAATTGACCGATCAAAAAGACAAGCGGACCAGGCATTATGGCGAGATAAGGACAACGAATACAGGCCAACATTCAAGACGAAAAGTACGTGGGAGTTGAATAGAGCACACAAACCAACGAAGAATTGGTACACCGGTGTGTGGTTTACCCACGCAACACCAAAGTACTCGTTCATCACTTGGCTTGCGATGCTTGATAGACTATCGACAAGGGATAGAACAAAACAATGGGCTGGCTATCAGAAATGTGTCTTTTGTAATAATGCGGAGGATTCTCGAAATCATCTCTTTTTCTCGTGTAGGTTTTCTTCCCAACTGTGGAAAGTACTTGTTCAGAAGCTCCTGGGGGTCCACTACACCACCAATTGGAATGATCTAACAACCTTGCTGTACCGGGGAGGATTCAGTAACATCTGGATGTTTCTCTTCAGATACACCTTTCAAACGGCGATCTATCACCTGTGGAGAGAACGCAATAATCGACGCCATGGGGAACAATCACTTTCATCGGGTCAACTAGGCAAAATCATAGACAAAACGGTACGGAACCGTCTAAGCACAATTCGAATGATGGGGGATCAATCCTACGAAAAAGGCATGTCGGAATGGTTCGACACTAGATAAACATTGGGTTCTTTCATAGGAAGAACACAAGAGATCTAATGCATCTTCTTTCTTCTAGTGCAAGTTGCAGAAATTGTAAAAACGTTTTTTTGGGTTGAATAATAATTTAACATTCACTTCAAAAAAAAAAAAAAAAGTTGCTACAGATGAAGATTTAGGTGAAAGAGATTCTGTTTCAGACAAAAGCATCCTACACATATTGGTGTTTGAAGAGAAAAAAATAGTTTTTTTAGTTTATCTTATTAATTAACAAAACCACTAAAATAAAAAGAAAAGAAAACACAACCGAAAATAAAAGCCATAGACGAACGTAAAGTGCTTTTGCCTTTTTTTTTCACCATAGTTTTTGAGATTATGGGTTCAAATACTTTTCACCAAGTAACCGATTATTCTTCACCGTCTCTTCATCTGGGCCGTTTTCATATTTTTCAAGTCGGTTTTCGAGATTCTTCAACATCTCATCATCTATGATTCCTCCTCCATAGGGACGCCAACTTAACTGAAATAATTGAGAATTTACAACACATGAGCGGAGCCATACCACATTTCCATGTTAGAAAATTATTTTCGATTTTACACATACCTGTAAGAGACGATATTCCTTTACTATTGGTTTCCAGTAAAGTTCTTTCCCTTCAAGGACCATATGCTAAACCCATTTGCAGGAGCGTTTCTTCTTCCTCTTGTTTTGTAATGTGGATGGGGTGTGGTGGTTGGGTTTTCGGTGGTTGGGTTTAACAAGACTCCCAAATCAAACCCAGTCTTAAACCCTTTCTCCATCTCCGGAGTTATCGTATACGCGGTTGCAACATATCTATCTCGAGTAGAAAAAAAAGAAAACAAAATAGATAACACAATATATCATTCGTTCTGCAAAGTGAGTGTGACTAGGTGTATACAATAGTACCTTCCAGTTGGGTCCCACGCAACAACGGTGGCCTTGGGGTGTTCCCCTGTGTTCATAGTCTGAAGCTTCTCCACATCGAAAAACTCAAGCTTGCCATCAAAGGAGTCTTTCAATCCAGCGAGAACTATGTGCTTCCCTTTGGGCGACCAGAAGACCACAAGGGCGACTTTGGCTCCAGGCTCCCTGCCACACCCTTTCAAGAGTGCAAAGACGGATTCAGTAGGAGACCCACACATGTCCACAACATTTTCAACCTCCATGGGTGTCTCGCACAGGTTGAAAGTAGCGGTCTCATAGACAGATATAGTGTTTTTGGCAAGCGAGGCAAAGTATCTATCATCTTTCCCCCCAGCCCATCTAATCACAGGCCATGAGATGTCAGCAACACCACCATCATATGCTCCCATCATTAGCAACCCAGTTCTCACATCAAAGATTTGTAATGCCTGCAAATCGGAATACTTTTTTTGCGTCAAAATGAAATGCTTGGAAAGAAGAGAAGCAAAGATGCACTACTCACACTTGGGATGACTTGCTTTGGTAGCTGCTTTATTGTGTTGTAGGTAACCAAGTATTTCTCACCTGGAGAGAAATCAGCTAGTTGTACCTTGAATGACAAAAAAAAAATGTCAAACTTGAGTCCTAATGAGAAAGAAAATAAAACATCAAAATCAAATATGAAAAACAAACCTTACGGTGGGGATAGCGCTGGAGATAGGCACGGAAACATTGTCTTCTATAACTCGAAAGAACTGCACAATCTCCCTTAAGTGATAGAAAGTAGGAACCTTGGGGGGACCACTGAATATCATTGACGACCAGATCATTCTACACACGAGAACATCATTAGCATTAAATTACACCATACTGAGAGTCACAAGTAAGAGAGGCTACTTACATATTCCGTAGATATATGTTCGGACTTGTCAAGAGTTAGACCAATCCGAAGAAGCTGCATAGCTGAGCCATAACGGACGATTAACTGATTCAACTCTTTCCAATCATCAGGAAGGAACTTTAAGAAGAAAACACACACACACACAGTCAAATTAGAACAAGGTACAATCGCTAGTATGAGGAATAGTAATGTACCTTCTTTGCATCGAACCTACTGCAAAGATAGCTCCAACCGTAGAGAGGATGTTCTGTATCAACGGGCTGCAAAGGAACAAGATGTAGGAATCATGTAATGTATTTTCTTCTACTTGAAAATGTGTGTTGGTTAATGCATACGTAGCTACCTTGGATTTGAAGTTAATAAGATGAAAGTCGGAGCCCAAAGTCATCTCCATCTTCTTCTTCTTAGATCGAGTTTTGCTACAAATACAGGAACCATTGTTCAAAACCACATCGCAATTCATTCCATCATCGAAATGGACTAGAAACCAATCACGAAAAATCGAAACCCTATATATGTAAGAGAGAGCCAATAGAAAACCTCACCTCTCAGTCCTCCTAGATCGCGAAAGAACTGTAGTTCGGCTTTCTTAGCGTCGTACCCTTTAAACGGCCCAAGGAAGATATTAAACTCGTTGGGCTTGTGACCCATATAAAGATTTGAAAAGAAAAGCCCACGTTTTCTCTCTGCCATCCGAAAATTTCGTGCGAACCAAATCGCCAATTACTTTTTTTTTGGTTTTCTCCTCGAGTTGGTTTGCCATTTCCATAATAAAGGATACTAGTAAAAACCGGACTATTTAAAATTCGAAAAAACCGACTAAAATCAGCGAACCGATAGTTCAACCAACAGTTCGGGTTAAATACAATATATGAATTTTAAGATTTTAAACGTGGGTTTTGAAGTCCAAACTATATAGAATCTAATGTGGGACTGAAAGACATTTTTAAACAAAAATAATAGTGAATTGCATTTGTAAATCTTTTTCATCCCTTATTTGTCAAAACAAAAGAATTTTTAGGATGCCAAACATCGAGAACGCTATCATAACAAGAAGTCATATCAGTCTGCCTTTAATGGAAGAATCTTAAAACACTGATCAACAACAAGTCTAATCATTGGTCTCCAAAACCACATGATCTTGAATCTGATACGTGTACGCACGGAGTCAAGAATGGTTGATAAGGCGAATCTGAAGATAAGGCGAATGAGTTGCATCTCTTGTTTGCTCCTATAACCCCTCCAAGGTCCCTGAAATCCGATTGGCCAACTCTCCTAATAATATCTACAAACAAGTCCTCATGTATCTCTCCTAACATTAGAAAACCAAATGAATATCAACTCTAACTTTTATAGGGAAATCATAGTTAATTAATAAATAAAAAGTAGTTGTGTGTCACTCATGACATTTAAGAGGAAAGTTATAGATGGGAAATAGTTAAACAGTTGACAAACGAAAACATGAGCGTTGGACAGATAATTAAAAACACTACTAGTTGTACATTAATGCGTCAGGCACGTACACAACATGGATTCTCCTCTTCCTTACTCCTAATAGAGGGACATCAACTCCATCGCGTTGTATTGTACGCAACACCCCATGCAACTCCCAAACCAATCTCCCTCACATTGGATTGTTTCCGAGAAAGTGGAGCGTCTAGGAAGATCTAATATGCATACCATCCTGTACACCATGGCTCCCATCAAGTTGAATTGATGTAATTTGCTTAATGTTTCTACTGACTTAGAATTTCGTTGGAATTAAGCATTGATGCTTTAGCTTAAGTCTATCGATACGGTATATGTATATAGCTTTGACTTATATATGGCATATCTCATGACCACTGCTATCATCGATCGTTTAGAAGTGATGCATATTTATTTATTGTGATAGTGTTAATATGACTATTATTTAGTCACGATTTAATAATATGGTCACAATCTCTATTCAATTAGAGATAGAATCTTAAAGATGATAAGGAACATATTTTGAAGATTATGTTTAGTACTTCACCATAAAAGATTCTTAAAAGAATTGTGTGTTCACCAAAATGTGGTATTTTCTAAAGCTCATATATGATTAGTTAATATAGTTTACAAGACTTGAACTCTATAAGTGAATATCACGAGTTGATAATAAAAGGAAAGAATATCAATATTGTTGTCCTGCATACACAATATCCTAAAAAGAGATCGGAGTATTATGAATTGATATCTTGTCTCATTGAGACTTGATAAAATAATCACTACAAGAAAACAGACATTTAGCGTCAGCGTAATTCGACGCTAAAAGCCCTTAGCGTTGAATTAGCGTCGAAAATGATTTCGACGCTAACCCCTCGATGCTAATTAACTTTCGACGCTAAATCGACGCTAATTTTGCGTCGAAACTAAATACGACGCTAATTCGACGCTAATATTTCGACGCTAATTAGCGTCGAATTAGCGTCACAGTGTTTCGATGCAACAGATGGACGCTAATTCGACGCTATTTAGCGTCGATTATTATTTTATTTTTAAAAAAAAAAATTTAAAATTTTTATAAAAATATATTAAAAATATATTAAAAATTAAAAACATTATAAAACAAAATATGCGATACAAATGAATTAAAAATCCTAATCTACTCTTGTTGTTGGGTCCTTAGGTTGATGACATCTTCCCGGATCATCTCTTCGAATTCTTGCTCGAATTGCGTAGGACCGTCAGATGGAGGAGGCGGTGGAGGAAACTGAAGCCCTTGCAAGGCAGTTTCTAATGTCGGATTATCCACTGCAATGATGTTGAAGAGACTGGTCATCGCCGAAAGGTTAGTCTCTAGCTGCGAAATCCTAGAATTAGCAGTTTCCCACTGCCTGGTCAATTGCGGCTGAGACGGACCCGCGGTGTAAAAATATCGAGCCGACGAACAAGCTGCTGGGACATCTCTGATGGATCCAACACCCATCGTTCGTCCTCTCTTCTACGGTGCAACCTATAAAATAAAAATGTTATACAATAAAATTGTAATAAAAAATAAATTTAAATATATTAAGAAAATCTAAAAAATTACCTCTTCGTAAAGTCGATCCAAATCTTGGACACCCATTGTAGACTGGACAGATTCGTCTAGCTCTGTCAGTCGTGCGTTGTACTCGTTGAACTTTTGTTCCGCTTGAGCGGTAACAAACGTTCCATCCTTCTTCCGATGAGTTTTCTCCATCACTTTAACCATCGGAGGAAGATCACCGCCATCAGCCTGTTAAACAAAAATAAACGTAAATAAAACTTAAATATAAATTATATAAATATTTAAAATACAAAGAAATCAAATAAATTACCATATCCAGTCGTACTGTGGCGTACGACTTTTGACCCGCACAATGCTTTGAAGGTCCATCTCCTTTGGCCACTGGCGTGAGACGGGCTACAAAACACTTCCCTGATTTAACCACCGAATGGGGATCCTCCCAGAAGTGCACTAGACCCGACCAAACATCGGGATCCATCCCTAGCGGCTTCGCCTCATCGCCTTTCGTGCGCCACGCCTTCTTCAAGTTACCGACGTAACCGTTGAGACGCTTTAGCGCCTTACGCTCTAACTCTGCTCGCACTTCGAACGTACGAGCTTCTTCCCAATGCCACCCTTGCTTTAAAAATACGAATAATATTATGAATATATTTAAAATAAAATTTTGTAATAATTAAATCAGAATTAGCGTTGAATCAGAATTTTTAGATTTAGCGTCAAATTAGCGTTGAATTCATCTGATTCAACGCTAATTCGACGCTAAATCTAAAAATTCTGTGTTTTTTGGGTTTAGGGTATAGAAACCGCCACCTATACGACAACTATCTTATCCTTTTCAATCTTTATTACTACCGAATAATTTAAACTTTTGAAATTTTAAAATACCTATCTAGTTCCGAAATGTTTTATGATAGTATATGTAAACCAATATAGTTTATAGAAATGTAAGACTTATATGCTTTTGTTTAAAAGTATAATTATATGAACTTAGTTGTTTGCAATTAAATTATTCAGTTTATCTAATATATATGCTTCACTCATAATTGTTGACTTTTAAATGTTTTATTCTATACCCTAAACCCAAAAAACAGAAATTTTTAGATTTAGCGTCGAATTAGCATCGAATCAGATGAATTCGACGCTAAATCTAAAAATTTCTGTTTTTTGGGTTTAGGGTATAGAATGGAAAAGGTGTCGGATTTTTTATTATCCGATGCAAAAACGACGCTATATAGCATCGAATTAGCGTCGAATTCATCTGAGTCGACGCTAATTCAGCTTAATTTTTTTTTTTAAAAAACTTCAAAATAATAGAAAATATAGTATAATAACAAATTAATATTATCCGAAACAAATGAAATAAAAACAAAAATCCAAATAAAACACATGTATATGCTTCACTCCGAATCGTCATTTGAGTCATCGTCATTCTCATCGGTATTTTCGCCACTCTCGTTTGCGAACTCGTCTTCTGGGTTTTCTGCATCGGTAGCCTCCGAAAGAATTTCAGCTTCTCGATTTTGCGGATCTATAAGAATGATGTTGTCTATATCTTGTTCTGGAGTTGTTATATCTACGGCAGCTTCATATTGCGTAGGAGCGTCGTCGGATTCAACTATCATTCATCTGGGAGCTATTTTAAGCATAGATATCTATGAAATCCCTGTTTTTCTGACACGTGGATATGGTATGAAACAAACTTGATCCGCTTGTGATGCAAGGACAAATGGATTGTACTTTGCATAAGAACGAGATCCGTTAACATCGATGACACCAAACTTTCCTACTCGAATCCCTCGCCCGACAACTGGATCAAACCACTCGCATTTCAAAAGGGTGCACTTTAAGTTAACCAAACCAGGGAATTGCACTTGAATAATGTCTTGTATAATGCCATAAAAATCCGTGTCCCCCGCTCGAACCACCACACCATAGTTCGCAGTTGCTCTGTTTTTTCCACGCTGGAACGTATGAAACACATAACCTTGTGTAAAATACATTGGAGATGACGTAACTTTTCCCAATGGACCTTGGATCAACTCTCTAAACCATACAGGGTACGACGTGTCTCCATAATCAACCTGGCAAATACAGTATACATATTGTAAATATATAATAAACACAAATTGTATATATAGGTTTTAATGGAAACTAGATATATATAATTTTTTTTTTAACTTACTTGAGTTTTCAACCATTTAGCAAAGTGGAGATCTTTACGTTTTTCAATCTCATCGGCGGATGCATTTGGGAAAGCCTCGGCAACTTGGCGAATGAATTCACTACAAGAAAATATAGTTATAATAAATGCTTTCAAAGCATATATAAGTACGAATATAACCCTTTTGACATCAGTCCGTAGTTGGTAATTATAATATGTACCTCAAAAATGGGATAACTTCATCGCATTGTAAGAGAATATATGTGTGTACACAATTATAGTCTTCATATGAGAACCAATCTTCTTCTCTTGTGATTCCGGCATGCCTACCAACTGCACAGAATATATCTGGGACATCTGAAACCAGATACGATTGCGCGATGCCACTATCGTCGTACCTACGTAGAGCTCTTTTTCGTGTCCAGACAGTGGGAGAGAAGTAATATGAGCTGAAATGAGAGGTTTCTTCGGTTAAACTTCCCGCAATAATTGATCCCTCAACCCTAACCAGGTTTTTTGCCTTTCCTTTTAAGTGTTTCATGAATCTCTCGAAAGGATACATCCAACGAAATTGAACGGGCCCTCCTAAATCGGCTTCGTGAGGAAGATGGACAGGAAGATACTCCATAACATCAAAGAAAGATGGAGGAAATATCTTCTCTAAGTTGAACAACAATATTGGGATGTTATGTTTTAGTTGTTGAATTCCATCCTCAGTCAGAATTCGCACACACAGATCTCGAAAAAATGCTCCAACACCTAAAACCGAAATTCAATATCATCAAAAAAAAAAATATTTTTTCACACATCATTTGTTTAGATATTTATATATCATCATAAAAATTATACCTGCAAGTGATTCATGCACGTTCGTTGGCAAAAGCTCTGCAAAGGCGAAAGGCAATAATCTCTGCATAAACACATGACAATCATGACTCTTCATGCCAGAAATTTTTTTCCCTTGCTCTACCGACTTAGAGAGTTTTGACACGTATCCATCTGGAAACTTTATGTCAGTGGAAACCCAACTGAAGAATGTTGATTTGCCTTCGTTTGATAACCTAAAGATAGGGACTGGAGCTCTACCATCTCCCGTGAGATGTAACTCAAATCTAGAGCATATAAGAGGCAAATACAATCTAGACTTCACGTTGTCTTTAGACCTGCCTGAAACGTTTAAGATGGTATGCATGATGTTATCAAAAAATTTTTTCTCAATGTGCATGACATCAAGATTGTGGCGCAATAGATGATCCTTCCAGTACGGTATATCCCAGAAAATGGTCTTCTTATGCCAATTATGTTCGACAAGGTATCCATCTGGGAGATTGGTCGGGATGTTAAGCCAGTTACCTCCACGTTTTGCTGTGTCCTGAGCTCCCCAATAATCAAGTTGACCTTCAATTTGCTCTCCTGAAAGATATGGAGGTGGGGGGGATACGTACACGTTTGTCCTTTGTGAATAGTCTTCTATTCCCCCGGTACGGATGGTTCATAGGGAGAAACCTCCGGTGACAATCAAACCAACAAGATTTTCTACCATTTTTAAGTTGGAATGGATCTGTTTCATTTTGGCAATACGGACATGATAACCTACCATGTGTTGTCCAACCAGATAACATTCCGTACGCTGGAAAATCGCTTATCGTCCACATAAGCACAGCTCGCATGGTAAAATTCTTTTTCCTGGAGTAATCAAAAGTACGAACCCCATGAGACCACAACAAGTTCAACTCGTCAATCAGCGGCTGTAAAAACACATCAATTGATCTTCTTGGATGCTTCGGACCAGGGACTAAAATACTCAAAAATAAAAATTCCCTCTGCATGCACATATCAGGCGGAAGGTTATAAGGAGTCAATATAACCGGCCACAAAGAATATTGCCTGCCAGACATACCGAACGGACTAAAACCATCTGTACATAGGCCAAGATAAACATTGTGCTTCTCTTTGGCAAAATTAGAGTGTACCGAGTTGAAGTGTTTCCAAGCTTTTGCATCAGAAGGATGATGAACTTCTCCTTCAGTAGTTGAATGTTCTGCATGCCACCTCATTGATGCAGCTATTCCTTCCGAATGGTATAGCCTTTGTAGCCTATCTGTTATGGGCAGGTACCACATTTTCTGGAACGGCACTTTACTTCTACCAGCTCCTTGGGGCTTAAATCTTGGTTTGTGGCAAAATCGACATTCCTGCAGATTTTCATCATCTTTCCAAAATATCATGCAATTGTCAATGCAAACATCTATCGTCTGCGAGGGCAATCCTAAACTAGATACTAGTTTTTGTATGTCGTAGTATGACTCAGCAGCTTGATTACCCTCTGGCAAATATTCTTTTAGAAGAGTTGCCCAATCATCCATGCAACTCTGAGATTGATTATGATCAGACTTTATTGTCATCATCCTAGATGCCAATGATAATTTAGACAGACCTTCCCTACAACCTTTATAGATTGGTTGGTTTGCAGAATCAAGCATATCATAGAATTTTTTGGCATCTACATTGGGTTCCTCAACAACATCAGGAGTAGACATAACTCCAGGAAATGCATCGGTTACCATTTCTTCGAACCTATTATGTTCTAACCCGACATCATGATCATTTTCTATAACAAATTGATGCTGATCAAATTGCTCATTCGAATAACCCTGATCCATAGGTTGGTAACTAGTACTACCCGAAGTTTCATCTTCATATCCCTCTCCATGATAAAACCAAACATAATATTCAGGTGTAAACCCTCTATTAAATAAATGCGTACCAACTGTATCAATTGTCTGCGTCCTCGAATTTTTGCACTTCCGACACGGGCACACCATCACTCCGGTTCGTTGAATTGTAGGCACACTACTCGCTTGAGCCATGAAAATTTCAAGGCCGTTGAGGAACTCTTCTGAAAGCCCTCCATTTGCATCTTTACATTGATACATCCAGCGTCGGAGTTCGTATATATCCCCCTTTTTTTTTTCAAAATTTTGTACAAAAATTTTTTTTGCGTAATTTTTTTTTTTAAATTGGTGGACTGATTCAAGCGATGCGGGGGTGGAGTATATATATAGAAGAATTTAGCAACGATTTTGCATCGAATATTTAGCATCGATTTAGCGTCGAATACCTTAGTGTAGATTTTGCATCGAATTAGCGTCGATTTTGCACCCAGGTAGGTAAACTCGTTTTTAATGTGTCTCCTACCTACCAATTTGAGGCAAATTCGACGCTATATTCAATGCTACGTAATCGACGCTAAATCGATGCAACATTAGCATCAATTTAGCGTCGAATTCAGGAATTTCGACGCTAGTTCGATGCTAATTAGCGTCGATTTAGCTTCGAATTTATTCGACCCTAATTAGCGTCGAATATGTATACTGACACAATTTCGACGCAATTTCGACGCTATATTAGCGTCAAAAAAATTCCGACGCTAAAATTCGACGCTAATTTACAGTTTTCTTGTAGTGAATGAGCTATTGATAAATAATTAGTTTCTTGTTTATTATGCTGAATTTCCTGAAGCGAATATGACATCATATTCTAAGAAAGAAAAGGACTAGACCAATAATATTTGTCGAGGAAATTGTTATAGAATTGGTCGTAGATGTGAAAGTTAATATGAATGTGGTCAAGGTCAAGATCGAGATCGAAGAGTTTCTATCAAAAACTCATATTTTCAGCAGAAATGAAAAAATAAAGAAGGTAACAAGTAAGAGAAATTTCAATCATCTGAAAATGAAAGATTCTAGTGAGAGTACAATACGAGGAAGTATAAAGCTTATTGAATGCTATTGAAGAGCATATATATGAATGCTCCTGAAGAGCACTAATATGCTCAAATTTACCCTGAGCTACTCTTTCAAATTAAGAGATCGTAGTAGTACTTAGGGATCGTATCCACAGGGAATCGCACACACAATCAATTATGAATTCAAATTATGTTAAGTATCAAAGTGGGAATGTAAAGTAAAAAGCAAAACAAGCAAGTAAACGATGATGAAGGTTCTTGAAATCAATTAAACAAAAGGTTAGGCCATGGGTAATTCTCAGGTATGAATCAAAATCGAAGGATAAAAGACTGTCAGGATTATTAAGCACGGTTCTAGAACTCAAACACAAGTGTAAAGTTAACCAACTTCCGTTGCGAAAACTATCTAGCTGCTTCAGCCAGTAAGCTGCTTCTCTACCAAGAGAGTAGGGGAAAAGCTTGCAGTAGAGGTAGTCGCTTGACACTCCATTAGCCTTAATGCTCGATGCTAAATCCTCGAATCGCTCGATGTGGTCCATGGGATGCTCAGACGATAGACCATGGAAAAGGTGTTGAGCTACAAGCGCGAAGTACGCAGGCTTAAGCTCAAAATCGTTCCTCGGGAAAGCAGGAGGACGAATCGCAGCCCTTTTGGCGTAGAACTCATCAGGCCTGTTGTACTCTCCCAGAGTACGCCCACGCGCAGCAGCTGCTAGCTCTTGGTGCTGCACTACCTGACGATCTGGCTGCTCTACTTGTTCAACAATCACAACTCCCTGATCATCCAGCTTCTGACCCTGAGCATTGCGCCTCTGACCCTCTTGGTCATACAGAAAACCATCTTCACCTCTCACAAGAACAATCGGATTAACCATCTTGGTTGTCTTCTTCGCTGCTCGGTTTGCTCGCTCTAACTTTCCAATCTCTAGATTGAGATCGACTAGCTCTTTGTCTTGATTGCTTCTAGTAACGCGATTAGGCATACACCTGAAACACACAAGAAAAAGAGAAAAGAACGAGTAAGTAATAAAACAAATATAAAAACATAGACACAACTATAAAATCTAAAATCGATTGGTAAAATCGATTTTCCGGCAACGGCGCCAAAATTTGATATGTTCAAATTTACTTTGAGCTACACTCTCAAATTAAAAGATCGTAGTAGTACTTAGGGATCGTAGTAGTACTTAGGGATCGTATCCATAGGGAATCGCACACACAATTGATTATAAATTCAAATTATGCTAAGTATCAAAGTGAGAATGTAAAGTAAAAAGCAAAACAAGCAAGTAAACGATGATTAAGATTCTTGAAATCAATTAAACAAAAGGTTAGGCCATGGATAATTCTCAGGTATGAATCAAAATCGAAGGATAAAAGACTGTCAGGATTATTAAGCACGGTTCTAGAACTCAAACACAAGTGTAAAGTTAACCAACTTCTGTTGCGAAAACTATCTATGACTAAACCCCTAAATTCCAAATTCTTTTGCAAATTTAGTGAATAAAGACAAGCATTAAAGTTCAAGTCTGATTGTTCACAAAATCACTAAACCAAATTCCTTTGTGAATAGTTATTTTGCTCATCTAAGATTTAGGTGAGGTTGTTAATAATACTTTCGCATCTATTAAATCAACCTAGGGTTTCCAATTTCAGTTGATTAATCATAAAATTAGAGTTAAAGCAATCTAAATGAAGAACAAGTAGATAAATCCTAACAGTATTCAATCCTAACAATTTTTCATCAATCCCTTGAATCCCCAAAACCTAACAAGCAAACTACTCAGACATAGATGATGAAAACATTATGAAAGAATAAAATTGCATAAAGAGATAGAGTAAAAGATACAAAGGGTTCGAAATCTGAATGTGTCAAGTGCAGAAATCTCTCCCAAAAAACTCTAAGATCCAATCTCTCTCTTTTTCTCAATAGAAAACAAGATAATTCGAACGAGTGATCAACATTTGAGGTAGCTGACTGGTGGTTACAACGAATATAGGCAGTTGAACAGTTGAGCGGTTATAACCGAACGGGTGCCCTCAGTTGAGCGGTTATGTCCCAAAGGGTGCCTTTGGGCAATTCGCGACCATTCGGTAAACGCCTATAAAAAAGGCCCTTGGGTCGGTTTTAGGCATCATACAAACACGGGAAAATTCCCAGAAATCTCTAAGGAAAGAACTCGAGAAGAAACACTGTGAGAGAATCGATAAGGCAGAAGGCTTACCGAGAAAGTTTGTGAAGACTAAGGATCGGCGAGTCGTTGGGGAGAGATCTCACCGGAATACCTAGTCGTGTAGAAGAGGAGCCACGGTAAAGCGCCCCTTCAGTACGCGTTGCTAAGGTTAGTGCGGATCCTTGGCTTGATGCTCCGAATCGAGATTACTGGTGATTCGGTTAAGTCCGGCTTGGGCTAAGGCTCTCTGAGGATAAACTCGATGATATTATTCGTTCCATTTGATCTTGGTCGGATTTGGGCTTAGGCTTGAGGATGATCCGCAGTAAGGCGTGTCACTCGGGGATCTTGACGGATTCGGTGACTTGACCCTAGCCGGAGGCGGTGAACCTTGGCGCCAAGTCTCGGATTCGTCCAAGTCACTAGACCGCATGATATAGGCATCTCGGCATATGCATTGATCCGATCGCTTAAGCGATGATGGGTTACTTATGTTTCCTTTCGTTTCAGGATCATACTTAGCCGCGTGAAGACTCGTGGCGGGTTGCGATGGGTGGCGTTAACCGGATAGTTAGGATCGAATCATTGTAATAGCATAATGCAAACTGATCAATGTATTCGAATCTTATGATATTATCTAATAAAGATACCGCTATTGCTAGACTCTATCTATTTTCGCATTGTATATAAAGCAATCATAGAATGAACCTCGAAAATGGATTGTTTAAGGAATGGGCCCTAAAAATGGACTGAATGACTTGGGGTCACTTAGTGATCCGAGTGGGAACAGCCACCGCGGACTTAGAGTTCAGGTTGGGATGTTTCAAGTTGGTATAAGAGCATGCTTGCTCCTAGGACGGTTAGATGTCGGGTTTGGGGAACACCACTCATCTGCCACCAAGTCTCGCGCGGAATAGGCTTGTCTTAACCATTTGTTGGATTTGAGAAGTTAGCGTGATGAACTAACTTGTGGTTTTGTTGGGCAGATGTGTAAAGAAACAAGTAAGAGGGCGTTGCCCAGACTGATGCTGCGAACCCATCCAGAACGACGGAACCGAGACTATGGTTCCGAACGCAGCAGTGGAAACAATGCACGGCTCACAATTCCCTGAGGAAAAAGTGGCCGAATCCTCGGCTAGGATTCGCCCATTTAGTGGAACAAGGAACAATGTTCCCACGATGGCAGAAATGTGGAAAATGCTTAAGGAGTTGATGGATCAGATGAAATCCATAACGGAGATTGTGAAAGCGACCGAGGAACCGGTGGTAGTTCAACCTGCGATTCCCACCGCGATTCCAATTAGGACAACTCATGTGGTGACGATTCCAGAAGCTGTGGAATTAAGATCTCCAGGACCCAAGACCACCCAACGCAAGGTGGATCACTTGAGCGTGTTAGAGCATGTCTCAAAGCTCGAAACTCGTAGCTTTAAAGGAAGCGCCGATCCGATAGAGGCGGATGAGTGGAGGGGCAGGCTGGAAAGGAATTTTAGTTCCACTCGATGCCCAGATGATTACAAGAAGGACATCGCGATTCACTTCCTGGTAGGTGACGCGCACAACTCGTAGATTGTAGTGGAGAAATGCATGGGTGATCGCGTTATTACCTTTGCGGATTTCGTGGCCGAATTCAACAAGAAATTCTTCCCTACGAAAGCTTGGGACAAGTTAGAGGCCGATTTCCTCGACTTAACCCAAGGGAACCGATCAGTCCGAGGATACGAAGAGGAATTCAATCGCCTAAGACACTACGTGGGAAGGGAACTCAAAGACGATTCAGTGCAAGTCTGCCATTTCATTCGGGGATTAAGGGTTGATCTCCGGACTCTCTGCAAGGTCCGCACCTTTGGCTTAGTGTCCGAGCTAGTAGAGAGGGCTACCTTGCTGGAGGCAAGTCTTGAGGAAGAAGACCAAGTTCAGCTCGAGAAGAATCGGTCCCGCTCAAGCGGAGACAAGTCCACGGATAAGAAACGGAAATATGATCAAGTAGATAATGGAAAATCATCGGGAAGTCACCGCCAATGCGGTACCTGGGGAAGAAGGCATGGCGGTAAGTGCTGGAAGACAACTGGTGCTTGTGCTAGATGCAGCAGTATGGAGCATAGGGTCCAAAACTGTCCGCGGCCGGACCAAGGATCCGCAAGGGCGACTGGCAGTGGTGAAAGGACTTGCTACTATTACGGGAATGCTGGACATTTCAAGATGGATTGTCCGAAGCTTCAAGTAGAAAGGCAAGAGGGACTTAAGGGAAACCGCGGAGGCAATGAATCGCAAGCCAAAAGGCAGACTGTAACCCCGCGCATTTATGAGCTATCGAAGGAAGTTGACGAGGCCGGCAATGTAACGCCCGCGAACCAAAATGTGTATTTTTGGTGGTGCGTCGAGCGACGCAGGGGAGGTGCGTCGAACAACGCATATGGTTAATCAGATCGGGAAGTCGGGTTTGATTGCACGGTTTGCTTGATGGTTTAGCGGAACCCTAGGTTTCAATTTAAAAGGCAGAAAACAGTGTTCTGGTCGTTTTGGTTGATCAGAAATCAGAGAGAAAAGGTTTGAGAGAGAGAGACTTTGTTCTTGAGAGGTTCATGTGTGTGAACAGCTTCTGTTCAGAACTTTGAGAGGGCAAATGGCTGGGCTATTCAAGGCGGATTGGAGTGATTTTTGGACGGTAAGTTCTCCAATCTCTGCTGGTGTCATAGGCAAAAACGGTTCGTCTTTTGGTTGATTATTCACCGAGTTATGGCTGTTTGAACTCGGTGGGTCTGTGCAGATTGTTATCAGCGACCAGTCGGGTTCAGAGGGGAATTTCAATCGAACCAGAAGGATTCTGGAGGCGGTCCACATACCGACGCGTAGCTGTGTGTGTCTATTTTCCAGAACAGTTGCCTGTTTTGGAATTGGACCAGTGGTTCATCGTGTACGAGGGTTTTAGTGAACGTTGTCCATTCTTTTCATTTCGATTCTTCGAGATGAGTGCGTGATCGTGGGTTGTGTGGCATAGGGATAGATGGAATGCGTTTGATTGTTGTTTTCGTGTGTTCTGTGACTGGGATCGTGTAGGTGACTCGATAAATCGCGACGGATTCGAGCCACGAGAGGATAGGCTCGTTTCTGTGGATGTCGCGTCGATCGACGCCAGGGTGGTGTGTCGCTCGACGCAGAGTTCCTGTACGGGTTCGTGATTAGTTGTTCTTATTGCTTGCTTGTGTGCTCATCCTGGTATTTATCTTTCGTTATGTCTATACTTAAATAACCTGTAGACGGGATGACCGCTTCGCTGAGTATTTGTGATAATACTCACGCAACTCTTTTTGCCATGTGTTGCAGGTAAAGAGAAAATGTGATCGTGGAATCGGGCAAGGAAGAGAAGATGATCCAGCGTCTCGGTTGTTTGCTTTTATGTTGAATTGCCAGGTTGCTAGCGAATTCTAGAGATTGTGGAATTTAGACTTGGTTAAGTATTGAATTTGATTTGACATGGTTCTGGTTGATTCTAATGAATGTGGTTGGTATTTTACTGGTTTAATCGGTTTGTTTGGTTATGCGTGTTAATTGATTGGAAATTGTGAATTAATGTTTATGGGAACATTAATTCGACTCCAATGTATATAAAAAAAAAAACGGGTTGGGTTGTTTCAATTTGGTATCAGAGCCCTTACGGTTCTAGGGCGGGAGAACGTAGTATGCTTGAGTGATTGACTATGAGTGGTTAGTCAGTTGATTGTTGTTTTGGTTTGGAGTCCTGGATCATCTTCTTCGAGCCTTCAATAAGATTTCATGGTAAGTATTTTATGACTTTCTATTTCTAATACTTAGTCTGCTGTGAATAGTCAGTGGGAGATGGCTAGAGGAGTGAGAGGCAAAGGTCGTGGTACCCGTGGTGCTAGAGGGCGTGGTCGTGGCCGTGGTCGGGGACCAGCAGTTGATCCTGTTGAGTCAACTGGGACTCAGGAGGCCACGCGGGAGGAGGTTGCAGAGTCGCAGATGCCTCCAGACCTAGTGGGTGGTACTGAGTTGGCCAGTCTGGCGCAGGGCCCAGGTGGGGGTCCTGGCGGGGGTGATGCTCAGGGTCGGTTGGACCGTTTGGAGGCTATGATGCGACAAGTTCTTGAGCGGTTGCCAGGTGGGGCACCGGCTCAGAGACATGCTCCGGGTGTACAGCCAGAGGCGGCTGGTGTTGAGCCGGTAGCGGCGGGAGTTCAGCCAGTAGTGGCTAGGGAGCAGCCAGGTGTGGTGGCTGCAGAGAAGGCTCCATCCTACCTGAGGATTTTGGAGCAGATGCACAAGATTACTACTAGGTACTTCTCAGGCGGTGCTAAGCCTGAGGTGAGTGCTACGTGGAGGAGCCGTCTGGAGCGTAATTTCCAGGCGCTGAGGTGTCCCGAGGGATACAGAGTGGACCTTGCGGTTTACTACTTAGAGGGTGATGCACATCTGTGGTGGAGAGGTGTGACGAGCAGGAGGCCTCAGGCGGGGATGACCTGGGCGGATTTCTTGGCTGAGTTCGACGCTAAGTATTTTCCGCAGGAAGCGGCGGACCGGATGTAGGTGCAGTTTTTAGCGCTGACTCAGGGAGTGAGTCCGGTTCGGGTGTATGACGAGCAGTTTGGTCGGCTGTTGGTGTATGCTGGTAGGGAGTTTGGGAGTGAGGAGTCCCAGATCAGGAGGTTCATGCATGGACTTCGACCGGTGCTGAAGACGCTGTGCAGGGCTCGTAAGTACGCCACGAGGGCGGAGTTGGTTGAGACTGCGGCAGCTATTGAGGTTGATATGGGGGCAAAGCTGGCTGTGGTGGTTAGTCCACCGGTGCAGCAGCAACAGAGGAGGCCGCAGCAGCAGCAGACAGGTGCGAGCCGGGGCGGTAAGCCGGCTCAGGGACAGAAGAGGAAGTGGGAGGGCTCTTCGGGTTCTGGTCAGAGGGCCCAGAGTAGTCAGGGTGGTGCAGGGTGCTATGGTTGTGGGAGCACGGAGCACCGGGTGGCAGCTTGTCCGAAGAGGAGAGAGGTTCGGACTACACAGGTGTGTTTCCACTGCGGAGAGGCGGGGCACATTAAGGCGAGGTGTCCCAGGTTGCAGATGGCAGTGGCAGTGGTGCAGCCGGTGCAAGAGGCGGCGGTTGATGTGCAGCCGTTGAGGCAGCTTGCTGCGCCACGTGTGTTCACTTCGGTGGAGACGGGAGGTCCTAGCGCCAGGCCGATCACAGGTACATTTTAACCTTAACTTGGCGAATTTATAATGTTGTGAATTGTCGTTTTGGAAGCTTTGTATCTGTGATAATACTTTAGGCTCTGTGACACATGAACTGTGTAGGGACCTTAGTAGTAGGCGGGCGTGATTCCCATGTCTTGTTTGATTCTGGAGCTTCGAATAGCTTCATTACACCGGAGTGCGCGGAATGCAGTGGGATCCGGAGCGACTCCGGGGAGCAGCCGGGAGTGGTTAGAGTGGCTGGAGGGAAGACTTTGGCTACTTTCGGGCGGGCTTGTGGAGTTGATGTTCTGGTGGCAGGAGAGGTCATGGGACTACGCCGATATCTAAGGCACCGTACCGCATGGCTCCAGCAGAGATGGCAGGGCTGAAGAAGCAGTTGGATGATTTGCTGGGTAAGGGTTTCATCCGACCGAGTAGTTCACCGTGGGGAGCGCCGGTGTTGTTTGTGAAGAATAAAGATGGTAGTTTTCGGTTATGCATCGATTACCGGGGCCTTAACCGAGTTACTGTGAAGAACAGGTATCCTCTGCCACGGATTGATGGGTTGTTGGATCAGTTGCGAGGGGCTACTTGGTTCTCCAAGATCGATTTAGCTTCGGGATACCATCAGATTCAGATAGATGAGGCCGATGTGCGGAAGACGGCTTTCAGGACGAGGTATGGACACTATGAGTTCGTGGTGATGCCATTTGGGTTGACGAATGCGCCAGCGACATTCATAAGGCTGATGAACGGGGTGTTCAAGGAGTATTTGGATGAGTTCGTTATTATCTTTATCGATGATATCTTGGTGTATTCGAGGACTCCTGAGGAACATGAGGTTCATCTGAGGTTGGTTTTGGAGAAGCTGCGGGAACAGAAGTTGTACGCGAAGCTCAGTAAGTGTAGTTTTTGGCAGCGGAAGATGGGTTTTCTGGGGCATGTCGTGTCTGCGGAGGGAGTTTCAGTGGATCCAGCTAAGATCGAAGCTATTAGGGATTGGCCGAGACCGAAGAATGCAACAGAGATCAGGAGTTTCCTTGGTTTAGCTGGGTATTACCGGAGGTTCGTCAAGGGTTTTGCGAGTATGGCGCAGGCGATGACGAAGTTGACGGGTAAGGATGTCCCGTTTGTATGGTCTTCGGAGTGTGAGGAGGGTTTCGAGAAGCTGAAGGAGATGCTGACTAGTACTCCAGTATTGGCGTTGCCTGATCTGGGCAAGCCATACGTGGTGTACACAGATGCATCTTGTGTGGGTCTGGGGTGTGTTCTGATGCAGCAGGGGAGGGTTATTGCTTATGCTTCGAGGCAGTTGAGGAAGCACGAGTGCAATTACCCTACGCATGATTTGGAGTTGGCTGCAGTGATCTTCGCCCTAAAGATTTGGCGATCTTACCTTTATGGTGGGAAGGTCCAGGTGTTTACGGATCACAAGAGCTTGAAGTACTTCTTCACTCAGCCAGAGCTGAACCTAAGGCAGAGGCGCTGGATGGAGTTGGTAGTGGATTACGACCTGGAGATTGAGTACCACCCGGGGAAGGCTAACTGGAGCGAGATTGGCGTGTTGAGTCTGTGTGTTATCTCACAGGAGCCGTTGGGGTTAGAGGCAGCTAACCGAGCAGATTTACTGAGTAGGATTCGGGTAGCTCAGGAGAAGGATCAGGGTCTGATTGATGCTTCTCAGTTGGCGGGTTCAGAGTATCAGGTCTCCGAGAATGGGACAATACTGGTGAACGGTCGGGTCTGTGTACCCAAGGATGAGAGTCTCAGGCAGGAGATTCTGAGGGAGGCTCATTCGAGCATGCTGTCGATTCATCCAGGAGCGACCAAGATGTACCGGGACTTGAAGAGGTACTACCACTGGGTCGGGATGAAGAGAGACGTTGCGAGTTGGGTTTCGAAGTGCAACGTATGTCAGCTGGTGAAGGCTGAGCATCAAGTTCTGAGTGGTTTATTGCAGAGTTTGCCTATGCCGGAGTGGAAGTGGGATATGGTGACTATGGACTTTGTGACAGGATTGCCGGTCTCGCGGACTTATGATACGATCTGGGTGATTGTGGATCGTCTGACCAAGACAGCACATTTTCTGGCCATTAAGAAGACTGATGGGGCTGCAAGGTTGGCTAGGAAGTATGTGCGGGAGATTGTGAGGTTGCATGGGGTGCCAGCGAGCATTGTGTCAAACAGAGATCCGAGATTTGCTTCGGAGTTCTGGGGAGCATTTCAGGCTGAGATGGGTACGAAGGTGCATATGAGTACGGCATATCATCCTCAGACGGATGGGCAGTCTGAGAGGACAATTCAGACATTGGAGGATTTGCTGAGGATGTGTGTGCTAGACTACGGTGGTCATTGGGGAGATCATCTGAGCCTGGTAGAGTTTGCTTATAACAACAGTTATCAGGCGAGTATCGGGATGGCTCCATATGAGGCTCTGTATGGGAGGCTATGTAGGACACCATTATGCTGGACTCAAGTGGGGGAGAGGAGCATGTTTGGTGCAGACTTCGTTCAGGAGACGACGGAGAAGATTCGTGTCTTGAAGCTGAACATGAAGGAGGCTCAGGATCGGTAGAAGAGTTATGCCGATAAGCGGAGGAAGAAGTTGGAGTTCGTGCTGGGAGATATGGTGTATCTCAAGGCAGCCATGTTGAGGGGTCCTAACAGATCCATTGCAGAGAATAAGCTGAGTCCGAAGTTTATGGGTCCGTTGAGAGTGGTTGAGCGGGTTGGACCGGTAGCTTACAGGTTGGAGTTGCCTCAGAGTATGAAGGCTTTTCACAATGTCTTTAATGTTTCGATGCTGCGGAAGTGTCTACACGAGTCTGAGGAGGTGTTGGCTAGGATCCCTGAGGATCTTCAGCCTAACCTGATATTAGTGGCAAGGCCTGTGAGGATTCTCGAGAGGAGGGTCAAGGTGCTGCGTCGGAAGAGGATACCGTTGGTGAGAGTCGTGTGGGACTGTGACGGTATAGAGGAGGAGACTTGGGAGCCGGAGGTGAAGATGAAGGCCAAGTTTCTGAGGTAGTTCGAGAAGCAAGCGGAGGCTTGAGTTTCTTCTTTTGCTGGTTTCGGTTTTATAGTAGCATGTGGCTACAGTTACTGTATCTTCGTTTTTGTTGTAACGATTATACGTTTTTCGAGGATTTAATAAGATGTGGTTTCTTATTATTGTTGGATCTTAAGATGTGAGTTCTTATGTGTTGTAACCTAGTGGGGGTTACTTCGATATTGGTATTTCCAGTGGGGAAATATCATGGTGAGCCATGGAGGCGTTTTTCTTTTCAGTCGATAGATGCTTATGACAGCACGTTGCAGAGTATTGCTCCAGGGGACGGTCGATTCCTATATACTTGAGGGATAGTGGATCTCTCCAGGGGATAGTGGGTTCCCTGCATGCACTCGAGGGGTAGTGGGCCTCTCTGGGGACAGTGGGTCTCCTACATGTACTTCGAGGGATAGTGGGTCTCTCTGGGGACAGTGGGTCTCCTACAGGTACTTCGAGGGATAGTGGGTCTCTCTGGGGACAGTGGGTCTCCTACATGTACTTTGAGGAACAGTGGGTCTCTCCAGGGGATAGTGGGTTCCCTGCATACCGTAGCTCAAAGGGTGACGATCCTGCGAGCAGGTGTGGTGTATATGTGTACGAGTCATTAGCATGAGTACGAGTCTGAGCAGTAGCGTCTGAATGGGGCTGTAAGTAAGCGGCCGAATGACCATCGGGGGATCGAGAGGGATCTCAAGTGGGTTGACCGGTGGGGTCAGGTATGTGGGTTGGATTGTAGGGTCTGGTCTAGGGTTAGTATTTGCGCTGGAACCTCGATTCGGGCGATTTTGGGGAGTAATGTAGCGTCTTGGTCGTGCATGTTCTTGTCTGATTGTTGCACGATCAATTGGTCCTTTACGCCGGGTCTACGGTGGGTCGGACATGTTCTTGTTTGATTGTTGTTCGATCAATCGGGCAGACTGGGCCGGGACTACAGCGATACATCGTGGTGTATCTCCGGGAAAGTTTGGGTCGGGTTTCTGAGCATAAGTGGTGACCTTAGCATGGATCCGGGTGGTTGATGACTTGTGATTCGAGGACGAATCCTTGTTAGTGGGGGAGAATTGTAATGCCCGCGAACCAAAATGTGTATTTTTGGTGGTGCGTCGAGCGACGCAGGGGAGGTGCGTCGAGCGACGCAGGAGAGGTGCGTCGAACGACGCAAATCGTTAATCAAACCGGGAAGTCGGGTTTGATCGCACGGTTTGTGTGATGGTTTAGCGGAACCCTAGGTTTCGATTTAAAAGGCAGAAAACAGTGTTCTGGCCGTTTTGGTTAATCAGAAATCAGAGAGAAAAGGTTTGAGAGAGAGAGACTTTGTTCTTGAGAGGTTCATGTGTGTGAACAGCTTCTGTTCGGAACTTTGAGAGGGATAACGGCTGGGATATTCGAGGCGGATTGGTTGATTATTCACCGAGTTATGGGCGAAAACTTTGGAGGGTAAGTTCTCCAATCTCTGTTGGTGTCATAGGCGAAAACGGTTCGTCTTTTGGTTGATTATTCACCGAGTTATGGCTGTTTGAACTCGATGGGTCTGTGCAGATTGTTATCTGCGACCAGTCGGGTTCAGAGGGGAATTCCGATCGAACCAGAAGGATTCTGGAGGCAATCCACATACCGACGCGTATCTGTGTATGTCTAGTTTCCAGAACAGTCACCTGTTTTAGAATTGAACCAGTGGTTCGTCGTGTACGAGGGTTTTTATGAATGTTGTTCATTCTTTTCATTTCGATTCTTCGAGGTGAGTGCGTGATCGTGGGTTGTGTGGCATAGGGATAGATGGAATGCGTTTGATTGTTGTTTTCATATGTTCTGTGACTGGAATCATGCAGGTGACTCGATAAATCGCGACGGATTCGAGCCACGAGAGGATAGACTCGTTTCTGTGGATGTCGCGTCGATCGACGCCAGGGTGGTGCGTCACTCGACGCAGAGTTCCTGTACGGGTTCGTGATTAGTTGTTCTTATTGCTTGCTTGTGTGCTCATCCTGGTATTTGTCTTTCGTTATGTCTATACTTAAATAACCTGTAGACGGGATGACCGCTTCGCTGAGTATTTGTGATAATACTCACGCAACTCTTTTTGTCATGTGTTGCAGGTAAAGAGAAAATGTGATCGTGGAATCGGGGAAGGAAGAGGAGATGATCCAGCGTCTCGGTTGTTTGCTTTTATGTTGAATTGCTAGGTTGCTAGCGAATTCTAGAGAGTGTGGAATTTAGACTTGGTTAAGTATTGAATTTGATTTGACATGGTTCTGGTTTATTCTAATGAATGTGGTTGGTATTTTACTGGTTTAATCGGTTTGTTTGGTTATGCGTGTTAATTGATTGAAAATTATGAATTAATGTTTATGGGAACATTAATTCGACTCCAATGTATATAAAAAAAAAACGGGTTGGGTTGTTTCAGGCAATTTCAACGCGATCACTGGTATGTTGACTTACCCAATCTGATTAAATTCAGCATGTAGGCATCATGCATAAACGGTTAGGTACTTAGCATTCTAGGTGAATGTATAGGGACCTTAGACATTGGTGGAGTAGCGACCCACGCAATGTTCGATACCGGGGCATCACATTTTTTTGTGTCCCCCGAGCTTATCGGTATGAATGTTCCAAATGGAACCAGGAAGTAGCCGCGGCATCGTGAATGCCGCACGCGATCAGATCATGTACTCCTTAGGCATGGTCCGAGATATTCCAGTGGAAATAGCAGGCCAAAGTATGAACGCCGATCTAATCGTTATCCCACTTAAGCATCATGATGTGGTTTTGGGCATGGACTGGCTTGGTAAATACAAGGCAACCCTGGAGTGTCATCGGGGCCGAGTGCGGTTTGAGAAGGAAGGTGCAAAGGTCGAATTTCAAGGGATAAGATCGACTCCGGGGAGTCTAGTGGTCTCGGCAATCCAAGCGGGACGGATGCTCGAGAAGGGATGTGAAGCATACCTAGCCACTATCTCTGTGATGGAAGTCGAAAAGGATGCAGAGTTGAAGGATATTCTGGTGATCAAGGATTTTGCGGATGTGTTTGAATCCTTGAAAGGCTTACCGCCTGATAGGTCTGATCCATTCACAATTAAACTTGAACCTGGAATGATCCCGTTATCCAAAGCACCTTATCGGATGGCTCCGGCAGAAATGGCCGAGCTAAAGAAGCAACTGGAAGAGTTATTGGAAAAAGGGTTCATTAGGCTGAGTAGTTCATCGTGGGGAGCACCAGTTCTGTTTGTAAAGAAAAAGGATGGAAGCTTCAGGCTTTGCATCGACTACCGGGGATTGAATCGGGTTACGGTAAAGAATTAGTACCCGCTACCCCGGATAGACGAGTTGCTGGATCAGCTTAAGGGAGCAACTTGGTTCTCGAAGGTGGATTTGGCTTTGGGCTATCATCAAATTCCCATAGATCTGGTGGATGTTCGGAAAACGGTATTCCGGACAAGATATGGCCACTACGAGTTTGTGGTAATGTCGTTTGGGTTAACCAATGCCCCGGCAGCATTCATGAAAATGATGAATGGGATATTCCGCGATTGTTTAGATGAGTTTGTGATCATCTTTATCGATGACATACTTATCTATTCAAAGGATCAAGAAGTGCATCAAAGTCACTTGAGAAAGGTGATGGAATGGTTAAAGGAAAAGAAATTCTATGCAAAGCTAAGCAAGTGTAGCTTTTGGAAGCGGAGTATAGGGTTCCTTGGACACATTCTATCGGAACAAGGCGTCTCGGTGGATCCGAAAAAGATTCGAGCCATCGAGGAGTGGCCGAGACCGAAAAACGCTACATAAATCAGAAGTTTCCTTGGGTTAGCTGGCTACTACCGAAAATTCATGTATGGATTTGCGAGTTTGGCCCAAGCAATGACTCGGCTAACGAGGAAAGACGTGAAGTTCACTTGAATGGATGAATGCGAGAAAAGCTTCTCCGGGTTAAAGAGCGTGCTGACGAGTGCACCGGTGTTAGCTTTACCGGAAACCGATGAGCCTTATACTGTGTATACGGACGCATCAATATCGGGGCTAGGGTGTGTTCTGATGTAGAAGAGCTAAGTAATTGCCCATGCTTCACGGCAGTTGCAAAAGCATGAAGGAAATTATCCAACCCATGACTTAGAAATGGCGGTGGTAGTGTTTGCACTCAAGATTTGGCGGTCATATTTATATGGAGCCAAGGTGCAAATCTTCACTGACCATCAAAGCTTGAAGTACATTTTCACCCAACCGGAACTGAATCTAAGGCAACGAAGATGGATGGAGTTGTGATATGCTCAAATTTACCCTGAGCTTCACTCTCAAATTAAGAGATCGTAGTAGTACTTAGGGGTCGAATCCACAGGGAATCAAATCACACAATCGATTATGAATTCGAATTAAGCTAAGGAACAAGATGTGAAAGTAAATCAAACAACAAAACAAGCAATAAGTGTCCTTAAAATTCAATGAGACAAAAGCTAGGTTTTCAATAAATCGCAAGAAACTCGAAACTGTAGACAAATTAGATCGTTGGGGGAATTAAGATCCGTTCTTGAACATGAAAACACTGGTAAAGTTAACCAACTTTCGTTGCGAAAACTATCTATGACTAAATCCCTAAATTCCAAATTGCTTTGCAAATTCAGTGAATAAAAACAAGCATTAATGTTCAGATTCAATTATTCACAAATTTTCTAAACCAAATTTCTTTGCGAATAGATAATTTGATCATCTAAGATTAGTTCAGGTAATTATCAATACTTTCGCATCTAACAATTAACCTAAGATCTAAGTTCTAGGTGATCAAACTAGAACTAGCATTAACAACAATCTATATGAAGAACCAAGTGGTATTCCCTAACAGATCTAACAAGTCTAACAATTTCTCATATTCCTTAGATAACCCTAAACCTAACAAGCAAACTACTCAGACATGGTGATTGAAACAAACATCATAGATGAATAGAATTGCATAAAAAGATAGAGAAAGAGATAAAGTAGGGTTTGAAATCTCTCAAGAACAATCTCTCTCTAAGTCTCCAAATCTAAGTCTGAATAGAAAACAAGATATCTCCTTAAAAACCTAAAAGAAAACTATATATAAGGTGTCAAAACGGATTGAGTTTTTCTGTAAACTTATGGGCTTCTTGGGCAAAAGAGGAAATTTTTCAATCTGCACGTGCGTCGATCAACGCTAATTAGCTGTGTCGATCGACGCAGATTCAAAGATCAACTTCTCTTCGCGAAGGACATGTGTACGTCGATCGACACACAGGGGCTGCGTCGGTCGACGCATGCTCCAAACCTTGACTCCGAGTTGATCACTTCGGCCTTTCTTTCCTTGATGCTCCAAAATGCTCCAAAAGCTCCCATTATGCTCCAATCGTCCCTTAACCTATAAAGACTCCAAAAGACTCGAAAAATACCAAAAAGACTCTAGAAAATGGACTTATATCATGGTCAAAAACAGGTAAAAACCATGATATATCAACTCTCCCAGACTTAGCCTTTGCTTGCCCTCAAGCAAAATATCAACTAAAAATGTGGAAGAGGTTTGAAAACGCAGAAACTTACCTTCCCTTGGATCACCGGACCGACCTTTTCAACCAGTAGTCCACATAATGCAGAACCAACCCAAAGTCAGACCACCATGTACTTCTCCACAGACATTCGTAGCCTCCCAAATTCATCCACAACTTCACAACATAATCCGCTAGTCTTCATTGCTGGGTTTCAATGATCTTAATGCCAAGGACCTTCTAGACTCATTCCCATACTATACCATGATAGTGAACCAGACAACACTTGGTACTCTTTCTCTCCCCCAGACTTATTTGATTCTTTACCTTTTTTATTAATGTTGGAGACTCAAAAGCAGTGCTTTCACTAATGTTGTTCCTTGTGAGGAGACAGGGTCATGAGATCGCTCGTCCTCTACATCCCTTCTAAGGGACTCAGACTGCTGCTTTTGAGCTCTGGGTGATCACCTCTTGAGTACTGACTCACTGAAAATTTTATTTCCTCATCTGGTACTCAAGAACTATCATATCACCCCAATCATTCTTATTATTATTATTTTTTTATGAATGAAGGGAAGAGTACCATCACTTTCAACAGAGGTTGCACTTGTCAGGTATGAATGAGGAGTCAAACCCTATGAACACCAATCACAAAGAAGACCATTGAGTAGCTCTAACTTGGCGGATTATACTGGAAGTAACAGACGTTTCCAGTTAACCGGTCAGCTTTGGGATTTCCCATTAGTCTGACTTTGAAATCGATCCTGGAAGAATGGTCACACAACTAAAAGAGACAGTTCACTAATCCAAAAGAAGGGTCATAGTTTCCGACTGACAATTTTAACTCAATAAAACGTTTTCACTGATTCTCAAAAACAAGCACCAAGTTAGCAACTACCTCCCCCAGACTTAAACAACACTGTCCCCAGTGTTATTCAAGCCTGAGATTGGTGAAAGAATCAGAAAGACAATGAACTTGTGAATGAAAAACGAGATTTTACCTCTGTTTCCATGGTTGAAAATTAAGTTTCAAAGCTAAAATCCGCAAGCAACTCAATAAACATGATCAAGAGGAAAACATGCAGCAAATCATTAATCGTACAAGTTCAAGAATCCTAAAGAATCAATTAACAAACTGACTCAAAGAAAACAAAAAAATGACTCAAAACAAAAAATAAAACCAGAAAAATGATAGATAGGAAGGAACTAGTCCTCCTCTTCATATGAAGATTGTTGAAGAGATTGTGGGCGAGGACGAACACAGCCACAACGAGGTTTGTTGGAAATGGCCCTCCAAAGTGTCTGGAGACTCTGAACCACCCAAGTCTGGAACTCATCCATAGGGATGGCGAGAGTAGGTGGTAGCCCATCTAACTGCGGTGGAGCTCGAGAAGCACTAGCTCCTGCAGTGCCACGAGTCACCTGCCTGCGCGCTGGACCAACTGATCGAAGCAGCCTCTCATCGGGCTCGAAAAACAGTAGAGTTGGGTCCTCGGATATCTTCATCAGGTCAGGAAGAGGAAGCTCCACCATCCTCTGCTGTCCCGGAGTGATGGGGAAAACCCAATGCAAATCAAACTTGAGCCATGTGGCTCGCTGCAGATAATCGATATCCATATACAGGTTTGTGCTGTCGACACCGTATCCTGAAAGATCAACCCCACAAAACTGAAAGATGGGTGTGAGAAGGCTACCCGCCGCGAAGGTCTTCCCGCTGTTGCCCGAGGAGGTGAGCGGTGTGGTCCTCAGAGAGTACAAATGTCTAGCAAACACCATCCCCATGTTGGGTGCGATCTCATCCCAAACGGGGTTCGTGATCAGATCTCGAAGAGCATAAGAAAGCAACACCAGCTCAGACTTCCTCATCTTCCCGGGCTCCACCTTGTACAGAATAGTGGTGGCAAACAAACGAACCAAGTAGCGCAGAATCGGATGGCGCACGTCAGTGTGTGTGGCGCTCCTATGGGCACTGTAAATGCCTACCCCAATGTGTCCCCAGAAATCCTGCTCCTCAATGATAGACTCAGGAAGCTACTGAGCAAGACGATCCGTGGCGAAGCCGTAGATCTCGCAAATATCCTAGGCAGAGATGTTGTATCGAATCCCACTAGCCATGAAGCTCAAAAACCAGTACTTCGCGTCACTGCGGTGCTCCGGATCAACAGTGTAATGACCCTCGTCTAAGCCTAAGCAGCTTGTCGAATAAGCTGGGCAGCTAGCCTCCTTGGTGACCGAGCTGCTTTGGTCGTGGGTAGGCCACGGGCAGGCTTGCGCCCGAGTTGTGCCTAAGCGTGATGAGCACACGCTGGCGTTTGTCAGACACACACTGGCGTTTGTCAGACACACGCCTGGTCAGATATGATCCCAGACGCGTGTCGCGACACGGGCAAGGCTCGGTGGAACGGTTTTGGCAGGTAACCGCAGGGTGTCCAGCTGCTTCACCTGCCTACCTGCGCCTATAAATAGCATGTCCCTTCACCAAGAACCAATTGGCCGTAAACTTTTAACTTAGCCGCGATAGTTTGTTACGATCATTCCGAATCGATCAGTCCATTCTCTATGACCTTTTCGTGGAAACTTAGGTTCCGTTAGGTTTCAAAGGAAGGAGAAATTTCCGAGCCTTACTCTATCCAATCTCGTGACCACCATAACTGTTTTCAAGCTCAGTTCCCAGTTAGGTAAGATCCGTGGGCTTTACCATCAAAATTTCCTTAAGAAAAATCTAAGTCTTGCCTTAGTTTTTCGTGAACCTTTGGAACAGATTCCGTCCAAAGGCTAAGGCAAAATCATTATTAAAAGTCTAAGGCAAACGCCCGTGGAAACCTTTGGCAGAACCGCGATCATTCGTTAAGTCAAATGTGAATCTCAGTGATGCTTGTTGTATGTTTAATTAAATTACGAGTGAGGTTTGTTACTGCGTGATTTATATTTTTGCTAAGAACTTAAAAGCTTTAGCATGTGAAAATTACTAAGTTGAATTGTTGATGCAAAGTTATAAGTTTTCTTATAACTTAATTGTTAGTAAAACTTATAAATTATGATGATCGCGGTAAGACATTCCCTTGAAAGCCATGACTTAGCTAGTACGTTGAGTATTAGTCTAAGTACATGAAGACAAGGAGAGACGGGATTGCAGCCTTTGGCCGTGTACTGCATGACGATGCAGAATTTTCGGTGCGGATCCTTATATACGTAAGGCCATTGGAATGGTGAAGGATCTTAAGTCTTTAGCCTTTGTGGCTTCGGGCTGATGGATACCTTGTGATTTGACGTGGAGGGAAATAATCTACGCGAAAAGCCTTATATTGACATTGCATAACTTATCGCATTTTTTTGAATTGTTGCTTACGTGTTGATTGTTATTTTGGGTTTGGTTGGGAACTGATTATTGAATGTTAGGGGAGCCTAGACTCACTGAGCAATTAGTGCTCACGACTCTACTTGTGTTGCAGGTAACCATTAGCGGGTAGACCACCGGGGGCCAAAGGAACGTTAGGAAATTCAGCAGTAGATTTCCTTGCCTTTTGTAAATGAATAATGTTTATTATGTACATGATCGTTTTGGAGTGTTAGACTTACAATTGTATATGCTTGTATCACGTTTAAAACTTATGTATAAATTATATATAAAATAATCGAGTTTACATAATTCGGGTTTCATGTGATACTAGTCCTTGTCCGGACGAACTAACCATTACATATGTCTCGGGTTGGCAAGCCTTGCGATGTATCTAATGGGGATGAACGCTTAGAAGTCTTGTCTAGGGAATTTGGATATGTTCAGGAACCTCTGACCGGACATCTAAGTATTCGTCAGTAGCGTTTCCGGTTTATAAATGATCAGGGGCGTTACAAAAAGCCCCACAAAACACCCTCACCGATGCAAAGAATTGTCTTACCAAATCGGGGTACAAATCGTTTGTCCTCGTTGCTATTGTCTTTAAACCAGCTTTGTCTAACAAATGATACACCCCATCCTTGATTTTCATCCCCGACATCGTCCGTGGATGAGAATACCGTGTAGGCGAGATTGTCACTTTCAACCACTCGTTATAAAGCAACGAGTCAAAATCATCCTACTCATTATTAATCGTCCTCTTGACAACCTCTGAACTCTGTAAGACTTTCTTAGACACGTCATCGAACATCCTTTCGATTACGAATTCCGTTTCCTCCGGTCTAGGCCAAATATTTTGAGTACCGGGTGGAACAGCGGGTTGGGAGCTTGATGCCTCCTGATTTCTCGGTTTCTTGTTCCTTCGTGAAGCCATCTGCAAGGAAAACAAACAAGAGAAACAACAAAAATCCAAAATCAGCAAAAGACAGAAATTTCTAATATGCATCGATCGACGCAGACAGTCTGCGTCGGTCGACGCAGAGTAAACTGATTCCGAAAATCAATTTGAAGGCAACAAATCTGCAAACATTCAACCACAACACTCGCGGTAACAACAATCCATCCCCAATCTCTACCCTAATCGTTCCACCTTCCAATTTCTACCAAGTTTTATCTCGAAATCCATACATTAGAACAAATCCCTAAAACTTGACAAACAAGCCGAGTTAGGCACATGGATATGTCGAATTCACTCTATAACAACCTAAATTGGTAGGATGTATCAATAGAAACGAGTGAAAAGTTATGAATTTCGAAAATCAAACCTTGAAAACAAAACAGAAAGAAGGAGTTTTCGAACACATACCTTGTAGATCGAACATGTGAGTGATAGAAACGAAAAGGGAATGGAAATCTACTCAAGTTAGGCTCAAAAACCACTCAATTTGGTGTAGAAACGAGAAAGTTATGGATTTTTCAAAATCTCTTGTGTTTTCGTGAAGAACAAAGTGAGGAGGAAGAAGAAAATAAACTGTCGGGTGTTTAAAATCACTTACCTCGTGTGGTTCTCTGTTTGCATCGAGCGACGCCACAGGCTTGTGTCGATCGACGCAGGCCTTTCTCTTCATATATTTTTTTTTTTGAAATAAAAAATTAGTAAAACAAAACCAAAAATTGAACTAATGTACACTTACAAGTGGGTTGCCTCCCACTAAGCGCTTGTTTTCAGTCGTTAGCTTAACTGTGTCAGGACTCAGGCCTTTGGTGGATCTTTGAGGGGTCTTGTGCCTCCCTCATCATTTGAAAACCTCGCATTTGATCGTTCTCCTCCTCCAGACTTCTAAGGAACAACACCAGGAAGGAGCTTCATAGTGTTTGCCACCATCTCGTGGATGACTTCCTCTCCTTTCTCCCTTAACTCCAAAGGGATGATGATTCTGAACTTCGAGAAAGGTTTTGAGCTCTCTTTTCGCCTCACCTTGGGTGCAGCCAAGTCTCCATCATGACGTGCTATGGAAAAGTTCATCTTGTTCTTAGTGTCATCTCTAGAGTTTGAGCATTACTCCCCTCCATCATTGGCGGTCATACAATAAGTCTCCTTGATATGAACTGCGGGGTAGAAGACGTCCTAACTGATCTTGGAGAAGGAGATTCGCTCATTGGGAAAATCCACAATCGCACCCACAGTGGCAAGGAAGGATTGCCCAAGAATCAATGGTTCCGCGCTGTCCGTCTTCATCTCCATAACATGAAAGTCCGCAGAAACAAGACAATCTCCCACTTGAAGCATCAGATCCGGAATGAAACCTTTCGGAGTTGTAGAAGAAGCGTCTGCAAACTTGAGAGATGCCTTTGGAGGTTCTAAATCAAGAATTCCTAGCTTCTTTGCAACGACCATTGACATGACATTCACATTAGCACATGTATCACAGAGAGAGTCCTTTAATTCCAAACAATTGACTAAACATGGAACAACAAACCTCCCTGGAGTTTCTAGTTGAGACAGCTTCCTCAGCGACGGTTGAGCATGTTTCTCTGGAGTCATGTCTTGAACCACTGCATAGACTTCTTCATGAAACATTGCGGTACATTGCTTAGGACTGAAATTCTGGCTACCCATCTTCTTCACAAACCTTCTTACCACAGGAGAAATCCTTTCAGCTTCAATCTGTGGGATCTCTAAAACAAGTTTATCCATGATATGCTTGTATCTAGCATCCTCCAGCTCTGGTTTAGATATCGCTGATCTCCTAGGATATGGTACTTAGGCTTGTAAACCCTTTCCTCTGTATTGCCCGAAGGTTTAGTCGAAGAAGCAACATTCTGCAAAGTGCGTCGATCGACGCCAGTAATCTGCGTCGGTCGACGCGTCTGTGTCGACCCTGTGTTGAGCTTGGTTGATGCAGATCCGATCGTGTAAACTCCTTCGTCCAGATTTTTTACCAGTGTCGATCGACACAGGTCCTTTGCGTCGATCGACACAGGTCCTTTGCGTCGATCGACGCAGCTCCATCAGATTTTGAATTCACGATTTCTAAGGAGTGTATCAATCGACACACACCTGATGTGTCGATCGATGCAGCTCCTGCAATCTCCAAGTTTGAGATTTCTTCAAGCTCCACAAACTCGTCCTCCTCTAGATCCTTCTCACAAGCTCGAAGCACCTCTTTCTCACTCCCCAAAGTGATCGCATTGACATGTAGTCGTGGGTTTGTCTCCGTCTTGGGTGGTAGAAATCCTTCTTGCCTTCGAATATTCTCTGTAGTCTGAGCAACTTGAGTATCCAGCTTCTTGACATGGGTGTTCAAAGCTTCGAACTTCCCATTCAAGTCTTGGTACATAGCATCCATTTTCCCGTTAAAGCTCACGGTCATCTTCTGTTGACCCTCTAGAAGTTGCTAAGCATAGATTTCATCTCACTATCCGAAGATTGAGCAGGAGGTGTCTGGTAAGAAGAAGAACCATAGTTCCTTTGGTAGTTGTTGCTCTGAAACGGCTTCTGGAAATCATTCCTCTGATACCCTCGCTGACTACCAAACCTCTGACCCTGATAACCAGCTCCATTGATGTAGTTGCAATCCCTTTCTTCTAGCTCAAAAGTCTCCACTTCTGCAGCAAACTGCACTGTCTTCTTCCCCACTAGAAGGTTATGCACAGAATCTAACTTGGCTTTCACCTCAGCAATTTGGCTTCCATCCATGTTCCCGCCAAGTTTCTTCCTCTCGAAGTCTACATTATTTGTACTGTTGCTAGAAGCCAAGTTCTATGTAAGCACAAGGGCATCCCGTTAGATGCAGCATCCAACGCCATCTGATACCTCCAATCTACTGCTCTGAAGAATATACCCAGCAACTGCACATCAGTGAACCCATGATATGGACAATCCCTCTGATAGGCCTTGAATCTCACCCAAGAAGTTTTGAATGCCTCGGTCGGTCCTTGTTTGAACATAGAGATCTTTGTCCTCAGATCCTCGGACCTTGCCTCATCAAAGAAGTTGTTGATGAAAGCATTCTTGGTGTCCTCCTAAGTGGTCAGAGATCCTGGCTCTAATTGCTTCAACCAGTAGGCTGTTTCTCCACTAAGAGAGTAGGGGAAAAGCTTGCAGTAGAGGTAGTCGCTTGAGACTCCATTAGCCTTGATGCTAGATGCTAAGTCCTCAAACCTCTCTATGTGATCCATGGGATGCTCGGAGGGGAGACCATGGAACGGATTCTGAGCTACAAGCGCGAAGTATGCATGCTTTAGCTCGAAGTCGTTCCCCTGGAAAGCTGGAGGGCGAATGGCAGCCCTGTTGGCATAGAACTCATCAGGCCTATTGTATTCTCCCAGAGTGCGCCCACGCCCAGCTGTCTCTTGGCGCTGCAGGACCTACTCAGGTTGCTCCACGATCATGACTCCATGCTCGTCTAACTTATGACCCTGAGCATTGTACCTCTGACCCTCTAAATCCTGAAGAACCTCATCTTCACCTCTGATCAGAACTAAATGATTGACCATCTTGGCTGCCTTTTTCGCTGCTCGGTCGCTCTAAAGCTCCCAACTCAGAAACGGAATCCACTAACTCTTGATTCTTGTTGCTTCTGGTCTTGCGATTAGGCATGCACCTGAAACACACAAAAATCAAAGAAAACAGAAGTAAGTAAACAAAAATTAAAACTTCTAATATCAAAAATTGTTTGGTGAAATCAGTTCTCCGACAATGACGCCAAAATTTGATATGCTCAAATTTACCCTGAGCTATTCTCTCAAATTAAGAGATCGTAGTAGTATTTAGGGGTCCAATCCACAGGAAATCAAATCACACAATCAATTATGAATTCGAATTAAGCTAAGGAACAAGATGTGAAAGTAAATCAAACAACAAAGCAAGCAATAAACGGTGATTCAGTGTTCTTAAAATTCAATGAGACAAAAGCTAGGTTTTCAGGAAATCGCAGAAAACTCGAAATTGTAGACAAATTAGATCATTAGGGGAATTAAGATTCGTTCTTGAACATGAAAACACTGGTAAAGTTAACCAACTTTCGTTGCGAAAACTATCTATGACTAAATCCCTAAATTCTAAATTTTTTTGCAAATTCAGTGAATAAACACAAGCATTAATGTTCAGATTCAATTATCCACAAATTGTCTAAACCAAATTTCTTTGCGAATAGATAATTTGCTCATCTAAGATTAGTTCAGGTAATTATCAATACATTCGCATCTAATAATTAACCTAAGATCTAAGTTCTAGGTGATCAAACTAGAACTAGCATTAACAACAATCTATATGAAGAACCAAGTGGTGTTCCCTAACAGATCTAACAAGTCTAACAATTTCTCATATTCCTTTGATAACCCTAAACGTAACAAACAAACTACTCAGCCATGGTGATTGAAACAAACATGATAGATGAATAGAATTGCATAAAAAGATAGAGAAAGAGATAAAGTAGGGTTTGAAATCTCTCAAGAACAATTTCTCTCTAAGTGTCCAAATCCAAGTCTCAATAGAAAACAAGATATCTTTTTAAAAACCTAAAAGAAAATTATATATAAGGTGTCAAAAACGGATTGGGCTTTTCTGTAAATTTCTGGGCTTCTTGGGCAAAAGAGGAAATTCTTCAATCTGCACGTGCGTCGATCGACGCTAATTAGCTGTGTCGATCGACGTAGATTCAAAGATCAACTTCTATTTGCGAAGGACATGTGTGCGTCGATCGACACATAGAGGCTGCGTCGGTCGACGCAGGCTCCAAATCTTGACTCCGAGTTGATCACTTCGGCCTTTTTTTCCTTGATGCTCCAAAATATTCCAAAAACTCTCATTATGTTCCAATCATCCTTTAACCTATGACTCCAAAAGACTCGAAAAATACCAAAAAGACTCTATAAAATGACTTATATCATGGCCAAAAACAGGTAAAAACCATGATATATCAAGTTGGTAGTGGACTACGACTTGAACATTTCCTACCTTGCATGAAAGGCAAACCTAGTCCTGGATGCCTTGAGTAGGAGGTGGTCTGTTGTAGCCGCAAGGAAGGACTCTGAAACGTTGGTGAATATGATCAGAACATTGCATCTTAATGCTCTGTCTCTTGACGTAGAGCCATTGGGATTGGGCGCGGCAGACCAAGCGGATCTGTTGACACAAATTCGGAATGCTCAAGAAAAGGATGAGAGTCTGGTTAAGGCAATGCACAATGATAAAACCAGTACCAAACCTCAAACAACGGAACGATTGTGGTCAATGGTCGGGTTAGCGTGCCAAAGGACTCAAGGAAGAGATACTAAAAGAAGCACATCAATCTAAGTTCTCGATCCATCCAGGGCAGACCAAGATGTATAGTGACTTAAAACGTTACTACCATTGAGTCGGGATGAAGAGAGATGTAGCGGAATGGGTCTCCAAGTGCCAAAATTGCCAATTGGTTAAGTTTGAACATCAAGTTCCGAGTGGGTTGTTGCAAAGCTTGCCTATTTTGGAGTGGAAATGGGACCATGTCGCGATGGACTTTGTGACCGGATTACAAAGAACTCGGAACAAGAAGGATGTGGTTTGGGTCGTGGTGGATCGATTGACTAAGGCTGCTCACTTTGTCGCAATCAAGAAAACAGATGGAACTGATGTTATCGCGGCTAAGTACATCAATGAAATTGTACGGTTACATGGTGTTTCGGCAAGCATCGTTTTAGATCGGGACTCGCAGTTTACCTCGCATTTTTGGATGGCCTTCCAGAAAGCGTTGGGGACAAGGATCAACATGAGCACCGCGTACCACCCACAAAACGATGGACAGTCGGAACGAACCATTCAGGTTTTGGAGGATATGCTAAGGGCTTGTGTCTTGGACTGGGATGGTTCATGGGAAAAGTACTTACCCTTAGCCGAGTTCTCTTATAACACAGCTTTCTAGCTACCATCGGGATGTTTCCTTACGAAGCATTGTATGGGCGTCCGTGCCGCACACCGCTCTGTTGGACCCAAGTGGGGGAGCGTAGTGTGATCGGCCCGAATATTGTGGAAGAGACCACGGAAATGATCAAGCTTCTAAAGATAAAGATGAAGGAAGCACAAAATAGACAGAAGAGCTACACGGACAAACGTCGGAAAGACATTGAGTTTGCGGTGGATAACCTAGTCTACTTGAAAATGATAACTTTCAAAGGAAGGGCAAGGACATCAAATAAAGGGAAATTGGATCCAAGGTACCTCGGGCCATTTTTGATCCTTGAGAAGGTTGGGGCGGTCGCTTACAAGTTGGACTTGCCAGCAGCGATGAAAGCGTTCCACAACGTTTTCCATGTTTCACAACTAAGGAAATATTTGGCGGAACAAAATGTAGTAGTGCCAAGGGTTCCTCCTGAACTCAAGGAAAACCTTACCATCGAAGCTCTACCGGTTCGGATTATAGATAATATGGATAAAGGAACAAGAAGGAAAGTGATTCCGATGATTAAGGTCATTTGGAATTGTAACGGAACGGAAGATGCGTCTTGGGAAACAGAGGCAAAAATGAAGGCTGATTTTCTTAAGTGGTTCGCAGAACAACAGCTTGAGCCGGATTCGAGGACGAATCCCTCCCAAGTGGGGGAGACTTGTAACATCCATGAACCGCGATAAGATCGCGGAGGCCGGGCCATGGTCGGGAATGGGGTAAGATTACTCGAAAAATCTTAAGGTAACTTGTTCCATGGTCCGTTGCACGACTAAGTATAGTTTTGGGGAGACTTCGTCGGATTTAAGGAAGAAGGGAGCTGCGGTGAGCTGGTAGACTAAGCTGGGTCAGCTAGACCAGCTGCCGGGAAGCTCATCTCAGCTGGAAAGAGTGATCACCAGTTGAGGTAGCTGACTGGTGGTTACGACGGATATGGGCAGTTGGGCAGTTGAGCGGTTATAGCCGAACGGGTGCCCTCAGTTGAGCGGTTATGGCCTAACGAGGGCCTTTGGGCAACTTGCGACCATTCGGTAAACGCCTATAAAAAAAGGCCCTTGGGTCGGTTTTAGGCATCACGCAGACACAGAAAAATTCCCAGAAATCTCTAAGGAAAGAACTCGAGAGAGAAACACCATGAGAGAATCGATAAGGCAGAAGGTTTACCGAGAAAGCTTGTGAAGACTAAGGATCGGCGAGTCGTTGGGGAAAGATCTCACTGGGATACCTAGTCGTGTAGAAGATGAGCCGCGGTAAAGCGCCCCTTCGGTACACGTTGCTAAAGTTGGTGCGGATCCTTGGCTTGATGCTCCGAGTCGAGATTACCGGTGATTCCGTTAAGTCCGGCTTAGGCTAAGGCTCTCTTAGGATAACCTCGATGATATTCTTCGTTCCATTTGATCTTGGTCGGATTTGGGCTTAGGCTTGAGGATGATCCGCGGTAAGACGAGTCACTCGGGGATCTTGATGGATTCGGTGACTCGACCCAAGCCGGAGGCGGTGAACCTTTGCGCCAAGTCTCGGATTGACCCAAGTCACTAGACCGCATGATATAGGCATCTCGGCATATGCATTGATCCGATCGCTTAAGCGATGATGGATTACTTATGTTTCCTTTGGTTTCAGGAAAAGATGGTGATCGCGGAAAGGATCATACTTTGCCGCGTGAAGACTCGTGGCGGGTTGCGATGGGTGGTGTTAACTGGATAGTTAGGATCGAATCATTGTAATAGCATAATGCAAACTGATCAATGTATTTGAATCTTATGATATTATTTAATAAAGATACTGTTATTGCTAGACTCTATCTATTTTCGCATTGCATATAAAGGAATCATAGAACGAACCTCGAAAACAGATTGTTTAAGGAATGGGCCATAAAATTGACTGAATGACTCGGGGTCACTTAGTGATCCGAGTGGGAACAGCCACCGCGGACTTAGAGTCCGGGTTGGGATGATTTATTTTTCCTTGGTTTTTTCAAAAAACCGAGGAATCCCATAACAACCCACCGAATAAAAGAAATAAGATCTATTATCTTCCCTGATATCTTAATTCTATCTGAAACAAAAAGCCATAATGCCTATGTCATTAGCTCTCTTAGGTGGCTAGGCTACGACTCAAACTTCCTCATTACTCCACATGGTACCTGCGGGGGTGGACTTGCCCTGCATTAAAAACAAATTATGGAGTTAGAAGTGTTGGAATCAAACCACAACTACATTGATACAAAAATCAAATTCCAAGGCAAGATCTTCTTCTCAACTTTTGTGTATGGTGATCCTAACATTCCTAAGAGGAAGGGAGTTTGGGAAAACCTCACTAACATCTCTCTAACCCGAAATGCTCCATGGTTCTTAACGGGAGATTTCAATGAGATCATTGATAACACAGAGAAGACTGGAGGAACCATTAGACCAGAATGATCTTTTGTTGACTTTAGATCATTCTTGTCTGAATATGACCTGCAACACTAAGCAAATTTCCTCTTTTTAAGAGGGGTGAGATACCAACATACAATATTGTGTAGATTAGACAAAGCTATGGCAAACTGCACCTAAATGGAGCACTTTCCTGCAGCAAGGTGTAAGTACCTCAGATTTGAAAGCTCAGCCCATTGTATCCTACTTCTCTACACAAGTTCAGAAATCAAAAGGACTCTTCAAATATGACAGAAGATTAAACAACAATAAAGAGATCAAGAAGATTATATCAAATACTTGGAGCTAAGATCATAACCTTTCAGTTGAAGAAAGGATCAGCAGGTGTAGAAGACCAATCATCCTTTGAAGTCGAGAACAACACAGAAACAATCAGCTAGTCATAAACAAAAATAAAAAGAACTACAAGAGGCTATGGCAAGCTCAAGCACACAAGAGAACCTGATTCACACCATCAATGCTTATCTAGCTGCAGCCTACAAAGTAGAAAAAACCTTCTGGAAACAGTAGAGCAGGCAACTCTAGCTTAACCTAATAGACAAGAACACAAGTTATTTCCATGCCAACCAGAACAAGAAGGGTCATTAATAAGATCTCTGTCATAGAGAATGAAGCAGGATAAGTTTTCTATGAAGAAGATCATATACAAGTGGCCATTACCTCCTATTTCCAATCTCTTTTACCTCACAGGAAGGAGAGAGGATTGGCATTGTTAAAAGGACTGTGCAGAGACAAACACAAAGCTAACTTAGATTCCATCCTCTCAAGAGTTCAAAGAAGCTCTCTTCTCCATCCATGCAGACAAGGCTTCAGGACCTTATGGCTTTTGTGCCAGCTTCTTCCTATCCAACTGGTCAACTGCAATATTGATATGTTCAAATTTTCCATGAGCTACTCTCTCAAATTAAGAGATCGTAGTAGTACTTAGGGATCGAATCCATAGGGAATCTAATCACACAATCGATTATGACTTCGAATTAAGCTAAGAAAGTATGTAAGAATGTAAAGTAAAAAGCAAAGCAAAGAAAAAGATGGTAATTAGGATTCTTAAAATCAATGAGACAAAAGTTAGGCTTTCGGAAAATCGCAGGAAACTCGAAATTGTATACAAGTAGATTGTTAGGGGAATTAAAATCTGTTCTAGAACATGAAAACTCTGTAAAGCTAACCAACTTTCGTTGCGAAAACTATCTATGTCTAACTTCTTATATCCCAAATTTCTTCGCAAATTCAATAGGTTAAACAAGCATTAAAGCACAGATTCCATTTTTCACAAATTGTCTAAACTAAATTTCTTTGCGAATAGATCATTTGCTCATCTAAGATTAGTTCAGGTAATTATCAATACTTTCTCATCTAACAGTTAACCTAAGATCTAAGTTCTAGGTGATCAAACTAGAACTAGCATTAACAACAATCTAGATGAAGAATCCAAGTGATGTTCCCTAACAAAACTAACAAGTCTAGCAATTTCTCATGTTCCTTTGACTAACCCTAAGCCTAACAAGCAAACTACTCAGACATGGTGATTGAAACAAACATCATAGATGAATAGAATTGCATTAAAAAGATAGAGAAAAAAATAAATTAGGGTTTAAAATCTCTCAAGAACAATCTCTCTCTAAGTCTCAATAGAAATTAAGATGATGAACATAAAAGCCTAAAGGAAAACTATATATAAGCCTCTCAGATCGGGTTGGGCTTTTTCTGTGAACTTCTAGAACTTCTCAGGCAAAAAGGAGATCTTCAAAAATAAACCTCTTCTTCGTCAGACATGCTGTGTCGATCGACACACATGGTTTGTGTCGATCGACACAAACTCCAAATCTCGATTCCGACTTGATTACTTCGGCACTTCTTTCCTTGATCATCCAAAAACCTCCAAAAGCTTCCATTAGGCTCCAATCGATCATTGACCTACAAAGACTCTAAAACAATAGGAAAACACCAAAAAGACTCGATAAAAACGGACCTATATCATGGTAAAAAACGGGTAAAAACCATGATATATCAACTCCCCCAGACTTACTCTTTGCTTGCCCTCAAGCAAAACATAAAATAAGAATGTGAAAGAGGTTTGAAATCATAGAAACTTACATTCCCTTGGAGCACTGAACTGATCCTTTCAACTAGTAATCCACATAATGCAAAACCAACCCAAAGTCAAACCACCATGTACTTCTCCACAAACATTCGCAGCCTCCCAAATTCATCCATAACTCCACAGCATAATTCGCAAGTCATCATTGCTGGGCTTCGATGATCTCAATGCCAATAACCTTCTAGACTCATTCCCATACTATACCATGACAAGTGAACCATACAACCTTTGGTACTCTTTTTCTCCCCAGACTTATTTGATTCTCTACTTTTTCTTTTTTTTTTCTTTTTTTTTTCCTGAAAGTTGAGACTCAAAAGCAGTGCTTTCACTACTGTTGTTCCTTGTGAGGAGACAGGGTCATGAGATCGCTCGTCCTCTACATCCGTTTTAAGGGACTCAGACTGCTGCTTTTGAGCTCTGGGTGATCATCTCTTAAGTACTGACTCACTAGAATTTTATTTCCTCATCTTATACTCAAGAACTATCATATCACCCTAATTTTTTTTTTTTGAATGAAATGAAAGGGAGAGGAGTACTATTACTTTCAACAAAAGTTGCACTTGTCAGGTATGAATGAGGAGTCAAGCCCTACGAACACCAATCACAAAGAAGACCGTTGAGTAGCTCGAACTCGGCGAATTATGCTGGAAGTAACAGATGTCTCTAGTTAACTGGTTAGCCTTAGGATTTCCCAGTAGTCTGATTCTGAAATCAATCCTGGAAGAATGGTCACACAACTAAAAGAGACAATCCACTAAACCAAGAGAAGGGTCATAGTTTCCAACTGACTATTTTTACTCAATAAAATATTTTGGACTGACCCTCAAAAACAAAAACAAACACAAAGTTAGTAACTACCTCCCCCAGTGTTATCAAGCCTGAAATTGGTAAAGAAAAGATAAAAATAAAACACCAAGTAGAAAAGAACGAGAACTTATCTGTGAATGGATGTATCAAATTTTTTTTTTTTTTTAATCTGAAACACTTAAAACAAAAACCAAAAGTTAGTGAACAAAGAGAAAAATAAAGAAAAATAAGTAAACATACCATTGGGTTGCCTCCCACTAAACGCTTGTTTTCAGTCATTAGCTTGACTGTGTCGGGGTGTTTTTCACCATCTCTTGGATAACTACTTTCTCCCTTAACTCCAAGGGGATGATGATTCTGAACTTGGAAAAAGGTTTGGAGCTACCTTTGCGATTCACCTTGCGGGCAGTCAAGAATCCATTATGAAGTGCTATGGATGAGTCCATCTTGTTCTTAATGTCATCTCCAGGGTTTGAGCATTGCTCCCCTCCATCATTGGCGGTCATACAAGAAGTTTCTATGATATGAACTGCGGGGTAGAAAACATCCTTGTTGATCTTGGAGAAGGAGATTCGCTCATTGGGAAAATCCACAATCGCACCCACAGTGGCAAGGAAGGATTGCCCAAGAATCAATGGTTCATCGCTGTCCTTCTTCATCTCCATCACATGAAAGTCCACAGGAACAAGATAATCTCCCACTTGAAGCATTAGATCTGGAATGAAGCCTTTTGGAATTGTAGAAGAAGCGTCTGCAAACTTGAGAGATGCCTTTGGAGGTTCTAAATCAAGAATTCCTAGCTTCTTTGCAACGACCATTGACATGACATTCACATTAGCACATGTATCACAGAGAGAGTCCTTTAATTCCATACCGTTGACTAAACATGGAACAACAAACCTCCCAGGAGTTTCTAGTTTAGGCAGCTTCCTCAGTGACGGTTGAACATGTTTCTCCGGAGTCGTGTTTTGAATTGCTGCACATACTTCTTCAGAAAGCACTGCAGCACTTTGCTCATGACTCAAGTTCTTGCTAGCCATCTTCCTCACAAACCTTCAGACCACAGGGGAAATCATTTCAACATCAATCAGTGGGATCTCTAAAACAAGCTTATCCATGATATGCTTGCATCTAGCATCCTCCATCTCTTGTTTAGACATCACTGATTTCCTAGGATATGGTATCTTAGGTTTGTACACTCTCTCCTCTGCATTGGTCAAAGGTTTTGATGAAATTGGGTTTATCTAAGCAGTATGTCGATCGACACAAGTCTTCTGTGTCGACTCCGTGTCGAGCATATCGATCGATGCATCACCGATTGCGTAGAATCCTTCGTCGAGATTTTTACCCTGCGTTAATCGACACATGGGCTCTGTGTCGATCGACACAGAGTCTGTAACAAAAAGCTCATCGTCATCTTCAACCTCTCGAAGCTCCATTAGTTGCTCTGCAGTAAGACCCTTGTCCAAGGCTGGTTTAACTTCTTTTTCACACCCCAAAGTGATCGAATTGACGTGTAGTCTTGGGTTTGTTTTCGTCTTAGCTCGGAGAAATCCCTCTTGCCTTCGAAAATTCTCTGCGGTTTGAGCAACTTGAGTATCTAACTTCTTCACATGGAGATTGAGAGCCTCAATTTTTCCATTCAAATCAGTGTACGTGGCATATATCTTCCCTATGAAGCTCACAGTCATCTTCTGTTGACTCTTTAAGAGTTGCTCCAGCATAGACTTCATCTCACTATCTGGTGTTTGAGTAGGAAGTGTCTGATAAGAAGAAGAACCATAATCCCTTGTTTAGTTGTTGCTCTGAAACGGCTTCTGATAGCTTCCATTGTAGCATCTGTTCCCCTGCTGATTACCAAAGCTCTGACCTTGATAACCAGTCGCAGTCCACTTCCTGAGCAAACTGCGCTGATTTCTTCCCCACTAGAAGGTTATGCACAGAATTTATCTTGGCTTTCACTTCAGCTATCTGGCTTCCATACATGTTCCCACCAAGCTTCTTCCTTTCGAAGTCTGTGTTCTTGGTACTATTGCTGGAAGCAAAGTTCTCTATAAGCACAAGTGCATCCCCGGGATATGTAGTGTTGAAGTTCCCGTTGCTTGCAGCATCTAGAGCCATCTGGTACCTCCAATCAATCCCTCTGAAGAAGATACCCAACAACTGAACATCGTTGAAACCATGATGAGGACAATCTCTCTGATAAACCTTAAATCTCACCCATGAAGCCTTGAATGCCTCAGTTGGTCCATGCTTGAAAGTAGCGATCTTAGTCCTCAAATCCTCGGATCTCGTCTCATCAAAGAAATTGTTGAGGAAAGCATTCTTGGTGTCCTCCCAAGTAGTCAGAGATCCTGGTTCCAGCTGTTTCAACCAGTAAGCTGCTTTTTCACATAGAGAGTAAGGGAAAAGCTTGCAGTAGAGGTAGTCACTCGACACTCTATTAGCCTTAATGCTAGATGCCAAATCCTCAAACCTCTCTACATGATCCATCGGGTGCTCAGGGAAAGACCATGGAATGGATGCTGAGCCATCAGTGAGAAGTAAGCTGGCTTCAGCTCAAAATCGCTCCTCGGGAAAGTGGGAGGACGAATCGCAGCCTTTTTGGCATAGAACTCATCAGGCATGTTGTGCTCTCCCAGAGTGCACCCACACCTAGCTGGCTCTTGACCCAAACGTCCATCCTCAGGGATCACGTTTCCCTCAGCATCCAGCTTCTGACTGCGCTCATTGCGCCTGTTCCCTTAACCATCAACCAACAATCCAGCTGCATCTTGAAACAGACTAACGGAAGACGCTCCATTGCTGTTTCTCGTGCACCTGAAACACACAAAAACAAAAGAAAACGAAAGTATGTAAACAAAAAATTAAAAAAATTAGACAAAACTCTAAAATCAAAAATCGAATAGCGATATTGATTCTCCGGCAACGGCGCCAAAATTTGATATGCTCAAATTTGCCCTGAGCTACTCTCTCAAATTAAGAGATCGTAGTAGTATTTAGGGATCGAATCCAGAGGGAATCTAATCACACAATCGATTATGACTTCGAATTAAGCTAGAAAGTATGTAAGAATGTAAAGTAAACAGCAAAGCAAACAAAAAGATGGTAATTAGGATTCTTAAAATCAATGAGACAAAAGCTACGCTTTCGGGATATCGCAGAAAACTCGAAACTGTAGACAAGTAGATTGTTAGGGGAATTAAAATCCGTTCTAGAACATGAAAACTCTGTAAAGCTAACCAACTTTCGTTGCGAAAACTATCTATGTCTAACTTCTTAAATCCCAAATTTCTTTGTAAATTCAATAGGTTAAATAAGCATTAAAGCACAGATTCAATTTTTCACAAATTGTCTAAACTAAATTTCTTTGCGAATAGATAATTTGCTCATCTAAGATTAGTTCATGTAATTATCAATACTTTCGTTTCTAACAATTAACCTAAGATCTAAGTTTTAGGTGATCAAACTAGAACTAGCATTAACAACAATCTAGATGAACAATCCAAGTGATGTTCCCTAACAAAACTAATAAGTCTAGCAATTTCTCATGTTCCTTTGACTAACCCTAAGCCTAACAAGCAAACTAGTCAGACATGGTGATTGAAACAAACATCATAGATGAATAGAATTGCATTAAAAAGATTGAGAAAAAAATAAATTAGGGTTTGAAATCTCTCAAGAACAATCTCTCTCTAAGTCTCAATAGAAATTAAGATGATGAACATAAAAGCCTAAAGGAAAACTATATATAAGCCTCTCAAATCGGGTTGGGCTTTTTCTGTGAACTTCTAGAACTTCTCAGGCAAAAAGGAAATCTTCAAAAATAAACTTCTTCTTCATCAGACATGCTGTGTCGATCGACACACATACTCCAAATCTCGATTCCGACTTGATCACTTCGGCACTTCTTTCCTTGATCATCCAAAAACCTCCAAAAGCTCCCATTAGGCTCCAATCGATCATTGACCTACAAAGACTCTAAAACAATAGGAAAACACCAAAAAGACTCGATAAAAACGGACCTATATCATGGTAAAAAACGGGTAAAAACCATGATATATCAAATATTCACTGAAATTCAGAGCTTATTCACTACCGGTTATATACCGAGAACAATCAACAAAACCAACATACGGCTAATTCCAAAAATCAAAAGCCCTAAGGGTGTTGCTGACTACAGACCTATTGCCCTATGCAATGTCTACTACAAAATCTTCTCTAAGATACTCACTAAGAGGCTACAACTAGTATTGCAAGACCTAATCTCAGAGAATCAATCTGTTTTTATACAAGGCATAGCTATATCAGATAATGTTCTAATAACTCATGAGGTGCTTCATTTTCTCAAGACATCAACAGCTACAAAAAGATGCTCCATGGCAGTCAAGACTGACATGAGCAAAGCTTATGATAGACTGGAATGGGATTTTATCAGAGCTGTTCTAGAAAGGCTAGGTTTTCATCCCACATGGAGCAACTGGATAATGCAATGTGTATCTACAGTCTCCTACTCATTCCTACTCAATGGAACAGTTAAAGGAAACCTAATCCCAACCAGAGAAATACGACAAGGAGATCCCCTATCTCCCTACTTATTCATCCTATGCAGTGAAGTTCTCTCTGGTCTATGTAATAGAGCAAAAGAAGATGGGAGATTACCAGGTATAAGAGTTGCAAAACTAAGCCTTAGGCTGAACCACCTCTTGTTTGCAGATGATACCATGTTTTTCTGCAAATCAAACAAGAAAAGTTGTGAAACACTGTCAACAATCCTCAAACAATATGAAAGAGCATCGGGTCAAAAGATCAATACCCTGAAATCAACCATCACTTTATTCTCAAAGACTCTCCTTGAAATAAGGATTAGAGTCAAATCAGATTTCAGTATCTCAAGAGAAGAAGGTGTAGGCAAATACCTAGGACTCCTAGAACACTTTGGACGCCGGAAAAAGATCAATTTACCAGCATTGTGGATCTGATTTGACAAAAGACACTAAGCTGGTCTTCAAAATTCCTGCAGCTGGAAAAATGACTCTACTAAAATCAGTGCTGCTTTTGTACAAGGCAGAGCTATATCCAATCAGTCTCTACAAAAGGATACATTCAGTTTTAACAAGATTCTGATGGAATGCAACAACGGATCAAAAGTTGATATGTTGGTGGCTTGGGAAAAACTCATCAGAAGCAAAGCAGTAGGAGAACTTGGTTTTAGAGACATCCGAGCTTTCAACGAAGCACTGCTTGCAAACACAAGCTAAAGAATCCTCAATAAGCCAAAGGGACTGCTCTCCCATATTTTGAGAGGTAAATATTGCAAGTACACAACCTTTCTTGAAAGCCATTCACCAACATCATCATCCCATGGATGGAAGGGGATCATAATGGGTAAGGATCTGGTAAAGTCAAAGCTGGGGAAGATCATTGGAGACGGCCAGACCACCCGAGTATGGAGAGATCCTTAGTTGTCCCTAACAGAGCTGCTTTAACCTCTTGGACCACCTATTGCAGAAATTGAAACTATGATGGTCTTAGAGCTATTTATACCAGACTCAAAAGAATGGAACATTGAGAAAATATGAAATCTATTACCTAAATGGGAGCATAACATTCTTGGTCTAAAACCTAGCCTCCTCAGAGCAGCGGATGGCTTCGCTTGGTTTGGACATTCTTCTGGTACCTACCAAATTAAATTGGGTTACCATACAGCCAAAGAAGGTATTTTGAAGGCTACTGAGCAAGGAGACTCTTCAGACTTCAAGTGGACTGATGAGATATGGAAGATTAACACTTCACCAAAACTAAAAACATTTTTGTGGAAGATGTTAAATGGAGCTTTACATGTTGGAGCACAATTGGCTTCGAGGGGAATTGTGAAGCAATCATGCTGTGTCAAATGCGGTGAGCTCGAGACTACTACCCATCTCTTCCTTCATTGCTCTTACGCACAAGACGTTTGGAAGCTAGCTCCCCTGAAAACGCCGATCAATCCCCTTGAATATGCATAAATGACTTGTGGAATAAAAGCCTCCAAGCAAATGATATGTCTACCACCAACCAGAGTCGTCTCCGGTCCAATATTCCCATGGATTTGGTGGAATCTGTGGTTGGCTTGAAACAACATCATCTTCTCCGATCGAACCTACTCAACCGAGGAAACCATCACCAAATCTGTGCACGACGCTCGGGAATGGCTCCTGGCCCAAACAACCAAGAGCACGTGCATCTTTTCCCTCCCAGTGAGGAGATCTGAAACGCCCGATTCGTCTCTTCGAGGCTTGGCATAAAGAATCAGAAACCGCAGGCATCGGATGCATCATCAAAGACAATACAGATCGGGTAATATCACAAGGAACAAAAACCTTCAATCACATCAAATCGCCTCTAATGGCCGAAGAAAAAAAAGTCATTAAAATCCCTTTTTCTATATCGTATATAAACATTCCTCGAAAATTCGTTTGAATAAAATCTGACAAATAGTCAAATACTATTGGATAATCAAAACGATAACTTTCACGGCTTCGTCTTCTTCCCAAGAGGAGGAGGAGCAAGAATCTTACTAGCATAAATCGCCATATCCGTCAAGATCCTCATATTCCAATTCGCATAAACCATAGGAGTCGGGTGAAAAAAACTCGTCCTACACATTGAAATATTCATAAGCGCAAGAGCTTGATAAGCTCTCATGAATCGATAATCTCTAAGATACAAATACTTCAACGCATTGTCTAAATGAGCATCCACCAATCTGTAAGCTTTCCTACAAGCATCGAACTATGTTTTGTCTCGACGATCTTTCGCCTTCGGAAGAAGAGAACCCTCGATGTTATCAAGCGTTTCTATGGCGTTGATCCATGCTTTTGCCGCGGTTAGTTTCGCGATTGTTTTGATTGATGTGCGTTTTCTGATTAGCTGAGATGTGATTGATCGATTGCAGAAACTGAAATCGATTGTTTGTTTGCAGATTCTGTTGATTAGGTTTTGTGTTGTTGGGTCAGGAACGACGGAGATTGAAGATTTGAAGGTAATGCAGATGAGAAGAGACATGAGTAGGTGACGAAAGACATTGCTCGTAAGGTGTTTGATGATATGCGTAAGAGAAATCATATTTATATATATACAGTCTTTGTTTTTCTACATGTCTTTGTCTCTATAGAATGTATCGAATCTGTTCCAAAACGTAGTTGTTAAACCTTCAATCTATTATGATGTTGACAGATAAAAAAATTCGATTTATAATATTTTCCGTATCGATATCTCGGGTCGATAGTTATCGCGGTTTTCGTGGTTAGTATGAGGAAGAAGAAAGAATGATGATCAAAATATGTTCGGTGTGATTTAGTTGAAGGCAATGATGTTATGCTTATAGACCACATTTTCTCAATTCCTTTGGTTTGAAGACTTTCCAAAGTAATTGGGTTTCATTTCTTTAATACTCCTATTTTGCCATGTTAGTTTAATAAACGGTTTAAGAACAAACTTAGCTAGTAAGTGAAGGTGTTTATGTAGCAAATATACAAAACCTGATTTTTAGTGTGAGCCTAGTATGAATAAGATTTCATTGAATAAATTGAAATTATGTTGATTTGCTTACTGCAAGATATTATCCATCTATGATAAGTCCATTGATTTGAGAATGTTAATGTCATTTGGGTTTTGATCTGAATTTTGTATGATTAGTGATTAAATTAGGGTCTCACGATTAAAACAATAAATTTAGTACATTGAAATCAATTAATATTTGTCGCAGATAATTTAAAAAAAAAACAAACAGATTTGATAACCAAAATGTGAGTGTGGTGATCAACCATATTCATCAACTCTATTAAAACTTGATTCCCAAGCAGCAAATAAGATAAGAAGAACTCCAAAAAGTGGGGGAAAAAACTGTAAACTCTAAACGACAACGTTTTTGCCAAAAAACCCAAATTTCCAAAACGATGACGTTTTAGTCGAGCTTAAACCCACGAGACGTCAAGGGTTTAGTCGTTGTCGTTGACCATTTTGGTTTATCTTTTCGCCATGTTTGGGTCGAGAGGTCTGGAAACTTCCGAGCTAATTTCTCGACGAATTCCGTAGCGAAGCAGAAACGGGTTGGGACCCATAATGGAACCGTCCATTGCGACGAAACCTTAGCTTGTTTCATCCTTCGTCTTTCGAGCAGATTCTCCGATGCTCAGATCGTACGGACCAGAGATCATCAGGTACTTGTTGTAATTGAGCGTATCTATGTCTGAATCTTGTTTCTTTGAGTTTAATTTCAATTTCCGAGAAATGGTTCGAGAATGGCAGCAAGGGTTGATTTGGTTTGAGTTTTTTAATGTAAAATTCTACAAAATTTGAATAATTTCTTGTTGATTTGAGTATTAATTGATATTGTTTGCAGTAATTGATCATCGTTCCTTAGTTTCTACTTGATTTTTGATGTAATTGTAAGGTTTTAGAGAAGGTTGATGCGGCTCTTGATGTTGGAGGTGTCTATGATTCTGATAGTGAGCGTTATGACCATCACCAGAAAGGCTTTACCGAAGTGTTTGGACATGGGTTTATGATGGAGCGGAAGCTTCTAAGGATATAACTAGATCCGTTGATTCTGAGAATATCCGGAAACTAGGGTTTGAGAGTCCTCCTCTCAGCCTTTTCGTAAAAGCTCCTCCTCTCAGGCTTTACGGAAAAGCTCTTGGGGTTGTACTTTTCACAGTTGTTTAACAAAACCTCTTTAGAAATCTTTCGATTAATTTAATTCATCAATAACTAAATACAAAGGAGGCCTAAGAAGACTATTTATGATAAAACATAAAACCCTGGAAATCCATAGAACATTCTAGAATATTCTAAAAAATATTTAATTAAATATAAATTTAATAATAAAATAAATAATAATGATATTTGAAAATATTCCAAATAAATAATAATGATATTTGGAAGTATAATTAATAATGATACTAAACTCAGTAGTGTTGGGCTTGTTTATAAGGTAAATGAAGATACTTTCTTGTGATTTGGTAGTTAATTCGAGAAATTTGTGTTGATTTTTTTTGTGTTCTAGCACTATGGCTTGGAGTTAATTGCAAAGGAGCTTCAACTTGATCAGAAACATCAATTGTTTCTAGCTGTGTACAAAAACTTCATTGAGGTAATGCTTCTTGCTTGCTATTCCTGTTTTAGATTCATTGGTGTGTATTGAGTGAGCTATCCATTCAGATGGCTATGCCTTTGAAAGTTTAGTGTTTTGTTGTCTGATAGTCCCTAAGTAGTATTCGATTTCCTGGGTAAATCTTTTTGTCATGTGTTTCGAATGTCACCATGTCATGACTCTATCTGACATTTTTCAAATTACGGATGCTAACAAAGACAGCAATTTTAGTTTTGATGTTAGAGTTTGTGGACAAGTTCTTGAACTTTTCATATAGTGTGATGTATTTACTTGTTTTTAAGGTAACTCGTTGTTGTATACAATTACAGGTGGTAGATGCTATAGACAATGGCATCAATCAGTATGATACTGACCAGCCACCAAGATATGTAAACAATACGAGCTTGGCACATAGGATTGGAAGGTTGAACTTAGATTGGATTGAACCTGATCAGTCTAGTAGCAAAAAAGATGAAGCCTTTCATCGGGCAATGGAACTTACTGGCTCTGAGTTCTTGGAGGTTTCTTCCCTTCTATCTTATCTAATTATCGTAAATCATGTGGTTCTAAATCTTCTTGGAAATGAGGTGCAATTAAGAAAAAATGCTAGTACTTAAGCCAAATCTAATGTGGAAATTGCTTTGAATGAATCAACCTAATGCTTTAGATACGATAACGAATATTGTCTACTGATCAATAAATGAAACTGATTTCATTGTCTTTGTGTCATAAAAATTGATTAGCATCAGATTCTGTTTGCTTGCCTATCTGAGTATGAATTGAGAATACTACCAGACCAGTCTCAAAAATCTTACCTTGTGTATCTACCTTTTGATAGTGTGTTCGTTTTCATGCGAAATCTTGGTTACCAGCTCGGTCAATTGTTATGGAGTGTCTTGCACAACGACATGTTGTAGACTCGAGTGGAGAAATCATGCAGCTCAGTAAACAGTGTCCAGTAAGTTAAAATTAGCTTTGTAGAGTTTACATATATTATATGCATCATGGTTTGAATTTGTTAGATGGATTATAATTGGTAATTGTGAAATTGACAGTGGAAACTCCATATATTTGCGCTCGAGGAAGAAATGACGATTGATCCGCCCATAAAATATGTTCTTTACCAGGTACTACCGGGGTGTATGCAATGATCTAACCATGTTGTAAGATTTATTTCTCTTAAGAAAATGAATGTGTGTGTGTGTGTATATGTGGGTTCTGTGCAGGATGATAGAAGTGAAAACTGGAGAATCCAGGCGGTTTCAGTTTCACCAGACAGGTTTGAGAGTCGTAAAGCTTTGCCATTTTCATGGAGGGGTCTATAAAAAGAGAAGCTCTCAGAGGAAAGCTCAATCCCGGGATGTGTATTTGTGCACATGAGTGGCTTCATTGGTGCAAACCGGACCTATGAAGGTGCCTTGGCAATGGCAAGAGCCTCTTTGATTGCTTAGCCTTTTTCGCATAACCAAAGACCGGTTCTTTGGTTTGAACCGGTTCTTATACATAGAATCAAGGTGGTCACTATATTGGTAAAGCGTTTGATAAAGATAAAGATTTAACTTCCTTTTGTGAAGATCAAGAATTCATAGTTGTTATTGAAAATTAAATTTATAAAAATAATTTTGAATCAAAATCCATGTGAATCTATTACGTACCGATCACTGGTATACGTAAACGGTAATCTGCTGCTTTTCCCAAGCTTACATGACTCGCATATCTTCTTGGTACTCCGGCTTATTTGAATAGCTTTATTGGTTGATAGTTTATGTAAAACTTCATCAGAGGGATGACCCCAAGCGTATATGCCATGTCTCTTCACTTGCAGCTTGTTGTCTCGAAGAAAAGAACACTTTGACATTTGGATCTTCCAAAAGATAAAGACCCTCATGATTTCTTCCCAATGTCAGCACTTTCTTTGTTGTTGTGTCCTTACCAATAACACCATTGCAATCAAATTCAAAGGAACATGGATAATCATTGGTAAGCTTTGACACTGATAGTAAAGACTTGGCAATGTCAAGACAAACCAGAACATCACTTAAACGAAGGTTACCTAATGTAGAAGAGAGAAGTGCAGAGCCTGTGTGTGATTGGTAGAGAAGTCCATCTCATACCAGACAGATCAGAGACGTCTGTGATACGCATAGCTGCTAGAGCAGAGGGAATATGTTGAGGTTCATAACTATTGCCGAATCGATGCCAACAAATCACCGAAGCTGTATGCTAAGCTGAGCAAGTGCAGTTTCTGGCAGCAGAGATGGGTTTTCTTGGTCATGTTGTGTCTGCAGAGGGAGTTTCTGTGGATCCGGCTAAGATCGAAGCTATCAGAGGGTGGCCTAGACAAAGGAATGACACGGAGATCAGGAGCTTTCTCGGGTTGGCAGGATATTATCGGAGATTCGTCAAGGGTTTTGCGAGTATGGCGCAGGCGATGACGAAGTTGGCGGGGAAGGATGTCCCTTTTGTGTGGTCTTCAGCTTGCGAGGAGAGTTTCAGGAAGCTGTAGGAGATGCTGACTAGTACACCTATTCTCGCGTTGCCGGATCCGGGCGAGCCTTACGTGGTGTATACGGATGCATCTGGTGTTGGTCTGGGTTGTGTCCTGATGCAGCAAGGGAAGGTAATTGTGTATGCTTCGAGATAGTTGAGGAAGCATGAGTGCAACTACCCTACCCATGACTTGGAGTTGGCTGTGGTTGTAACGCCCCAGATCATCGCTGACCAGGACTCCACAATAGATACCCATTGACCGGTCGATAGAAGTCACTAGAACCAATCTAGTTCCCTGAACCAACCTCTCTAAGGTACCTTTACCTCTTGACCATGGCCTAAGGCTTTGCAACCCGTTCCATGATCTCGAGTTGTGTTAATCTGGACAAGACTAATATCATATCAACAACCACAATTTCATAAAACATACTTTTATACATTTGCAACAACTTTACAAGGTTTAAGTTTGGCAAAAGCCTAGAGCCCAAAGGAGTCGTAAAAACATATCACAAACATAGCTTTACAAAAGACATATAAAAACCTACTTCCGGTGGTCCTATCGTTCCGCACGTCCACTAGTGGTTCCCTCTAAAGGCTTACCTGCAAAACAAATTGGAGTCATGAGTACTAATTACTCAGTGAGCCAAGGCTCCCTCTAACAGACAAAAATATATTTCTCAACCCAAACCCAAATTAATAATCAATAAGCAATTACACAAAACAACAAGAGAATGCACATGTGGAATAGATAAATCAAACATAGCATAACCAAACCTAAAGCGCGAATTGACAACTTCCTTCCATTAACCCTTTTACCTCACACGTTCCTAACCACAAAGGCTAAAGGACCAGTGATCCAACTCTGTAATACACCGGCCCTAGGCTGCAATCCCGTTCTTTCGGGTATTACAATCGGTAGTCACGGTCCTAGGCTGCAATCCCGTTCCTCCGTGACTAGCAATATCTGAAAGTGTCAACTGCTACAATTGTTAGAACGTTACATGATCCTCTTGATCACTTGTAACGCCTAACCTCACACACAACATAAAAATTTACCTTTGACCCGCATGTATCTATACAGATCACATGCGGATCAGCCTCCTCTTGAAATCCTGTATCCACAAAGGTTAGCGGCAAATACAAACATAATCATCCCATGAATCATGTAGCATGCAATCACACAATCAAACAATCACGCACAAACAATCAAAGAAACAATTAACCAAATTTCTAGAGTTTTAGCACGAACCTCTACGACTATAACGCATAACAATAAACAAGCAACGTGTGCCCTACTCATCTAGCACACGACAAACATCACCAAGACTCACCTTATTCTGAACGGTTAAGACTTAGATTCGGAATTAGGCTCTGGACCGGATCTGGTTCTTTGGTTCCACGGACTACTTCCTTCACGAAAACGGACAGAACTTAGACTAAACTTTTGGCTATTCCTGCTCCTACTCGATGGCTCAAGACAACAGCCTAGATGGATCACGATCACGGACAAAGATTTGGATTTTCTAGACTGATTTTGTCAGAGGTTTGAAATGGTTTTTATGCATAAAATGGGAGCTACTTAGGTCCTATTTATAGGGAATTTTCGTCCAGCAGCTTCCGGGATTTGTCGTGCTTGTTGATGACTCGTCGCGTACGGTTGCGACACCTCATGCTTACGGGTTTGTCGTGCTTCCGACTTGTCGTGCTTGTGGATTTGTCATGCTTGCGGATTTGTCGTGCTTCCGTTGACTCATCACACAAGATCGCGACACCACATGCTTACGGTTTTGTCGTGCTTGCGGATTTGTCGTGCTTGTGGATTTGTCGTGCTTCTAATGACTCGTCACACAAGATCGCGACACCTCGTGCTTACGAGATTTGTCGTGCTTCGTTGATCCCAAGCACGTCAATCCCAAGCAGCTGTGTCGTGCTTCCGCAAACTTTTATATTTTTGTAAAAATATCAAATTTGAAAAATCACGCCACCTCGTGCTTCGCGCCATGTCGTGTTTCGGGCCACCTCGTGCTTAAAATCTTGTCATGCTTGACGGGTTTTTTTTCTTCCGTCAATTAGGTCTTGGCTCGATCATTTCCCTTAACTGTTTTGATCTCAAGGCAGGGTCATTACATTCTACCCTCCTTAAAAATAATTCATCCCGAATTCTTAAGGTGGAATACTTCCTCCACTTATTCCCCCGTCGTGCATTTGAAAAGGTTGGTTTATGAAAGTTTTTCCTAAGTAACTAAGACATCTATCAATAATTATCGGTTTCCAGAATTGGGTCTCAACCTCTAGCTAGACTCAATCAATCTCATCTACCTTATACTCTGTAATTCCACCACACACTATAACTCATAAATGCATGCATATGCAATCACACAAGCAATAAATCACACAAAAGAGTTAGAACCCATACTTATATGTGGTAGGATCTTTCGAAGATCCTAATAGCCTAGCTTGTGGCAGACCTAACTGATATACTCTCCCTATTATGCATGGCCTCTTTATCGGGGGTTCTTTTTCTTCCTCGGTCGATGGGGGTTGAGCCACAGTCATTACAGCTACCATTGGGTGAGTGGTTGGACATGTATTTGCATAATAACCCTTTTTTCCACAATGGAAGCATACTACATTGGCAAGAGCATAAGGTTGCTTTTGTTCTGTCTTGGGACACTCTCGGACTCGGTGACCTGTCTCACCGCATGAGCAACATACGAAATCAGAGTATGAGGTTGCTCCTGTGCGACCTCCGCGGTTTCCTCGACCTCTCCCTTGTCCACTTTAATGTTCCTGACTTATCGAGTTGTTATGTTTTTGACCTTTATCAGCTCTTGAATCGTTGCTCCCACTTCCTTGTCCTTGGGATACAACTTTCTTTTCCTTAGCTAAATTTTCTTCGATGTTCACGGCTTTTTCAACCAATTCTTGCAAACTTGTATGCTCTACAGCCAGAAGTATACTACAAACATCTGGGCGTAAACCTCTGAGAAATTTCCTAACCATGGAAAGTTCATCATCACGTCCATCGAAAACATATCTCCGAAGCCTTGTAAATTCCGTCTCATAATCTCGCACACGTCTTCCTCCTTATTTCAACTCCAAAAACTCAAGTTCCAATATATCTCGAGCTTCAGGTGGGAAGTACTTCTTTTCAAATTCTCTTCGAAATTTTGACCATGTTGTCACCTGATGTTGTCTCTCCACTGCATTCCACCAATTTGTTGCATCCTGCTCTAAGTAGTACACAACAATATCCTTTTTGTACTCCTCTATGCATCCGATTGCTGCAAATTCTTCTCCAAATTTTGCAACCATGCATCTGACTTAAATGTATCTACTTCTCCCTTATAACTATTGGTTTTAAGAGATTGCATCATCAAAACGCTTTTTAGGAAATCTGGTGGATCGGCTCTATGATTTTTGGTTGCTTGATTCTGTTGTTGCTGCATATGGGATAACACTTCTTGAAGCACATACAAAGTTGGATCGACTCCACGATCCTCTCTTTGTCTCGCTCGTTCTTGTCCTCGAACTATATTATGTGGAACATACGGCTCATAATAGTTGTGGACTGAAACTCTCGAACTGTGAGAAGAAGACCTTGGATGGTTTGGATCACTACCGTGTCCCCTTCTCAGTGTTGGATTTCCATCCATACGTTACCCTTCACTATCATACGGCCAACTCTCATCTGACACTTCCTGAACAACATTCTAATATGGTTCTGAACTCCTTGCTGATTCTGAATACCTTAAAGAACTCCTCGTGTCTGACCTTCTCAACCCTAATGAAGAACCCTACAACCTATTTCCAATTAACCTTTGATTTGACATCTGCACCAAACCATCGGGTTAATCCTAATCCATAAACCCAAAGTGCGGAACATAACCGGATTCCTTAATGTCTTTTGCGACTCGTTTTGACTCGATAAAACCATTGAAAACGTAGGTGTTGTTGCATGATCAAAACCATGCTCTGATACCACCTTTTGTAACGCCCCAGATCATCGCTGACTAGGACGCCACAGTAGATACCCGTTGACCGGCCGATAGAAGTCAATAGAACCAATATAGTTCCCTGAACCAACCTCTCTAAGGTACCTTTACCTCTTGACCATGGCATAAGGCTTTGCAACCCGTTCCATGATTTCGAGTTGTGTTAATCTGGACAAGACTAATATCAGATCAACAACCACAATTTCATAAAACATACTTTTATACATTTGCAACAACTTTACAAGGTTTAAGTTTGGCAAAGGCCTAGAGCCCAAAAGAGTCGTAAAAACATATCACAAACATAACTTTACAAAAGACATATAAAAACCTACTTCCGGTGGTCCTATCATTCCGCACGCCCACTAGTGGTTCCCTCTAATGGCTTATCTGCAAAACAAATTGGAGTCATGAGTACTAATTACTCAGTGAGCCAAGGCTCCCTCTAACAGACAATAAATATATTTCCCAACCCAAACCCAAATTAATAATCAACAAGCAATTACACAAAACAACCAGAGAATGCACATGCGGAATAGATAAATCAAACATAGCATTACCAAACCTAAACCGTGAATTGACAACTTCCTTTCATTATCTCTTTTACCTCACACGACCCTAACCACAAAGACTAAAAGACCAGTGATCCGACTCTGTAATACACCGGCCCTAGGCTGCAATCCCGTTCCTCCGGGTATTACAATCGGTAGTCACAGCCCTAGGCTGCAATCACGTTCCTCCGTGACTAGCAATATCTGGAAGTGTCAACTGCTCTCTACAATTGTTAGAACGTTACATGATCATCTTGATCACTTGTAACGCCTAACCTCACACACAATATACATATTTACCTGTGACCCGCATGTATCTACACAGATCACATGCGGATCAGCCTCCTCTTGAAATCCTGCATCCACAAAGGTTAGCGGCAAACACAAACATAATCATCCCATGAATCATGCAGCATGCAATCACACAATCAAACAATCAAGCACAAACAATCAAAGAAACAATTAACCAAATTCCTAGAGTTCTAGCACGAACCTCTACGACTATAACGCATAACAATAAACAAGTAATGTGTGCCCTACTCATCTAGCACACGACAAACATCACCAAGACTCACCTTATTCTGAACGTTTAATGCTTAGATTCGGACTTAGGCTCTGGACCGGATCTGGTTCTTTGGTTCCACGAACTACTTCCTTCACGAAAACGGACAGAACTTAGGCTAGACTTTGGCTATTCCTGCTCCTACTCGATGGCTCAAGACAACGGCCTAACTGGATCACGATCACGGACAAAGATTCGGATTTTCTAGACTGATTTTGTCCGAGGTTTGAAATGGTTTTTATGCATAAAATATGAGCCACTTAGGTCCTATTTATAGGGAATTTTCGTCCAGCCGCTTCTGGGATTTGTCGTGCTTGACTCGTCGCGTACGGTTGCGACACCTCGTGCTTACGGGTTTGTCGTGCTTCCGACTTTTCGTGCTTGTGGATTTGTCATGCTTGCGGATTTGTCGTGCTTCCGTTGACTCGTCACACAAGATTGCGACACCACATGCTTACGGTTTTGTCGTGCTTCTGACTTGTCGTGCTTGCGGATTTGTCGCGCTTGTTGATTTGTCGTGCTTCCAATGACTCGTCACACAAGATCGCGACACCTCGTGCTTACGGGATTTGTCGTGCTTAAAATGTCGTCATGCTTAATGGTTTTTTTCCTTCCGTCAACTAGGTCTTGGCTCGATCATTTTTCGTAACTGTTTTGATCTCTAGGCAGGGTCATTACAGCGGTGATTTTCGCTCTAAAGAATCTCGTCCTGTGTAAGGTTGGGAATGTTGCAGGTGATGATGTGATTTGGTGACATACTGACATGAGCAGTAGCACCCGTGTCGGGGAACTACTCTTGACCAGACAGATCAGAGATGTCTGTGATACGCATAGCTGCTAGAGCAGAGGGAATATGTTGAGGTTCATAACTCTTGTCGAATCGATGCCAACAAATTAGTGCCCGTTGCCCAATCTTTCCACATATTTGACAAGTAGGCCTCTGATCTGAGCTTTCATTGGAACTATAAGAGGAAGACCTTGATGAGACTGAGTTTTGTTGATGAGAGTATGAACTACGTCCTCGGTTTCCTCGATAATATTGACTTCTGCCTTGGTTGTGATAGTATCCTAAAGCTTGAGGCTAATGAGACAGATTGAAGGCTAGGTGTGGTGTGACATGAGAAGATGTGTTATAACTTTTGAACCTGTCGTCAAAGCGAACAAGTCTAGAGACGATGTTTTCATAAGTTGGACTAGGGATATCATCCATAGAGCTTTCATTGACAGTGATAATTGGTTCATAATCTCTTCCTAGACCGTGAATCGCAGCAAAGATTCTAGCTTTCTCACTCACAGTATGCCCAATAGAGGTAAGTTGATCACATAAGGTTTTAACTTCTCTAAGGTATGCAGACATAGACTTATTGTTAAGTGATATTGTCCCACATCGGAAGTTGGAGAAATAAATAACTAATATATAAATTTGAGTTACTTATGGGCTTCCAACTCAAAACCAATTGGCAATGAGTGGATTGGCCCTAACCCTTTATTGGATACTCGAGTGAAGTGAGAGGCAAGAGATGTCCATACTTGATGAGCAGATTCACAGCCAACAACGACGAGACTGAGTATATCTTCGGACAGAGACCCTAAAAGCCATGCCTTCACCACTTGGTCAGATCTGTGCCACGCTTGATAATCTGGGTTTGGAGTTTCAGCTGTGGTTCCATCAGTTCGAGGCACCGAAATGACAGAGACTGGAGCTTGAGTTGTTCCATTGACAAAGCCGAGGAGAGATTGGGTTGAGAGAAAGGATTCGAATTGGGTTTTCCAAATGATGTAGTTTCTTTCACTCAATTTCACCGTGACACAATCTGAGATACTGAAAGATGGATAGGAATAGTGATCCATGTCTCTGATACCATGTGAGTTGAGCTACTAAGCTCTTGAAGACGAATAAGAAATATGAAAGTTCAATCTTTATTTCACTCACTTAACAAGAACGACTACAACGTAGATGCAAGCTTTGACTGATGCCTTTGACTGATGCAAGCTTTGTTGCCAGCTTGTTCTTGTTTCTTGTGAAGCAGAGAGAAAGAGCCGTTGCAGGAGGAAGGTTAGAGTATGTTTATTATTGATATTCAAAGAGTATCATTAACATTAATTTAGTATTAATTTTATTAGTAATTTAATCTAAGAAACTCATTAAGTTTTTTTTTAAGTTTTGTATGTTCAATGGTGATACTCAATAGGTTCTAAAGAATAAAAAAAAATTTTATTTTTTATAAAAAAATTTATTTTTTATAAAAAATCAAATTAAAAAATCAAATTAAAATGATTGAATGAATTTATTAAGTTTTATAAATTTTTAAACGTATATTACAATCCGTATATGACAAAACATATATTTCATAAATTGATTGAATGAAAGTTGTCTATTTCGGATATATACCATGTGTGAGATAGTTACTAAATTTGAGTGTTTACGCATTGTAAAACACTTGTTTTCTTGCTGATGATATGCATTGTTAAACATTTGTTTCTCAGTGTAATGTAAGGGCATGTACAATGGTGTTTCTTAAGCATGTTTTTAAAATATAAAATTATTAAAATTTGAGTAAAAAAAAGAAAGAGAGTGTTTTTGTTTGAGTAAAGAGAGGAGATAGTGGGTGTGTTTAAATATAAAATTAATAAAAGTTGAGTAAAAGGAAGAAAAGTGTTTTTAAATAAGAACTTTTGGAGAATGTTTTTAAAATGATGAGAGAATGTTTAAATATAAAATTAATAAAGATTGAGTAAAATGATGAAAGAGAAAGTAAAAAGTTGAGTAAAATGAAAAGAGATTGTGTGTTTTAATAATTTTATATTTAAAAAATTTCTAAGAACACACACTAATATTAAGCATTGTACATGCCCTAATGTGTGTGTACTAGCCTAAAGAATGACTTATGATGTTTCATGAGAATCTACAATTTTCTTGTTTTACTTGGTTGATTACGTCCCAAGATTATTCACAATTATTGTACAAATGAATCTTCCTGTAATGGAATGTAATGCTAAAAAGGTTTTTGAGAACATTCTGTTTACAATCTCTTTACATTCAGTATGTGAGAAACACATTAAACTTCCCCAAAAAGAAAACAAAAGTAGTTGCATATTTTTTTCTCAAAATGGAGAAGTTGATGACCTTTGAATTCTTTACTTTGAAGTGTCTCATAGGGACAAGAGTGTATCCGATTTGCCCTGCACAATCATAATAGTTACTAGTTAGTTACTCCAGTAGCAAGAACAATCTAAAGGATGTTTCATAAACAAACTATAACTATATCTAAAGGTCATTGAAACAAAGTTGTTTTCAATCCATGAATTAATCTCTCAGAAAAACTCAATTAATCGGCCTTTAACATATACACATAACAAAAAGATAAACCAAAAGGCAAAACCATTTCAAAGATAATTCACAAAGTAGATAGATACCCAAATCTAACCATAGAGTATTCCAAAGAACAATGTGATAGATACCCATAAACTTGAAATTTTGGTAAAATAATCCATTTCCTCAATCTATCATAGTAAACAAGCTTGAACACACAATAGAGTAATGAACCAATGAACATTTCACAGCAAATTCACAATGTAGATCTTTAGTAACATTATTGCATTCTCTATAATGCGTCTATTAGTAACCAAATCTAACCACAGTAGTGTTCCAATTAACAATGTGAAAGACCTCCCAAAAACTAAGAATTTTGGTAAAACTAGGGGTGGACATTCGGATGTTTGGTCGGATCCGGTATGGTTGTTTCGGTTTTTTGGATTTTCAGATTGAGGGCTAGAGATACCATTCAGATTATTGTAATTTTCGGATCGGGATCAGATCGGATCCACTCGGGTTCGGTGTGGATCTTTGTGTTGTTCATGAAATCCATTAGTTAACCAAAATCTTATCGGATTAGGATCGGATCTGATATTATTCGAACCCAAATAAATTTGTAATGTACCTAGTGATTATGTAATAAGAAGAAGATTCAAAATTAAATGATAGACTCCTACAAAATTTAGTGATTATGTAATGAGAAGAAGATTCAAAATCAAATATGTTCAAATGTAAAATAAAAGGGGTTCAAATAAAAAATAAAAGAGATAACATAAGTCTAAATTACGGGATCAAGAGCATCGGATACTAAGATTATGCAACAACAAAGGTAAGTTAAGATATTGTGTGTATCATATACAATATATGCTAATTTTCCTTGGTTTGACTTCGGTTATCGGATAAAATCCAAACCGTACCGATGTCCAAACTAATTCAATATCATAACCAATCGGATAATTGACAAAAACCAAAACCGACTAACACCGGCTACTTCGGATCGGATGCGGGTTTCAGATTTCGGATTCGGATAAAATGCCCACCCCTAGGTAAAACGGAGAAACCAAGCTTTGACTTTTAACACAGAGAAACACACAAAACGAAGGAGAAGTAAAATATACCTTCTTTCCGGAACCATCGAGGAAGAAAACTCGACAATCTACGGATTCAGGTTGACCTTCTTCTTTAACCTTAACCTGTGTATAAACAAAAAATAACGAATCACCAGCCTACAAGAATCCTTACTTATTCATCGTAATTCGAGGCTAACAAAGCTAAGATCCAACAACTTTCATATGCCCAGATCCCAACCTATCATCTAACGAAACTATAATCGACCTATATTTCATCAAAGACGATTCGAGACATGCGCCATCAAAGAGAAGACGATTCGCCGTCGGATTCCCCATTGGATTCGTCGTGCGAGTCTCCGTCAATCGCCCAAAAGATAAGAGACTGCGAGAGAGAAGAAGAATCCCGAAAATAAAAGTTTTTTTTGTGTTTGCCCCAACCCAAAAATTTTGGTCCAATAAGAATGCGCCACGTGTCTCCGTTGATCCGTCTCAACCGGATCAACCAGACGATACGACTCACGCAAAAATCAGCCCAGAAATTAGTTTTAAATTATTTTTAAGCCCATGATACTCTTAAAGGTTTACCAATAAACATGCTCTAAGGAATTCCTCGTGGGCTTAATGGGTTTTATATTCGTTTGGGCTTTTTACTTTACCAAAACGCAATGGATCACTTATGTTAGGAACAGTCTGCGTCTTTGATTTGACTCGTTGGTGCCACTCACGCGTACGTGTACGGTAACCGCGTTGTAGAGGATAATTTCCTTACTCGTCGTGGTGAAATTGGTTTGGTACAATCCCACACTCCACTTTTTGACATTTTCTTCTTCTTCTCCTCCTCCGTAACTCTGAGAGCGAGTGAGAGAGAGAAGCAACAATGGAGGTTTTCTACTACTTGGTCTTCGGAGCCATGGCTGCCGTAGTGGCAGCGTTGGAGCTAAGCAAAACAAACAAGGATCGGATCAACACTTCTTCTTCCTTCAATTCCTTCAAGAACAATTACCTCGTTGTTTTCTCGATTATGATGGGTACGTCTCTTCGCCATTATCGCAATTTCTTGATAATGCAAAACTCGTTTATACACATGCGTTCTCGAATTCCTTGTGAAATTACACAGCGGAATCAGCCCTGTGATTCATCGGCACCTGCAATTTCATTGGTTTATCCTGTTATGGATCTGATCTAAGTAGTACTTGAGGTCTTCTTTTCGTTTAAGCGTCATCGACTTGGGTACTAGATCGAATCCAGAAACAGAAATAATTGATGTTGGATTTTTTGTTTTATAGGCTTGTAGCAATAATTGATGTTAGTATGTTGTTCTTGGAATGCATTAATGGATCAATCCATGCTTGATACACTATTTATGATTTGTGTTGCTGCAGCTGGGGACTGGCTTCAGGGTCCTTATGTGTATTACCTTTACAGCACTTATGGTTACGGAAAACGAGATATCGGTCAGCTATTCATTGCCGGTTTTGGTTCGTCAATGTTGTTTGGAACCATTGTTGGATCTCTGGCTGACAAACAGTGAGCATTCCTTCCTTTCAAGTTCAAGTTTGTATTATCAGAGGAGAACTATGTTTAGGCATCTTTGTGTGTTTTTTTATTTAGGGGTCGAAAGAGGGCATGTGTTACATACTGCACAACTTACATACTAAGCTGCATCACCAAGCACTCTCCACAGTACAGAGTTTTGATGGTCGGCCGTATCTTGGGTGGTATTGCTACATCTCTCTTGAATTCAGCTTTCGAATCTTGGCTCATTGCAGAGCACAACAAGGTAAGCCTTTGTTTTATTACTCTTATCGTCATGTGCATATTAGTCAGTCTAGGTATTCGAACTGTATTTTGTTAGTTTGATTCCTGTGGAGATTCCCTTGGATACTTGTCGATGGTTTGATAAAAACATAGTTTTCCTCCAAACCATGTTTGTTTCTCGATTAGTGTAAATAGGGTCATAATTTGGTTTGATCAAATGTGTCTAGATCAAAGCTTTCAGTGAGGTCCTGTCAATTGTCGATGGCTGTAAATTCCGTAGTATCTCGAAACTATCATTTCGAGACTTGGGAGCTTCTGAAGGCTTTTCTTAGTTTTAGCCACGACTGATGTGAATTTTTTTGGTTTTCTGAACGACTATGCACAGAGGAACTTTGACCAACAGTGGCTTTCACTGACCTTCTCTAAGGCTGTTTTCCTTGGGAATGGTCTGGTGGCTATTCTCTCCGGCTTGTTTGGAAATCTTCTTGTCGACACTTTTTCCTTAGGTCCTGTTGCTCCCTTTGACGCTGCTGCGTGCTTTCTTGCAATTGGAATGGCCATCATATTGGCAACGTGGTCTGAAAATTTCGGAGATCCATCTGACAGCAAAGACTTGCTGACTCAGTTCAAAGTTGCTACCATAGCAATTGCTTCAGGCAGGTTCAAATTGAGCGTTAAAACTTCTGCAACTTCTCAATATACTCTGTATCCATCCGTCCAATCCCGCGTAAAATTTGCGAGCTATGTTTCCTCATTATCTCTAACACAGTCTATGGTGATTTCTCAGATGAAAAGATTGCATTGTTGGGCGCTATTCAATCTCTATTTGAAGCCTCAATGTACACATTTGTTTTCCTCTGGACACCAGCTCTCAGCCCAAACGACGAAGAAATTCCACATGGCTTCGTCTTTGCAACCTTCATGTTGGCCTCAATGTTGGGAAGCTCTCTTGCAGCTCGTCTCATGTCTCGCTCATCTCTCAGAGTCGAAAACTACATGCAAATCGTCTTTCTAGTCTCTGCTGCTTCTCTTCTTCTTCCCATCACGACAAGCGTATGTTTCAGAGTCTGAAGCTTCGTTGTTTCTATAACTCTATACAATCTCTTATATGCACATTGACTCTATAATAACGTGTGGCACAGGTCTTGGTGACGCCGTCAAAGGTGAAAGACGAAGGCTTGTCGCTAACTAGCTCCATTCAGCTGCTTGGTTTCTGTGTTTTTGAGGCTTGTGTGGGAATTTTTTGGCCATCAATGATGAAGATGAGATCACAGTATATCCCAGAAGAAGCACGAAGCACCATAATGAATTTCTTCCGTGTTCCGCTCAACATATTTGTCTGCATCGTCTTGTACAACGTAAGAATTAAGTCCTTTCATCATCTTCCTCTTTAAACAATAAGAGAAATAGAAAAAAGCTAATGAGAAAAAATTGTTTCCGCAGGTGGACGCATTTCCGATCACAATCATGTTTGGTATGTGCTCAATATTCCTCTTTGTAGCCTCCATATTACAACGGCGGCTTATGGTCATCTCCGAAAAGCCAAGTGCGTTCCGTTCCCTACCATACTCTTCTTCTCTAACGCTCTATTATATGCGTATATAATCAGAAACTCTTAAAGAAACTAGGGCTATTTATATTTGAAGTATTAGTTTTGTGGTAAATAAGGAATGTTCTAGTTAAAGCTCTCTATGTTTATTGCAGAGGCAGGAGATTGGAGTCCAATGAAGGAACGAAACTCTGAAGTTGATCCTCTTAACCTATGATCATGTTATTGTTCCACTTCTAAGCTCATTATAATTCCTAATTTCAGTTTTTTTTTGTCAATTAATTCGCCGAATCATCATTGAGAAATAGAAAAAGAAACAATCACGAGAAAGAAAGGTAATGGTTTGCTCTTCTTAGCTGTTACATGTATGGTTAGTGTAGTGATGCTGGTTATTTGTAGGGTATGTAAACTTTATATTACCTTTACGCACAATTACTAATTACTTGTAAAAAACTCCCAAAATTTGAGGTCATCGATTCTACAGTCTCACAAGTTAGGATATTTTCTGAAATGTCTGTCATGAGTTTAAACTCGTGGTGTGCGGTACATTGAAGAAACACTAGGCATGTTCTTTAGCTTGACGCTGCTAACGCAGCAGCGACGAACAAAAACAGTGATCACCGTAGTCAAACATAGAGCAAAACGATGGTAAGCAACGGTGGTGGAGATTAAGAGGTGTCGCTGGACATAATAGATTAAGAGGTATCGGTGTTAAAAGGTGATGCTGAATTTTCCAGCGAGAGCGGCAGAGGAAAAAACGTCACGCTGCGTCATAAAAATCAACATAGCCATCACTCTCCATAATCTTGAGCGGCAAGCAACTAGTATTTTAATTATATTTTTTTGCCGCTGACGCGACACGCAGCGTGAGGCAAAAGAACATGCCTACTATCTCTGTATCTCAAAATATTTAAAGTTGATAAAAGTGTTATTAAGGCCATTATACATTGAAAGAATTCTTATGTTTTCGATTAATATCATGAAACTGAAACATACCAACAATTCTTGCAAGGAATTGCACATCTTAGATCATGTAGGATGTCTTTTCAACGGTAAGGAGCCCTGAAATAATCCAAAGATTTTGAGGAAAAAAACCAGGTTTGATTTATCTATTTTGTGAATGTGTAGTGAATGTCGCAAGAAGCAGAATGTGAAGGATGTGAGGTTTGACGTATAATTCAAAAGGAGAGATTGTATTATGATTAAACCGGATATGAACATGATTTTGTATAAACCTAGGGTTAAATTTTAAATATTATAGAACTATGAAAGTAATTAAACATGCAAGTAAAGGTTAAACATTGCTTGTACTACGTTCTGACGTTGGTACTTGGTAGACGGCGAATATCATTAGTGAAATGTACATTTACATTGAGTTTTAATGGTTTTTCCTGGTCATTAACACGTGCGTGTAATACAAGTTATGGCACAAACAGTGGTATTGATACGAACCATTAGAATACTACAAAATCTATGTAAATTAGTAGTTTATGAATTTTGTTTTTCACAATTTTTGTGCGTGCAAGAGTGTTTATCTTTTTGATCATAATATAGTTTTAAGACCTCCAAATCTCCTTGTTTTTGTAATAATTAATTTATTATTCTTACCTAAACATGATTTAATAGTTTTTGGAAACTAATTAATAATTTGATGATCTATAAATATGTTACTTGTCGTAAAGGAACAATACCAAAAGATAGAGTCTGAATTGTATTTTTTATGCATAATGATGTTGGCAAAACATAAATGTGATCAAAAAGATACATAATGCGTACTGCGTAGTTATCTAAGACCTATGGGCATATACATAACGGTAAATATATATATACAATTAGTATATCTTCAGGCAACGCATTTCTTCTAACAGGCAACGCATTTCTTCAAGCATGGGTTAGTTTCCAAACAACAACAAAACAATTAGTATATCTCTTGTGTTATCCGAAAAATGCTTTTGAAATTGATGTTGGTGGTTCTCATATCGTTCTTACTCCTGCTTCCATTGTGTTCTTCAGGTAATTAAATTTCCATTTAAAGAATGTTTATAAAAATCTAAGGATAGGAAATATTACAGTTGCATGATATATTAAAGGTGTAAGAAATTATAATTTGATTTTCGAAAAGGTTTTGTAAGTAGTTTTTAATACCCAAGATCTACTCTGATTATTGCAGATTTCATTCTTCTTCTCTTTTTTTTTTTTTTGTCGTGATTTCATTCTTCTAATAATAATATGGTTGATAGTCTATTAAAAATATAATTATTTATATGACGTCGCATATTTGTTTTTAGGGTTTGAGGAGTACCATGGAGTTACTCGTACCGACCAATATTCCTTAAACAAGGTAATATTGCCGGTCAGTTCAAAAATAACCAATAAATGATAATTATTGTGAAAATGTACAATTATACAAAATTAATTGTTAATTATATGTTATGTAATTAACAATCAATCCGTTCAACGGGAAACAAGGATTATGACGATGGATTAATCAAATGGTTTGGAACTAGAAGTGGGTGATTTGTAATATATTAGTGTTTATGTCAAACTAAGCAAGGTGAATAACTTTGTAAAAACGTTTTTTTGGTTGGAATCAATTTAACATTCTATTCAAAAAAAAAAAATTATATGTTATGTAGGTTGAAGACACACTGTTGAGGGGATCATGGATTATCCGGAACCAGGCCCAAACCCAAAACATAAACCGAAGAAACCTGGACATCCTCCACCACCGTGACCGGCGCAGAAGAAGTGGTAGTCATGATGAAGCAAAAATATGTAATAAACTCATGAAGAATTGAATCATTCCATCTTTATCATTATGATACTATGTGATGTCAGACTAATCATTAAGATAAATACAATGTTAAATGAAAGTACTGTTTTCATCCATGATTTTTGTTTTTATAATTCAGTAAGTAAATTGTGATTCGATAAAATTTGATCGGAAATTAAAATTTACACATCTTACTTTCAATTTGGTTTTGAAAATATTTTAAAAATGTTGAAGATTGCATCTATCAATATTTAGTCATTATCTGTTTTTCTTCATTTAATTAAGAAACTGGAGAATACAATATGAGCTGGAATTGTTGCGGTTTGGGAAACACCCCGACAATTCCAAGACTCACAAAGATAAAAAAAAATATCTTTCCTGATATAATGTTTCTCAGCGAGACCAAGAATCCAAATGACTATGTTATAATTAAAGACCCTAGACTGGCTTGGATATGCATCAAACCATCTGATCAGCCCACATGGTTATGGAGGAGGGATTTAGCGCTCTACTGGAAGCAAGAAATACAGCTAGAGATACTCCAGTCTACTAACAACTATATAGACACAAAACTGAAGCATGAAGGCAGGGAGTTGTTCATCACCTTTGTGCATGGAGAACTTGACCAAACAAAAAGAAGAGAAATCTGGTCAAAACTCAGTATCATTGGCTACTCTAGAGACTCAGCATGGCTTCTTACAGGAGACTTCAATGAGATATTGGATAACTCAGAAAACCAAGGAGGGAATACTCGACCTGAAAGCTCTTTTGGGGCCTTCCGATCCTTCCTCTCTGAGAATGATCTTTACGATCTTCAACAATCTGGGAACTTCTTTTCCTGGAGAGGACAGAGAAACAACCACACAGTTCTATGCAGACTTGATAGATCCATGGCCAACTGTGCTTGGTTTGAGAGTTTCCCAAAGGCCAGAAGTGAATATCTACAATTCGAAGGCTCTGACAACATGCCTATTATCTCCTACTTCTCAAAAAATAAGAAAAGAACAAGGGGACTCTTCAGATTTGACAGAGGACTCAAAGATAATGTGGAGGTACAAAAACTGATCTCTGACACCTGGAAAACAAGTGAAGTAATATCAGTGGAGAATCGAATAAGTAGATGTAGAAGAGCTATAATCCAGTGGAATAGAGAGAAGCACAAAAATAGTCAAAAGATCATCACCAAAAAAAGGGAAGAACTTGAACAGGCCATGTCTTGCCCAACTTCAAGAGCTGAGTGGATACAATCTATCAATGCTGATGTTCCTCTAGCCTATAAAGCTGAAGAAGACTATTCGAGGCAAATGAGCAGGCAACTCTGGCTAAGCCTTGAAGATAGGAACACTGGATATTTCCATGCAAGCACTAGGAAGAGAAGAGTCATCACTAACATCACTGTCATTGAGGATACTGAAGGAAATGCCTACTATTATGAGGACCAGATAACATGTACTATAAATAAGTACTTTGAAGCAATATTTACCTCCCAACCTGGCATAATAGAAGAAACGGTAAATAAAGCTCTCAAGCCAAGCATCTCTCTAACTACCAATGAGACACTTATTAAAGAGCCAACTCCAAAAGAAATACGAGATGCTATGTTCTCCATCCATAGAGACAAAGCCCCTGGGCCAGACGGCTTCTCAGCTGGATTCTTCCAAGAAAATTGAAGTACTGTGGGTCCTACAATGGTCAAAGAGGTCAAAGAAATCTTCAAATCCGGCATAGTACCAAGCTCAATCAACAAACACATATAAGGCTGATTCCAAAGATACAAAGCCCCAAGACAATGGCTGAATATAGGCCTATTGCCTTATGCAATATGTACTATATACTGATCTCCAAAATATTTACCAGAAGATTACAGCCGGTCTTACAAGAGCTCATCTCAGAAAACCAATCAGCCTTCGTATCAGGCAGAGCAGTTTCAGACAATGTATTGATCACCCATGAAGTCCTTCACTATCTCAAGACATCTATAGCAATAAAAGGTGTTCCATGGCTGTTAAAACAGACATGAGTAAGGCATAAGATAGACTAGAGTGGGGATTTATCAAGGTAGTCCTAGAAAGGTTTGGTTTCCACAAAATTTGGGTGAATTGGATAATGCAATGCATCACAACAGTTTCCTATAGCTTCCTACTCAATGGAACAACTAAAGGAGCAGTCATACCCTCTAGAGGAATAAGACAGGAAGATCCTCTGTCCCCTTACATATTCATTCTATGCTCTGAAGTACTATCAGAGTTGTGTAAGGAGGCACATGAGAAATAGAGCTTACCGGATATAAGAGTGGCTAAACAGAGCCCCAGAATCAGTCATCTCTTATTTACGGATGACACTATGTTCTTCTGCAAAACAAACAAGAAGAGTGTTACAGCTCTGAAAAAGGTCCTTAAGTAGTATGAAGAAGCCTCGGGACAGAAAATAAATTGCCAAAAGTCTGCAATCACATTTTCATCAAAGGCTCCACAAGACCTAAAAGACAAGAGTGAAACGGGATCTAAACATTCCCAAAGAGGGAGGCTTGGGAAAGTACTTAGGCTTACCGGAGCACTTTGGAAGAAGAAAGAAAGACATCTTCAGTATGATAGTAGACCGAATCAAACAAAGAGCCATAAGCTGGTCTACAAAATTCCTATCCACTGCTGGCAGGATGACTATGCTCAAATCGGTCTTGGCTGCGATGCCAACATATACCATGTCCTGTTTTAAACTCCCGATGAGCCTCTACAAAAAAATCTAGTCGGCTTTAACCAGGTTTTGGTGGGATGGGAGTAGTGAAACTAGGAAAATGTGTTGGGTTGCTTGGGACAAACTTACCTTGAACAAAAGAGAAGGAGGACTAGGCTGAAAGAGGAGCTTTTTGTAGCAACAAGATACGAGTTGCTGGAACAGATGTGGAGCTGTTCCAACATAAGGATTAAAGTTACGTGGTTAAGTAGCTGACGTGGACTACGTGCAAATTGGAAGGATCTATTCAAATAAGGAAGAAAATATATCGGATGCGTCTGAAGCAAGCAAAGGCCCGACCTAGAAGATTTACTTACCCAATGAATATAAAAAAGGTTGAAATGAATTGTTCTAGGGTTAGCTATTCATAGAAAAAAGCAAATTGCAGCAGCTTTTCTATTCAAGAGAGACGTGAGTGCTCTGGTAACGGAAGCAAGTGTGTGAACAAGACAAATGATTTGTCTTTGATCTTGCTTAAAGTAGGAATCTTGGGTGACAAGATAAGGGTAGGCATAGGGTTGTGTAAACCAACAAGAGAGTGTAAACTTCTTGTAAGATTTATAATAAGGTTAAAATCGGTGTTCCAAGGTTTTGAGCTATTCGTTTTGTGTTCACCCACTTTTTTAATTGGTAGTAAAGCGGGCATCTGAACCAAGTTCTAACTTACAACAGGTGAAGATCATGCGGAAAGGATGGACTCAAAAGAGTTTGTAGCTGGGCAACGGGTTCCTATTCTAGAAAAAGGAAACTATGGACATTGGAAGATGAAGATGAGAGCTATTATTCGAGGAATCAGTGAGGATACGTGGACCGCCGTAGAATCTGGATGGAGTCCACCTACGGCCATAGGAGATGATAAGCTTGAAATTCCTAAGACTAAGTCTCTATGGACCGATCAAGAGAAGTAATTGGCTAGACTCAATGCTAAAGCTCTATCTGCCATCTTCGGCGCAGTAAACGAAAATCAGTTTAAGCGAATTCAATGCTGCGAATCCGCTAAAAAAGCTTGGGATAAGCTGAAAACGATGTATGAAGGAACTACGAACGTGAAACGATCTAGATTGGATATGCTAGCCGCAAAGTTTGAAACAATCAGAATAGAGGACAATGAAACCATCGAAGAATTCAGTGGAAAACTTAGTTCAATCGCTAAAGAAGCTCAAAATATGGGTAAAAAGTACAAAGATACGAAGCTTGTCAAGAAGTTGTTGAGAAGTTTGCCGGCCAAGTTTGAAACTAAGAAAACAGCGATGGGTATGGCTCTTGATACAGACACGATTGATTTTGATGAAGTGGTTGGTCATCTTCAAGCTTATGAGATGGAGATATCTAACATTAAAAACAACACGTCACGAGGGACATCAATTGGCTCTGAAGAACAACAAGATATTCGTGAGCTCAAGGAGACAATTGGTTTAATGGCTAAAAATTTCCGTCGTGGCTTGAGAAGAGTGGAACGTGGTACAAAATGTTCGGTTGATAAAGAAATAAGTGGAGACGAAGCTTGTGAACGTGATACAAAGAGGAACGAGCAACAATGCCATGAATGCCAAGGTTATGGGCATTTTAAAGTGGAGTGTCCTACTGCTAAAAGTAAAGAGTTAAATGTCTTGAAAGCAAGGGGATTGGTCACACAAAATCTGAGTGTGTGAATGGACAAGGTAAGAAGAAAAAGTCTTACACCGGAATAAGCGAGAGTGATTCCGACGAGAGTTCAGTTGAGGGTGCTGATATCACTGGATATTGTGTCTTTACTGCAAAGATTGAAAAAGACTTAGAGGATGTCACCAATGAAGATGACGACAAAGAAAAAATAGACACGTGTGAAAGAGACTCGGATGATGACGATTCAGAGGAGGAAGAGGAATTAAATATGAAGATTGAATTCCGTAAGCTGTATGACAACTGATTGGAACTGAGTAGAGAGAAGAGAGATTATCACTGAATGTGTTGAACCAAAGGTTGAATGATGAGCTTAACTCGAAAGTTGAGAAAAACGAGACTCATTCAAGAAATTTCGGAAACAAGGAAGAAGATTCATATGTTGAATAGTGGTACCTAGGATCTGAACAAGATTCTCTCTGTTGGAAGGATTGGAAAATCAAATTTCGGACTAGGTTACAATGGTGAACAAACTACTGGACAGACAAATTTTGTATGTGGAAACACGACACAACCTGTTCCAACAGGTGCAAGTGAAGTCAAAAACAGAGATGTGAGGAGATCAGGATGTTGGTTCTGTGGTAAATTTGGACACATCAAGAGGTACTGCTATCGGTATGCTGAGAAAGTTGGAAGAATTATGAGATGTGGAAGATTCTATCCAAATTTGAGAAAAAAATCACAAGTTTGGATAGCTAAATATGATCTATACCAAAGTGTAAGAAGACAGCAACCTCAAGCTTGTTATGTTGCCCACACTTCCACAAGTAAGTCTCAGCCATGATACTTCGATAATGGTGCGTCAAGACATATGACTGGGAGTAAGAACCATCTTGATAGCTATGGCGTTGTGAAGGAAAGTAAAGCCACGTTTGGAGGAGGAGCTCATGGGAAAATCAAAGGAAAAGGGATAAGGTCAGGCGACCATTGCTACATGTGGGAACAAGCAGATGTGTGTTCCAGAACAGAAAAAGATAATTCAGGAGCGTGGCATCCAAACCCTGGACACATGAATGCTCAGGGTATGTCTAAGTTGATAAGTCAAGAATTAGTCAGAGGAGTCCAACAACTGGAATATGTTGATCAAATAATGTGTGGTGTTTGCAATCAAAGTAAACAAATCAAACTTCAACACAAAAAGGTGCAAGATGTTATGATTAAGAAATTGAGCATGGTTGGATATTTGATCTACTTACTAGGGCTTCAAGTTAAGCAAACTCATAATAGAAATTTTGTGTCTCAAAGTAAATATGTCAAAACTCTGTTGAAACGGTTCAGAATGAGTTCCAACACGTCGGCATGTGTTTGAGGTTTTGATTGAATATGCAACCAAGCAGGGGGAGATGACCGGTGACGATATATAGCACATAATCAGTGTGGAGAGTGCATAGAAAGTGTGGATGCTACCTTTGAGGTGGAGCCATAAGCTAGTTTGGAGAATCTGAAGAAATTGACATTGATCATAACTCAAAGTTCAGATGTGTGGAGATTTCTTGAATATGATTGTAGGTTGAGCTTGGATGCACAGATTCAGTCAAAAAGGGGGAGAATGAAAGAGGAGCTTTTTATAGCAACAAGATACGAGCTACTGGAACAGATGTGGAGCTGTTCCAACACAAGGGTTAAAGTTACGTGGTTAAGTACTGACGTGGACTACGTGCAAATTGGAAAGATCTATTCAAATAAGGAAGAAAATATATCGGATGCGTCTGAATCAAGCAAAGGCCGACCTAGAAGATTTACTTACCCAATGAATATAAAAAGGGTTGAAGTGAATTGTTCTAGGGTTAGCCGTTCATAGAGAAAAGCAAATTGCAGCAGTTTTTCTATTCAAGAGAGACGTGAGTGCTCTGGTAACGGAAGCAAGTGTGTGAACAAGACAAAGGATTTGTCTTTGATCTTGCTTAGAGTAGGAATCTTGGGTGACAAGCTAAGGGTAGGCTTAGGGTTGTGTAAAACCAACAAGAGAGTGTGTAAACTTCTTGTAAGATTTCTAATAAGGTTAAAACTCGGTGTTCCGAGGTTTTGAGCTATTCGTTTTATGTTCATCCGCTTTTTATAGGCTTTAGGGACATACAATGCTTCAATGACTCTCTCCTAGGAAAGGTAAGCTAGAGGATACTCACAAACCCGGATTGCCTCCTAGCAAGAACTTTACTGGGCAAATACTGCAAAAACACTTCTTTTCTTGAAAGCCAACCACCAACCTCATCTTCACACGGCTGGAATGGAATAATGATAGGCAAAGAGCTCCTCAAGGTGAAACTAGGAATGGTAATTGGAAATGGAGAAAACACAAGAGTCTGGAAAGACCCTTGGCTATCCCTTACCTCTCCAGTCCAACCTTTTGGCCCACCTACTAAGAACACAGACAATATGTTAGTTTATGAGCTACTGCTGCCTAATTCAGGAAAGTGGGATACGCAAAAGATAAACACATTCACTACAAGAAATCAGCCTGTATTCCGACGGAAATATTGGCCGTCGGAATTTCCGTCGGAATTTTACGACGGAATACCGACGGATTTCCGATTAAAATCTAGTCTGTCGGTATTCCGTCGCAAATTTCCGACGGAATACCGACGGTCTTCTCTGCTGTCGGTATTCCGTCGGAAATCCGTCGGTACAAACGACGGATTTCCGACGGAAAATAATCTGTCGTAATATTATGACTACTTTCCGACGGATTACCGACGGAAATCCGATATTTTCGATGTCGGCAAATTTGAGTGGTTACCAGTCATTAGCGGTGGCCGATGGGATTGGTGGGGTGTTATGTCGGAGTTTTGTGACGGATTTCCGACGGAATACCGACGGAAATCCGTTCTATATAACAAACTTCGTGTCTTCGTTCATTCATAACACAATTTTACAATTCAAAAAAATTTGTTAGCGATGAGTTCATATTTTCGGTCTTGGATGGACGAGCCAATGATGGATATGGGCTCGAACTTATTAACATCCGCTTACGCTGCAGGTATATGCGAGTTCATAAATTTACCCAGAAACCAAGATGCAGCAAAAAAAGGTCAGGATATCAAATGTCCATGTTCTAATTGCTGTAACAGAATTAGTGTTGCGGTTCATACTGTTTGGAATCACTTATATAGATATGGATTTATGCCGGGATATAAGGTTTGGTTTTTACATGGAGAAAACAATTACGAATATGGTAGTACTAGTAGTAATGCACCTTATTTTCCGGATAGCGTAGAAGAACGTACAACGCAAGTAGATGTTGGGGTAAGTACGGTTGTGATGGTTAACGACGCGTTTAGAGAGAATTTGCAGTCGGGTGGTTATGAGGGTTATAGGGCTAAAGAACCTAATTTAGAAGCTCGAAGGTTTTTTGATATGTTAGACGCATCAAAGCAACCACTGTACAGCGGTTGTAGGGAAGGGCATTCACCGTTATCTTCTGCTAGTAGGATGATGAACATGAAGACCGATTACAATTTGTCCGAAGAATGTGTTGATGCATTCGCCGAGTTTGTGAAAGATGTTTTGCCAGAGGATAATCTTTCTCCAGCATCATACTACGAGGTCCAGAAACTTGTTGCCGGTCTTGGTTTGCCCTACCAGATAATAGATGTGTGCATCGACAACTGCATGCTATACTGGAGGGAAGATGAGAACAGGAAAAAAGGTAAATTTTGCCGTAAACCACGGTTCCAAGACACAAGTGGCAGAGTGAAGATTCCTTTCAAACGGATGTGGTATTTACCATTAACAGAGAGGTTGAAGAGGCTGTATCAATCAGAACGCACTGCTAAGGCTATGAGATGGCATGCAGAGCATAATCAAGATGGAGATATTACGCATCCTTCTGACGCAGAAGCGTGGAAACACTTTCAATCGGTATATCCAGATTTCGCATACGAACGCCGAAATGTATACCTCGGCTTATCCACTGATGGTTTCAACCCATTTGGAAAGCATGGAAGAAAATATTCATTGTGGCCGGTCATCGTAACACCTTACAATTTGCCTCCTTCTATGTGCATGCGGCGAGAGTTCCTGTTTCTCTCAGTTCTAGTTCCTGGGCCAGATCATCCAAGACGATCACTCGATATATTCCTCCAACCGTTGATCTATGAGTTGCAGATGTTGTGGGAGCATGGTGTTGAGGCATTTGATGTTTCAATCCAGCAGAATTTCAACTTGCGTTCGGTTCTTATGTGGACCATTAGCGATTTTCCGGCGTACGGTATGTTATCTGGATGGACAACGCATGGAAGATTGGCATGTCCTTATTGCCAAGACAATACTTCAGCATTCCAATTGCAGAACGGAAGGAAGACTTCTTGGTTTGATTGCCATAGGTGTTTTTTGCCGGCAAATCATCCATATCGTCGGTCTAGAAGACATTTTAGAAAGAATTTTCCAGTGTTTACTGGTCCACCTCCGGAGATAGATAGTCGCAGCATATTGGAACAGTTACGAGATTTTGGTGCAGAGCGAACTCCTGAATGTGGGGGTAATGGCCATCACCCCGTCGACGGCTGTGGGGAATATCACAATTGGCATAAGAATAGTATTTTTTGGGATTTGCCTTATTGGAAAGATCATCTACTGCGGCATAATCTAGATGTCATGCATGTTGAAAAGAATTTCTTTGACAACATCATGAACACCATTTTAAATGTACCAGGAAAGACAAAAGATAACTGGAAATCTAGATTAGACTTGCCATTGATTTGTTCAAGGGCATCCCTTCATGTTTTGCCTAATGGTAGATTGTCGATGCCTGCGTACCGGTTAGACGCGGGTAAGAAGGAAGTTTTCTTTGAATGGATTAAAAATTTTGTTAAATTTCCTGACGGCTACGCATCTAATCTGCGTAATTGCGTGGATTCGACAGAAGGGAAGTTTATTGGAATGAAGAGTCATGATTGTCATGTTGTGATGCAACGTCTTTTGCCATTTGCATTTTCTAATCTTCTTCCTCAAGACATCCATCAAGCAATTGGAGGTATATTTCATAATTTTCTTTAGTTTATTACTAATATAATGTTATTATATATGTACTAACTTGATAACTTTTCGTTTGTAGGAGTTGGGGCTTTCTTTCGAGATTTATGTTCACGGACACTAACAGCGTACGGGATCCGGTCTTTAGAGGCCAACATCCCGGTGCTCCTTTGTAATCTTGAGAAGATATTTCCACCGTCTTTTTTTGATGTTATGGAACATCTTCCTATTCACCTCCCACGAGAAGCAGCATTAGGAGGCCCTGTTCAATACCGATGGATGTACCCGTTCAAGCGTTACATGTTCCACCTGAAGAAAAAGGTAAAAAATTTGAGCAAAGTTGAGGGATCTATTGTCGCACAAAGTCTAAACGAAGAAGTATCACACTTTGCCGAATATTACTTTCCTTCGGATGTCCGGACTAAAGGTAGACGGCCGGCGCGACATGATGATAGAGGTGAGAAAGCAGTGTATCCGGTGGTTGTACCTGAGTTGTTTGCGCAAGTGGGCCGCGTAAGTGGAAAAGGGAAGAAACGCATACTATCACCACAAGAGGTCACACATTTGCATACATATATCCTCAGAAATTGTGACGAACTTGGAGAGTATGAAAGGTACACCATTTCTCATACTAAATTTGTGCAATTATTTGTCTTCATGTAATAAAGATTGTTATGTTACAGGATATACATGTCCCTAGCACAAACTTACCATGCTGATAAGACAGATTCCGAACTTGCTGTATTAAAAGATGAAGAATTCCCGGAGTGGTTGAAATTTTTTGTACGTTAAATATAACTCCTCACTCTTATTTTATAAGTTTTTCACGTTCATATGTTATTGATTGCTTACTTATATTGTTTTTAGGTTTCCGAAGGTTTAGCAAGTGGTCAAACCCTCCCGACATGGTTAGTGGAGTTTTCTCATGGTTTACGCAGTACCGCGACTTCATATCCGAGATTTTGCACTAGGGGATATTCGTTCAGAATTCGTGACGAAGGACGTCAAAGGCCAACTTCGGACAATGGTATTTCGGCGAAATCAGGTGATACCATGTACTATGGCCATTTAAAAGAAATCTTGGAAATCCACTATCCAGGAATGTTGGACTTGAGGTGCATTGTGTTTATGTGCGATTGGTATGATCCATCCAATGGTAGTGGGGTTCGAATTGACCGTCTTGGTGTTATTTCGATAAATTCAAGCCGGAAATTACATCATTACGATCCATTTATCCTTGCATCTCAAGCAGACCAGGTATCAATATATTGATAGGTTTTCCGTTATATTTATACGTTAGGTTTTGTTATTCTTGTATATAAACAACATCCACCGTTTATGAATAGGTTTGCTACATTCCATATCCTCGAGTTGGGCGGAGGACAGATCCTTGGATGACGGTAACTCCAATTAATCCGCGAGGAAAAATATATGGAGTTCCGGAACATGATGCTCTACAAGTATCGCGAACCAACCAAATGTCACATGTTGAGGAGACGGATAACATTGACCTTGTCACTGATGTCACACATATCGGCGATGATCTAGTGCATTCGGATGAAGATGAACTACGTGAAGAATTTGACGACGATTCCGACTCCATCCCTAGTGAAGGTTCATCAGAAGAGTCAGATTAAACATTTATGAATAAATGTTTGTTTCGAGCTGTTTTGTACTATAACCCCTATGCGTTCCCTCTAATATAATGTACTTTATGGTAATATTCGCCAGAATCATTTATTAAATTTGCCGCCGGATTTCCGCGCGAGAGATAAAAGCTGTCCTAATTTTCGGACGACATAACGACGGAATTAGTTCCGTCGGAATTCCGATGTCGGCAAAGTTTGAGTGGTTACCATTGCGTTATCTGCGGCCGATGGGACTGGTGGGGTATTATGTCGGATGTTGCAGACGGATTTCCGACGGTTTTTCGACGGTTTTCCGTTCTATATAAGGTTTCTCATACGTTCATTCCTGTCAACAACACAAACAATGTCTTCTAACTCTCCTAATGAAGACTCAAAAATCGTCGCAAACCACTTTCTACTTCCAAAATACTCGTGGGAAACCGAAACCCAATGCGACACACACACTGAAGAGATACCCACTTACTCGTGGGAATTTGATACGGTCTCACCAATCTCAATCGGAGATTCTTCATCAACAATAGTTCCGGAGAGCCAGTGCTTGCCAAACGTCTCGTGGGAAACGCAATCGCAGTGCGACAAATATCCAGACAAGAAGATTCTTCTCGAAGACGTACAACCATCTCGCTTGATTGAAACGTCAGATACTTACGGTGGAAGTACTTCAAATGAATGTAAGGATAACTACTATGATTATGAATTTGCCCAGAGACCAGAAAGTCCGAACTTAAATATAGATGTTGATGCAATCAAAAGAGATGTTTGCGGCGGATATTTAGAAGGTACACCGAAGAATAAAAAGGATCAGTACAATGATGATGAATTTGCCCAAAGACCTGAAAGTCCGAACTTAAATATAGATGTTGATGCAATCGAAAGGGAATTTTGCAAAGGATATGTAGATTCTCCGCCAAAGAAAAAAAAGGGAAAAAAAAGTTTAAGGTTCTAAAAAAGGTAAGTTTGGAGCGGATACAGAGACATATGTGTTTCAAACTGTAAAATAAATAAATTTCCTGTTATAAAATTTCGTTATGTAAATTTTTTATTCAATTCTCGGATATATTTAAAATAATTTATGAAAAAATGTTTGGACATTTTTTTAATTAACTCTGCAATCGGGTCAACACCCGAACTTTTAAGCGATAGATTTTTCACAGTTTTCCGACGGATTGTAATTTATATTTTTAAAACAGATATCTGTGATATAAAAAATATTACACCCGTCGGAAATCCGTCGGTGGTTTTGACGGATTTCCGACGGGTCTAATATTTTTATAATATAAAAAATTTAAGAGATAAAAAAAATTAAATTAAATTAATTAAATCCGTCGGAAATACCGAGGGATTTCCGACGGATTCTAAACATTTATATATAAAACCGCGTAAATTTATTATTTTTTATTAAATAATTATTTATTAAATTGAAATTTTTTTATACGCGACGGAAATCCGTCAAAAATTAACATCCGTCGGTATTTGTGACGGATTTCCGACGGATTGAATTAATTTAATTTTATAAAAAAATTTCAATTTAATAAATAATTATTTAATAAAAAATAATAAATTTACGCGGTTTTATATATAAATGTTTAGAATCCGTCGGAAATCCCTCGGTATTTCCGACGGATTTCCGACGGAATCCCTAATTTTTGCCGCCTAAGAGCCTCGATCTCATCGAAAAAAGCGGGAAAATCCGTCGGTGTCCGTCGGAAATCCGTCGGTAACCTGCAATAAAACCACCGTCTTCTTCCTCGCGATGACAGAACGAAAAGTCGAAAAAAAACATAAAATCGCCGGAATTCGATCGATCCTCTCGGAAACACGCCGGAATCAACATATCCATCCACAATCTCAATCTCTATCACATTATCATCAATCCAATGTAAGTTTTTCGAAGTTTTTTTTTGGAAAAATATGAATTTAGAGAATTTTGTGAATTTGTTAGATTTAGGTTGTTAAAAATCAATAGAAATGTAGAAATGTATGGGTTTAGGATGTTTGAAAACTTTTTTATTTTCTAAATTTTGTGATTTAGGGAATTTTCGGGTTTATAAAATTTAGAAAAGTATGTATAAAATTATTTATTTTTGTAAAATTAAAAATATTTATAATATAAAAATATTAGTAAAATTCTAAATTGTTGAAATTTTACTAAATTTTTTATTTGTTTAAATTACAAAATCCCAAATTAGGGAAAAATCGTAAATATCTAAAAATTCGTAAATGTTAAAAATCTGAAATTCCAAAAATTTTCTAAATCTGTAAATTCGTAAATGTTAATATCTGAAATCCATAATCCAAATATCCCTAAATACCTATTTAGAGAAACCTCAATTTCCCAAAATCCCTAACTCCCTAAAACTTAATTTATGAAATCCTGAAATTCCAAAAATTAATCTCGAAATTCCAAAATCCCTACTTCTCAAAATATCAATTTACATTTATTTATATTTAATATCAGAATTTATATTTATATATGTAAGTAAATGTCAACGGTATGTAAACATTTTAGAAATCGTAGAGACTATGGCCGATTTCATCACTCTACTGGATCCGGTACTTCCAGTAGGGGAGGGAGTCAGTCGCAAATCCCAGATACTAGCTTCCCGGATCCCCAAGACCCGTCTCCTCCACTGGGTACAGCCCTCAGCTCCCACGGCCATGTCCGTTGAGGAGTTTGTTTCGCAACCTGGACGGGATAGGTTGCCTCGCCTAGATCCCGATTTGGTACCTAACACGACATGGTAAGTTTTATACTAAAAATGTATTTGATTATATTAACTTAAAAAAATATTTAACTAAATATTGTTTAGGTTTCAATTTTCGGGAAACGGGATTACGAGTTCGATCAACGCAATGACTAATTCGTTGATCACTTCCCCGTATCCCACATTTACTTCGATGCCGGTGGCAGACCAGGAGATCTGGTTTCGGCAATTTGCGGTCTGTTTTCTTTTCCTATTTTGTAATTTAGATTTTTATTTTCATTAAAATTGTCAATACTAATATGGGTACTTTTTTTTTGCAGTAAGAATTTACTTGGGACCCACAGTTGACTTCCCGGGTCCGACGGGAGTTCTACAAAAAAGCTTCCCGGAAATATTCGTTGAAGATAAACGAATGGAAGGACTTGTGGTACAAAGAGGGAAAAGTGCCGCGCAGATTGCAAGATAACCCCACATTATGGGGTGGACTACTTGCCCATTGGGAGCGGGAGGAGACAAAAGCAAGCTCCGGAAAGAACTCGTCTAACCGGAAGAGCGACCGGAAGGGGAAGGGACCGGCGACCCATAACCTCGGTGCGACGAGCAAAGCGTCACGTGTTCAGAAGCTGGTACGTAATTTTATAAATTTTACAAAAATTTATATTTCTAACACTTCTCATATTTCTTTCATTATCTATGCCAACAGATGGAGAGGACCGGTGTGCGTCCGTCACATCTTGACTTGGTCAAAGATGCGCACACCAACAGAAAGACGGGGGAAATTCAAGATCCCATTGCTCGTGAAATCGTGGAGAGCGTGGAGAGGCTGGGTGAGGAGTACCTCCAATCCCAACCGATCGTCGAAGGAACGAGTTTACCTATCAGGTTAGTAACACTGTCAATTTTAATTAAATTTTAAATAAATTTAAATATAAACAACTTACAACATTTATTGATTGATTTTTTTTCGTAAGTTGCGCCTAAGCACAGAGGTCGTGTGTTTGGCCTCCCGGAAGACAGTTCTGCCACGTCCGTCAACTCTTACCGCATTCATGCAGATAGTGCGTTGAGGGCACAGAATGCCGAGCTTCTCGAGCGGGTGACCGGGTTGGAGTCCCAACGCGCACAAGATGAAGCTCGCTACGCGGAACAGCAGACACTCTTGCAGGAACAAGTGGAACGCGTTCGGGCAATGGAAGATTAGGTGGGACGAATCCGGGATATGGAAGAGCAGATGGCACGAATGCGGGAGATGGAAGAACGGATGAACGAGTTCTTCCGTAACCGATAGATAATATGTAATATTTTAATTTTCTTAAAAATATTGAAACTTAATTTTAAATGTTGTTTTTTTATTTTTATTAATCTAATTTTTAATTTTATTTAATTTTATTTTAATTTAATTTCTTTAAATTTAATTAAATTAAATTTTTTTTTAATAAATAAATTATCCGTCGGAAATCCGTCGGTATTTGTGCCGTCGGAAATCCGTCGGTATGTGTACCGTCGGAAATCCGTCGGTTTTTGTTCTGTCGGAAATCCGTCGGTATTTGACATACTGACGGATTTCCGACGGAATTCTGACGAATTACGGTTATTTCTTTTTCGTCGGAAATCCGTCACTATTTCCGACGGATTTCCGACGGAATTTTATTTCCGACGAGATAGAACCGACCGGTTAAAACCGTCAGAAATCCGTCGGAATAAGCGATATTCCGACGGATTTCCGACGGTTTTGACCGTCGGAAAGACGTATGTTTTCTTGTAGTGATTGCTCCCTAACCTGGAAAGTAATATCATGGCCATTAAACCGAGCTTTGGAGAAACACCAGATAAAGCTGGTATGGCTTGGAGATGCCTCTGGACTTTACACAACCAAATCAAACTACCATGTGGCAAGAGAAGCAACCTCGGATCCACAGAATCAAGCTGTTTTACAGAATTTCAACTAGACATCAGGCATTTGGAATGTAAAAACCTCAAACAAATTGAAGTTGTTTATTTGGAAAGCAATCAAAGGGGCATTACCAGTCGGTGCTCAACTTGCAACAAGAGGAGTCCTGGCAACAACACAATGCACCCGCTGCGGAGAGCTAGAGACTATTAATCACCTTCTATTACATTGCCCTTTTGCAAAGGAGGTATGGAGCCTAACACCTTTCAAGGATCATGTTTCCTCGGAGAATATACCAAATTTCCAAGTAGGACTCCTCCAAGAAAATCAATAGATATGCCTCCCTCCAACAGGTGTAAGTGATGGACCACTCTTCCCCTAGGTGGCTTGGTCGATTTGGATATCCAGTAATCAAAAGATATTCCAAAATCGATCCTTCTCCACTATGGAAACAATGACAAAAGCATTACACGACGCCTTGGAATATGATAAACCTTGAATCCACCACCATTGAGTCTGGTCTTCGATGCTACTCGGATGCCTCATGGAAAGCAGATCTGAAAATTGCAGGCTTTGGAAGGATCTTCAAAGACGAACGAAACCGGCCAATTGCGGAAGGATCTAGAACCGAGAACTGGATCGGGTCACCTCATATGGTTGAGGCCATGGCGATGCGAGAAGCTCTCGATCAGGCAACAAAACGAAGCTTCACCAAGTTCACAATGATCTTAGATTCCCAACAGCTCATTACCCTCATCAAATCAGGCACCTTCCATACTGAAATCTATGGGATTATACACGATATCATCCAACCTGTTAAGAACTTCGATGTAAATTTTGCTTTTGTGCCTAGATCGAAAAATGAGGAGGCAGATCGAATCGCAAAATCCTCTCTCGTTGATGTAACAAACATGTCCGGTTAAATACCGATTTAATGATATAAACCAGAATTTCGACCAAAAAAAAGAGAATACAATATTGTTTAATTGAAGCAAGAGTCAGCATAAAATCATCATGAAGTCAGAAGTCAGAACCATTTTGGCTATGGTTCAACCAACAAGGTCTAGTAAGGCTCTACTATTAGAAGGAAAGGTAAAACCCACAAAAAAAATTCGAATCCAAAACTAGGATATGTGGCTCTATAATACATCCATGCAAGCAGAGCCGGATCTGAAATTTTGGGGGCTTGAAACAAAATAAAAAATGGGGGCCAATATAATATATCAAAAAAAAAATTTTCATATATAAAAAAGGTTAAACCATTAATGAAACATCAGTTTTCTCAAAAAAAAAAAAACTAATAATAATCTACGGCTTTTTAAAAATATCCCTTCTTGCATTTTTTGCGGCAAAGTCATTCATCAAACTTTGATAGTCAAGTTTTCCAACCATGTCTCTCTCAATTGACAACATCGCCAACCCATTCAATCGCTCTTCTGACATACTTGACCTCAAATAAGATTTTATCAACTTTAACTTGGAAAAACTTCTTTCGGCTGAGGCAACTGAAACTGGAACCGTTAGCATCACTCTATATGCAAGCCATGTATTCGGATAACAACGACCTTCATACCTTTTCAAAAAGTCTAACACTTCAATGGCCTTCTCGATCTCAATTGGTAAAACTTCTCTTAAAATCATGATCTCTAGGAATAAATGATTTCCATCAATGTCTGAAGTATCACCATGTTTAAGAGAAGTTTCAAGGTTGATACATGCTGCCTTTAAACTATCACCTGTTGCCAATCTGAGCTTCTTTAGATCAAACAAAAATCCAAAAATCTTCTCATATTCTTCAAATTGTTCAAACCTCACCTGAAGAGATATTATAGCTTGATCCACGATTCTCAGGAAAAAATCAATTTTAAACTTCTCTTCCTCGCTTAGCATCTCAAATTCATCATCCCTTCTTCCAATCTGTTCATCAAAATGTATTTTCCTTTTAATAACGCGCTTTCTTTTCATAGGAAAATCTGGCTCTATATCCATAGACTCTGCAATAATCTTAGCTTCTGCTTTTGCTTTTTCAAATCCAGTTTCCCTGTAGTTTTTCAAATATGAAACAAGTCCTTTCAATTGAATAATGGCATTATCAATATCAATATGCTCTGATTGCAGCGCCTTACTTACCGTATTAACGGTAAATAGAAGATCATACCAAATAACCATACCAAATAAGAACTCAAATCCTCCAATTCCATGAGTTTCACTTGTAGCAAGAGATTCAGCTTCGCTACGAGCTCCAGGATCAGCACAGTTTTCAGCCAAGTAATCCAACGCATCTCTTATTTTTGGAGCCTGGAAACGAATTGTTCTAACACTTTCCACACGACTTTCCCAACGAGTTTCTGATAATGACTTAAGTGTGAGACCTCCTACCATCACCTTGAATAGCTCCCACCTATTTGTAGATGATGAAAACAAACAATAAATCCTTTGAATGATTCCAAAGAAGTCAATCGCTTTTGTAGATGATTTAGCCATATCAGAAAGTGCCAAATTAAGACTATGACAACCACAAGGTGTATAAAATGCTCTTGAGTTGATATCCAACAATCTTTTCTGTACCCCTTTGTGTTTTCCTCTCATATTAGATCCATTGTCATAACCTTGCCCTCTCACATCATCAATATTCAAATTTAGACCAGCCAACGTATCACAAAGCAATTCAAAAAGTCCTTCTCCAGATTTATCTGCAACTTCTAGGAATGTCACAAAAAATTCTACAACTTGTGTTTTCTCCATAGAGACATCCACACATCTGATAATAAGACTCATTTGTTCTTTATGACTCTTATCTGGAGTGCAGTCGAGAATCACTGAAAAATACTTCGCCTCTTGAATTTTATTGATGATCATAAGTTTAATCTCATATCCTAGCATAACAATCAGTTCATCTTGAATAATGTGGCTTAAATAATGGTAGTGAGTCTCACCTTCCTTAACTCGTCTGATATGCTCTCGCATGACTGGATCAAACTCTCCAAATGATTCAACAAAAGTCAGAAAGTTTCCATTGTTTTTTTCACCAAGCTTCTCATTAGTCCCACGAAATGCTAAATTTTGTTTAGCAAGAGTTGTTACCAATGAAAATATTCTCAACAAAACCTCTCTCCAATGGTTTCTTTCTCTATTGATTTCTTCTTGGAGACACTTATCAATGGTATGATTTTTCCTTAGTCTCAACTCTAATTCCATCCACTGACTCATGCACACAATATGACAATGACTGGTTTCATGTTGGCTCAGTCTTATCCTGACATTCTTCCAATCATTAAACCCCTTGCTTGACAACTGATTGGCATCTTGATCTCGACCAAACAACTTGCAGCAAAAACAATATGCTCTATGCGATACTTTAGAATAAAGTAGCCAGTTCCTATCTTGTTTATCTCCATTTTTCATCTCTCTTTTGTAATACCTATGAGAAAAATGTCTACCAATACTATCTTTTGGAAAGACGTAGTTCTCATGTACTCTTTCCATAGGACCCTTTTTCACTAGAAAATCTATCAAACTCTGATCAATTATTTTCCAGCTTGCAGGATCAAGTTTTTCCAGAATCCTTTCTTGTTCTTCAACATTCACTTCATCTTCTCTACTCCTTTTTTCCACATTCTCAGACTTATCTATAACTTCCTCAGTCTTATCAATAGTTTCCTCTATCTTATCATCCTCTAAATCAGTAGGATTTTCATCACCAGCTCCACCACACTCATCACTTTCAAGAGTTTTTGATTTTTTAACAAACCTTAACATAGAATTGGCTAGAGATTTATCCTCTTCTTCTTTTCTTTTCTTCTCTCTTAGCTTTTGGGCTCCTGATTTGCATTTTGTTTTTCGTGTTGGAATTCCTAAAAAATTTGTATAAAAAAAACAAACATAGTAAGAATTATTTTTTCTGATCAAATTCTCAACTCTAACACAAAATTTAACATAATCTTAAAATTAGTTACCTGACATGGTTTATGGCTAGGATTTTGATATAAAACAGAACCAATTGAGATGAACTTGTGTTTGAGATTGAGAAGAATAGAAGAATGGAACTTAGAGAAGAAGGAAGAAGGAAGCGTCAGGAAGGAGGAAGCTTAAGCGACGAACAAGTCGCGTAGGTTTTTTTTTTTTTGGTTTTTGTTTTATTGATTTTAGTTTTTAATTATTTGGACATTCTATTGGGCTTTTTTAATAGCCACGTTTTTAAATTTGGGCCACATAGAAAATCAAACATTTTTTTGTCTTTATATTATGTATATATATATTTAAAAAAAAAATATTTGGGGGCCTTTAAAAAATGGGGGCCCTAGGCGAATGTTTCATCTGGCTATGCCCAGATCCGGCCCTGCATCATGCAAGCAACCGGGAGATTAGCGGTTATAAAAAATCTAGAGAATTAGCAAATTGTATTACCGAATATTTTTGCTTTATAAGTTATTTTGTCGATTCGAATGATTGTGAGTTTAGTTTTTCAGTTTTTATTTTTACGTGTAGTCGAGTAGCATGACACTTCTTATAAATCCGCACCAAATCCATATTACTAAAAAACACATTATAAATTAAAGAAATTAGAGAATTTGCACTCAATATCCAAAAAACCTTACGATATTGGAGAAGTAACCAAAGAAAAAAAAACAACCTATTGTTTTCTAAAAGAATCCCACAATTTTAGTTAGTTTGTCAATTTGTGTATAATTTTTGGTTAGTTTGCTAATTTACTGAAGAAATTATTCGCATTTCTTAAATCAGAGAATAATTTTATTATTAGGGTGTTGATATCTTTTTCTCTTTTGGTCAACGATGTCGATTTCCATAGGGTAGATGATTATGGACAACGTGAAACATGTAAGATTATTGCATTGTAAACCTATAAATTATATTAGTACTATTTATACATGTTAATATTTCGTTACAGAATTTACTAGTTTTTGAATTACTTAAATACCATAAATGCATTTCTTCTATATCAAAAAATTAAAAATATTCTCAATTATAGTTTGTTAACGTTTAGTAACTTTGTATTCAACTTTGATAGTTTTGGTTTAAGTAAACAAATCAACTTTTGACTATCTTGTCTTATATATATTAACTGAAAATATAGAAAAAGAATATTAAAAAGAAAAAAAATATTGGGTGTCAATTGTAGAGCAGATTAAAATATGTTTCATGTAGTTTAACCTTTCAAAATCCTATATTAATTAAAAAAATATAAATTAATTAAAAAGTATGAGATCGAATAATTATATTTTAAAAAGTATGAGAGAAAATACATAAAAGTATGAGAGAGAATAATTAAAATATGTTTCATCGGGAGTTTCTAACCATTAAAAAAATATAAAAATAATTAAAAGTATGAGAGAAAATAAGGTGAGGTTCTTATAGAAAAAAAACTAATTTTGATGATTTAAAATTTAAATAAATAACAAAAATTATTAAAATATTATATTTTAGAGACTCAAGGAATATCTATTCATTGAGGATGTGAGTCTACATTCCAAAAAACTATTCATAAGTTTTTAATCAAAATACAGTTTAGAGACATTCAAATTTCTTTATTTTATTTTTAATTTTTTCTAAATACGATCTAAAAAATTTTGGAAACTAATTGATAATTTGATGCATGCACAAAAAGATACATAACGCATAAATGCATAAGAAGATGTATATATATATATATATATATATATATATATATATATATATATATATATATATATATATATATATATATATATATATATATATATACTACAAGAAAACAGCCACTATTCCGACGGCCAATATTTCCGTCGGAATTTTCCGACGGCTTACCGACGGATTTCCGACGGAAAATAATCTGTCGTAATATTCTGACGACTTTCCGACGGACTACCGACGGAAATCCGATATTTTCGATGTCGGCAAATTTGAGTGGTTACCATTCGTTAGCGGTGGCCGATGGGATTGGTGGGGTGTTATGTCGGAGTTTTGTGACGGATTTCCGACGGAAATCCGTTTTATATAACTTACTTCGTGTCTTCGTTCATTCATAACACAATTTTACAAATCAAAAAAAATTGTTAGCGATGAGTTCATATTTTCGGTCTTGGATGGACGAGCCAATGATGGATATGGGCTCGAACTTATTAACATCCGCTTACGCTGCAGGTATATGCGAGTTCATAAATTTACCCAGAAACCAAGATGCAGCAAAAAAAGGTCAGGATATCAAATGTCCATGTTCTAATTGCTGTAACAGAATTAGTGTTGCGGTTCATACTGTTTGGAATCACTTATATAGATATGGATTTATGCCGGGATATAAGGTTTGGTTTTTACATGGAGAAAACAATTACGAATATGGTAGTACTAGTAGTAATGCACCTTATTTTCCGGATAGCGTAGAAGAACGTACAACGCAAGTAGATGTTGGGGTAAGTACGGTTGCGATGGTTAACGACGCGTTTAGAGAGAATTTGCAGTCGGGTGGTTATGAGGGTTATAGGGCTAAAGAACCTAATTTAGAAGCTCGAAGGTTTTTTGATATGTTAGACGCATCAAAGCAACCACTGTACAGCGGTTGTAGGGAAGGGCATTCACCGTTATCTTCTGCTAGTAGGATGATGAACATGAAGACCGATTACAATTTGTCCGAAGAATGTGTTGATGCATTCGCCGAGTTTGTGAAAGATGTTTTGCCAGAGGATAATCTTTCTCCAGCATCATACTACGAGGTTCAGAAACTTGTTGCCGGTCTTGGTTTGCCCTACCAGATAATAGATGTGTGCATCGACAACTGCATGCTATACTGGAGGGAAGATGAGAACAGGAAAAAAGGTAAATTTTGCCGTAAACCACGGTTCCAAGACACAAGTGGCAGAGTAAAGATTCCTTTCAAACGGATGTGGTATTTACCATTAACGCACTGCTAAGGCTATGAGATGGCATGCAGAGCATAATCAAGATGGAGATATTACGCATCCTTCTGACGCAGAAGCGTGGAAACACTTTCAATCCGTATATCCAGATTTCGCATACGAACGCCGAAATGTATACCTCGGCTTATCCACTGATTGTTTCAACCCATTTGGAAAGCATGGAAGAAAATATTCATTGTGGCCGGTCATCGTAACACCTTACAATTTGCCTCCTTCTATGTGCATGCGGCGAGAGTTCCTGTTTCTCTCAGTTCTAGTTCATGGGCCAGATCATCCAAGACGATCGCTCGATATATTCCTCCAACCATTGATCTATGAGTTGCAGATGTTGTGGGAGCATGGTGTTGAGGCATTTGATGTTTCAATCCAGCAGAATTTCAACTTGCGTTCGGTTCTTATGTGGACCATTAGCGATTTTCCGGCGTACGGTATGTTATCTGGATGGACAACGCATGGAAGATTGGCATGTCCTTATTGCCAAGACAATACTTCAGCATTCCAATTGCAGAACGGAAGGAAGACTTCATGGTTTGATTGCCATAGGTGTTTTTTGCCGGCAAATCATCCATATCGTCGGTCTAGAAGACATTTTAGAAAGAATTTTCCAGTGTTTACTGGTCCACCTCCAGAGATAGATGGTCGCAGCATATTGGAACAGTTACGAGATTTTGGTGCAGAGTGAACTCCTGAATGTGGGAGTAATGGCCATCACCCCGTCGACGGCTGTGGGGAATATCACAATTGGCATAAGAAAAGTATTTTTTGGGATTTGCCTTATTGGAAAGATCATCTACTGCGGCATAATCTAGATGTCATGCATGTTGAAAAGAATTTCTTTGACAACATCATGAACACCATTTTAAATGTACCAGGAAAGACAAAAGATAACTGGAAATCTAGATTAGACTTGCCATTGATTTGTTCAAGGGCATCCCTTCATGTTTTGCCTAATGGTAGATTGCCGATGCCTGCGTACCGGTTAGACGCGGGTAAGAAGGAAGTTTTCTTTGAATGGATTAAAAATTTTGTTAAATTTCCTGACGGCTACGCATCTAATCTGCGTAATTGCGTGGATTCGACAGAAGGGAAGTTTATTGGAATGAAGAGTCATGATTGTCATGTTGTGATGCAGCGTCTTCTTCCATTTGCATTTTCTAGTCTTCTTCCACAAGACATCCATCAAGCAATTGGAGGTATATTTCATAATTTTCTTTAATTTATTACTAATATAATGTTACTATATATGTACTAACTTGATTACTTTTCGTTTGTAGGAGTTGGGGCTTTCTTTCGAGATTTATGTTCACGGACACTAACAGCGGACGGGATCTGGTCTTTAGAGGCCAACATCCCGGTGCTCCTTTGTAATCTTGAGAAGATATTTCCACCGACTTTTTTTGATGTTATGGAAAGACCTGAAAGTCCGAACTTAAATATAGATGTTGATGCAATCGAAAGGGAATTTTGCAAAGGATATGTAGATTCTCCGCCAAAGAAAAAAAAGGGAAAAAAAAGTTTCAGGTTCTAAAAAAGGTAAGTTTGGAGCGGATACAGAGACATATGTGTTTCAAACTTTAAAATAAATAAATTTCCTTTGGGCTTTTGTTTTTTCTCTGTTATAAAATTTCGTTGTGTAAATCTTTTATTCAATTTCTGGATATATTTAAAATAATTTATGAAAAAATGTTTGGACATTTTTTTAATTAACTCTGCATTCGGGTCACCACGCGGACTTTTAAGCGATAGATTTTTCACAGTTTTCCGACGGATTGTAATTTTTATTTTTAAAACAGATATCTGATATATAAAAAATATTACATCCGTCGGAAATCCGTCAAAAATACCGACGGATTTCCGACGGATCTTATTTTTTTTAATACGGTTTTTTTATTATATAAAATATTATATCCGTCGGAAATCCGTCGGTATTTTTGACGGATTTCCGACGGATCTTAATTTTTTTTTAATATAAAAAAAAACCGTATAAAAAATATATTAATTTAATAAAAATTTACGAACCGTCGGAAATCCGTCAAAAATACCGACGGATTTCCGACGGATTTAATTAATTTAATTTGATAAAAAAAATTCAATTTAATAAAAAATTAATTTAATAAAAAAAAAAATTTACGCGGTTTTATATATAAATGTTTAGAATCCGTCGGAAATCCGTCGGAAACCCTAATTTCTGCCGCCTAGCGAGCCTCGATCTCATCGAAAATAGCGGGAAATTCCGTCGGAACACTGTAATAAAAACCAGGCTCTTCCTCTTCGCGGAAACAGATCGCAAAATCGGAGAAAAATCGCAAAACACCGCCGGAAAACGTTCAAAAGCAGAGGGAAACACGCCGGAAACTGCAAATCCATCCACAATCTCAATCTCTATCAACAAATCATCAATCCAATGTAAGTTTTTCGAAGTTTTTTTTTGTAAATTATGAATTATGAGATGTATTTGTAGAATTTGTTAGATTTAGGATGTTAAAAATTAAGGGATTAAATGATTTAGGATAATAGAAATGTACGGGTTTAGGATGTTTGAAAAGTTTTGAATTTTGTAAATTTTGTGATTTAGAGAATTTTCGGGTTTATAAAATTTATTTACTTTTTAATATGTATTTGTTATTTTTAGAAAATTATAAATATTTATAATTTAAAAAAATTAGTAAAATTCTAAATTGTTGTAATTTTTTTAATTTGTTTAAATTACAAAATCCCAAATTCTAGAAAAATCGTAAATATCTAAAAATATAAATTACCAAATATGAAATTCCAAAAGTTTTTTTAAATCTGTAAATTCGTAAATGTTAATATCTGAAATCCATAATCCAAATATCCCTAAATACCTATTTAGAGAAACCTCAATTTCCCACAATCCCTAACTCCCAAAAACTTAATTTATGAAATCCCAAAATTCCAAAAATTAATCCCGAAATTCCAAAATCCCTACTTCTCAAAATATCAATATCCTAAAATCGCTAAGTCCCCAATTCCCGTAAATTTTATAATTCGTAAATCTAAAAAATTCGATGTCGGCAAATTCTCAAAAACTGAAAATCCCTAAATCCGTAATGTAAATTAAATTATCTGTAAATTTATCTTTAAAATTTATGATTTAAATTTACATATATTTATATTTAATATCAGAATTTATATTTATATATGTAAGTAAATTTCAACGGTATGTAAACATTTTGGAAATCGTAGGGACTATGGGCGATTTCATCACTCTACTGGATCCGGTACTTCCAGTAGGGGAGGAAGTCAGTCGCAAATCCCAGATACTAGCTTTCCGGATCCCCAACACCCGTCTCCTCCACTGGGTACACAGCCCTCAGCTCCCACGGCCATGTCCATTGAGGAGTTTGTTTCGCAACCTGGACGGGATAGGTTGCCTCGCCTAGATCATGACTTGCCACCTAACACGACATGGTAAGTTTTATTTAAAAATGTATTTGATTATATTAACTTAAAAAAATATTTAACTAAATATTGTTTAGGTTTCAATTTTCGGGAAACGGGATTACGAGTTCGATCAACGCAATGACTAATTCGTTGATAACTTCCCCGTATCCCACATTTACTTCGATGCCGGTGGCAGACCAGGAGATCTGGTTTCGGCAATTTGCGGTATGTTTTCTTTTCCTATTAAGAATTTAGATTTTTATTTTCATTAAAATTGTCAATACTAATATGGGTACGTTTTTTTTTCAGCAAGAATTTACTTGGGACCCACATTTGACTGCCCGGGTCCGACGGGAGTTCTACAGAAAAGCCTCCCGGAAATATTCGTTGAAGATAAACGAATGGAAGGACATGTGGTACAAAGAGGAAAAAGTGCCGCGCAGATTGCAAGATAACCCCACATTATGGGGTGGACTACTTGCCCATTGGGAACGGGAGGAGACAAAAGCAAGCTCCGGAAAGAACTCGTCTAACCGGAACAGCGACCGGAAGGGGAAGGGACCGGCGACCCATAACCTCGGTGCGACGAGCAAAGCGTCACGTCTTCAGAAGCTGGTAATTTTATAAATTTTACAAAAATTTTATTTATAACACTTCTCATATTTCTTTCATTATCTATGCCAACAGATGGAGAGGACCGGTGTGCGTCTGTCACATCTTGACTTGGTCAAAGATGCGCACACCAACAGAAAGACGGGGGAAATTCAAGATCCCATTGCTCGTGAAATCGTGGAGAGCGTGGAGAGGCTGGGTGAGGAGTACCTCCAATCCCAACCGATCGTCGAAGGAACTCCCCCGGCCACGGAAGTTTCTCTGTAGATGATCAACGAGTTTACCTATCAGGTTAGTAACACTGTCAATTTTAATTAAATTTTAAATAAATTTAAATATAAACAACTTACAACATTTATTGATTGATTTTTTTTCGTAGGTTGCGCCTAAACACAGAGGTCGTGTGTTTGGCCTCCCGGAAGACAGTTCATCCACGTCCATCAACTCTTACCGCATTCATGTAGATAGTACGTTGAGGGCACAGAATGCCGAGCTTCTCGAGCGGGTGACCGGGTTGGAGTCCCAACGCGCACAAGATGAAGCTCGTTACGAGGAACAGCAGGCACGGTTGCAGGCAATGGAAGAGCAGATGGCACGAATGCGGGAAATGGACGAGCAGATGGCACGAATGCGGGAAATGGAAGACAGGATGAACGAGTTCTTCCGTAACCGATAGATAACACGTTATGTAATATTTTAATTTTCTAAATCACTTTTAAAAATATTGAACCTTAATTTTAAATGTTGTTTTTTTATTTTTATTTTAATTTAATTTTTATTTATATTTAATTTTAATTTAATTTAATTAAATATAATTAAATTAAAAAAAAAATTTTAATAAATAAAATATCCGTCGGTATACGTAGCCGTCGGAAATCCGTCGGTATGTGTAGCCGTCGGAAATCCGTCGGACAATGACATACTGACGGATTTCCGACGGAATTCTGACGGATTCCGGTTATTTCTTTTCAGTCGGAATTCCGTCAGTATTTCCGACGGAATTCCGACGGAATTTTATTTCCGACGAGATAGAACCGACCGGTCAAAACCGTAGGAAAGCCGTCGGAATAGGGCTTATTCCGATGGTTTTCCGACGGTTTTGACCGTCGGAAATTTGCCTGTTTTCTTGTAGTGATATAGAAGCATTGGTTAGTTTCCAAACAACAACAAAATTAATTAATCCTCTTGTGTTATCGGAGAAATGCTTTTGCAAATGAAGTCGGTGGTTCTCATATCGATCTTGCTCCTGCTTCCATTGTGTTCTTCAGGTAATCAAATTTTCAGATAAAAAATCTTTCAAAAAATCTTGTTAAATGAAAGATTACATTGCATGATGATGTTACGGAGGTGTAAAAATTATTATTTGATTTGTAAAAAGTTTTACTAATACCGGAGATCTAGTCTGATTATTGCGGATTTCAGACGTCTAATATCATAATATGGTTGATCCCTATATGAATATTTACAAACAAAAAAAAACTGTTTACCTGAAATTGCATATTTGTTTATTAGGGTTTGAGCAGAACCATGGAATTGCTCATACCGAGCAATATTCCACAAACAAGGTAAAGCAATCTCATAAAACAAAATGCTTGTTTTTTTTCATATTGTGTTTTCTCCTGAATTTTCATTTTTAATAATTTAATTAGTTTTGTCCCAAAAAAAAAAAGAAATTAATCAGTCAAACAATAAAAGTTGCCAGTCAGTTTAAATTTAAAAAATCAACATATAATAATAATTGTTTTGAAGAATTACAAAAACATGGTGAAGCAAAATCATATGTTATACAGGTTGAAGAGACTATTGTGGGGATCATGGATTATCAGGAACCAGGCCCAAATCCAAGACACGACCCGGAGATACCTGGACAGCCTCCGAGACAGAAGAACTAGTAGTTCTAATGAAACAAAAAATATGTAATATGACTCTATACTGGACCATTTCATCTTTATCATTGTGATATGTGATGTCAAATTTATAATGACTTACGTAAACAAAATGTTATCATTAGTTGGTTTTGATTATCTAACTAAAATATAATTATATTGTCAAAGAAGTGGTCAAATTGTTTTCATTAATGATTTTTTTGGTTAATCAGCAATATAGTAAACCTGTGATTCCATAAATTTGATCTATTGACCAATTTGGTTTTGAAACTTCTAATTCAATAAATTTGTAAAAATCGCATTCACATTTAATTTTAATAGTATAGTTCAGTTAACATAATCGATTTTCGTGACAATATAATATAACATGAGAAATAGATACTTTTCCTCTATTAAATAGATAAAGAAAAGTTGGATATTGAAAATTTTCCGGTTATGTAAACCGGTTCGACAGATAAACCGATATTTTCCTTCAATATTCGTCCAAGAAAGTGTAGAGATTTTCGTCTTTCTTGGTTTTCCGTCGACTAAGCAAAGCCTTGAGCAGTCGTTTGCTCTTGCTCGGTTGTTGCTGCTCTGTTTCTTTCTGGTTTTCTTTCTCGAACGCGACCCGAACCGAAGCCGATCTTCTTGGTTCTGATGGATACTGAAAAATGCAAAAGAAGAATCAAGAAGAGATGATGAAACAAACGCTTTTTGGTAGAGTTGTGTTCGGATCGAAGTTTTTATACCCGTATAGGAGTTATAGCTCTGCTCTTGCTTGGTGTCGTTGGCCGGCTGATTGATGTTGACTTCCGCGTAACGAATGATCCCGATCTTAGTAGCGGAAACCGGTTTGGTGAAGCCGATCTTTTATCTGATTATATCACACACAAAAATGTAAAGAAAGATGGGCTATTTCCATTGTTATTCAAGGAAAAGACCGAGCTATCGATTGCGGTTTTACCTTGTTCATTCTTTGGAGTGTTGGAGGTAAACGAAAAGGTTGCTGATCGTTGAGGTGGTTGACGTGGAGGTGGAGTCTGAGATGTCGATTTTCTGCAAAGGTAATTAGATTGGAACGAGGTTAAAAATCATCCAGTTTCATTGCTTTTTTGTGTTTGAGATGTTGGTTTTATATCATTTCTTGAGCAAGCGTTTGGAGTTTTTACCTAATGGGTCGTGGAGGAGTTTCTCCGATTGTAGCACGAATAGCTTTGAAACAAATCAAGAGAGAAACCAAACCAAAACAAGAATCCAGGTTAGGAAGAAATCTTAAATCTTGAATTGTGTTAGACAGAAACATAGAAAAAATCAAATTACCATTTCGGATTTGGTTCCAATCATCGGCATCCTCTAAACTGCTTCCAAAGTACTTAAGCTTTTCAAGATTGGTAGTAGTCAAAATTTCACCAGCTGATAAAGAATGCAGCTTTTGCCCGTGAGCCACAGAAATTTCTAACCCGAGTGCGAAAAAGAAAGGGAAAGAAAGAGAGAGTTTACCGGGTAAGATGTATCGTTTATGAAACTTTGGAGTGTCAATTACAAGCGACTGCTGTGAACGCCCTTCATGATCCATATAGTCTTGGCACATCCTTAGCCTCTAACCACCATCCCATAGTTTTATTTTTTGACATAGACATGGAAAAAATGAAAACTCAGTAACCTGACCAAGAAAATCGATCTGACAAAGAACCTAGAGTAGGAACTTCTGTATACCTGTTCGATGCAAGATACTCGTAATTCGGTGTCTGATACTTCATCGACCTTTTCATCGATAAAGTCATTGACTTTATACGTAACAGAGCCTAAATGGTCAATTGTATTCACCAGAGCCTTCACCGCATAATCTTTCAGTGTCTCTACAACTCTGCATTTAACACGAAAAGAAAGTTATTGTTAAAAACAGAGAAGAAGAAAGTTTAGTGACACAATCTGAGCTGCTAAAATCCAAACTCACATCTTCTTTTTATTGTCTGTTGTGTAAGATAGTTCGAAATACTCAGCTGCTGAGTACAACTGCGTTCGCAGATTCTTCAAGTCCTGAGAAAAAACGAAGCAGAGATCATTTCATATACTTTCCGATTTGTGAATGAAGATTGTAAATTAGTAACAATACTTGGATCTTCAGAATCAGAAACAGTCATAACTTCCATCAGTTTCACGCAATTGAACACACATCAGAGAAGCTCTTTCTAGGTCAGATGGGGAGTTAAACCAATTATGAGAAACAAATACTAAAAGAGCAAACAACAATACGCAAGTTTTTGCATATTCAGAAGCTACCTTAAGACCATCAGAGAAGAGCATGCTTTTCTGCATAGAGACCTCATCGTAATTCGATGCTTCTTGGGACACGGGCATCGTAGCCGCTGCAATCTCTTGCTTTTTTTTACAAAAAGGAGGCAGTGACCTACTTTTCCTTGTCTCTGCGGAAAAAAGAAATCGCCAAACAAGAATGAAGTTAAGAACCTCAATTCTTTATAGATGTTTCTATCTAGATTTTCCAACAACACTTGAAAGCTACATTCTTTAAGTTAACATATGAACAGAAACGACGATAAGAAGATCTAAGTAATCTTTTCGTCTACGAAATATTACGAGAGAGTAATCTTCCAACTGTAAGATAACAGCAATCGATAAGGATAGTGATGTTGAACATGAAACTGGAAACTCTTTTCAAGAAGAGTATAGATTTTATTATCCAGATCAAATGTTTTAAGAACAAATACATTCTGTTGCGCAGAAAGTGTTACCATCAAGGACACAATGCTAAAGTATATGAATCCTCAACAAGAAAAACTATTTGCTTTGATCCAAATCTAATCTGATAAAAGAAGAAACAGACAAGAAGTCGAATCCACCCACAGCTCTCATAAGCAGTTCTGAAAACAAATAGAGCTTCTTTGAATCTTTCACTAGTACCCTTTTTCTGTCTTATAAAATTATTACAAAAATTCTCACGAATAAAACTAAAAAAAAAAAAAAAAGAGAAACTTTGCGAGAAGTTGCAATGTTTTATAATTAAAGTATTACAATTTTTAACAACCAAAGAATCAATAATAGTTCAGTGTTTAGACAACAACAAAAAAAACACTAAACCCCCTCAAGAACACTAAAAAGGCTTCAACTTGTTTGTTAAGCCGTGAGAGCAGAAGTAGCAAAAACCCAATTCCAATTAATAGGTTAAATAGTATTAAAAGAAATCGACAAGTAGAATCTAAAGAACCCAGTCGACAAAAAGTTTCGACATTTCGACTTATTGCAACTGAAATTCAGATAATGAGAGTGAAATCAAACCAGAGAAGTTTGATTACCCTTCGAAAAGGCTTAGAGCAGTAGCTTCTCGCACTAACCCGCCTTCTTTCTTTTTATTATTCAGTCGGTATAACACTCTCTTTCTGGTGTTTCTGGTCGAAGGGCAGATCCAATTTTTCCGAAACAATGAAGATTTAAAGACCTTAACAGTTCGAAAAACCAAAAGCGGGACGATGTTTACGGGTGGAGATTTTAAGGAAGGAAGTTAGCAATGTTTGAGTTTTTGTTTTGTTTCATAGAAAACTCGAAACCTCTCACTTTTTTGACCCATCATTTGCGGAGAAACGCTCGCTCTTTTTATTATGTTGATTTTTTTTTTTACCCATCGGAATCCAACTAAGCGGTACACTTTTTATTATGAAAAGAAAATTGAAAAAAATATTTCAATTTTTATTTTTTTGTTCGGATGGAATTTTGAGATACTTTCTCGAATGTAGTAAGAAGTTCTTCATCTGATAAGTGATGTCGTAGAGTTTCAAAATGTAAGTTTTAGTTAAAAATACGAATATTAAAAAATTATTTTTTTATTAAAAAATATTATTTAATATATTTAATAAAAATAATTTGATCAATCACATGATATAATATTCAATAAAATTACAAAATACATATGATTGTCAAAACAATTTATATTTTGAAATAAAAAATAACCTTTAAAACAATTTATATTTTAAAACGGAGAGAGTATTAGTTATGGTTTTTTTTTTAAACCAAAAGGTAATCCGAACTTTTACCACCCGACTAATCCCTCAAAGATGAGTGTAACTGTCGAGTAGTCTACTCATCAGATTTTCTAATGGACTAAAAGTGTGACACCACTTCGACTGGCCAAATGAAATATGTCAGTATTCATTTCTTTGTAAGTACAGTAAAATTTCTATAAATTAATAACGTTGGAACCACGATATTTTATAAATTTAGCGAAATATTAATTTATCGAGAGATTAATTGGGTCAAGAACTTAATTTAGAACTTGAAAATTGTATTAATTTAACGAGATATTAATTTATCGAGTATTAATGTATAGAGGTTCTATTATAACAAGCTTATGATAAAAAAAAAAAAATATATATATATATATATATATGATCATGTCGTGCATGCTTCAAGGATAACAATTTCATGTCCATTTTTTTTAACAAAAGAAAATAAATAATCAAAATGAAGAACATACAATGATTTAAGGGATAGCACGTCTTTGGACAGCCGTGTAATTCTTTATTATTTTTTCTAATAAATATTCTATAATAACTCTATGAATTTTTTCCATGTATGTATGTCATTCTTCTTTATGTTTTAATTTGTGTGTGTGTTTTGGAATAATCGTTAGTCTTCGGCTTTGATTCCGAGGATCTGGTGATCCGTCGGTTTTCTTTGTATGTCGTCAGCATTTGTAACTCGTTTAAGAATTTCTATTCGATCATTATAATATATGATGAGATGACAAAAAAGTATGTCATTCTTCTTTAAGTCATAATTATTATCACACAGATCTTTTCTGAGTGGTGGTTACTATAATGAGAGCGATCATCATTTTTTGGTCATTTTGTGCAAATTTAAATCATCAATGACTTCCTATCACCAGCAAAACCTTTTTGGTGCAACTAATTACACATGCCATTCATTTTCTTCCAATTGCATCATTTTTAATGTTTTCATTTAATACAAAAACTGTCTGTCAGTCACATATTTAGTTCGTTTTTGGGTTAGCAATCGGATTTATCTTCAAATTTTTTGTGTTTGAAACTAGTGTGTTTAATAAAAAAAATATATATATATTTTAGTAAGGAATTTCAAACATGATTTCTTAAAGGGTATATACATCTTTTATTTGGAAATTTGATTACCTGAAGAACACAATATACCAAAATCGAAATCAATATAACAAAATTGCGGGGCGGAGCTAAACCGAGTTAATAATAGGATTGGTGACGAAATATATAATTATATTGGTATTACTTAAACCAGTCCAGACCGGTTCGGTATTCTAACGACAAAGAAATCTAATTTTATCCGAAGGATCGATCCGATCGCCGTTGGCTATTCTCCGTCAAACTTCGTTGATATTTTTCGTATTCTCCGATCTATGTAAAACTCTTTTTAAACCTTAATTAGTCAGAACCCGAGATCTAATGGTTGCGTCGAAACCTAATTTATGTACTCATTCGATCTTGATCCTCGATTTTATACAAACCAGAACAGGCGCTAGATCTTTTCTTCACGAAACCCGCATGTGTGCAATTTTATTCATAATGATTATTGGTATGAAAAAATGATATAACTTCCAATCTAACAAAAGGAAACCACATTAATTAAAAATATACAGAAACATAAGCAAAAGAATTTCTGGAGAGAGATTCAATTGTAAGACAGTAAGTAGAACGCTAAAGAATTTATTTAAATACAAGCTGGCATGTCTTTGAACCTCTGGCCGCACATTCTAATTCCTTGAGCATCTCATGTTTCTTTGCAGAGAATATTGTCTTCTTTAAACGGGTGGCGTTTGCGAGGATGTACTTTGCATTTTTCCTCTCTTACTCTGTTCCATTGTAGTGCCTCCACTCGAAGGTCTCAAGATGGGATGGTAAACACTCAGGAAGAGAATCTGGTTGGTGAGAAACAAGGTTGACACTCGCCTTGACCAGGTTGGGCATATTTGCAAACCGTAGATAGTTGCTGAAGATGTCTCTAATGCTAAAGAGTGTCAAAGAAAGTGCGTTAATGGCAAACCCATGAACACCTTTATGCTAAGACGAAGAAGTATAGATAGATAAACAGAAGATTACAAAAAGTCATAAAAACTCAGTTCTAGATACAAAAAGTCACAAACATGTTTTTGCATACATAAATGTCACATGGAGTACTTTCTGGACGGAAATGCCTTCACTATTAGAGCATCTGTATTGATGAAACAAAGTGGGTTTCATTAGATATAAAATTATTAAAATTTGAGTAAAAGGAAGAAAGAGAGTGTAAAATTTGAGTAAAAGGAAGAAAGAGAGTGTTTTTGGTAATATAAAATTAATAAAATTTGAATAAAGAGAAGAGATGGTGGATATTTTTGGAGAGAGTGTATCAATAGGAGGATACTTTTGAGATTGAAAAAGTGAGTTTGAGTGTGTTTTTAATAATTTTATATTTAAAGAGAGTATAAAATTAATAAAAGTTGAATAAAAGTATGAAAGAGAAGGTATAAAGTTGAGTAAAATAAAAAGAGAGTGTGTGTTTTAATATTTGTTTATTTAGTGAAACTCACCTAAATTCATCAATACAGATGCTCTTAGTCTCTTAAAATTGCATTTAATGCACCTCACTTTATGTCTGTTAAAATTGTATTTAATGCCCAAATTTAATGTATATGTTTTATGTCAGGTTTCATGCATTTAATGCACCTGCTTTATGTCACTAGTCACGTACACTCAATGAATCAAATATAGACGTACAATGTACACTCAATACAACCACTTGTACACGAAATCGAATACACACTTGTGTCACTAGTCACGTACAATCAATAAAACAACATGTGGATGTACATATGTAATTAAATATCATATACACTGAATACTACGGGTATAAAAAGATTAGATGCAGTGTGCTTCATGTACGTACACTAACCAGAGAGAGTTTTAAAGCATTGAACATGAAATCGCAAACACACTTGTACCACCAGTCATGTAAACTCAGTAAAGCCACATGTGGATGTATATATGTAATTGAATATTAGGTACACTGAATACAACAGTTATAAAAGCATTAAAAGCAACTGTGTGCTTCATGTACGTACACTAACCAGAGAGAGTTAAAGCATTAAATGCAACTATATATCTTATATCATATTTGCGAATATACATACATTATCGCGTGCTTCATGTACGTACACCTATAATTAAAAGTACACGAATAGTAAACAATATGCACGTACGAATATCATATACATTCAATACAACCATATGTATATGAAATCACATAAACTTGTGACACTAGTCATGTATATTATATTGCATGTGTATATGGATTATGTTTTAAAGTCTCATACATTTTAGAAATCACATACACATTTGTGGGGATGTTGTGCATACATTCTTAGTGGTAGACGATGTTTTGTGTACGTTCATACATAAAACGTTAAACACCATCTTCTACTCCGCTGTTACCAATCATAATTCTCATACCCTATCATTTTATTTATCATTATTGCCATTGTCGTTCATAATACTCATATTCTATCTCGTACATCAACACCATTATCATACACCAACATCATCATCTACTCCGTCGTATACATTGTTATCGTATATCAACACCATCATTTATTCCACCGTGTACACCGTCATCGTACACTAACACCATCACCTATTCTATTATGTACACGGTCTACATACACCACATTTACAACACCCATATTATGTCTCGTACACCAACACAATCGTCTACTCCGCCGTGTACACCGTCATCGTACATCAACACCATCATCTACTCTGTCGTGTACACCGTCGTTGTACATCTACACCACTGTCTTTTCCACTGTGTACACCATCGTCGTGCAAAAAGAACTTATTGATTAAAGTTCCGTGAAGAAATAAAAATTAAAATCTGAGAATAAGTTCTACAAAAAATATATGAAAAATAAAGAGTTAAAAAAGAAGAAGATAATAAAGAGAGAGAGGAGAGAGGTGAGAGTTAAAGGAAGAAGAAGAAGATAGAGGAGAGAGGAGAGAGGTGTGAAAAACAAAAAAATAAGTTAAAGGAATCAGACGAGAGAGATGAGAAAGGTGAGAAAGTGTTTTATGTGTCTAAGGGGTGAAAGTGTCTTTTTGCTATGATTTTGTGACATATCTGTCTACTCTTTTGTTTCTATGAAATCTTTGTAGTTAAAACTAGTTTTATGTATTTTTTTGTAAATTTCTCATAGATAAATTGGTAAGCGTAGGCACGTCGATGGTAAATAGCATCACATTAGTGTATGAGTTTTGTTGCACTACCATTAATTAATTAAAAAAATTCAATTAAGTCTATATATACCATATTAGAAATCTCTACATATTTACATTAATTTTATTAACATGAACTCACAAATACATATGTGATAAATTTAAATTCAACTAAAATGTAACATTTTAATATTAGTATATAACATAACTTTTTTAACAAAGAATTATTCACCGATATCAATTACTTTATAAAAATTGTGTTATTGTTCATTTGGATATTATATGTGATTGATCATACAATTTTTTTTTATATCAATTTATTGTATCCATATTACTCTAATTAAAGTTATGCTTTTGTTATATATTTAAAACTTTACAAATCAACTAAAATATAACATTTTAATATTTTAAAGTATTAGTATATAACATAATATTTTAACAAATTTAAATCCAACTAAAATTTAATATTTAAATCCACCTAAGATGTAATATTATTTCTTTGATTTTGAAAATATTTTTACATACAAACGTGATATTATTTTTTTAGGTATGATGAATTCAAATAAGTTTGAAAGAAACGTAATCTCAAACGTATTCGATTTATATAAAAAAAATGCTTACATTCAATCTCCAAATGTCATGCAAATTAATTTTGTAACCTAAAATATATTTATCTATAAATTTGACCTTTCGTTGAGGAAAGAACAAAAACAATGTCTTCCAAAATCTAAAAGTTTCTTACGTTAAACAATAATGTGTTTGTATTGTGGAAATTACTACTTTTAATTTGCATTTTGTGCCAAGAGGTAGAAAGCACCCTTTCCAAACATAAGTTTATTTTATTTGAATGTTTGTCTCGGCTTCTATCAAATTAATGTCCACGCTTTTGATTGATAGCAAAATGTGACTTTGATATCATTTTACAAAGCATTTTTTATAGGAAACAATTTATAAGTTTCTAAGTAATCAACACTGCAAAATTAAGTGCGAATAGTTTCATATGTCCGCATAGCTAGGAAGACATTATTTTTCAAAGTAAAATCCACGTAGAGTATATATTGTTCATCAAACTAAAAGAATCAAACAAACAATGAAATTTTTTCCTATGTCTTTCTTTATACCGAAACAAACCCAATGAAATTATGTAAAACAAACAACTCTCAGAGAGATTTACAACAAAGAGACAATGTAACAACACCTACCAAGTGGCTTCTTCTGTTCCTGCCTATGAAATTTCGATAATGCCGCTAGCATTATGTGACGGAGAGCTTGTCTTTCACGATCCATACTTTCTCACTCGCCTACTTAGAAGATATGATCCTCTCGCCAAGTCACTTGCTGCTGTTCCGTTTGGTAGTATACATTTAAACAGAGCTGTGTGCTTCTTTCCTAACCTGTTCTCTCGAGCAACTGTAGTGGAACGACAAAGAGACGTGGCCAGATTAGCTGAAACTGGGGTTAAACAAGAAACACTTGAAAACACAGCAACTGCAGTGGAACGACAATGAGACGTGGCCAGATTAGCTGAAGTTGGGGTTAAAGAAGAAACAGATAGCACAAAGACTGCACAACATAAAGACAAAGTGAAGGATTAGGAACTCTGTTTCAGGATCGTGTTTTGTTTGATATACGATGATAAGATTTCATTTTCCTACAAGGTAACAAAAGATTTCGTTTTATAGTCTCAATCACCTTTTCTCTCTTTTTTGGCTTGATATACACGATGCTAAGATTTCCTTATCCTTAAAAACAAAAAAATTGTTAAAAAAAAAAAAAAACAACACCTACCATGACTATTGTTTTACCCAAAATCCTATGCAAGATCATTTGAAGAACAAGAGAGGTCCTCTTTTTCTCCAAAGAAGAGAGTTCGTTCCTAAGGTGTCATCTTCTTTTTGCTCCATCCTTGAACCAAAGAGTCGATCCTCTTGATCACTAGAGCAAATCGGCCAGAGAAGCATGCCATGGAGTTTATCGCCCGGAAAAGTGGTGAATGTCGAGTCCAACACTCCATTTGAGAGAAATCTTGATCAAAGGACATTTGGTTGGCTCGATTAACCATCTCTTGTGACGGATAGAAAGCCGAGAAAGAAGTGCTCACTTCTTGTACATCTCCACGACCATGATAAAACATGGTCGGAGGAGCTCCCAGAAAAGAAACAAAGAACCTTTTCAAAGAATAGAAAGAAGAAAAAAAAACATAATTATATTTGAAAGAAGAAGAGAGAAGCTTTTACCTTGTTGATCCCCTTTAACGCCTTCACGAATATGGGAAACAGTGGTATGAGCTTGGGATGGAGATCAGCAATAGCAGTGAGCACGGCGGCGGTAGATACAACAGAGGGCTTGAAGGCGGTGAAGCTCGCATCTGCAATAACAAGATGCGTGAGAGGGAGGTGCTGTTAATGAGGTTAGTGTTGTTAATGAGGAATGATCTAGTAAAAGGTACCATCTTGAGTCTGCACTATAATGGTGCTGATCGTCACGGGTAGCTCTTAACCAAGGCATATGTTATATTGGTGAGGCGCAAACGTAAGAGAGTGATAGAGTTCATCAAGTTGTTTCCAAGGGCATTTGTTATAAGCAACTCGGCTTCCTCAATCTTGTTCTTCTTCTTTTTCTGAGAGTAAGCACAAGCACACATCTTAGATGCGAGAGAAAGGAAAGAGAGGGCAATGAGTGATATTTGGTTTTTAGACCATTACATTCATGATTTTGTTCATGACTTCAAAGCATTTGCAACACATTTTGATCATTTTAGTCTTATTTTTGTGATTAGATGTATTTTAGAATTAGGACATGTAGTTGTGCACTTTTGTTTTTGTTTAGGTTTAATTTAGGTACCTTTGGAGATATTGGACCTATGTGGATGCAAAAGAGAGGAGGAAGTTAACAAATGGAGAATAAGGAAGCAAGAGAGAAGGGATTTGAGTCAAGAAGGATGGATCAAAGATCGAATCAATGAAAAAGTCGGAGTGCTCATATCCACCTCTCATATCTACGTCACAACCTAGATATGGGAACCGAAATTTCTACAAAAGACACATAGCTCATATCCACGTCCCATATCCACGTGGTAGATATGAAACCCAATTTTACCAAAGACCAAGATCTGATCCAATTCAAATTGGGTTTACCCAGTTCATCTTTATCTTTGTATAATTAGATTTTTAGAGGTGTAAAAACCTAATTTTGATTTTCTTTTTACCTCTTTTAACTTTGAAACTCTTTTCTTATGATTTATTTGGATCTTTCACAATTTCATAATATAGTGAAGTTTTCTGTGTGATTATGTCATTTCTTTTATTATTATGATTGTGCGTTGCATCATGATTAGTGAGTAATCTCTTAATGGGTTTTTGAGCTTAGTAGATTAGGGATGTTTGATGGATGATTAATGATGTCTAGGCTTAGATTCTTATGATTTTAAAAGATTAAGGTATACTTAATGGTAGATTAGACTTGATCAATCAAAATCTAGAACATGGATATTTTGTGCCCATAAGGTATTTGATAAAATGTCTAAAAAAACGTTAAATCTTGCTTTTCATTCTTAACAAATGAGAAATTGATATTTAAGGTGTTTAGTTGGCTCTATAAACTTATGCTTAATGGTTATTGATCATTTGATTGAAATTGGAAAATTACCTTAATTAAATAGTTAGTAAATGGATTATTGTCATGGGAATGGATTAGTCTACTTTATGTGATTTGTGTCATGAAATTGAGTTTGAATTGTAGTTCTAGCATCATTAGTTAGTCATTAAGCATACCAAGTCAATTGCTTTGCCCAAAGCCCATGCTTTCCCATATTTGATCGAGATCTTTCTTTGTTAACTTTTCGGTGACTTTTGTTTGATTTCTAGTTGACTTTTGCAATTAAATTTGTTTATACTTAGTTATGGTTTGATTAGGTCTTGTTTATTTTCTCTTTAGCATTCTAGTCTTGTTTATCATTATTTTGCATTCTCATTTGATTGTTTCACTTAGTTTTACTGCATAATTAGGATTTGAAACACACAAAAACATCATTTAGCTTAGATTAATCAATTGCTTGCATTCTTAGTGTGTTATTCTCAACTCATTGTGGTTCGATACCTTGATTACTACTTGTTGCTTGCATTTGGATTACTAATTTGGGATTTAAAACTTTTGTCTCAACAATGAGCTCTATCTCTTGACTCATGGTTTCTTCCATTACCTAAAATTAACACCAAAAGAAGAAGAAAGCCTCATTATTAGATCGAAAGAAAAATAATGGGCACTTACCTAAAATGAACGAGTGAGTCAAGGAAAGATTTTTTTTTTGTCACTGACATACTTCACTATCATTTATACAAATACATTATCTGTATCAGTAAACCAATATGAAACAAAAGTGCTAATAAAGGAGAAATTAAATCGTATTCCGCATGTGCGCAGACCTTGCAAGCAAATCCGCCCTCTTGTTGCTCTCCCGTTGCCGGTAGATGAGGTCGAATTCCGGGAAAGACTCCCGAAAGACTGCCAACTCACGTATTTCTGGTTGAAAACCAGCCAGTCGTGCGGTGAGGCCACCATCTTCACGAGTTCTGTAGAGTCTGTGGGAAAAGTAGAGCAAAATCTTCGTTTTCGGAGTAAGCATTGCATAGCCCAAATGAGGCTATGGAGCTCTGTATGTAGAGGTGAGAGACTGCGGTGATTCCCTTGGAGCCCAAACAGATACGTAGTCCCATCCTGAAGTTGTAGAACCCAGCCCACACCAGTCGTACATCCATCGGGTCCCCATGATCAGTCAATTGAGCAGGTGAAGGTCCCAGTCAACGTTGGTGATCCAGAAGATTTTGATGTTTTGATCACCCGGTCAGTGCAGTTAGCCGCAAACCAATCTCTTGATTCCTTAAATGCCAAGGTAATGATCTCAGTTGGAGATCTATCAACCTGATTGAAAATCTTGTCATTCTTTGCCTTCAAAATGTACCAGGGTATCCATGGGAAGGCCTGTTGTACCTCTGAAAAAGCCTCCGTTCGAGGAAGTCGCCAAAACAGGTGATCAAAATTATCCCTTAGGCTTTCTGAGGGTCCCGTATCCCCTTCCCAAGTAATGGGCGTGAGGTCCCAAATCTGTTTAATCAGCGGGCATTTGAAAATTGTATGATTTATGGACTCTCCGGTAGAATTACACCGGGGGCAGATATTTGTAGAGTACACATGTCGATAGTTGAGTCGTTCATTTACCGATACTGCTCCTGCCAGACATTGCCAGAGAAAGTGTTGTAGTTTGTTGGGGGCTGGGACTTTCCATGCGAAAGCCTTCAAAGGGGCATCCGATGGTAGCTGGAGCAGGAACTGAGTTTCTGCATCCTTGTGAGTCCGCGCAAGCTCGTACCCAGATTTAACTGTGTAGGTGCCGGAGGTGGTCGCGTGCCAGCAAAAACTATCCTCCCACATACGCCCAGATAGTCGGATACTCAAAACCTTTGGGATATCTAGCGGGTGAATATGTCTTTGTAAAGCCCGGATATTTCACGTGTTGGACGGTCGGTCTATTAGATCGAAGACTTTGACAACGGATCCGGTGTACTTGTACGACTAATTGCTGGCTGCGGATGTGAATCTTGGATCCAATTGTCTGACCACACCTGGGTGTTAAAACCATTATCGATGGTTCGTCGGGCATCTCGGAGGACTAGGTGTTGTGCTGATCAGATACTCGCCATCCGTAAGACGGTCTATTTGGCTTTGGTGCACGAAAAGGATGGGATAACTGATAATACCGCCCTTTAAGAACCTGGGCTGCTAAGGAATCAGGGAATTGATGGAGTCGCCACAACTGCTTAGCCAAAAGGGCCTAGTTAAAATCTTCAAGAGACTTAAAACCGATTATGCCCTGGTGCTTTGGTAAGCAGAGTTTTTTCAATGCAATCCAATGTAGGCTGCGTGAGTGGGGCTTCGAACGCCACTAAAACTGTGAGACCACGCTAGCCAGTTTCCTGCAGAGTCCTTTAGGGAGGAGGAAACATGACATAGCGTAAGTCGGTATAGCTTGGGCGACCAATTTGATCATCACTTCCTTGCCGCCCTTCGATAAGAATTTGGCCGACCATCCATTGACCCAACTCTGTAATCGATATCGAATATATGCAAATATTTTGAGCCCTTCAGCTGCTCCGGGATCCCCAAGTACTTCCCCACTCCTCCTTCAGCTTACTGAGGCCTGTGCTGCCGTGTCCACCTCCTTTCCAAACGTGATGGCTGATTTGTCGAAATTAATCTCCTGACCGGAAGCATATCCGTACTCTGTAAGTATACTCAACACCACTTCACTTTGTTCCAGGGTGGCTTTGCAGAAGAAGAGGCTATCATCAGCAAATAGTAGGTGCGATACTGGGGGGCTGGCCTGCGCCACTTTGAGTCCTGTCAGTCGGCCTCCTGCTTCTGCCACTTTAAGGTTATATAAGAACTTCAGTGCACAGGATAAATAAGTACGGAGATAAGGGGTCTCCTTGTCGCAGTCCACGTGTTGGGGTGATAGCTCCCCAAGGATCTCCGTTCAGAAGGATATGATATGAGACAGAGTTCACACATGGCATAATCCATGAAATCCATTTTCGTGAGAAACCCATCTTCTGCATAAGGCCCTCCAGGAAGGCCCACTCTACCCTATCATAAGCTTTACTCATGTCCATCTTTACGGCCATGAATTCCTTTTTACATTTATCCTTCGTGATAAGAGCATGGAAGGCCTCCTGGGCAACGAGTATATTATCTGAAATTACTCTGCCAGCTACAAAGGCTCACTGGGTTTCAGATACCAAATTAGGCAAAAGTTTCTTGAGCCTTTGACATAAGACCTTCGAGATGATCTTGTAACTGACGTTACATAGACTAATCGGCCGAAATTCTTTCATCTCCCTCGGCCATTCGCTCTTGGCGATAAGGCAAATGTTCACGTCGTTCATACTAGGCTCGATGTAGCCTGAATCCATAAATTTCTGGACCATTTCGGTTACTTGTGGGCCCAAAATATGCCAAAACTTTTGATAAAATAAAGCCGTCATCCCATCAGGCCTTTTCCGGGTGGATGGCAAAAATAGCCGCCTTAACCTCCGCTGGGGAGACTGCCTTTGTAAGGGCATCATTCATCTCTGTAGTTATTGAGTGAGGGATGTTCTGTAAAGAGGTCTCCAAGTCTGAGATCCTTGAGGATAAGAAAATGTCCTGAAAGTACTCGATGACAATTTGCTCAATCTCAGCCTCTTTCTCCGTCCATAGACCGGCAAAATTCAGGATGCCAATGATCCGGTTCCCGGCGCGTCGTTGTTTTGTGGAGGCATGGAAGTACTGGGTATTTTGGTCCCCGGCCAGGAGCCATAAAACCCTACTTTTCCATTGCCAAAAAACCTCTTCGTCAACTAAGGCAAGCCTAGTTTCTCCTGGACCTCTGCAATTTCTTCCGTAGAGGTAGCGTCATCACTTTGTAGTATGTCAAGCCCAAGCTTTAAATTCTCCAACACCTCCGCAAATTGTTGTTGGTCCGCTCTGCGCCAACGGGAGATGATTGTGCGGTACGACTTAATTCGGTCGCTAACGTCTAATTGGGAGTCCGAGTTAAGTGGGTCCCATCCGTCCCTGATGAGCTGCTTAAAATTGGGCTTAGCCAGCCAGCGTTTGTCAAAACAAAATTTCTTGGATCCGTGTATCTTCTTTGTCGTGATATGAGTGAGTACCGGGCGATGGTTTGAGCCCATAAAACGCATATACTCCATACTGGTATGAGTGAACCGGTCATGCCACTCCTCGTTTCCCATTGATCTATCGAGTATGCATCAGATAACATTCCGACTCCTTCTGCCTACCCATGATAGGCAGTTCCCGGTGAACGGAAAGTCCAGCATACCACATGTGTTTCTCATTAGGTAAAAATCTAAGAAGGAATTTTCGCTCCTTGTTCTTCCGCCCGTTTTCTCATGGTGCCCTACGATCTCATTGAAATCTCCCGTCATCAGCCATGGATCCATCCGAGTTGAACTAATCTGTTGTAATTGTTCCCAAACCCCTTTCCGACGTGAAACAACATGTTCTCCATAAACAAAAGAGATGAAAACTTTACTACCGAGTATAGTAGCCATTACATCGATAATATTTTTATTCGAAAAAGAACTTCAATTTTAAAATCCGGTAAAGCCATAAGGGCTAAACCCCCACTAAGACCTTGTGGATCAACAGTAAATAAAAACTCATAACCAAACTATTCTTGTAACTCTTGCAAGTACTCCTGTCGCGTTTAGTCTCCATAAGAAAGATTATTCCCAGAAAAAACCTCCTACGGATTTCATGCAACCGATGATCTGTTAGAAAACCACCGATCCCCTGACAGTTCCAGCTCAGGATCATCTAAGCGATTGCCGGTGGTTTCTCTCCAACCACCGAGTTTTTTTTCTTCAAGTTTTTCCTCGTGAGAGGAGCCGACCCCGAAGCCATCGGCTGCGGAGGCTCATAAAGAGGCTTGTCATCTCTAAGTGATGCCTTAACCGCCCTTAACGCTTGTTGTTGCACCCGAACACCTTTAAACGGGCTGTGTCCAATCTTCCTTCGCACTCCTAACGGATTAGTGGGCCATTTCCCAGGTAAGTCCTGTTTTCCAGAATTGGGCTTAATCCTCTGTGTTATGCCTTTTGGGCCCAAGCCCATTTCCGAATCTGTAGTAGCTTTTGAGGCCTTAACCATTTTTCTTAGAGGGGAAATGACCCCATCAAGGCCCAAATCGGGCCCATCTCTCTCTCCCTACACACGAAGCTCAGCCGTGGAATTTGCCTTCTGTGCTATCGCCGGCATCATCGTCGTTGCTGTTGGATTCACCGTGTTCCAAAGGCTCGCTTTATTTACTGCCTTGACCTCTGCGACCGACGCCTTACACCACCCGGCTCTGGCGAAACTCTTCTCCTCCTCTGCCAAAGATTTTTTCTCTGACTTATGTCGATTTGGAGCACACCGTCGCTTCTCATGAGCCTGTTGCAACGCCGGGGCATCTGCGGAAGGCTCTCCCACCTCGCCTCCGACCGGACGCTTGCCCAAGGACCCAATTTTGGGTCGATTCGAGCCGAATCTCAGGCTCAGATAAGTCAGGCTTCGCCGGGGATGCGTTCTCTCCGAAGAGATTCCGGCGGACCGGTATTTGGGCTGGAGCTTCGACCGCCTCGACGCGACCCTCTCTTTCTGCATGTGTTCTCTCCGTCCTACGGTGACGAGCTGGATCTCGGCCGGTGTTATGGTGATCGAGGGCCGGCTTTATAGCCGAGCTGGTTCGATCATTCCTGCGATGTCGAGCATCCTCCCCCCGTGACGCCGGGAGTAACCACAACTGTGTAGTGTCCGAGGCCTCTCAGGGCAATCCAATTTGTTGTGTGTCAATCGGTAACAGATTTTACAATAGCAATCAAGCTTTCGTATTTGAAACGCACTGTGATAATGTGACCATTCCTGAACGCCAGGTCTCAATTCAAGACCAGAGGTGCTCCTCCTTCCAAAGTGACCTGAACCCGCGGCGGCTGAACTTCCCAGGCCATGAGGTCTCCTAAATTATCCCCTATCTCGACAACGCTCTTCTCATAGCATTGATAGTCTGGCACGTCATGAATTTGGATCCACATAGGGATGGAAGACGGGAAGTCAATGCGACTGGTTGGGATCCATCAATCCAGAGCAAAGAACCAGCCATCAAAGTGATATGGCCTTCTTGCAAGTACTTGCGTGACATCGGATTCCTGGTCAAATCAGAATTGGAATTTTCCTTTCCCCATGTCAATGCCCTGAACCCGATCTTGACACTGCCACACTTCCGATAAGAAAGCAATGAGAGCTTTGACCCGGTGCATCTGTTTCGGGTTCAAAACTCTGCCAACCAACGTCTTCTCAAACTGTTTGATGATCTCCGAGTCATCAAAATCAGGCATCTGAATTGGGGACAATCTCTTCCTCTCATCCCGCGGTGCCACCATCTTCCCAAAGAAAGCCATATTGACAGGTAAGGTGTTGCGAATGGACAAAGTAAACCTCTGAGATATGTGGGATTGTTTCTCAGTTCTAGCGTAGTGAGAGAGATGAACTCTCAATGTTTCTTTTTGTAGGTGAATGGCGAGATCAATCCGTTTAGTCAACAGGTCTCCAATCAGCTCCCTGTGATTGATACATCGGCGGATTACAGTGATCACCGACCCGCGATTTAAGTGATTGCTCCCACATAAGGAAAGCCATACAGGATTACACTGAATCTTGAGAGAAAATATCATGTAGATCCGAATACCATTGAAATAGATCTTTCCATATCTCACAGCCTCAAGATTTGAGTCCACATCCGTATGATCTTCATAATTTGGGGAGATCTTGATAAAGACAAGTCTATCCCGCAAATATGTAACACGCTCCACGCGTGAGCTATGTGAGGCAAAACCTACAAATACGCAGACGACCTCGGAGATGTGTCGAACACTGATGCAAACATACTCCCACCAATGTACTAGGAACATCCAAAACCTGAGCAAAACACCAAGAGACGTCGGCTGGTTTCGACGAGCGAGGCCATGTGTATGGTCGGTGAGGAAGGGCCACCGATAAGAGGGAGAGACGATGGCCGTAACGCCCATTTTATTCAAAAAAGGGACCGTTACAGGAACTCATCGAGAGAGAAAAAAGGAATCGCGGTGGATAAGTCTTAAAACTCGTTTTAGAATTAGTCAAGGAAAGATAAAAATATATAATAACAAGTTGCGAAATATATGGTAACAACTATGTATATGCGCATTTAGTGCGGATATGGTGGTAACAAGTAAATATATGCGCATTTAGTTCGGATATGGTGGTAACAAGTAAATATGTCCAATTTAGTTCAGATATGGTGTTTTTGTCTGGTTTCAACTCAAAACTCCTCTACACTTGATCTAATCAAGAAGAAAACATAAGAAACTACCACATGGTGTTGTTGCAAGACAAAAACCCAATTTTTCATGGCAAAGTCACTTAATTCTAACACAAGATGTAGTACACACGGTCCTAAACAAAGGAGCTAAATAGAGTGGTTCTCTTATCTAGTGATTATCATGTTCCAGTGTGAAAAGATGTAGATGATCTAAACTCAAAACTATGTTTCAAGACAAAATCCCAAACACAGCAGCTAGAGTCAAAGGATATTTACATACCAGAATGCCATTTCTGGAGAAAAATATATCAAAAAGATTCATCGCAATGTAAGGGACGAACACGTCGGTGATTTCCTCGTACTGCAAAACAAAAAAAAAACCCCAATTCGTGAGCTTTGACCTAATCCCACGAACAATCGCATATAACAGAGAAATCACTTGGACAAAATCAAAACCTATTGCGAAGCTCAAGAACACAAACTTACTCCAAGCATCGCGTGAATTACTGCTTTTCGAATCTGCACGTTCTTCGGATCTCTATAGAGGGGCATGAAATCTGACTCCACCTTCAGATACTCATGGAGTTGGAGTTTTCTGGCAATCTTCGTTGGAAAGTAAGGATCATATCGAGGAGATGTTTTCGTTTTTTCTTCTACATTTCGTCGTTTTCTATTCCTTTCTCTTCTACTTTCCTAGAAAAAAACCCTAAAAACTTTTTCTTATGATTGAGTCTGGAGAAAGCTTTGTACAGTCTGTCAATTCTCATCTCATTTAATAGCAAGCGGGAGGATTTCGAATTCTCCCAAAACGACGTCGTAAGGTCAAGGCTCTTTATTTTCACTTAATTTTCACTTAAACAACGTTGAAGTAAATAGTTGACTTTTTACATGGGTTTTACTTTTACGGTTTTACCTTCCTTGCCAAAAAAAAACTGGTGAATAATAAGGATAACCTAAACCGGACGTAATTGGTTGAACCATAGCCAAAATGGTTCTAACCTCATGATGTTTTTATGCTCAATTCTTTACTAGATTTGAATCAACATCAAACGCGGAATTATAATATTTTAAAATAAAAATCATATTAGTTATAATATACTGGAGAAATTAAAAATAAGAAAAACTAAATGGTGTATCTCCTATCTTACAAAATTTAACCGGCATGACACTTAAATTGAATGTTAACGTTTTTCATATAAATTAAATACGTTAGAGAATCTCTCAAACTTATTTGCGCTCACCAAACCCAAAAAAATATCGTTTTAGTCTGTAAATCTTCTTAAATAGATTGCTAAAATCGGACGGGTGGATTGCACGATACGCTCAATTTCCATAAGACTGATCCTAGAAAATTCGAGAAATATCAATCCAGAAGCAGAAGTTGTGATCAACCGATCATCATCACTGATCGATCGATCACCAAGCCATTGTTTTTAACCCAGAAGCAATTTAACAAGGTGATCGACCGATCACAACTGACGATCGATCGATCGCCTCACCCGTAAAGAAAAGAAATATTATATTTTCAAGTTTATCTTGAAATCTTTTGGAGAATGACCTAGGGCCTGACTTCTTACCTATAAATGAGGACTCAACAGCCACGAGAGGGGCATGCAATCACAAGGAGACCGATAGCCATCTTCCCTAAAGCGAGAGCTTGAAGAGTTTCATAGAGTTTCTTTTTTTTTTTATTGCTAGTTTGTTGAGGGAGACGTTTTGCTAATCTTTGTATCCATTGAGAGAAGCTTTCGAACCCCTTTTTCTATATGAAATACTTTTATCTTGCTATGATTTCACTTGCTATGATTGAGTAGTTTGCTTGTTGGGTTTAATGGGGTTTCGAGGGGAGTTATTCATGGATCGATAAATAGAAATTATTCTTACTTAGGGACTTAGTAGAGTCTTCATCTATACTTTCATCTGATGCATATTGGTAGTTTAACCAACTTGTGATTGGATTTAAACCTATCTAAGAACTTGAACCTTTTCATTACGAGACTTGTGTTAGGAATCATGAATGATCAATTGGAATTAGAATAGATGAGCTTTAACTTTATCATTACAAGAGTTGTGTTAAGGATCAGGTTAATATATCGAATCTTAATCCATGTTATGCATATCATCCATCTTATTACTTTACGAGAGTCGAGTCTTAGGTTGATTGATATATTAGTCTTCTCTACGGGAGCCAGTTGACTATATTGTTAAAGTGAATTTGAGTTAGGAAGCTCGCCTTGCTAGATTTACTCGCATTCTTAGCCTTGCTAGCTAGATTTACTCGCCTTGCTATATTATTAGTCTTCTAATGCCCAACGTTTGTTCCCATTGAATTTCTTTTCGACATTAAAAGCATTCGAAACCCCATATTTTGTCTTAGCTTAGTTTTTTTCTCAAAAACTTATAGTGCCTTCCCAATCTCTGTGGATTCGACCCCTTAATAATACGATTGATTGACTGTACACTTGCAGTTTAGTTGTACTATTTTGGGTAAAACTTATTTACCTCATCATTCAACCTCTCCTTTTAATCAATCTGCAGCAACTCCACCAGCTCCTATGAAGAAACCTCAAGCACCTTCACTTTCTTCTCCTGAGATATCTCAAGTAATTTCTCACTAATTGTTTAGCCATTTTGTACCTCTTTGTTAAAGATATGTGGCTTTGGCTGGTTACATTCTTTTTTCACTTTATAAAGTACAATCTTTTTCAACATGGTAGCAGAGCACTCCAAAAGTCACTGACAATTGATAAGATAAGAAGTGTATGTTGATGGATGTTACCAGAAATAAGAGAGTTGTTGCTGAAGGCTTTGGTCTTCAAACAATCTAGAGCAGACAGTTCACTTTGTTCCTTTGGGTCTTGATGCGGTTCGTGTTTGGGTAGACATAGTAAAGGTAAATGATGCAGCCGTTTGGAGGCCTAATTCTGTTATTCAGTGTATGGAGATGCACTTGGTACATCTGTAACATGGCCAGAGGACAAAGTGGCCATGGTTTAATAACTGATCGATGTAAGAAACTATTGCATCGCCTTCTCTACTTTTATTTTATACCATTTTGCATAGAAACTTGTGGATCTTGTTGTTGTACTTTTAGTTAAGACTTTATTTGAGACTTAAGACTTGTATAGATTTATTCAAGATTCAGACTTGTATGGAGGAGTTTTTATGTCTTCAAATTTTCTAGAAAAAAAAATAGGTTTCTTGCAATTATGTAATGTAATGTCCAAAACTAATAGTGTGTATTGTCTAATGAAGGTAATAGTTTATAGCCTAAACGTATAGTTACAACAAAATAGATAATAATTACAAAATAGAGCTATTAAAAAATAGTGTAGCGCATATACAGAGCTACAAAACAAATTAAAATAGCATTAAAATGTGTTATAATCATCAAAATAGAGCATCCATTATACGCTATGAAATTATAATATTTAATAGCACCTCTATAAACACTATAGTATTTGGTTACTCTATTATCACACTGGCTGACATATCGTTAGTGAAAGCGCTATTAAAACCGTATTATATATTTTTCGTGTGATAAGAATGGCTATATTTCTTGTAGTTTACTTTCTTGCATTTGAGAGTATTAATGACTCCATCAAGGAAGTGCAGGCTCTGGTGCTGAAGAACTATATTTTTTCTATGTTAATATAACTTCTCCATTGGACTAACTATGGAGAACTACTATACGTAATCATGTGATCGAAGACAAACACTTATTTTCACTCATTAAAACCGAGAAATTAGGTAGAAACCACTTGCACACACCAAAAAAAAAAAAAACAGAAACACATGCGATAAATGTGACCGAATATATCCACTTATTTTACACACAACATAATCCGGAGAACAACTTGTATGGACGTAGAATTCTCATCAAATAGGTATGTTGTCAAGGAAGAAAGAAACTACATAATCTTTCATCAACTCAGGATGTGTGAAAATATCATTGTCTTTGTATAAAACCTCGACGGCCCTCGAGAAGTTTAGAAATCGTGTGACGATAGGGAAAGGGAACTGATGAGGCTTTGTCATCAGTTCTTGGTTCAGACTCTTCCATGAGTCCAATGCCATGACCTTGAGATCTTCCTTGGCTTTCTCCCATGAAACACCATACTACTTCATATAACAATCAATGGATGTCCCTACATGCTTTCTTTTATGCTCAAACTGCATGCATTATTTAGATCACGAAATTGATTATTACAATTTCTAAGCATACTGAGAATATATATGGCTTTTTTTTTGTCCAAATAAATTTGAACTTCGGGTTGGGCTCATGCCAAGTTATACCAAAAAACTTCGAAGTTTCATGTTGTCACTTTGTAAGTTTCATACAAAAACTCAATTTACTTAAAGTTAGTAGCTTTTTAGATTTGCCATATTACTTACACCTACATACAGTAATACACTATAAATTAATAATACTGAGACTGTGATTTTTTTTTTTTAATTTAGAGAGTTATTAATTTACCGGAAAAAAAAAAGTTTCTGTATTCTTCTAAATTTTTGTTTACTTGATTTTTTTTTTAAATTAAACTATATTTTTTTAAAAAAAAATTGTTTTTGGTATGATTGACATTCATTGTTTAATTAAGGTGAGTAAACATTTACCTTGCAACTCGCAATGTCATCACACAAACGGCCTGTTAACGAAGAAGTCACAAGAAGTGGTGGGAAAGTGCTTAACCATTCAAGCACCTCAAGTGTGCCTTCATCCACCTTTCCTAGAAAGGATATTGTTGACAATGCTAAAAAATTTGCCGAATAAACTCCATTTTCTTTGTACTCCTCAAATGTAGCCACATAGTCTTCGTTCAACCATTTCGCCTCTTGAATGTAGGATTTAGCCGCTACGATCATCTGGTCATGAATATGTTCAGCATGACCACATACTTATTAGTTCTTGTATAGTTGTTCAATACATTGTATGGATATATATATATAATCTTTTTGTTATACCGATTTTTTGGCGTAAATGCCACATCCTGGCCTTCCTTCCTTTTCCAGCTCATCCTCAAGTTTGTCAAAGAAATCTAATACAACATGATGAAGGTACTTCATGCTCTCTGGGAGCCCATCAATACCGCTAGGATTCCAGCTTAACAATGCATTTGTAAATGGCACTAGTTCTTCCATGGTGCCATAAGCATCATATGTATCATCAACTATCGTCAAAACAATAATCAATTTGGTCAACATAATCCTTGCTTGTGAATAACATGGCTCAAACTGCGATCCAACTGCCCAGAAGTGGCTTTCAACCGTCCTATTCCTTGCATACGGCACTTCTGAGTCAAGGTTTAAATTTTTGTACCACCTAGAACATATCAAAATTATTTGAACCATTCAGTCCCGTGCTTACGTTAGAACCAAAAAAAAAAAAAAAATTGGCACAAGGCCCTTTTTAAACAACAAACAAAAAAATCAAGAGTCGATTAACTTTGTAATTTTAGGCTCAACATTCGGTATCGAGAGACATGTAACTTATTATTAATCAAAGACTAAATGATCTAAAATTATACCAAATCATTCATATGTATATGTAAAACAATATTCAACCATGAAATGATATACTTAGCAAAAAAAAAAAAAAACCATGAAATGATAATACCTGAAGACTTGACCAATCTCTTTGCGGTACATCATTTGCAAAATATTGAAATCTACCTTTGCAAATTTAAGCAACGTTTGATCGTGTGAATCTTCTTTTTCATAGTATGTGATATATTGTCTTGTTTCTATCCTTGAGATACCCCTAGGGTATGCATGCTTCAGCGCATTCTTGATGCGGACTGTGAGATGTGGACTAGATCGAGAAGCGAGTTCTTCCAAATGAGGCATAGAGAAAGTGAGAGCTTCATTGAGAATATCTTCACCATGGGTGCTCCAATGTGCAGCTTCATAAAGGCATAACAGACCTCTCGCATCCTCAGCTAGGTTCTCCTTAAAATCTCCATCCTTGTTCTTGAACTTGTCAAACACATCTTCAGATCATGTTCATAGAGATAGAAACTTTAGTAAATATACCAAGTTTAACAACTAACATTTCATTTGGTAGAGTTACTAATTTATCATGTCGTTTGACAAGTCACTTTTTAAGATCATAACTGACAGTTTTTCTAAAAATACCACTGGATTTTCACCCATCTTTAATTAGCAGTATTTATTTACAACTAAAAATATATGGTAAGTTAGTAATAGAAAATACTAGTTTAGATAAAGTGTAACCCTAGTGTCGATAATAGTGTTAGGTTTTTACTTACCCACAAAGAGCTTAAAGCCGAACTGCCTAAATACTTGAAAAACAAGTGAAACGGTATACAAATCAGAATCATTGTCTCTTATCATCTGCATGAAATCATGACTACCGAACAACGTCTCTAACTGCTCAAGGATTTCGTGTTCAAAGTGATAGGAAACCCCGAGGCGACACAAAGCATCGATGAACTTAATGTTCTCTATTGGCTTCTCTTTTGAAGCCATTAACGAATCTTTCACAGTTTCCTTTAGCGACTTCAGCTTCTCTTTGTTTCTCTCACTTTCCTATATATCAAATGGCAAGAGAGAGACATAACATACATCTTATGAACAAACTTGCATTCGTATTCTATTAAATGGTAGTGAATGCAATGATGAGAAAATTAGGATAGGTAACATACCGGGTCAGAAACTGAGAAAGATGTCAAAGGATCTTCCCATATGTTGACGGGGAAGTAAGCTAATGGCCGATCGATTTCCTCTTTCTTGACTGCGGACGAATTTATCACCTCCATGTTTTTTAGTTGTTTCTTATTTCGAAAATGGACTTATATATAAGCCGTTGAGGTTTCTTAATGTTTGCTGACACTATGGTTGCACTAACTATATATAGAGTTAGACATGAGATACGTTACTTCATCGTTTTCATCATAGAGGTGTCAAAATGCATGAGTTTTTCATCGATTCTGGTTCCAATTCAAGTCACACGATAACAAATCTAACGCCATATGGTCGTCGATCCGCTGAGATTATATGCATGATAGATTAGTTAAACAAATATTCATTGAAAATTGGATCTACTAAGTGTGCGTGATAGATTAGTTAGAATAATATATATTTTTTTTTTTGGTAACTAAAATAATATTATTTGATATTAACTGAGTTAGGCACATCTCGGAGATGAGATGATGTATGGAGAATCTAGAAATATATTTTATCGGAGACATATATATCATGGCAATTCTCAACTACATCACATTTTGAAGTTTTTTTATAAAAAACACCACCATTTTTTTAAGTGTTTGATAAATGTTTCAAAAATACTACAAAACTCAATTTAACTTCAACATGGTGGTACTTTTGAAAACCAAACTGGTATCCTAAAAAAAAATTCTATTTTTATTGAGAGTTCCAAAGTTCAAACCAACAGCAATTGAGTGTGACGCCATCAGTCATGACTACCCAACACGCAAATGAATTTGTTTCAGTGAGAACTTGAACTGGACCGAATTTACGTCATGGCCCCAGTTCTTGCCCAACCAATTGACCACTTGTAACGCAAAGGCAGGAAAAAAGAACAATCATAACATTAGTGGAAGTTAGATATGATCAAGGCCAATTGTAACATTATGGTAAGGCTTAAGAAGAAAATAGTTAGGTCACTTACTAGAAACAGTGAATCAAATAACATCAACATGGGTTGATACTAGTTGTGTGGTAGCTGAATATAGAAGATGAGTTAGGCACCCGGCCCTATCTCTTCTATATATGATTGGCTTTAACATTTGCGTGATTGAATGTGTTTGATGAGAAACGATTAGAGGCAAAAAAAAAAAAAAAAAAACTGGTAAATAATATTTGAAATCAACGACATATAGTGGTAGATTTATAAATTTGATCAATACATTAGCTTTTTGCAAAATAAATTTAAAAAATGCTTACAGCTTTAGCAAAGAAAATGTTAACTGAAATTTGCTAGCCAAATGCACATCAGATCGTCATAGGATGGTCTAAAGGAGCCTTCACTTCGCGAGAGCTTGGATGATTCCCTAATTTTTTATTTTTTTTGTACAATTGGATAGCAAGTTTAACGCTTCTGGTTAATGGTCAAAGAGTTTAGATAGAGCAACCTAGGTTCATCGATAAAAGTAATGACGAAGTTCATGGAATTTTTTTTCTAACTCCATAGAAAATATGCAGCTTGTGTCTCACAATAGTCTTTCTATGCTAAAAACAAAAACAATGTCCCCAAAAATTACCAGTTTCTAACGTTTTCTTTCTTTTTTTGATAACTCAGGATAAATATGCTAGGTCTATGGAAGAGTCTAGACTAATTTCTAGGGGAGGTGCAGCCCACGGATAGATCCTCTCTCCGAGTATGTAAATTGGCCAAAAGCCCTGGATCCATATCCGTGTGAGTGTCCTTAGTTTCGCGCAGCAGGTGAATCAAACCGCTTGAAGCGTGTTGGCGCTACAAACCCATCTCTTTACCACTCGATTACAAGGCCCCGGACACCAATTTCTTACATTAAACAATGTGTTTCTATAATTAGTGGGTCTTGTTCAATTTTTTTAATTAAACGTATATTTAGTATAGTAAAATAGATAATTTTAGTAATTTTGGGCCCTAGTTTATGTAAAAAGTTAATTTTTTTTTGTATTTGATTTTGTAAAAAGTTAATAATTTTGTAGTTGATTTTGCGTGTAGTGTGTTTTTTCTGTTTCCGAGAAAAAACTAATTTCTGCAAGAGTTATTAAAGAACAATGGAAATGGACCCAAGGAGTATTAACGTAAAAGGGTTGTGCTGTTAGCCAAAGAAACTGCACAAACATTGGTGTCTCTACGGGTAAACTTGGTTTCACAACTATGAAAATGTATTAACTTCCATTTCAATAAATTAAAGAACCGCATTAAAAATGCATAGAATCAAAATCAAAATACCAAAATTGCGGAGCTAAACTCAGTTAATAATAGGGTTGGTGACAAAATATAAAATACTGGTATTACTTAAACCACTCCAGACCGGTTCAGTATTCTAACGATAAAGAAATCTAATTTTATTCGAGTGTTTGGGTCTCAATCGCTCTCCGTCGAACTCGTAAGAGCATCTCCGGTGGGAAATACCCATAGGAGTTATAAGCATCAAAAGAAAAGAAAAAATAGAAAAAAATAGGAGAGAGGGAGAAATGGGTTCTAGATCTAGAAAGCCACTAGAACCTTAAATGACATTTGTAGTTTTATGATTAGTTATTTTAGACACTAAAATTTAATTCAATAATTAGATAATATTGAAATACTAAAATTAAATAGATTAGAACCCCATTTTATAACCCCAACCATTGTGGGTGCTCTTAGTTTCTTTGATATTTTTCGCATTCCCCGATCTGTTGTAGAACTTATTTTCCATCTTAATTAGTCGGACCTCGGGACTTTCTTTTGATACTCACAATTGTCTCCTTGTTATCTCTCTTTCATAAATGTCATCACTAAAATACCTTTCATCAAACAACTCTAGGGGACATCTTGCCACCTAGAGTTGTTTGTAAACTGAAGAAATCGATTTATGGTCTCAAACAAGCTTCTAGGCAATGGTTTTTGAAGCTGTCTACTTGTTTAGTGAATCTTGGTTTTCAGAAAGCTCATGGAGATCACACTCTATTCACTAAAGAGAGTACGGATATTTTCATTGTTGTATTGGTTTATGTAGACGACATTTTGATTGCAGCCACTCCATTGATTGGTGCTCTTAAGTTGTGTTTCAAGTTGAGAGATTTGGGTCATATGAAGTATCTCTTGGGGCTTGAGGGTGGAAGATCTTCCATTGAAATTAGTGGGTGCCAAAGGAAATACGCTATAGATCTTCTTTCTTCTACGAGAATGGTGGATTGTAAACCTTCTATAGTTCCTATGGTTTCGAATCTAAAAATGTCTAAAGAAGATGGTGAAGTTTTGGAAGATCGAGAGATGAATAGGCGGATTGCTTGCAAACTACTTGACCATTACCAGGCCAGACATAACTTTTGTTGTGAATAAGTTATGTCAATATTCCTCTTCCCCACGTACTTCTCATCTCACAGCTGTCTACAAGGTTCTCCAATACATCAAGGGCACAGTGGGGCAAGGTATATTCTATTCTGCTACTCTTGATCTCACTCTTAAGGGTTTTGCGGATTCGGATTGGGCTGCTTGTCTTGATAGTATACGTTCTACTACTGGTTTTACTATGTTTGTTGGTTCTTCTTTGATTTCATGGAGATCCAAGAAACAACCCCCTGTTTCTTGCTCATGTGCTGCAGCAGAATACAGAGCATTGGCTTTAGCCTCATGTGAGATGATTTGGCTCAGTGTTTTGCTTTGGGATTTACATGTTGCCACTTATGTAGTACCTGTGCTTTATTCTAATAGTATTGCAGCAATCTACATTGCAACCAATCCGGTCTTTCACGAAAGAACAAAGCATATCAAGCTAGATTGTCATACCGTTCGTGAGAGATTGGATAAGGGCCTCTTGCGGATGCTTCATGTTCGTACAGAGAATCAAGTGGCGAATATCCTCAATAAACTATTTTCCCCTCATCAATTTGAGCATCTTATGTCCAAGATGAGTCTTCACAACATATTTGCATCCTCTTGAGGGGGACTATTGGAGGATATAGAACCGGGTTATGTGAATGGTTTAGAGATCGATTAACTTAATCAATTTTGTATTGTGTATATAACGAATGTACAGATCTGATTTAGAAACTTAATGAAAACATATCTTCAACAAACTTTCTCTCTCTTTTCTCTCATTTCTCATTCAAATCTCTTGTTCATAATATTTCCGTGGTTTTTTTTCCTTTCTCTTCTACTTTCCTGTGAAAAAATCTTTAAACCTTTTCTTATGAGGATTTGTTTCTTGAGTCTGGAGAAAGCTCATGTCATTTTATAGCAAGCGGGAGGATTTTGAATTCTCCCAAAGCGACGTTTGAAGACTCTTTATTTTCACTTTATTTTCACTTAAACGACGTTGTAGTTAATAGTTGACTTTTTACGTGGGTTTTACTTTTACGGTTTTACATTCCTCGCCAAACAAAACCGGTAAATAACCAAGAAAACCTAAACCGGACGATATTGGTTGAACCGTAGCCAAAATGGTTCTAACCTCATGATTTTTTATGCTCAACTATTCATTTATTTACTAGATTTTGAACCCGCATCAAAAACGAGATTATAATATTTGAAAATAAAAATTATATTATTTATAATATACCGGAGAAATTAAAAATAACAAAATTTAAATGGTATATCTCCTATAAAATAAAGTATATTTTATCTTACAAAACTTAATCGGCATGACACTTAAATTGAATGTAAACGTTTTTCATATAAATCAAATATGTTAGAGATTACAGATTCTCTCAAAGTTATTTGAACTCACTAAACCCAAAAAATTCTCGTGTTAGTATGTAAATCTTCTTAAATAAAAAATCAAATAAATAACAAAAGGTGAAAATGCTGATTTTTGAAATTCAATCATTAATGCTTGATTTGTAAAGTTGTTAAATTTATAATAAAAACACAATTTTCATTACAGTAATATGAATACAATTAAACGATAGAAAAAAATAATAATTGTATGGTCAATCATATATGGTAAGTGAACATATAAATATAATTTTTATAAAGTAACTGACACAGAAAATGATTTATCATTAAAACATTATTAAATAACATTTAAAATGTTATATTCTAGTGAGAAATATTGAAAAATGTCATTTTTGAAATCTTTGCAAAAATCTTTGCAAAAATGTTATTGTTCAAAATTATTTATTCATTATATCATTTATGCGTGGGTTAACTAAGTTATATTACGGTTTAGTTTTGAGGTTTTAGGGTTTGTTAGGGGCAACAAAAATTTTAGGTCTAGAATTTTAAGATTTAAAATTCAAAAATTCATAATTAGTGGCATCTTTTCAAATGGACAACCAATAGTGATATTTTTAATAATGTACACACCAAAAATGATATTTTTGCAATTGTCCCTATTCTAGTTGGATTTAAATTAGTATATATATATAATTGTGAATTCATGTTAAAAAATTAATGCAAATATGTAAAGATTTTCAACATGGAATATATAATTAATTGAAATATTTTGATTGATTAATTTAATTGATGTGTCCCTTAAAATCCTCGATAAATGACATATAGGGTTTTTTTCACTTGGTGTCTTTCCAATTAATATATGGAGAATTTATTATTTTTTTCGCTCAACAACTAATTTTGTTAAACCAAATCTTAAACAAGATAAATCATCAGGCTGCCCATCTGCCTCTATCGATCCGTAAAAGTGATAGCCTCCCTAGTTATCTGATCTGCCACCATGCTGCCCCCACTCGGATGAAACTTAGGTTGTAATTGGTGACCTGCGCAAACGCGTTTAAAAACGTAATTTCGCAAAAGTTTTCCAACAAAAAAAATTGTGGAATAATGAAAAAAACTCAAAAACGCAAACTTGCGTTTTAGCTGAAAAAAAAAAACAAATAAATTTTTATTAAGCAGATAAGTGACGTTATAATTGCTTTCTCCTTGCAAAATAATTAGTTTTCTTTCGACCATAAATTAACTCAACAACCAAGTTCTTTTCTTGACGTTGCATGCATGGAGTAAAAAGATAATAGTATTTTTTATTTATTACATGTTGAGTCTATAAATTGAGTATTTATGTTTCCATATATTGTTCAATGTAAGTCTTTTTTGAATTAATTTTATGAGATTCAAATATATAGAAATCTTCTTTTTTTTTGGAACGTGTGATATATTGTAGGCAAATAATTTTATGTATTATGAATGTTTTTAAAAATAATTTATCTTTTATAATATTTAAATTTTATTATCATGATTTTTATTAAAATTTCACACTTATAATAGTCTTTTCTGATATATCAAATAATATCTAAGTATATAATAAAATTTAATTATAAATTTTTGTTTCAGGCCATTCTGCAAAATTTATCCAATCGCTCAATAATTTTAGTCTGCAAGGTTTTATTCCACAAAAAAAAAAAACATTCTACATATTCATTTTTTTTCGCCATCCTACAATTACGCAATGTTACCAATCGAAGCTGTAACCATATCGTCCCTCTTGATCATTTATTAAACGACTAGGTATTAATTGAAAATCATCATATTATTTATAAAATTTGTGTATTAATCGAAAATCATCATATTTTTCAACTATTTGTTTCAATTTTTTTTATATGTATAGATTTTTGAAGAGGGAATAGTTTTGCATTCGAAAATAAGATATAGTAGAATGTTTATAGTAAAATTCTTTTAACTTTTTCACATGTTAATGTTCTTTGAAAGTTATTACATTGTATTTTTTATTTTGAACAAAGCTATTACATCGTATAAAGAATAGACATTTGTATAATAACCGAAGCGAAAATCATATGCAAAGGTTATTTTGTATTATAACCTCTTTGCTAATATAGTTATAAGGTAATTTTGAATATTTGATCGAGAAAAGGCTGTAATTTCTTACTATACAAAAAACAATCAAATGATGAAAAATATGTGGGTTATTTATATGCTAGCAAGTAAAGTTTGAATTTAATCTCCAGAATTTCAGACATAGAACTGACTAAAAATGCATGTAACAATAAATCATACACACTAATCCGTTGGAACTAATTTTAATTTGATTTCTTCAACAACAAAAACTTAATTTTAATTTGTTTCCATTACTACACCTTCTACTATTTTGGATAATCAACGACTCCAAATTAGATTTGAAATAATTAAACTTTTGGTATAACCTGCATGTCTATTTTCATAACATTTTTTACTCGCCTACTTAAATTGTGGTGGATATTCCCTCCATTAGCGCATACAAATCATGAGAGGAATGAAGAAGCTTCTAGAATTATGGAGAAGATTAGGGATAAGTATGAAGAATATGAAATCTCTAGAATTATCATGATAAGTTAGCTTAGGATAAGGCTTAGAGATAATCCTAGAAAATGTTAGAGGATAAGTGGAAATGTTTAAAGATAATTCTAGAAATAATTCTAGAAACTAGGACTTAAGGTACCACTACTATAAATATGGGTGCTAGGTAGCATTTGTAACATCAAACAAGAGAAGTCCTAAGAACACACCACCAAAGAGTGTTCACTTTTAAAACTCTCTTGTAATAATCCTTCCTAATAATAAAATAGTTTGACTTTGAAATCCTAGTTGTCTAATTCCCTTCTTAATCACACAAAAGAATATTGGATAATTTTTCCAACATTATCTCGATGCCTTGACAACAATCTTGAAACTTTTTGATTGGTAGCACCTTGGTCAGCATGTCTGACTAGTTTTTTTCTGTGTGTACCTTATCGAGATGTAGGAGTTTCTCTTCCAGAACTTCTCGAATCCAGTGATGACGTATATCGATGTGCTTTGAGCGAGAGTGCAATGTTGAGTTCTTTGCTAAGTGAATATCACTCTGGTTATCACATAGCATGATATACTTATCTTGTTTTACTCCAAGCTCAAGCAAGAAGTTCTTCATCCATAACATCTCCTTGCAAGCTTCAGTGGCTACGATATACTCTGCTTCAATAGTGGACAAGGCAATACACTTTTGTAGCTTTGATTGCCAGGAAACATCTCCCCCTGCAAAGGTAGTAACATACCCCGATGTTAATTTCCTGGAGTCTTTGTCACCAACCCAATCTGCATCAGTGTAGCCTTTTAACTCAACCTTCCCATTTCCAAAACACAAACACCTTTTAGTTGTGCCTCGTAGATAACGGAGTATCCACTTAACCGCCTTCCAATGCTCTTTTCCTGGATTGGCTAGGAAGCGACTCACAACTTCAACTCCATAAGCAATATCAGGTCTTGTATAGACCATGGCATACATAACGCTCCCAACTGCTGCTGCATATGGGGTAGTCTTCATTTCTTCTTTTTCTTTCTCACTTGTTGGACTTTGCTTCGTACTTAGCTTGAAATGTCTAGCAAGTAGAGTGCTCACCGACTTCGCCTTGTGCATGTTGAATCTCTCCAACACCTTTTCAATATATCGTTCTTGGGATAACCATAATAGCTTCTTCGATTTGTCACGACTGATCTTCATCCCAAGAATCTCTCTTGCTAGCCCCTAGTCTTTTATGGCAAAACACTTGCTCAAATCTTTCTTTAGAGCAGCTATCTTGGTGCGGTCATGGCCCACAATCAACATATCATCAACATAAAGCAGAAGTATGAGAAAGTCGCCGCCAGCGTACCTCTTCATGAAGACACAATAGTCATTCTTGGTTTTCTTGAAGTTATGATCCATCATAAAGGAGTCAAACTTCTTGTACCATTGCCTTGGGGCTTGTTTAAGGCCATAAAGGATTTTCTTTAGTCGACATACCATGTTTTCTTTGCTTGGGACCTTAAATCCTTCATGTTTATCCATTTATATCTCTTCCTCGAGGTCACCATGGAGAAATGCGGTCTTGACATCAAGTTGTTCAATCTCCAAGTCTAGAACCGTTGCTAGACCAAGAACAACTCGGATAGAAGACATTTTCACCAGTGGAGAAAATATCTCTTCAAAGTTGATGCCTTTCTTTTGGTTGAATCCTTTCACGACCAACCGTGCTTTATATCTAGGCTTTGAGCTTCCATCTTCAGACTTTATCCGGTACACCCATTTGTTCTTAAGAGCTCTTCTTCCTTTTGGTAGTTTCACCAACTCATAAATGTGATTCATATGCAAGGATTCCATTTTATCTTGCATGGCTTTCATCCACTCATCCTTATGAGTGTCAACTATGGCTTCATCATAGTTTTGAGGTTTCCCCTCATCCGTAAGGATCACATACTCATCTGGAGTATATCGTGTTGACGGTATCCTATCTCTGGTTGACCGTCTTAGTTCAAGCTCTTTTTCTATGGTTTCTTCGACATTATCATCTGAGGTACCTTCTTCAAGATCATCATCACCATTCTCGACCGCTTCTCCAGTATCATCATGTGATTGGTCACGATCTATGTTTCTTCTAACCCTTAGCTTTGGTTTTTCCGATTTTTGGATGTCTTCGATGGTCTGATCTTCGAAGAACACAACGTCTTTGCTTCTAATGACTTTTCAATTTATCGGATCCCAAAGCCGATAACCAAACTCATCTTTTGGTGAGCCAAGATAGATGCACTCCTTAGTTTTGGAGTCTAGCTTTGCTCGTTCATCATTAGGAATGTGAACGAACGCCCTACATCCGAACACCTTTAAATGGTTGTAAGAAATTTTCTTTCCTGACCAAACTTCTTTTGGGACATCACCATTCAGTGGAACTGATGGTGTAAGGTTGATAATGTTAACCACGGTCATTATAGCTTCTCCCATAACGACTTTGGTAGCTTGCATGAGAGAGCATACATCGAACTCTTTCTCCGATTGTTTGGTTCATTCTCTCAACAATTCTATTTAGTTGTGGTGTCTTAGGAGGAGTCTTCTCCATCCTGATTTCGTTAGTTTTGCAGAATGCCTCAAAGGGACTTCGTTACTCACCACCGTTATATGATCGAACACACTTGTGTTTTTGGCCCATATCTCTTTCTACTCGGGCTACAAACTCCTTGAAAGCATCAAGAACTTGATCTTTCTTTTCTTGAGTGGTCGTCGATGAATGTGATAAAATATGATGCACCACCCATGGATTTCTCAAACATTGAGCATACATCAGTATGCACGAGGTCAAGGATGTGCTTTCTTCTCATAGGTGCAGAAGATCTTTGGAAAGTGACTCTATGTTGTTTTCCAGCTAAGCAGTTAGAACATGGGTCGAGAGACATCCCTCTCATCTCAGGGAGGAATTTCTTTCGAGCAAGGATATTTAGACCCTTCTCGCTCATATGGTCGAGGCTTCGGTGCCATAAGTCATCATTTTGCGACGTTTACCTCCTCCTTGCATAGCTTAGCTTGTGTCACATACAATGACCTTTCTTTCTTTCCTCGAGCCATGACCAATTTTCCTTTTGTTAGCTTCCACTTGCCTTCACCAAAGTGATTTCCTAAACTAGCATCATCGAGCTTTCCATATGATATGAGATTGAGACGCATGTCAGGGATATGTCTTACATCCTTGAGAATAATCTTACATCCAGTGTTTGATATAAGAATGACGAGCCCCTTTCCAACAATCTTGCTTCTTCCTTGATTTCCCATTTGAACATTACCAAAGTCACCACTTTGGTAGGTTGCGAAGAAGTCTCCATCAGGGGTGAAGTGAAAAGAAGCACCAGAGTCGATGATCCATGAAATCTCATCATAGGCGATATTTAGAGGATCACATTCTCCAACGATATATATATCTTCATCCTCATCTGCCACAATAGTGGTGGTCTTATCGTCATACCTCTTTGTGCGGTTAAACCGATCTGGTTTGATGTTACCCATTTGTTGATCTTTCTTGAAAAACCGACACTATGGCTTTCTATGACCTGCCTTACCACATTAGTAACATGTCACTCTAGGGCGTGATTTGGAGCGCCCTCGACATTGATCTCGGCCTCGACCTATGTTGTGTCCACGTGACTCATCTCTACCCCGTCTATCGATGACATTCGCCTCCGATTGAGCATTCAAACCTCGTTCCTTCCTTCTAATTTCTTCATTTAGAAGACTATCACTGTCGGTATCCATGGTAAGTTTTCCATCTGGTGCTGAGTTTCTGAGAGTGACAACTAGTGTGTCCAAACTCTCTGGCAATGAGCTAAGAAGTAGAAGGGTTTGCATCTCAACTCGATCTTCAACTCGACCTTGTTCAGCTGATTTATGAGCCCCTTGAAATTGTTTAAATGCTCCATCATGCTTTGGCCATCCTTATATTCCAACTTTACCAACCGTCGAGCAAGAAGAGCCTTGTTTTGAGGCGTTTTCTTTTGAATCATAGACTCAAGTTTTGTCCATAATTAAAAAGCATTTGTGTAGGTAGCGACATGTTCGAAAAGAGATCGATCGATGCACTTACGAATTATAGCGACCGTTTTTCGATTAAGGACCTTCCATGCCTTATCATGCTTTCCTTCCAGTTTGGTCTTCTTGATGATGGGTTCATGCAATTCCATGCAATAAATGTGATCTTCCATCATCAGTTTCCAATACGAGTAGTTGTCCGCGTGAGTTTGAACATGTCACCTTCAATGGTAATGGTAGCCTCCATCTTGATTCGCACAAGATATCGATGTTATAAACAAACCTAGCTTTGATACCAGTTGTTGGAAAAATTACCCAATATTCTTTTGTGTGGTTAAGAAGGGAATTAGACAACTACAATTTCAAAGCCAAACTATTTTATTATTAGGAAGGATTATTACAAGAGAGTTTTTAAAGTGAACACTCTTTGGTGGTGTGTTCTTAGGACTTCTCTTGGTTGATGTTACAAATGCTACCTAGCACCCATATTTATAGTAGTGGTAGCTTAAGTCCTAGTTTCATCTAGATTAATCTTTAAACATTATCCACTTATCCTCTAACATTTTCTAGAATTATCTCTAACTCTTATCCTAAGCTAACTTATCATGACAATTCTAGAGATTTTATATTCCCCATACTTATCTCTAATCTTCTGCATACATAATTGACCATGTGCAGATATTTCTTAACAACTTCATTCTTAACCCTTTTGTATACAAGTGAACAGCAAACACAAGAAAACAATCGATCGATATAAGACCGACCATTAGAACAAAGCATGCTCACTCCACATTATACAAGTCAAAGCACATTTTCTATATTTCTAATTCTGGAATGATCGATATAAGCATGTTTTTCTTTTTCTTATGTTCGCAAGAATACTTGTTTATGCTTTTGATAGTGACGATGATTATAGTTCTTTTCCACAATTTATCTCCCCATCTTAGCCTAGAAGTATAAAAAAAGTGGAAAAGAGGTTAGAAGGAAAAATTATTTTGAATATCTTTTGAACACACAAATAGAAAAGCATCCAAACCTATAGTAAACTAAAACCAATGACATGAAAATGGAGGCGAGAGGCGATTTTAGGGTTTTCAAAGGGAACGACAAGGATGCTGTTATGGAAGACACCGGAGCGAAGTTACGACCGTCGGGGGAGCCACCGGATTCAAGGGGTTGTGGGTGGAGTAGGTGACAGGGGGAACGCAGGAGGGAGACCAATTCCAGAGGACGTGGTGGATGATGCGTTTATTGCAGAGAGACTTACTTTGGAATTTCCGAATGGGGACGATGTTGAACCGGTGATTACGATAGGGGATGAAGCGTTTTAGGCAATGAATGGATTGTGGAATAACTGTATGATCGTCAAGGTGCTGGGGAGGAATGTTTCGATATCATTGTGACAAGGAAGCTGCGAGAAATGTGGAAGCCAAGGGGAGTAATGTATGTGATGGATTTACCGAGGCAGTTTTTTATGATTCGATTCGAGTTGGAGGAGGAATATTTTGCGGCTTTGACAAGAGGACCTTGGAGGGCTTCTGGAGTTATCTTATGGTGCATGCGTGGTCACCGGAGTTCGATCCATTAAGGGATGAAATCGCTACAACACTGGTGTGGATTCGTTTGTCGAACATTCTGATTAATTTGTATCACAACTCCATATTAATGGGCATCGCGAAAGGGTTGGGAAAGCCGATTAAAGTGGATATGATGACTTTGAACTTTGAGAGAGCAAGATTTGCTAGGGTTTGTGTGGAGATCAATCTTAAGAAGCCACTCAAAGGAACAATGATGATTAATGGTGAGAGGTACTTTGTGTCGTATAAAGGCCTTACAAACATTTGTTCTTTATATGGATTGTATGGTCACTTGGTTCATTCTTGTCCGAGGGGAGGGTAGGAACAAGCAATTCTTTTGGCAGCACCGAGGCCTGTTGCTAATGGGAATGAGAATGCGACGACTGTAGCGGAGGATGGGTTCATTCCGGTTAGGCAAACTGGGAGATGGTCGAAGGAAATGCGGAGACGATCAGAGGAGTTGAGGAGGAAAGTGGATTCTCCAGCAAGAAGGGTGGAGGTAGTTACGGGGAGAGAGAGGACGATCGGAAAATCTTCTGCGAGATTCCAAGAGAACCAATGATACGAGAGATATTCCGATATCTAATAGTTTTGAAAGGTTAGGAGAAGATTTGGGATCTTTAGCAGGAAACAAGGAAGATTCAAGGGAGTACGGATAAGGAAAACTCGAATATAATAAATTGATTGGAGAAGGAATAGTGGGCGAGTTAAGAGAACCGGGAGTGGGAAAGGCTTTAATAATAACTTGGGCAGGCCCAAACAAGTAAACAATAAGCCCATGAGAGGGTTAGTGTTCGGCCCAGCGAAAGAAGAGCCCGAGTTATCTGTTAATGGGAAGCGGATGAGAGTGGAGCACTCACATATCGGAAGACCTGGTGGATGCTTTACAACGGAGGAGATCGAACCCGGAGCCAGCGTCGAATCGGAGCAGGGCCGAGTAGAGGATGATTCAAGGGCAAATGGTGTCGAGGGATGGGTCCTCAGACATGGATTCGGTTATGCTTACAAACCCGTCAATTTGCCCTGGTTCTTCTACTGCTTATTTACAGATTGATAATGAATTGTATCATGTGGAATTGCTAAGGGGCAAATAAACCTAACTTCCGCCAATCAATTAGATATTTGTTGAAGAAATTTCCTACTGATGTGCTCGCGGTGTTTGAGACACATGCTGGAAGTGATAGAGCAAGTCGAATATGTCAAGGGCTGGGTTTCGGAAACTCGTATCGTGTGGATACCGTAGGACAGAGTGGAGGACTATGGCTGTTGTGGAGAGAGGGTATTGGAACGGTCGAGGTGTTGGAGTCCTCTGATCAGTTCATTCACGCGAGGGTGACAAGGGAGACAGAGGTATTGAATTTGATTGTTGTATATGCTGCTTCATCTGTGAGCCGTAGAAGCAGATTATGGGATCGTCTTAGCGAAGTGATCAGAGGAGCGGTTGGGCCGGTGGTGATTGGAGGCGATTTTATCACAATAGTTCGGCTTGACGAGAGGACGGGCGGGAATAGAAGGCTCTCGCCGGATTCAATAGGGTTTGGGGAGTGGATAAATAATCTATCGCTCATCAATATGGGATTTAAAGGAAATCAGTACACTTGGAAGAGAGGACGCGTTGAAAGGTCTTTTGTAGCGAAGAGACTATATCGTGTGCTGTGTTGTGCTCACTCTAGATTGAAATGGCAAGAAGCTATGGTGACGCATCTACCGTTTTTGGCATCTGATCACGCACCGCTATACTTCCAGCTTGCCCCGGTGATCCGTAGTAACGCTGGTAGACAACCTTTCAGATTTGAAACTGCCTGGATACAACACCTGTGTTTTAAAGAGTTATTAGCAGCATCCTGGGACAGGGAGATTAACACACGAAAAGCCTTGAAGAGGTTACAATCAGTGTTAAGGCAGTGGAATAAGGATGTCTTCGGGGATGTCCAACTACAAAAGGAGAAACTGGTTACAGAAATAAAGAGTGTACAAGGGTTGATTGCTCAATGACAAACGGATGAGTTGCTTGCAAAGGAAGAGTATTTGCTAAAAGAGTTTGATATAGTGTTCGAACTGAAGGAGACAATATGGTTCCAGAAATCGAGAGAGAAGTGGATGGTGCATGGAGATCGAAAATACTAAGTTTTTTCATACATCTATGGTGATAAGGAGGAGGAGAAACCGGGTTGAAATGTTGAGGAATGATGAGGGTATTTGGATTTCGAACCAGCAGGAGTTGAAGAGCTAGCAGTGGCATATTATAAGAGATTATATTCTCTTGATGATGTTCCCCATCTGGTGGAGAGGTTACCAGGGCAAGGATTTATGAGGCTATTAAGAGAGGATCAAATAAAGTTGAGTAGACCGTTCTCATAATCGGAAATTGCGAAAGCTATATGGAGCATGGGGAAGTTTAAGGCCCCGGGCCCAGACAGTTTTCAACCGGTGTTTTATCAAGAATGCTGGCAGGAGGTGGGAGAATCAGTGACGAGATTTGTCCTTGAGTTTTTCAATTCTGGGAGCTTACCTCACGGTTCAAATGATGCGCTTGTAGTGTTGATTGGTAAGGTGTTGAGTCCAGAGAGAGTAACACAATTTCGACCGATAAGTCTATGTAATGTCTTGTTTAAGATTATTACAAAAACTATGGTTGGAAGATTGAAAGGGGTTATGACAAAGCTGATCGGGCCAGTGCAATCTAGTTTTATTCCCGGGAGACTTAGTACGGACAATATAGTCATTGTGCAGGAGGTTGTACATTCGATGAGAAGGAAAAAGGGTAGAAAAGAGTGGATGCTTCTGAAGCTGGACTTAGAGAAAGCATATAACAGAATCCAATGGGATTATTTGGAAGATACTTTATCGGCTGTTGGGCTATTGGATGTTTGGGTTCGGTGGATATTGCAGTGTGTCACAGGATTGTCAATGAGCTTGTTTTGGAATGGAGAGAGAACGGAGTCCTTTAAACCTTCAAGAGAGCTGCGCCAGGGAGATCCATTGTCTCCATATTTGTTTATACTATGTATGGAGAGATTGTGTTATCTAATTGAGGAAGCAATTGATTTGAAGAAGTGGAAGCCGATTCGTTTATCTAGGGGGGGCCGCAATTATCTCATATTTTATTTGTGGATGGTTTGATTTTATTTTTGAAAGCTACAGTAGCTCAAATTTGTGTGATTAGAAGTGTATTTGAGAGATTTTGTCTAGCTTCAGACCAAAATGTGAGTTTGGAAAAGTCAAAAATATTCTTCTCTGATAACGTGTCCCGAGAGCTAGGGAAATTAATAAGCAACGAGAGTGGTATCAAGGCAACACGGGATCTATGGAAATATTTGGGAATACAAGTATTACAGAAAAGAATAAACAAGGACACATTTGGGGATGTTATGAAAAGAGTCTCATCGAGACTGACGGGGTAGAAGAGTCGTATGATGAGCTTTGCAGGCAGGATCACTCTTACAAAGGCTTTTCTATCTTCAATTCCAGTACACACGATGAGTACCATCAAGCTGTCAGCCGCTATATTGAATGGTTTGGATAAACTGTCGAGAAATTTTATATGGGGATCGACTTTAGAGAAGAGGAAGCAACATTTGTTGTCATGGGACAAAGTATGCTAGGCGAAGCAGGACGGAGGATTGGGGATACGGAGAGCGCAGGAGACGAACAAAGTGTTGATTGCTAAGATTGGTTGGCGAGTGTAACATGACCTGATTAGTCTTTGGGCACGTGTTGTAAGAAGCAAGTATAAGTTGGTGACATTCATGATCAATCTTGGATGAAGACTAAGAACTTAGGGTCTTCTACTTGGCGAAGTGTGGGGATAGGAATGCGAGAGATAATTATGCAGGGGCACAGCCGAGTGCCTGGAGATGATAAAGAGATCAGGTTCTGGGCAGATAAATGGGTGCTGGAGAGACCTTTGGTGGAGATGGTTTCACAGGAGTTGCCTATGGGAGTTGAGCAACTGAGAGCTAGAGAGGTTTGGATCGATGGGGTTGGTTGGGATTGGTCACTAATTATGTCATTTATCACAGAGGACCGTAGGTTGGAACTTGCAGCGGTTGTTTGGATGATGTAACGGGGGCAAGGGATAGATTGTCATGGGGAGAAACGTCGGATGGAAGGTTTATCTTTAAGACAGTGTATGAGTTGATAACAAGGAATAATACACCATGGCAGATTATGGGGAGTTTCTTTCAAAGAGTGTAGCGAGTGATGGTGCCGGAACGTATTAGACTATTTATTTGGTTGGTTGGGAATCAAGCATTTATGACGAATCAAGAGATATATAGACGACATTTGAGTGATACGGAGATATGTCCAGTTTGTAAAGAGAGAGTATAATCTATTTTGCATATTCTACGTGACTGCCCAGCTATCGTAGGAATATGGGAACGCTTGGTGCCGGTCAGCAAGAGAAGTAGTTTCTTCGCCACAACATTACTTGAATGGGTTTATGCGAATCTGTCTTAGGCTGTAGAGACTAGAGAGGGACCGTGGGCCACATTGTTTGCAATTGTGATATGGTGGACTTGGAAATGGAGGTATGGCGATGTGTTTGGAGATACGAGACGTTGGAAGGATAGAGTACAGTTCTTAAAGGAAAGGTGGCGAGAAGTGGTCTCGGCTAATCTGACGCATGATGTTCAAGCAGGGAAAGGTAGGCGAATTGAGAGGATGATTGGGTGGAAACCTCCAGGGTCGGGCTGGGTGAAATTGAACACTGATGGAGCTTCACGTGGGAACCCCGGGCTGGCTACGGTAGGTGGGACTTTGCAAAATAGTGAAGGGGAATGGTGTGGCGGTTTTGTAGTGAATATTGGGCGATGCTTTGTGCCCTTGGCGGAATTGTGGAGAGTATATTATGGTCTCTATATTGCATGGAAGAAGAAAATTACAAGACTAGAGTTAAAGGTGGATTCGGAGATGGTGGTGGCGTTTCTTAAGACAGGAATATGTGATACGCATCCGTTGTCATTCCTGGTATGATTATGCCATGGCTTTTTATCAAAGGATTGGATAGTCCGAGTGAACCATGTGTATAGAAAAGCCAATCGTCTTGCGGACGGATTAGCTAACTATGCTTTTTCTTTGCCTTTAGGCTTTCATATGTTACATTTGATTCCGTTGGATGTTGACTTACTCTTGAGGGAGGACTTATCGGGTTCTTCTCGGCCAAGACAAGTCGCTATGTAAACGGGTTTCGTTAATTAATAAATTATGGGAGAGTTTTTCTCTCGCCCTTTCACCAAAAAAAATAGAAAAGCATCCATACTTGATGTATCAAGCAGATGATGGAGGTGATGCTTTTGCTCGATGATGGAAGCATTTATTGTTATATTATGCTCGATGCTTACAATCCTGAGAATTGACAAATTGAAGAATATTATATGTGGAGACACGCTTTAAACCAGGATGAAACCAAATTCAATCAATCGCTAGAAATTTTGAACATGTATATGCTTGAAGGTCTATCATGATTCAGCTTATGAAGGTTGAGGTATGTAGATGCAAAAATCAGTTGACTTGCATAAGAAGAAACACAACTAAAAATAATAGCATACATAAAGAGTAACAGTGTATAGTGAAAGAGAAGTGTGATTCATTTCTCACAATTTGAAACAAACCTGGAAGAAATATCTGCAACCACATCTCTGGAATTGTGAATGGTTTGATACAAGCTGAAACGGCTTATCATCTCTGCAAGAAACAAAACATGGATTTACATTAGGACTAAGTACCAAATCTCGCATTTTTAATAGAGCACCCAAGGAGAAAAAAAAAAAGCTCGCCAACAACAACAATAATATGTAAGATATGAGATCCAGAAAAATGGTATGCTTGTCAACAACAATAGATAAATGGAAAACAAAATGTTTGGAGATCCTGAAACATGAAGAAGTACCAAAGTTGCAAGGATTTCATACATTACTGCAATGGCCAATGGAAACACAATTGCAAAACCAATTTAGTACTCTGTATATGTAAACATGCTAATGTGAGCTCCACTGGAAAAATTTTCCTATCACCACCACCACCTGTAATCAAACAAACCAAAAAAAACTTTGCTAAATTGGCGGAGCTTTCAAAGTTTTGCAAACCAATTTGAGCAGTGAACTAATCTAAAATCATTGAAGCATCCATTAACCAGCAGAGAATGGATCTGAAGAGACACAACATAATGGAGTTCAAACATGAAAACGCAGACCTTAGTGGACCTTTGTAATGGAGGAATCAATTCTACCAACCTGAAAACTACGCTCACTTAGGTGTTGAGTATTGGTTCCTCTGTTTCCTCGTCGATTGTTGGAAACTAAATAATGGAATGATTCATAACAATCCGAGCAAGAGGCTGTTGGTGCTTAAATTTGAGAGAGAGAGATACATACCTTGTGTGATTTGCTCTGGACGACCTTATATGAGAGTCCTGCTAGCAGCGAGCTGCATCCTTTTGCCGAGGAAACCCTAGAGGAGGAAGAGATGATTGCCCTGGAGGTGAAAAGTATTTTTTTAGAAAGAAAACGACAATTGTTAACAGAAATCGAATGAGAGGTGTGCCAAATCTGACCCTAGTAGATCTTGGATGAGAATTAAGACCTTTGCAATAGGTAGCCAAACTTCTAAGGTCTGCTCGCTTGTTCCATAGCACTCGAAGCTTCCCTAGTAGAAGAAGAAGTAGAATAGACAGAGGAAGTGAATCGTTAACTATATATTGATTTTCATACATACACATCATATAGTGGTATTAAATCCTAGAGAGTAAAAGAGGAAGATGAACATGGGGTAACGGAACGGAAGAATAAACGATTCAAAATCAGAAATACTAATACGAAATACTGAAGTGACACGTGTAACTTCAGATGGTTGAAGTTCTAATGGAATTGGAAGAGAAGGTGGAGAAGAAGGCCTTGTTGTTGTAGGGTTTGGGTTGTTTCAGAGTGGGCCGAAACAGGTTTAGGCCCAAATAACGTGGACACGTGTTAATTTCTGTGTGCTGACATGGCGGAAGCAGAAGAGACTCCTTCTTCTTTTATATAGTAGATTTCTTTTCCAATTCCTTATTCAAAATAAGACAAAATAATTATTGAAAGATTAATGACCATATTGATATACATTGCATCTTCAACATTTTTTCTTTAAATGTTTTCATAACCAAATTGAAAGTAAAATTTGTAAATTTTCCTATCAAATTTATCCAATCACTACTCACTAGCTTACCGTATCCAATTAAGTAACATAAAATTAACAACATTGTCAAGGTAAAAATGTCTAGTGAGTAGTAACTATTCTGTTTTGTTTATTGTTCAATTATTGGCCGTATGACTAGTTTCCGTTTATGTCCATATAGATTTTTACGTTACGCTATTAATAAAATCGTGACACTCAGATACATTAACATTTTGATTCGGGTCTAGATGAATTTTTTTTCTTTTTTGTTTTTTAGATGAAGTCTAGATGAAATTTCTAGAGATATATTTTTTACCAAAGCAAAAATAAATTTCTAGAGCATAAATTTGAGAAACTCGATCGCAACACTTTATACAAAATTCTTAAGCAATACGTTCCTATTTTTGTCTGAAAAAAAAATCAAAAGAATCCACAAGTAACTTGATCAGTTTAACAAAACTAGCTCTTTAGCCTCGTTCCTATTTTTGCATAGATTGAGTTTACCTTTTTGGTGGATCGGTTTAACAAGACCAAGCGATATGACCTCAACATTCAAGGACATCAAAGTAGACATGGGATATTTCTTGTTAATTAGACCGTGACATAAGAAAAAAACGCCACAACGTAACACACATGTTGATATATTAATGTCATATACAATTATGTAACAAAGAGAATGTACTTCATACAAGATAATTAACAAACCACACATGTAAGTTTTTATTCAAGATAATAAAAGTTAAGATACCTCTTCTAATGATCATTCCTCCAGTCTCTCTTCCCAAACCCGGTAGGACTTTGACTAGGACTAACCGGTTTACGTCGTCGGATATCGATTTTTGGGTTAGGACTCCTAGGACCGGGATAACCGGTTGTTACTGCTCCACCCGAACTTGATGAATCACAACCCGATCCATTAACCGATCCGTTTTTGGTCGAGGAGTTCCAATACGGCATAAAAGAAGTTCCTTGAAGCTTGACGGTCGTGCCTTGGTCTCGTACTTTAGCCTTTGCAGATACAGTTGGAGCCATATAGCTTGGTATATGGGTTGGACTTTTCCGTTGCTTATGGGCTTGTCTATATGATCCTAAGTCTATATACTCTCGATCAATCATACCAATTATCTTGTCCTTGAGGCTAGTCGGAGTGGTCACGTCCATTTCGACCGTCTTTTCCGATACATCGTCGGGTGTAGTGGTCCCGGCTGTGGTTGCCGCGGCTGTGGGGAAAGGCGGATACGGAGGAGGATTGTACTGTCCGGGACTGGTACCCGGGCCGGTTTGACGGCCCGTGTATGGTTGGGAAGACATCCAATGGTCAAGCCAATTCCAAGCCAATTGGTTTCTATCTGGCCCATTAACAGAAAGCCCAAGTGCCTCATCAGCATTTGTGTGTTGCATTTGTCGCTTCAGTATGTAAATCAAAATCATAAGGAAACATGTTCAGGAATTTTTGATTCTGAATAAAATCCTATTTTGAGGGAAAAACATTGAAAGGAAATAGAGAGGTGACCAACCTGGTAAGTGTATGCATAAGCAAGAGCCCTCTCTCTTTTCATCATTCCTTCACTCTTCTCTTTCTCCTGTATATATTCAAATTACATTTAACTAATAGTTTATAAATATTGTTGTAACGACTTCTATGAAAAATAGTACGCAAGACTTTCCCACATTACCTTTCCTGGAGTTTGGTACAAGCTGGTTCGATTTACTTGGTGCAGTTTCTTCGGTTTCTCTCGTTCTGTTTGGAGATTAGCAAACCCTACAAAAACCAGAATTAACGAGTACTGTGCATACATGTTCACCATTATAAAGTATATATATTGGGTGCTTTAATTTGTACCAAAATCATTTGAATATGTACCGTTTTTTTGTTTTTCCATCCCGGACCGCTTCTCTTCTTCCTCAAATTGTTTCTTAAACCGGTCATGAGCCACTTGGAGCCTTCTTGCTCTGACTCGGCCTTGGACACGAACCAGAGCTTGCATACATTTCATAGTCATTTGCGCCTGTCTTCGTACGTGGTTGCCTCGGACCAATGCTTGTAACCTAACTAGTCCTTTTAAAGCTCGAAGTGCTCGTCTCGCCTACAATTGAGGAAAGAAAAAATCACAAAACCGGTCATAATTTTGAATAAATCGTATTATTTCATAAGATTTCTGGTTTGGGAATTAGTTTACAACGAATAAAGGAACTACCTTAATCAATAAATTGAGAATACTAGACACATAATTCGGTGAACACCGTTTTAATCACAGTACCGAAATGAATTTCATTATACCGGTAAAGGTCAATAGTAAATTGGTGTGAGAGATGAAAATTATTTACTAGTACTTGGTTAAAAAATAAACAAATTACCAAATAGCCCCTGTAGTGCGATTGGATGAGCACGGCGGCGCTATCTTCCTCCGTCTGGCGATTGTAGCCGGCAAGCCGAACGACTTTAGCGGCCGCTTGTGCAGCTGCAACGGCCGCTTCGGCAGCAGCAGCCGTGGCTATAGCCACAGCCATGGCGTGTTTTCTCTCTCCAACGGTGGTTGCCGGAGTAGAAGCAGTGCTCTCGACGTCATGGGAGATCTCCGGCGAACTTTCCGCCGGAAAATTCTCAAAAGACACAACTTCTTGCGTGTCATGTTGCTGCTGCCACCTGTCGGCGTTGTTGTTGCTGATGTTGTCCTCTCTCTGCATATATTAATTTGGATGAAATGTGACAATACTAATAAAACCCATTTGAAATTTTTATTTCTATAAGCTTGCTAACTTCTCATTACTTCTTTTTTTCTTTTTTTTGGTATGAATGTTAAGATACTTCCTTCTAATTCAACTTTTTTACTATGACTACTACAACTATTTGATTCTGTACATATGTTATATTAGTATTACTGATCATTATAGTAATTTGATAAAAGAAAGAATTCAAACAAAATTGATAAAGATTCAACGAAAATGTATAAGCTAGTCTAATGATAGTCTAATGATATATTGTCATGTTAGTCAAAACTAGAAAACTAAATTATATAGAGTAGTATTTATATCATCATTATAGTACTTAATAAAAATGACTTCGAACAAATTGATAAAGATCCAACTAGATCTATAAAGATATATTGTCAAGTTAGTAAAAACAAGAAAATCAGATTCAAACGCATTTATTTTCAAGACGCAAGTATATTTATTTTTTTTGCTTTTTTCTGTATAGCTAGAGATCTTGAGTTGAAACTCATATTAACTCCCGAAACTTGTAGAAAACAAGATAGATTTATACTTTTACAGTGGCCAACCGTATTGAGAAAAGTGGAAGAACTAGGATTTTGATCCAATGTATATTAAATCATTAAGATTACCATGAGTTGGTTATATTGGTTATATTAAAAGGTATGTTTAGTTATCACGGCTAATTTTAGTAAAGAGTTTTAATACAATGACAGTAAATCTTGAGGTCCAAGATATAGAAAAGTGAGAAAGCTTGTGGGGCTTAACTTTGGATAGTGGTAAAAAAGGACATATGCTCTAGTAATGTGAAGATATGGTTATCTATAGATACAAGTTGACATAAATATATTTATATATAACTATAGGTGGGGAAATAAATGGGTGGAGTGATGGCGAGGGAACAAAGAAATGCACATGAAAATTGGGAGAAGGAGAAAAAAGATTTTTTTAGGTGTCATGAAAATCATATTTCAATGCTCTTATAAGGAGCCTCCTTAGTTTATCTCTTTCACAAGGGGACCAATCCTTTTCGGCTTTTAATTCATAAATACGGTCTTTACATTTACTTTTTTGTAACTCAACTTGTCATACATTTATAAGATGAAAGACCGTATTATGTTTTCCCCTTTTAAGCTCTAATATTCATAAATATATCTTACGAACACTCATTAAATAGTGCAAATATTAGAAAAATAGATTCGTATGATCTAACCCCTAAGAAAATAACAGAATTGTCCTTCTCTTGGTAGTACCATGTGTAATGAGTTAAATTTGTTATACATATGTAATATTAATATTGCTTAATTGAAGAAGAAAAAGACATTAAGCCAAAATTGCTTATTAATTAAGAATTAGTTATGCGGTCTTTTTCTTCAAACTATATTTTGTTAGAAGTCCTAAATTAATTATAACCATCGTGTATATTTGTACTTTAAATACTAATATTTTTTCTTTCTTTTTCGGTAAATTGGCTTTAAATCTTTTCATGTTAAAAGTAAGATCCCAATACTTCTAAATAACCCACTTTTAATGTTCTAATTTTCCCTAATGTGTTGTGAACATTGTCATAATGTTGCAATGCATTGATAAATTATAAATACACATACATATACATGCAATTAAAGGTGTAATTAGAATACCTTTGAGTCTTTAGGAGAAGATTTATTAAAGACTTTCTTCTTCACCGTCGAGAACCACCCACCACTCCCTTTCTTCCCCATTTCCGGCAAAACTCTTTGATCATAAGCTCTCTTAATACTGATCAAGTATTATAAAATGCTTATAGTTAAAATTTCCAAAATAGCCCTAAAACGCAAGCAAAATGTATAACATTGTAATACCAACTTAACGGCGTTTGCGTTTATATATAACATTGCCATATACCTCAACATGCAATCAATATGCATAAAAGCTAGACATATATGTGAGTGAATTTCAAGAACTTACATGTTTGTGAAATGTGATCAAGCCATTGAAGCGATATTTTGGAGTTTAGAGAGAGAATGAGAGAGAGAAGAAGTGAGACAGAGAGAGAGAAGTCACAGAGAGTTAAGTTGAGAAAGAAGAGGAGGTGTCTCATTTCACCACCGATAATGAAATCATTAACGGAGTCACGTGGGGTTCGGTTAAACGCCGTTAAGTATTTAATTAATTTTACGAAGTTCACGAGGCTTCTTCTACTTTTTGTCTTTTTTTTGTTTATATTTTAACACCAATCGTCTTTCTTTCTTTTGTATAAAGTCTTCTGACATTTGTGATGATCGGATTGAAAAAAAATATTGTAAGAAAACAATTGTGCTCATCGTTTATATATAAAAAAAGTATTTGACTTTTCAGTCTTTTCTTCAATTTGTGGACTTGTGGACCTAATTCTGTATTTACATGTCTTTGATATGAAGATGTATATTTCGGATAAAAAGTATAAATTAACAATGTTTGTATCAACGTAGAAATGGTTAACACTTAGGAAGAATAAAAAGGAGTTGAATTTACTATTCTTTTCAATTCCTCTAAAAATATATTATTTGTGGTAAAAAAATTTTTTTCTAAATTTTAAAAGATCCCACCAAATAAGTGGAAAACAAGTCTAAATCCTCTCAAATTATTACTCTTCTAAATAGTAGAGGAATACTGTGGAACAAAATTGAGTGGAAAAATGTTAATTCTACTTTAGTTTTTCTATATATTATTTTTACTCTTATTCCTCCAATCAACCACCATTTGCACCCTATGTATTTGTATTAACTTATGATGAAATGTTTTTATCAAACAAATATAATTCGTGAGTTTTGTGGTTTTTTTTTTAGTTGAGCTCAATAACAAAATTTGGCCCCATACATATAATTTGTATTTATCAATAAAATTAAAAACTTATTTGGTGGTATACCATTGGTGATATGAGTTTAGATCTATCCGAATACCTAAGCATTTATCAAATGAATTAAACTTTTAAAATTCTTTTCAGTTAGGGCCTAGGAAAATTGTTAAGGAAATTGCAAAATTGACTTATTATTTTATTTTCCTTTATGTAAAATTAAATTAGAACTGAAAACAAAAAACAAAAAACAAAAATGACAATGTGCAGTTGTTTTAATAACGGCGACCTAACTTCTTTATGCGGACCCAAGACCTACACCACCTCCAAATTGGACCACCTTTCCATTTCACTACTCATTGAGTCTCATACATCCACACGAGTAGCTAATCTAATCTTTTGTGCATCAAATAGTATTGTTAAGTGTTTAGTAGATATCTAAAATTGTAGAGATATGAGATTTATATTGATAATAATAATCCCTTAATAAAACAAGTCTTGGAGATATCTTCTTGATATTTATGGTAATTGATATCTAATTTTCTAGTTGCAAATGTTGTGAGTTTTGTATTAATAGAAGGAACAAAACATGAATCATTGAATATTTGTATTTCATGGACATGAAAAATATAAGAATATTTTTATTATTTCAAACAGCCTCTGCAAAAGAATACAGTCAGCACTAACAAGATTCTGGTGGGATTCAAATATGTTGGATTTCTTGGGAAAAACTCACCAAGTGCAAAAAACAAGGAGGACTAGGCTTCAGAGACATCCAAATATTCAATGATGCTCTTCTGGCCAAACTAAGTTGGAAGATCTTAACAAATCTATGGGAAAATACCACTCAACATCTTTCCTAGATAGCATAACACCAAAAACTTGTTCACATGGCTGGAGAGGAGTAATGATTGGCAAAGAACTACTTAAACAGAAGTTGGACAAAGTTACTGGGAATGGTACATCAACCAAAGTCTGGCAAGACCCTTGGCTATCCTTATCCCCAACCAGTTGGTCCACCCAATGATCATAATAAAGATATGCTAGTAGAGGAACTACTTCTACCTGACAATAAAGGATGGAACCTAGAGATGATTGAGAACGTCCTCCCTGGCCTGAAGCAGGACATGTTACAACTGAAGCCAAGTTTAACGGGGGCAGAGGATCAGTATGCATGGCTGGGTAACCCCTCAGGACTCTACTCAGTAAAATCAGATTACCACTCAATCAAGAATGCCTCAACCAATTTGGACCCTACCTCACCTGCTATCAACTGGAATTCAGAGATATGGTCAATAAACGTTTCCCAAAAACTAAAACTATTTATGTGGAAAGCAATGAGTGGTGCTCTACGTGTAGGAGAACAACTTGCATCGAGGGGAATTACAAATCAAGCTCAATGCTGCAGATGCGGTGAACCTAAGACCATTACTCACCTCTTCTTTTACTGTCAAATATCGCAACTGGGACCTTTCAAGACTGAGGTCAATCCGCTCCAAATCACAGACCTGCCTTATGCTCTTGGTCTCTCTAAGCAGCTCGTATGCTTAGCACCAGCGGGTTTCAACTCGGGTCATCTTCTACCTTGGATTCTATGGACCTTGTGGATAGCACGAAACAACAAAGCTTTTAACAATCAGATCTATACCGTAGAAGAAACAATGGCCAAGGCCATCCAGGACGCGAAAGAATGGCTAGAGGCACAAGAACCACTACCTACTGAACGCAATACTATAGAGGAAAGTAGATCACACTTACCAGGACATGGATTGCGCCATTACTCCGATGGGGCTTGGAAAACAGACTAATCAGATGCAGGACTGGGATCGCGACTTGTTCAACCTGATCAATTCAAGAGGATCCCACTTAGACATATACGGGATTATCCAAAAATTCGCTCATCATCTGAAAATCTCATCTTTCATCTTCATTCCACAGATCACCTCGCCAAATCGGCTTTATTGACTAAACCGGGTCTATATGGTTTAGTGATTAACCCGGTTAATTGATTTTATCTATTGGTTATCATGTGCTTTGTTTTATTATAATTGCACGTTTAGAAAAAGTAATAACTCCTTTTCTTTTGACGTATTCCGAGCTAGTTTATATATTTAGGTAAAAAGGTTTAAACCTGGATTCCGAACATTGAACTTTACCAAGCTGGTTGTTAATATCCTATAACAACATCGATCCAGTTAAAATTAATTATATCTTCTATCATTTAGGATCAAAGTGAGACGAATAGAAAAAATACGTTTTTAGGGGAGATTGGAGTTGAAACTCTTTCCTAAAAATAGCTGGCCGAGTTGAATCCTGAAACGTGATTACGGTTTATTTAATTTAATTTTAAAATTAGCTAAACTAATTTTATTTGGTTTTATGATCAATTTAAATTCTTTGTGTAGTAAAACAAACAAGTAAAAATCTAAGGAAAAATGGTTTCCAGTTCCACTTTTAGGAAAAAAATTGTTTTAATGATATTCGTAGAGAGGATATTACGTACTAATTCTCTGAAGCTTATTGGACCTTTCAAAATTGCTAAGGCGTTAAAAGCCTTTACGACTTTCCTAGACCTGTTTCAAGAAGATGAAATGCTGCTGCTTACTGACATTGTAACTAGGGCAGTACCCGCGCCCTGCGCAGGATAATAAATTTCAAAACATTGATATAGTTAATTATTTCAAAATAAAATTTTGATTTATAATTTTAACAAATTCAAGGGTAATATGTGAGCGTAAATCTTCCATAATGCATATAAACTATTGAAAACAATTTATATTTTGAACAGAATTAAGGAGTACTAAACCCTAATATATAAATTTAAACTATCACAAATGCACGTAAAATATTCAAAACAATACATTTATTTTGTATATTTATTTATTTGTTTTGAAGATAACTAATTCCATTATTTATAATATTTTTATCCATTTTTCACTATTATTATCATCCTCATTTTTGAGTTTCCTCATTTCTATTATTTTTAATTCCCAATATTTTTTATTTAGTTATACTTTTTATTAGTTCTTTTTAAAGAAACGTTTAAATTTATTCATTCATATTATATCATCATTTTTTATTTGAAAATTTAGAGATATTAAACCCTAACATAGAAGCCTAAACCCTCACAAGTTTACGTAAACATTGAAAACAATACAAATAAACCCTACACCCTAAACTATAGCATCGTAGCCTAAATCCTAATACAAACATCTAAAGTTTAATCTTTGTAAATAACCCTAAGTCATCAATTTTTTTATTAAGGTTGCTAAACCATAACATGAATGGCTAAATCTTGAGCACACACATAATCATTAAAAGAAACCATACGATATCCACATTATGTTATTTTATGGAAAAACTTGATGGATGAACTTTCAGTTGATTTTTTTTTTTTTGTCTTTACATAAAATATTTAAATTTGAATTTGAACAGTAAGATATTTAAAAAAAAAAACTAATATGTTTTGTCTTCTTTCGGTGGAGCATCTCATCTTTCTCTTCTTTAGCGCTACTTGTTTGGATCAGAATTCATATCTTATGTCTTGCATAAAATATTGAAATGTCGTAGGAATAGTTACAGAGCTCTGGGTAGGAGTTCCATCTTTTGGAGGATGAGAGACGTGTCGACTCTTGTGAGAAAGCCATAATGATTCCCTAAATATGCATTGAACCTTGTATAAGTAATATCGCTAGGAAGGTTTTCATAAGGATGATTATTGGGTTCAATTAGAAACACATACTCTAATTATCATGGAAAATCTGCAAATCTTCAGATAACCGTTGAGTGAAAGGATTTTAGTAAGATATGTTAAAAAATCGTGGACTTAGACTAAATTAATAATCGATGTTTCTTTTCGAAATATCTTTACGCGGAAAATTTTTAATTAATGTTTTTCATTTCAAAATGGTTGGCCATTAAAATAAAATCTTTTACGTATTATGTTTCAATATACATGATCTAGCATCATTATGGAACAAATTAACATAATTTAAACTAACTCAAACATTCGAGGTTATCTAATTGTGTTTAGGTTATATGAAATTAAAAAACTCGATGACTATAAGCTAACATGTTTTATTAGAGTCCAATATCTTTCAATCATGAAAAAAACGTATATACACCCAAATGTCTGAACCTAACATAGAGTCTAAGAGATTGTGTTTTTATTTTAAAAATATCGAGAATGGCAGAATGCTATTGTAATTAGTGTTGAGTTAGCTTTTCTTATATTTAAATTCCAATAAAATCATTTGAATTTATATATTTTAGCCAAATAAATTCACTTTAAAATCTATTTCCAATATATAAAGATCATAAAATTAAATTTTACGTATAATAACTTTGATCATTTTTTTGATGTTATTGGTAAAATTTTAATTCTGTAAAAGCATTTCTATTTCTCTTAAAGTTATAAAAGCAAAACAAAATTAATTCGTTTCTCAATTAAATTTAAGTACATACGGTTTTGAACAGATACAATAAAGCACAAGCAGCCATGACCGTTTTGTGAGAAATAGCAAACATTAGACTAAACTTTGTTTAGCGAGTGGTGGAGAGAAAAGTGCTCATAGTTATTTTGGTGGTTATGTTAGTTGTATTCGTGACTTGGCCGCATAAGAACGCACTCTTTCAACCGATTAGTAGTAGATTTGAGGTGACAATAAGGACTAAAATTTTCTGCATTAGCTTAAGCATTCTAACCATGTAGGAAAATGGAATTGTACGCGAAGCAAAAATTATTACATTATAAACATGCTAATAATAGAAAACAACATTTTATAATTGTATGCGAAGGATTTACATTCATCACAAAATTAATTACTTCTTTTAATTAACGAACACGATCAGTAACCCACCCCATGTGCCTCGTTCTTTACCCGCATCCCATCCCAGCCCTTTATCCTTACCCTTACATGTCTCATCCCAGCCCTTACATGCGTCCCGTCCAAACCCTTACCCATCACGAGCCAGTCCTAGCCGTGATATCTTGTAAACATGTAACATTACCTAATATATAGTTCAACAGTCGAACATAATATTATTTATAAAATCAATACTGAATATTATTAAAAATGAAACATAAATTATTGAGATGATCATAGACATATCATCTATGGAATGTTTTTCTATCGTTATCATCACTACCAAAAACAACTCGAATGTTATCCAGAATAGGGGTTATTCCATCGAACCCAAGTCGCTCGCTCCCAATACGAAGAATGTGCCTCGACACGTTTCATTTTCATCTCAATCATTTTTTGCTTCATGTCAACCTTAGTTTTTTTTTCCAAAATCATATCGTGAGCATCAATTACCCATCGATACTTGTCGGTAAACTTTATAAAAAACTACATTCACATAAGAAGTAACAAGATTGAAAATACAGAAAATAAAATAGGGACTTATTCTGTAGAAATGGTTTGAATTCTTAAGTTTAACATCCTTGAGCAAAACTTTAGGAAACTGCAGACCAGAGCGTCGAAACACACAATTGGAGGGAGACTTTGTGAGGGGATAATAAATTTTAAAACTTTGATATAGTTTCTATTTAGAAATAGAAATTTGATTTATAATTTTATATTTTTAGCAAATAAATGGGTACTAAAACCTAATAAATCAGCCTAAATACTCACAAATGCATGTAAAATATTAAAAATAATTTATAATTTTAACAAATTTAGAAGTACTAAACTCTAATATGTACGCCTAAACCCTCACAAATGCAAGTAAAATATTTTTTCAAAACCCCCTTCCGCGATAAAAGGTTTTAACTATTTTTTTTTGTTTCAAAATTGTTGGTCATTAAGTACAATATATGTAACTTATGTTTACTTTAGTACAACATAAGAGTTGATTTTCTTAATTTGTCACATAAATCACTCGAAATATTAACAAACAAATTTTGCAAAAGACCTAGAAACCAAACATATGCTAGCAAAAATAAAGGCAGTGAGCTCATTATTTTTATTTCATTTCATTTATGTGATTCAGTAATTTTGTTTGTTAACCCAAACAATATACAAAGGACGATCAAGCTCTTTAATCAATCTAACATGAAGCACGTTACATTAGAAATTTATAAATTGTTGAAGTATGGAGTTTCAAACTCTTTGATCACATCATAACTCTTTTCAACTCAAGTTTATGCATCTCAACAACTGCATAAGACTTTCGTTCATGTGAAAAATTATGTCATCAAACTAAACCCGGAAAGTCTAAGCAATAAAAATTCTTTTTACCCTCTCTCATCCCCTCTACAAGTTTTTCTAATTGCTTCGTTTTCTAGTTTAATCTTTGATCTTATCCAACTTCCTATTACTTGTTGAATCTCTTGTTGAAGCTCTTGTTAGACGATAGGCATTAAAAGGTGTGTGTCTAGCAACCATTTAAAAACTTATTGCAAATTGTGTAGCAATAGAAGCTCTTTGATCTACACACGTCCAAAATTCATTGAGTAGCTCAAATTGTTTTTCTTCTAAAAAAATATGTAACCCTAATAAAAAGAATCACAAAATATATATGGAAGCAATACAAAACATTAGGATAAAAGTTACGCTAAAAATTAAAAAAAAAATCAGTAGCAATAATTACTTATATTATATTATAATACATTATGATACATATACAAAAAACTTATCAAAAGAGTAAAAAAATAGAAACAATTAAAATATGTAAATAAAAATAAGAAAACTAACATAAATCGTAAACTTTACTACGATATATCTGTAAAAATAAGAATTCGACCTCGATAAGATGATTATACGTTTGCCACATAAGAAAAATATAATGTTTCACATATATAAACTATAAAATAATTAGAGTAAAATAACCTCCAAGAGCTCATCTCCAAATCCCAAACAAAACGTGAAGAATAGCCCATTTGAATAACAAATCATCTATCGTTCGATCCTTGACAATTGACGTTAACAACTATATCGATTTATTAGCTAAAACAGCTAACAGAAGATATAACTAATACCAAAACCTATATATAATAAGATAGAGATAAGTCACACTTACGCATCTAGCAAGATATAACACAGGACTAATCAATCTGTCCATTGATTAATAAATCATAGATCGCTCGATTAATAACCATTGATGTAAAGAGAGTCATGTTGATTTATTATCTTAAATGATTTTAAAATTGTTTAACAACAAAACAAAGAGGCAGCTATATATAATTTTGAGTCTTCGGGTTTTAAGTAGGTGCAGCACCTAGGTTTTTTTTGCTAATAAATATTGATGGGCCACGTTTTTAGCATATTGGCTCAGTTTCAATATTTGGTGGACATATAAAAAATATTTTAATTAAAAAAGTATTAGATGGCATGGATATGTAATTTCGAAATTCATTAAAGATATTTTTGAGAGAGCAAGTCTTAAACTCACCGTAGAACCGCCACGTAGGATTTTCAACTTCTCATATGTAAGTATAGATTAGATTAAAAATAAAGCAGAAAATATAATTGAATAATAAAATGAAAAATACATGCTGACGTGTTTCAGCCAAAAAGAAAGGAAGGAACATTTGTGGCTTTTCCTTTTCCAAAAAGAAGACCTTCAAAATTAAACCCTCAGTGAGACCGGAGAAGACGAAGCCGAATCACACACACAGAGATTCTCCGGCCGTAACATTGAATCTGGGTCGCAATGTTTCCGAATGGTCAACAGGTTAGTTTAAGAAATTCTCAGTTTTGGTTTCCTATAAAACTGAAATCGAAATCAGATTTGTCTGAGAAAAAAAAAAAAAAAGAGAAGAATTTTTAGACTGTTCTCTCTCTTCACGCGATCGAATCTCTCTGAAATCTTGAGAAAAGACTCGTTTTTTTTTACTCGAAGTTTCAGATTATCCTCGAATTTTGTTTATTTCTTTTGATTGCATGCGACCACATTGGATGAGTTTTGTTCTTCGCTATATACATTTGATTGAATGCAGTTGCTTATTTGTTCGTTTCTACACTTTTGATTTAGTGTTTCTTCGTACAATTGGGATGAAGAATCGAAAATTGTTTGTATTCATCATGTTCCATTGTATTTAAGAGAGTTTATGTTTTGAGATTTCTTAACGAATTTTGAGGATTAGGGTTTATGAGGGAATGACATGTGTCTGTTGTAGATATCGTTTCATCCCACACCATTGGCTGTTCAAGATCCATCAACAATGATGGTTTTGGATCCAAAACAAACTCCTTCACCAGTTTCAAGAGATGGAACACAGAATGGAGGAGGGATTTCTCACGCTGAGTTTGCTCTGTTCAATTCCCAGAGGCTTCAATCTGATCTTGAAGCCATGGGTAACAAAATCAAACAGCACGAGGACAATCTGAAGTTTCTCAAGTCTCAGAAAAACAAGCTGGATGAATCGATCGTTGATTTGCAAGGTATGAGATTTTGTCCTGCATATAACCACATTTTGCAATGGGTTGAGATTTTCATGTGTATTACAATGTATATTGTTTTGCAGTTCTTATGAGCAAACTTCATTCGGCCGCCACTCCTAGAAGCGAAAACCATGATACCAATCTCCAGGGTGCAGATATCAATGAACAGATCCTACGGCATGAAACATCAGCTGCTGGAGTTTTAGGTCTGGTTGAATCTCGTCATGGCGCGCAGGCTTCTCAGTTGACTATGACAAAAGGTGTTGTTGGCATTGTAGCGAAACTCGGGAAGGTCAATGATGAAAAGCTTAGCCAGTAAGTTCCGTTTGCTCACTTTCCTTTCTTCAGATTACCTTATAATTTCGAAATGTCCCAATTTCGGATAAAACCTTTCTTGGGATGGTTTTTTTGTAATCTGAAACTGACTTAGTTTCTCTCGTGGTACTTCGAAAATGCAGGGTTTTATCGGATTATTTAGGGACTCGTTCAATGCTGGCAGTTGTATGCAAGAATTATGATAGTGTTAAGGCTTTAGAGATTTATGAAAATCAAGGCAGCATAGATAGAAATGCTGGCATTCATGGGCTTGGCTCTTCGATTGGCAGAACGATTGAAGGCCATTTTGATGTCATCTGCCTTGAAAATCTGAGGTACTAATGTCTGTTTAAATATTTTATGAATTACAAATTCTGCTAGATACGTTCATCTTTAATCCTTTCTAATAACTTGATTTGGTGTCTTTTAGACCATATGTTGGTCAGCACATTGCTGATGATCCACAAAGAAGGCTTGATCTTCTGAAACCTAAATTGCCTAATGGTGAGTGTCCTCCCGGATTCCTCGGATTTGCTGTGAACATGGTACAAATCGATCCAGCTTACTTGCTATGTGTCACACTATATGGATACGGTCTTCGTGAGACCTTGTTCTACAGTCTATTCTCCCGCCTTCAAGTTTACAAAACAAGGACCGAGATGATTACTGCCCTCCCATGCATAAGTGATGGTGCTATATCCTTGGATGGAGGAATCATCAGGACAGCGGGGATCTTCACTCTTGGAAACCGGTAAGATTCTCATAACTTTATAACCCGAAAACTTATTTCCCTCTTGGAGTTTTCTTCCTGTTTTTTTCTGCTGTTCTGAAACCAATGCAATTTTCAGTGATGAGGTGAATGTGAGATTCGCAAAGCCATCTGCTTCACGCGTGATGGACAACTATAATGAAACGGAGAAGCAAATGAAAGAGCTGAAATGGAAGAAAGAGAAGACGCAGGAGGACATGAAGCGAGAGCAAGTGCTGCGTGACCATGCCGTGTTCAACTTTGGCAAGAAGAAAGAAGAGTTTGTTCGATTCTTGGCTCAGAGCTCATCCACTAATCAGGTAGTAAAACGCTTCTGACTTTTTTTATCATAGTGTGTAGATGAATCAACCAAAGTATACGTATTTAATATGTTCATTGAAGCATATTAAATCTTCCATATGATCATGTCTTTGTTTTGGTTTCAATTCAAAGCTTCTCTGTTTTGGTTTCAATTGAAGCAAAGGTTTTTATGGTTTAACATTTCTCTGATTATGTGTTGTATGCTCCAGCAAATGATATTACCCCCCAGATGAATAAGAGAGCAAGCAATGAAGCATGGAGCTCTGAATAACAGTGACCTTTGCTTTTAAAGGAATTCTCTTTTGACTTGAAGAACTTTTTCCCAGCTTAGCTTTTCATAAATTTCGTCCATGGAAAACATCTATCATATGATGTTGGATGAATTTCCTGGTAGGGCGGTAGAGCTTGTTTTAGATCGGTTAGCTTCGGTTACGCATCTCGACTCTAGTTTTTTTTCTGTTAAGTGTTAATAACACTTGACCGTGTACATATGATGGATATTTGTTATCTAGCATCTTCTAGCCTTTCTAGTCTTATGTTTCCATCTCTGGTTCCAAAACATCTGGCTCACTATTCATTCAAAACATTGTCAGAAATGATTACAATTTTTCTAGTATTTGGTACATATATACATGCACCAGATTATGATAATGAACACTATACACAAGACCGACCATCACGTAAAACAAAATGATCAATCTCGCTAGAGGCCATGTTTAACTGAAACCAGAAGCAAACTTGAATAAAGATTTTGCCAAAACCTTCATTATACCAAAAGATCGATCATAGCTTATTGAAGCAACGAAATCCCTAATTACATAAAAGCTAAACAATAGGAATATAAATAAAAACTCTAATAAACTCAAGCAAATGACGATTAGCAGCACGGCGGATTCTGAACGTTGGATCCACCTGCTTCTTCTCCTTCAGCCACCTCCACTACGTCGACTTCTTCAACAACACCATTCTCGTTCTCCCACAGCAACTTTGGCTTTTCTTCCTCTTGTTTTGGAGTAAGTAATGAAGCTATGTTGATTTGTGTAGCCTTCTTCTTCGCTTCTGCTTTTTCTAACTCTTTCGCCTCTGCCTCTGCTTTCAATCTCTCTTTCTCATCCATAAGTTTCTGCAGATCATCCTCCTTTCCTTCTTTCCTCAGCTCTTCTTTCACAAACTCTTGCATTTCTTCGGTCACCCTGACCGTTTCGTCATCCAGCATCCCATCCACAACCTTAAGCATCTCATCAAGTCTCCCAGCTTCACTTAAAGCCCTCATGATGAATTTGTAAGCATCATCGTCCATCTTGAGCTTGTTCACCATCATATCGAAGAAGGATTTTGCATCGTCGAGTTTCCCGGCTTTAACTAACTGATCTTGCAATCGGTTATACACCGCCAAATTTGGTCTTAGACTCGACTCAACCATCGTTTTGAAATATGCAGCTCCTTCATCTATCTTATTTTCCTTGAAACAAGTATCCATTAACAACCCGTATGTGTACTCATCAGGCTTCACCTTTTTCTCATCCATTTCACCATAAAGCTTCTCGGCCTCAGCCAACAATCCGTTGTCACACAGCTGATTCATCAGATTGTTGAACGATAAAGTATCAGGACTACACCTAAAGTCACCCATTTGCCTGAAAACCTCCATAGCTTCCTCAAATCTTCCTTGTGCACAATACCCATTAACCATTACATTAAAACTTCCCAAATTTAAAAACAAATTCCTGGGTGGATTATGTTTCTTTTTCATCGCATCAAACAACTTCAAGGCCTCATCAAACTTCCCGTTCTCGCTCAAAGCCTCCAGCACATAGTTATAAGCCATACCGCTCATCTTCACATTTGAGTTCTCTCCAATAGCTTCCTCATAACACTCCATAGCTTCTTTCTCCATATCTTTCATGAAATATCCTTTCATCAACTGCCCATAAACCACACCATCACCAACAAACCCACCAAGCTTCTCTTTCAACTCCTCATAAAGCTTTAAAACACCATCAGCATCAGAATTCTTCACACACCCCATCATCAGATAGCTATAAACAACAGGGTCTGCAATGAAACCTCTCACACTCATATCCTCCTTAATCTCCATGGCCTTTTCAAGACTGTCATTATCAACTAACCCTTTAACCAGAATCCTAAACGTAGCAATGGAAGGATTCAATGGCGCACCATCTATAAACAGCTTGTAATGTTCCAAAGCAATCTCTGGTTTTCTAACATCAAGATAAGCCTGGAAAATCAAATTGTATGTGATGATATTAGGAGCAATACCAGCTTGATTGATGAAACCATGCAATTGCAGAAGCGCCCCGTACTTCGATTGCCGGAGCTGCGCAGCCAAAACTGCGTTCACGGTTAATATCGTCGGCCGGCAATTCGAATACACAGAGTGGCGCGTGAAGAGAGCAGCTTCTTCCAAATCGTTCTCACGAATCAATTTCAAGATCTGATTGTGGAGATCGAGGCGTTTCCCGGTGAGAACCGATACAGGATCCGGCAATTTCGGGGCATTGGGGTTTTGGATTGGTCTAGGGATTTGAGATTGCTGTTGTTGTTGCTGAGATCTGTTGAAAGAGTTCATCGGTGGCTCCATACGAAGACGACGCTTACGACGGCGACGTTCAGCGGCGGCTTCTTCCTGCGTAGCGAAAGACATGTACCGGACGGCGACAAATGGCGGCGGAACACGAGGGCGGTAGGCTCTCGCGATTGTTTGAAGATGGGTCAAAAAGACGGCTTTAGAAATCGACATGGTTGATTGAAATGATCCGATGAGTGGGAGATTTTCTCAGTGGGAGTGAGGGAAAAATGTGAACTTTGAGAGAAAATGAGAGGTAGGGTTCTTGTTAGGGTTTTAGAAGAGTTTTGGGTTTGGTAATGATGATGAAGTTGTGGGGTTGTTTGGAAATTGGGATAAGATATTTTGGCGTGGGAATAGAGATAATGGACTGTTTTGGGCTTAAGGCCCATTACGAGAGGCCAGGCCAACTCGTTTTAATATTTCTAACCAACAAATGATGCATGTGTGTGTGTGTTTTTTATGAAACACAATTTCAAAATAAATACTACTTTACGATTGATTAACTAAATTAGAGCAATGTTGTTTACAGATGAAGAAATAATACATCTAAAATGAGATGATCGGGCCAACGAATCGGCTTTTTTAAATTTAAAGATTGTGAAATCAAAGAGAGAAAAGCTAGAAACCCTTGCACGAAATTTACCAAATTTATCAGAAATAATAGAAAGTGCATGCCGACTGCCGAGAACATGTGTGTGCAATGGTAGTTCCACTTGCACATTCTTTGGCATATGGAGTCGAACACTATGGGTTTGTAGGCCGGTCCGTTGTGGCCCACCTTTGGTAAGAAAATCAAAACGACAAAAAAAAAAAAATAGAAAGTGCATACCACTTCTCTAGAAACTGAGTAATGTTAAGAATCTGAACAATTTGTCACAAAAGGGTGGTAACCTAAAATCTTATCTAGAGAAATGAACAATGATCCATTTGTTATGTTGAAAGATATATAAAAAAAAATGATAAAATTTTGAAAACAATTAGTTTATTAGAAACCGCATAACATATACTTAAAATAAGGGTAAAGTAAAATATGAAGAAAAAAAAACCAGATTAAAATGAGAAAGTTAAGATTAATATAACAATACTAAAAATTTAGTTATTAGATAAGATCTAGATAGTGATGGTAAAGTAGTAGTGTTGAATAAATGGATCATGCAGACAAATATATTAGTGTGAAACTGACGGAATAAACGGTGTAAGACAAACGATCGAAACATAATTTTGAATGATGGTCCTAATAAATAAGGTGTGAATGTTACAATTTTGACATTTTCACTCACCCAAAAATAAAGATTTATTTTTATAATTTTGAAATCGAGGGCCACCATATGGATTTCTGACAAATAGGTTTTCTCTCGAAGCAAAGCTTAACTCAATTTTTTCTAACCGATTGATATAATGTAATTGGATTATTGTTTCACGGTTACTACTTGATTCAAATATTTAACGTGAAGCAAAATATAACAGTATGTTAAATAACTCATAGCTTCTTTTTTGTACTCAACTTAAAACTAATCATAGGTCATCATTTTGTATGTTAATTATTTTCTCAACAAAAATTAGAATGATAAAAATTAAAAATAATGCGTAACGTAAGAGAACAGTCTGGTGTTTGGTATTATTGTCGAGTAATGAGCCACCGGACATGGAATTATTGGAACCAAAGTTCCCAAAACCATGGTCCATGGACCCCATAGTCAGTGTCGGTCGTGGGCCGTGGCCTATTGACTTCAGTCACAATTGTTCGTCTCAGACTCTCAGCTGTCACCGACACATCCTATCAGTTTTCTATGTTTGAATATAAAACTAAAAGACTTTGAATATAGACACTAACTGGTAACTCATTAATGTGTAGAATTTGAAAAATTTATATAATTTATAAAATATTATCGTCAGTTATCGTTGAAAAATTTAATAGAATTTGTAAAATTCTACAAAGTTGAAGAATTTGTATAATTGATAGAATTGGTTCAATAATCACTAACGGACAAAAATGAAAGAATTTGTGAAGAAAAGTTGGACAAGTGAGAAACGTTCACGTGAATAAAGAGACATTTTTCGTAATTGAAAGAAAACATTCACGGGAAATATTCACGTGAATAAGCAAGCAATTTGGTTATAAAATCAGATTGAGCGAAACAAATACATTCATGCTCTGGTGAAGAAAAAAAAAATTGAGAGGCTGGAAAAATAATTCACTTTTGCTACCGAGAAAAATCGAGTAAGTTTGTATTATTTGTGTATAATTCATATAACGTTTACATATATCATCATTTAATATTTATAAGAATATTTTTTCATACTACAATATTTATTCCACAAATAACATAATTTAACTGAGTTATATATTTTGTTAAGTATTTTTCAAATACCTTTAAATTGAAGAGCATGAATATTGTAATAATTATTTCTGATTAAAAATTTTAGTTATCAATTTTTTAAAAAAATTTAGTTGCATCTTCTATATATTAAAGGAGAAACATTTTGAGATTATTTTGCTTAGGTGTCAAGTCCTCAATTTTTCTTAGCATTTTTAATTTAATTAAATCAATTAATTAACCTTTGTTATTCCAATTCCCAAACAACTCTAATCCAAAAAACTAGCTAACTTGATTAATGTAAATTCAATTGCCAAACAAACTACAAGCATTATTAAATATTATTTTTTGGAGTCAAATATTTCTAATTCTTTAGTAATGCCATCTAAAATTTTGTTTATATCTTATTATATAATATTATTGAACTATGAAAAAATGTTCGACCGAAAAAAAAAAAAATTCGACCAAAAAAAAAGAACTATGAAAAAAATGTACATTGACATTGGAAATTTTAAATTTAAAACCTCTAATATTACTGAACATAATTTGTTTATTCGATTTAGTTATTTTATTAAAAAACCAATTATTTTTTTAAAAAAATTCATCACTTAAGTCAACGTTCTACTATTGTTGTGAATTAAAATAAATCTAACTACCTTTGCTTGATTATATTCATATTACTTTACATTTATATGTACATATCTTAAGTTTAATTTTAATCAAAATAAAGTGAAATATAAATATATATCTTAATTTAAATTACTTAGATGATTAAATATATATTCAATCATCTAACACACAAATTATTCATTTAGGAATTATTCTACGTATTATTAATTTAATACATCTAATTTAACACAAACTAATCGGTGAATAAGTTTTTTTTTTGGTGAAAATAATCGGTGAATAAGTTTACTTTTATCTATTGTCAATGGTATATTCTAAAGTATTATTAAAAAAATCAATACCACCACTCTCCCTTCTATTCACCGATGGAGTAGTAATTATGTGATTCATATAACGAGTTTGTCTACGTAATTGTTAATTAAATTAGTTTGTTAATTTTTATTTTAGTTAATTGTTTGTACATAAATGCTAGGATGTTAGTTCCGTAACTTCATTTACGTTTATGCTTTTTTTTCTATTTCCAGGTGAAACACATTTATTTCTATACAAAATTAACGCAAATCGAATATATATAAACAAATTTGAATCGTGTTTGCTATATTTTATTTTGCGCTGGTTTATTGTATAATTCATTTTGGGATTGAATTGATGAATTGGTTTGGTTCCGTTTATCAAATTTTCTATCTTAAGTGAACACATTCATTTATATATAAAATAATTGCAAATCAAATATATATTAGGCAAATTTTCAATTATGTTAATTTGCATATGTTTATTTTATCCCGCGTATAGCGCGGGTACTATCCTACTTTATATTAAATAATTGATTACTTTTAAATAAATTTCTAAAAACTATACATAATCGTAAATTTCTAAAAACTATACATAATCGTTTTTGTTTAAGAATTGAACATAAGTATTTATATTTGAATTTATGAATCATTGAATATGTACATGTTATCGATTGTTTTAAAAAATTACATTTAACTAATATGTATTTTAATTGTTATTTAGCATAGCTAAAACTATGAACGGCGTGGTGGATCCGGATGATGGACCATCAAACGAAAACAATATGGTAAAATTATATTTCAAAAGTTTAGCTATACATAAACTATATCATAGAAATATATTTAATTATTGTGAGTTGTGAAATCTAAATTGTAGGAATTTTCTAGATGGCCGCCAATGTTGAATTCTGTATTCATTGAATTATTAGAAGAAGAAGTGCAAAAAATAAACTATTCTTCGTCATTGCCACATAGAGACGGCAAAAAAAATATAGTAAAAAAGATTCGTGAACGAACAGGATTTATAATTGATTGGGATAAATGTCAAAGTAATCACAATGACTTAAAAGCCTTGTACGGGGTATATCAAAGGCTTGTTCGACGTACTGGTGTTTCCATTGAACCTGGTACATGAAAAATAATCATGAATCCAAATTGGTGGCGAGATCGGAAACGAGTAAGAATTTTTTTAATTGCATTCCATAAAATATTAATAATTACATATTTGTAAGTGTTTTTTATATAAGACAAAATTATGTTGTAGGACACAAAAAGATCTTCAAGATTAAGAAAAAATCCTCTACCACGCATGGATTTGATGCACAAAGTGTTTGGCCCACATTGTCCTGTAAACGACAATATGCTTTCAGCTAGTCAAATAGATGAGACCGTTGAAGAAGACGATGTCACTACAAGAAAGCAGGGCTAAAACCGACGGAATTACCGATGGACATAAATCCATCGGTAATTACCGACGGATAACCGACAAATAACCGACAAAAAATAAGTCGTCGGTTTCCCATCGGTTAATAACCGACGACACTGATTTTCCGTCGGTTGTACCGACATAATTACCGACGAAACTTAAGTCGTCGGTTTTCCGTCGGTTTTACCGACAAAATAACCGACGACACTGATTTTCCGTCGGTTGTACCGACATAATTACCAAAACCGATGTAAAACCGATGGCCTATTACCGACGACCACTTTTCAGTCGGTTTCATCGGCCTATACCGATATAAAAACGTGTTAAACCTATTACGACTGACGGATTACCGACGGATATCGTCTTTATAGCGGCAAACTCCTTCTGTTATCAAAACATATTTTCTCGACAAAATAACTTATCGTAAAAATACACAATAATCAGTGTCTTATTTTCGATCATGGATGGACCAACCGATGCAAAATCCGGAGTCAAATGCAATAAACGACGATTACGCACGAGGTGTTGGAGAGTTTATGGATATAGCTTGTCGGCAACCATCTGCCCGGAAAACTGGTATGTTGAAATGTCCATGTTGTATTTGCCGGAATTCTCGTAATGTTAGGATTGATTACGTCTGGAGTCACTTATATACCAATGGATTTATGGATGGTTACAAGATTTGGTTGCTCCATGGTGAAAGACCGGAATATGGTAGTACTAGCGAATCAACATATGTTCCGAATAGGATAGAGGAACATAGAACGGATAGTGTAGATTTTGGTGTTGGTACGGTTCAGATGGTGAATGATGCATATCGAGAACATATAGGAACGGTGGAGGAACCTAATTTGCAAACGGCTGAAGAACCAAATTTAGAGGCCATAAGGTTTTTTGATATGTTAGATGCATCTAAACAACCATTATATAAAGGATGTAGAGATGCTCATACTCCTTTATCATCTGCAAGTAGATTGATGTCGATAAAAACAGACTACAATTTGGCAGAAGATTGCGTAGATGCCATAGCAGATTTTGTGAAAGACATTTTGCCTGAAGATAATCTTTCTCCGGCTTCATACTACGAGGTTCAAAAATTAGTATCTGGTCTTGGATTGCCATATCAGATGATTGATGTCTGCATCGACAATTGTATGATATACTAGAGAGAAGATGAAAACCTGAGGAGATGTAAATGGTGTGGTCAACCCCGATTCAAGGAAACAACGGGGAGATATCCTATCCCACAAAAGAGGATGTGGTATTTACCCCTTACAGATAGGTTGAAGAGGTTATATCAATCTGAGCGTACAGCAGAGGCGATGAGATGGCACGCAGAGCACACAACAGAAGAAGGGGAAATTACGCATTCTTCTGATGCGGAAGCTTGGAGATATTTTCAGACTGTATATCCGGATTTTGCTTATGAGCGAAGGAATGTATACCTTGGATTATGTACAGATGGTTTCAATCCATTTGGCAAGCATGGAAGACAATATTCTTTGTGGCCAGTAATTGTAACACCTTACAATTTACCTCCATTGTTGTGCATGCTTTGAGAGTTTTTGTATCTTTCGATTCTCGTTCCTGGTCCTGAACATCCAAAGAGATCACTTGACGTTTTTCTACAACCATTGATTTATGAGTTGCAAATGTTATGGGAACACGGTGCTGAAGCATATGATATATCCTGCCAACAAAACTTTCAGATGCGAGCGGTACTTATGTGGACGATAAGCGACTTTCCTGCTTACGGTATGTTATCCGGGTGGACGACACATGGAAAGTTATCTTGTCCTTATTGTCAAGATAACACAGATGCATTCCAATTGAAGAACGGACGAAAGACATGCTGGTTTGATTGTCATAGAAGGTTTCTACCTCCGCGTCATCCTTATCGTCGTAGCAAGACTTTGTTTACAAAGAACAAGCGAGTGAATGATGTTCCACTTCCTGCAGCAGATGGTGATGATATTTTGATTCAGTTACGGGATTTTGGAGCATCGAGGACTCCTGATGTTGGTGGGAAAGGGCATTCAAATTTATTCGGTGCTGGTGTGAATCACAATTGGCACAAAAAGAGCATCTTTTGGGATTTGCCGTATTGGAAAGACCATTTGTTGAGGCACAATCTGGACGTCATGCACATTGAGAAGAATTTCTTTGACAACATTATGAACACTGTCCTAAACGTACAAGGGAAGACAAAGGACAATTTAAAGTCTAGATTAGACTTGGCAAATATATGGTCACGACCGCAACTCGAAGTACTGCCAGATGGGAAGTTTTCAATACCGATATATCGTTTAGAAGTACCAAAAAAACAAGCGTTCTTCGACTGGATTTTCGTAGTGTCAATTTTCCTGATGGTTACGCATCCAATTTGCGAAATTGCGTTGACCTTGCAGAAGGAAAGTTTAGTGGAATGAAAAGTCATGACTGCCATGTTGTGATGCAACGCCTACTTCCATTTGCTTTTGCACATCTTCTTCCACTGAACGTTCATGAAGCTATTGCAGGTAAATTATATTTACCAAATAATTTTTATAATTAATTAGGTAAATTATTCATACCAATATTTTTTTATAATTAATTAATTTTTTTAATTATGCAGCTGTTGGTAGCTTTTTCCGAGATATATGCACAAGATCGCTTACATCTGACGGTATCCGTAATTTAGAGGCAAATATTTTGCCGATCTTATGCAATCTCGAGAAGATATTTCCACCGTCATTTTTTGATGTTATGGAACATTTATCAATTCACCTCCCTCGAGAAGTAGCATTAGGAGGTCCTGTTCAATATCGATGGATATATCCTTTTCAGCGTTATATGTTCCATTTAAAAAAGAAGGTTAAAAACTTAAGCAAGGTCGAGGGTTCCATTGTCTCGCAGAGCATAAACGAAGAAGTTTCACACTTTGCTGAATATTACTTTCCATCTGAGGTTCAAACAAGAGTCGTAAGCCTTCTCGCCACGATGATGGAGGCGAACGACCAAGTTATCCTGTCTACGTACCTAACTTGTTTACACAAATTGGTCGCTTAAGTGGGAAAGGAAAGAAACGAAAACTTTCAGAGCAGGAGTACACGCATTTGCATAGGTATATTCTCAACAATTGTGAGGATATTCTGCATTATGAGAGGTAATTAATATTATGATTTTTTCAAAGGTAGTATTTTTTATAAAATACTAATAAGTTTTGATGTAGGATTTACATGGCCTTAATACGTACCTACTACACGGATTACACTGAAGAACAACTTGAGAAAGTAAAAGAGGGAGATTTTTCTGTTTGGCTTGCATTTTATGTAAGTGTTATATATATTTATTACTTTTAAAAAATTACATGTCCGAAATTATAATTAAATTGTAATTAACTTATCACAGGTCAGAGAAGAGGTAGAGAAAGGTTATTCATTTCCGTCATGGTTATTAGAATTTATAAACGGGCCTAACTACAATGTAACTTCATACCCGAGATACTGTACGAGGGGATACGCATTTAGGATTCATGAAGAGGGGTCAAAGAGAACAACAGTGGATTATGGTATCTCATCGACATCTGATGATATTGTGTATTATGGTATCCTTAGAGATATACTAGAAGTTCGGTATCCTGGCTTGCTCAACTTAAGGTGCATTGTATTCCTCTGCGATTGGTATAATCCAATTATTGATACTGGTGTTCGAATTGACAAGTTCGGAGTTACATCGGTCCACTCACGACGAAGACTAATAAAATATGACCCTTTCATCTTTGCATCACAAGCAGATCAGGTATACATATGTGGTTCATTATTCATATAAATTAAAGTTTTATGAAATTTATTAATTTTTGCGAAATAACATTTTCTATTAAATTTAGGTTTGCTACATTCGCTACCCACAAGTCACAAATCGGATAGATCATTGGTTGACCGTAACACCTATAAATCCAAGAGGAACACTATATGGAGTTACCGATCATGAGCCTTTGCAACCTAGCGGAAGTGGTTAAATGGCTCCGGTTGAGCATTCTCTTGAAGTCGACCTTGTCGTTGACTTCACTACTTTTACAGATGATAGAGTTCATGAAGACTCTGAGCAATCCGTAGGAGAGTTTGACGATGATGAAGACTCAATTTCTTCTGATTATTCTGGTGATTCTGCATAGTTTAGTATAATGTGTATTGGATCATATTATTATTTTAATTTTCTTGTCATTATATAATATTTTTAGATAATTTGTAGACTTAAATGATAATTTTAATATTAAACCCTAAACACTTATAACAATTTATACCCGAAACCCTAAACTCTTGAAAATATTTATACCCTAAACCGGACCTCGTCGGTTTTCCGTCGGTTTTAATTACCACAACCGAGCAATAACTGACGGAAATAACCGACCAATAATTGACGAAATAACCGACAAATAACCAACAAATAACCGACAACTAACTTTTCGACAGGTACGATGAATCAAAACCAACAAATAACCGACGCACTATATAATTAAGAATCAAAATATAAGTTCGTGTTATCAAAACAAGTAGTTTCTAACTTTTATTCATGTCTCCAACTACCGTGGACTTCATACCAACATTAAAAAGATATAAAATAGAGGCTTTTGTAAATTCTTATGAAATGACAACTAAATCGTGTAAGTGTTATGTATGTATATACTTATATAGTTATATTTGTGATTTGCAATTTTTTTTTTAAATGTTAAAAGAATTATACAACTAGATCTTCAAACCTCTAAATTAGAAAGTTAAATGGTAAATCATCATCAAATAAGTCTAATTTTACTTCCAAACCCTAAACCCTATACTCTTATACCCTAAACCCTTACCTGGTCTGTTTTCCGTCGGTTAATCATCAATAATAATACATCATCAAATAAATTATTTCCCCACGTCCATTTTGCACAAAAAAATTCACACCGCGCCATTTACTGTGCAAATATATTTTTTATATATCCGTCGGTTTGGCCTCGGTTTGGTTAATAAATTAATTAATTTTTTTAACATAACCGACGGAAAACCGACGACGGTTTATGTGTCGTCGGTTTTCCGTCGGTTTGGGGAATTATATACAAAATAAAGATCCTGCATCTTGTCTTCCTCGCCATTATCGCCTATCTCTCTTCCTCCTCCCCTCATCGCCATTATCGCATAGAAACATAAACACTTACAACAATTTCTCTCAATTTCTCTCAAATTGCCTCAATCGAAACCTCCATCGTTCTCCTCCTTCTCAATCCTCCTCAATCGAAACCAATTTTCTCCTTCTCTCTCCACCCACGTCGGGGCATCTCTCACCACACGGAGAATTGATGTAAGATTTCTTACTCTATGTATAAATCCTAGAGATTTTGTTGATTTGGTTGATGTGGTTAAGATTAGGTATGTAACTTTTGTTTTTAGATAGTTTAGTATGATTTTGTAAACTTTGTTTTTAGATAGTTTAGGTTAAGTATGTAAATTTTGTTTTTAGTTGATAGTTTTTGTTAAATGGTAGGATGAGATCTCGGCTTTTAATTTTTATTTTTGGTTGATTTGGATCTTAGGTTTTAATTTTAATTTTTATTTGTTGGATCGTAGGTTGCTTTTTATTTTTATCTTTTTGGTCGATTTATAAAATTTTGACATTTATAAAATTTATTAGGATTTATATAAAAATACAAATAAAAAGCTAAGATTTAATAAAATCTTAAAATATATGAATATGACGGTATCCGTAATTTATTTTTTGGTCGATTTAATTTAAAATACGTGGTGCTTTTTTTATGAATTATATATTTTGTTACTAATTTAATAATTATTAAAACTATTTTGATTTTAGAATTATATATTTTTTAAAGGACTAAATGGCTTTATTTGTATGAATTTTTTTCAATAATGTTTATTTAACATTTTTAATTTATTAAAGGGATTACAGAAATTATATGACGAGTCAATTGGGCCGCTCGACCCAAGAACCAGCGGATAGAGCTAGTGGATCGCAATCCGCTACTCAGAGCAATACTCCTTTTCCACCGATGGAGATGAGTATCGAGGATTTCGTGTCGCAGCCGGGACGAGACCGACTAACAGTTCTGGACCCTGAGCGACGAGTAAACAAATCTACATGGTAAGTCAATTTTAAATTTTTTAATATTTGTTTTCAAATTAATAAAATCTCATAGTTTTTAACATTTTTGTTTCATGTTTCATGTTTTTAGGTTTGGATATTCGCACAATGGCATTTCAAAGTGCTATATGCGAATGATGCAAGGACTCTTGAAAGAACCCTATCCACAATTCAGTCTCATACCAAAAACAGAGAAAGGTATTTGGTTTAGACAATTTGCTGTAACTAAATTTTAAATAATGATTTACGAATTTAATTTAATTTTAAATACTAACAAATTATTTATTTTATTTTTTGTAGCAAGAATTTACCTGGGATAGGAATATAACGCATGAGGTTCGTATGGCGTTTGACAAGGACATTCCGAGATATTATAGTATGCAAATGACCGAGTGGAAGCAAAGGTGGCAAGAGGGGAAAAAACCAAGAAATGTGAACGAAGATGTGTTTAAAGGGTTGCAGCTTCATTGGGCGAAACCGGAAACAAGTGCAATATCAATGATAAATTCTAAGAATCGGTTAAGCGATAGAGGTGGAAAAGGAATTGCTAAACATAATTCAGGATCAGTGAGCTTCAAGACCCGTGAACAAAAATATGTAAGTGTTTCAACTTTTTTTTAATTTATTTTTTATTTTTAATAATTTTCTAACTAATCATGTTTTTAAATTAATAATAGTACGAGGAAAATGGTGTGTATCCTTCAAATTTATATATGATGGAGCATATGCACACAAAAAAAAAAACAAAACAAATAGACGATCCCATTGCAAGCGAAATTGTTGAGTCTTCGAGGAGGAGGATTGTGGAGTTTACAGAAAGCCAAAGTTCGACTCCAGAAGACGTATCCATAGAGGTTATCAACAATATCGTTAGAGAGGTAATTTAAAAAAATTTAAGTTAAATTTGATTTTTTTTTATGCTTATTATTAAAATTTACTAATCATTTTCCATAAAAACTTATAGGAAGCACCCACAAGAAAGGGTCGCATCTATGGATTAGGAAAGCTAACGGGAAGTCAGCGATCATCTTCTTCATCTGCTCGATCTTGTGGCATCGACCACGCCGCCCTCGAAGAATCTCTAAAAGAAAGAGATGAGCGGATTGCAGCTTTGGAGAAGCAAATGGAAGACGATCGAGAGGCGACCAGACGCAGTTTTGAAACTTTCAGACAGGAGATGCTTGGTTTACGGATGAACCTACCTCCACACCCGTACTCGCCTTCAAACTCAAGCCCATAGTTTTTTTTTTTTAATTTGGGATAATTTCAGAATTTATTATTTAAAATATTGTTAATAATAATTATAATTTTAATTCTATTATTTCATTTAATTGTTTTATAAAAAAATAATTTTAAATCAATAACTAATTAATAGTTTTGGGAAAATAGTGGAAAATTACTCCCCTCGGTTTTTTGTCGGAAAAAAACCCGTCGGTTTGGCGTCGATTTTTTTGTCGGTTTTCATACTCGGTTTACCATCGGTTTACTGTCGGTATAACCATCGGTTTACTGTCGGTATAACCATCGGTTTTCCGTCGGGAATATTTGACGGTTTACTGTCGGTTAATCGTCGGTTCAGGGTCGTCGGTTTTTTGTTGGTTATAACCGACGGAATTGATTTACCGACAAGATAGAACCGACGGAAATTGTTCCTCGGTTTTTCGTCAATTAGACCCTTTTCCGACGCCTAACCGACGAATAGGCTTGTCGGCCACTGAATGTTTTCTTGTAGTGTGTTGAAGTAGAAGAATAATTTGAAGAAGAAGGCTTTACTGAAAGTGTACCAGAAACTCAAGGGCAATTCAATTTTGAAACTGAATTTCAACCACAACCGATGGAAAATCATCCAATTCCGCCATCAATGCCGATTGAGATACCTTCACATCAACGGCGAGTTAGGGAAGATGGTAGCAGAGGTCTAGTAGAGGACGAAGCCAATCTAGTCGGCAAACCACTCAGACTCCACGCAGACGAGCTGTTATGGATACACATTTAACGAATATCGAGTCATATCTTGCAACTATGCAAGCTCCAATCCAGATGCTCAATGCACGAAACCAAACGGCCGAAGATTATGAGCGTGAATCTTGGTTAAAGTTGAATGAACTAGAAGACATAGAGAAATTTACAGATTTTTGGTGGGCATCATCAGAAATTTTGAGAGATCCGTCTGAACAAAAAAGGTTTGTGTTACTCAAAAATAATGAAGAAAGAATGCGTTTTCTAGAAGGGTTGACAGGTTACGATCGGTCTGGTACATTTCGTGGTAGTCCATGGAAACGTCAACTCAGTGGTTCGAGTGGACCAAGTAGTAGAGGATCCGTTGGTAGCGGATCAGGTTCTCCAGGCGTAGGAGGATTTGCCCAATTTGGTGGTGCTGGCTTTACAAACATTGGAGGGACTTCAAATCTGGGTGGTGCTGGTTTTACAAACATTGGAGGGACTTCGAATCTGGGTGGCGCTGGTTTTTCAAATACTGTGGGTGGTACTGGTTTTTCACATTTTGGTGGTTCTGGCTCACCAAACCAATTCAGATCAAGACACGGATTTCAAGTTCCAAACTCCAACCCAGAAGTTAATGTATCTCCAAATCCTAGGGTTGTCTCTGGTGAAGGTTTGGCGTTTAGACCTGCGTCTGCAGCCGAGTTACTCGAACGTTTTAATTTGTCCGACTTTAATCGCTCAGTTGGAAACAATGATAATGATGGCGAAATCTAAATGAATAACTATTTTAATTTACTTGTTTAATGTACAATATATTAGTTATCTTTCGTTTACTTAAACTGTATCATGTTATGTAATTTTTAAAGTGTTCTTTAATGAAGTTTTTTTATGTTCAGGTTTCTCGCATTATCGAGTTACATTCGCGCGGATTACATAATCTCACAGAAGATGAGTTACTTGAGCTAATTTGTCTTGAGCACATGGATATCATGGAAACACTCTTTCGGCCTATTATAGATTACTATAACAAGTATTATCGTCGACAACCAATGGGGACTGAATGGGGATTAGGATGGTGCAACATTCAGACAAGGATTTACAACTATCCAAGAGATAGCTTACATCTCTTGAGAATGCGCATCGAGGTGTTCACACGGCTATGTGAGATATTACGTACAGAGTATGGAATAAAATGCACAAAAACATATCTGTAGAAGAAACTGTGGCGATGTTTCTTGTGATATGTGGTCATAACATGACCCAACATTCAGCAAGGCTTTTGTTTGGACGGGCACAAGAGACAGTTGGACGTAAATTCAAAGAGTGCCTAAAAGCATGCACGAAACTATCTGGTAGATTGCTTAGGAAGCAGACTCCCGAACAACTCCGGCAGGTACCCCGATGTTTACGAGATAATCAAAATTATTGGCCTTATTTTAATGGTTTCATTGGTGCAATGGATGGTAGTCATTGTACAGTAATGGTGGCTGGTGCGGATGCGACTCGCTTTTATAACAGACATTCACAGACAAGCATTAATGTTTTGGCAATATGCAACTTGGATATGTTATTCACTTACATATTTGTTGGATGTCCTGGATCTGTACATGATGCAAGAGTTTTATTATATGCAATGGAGCGTGACCCAACTTTTTCAACTCCTCCGTCCTCGAAATACTATCTTGTAGATTCTGGTTATGCTAACACGCAAAGATTTTTAGCTCCGTTTAGAGGTCATAGGTATCATTTACCACAATTTCAAGATGGTTCCCCCCTTAGAGGTGCAGAAGAGTTGTATAATCGGTGGCATTCTTCGCTGCGCTCTGTAATCGAACGAACATTCGGAGTTTGGAAGAAAAAGTGGAGGATTTTATCAGAGTTCCCAAGATACGATGTCGAGACACAAAACAAAATAATCATAGCCACAGCTGGACTGCATAACTTCATTCGCCTGTCTCAAATTCCAGACATTGATTTTGATGATGCTTTGCATACTACTGCAATACCGCGAGAACATATTAATAACAATGGAGAAAGTGGAGAAAGTGCAGAAGAAGACTTTCTACATAATCAAGAGAGAACAACAGCAGGAACTCGTATGCAGATAATACGAGAGGGAATAAAACAACAAATATGGGATGCATTTCATTAATGAACTACTGGGTTCGGATATTCGGGTTCAGTTTTTTCTTTCAAAATGTAAGATGATTTGAGAATACTAAATAGTTTTTAACTTTTTTAATATAGTATAAGTACTAGTATTTTGCAATTTTTTTGTGATTGGTCAATTATTATTACCATTTAAGTTTGAAAAAAAATAATTACTTTTTTAAAATTAATTACTTTTTCAACATTAATTACTTTTTAAAAAAAATTCTTCAACTTCAGCAAATAAAGCAAAAATTCTCCTGTTACCATTTAAGTTTGATATTATTCAGCAAATTCTGCAAGAAATCAACAGTAATTAAGCAAATTCTGCAAATTCAGCAAAAATTCTGCGGTTACCATTTAAGTTTAATATTATTCAGCAAATTCTGCAAGAAATCAACAGTAATTCAGCAAAAATTCTGCGGTTACCATTTAGACCCATAAGTTTCTTATATACTTTTCAAAACATTCAATTGGTTCAAAAATTAATGTCGCTGGACTTTTCGTCCTAACATTAAAGTAAGACTCTATAGTATTTTCTTTTTTAAACAGCAAAGTAAACATTTTAAAATTTTATGTAAACTTAAACTAGTTTTGTATCAGTCATCGGTTACTGATCGCACCGAATTGAATCATATGTATTATTAAAAAGCGAATATTGTAAAATTATCCTCGAGTCACAATCTTATTGAATAATATCTCCGGAGATCATACAATTAAAAAGTTAAAAGATATATATAGGATTAATCATATATATGCCCATTAATATAAGGACGTAAGAATGAAACAAATCATCGTAAACAAAAGCATTTTATTTTCTTTTTTCTCTACCTAAATGTTTAATCCGGCCAAGAACGAAACCCCGGTCGAAGGCAACCATGACGAACCATATATAAATTCCGCCACCGTAAACCGGTTAGCCTCGGCCGTCGAATTGATGACCCGATATCCTGGCCAATTCACACGTTGCGCAAGAACCGACCCGGGTCCAGTGTTCAAATACTCTCCATAATATAAAGTATCTAAAGCAAATGTTGTGTTCCACTCGAGCCATCCTCTAGTGTGTACATGGTTACCGATAAACGATAACATATAAACCGTCCTGGAGAATAGCTTCCACGGTCGACCTAGATACGTCTGGACAGTACCGTTAGTGTTGTTACTCGCTAGATACGTTTGGAGATCGCCTGCAGCCAAAACCCTAGACGCATGTATCGATATTCCGGTGTTTTGGTTCGGGTCTTTTCTGTTTTGAGCCGTGATTGTGTTTTTCTGAAATGCCATGGGTTTACGTGCGTAGATGCTACAGTTTTGTAGCACTACGGCTGCATTGCCGAAGATAAAATCGACTGTACCATAAATGTCGCATTCGCGAAAGAATTGACGGTTTGAATGAACGTAGAGCGTGTCTTGGTAACCGATTATATTGCACCTATAGATTACCGCGTGGTCAGCTCCGATGCGGAGAGCAACCGCCTGGTGCTTCTCTGGACCAGCCCAGTTTTGGAATGTAATGTCTCTTGCAATAAATCCAGCTCCTGTCGCGGCTGGGAAAAAAATAAAACAGAAAAACACAATCACGTTTTGTATTTACAATCTCTATATTTAAAAAAAAAATTATAAAAAACAATATAAGTACTCATCATCAAATGCAGCAATACTTTAACAATATACAAATATTAAAGCTATGTCCCTCAGCATCCATTACATACATCTATGATATACCCGTTTGTTAATTTTTTAGGTTTGTGTTTTGTCTTCACAGTTTTGTTTATTAATATAAATGTGTTTTGTGTTTAAATATAGATGCAACAAATGCTGTAAAACAAATAAGTCCATTACATGCATCTATGATATACCCGTTTGTTAATTTTTTAGGTTTGTGTTTTGTCTTCACAGTTTTGTTTATTAATATAAATGTGTTTTGTGTTTAAATATAGATGCAACAAATGCTGTAAAACAAATAAGTTGGATTTATATATAAATATATACACTTAAAATCAAGTACTTGAATTTTTAGACATGTCTTTACCTAGAAATGTCATATGCAACTAGTGGTCTATAATGCATCAAACCACATAATGAGACATGACCCACCTCCAACTATATGTATAAATAAATGCAACTCTTCTCTGTCTTCCATCATGCATGTATATATATATACAAATATGTGGGTCAGTAATTGCGCGGCCTACCTCTAACCCTTAAGATACGTTCCATGTGAATTTGTATATCCTTTTAGATGTTCATATCCTCCAAATTGTCTATGTATATTTGTATATACCTATGGGGGAAATGCATTGACTGATTTACGTACATGGAAGTGGGTATTTAGGAATGAATATTAGATAAATGTAATGTAAAATTTGTTGTATCAAAAGAATGTTTTATTACTTGTTTGATTTGAGTAGTATGCATTTATTGTACATTAAGAATTACAACAAGATGCATGTGAGTTTTGTTGGATAAGCGGCAGCACATAGGATGTCCAATTCAGTGTAAGTGTGTTGTTACCTAACCGAATTCAATCTAATCAAATTGAAAAGTCAACCCAAATAATATAAAATAAAACTTATTTGAGGTAGGCAATTTTGTTTTAAAACAGCAACCAAGCTACAAATTACTAAAAGATCATATCACATTTAAGTTTCTGTAGTTTTTTTTTTTCAAATTAAATACGGAAGAATGAAATTTCCAACCCAAAACCGAACTGAAACTATAATCATAAAAAGCAATAAAATAATGGTTATAATCCGGTTTCTATTGCTGAACCAAAACTTAACAAATAACTAAATTTGTTTGCATATTTTGATATTATTATATTTGAAATTTGTTTCAAAGGTTTTTGAAGAAAAGATCCTGCTTTTTTTTCTTAACAAATAACTAAATTTACCTAAGAGCTACATATTAGGTATCAACAACCATGAGTGAGAAAAAGTTGTTAGTAGATAAAAATTTAGTGCTATGGAGGATTTTTTTTTTTTTTTGAGCCGAAGTGGTAGAAATGCAGAAAATGGGTGAATGACGTTTGTTTTTAATTCTCTTTGTGTTCAAAAATGGTTAAAACAGAAAAACGATTACAAAATTAAGTGGTCCATAATATTAACATTTATTTCTGGTTCGTGTACATATTACTATTTACAACGTATAATTAAATCTAGCTTTCTTTAGTGGTCCATTATCCATATGAAGAATAAACACAAGTGGTAAAAGACAACTAATATTTTGTAAATTGTCTGATTCTAGAGAATCAATCGGACACTTTAAATCCTATCAATCCGAAATCTATACAGCTAGCTCATGGCCCCCCTTCACGTATCTGATTCCAAGAACTTTCCTCGAAATATATTTTTTTTCATCGTAACTTAATATTTATATACCTATCTTCAGTCAAATAATTTTAATTTTAATAAATAAATATATATTATATTATAAATGTTGACCGCCGTGAAGCTCTTTGTCATGATTTTATTCTGTAATTACCACAAAAGGATCTTTTAATTTTTCTTTTATCTTTTTCAAAAAAAAAAAAAAATTCTATTATGGCACTGAAAAGATCTTTTAATTTTCGATCTTCCTCAAATACAAGGGTCTTATTATTTTATATAATTCATGTCTTTGTTTAATGGATTGTTTAATAGCAATAGTAATGCTGTGTTTAACCCTACTTTCTAACTATTTATCATAATTGTCGTATTATTTGGAAAATGTTCATAAAGTGAAAAAGGAATGGGAAAAGTGAAAGAAAACCTTACCAAAGGTGGCCGTGTGGAAAGTGGTAATGTTGTCAAATATGCTTTTCCCTCCTGAAATGACCGTTTTACCCTTCCCATCTCCAACAAACATCAAGTTAATTTTTTTTCTACCGACCTTGAGGTTGTTCTCTTCGTACCTTCCAAAAAAAGCATAAACAGTGATAAGATTTTCACTGAGATAAAACGCAATAATTACTAACCCCTTTTCCGTACAAATGCTACTATAATCATTCACGGACATAACAGTTAATGTAAAGTAAATGCGAAAATCTGAAAAGGGTAAAACAGTAAATTTACCTTCCGGCCTTTACGTAGATAATAGTCCGGCGAGGACTGTGTTCCGGAGCTTTCTTGATAGCTTCCGATATCGTTTTGCACGTTCCGTTACCGTCTTGTGATACGATGATATCAGCTTGAATCTGCGAAACCGGCATTTCAAGTAACTCACGCTCACTTCTCTCCTCGACCCATGTCGGAAACTTCTCGTCTTCTCTAACTTCTAAAAGTCTCCGGTTCTGTATCGGCACTCCGGCGAAATCGTTACCATCTCCGTCGCCGTTCGCGGCGAAGATAGCAAGACAGTTGCTCACAAGCTCAGAGAGATTCTTTAGTGCCGCCGTCATCTGATTCTTTACTCCGCCGTCGTCGACGCCGTCGAATCCTTCCGCGCACGTGTCTTGGTTCGTAAGAGCCGTGCTTAGCCACGTGGTCACGTCTTGTGGCTTAGCTTGAGTACCGGAGGAAACGACGGAGGAGAGAGCGCGTGAGAGCGCGTCGACGGAATCGTCTAGTAGCTCGAGGCAAGAGTCGTATGCGGAGCGGACACGTGGAGGCATGTCGAGGAAGGAGAAGGCAGAAGATGAGTATAGAGCGTGGCTGAAATGGTGTAGCGTCATGTTCACCGTCACGTGGATCAGATCTTTAGTGGAGGAAGCGGCGAGTGAGCCGGGGAAGTCCATGAGAGAGTCAACGCATAACTCGGGGTAACGAGTTGACTCGCAAGCTTTTGAGATTGCTTGGCTTGGTTTCCTAGCTAGGCCTGGAACGTGTTGGCCGGACTTGACTTGTGTTCGGATTCCGGCAAAGATCGCGGCGGCGAGGATAAGTACGAAGGCTAGGACGATGGAGGAGATAAGAAGCTTCTTTCTTCTCCGATTGGTGGTCTCCGGTTGTGCTGACGTGGAGATTTGGTGGTGGTTCGGAGCCGGAGGAGATGTGGTCGTGGTGACCGAACCAGTTGGTTTGGATGGTTCGAGCCTTTGGTATCCCATTTGTTCTTGTTGTTGTTCTCTTTACTTTTGATTTTACATTCCAAATAATGTAAGTGTATATATATGAGTGAATGAGTGAGAGAGAGTCTTTGTGAAGTATGCAAAGAGAGTGGTGGTGATTATTGGTGGGACACGCGTCATTGATTCATTTATTTAACATAAGAATAAAATTACTTTATTTCGTTTTTTTTGTGTGTTCTAGTTTTAATTGCTTGCGTTAGTCATCGTTTGTTAGTGAACTTTTTGTTATTTCGTCGACATGATTTTTTTTGAAAAAGCAATTCAGAACATAATAATCCTATCAATCTTTTAGAATGTTATTACATAAGACCAAAATTTATTTGTTTATTTTTGTTGTGTTCCAATTTTAATTGCGTGTGTCATTCGTCGTATGTTATTGAGCTTGTGTTGTTCGTCGACATGAATTTTTTTTAAGTACTTCAATCTAAAAATTATATCTTTGTGCCATTATATTTCAGCAATTCATTTAAAAATAACTGGTTAAAAATAACATTACAATATATAAAAAAAAAACAATGTTGATAGGAGTTAATTGGGTTATGAATAGTACGCTAAATTATTTCGGCTCGAAACCTATAGTACATTTTAAAACATTTACATATAAATCTTGAAATCCATATATATTATATGTGGGCAATGTGCCTATTTAAGAGCATGAACTGGAACCTACCAACCAATGTTAAACTTGATGAATTGATATATTGAAACTATAAACTATTCCCAGTATTTCTATGATTTTTTATTTTAAGACTATTTCGAAACAGTGGTAAACACTTAAACAGTAAACAGACATTAAATTAATTCTATATTTTGTTTCAACATCAACCTAACAAGAAAAATAAAATAATCAACTAATGCCAGAATGCGACTAGAAAAGACCCCCCATTGTTTCTGATTACATAGACATCGCATGTTGTTTTTCTGATATGTTTTCAAATGTGACATAATTTTAAATCGAGGTATTTAAATTAAATTTAGCTAATTATTCTAAGGGAATAGTGATGTACTTACATTTCCATGAATGATAAATCAGTACGATTGTTTCGATTTCTTAATTAACTTCGTGATGATAATTAACACGTAACTGATCGAGTGATCGAACTTAAGAACAAAAAATACGGGACTTAAATAAATTGGATTATATAAATACGTAATTGTCTATTAAGAATGTATTTAAACATTTCTTTTCTTAGTTTTTTTATGCAGTGAGACTGGGGACGTACACAGGCTCGCATTTAGCATATAATTGTAAAATATATAATTATAATATATACATACGTTAAATAATGGAGAAAATGATATTTATAGATAAGATGTGTGTGTTATATTATTAAAGTGATTATGCCATCTTTTTCAATATGCTTAGTGAAGTATCAGAACATGTTCAATAATGTTTTGGAAAGTTCTGTTTCTCTTTTCACTTTTAATTTTTAAAAGTTGTTAACTTAAGAAGTAAGTTATATGTATACATATCAATTCAAATCTGAATTTTAAGGTTCAAAAAAAAAAAAATCTGAATTTCATATGAAGACTCCAAAACTAAACTACAATCGATTCTAAAATCCATGTGACAAGTGATTGTATCATCAAATTTATATACTTAAGATTGATTTCATATGCCCTAATAATAAATTTCTACAATATTAATGCTTTCTGGTTATATATCATAGTGTATTATGAGATCCTAAAAATGATATTATTATGAGTCAAAGAATGTAACAATTTTTTTTTAATCATCTAATAAACATTTGTTAAACGTAGTAGAAATTTCGCGAATAGATGATGCAAAATTATAATCTTTAAACAAAACTCGTAGGAACGTTCTTAAGAGCATAATCAATCTTAGTTGCTAAATTTGGGGTGCTAAGATTATTTAATTGTTTTTCACCCTTAGCAACTCCATTTTTGAGGTGTTAAAATGCTAAAATTAGCAACTCCAAGTTGGGGTGCTAAGATTATTTAATTGTTTTTAACCTTTAGCAACCCATTAAAAAACCCACTAAAACCCATCATTAATCATGCTCTAAGAAATTAACTAGTTTTATCAAAAAAAGAAAAAAATAAATAAAATAGTTTTTGAAAAAAGCCAAAAGATATAATTAAAGGTAGCATAGTTAAAGTGTGTTGCTTCAACGGAAAGACTCATAAGATCTTTCTAATTTCTAACTTTGATTAATATAGTTTAGTCCTTTAGAGTTTATGATGCAAATTTTTACAGTTTCTAGTGGGTCTTCTATTAGCGACAAGTTCGCTGACTATTTAAAAATTATGCGTCTTTGAACATTCTTGTTCGATTTTCATTTACAAATGATTCAAGGACTATCGGTTAACAAAACGGAGAGATAACAAAAAGTCCTTTCTAAAAAAATCAATACGAAGAAAAATGGGTGGGAACTGAACCGAATCCGATCCAAATTATCCGAACCGAATCCGAATCCGAAACCGAATAATCGAACTGAATCCGACCGAATTATCCGAACCAAATCTGAACCGATTTTTTAAAAATAACCGAACGGGTCCTCAACACCTAGTACTAAAAAATCTGAACCGAACCGAGAACCGAACGGATATATGAAGTACATAAAACATATATTAATCTAAGGAAATTTAGATTTAAGGTCGGGTATATTCATATAGTTTAGGTAATTTTTATAGGGTATATTCATGTAGTTTAGATAATTTTTTATAGGTTTTCTTTGTATTTGTCGATCAGTTCGTGTATTGTAGATATATTTGGGTGTATTGTACACACAGGAACAGACACAAAGAAGGCTGGGAACCAAGAACAAGAGTGAAGACAACACCAAATCGAAACAATATAGTTGTGCGAGATTTTACTTTTAAACTGCTAGTAATACGAATTATTGAATTTAGATATAATCATTTTTGTTTTAAAGCATAAATTTATAGAAATATATACATATATATATATATGTATGAAGCAATATATAACATAAATATTATCGAGGATAATTTTTTATTTGAAAAGCAACCAATCGATAAATGCCACGTGGTAGTAACCAAAATAAATTATGAGTCTCACGACAAGAGAAAATAGTCTTGGTGATCATCCCGATCATTTATTTTTGAGAAAGTTCTTTACATATTAAAATCTCATAAGACTATGTCCAAAAAAGCTTTATTATTGAGAATTGACTCAATCGTAAAAATCATTTAAATCGGATACGGACATAAGGCAACACATATTAAATTTGAATGTACCAAATATGAACTATCATTTACTTCAAAAGTATGAATGAAAGACTTATGATGTTACAATGAGTTTGGTGATGACGCATTATCTATGAATGCAAGAACATGCGATAAGTTAATTTTTGTTCCAATAATGCATGTCTCTATCCTATTTCACATATCACGCTGACAAGGTGAAACGAATTAGCTCCATTATAAACGATAATCCGGTCCAATAATCCATGCCGTGTTTATGAAACTAATTCATTTCAGAATGTGAATGCGATCTAAAAGTTTTTGTGTTAATCTTATGCATATACATTTCTAAAACTTAGTCAAATTCTCTTCGAACAATATATTATATAATGGAAGAGTTTTCTCTATTTTTAAAGTGTCCACATCATCAATTTAAAGCCTTCACTCATCAAAAAGGAGTAATTACATTAAAAATAAAGTTTAATAATTCATTTAATTTTTTTATCTTTTAATTATTATTTTTTATTAAGTACCACACAACATAAAAATTAAAATTTACATAAAACGAAAACTTAAAAATTGTACAATACAATAAAAATAAATAGATACTAGAAGAACTAAAATTAAAAAAATAGATACAAAAAATTAGTATAAATATTTCCAAAGTTAAAATTGAATAAAATTCTAGATAAATCATATATCATTTTAAGTACAAAAACAATATAAATATACGGTAAAGATTATGTTTAATTCATAAATTTGAAAATTTTGTAAAACAATCACATAAAAGAATAAATGATTAAAATTATAGATAAATAAATAACATGAGACAATTCTAAATGAATAGAAATCAAATGATGACGAATGTTTGAGACGATATAATAAAATGATTAAAATTTTAATAGAAATTTAGAATTGTCTCATGTTATTTATTTCTCTATAAATGAGGACTGAGAAATAGAAAATATGATTAGATAGTGGAAAAATTGATGTTTGCTGAAAGATATGAACAACTTCACTACAAATATATGAAAATCAATATAAAGTCTTAACATGTTATATGTGAGCAAAGAGAAAGTGAAAAGAGAATAAATTCAAGAAGGAGAATAAGTGTGTTTTAGAAGATGTAGAAATTTAACTGAGACGAAAAAGTATTTTAGAGCTCAAATAATGTTGGCAAGAGACTATATAAAACTTTCATATTCATTTTACAATGTGAAATGGATGGTTATTTTTATATTATAGCAAACCTAATATTAATGATTTATCTTCCAGTAATAGGCAAGAGAAGAAGCTTGGATATCAGGAGCATAATATTATACCAATGGGCAGTAGTGCCACTGGAAGTTGTAGGAATGGTGATGACTCTAGCGTAAACCAGGATGCTGTTGGAACCTTTGATTTTGGAAACAATGGGATAGAACTTGTTATTCTGTGTGACTCAAAATCTAATTGGACCTGAGATACATCACAGACCAGACTAGGGTTTACATATGGGGTGGACGGTGTAACTCAGGAAAATTTTCTTTTCTTTGTTGTATCGGGTTTGAGGCTTATATAAAGGGGTCATAAGGGTTTGTAAGGGGTTAAGAGAAGAAAATTCATATAATCAATAAAACCTAGACAAAGGGGTATTTGCCTCATTCGATTTCTCTCTTCTTTGTTTATCGCTTGTTCATAGATCTTCCATAGGGTCGATATTCACAATAATTGGTATCAGAGCTTTAGGCTAACGTTGTGATCCTAGGACGATGGCTGGAATAAGTTCTCTTAATATGCTCAAATTTACCCTGAGCTACTCTCTCAAATTAAGAGATCGTAGTAGTACTTAGGGGCAGGGAATCGGTTCACACAAAAGACTGATGATTTTAAATTATGCTAAGTAAATATGTATGAATGAAATAAAAATAACAAAGTAAAGCAGACAGATTATGATTTAGGTTCTAGAAATCAATAAGACAACGGAGTTAGACTATGGGTAATTCTTGGGAATGAATCGAAATTGAGGATAAAAGACTGTCAGAATTTGATTAAGTGCAGTTCTAGAACTCGAACACTAGTGTAAAATCAATAAACTTTTGTTGCAGAGACTATCTATGACTAAATCCCTAAATTCTAAATTTCTTTGCAAACTTAGTGAATAAAGACAAGCAATAAGTTCAAGTTCGATTGTTCACAAAATTACTAAGCCAAATTTCTTTGCGAATAGATAATTTTGCTCATCTAAGATTAGGTCAGGTTGTTAATAATACTTTCGCATCTATTAAAACAACCTAGGATTTCGAATTTCGGTTGATCAATCTTAAAATCAGAGTTAAAGCAATCTAGATGAAGAACAACTAGATAAATCCCAACAGAGTTCAATCCTAACAATTTCTCATCAAACCCTTGAATCCCCAAAACCTAACAAGCAAACTACTCAGACATAGATGAAGAAAACATCATGAATGAAATAAATTGCATAAAAAAGATAGAGTAAGAGATACAGAGGGTTCGAAATCGATAGATGTCAAGCACATATTTGTCTCCCTAAAAGCTCTCCAAATCTCTCTCTCTCCAAGTCTCAATAGAAAACAAGATGATAACATGAAAACCTAAAAGGACACTATATATAAAGTGTCAAAAACGGATTGGGCCTTGTGTGTAGTCTTCTGGGCTTTTCGGGCAAAAGAGGAAATTCTTCAAAACTCCTTATCAGATACATTAGCGACGATCGACGCTGATTAGCTGTGTCGATCGACGCAGCTTCAAAGCTCAACTTCTCTTCGCGAAGGACATGCGTGCGTCGACCGATGCAGACTGGGTGCATCGATCGACGCAGGCTCCAAATTTTGACTCCGAGTTGATCACTTCGGCCTTTCTTTCCTTGATGCTCCAAAATGCTCCAAAAGCTCCCATTATGCTCCAATCGTCCCTTAACCTGTAAAGACTCCAAAAGACTCGAAAAATACCAAAAAAACTCTATAAGTGGACTTATATCATGGTAAAAAACAGGTAAAACCATGATATATCAACTCCCCCAAACTTAGCCTTTGCTTGCCCTCAAGCAAAACATCAACTAAAAATGTGAAAGAGGTTTGAAAACGCAGAAACTTACCTTCCCTTGGATCACCGGACCGACCCTTTCAACCAGTAATCCACATAATGCATAACCAACCCAAAGTCAGACTACCATGTACTTCTCCACAGACATTCACACCCTCCTAAATTCATCCACAACTTCACAGCATAATCCGCTAGTCTTCGTTGCTGGGTTTCAATGATCTCAATGCCAAGGACCTTCTAGACTCATTCCCATACTATACCATGACAGTGAACCAGACAACACTTGATACTCTTTCTCTCTCCCAGACTTAGTTGATTCTCTACTTTTTTGTTTTGTTTTGAATGTTGAGACTCAAAAGCAGTGCTTTCACTAATGTTGTTCCTTGTTAGGAGACAGGGTGATGAGATCGCTCGTCCTCTACATCCGTTCTAAAGGACTCAGACTGCTGCTTTTGAGCTCTGGGTGATAACTTCTTGAGTACTGAATCACTGGAATTTTATTTTTTCATCTTGTACTCAAGAACTATCATATCACCCCAATCATTTTTTTTCTTTTAACAGAGGGAGGGGAGTACCATTACTTTAACAAATGTTGCACTTGTCAGGTATGAATGAGGAGTCAAGCCCTATGTACACCAATCACAAAGCAGATCGTGCAGTAGCTCTAACTGGACGGATTATAGTGGAAGTAACAGACGTCTCCAGTTAACTGGTCAGCCCTAGGATTTCCCATTAGTCTGATTCTGAAATCGATCCTGGAAAAATGGTCACAACTGACAGAGATAATCCACTAAACCAAGAGAAGGGTCATAGTTTCCAACTGACTATTTTGACTCAATAAAACATTTTGACTGATTCTAAAAAATAAACACAAAGTTAGCAACTACCTCCCCCAGACTTAAACAACACTGTCTCCAGTGTTATTCAAGCTGAAGTTGGTAAATAAAAGATAAAAAAAAAACACAGCATAAAACAAAATTAAGTAAACTTACCAGTGGGTTGCCTCCCACTAAGCGCTTGATTTCAGTCATTAGCTTGACTGTGTCGGGGTTCAGAATTTTGGTGGATCTTTGAGGGGCCTTGTGTTTCCCTCTTCCGTTGCATGTTCCTCCTTTGCAGACTTCTAAGGAACAACACCAGGAAGGAGCTTCATAGTGTTTTCCACCATCTGCCGGACATCTTCCTCTCCTTTCTCCCTTAACTCCAAGGGGATGATGATTCTGAACTTGGAGAAAAGTTTTGAGGTCTTTTTGCACTTTGCTTTGCGGTGACAGAGGTCTCCATCAGGTCTCGGCGAAGTTAGAGTCAAAGGCGGAGCACTTGGGATTTCCTTCGTGTCATCTCTAGGGTCTAAACTCGGCTTCCCTCCCTCAGTAGCTATCATACAAGAAGCATCCTTGACATGAACTGCGGGGTAGAAGACATCCTTGTTGATCCTAGATAAGGAAATTCGCTCATTGGAAAAATCTACAAATGTGCCCACAGTGGCAAGGAAGGATTGCCCAAAAATCAGTGGTTCCTCGCTGTTGCTCTTCATCTCTATCACATGAAAATCCGCAGGGACAAGACAATCTCCCACTTGAAGCATTAGATCAGGAATAAAGCCTTTTGGAGTTGTAGAGGAAGTGTCTATAAACTTCAGAGATGCCTTTGGAGGTTCCAAATCAAGAATTCGTAGCTTCTTTGCCACATCCATAGACATGACATTCACATTAGCACCTGTATCACAGAGAGAGTCCTTTAATTCTATACCAGTGACTAAACATGGAACAACAAACCTCCCTGGAGTTGCTAGTTTAGGCAGCTCCCTCAGTGACGGTTGAACATGTCGCTCCAGAGTCATGTCTTGGATCACTGCATAGACTTCTTCATGAAACATTGCGGTACATTGCTCAGGACTGAAATTCTGGCTATCCATCTTCTTCACAAACCTTCTAACCACAGGAGAAATCCTATCAGCATTAATCAGTAAAATCTCTAAAACAAGCTTATCTATTATAGTTTTGCATCTAGCATCCTTCAGCTCTTGTCTAGACTTCCTAGGATATGGTATTTTAGGCTTGTAAACCCTTTCCTCTGTATTACCCGAAGGTTTAGTCGAAGAAGCAACATTCTGCGAAGTGCGTCGATCGACGCAAGTAATCTGCGTCGGTCGACGCGTATGTGTCGACCCTGTGTCGAGTTTGGTTGATACAGGTCCGATTGCATAAACTTCTTCGTCTAGATTTTTAACCTGCGTCAATCGACACATGTCTTTTGCGTCGATCGACGCAGCTCCAGCAGATTTCAAATTCACGATTTCTAAGGGGTGTGTCGATCGACACACACCTGACGTGTCAATCGACGCAGCTCTTACAATCTCCAAGTTTGAGATTTCTTCAAGCTCCACGAACTCGTCCTCCTCTAGACCTTTCTCACAAGCTCGAAGCACCTCTTTCTCACTCCCCAAAGTGATCGCATTGACATGTAGTCTTAGGTTTGTCTCCGTCTTGGCTGGTAGAAATCCTTCTTGCCTTCGAACATTCTCTAGAGTCTGAGCAACTCGAGTGTCCAGCTTCTTGACATGGGTGTTCAAAGCTTTGAACTTCCCATTCAAGTCTTGGTACATAGCATCCATTTTCCCATTAAAGCTCACGGTCATCTTCTGTTGACCCTCTAGAAATTGCTCAACCATAGATTTCATCTCATTATCCGAAGATTGAGCAGGAGGCTTCTGATAAGAGGAAGAACCGTAGTTCCTGGTGTAGTTGCTCTGGAATGGCTTCTGATACCCCTGCTGATTACCGAACCTCTGACCTTGATAACCAACTCCATTGATGTAGTTAACATCCCTTTCCTCTGGCTCGAAAGTCTCCACTTCTGCAGCAAACGGAACTGATTTCTTTCCCACTAGAAGGCTATGTACAGATTCAAGCTTAACTTTCACCTCTGCAATTTGGCTCCCATCCATGTTCCCACCAAGCTTCTTCCTCTCGAAGTCTACATTCTTGGTACCATTGCTAGAGGCCAAGTTCTCGATGAGCACAAATGCATCTTCTGGATACCTAGTGTTGAAGTTCCTGTTAGATGCAGCATCCACCGCCATCTGATACCTCCAATCTACTCCTCTAAAGAATATACCCAGCAACTGCACATCACTGAACCCATGATGAGGACAATCTCTTTGGTAGGCCTTGAATCGCACCCAAGAAGCTTTGAATGCCTCGGTCGGTCCTTGTTTGAACATAGAGATCTTTGTCCTCAGATCCTCGGACCTTGCCTCATCAAAGAAGTTGTTGAGGAAAGCATTCTTGGTGTCCTCCCAAGTGGTCAGCGAGCCCGGCTCTAACTGCTTCAACCAGTAGGTTACTTCTCCACTAAGAGAATAAGGGAAAAACTTGCAGTAGAGGTAGTCGCTTGAGACTCCATTAGCCTTGATGCTAGATGCTAAGTCCTCAAACCTTTCTATGTGATCCATGGGATGCTCAGAGGAGAGACCATGGAATGGATTCTGAGCCACCAGCGCAAAGTATGCACGATTTAGCTCGAAGTCATTCCTCTGGAAAGCTGGAGGGTGAATGGCAGCCCTGTTAGCATAGAACTTATCAGGCCTATTGTATTCTCCCAAAGTGCGCCCACGCCCAGCTGGCTCTTGGCGCTGCAGGACATGTTGCCCAAGCTGCTCCACAACCACAACTCCATGCTCGTCTAACTTCTGACCCTGAGCATTGTACCTCTGACCCTCTAAATCTTGAAGAACCCCATCTTCACCTCTGATCGGAACTAAAGGATTGACCATCTTGGCTACCTTTTTCGCTACTCGGTTTGCTCGCTCTAAAGCCCCTAACTCAGAAACGAAATCCACTAACTCTTGATTCTTGTTGCTTTTGGTCTTGCGATTAGGCATGCACCTGAAACACACAAAAACAAAAGAAAACGGAAGTAAGTAAACAAATATTAAAACTTAGACAAAACTCTAAAATCAAAAATTGAATGGTGAAATAAACTCCCCGGCAACGGCGCCAGAATTTGATATGCTCAAATTTACCCTGAGCTACTCTCTCAAATTAAGAGATCGTAGTAGTACTTAGGGGTCAAATCCACAGGGAATCGGTTCACACAAAAGACTGATGATTTTAAATTATGCTAAGTAAATATGTATGAATGAAATAAAAATAACAAAGTAAAGCAGGCAGATTATGATTTAGGTTCTAGAAATCAATAAGACAAAGAAGTTAGGCTATGGGTAATTCTTGGGAATGAATCAAAATTGAGGATAAAATACTGTCAGGATTTGATTAAGTGCAGTTCTAGAACTCGAACACTAGTGTAAAATCAATCAACTTTCGTTGTAGAGACTATCTATGACTAAATCCCTAAAATCCAAATTTTTTTGCAAACTTAGTGAATAAAGACAAGCAATAAGTTCAAATTCGATTGTTCACAAAATTACTAAGCTAAATTTCTTTGTGAGTAGATAATTTTGCTCATCTAAGATTAGGTCAGGTTGTTAATAATACTTTCGCATCTATTAAAGCAACCTAGGATTTCAAATTTCGGTTGATCAATCCTAAAATCAGAGTTAAAGCAATCTGGATGAAGAATAACTAGATAAATCCCAACAGAGTTTCAATCCTAACAATTTCTCATCAAACCCTTGAATCTCCAAAACCTAACAAGCAAACTACTCAGACATAGATGAAGAAAACATCATGAATGAAATAAATTGCATAAAAAAGATAGAGTAAGAGATACAGAGGGTTCGAAATCGATAGATGTCAAGCACATATTTGTCTCCCTAAAAGCTCTCCAAATCTCTCTCTCTCAAAGTCTCAATAGAAAACAAGATGATAACATGAAAACCTAAAAGAACACTATATATAAGGTGTCAAAAACGGATTGGGCCTTGTGTGTAGTCTTCTGGGCTTTTCGGACAAAAGAGGAAATTCTTCAAAACTCCTTATCAGATACATTAGCGTCGATCGACGCTGATTAGCTGTGTCGATCGACGCAGCTTCAAAGCTCAACTTCTCTTCGCGAAGGACATGCGTGCGTCGACCGACGCAGGCTACAAATTTCGACTCCGAGTTGATCACTTCGGCCTTTCTTTCCTTGATGCTCCAAAATGCTCCAAAAGCTCCCATTATACTCCAATCGTCTCCTAACCTATAAAGACTCCAAAAGACTCGAAAAATACCAAAAAGACTTTATAAAATAGACTTATATCATAGTCAAAAACAGGTAAAAACCATGATATATCATCTCTTAAGTTCGAGATTCTGATGGTAAGGGAAACTTTGGGCTATGGCAACGGCGGGTGAAAGATCTGTTGGTTCAACAGGGCATGAAGAAGGCGATGCTGGCAGAAAAGCCAGAGAAGGTCACGCAGGATGATTGGGATGAGATGCAGGATAAGTCAGTTTCAACGATTCGTCTGTGCTTATCAGACGAGATTACCCACCAGGTAATGGATCTCACAACTACGAAACATATGTGGGATAAGTTGGAGAAACTGTATATATCGAAGTCGCTGTCGACGAAGCTGTATCTGAAACAGAAGTTATACGGGTTGAAGATACCTGACGGAGGTGATCTAGTACAACATGTTAACTCGTTTAATCAAATCACTAGTGATCTGCAGCGTGTGGATGTGAAGATTGAGGACGAGGATAAAGCCATGATTCTGCTGTGTTCTCTACCCCCGTATATGAGAACATATTTACAGCTCTGATGTGTGACAAAGACACGATAAAGCTGGAGAGAGTTGTTGCTACGTTGCTTTCTCATCACGAGTGGCGTCAGAATAATAGCTTAGAAAGGTCTCAGGGAGATAGGGTGTATGTTAATTACAACCAGGATAGAGGGAGACAGAAAGAGAACAGTCAGATGGTATTAGCAGAAGCAAGTCAAAGCCAAAGGCCGGTAGTAAGGCTGTCTGCTATGGTTGTGGTAAAACATGCCACTACAAAAGAGATTGTACCGATAAAAGACAGAAGGGGAGCAGAAATCTGCAGTATTCTAGAAAGTCTGCAAATGTGGTCCATGAAACGGAAGATTCAGAGGATGTTCATTCGATATGCTTGCTATTACATCAGGGAAAAACTCAGATTCTTGGATGCTTGACTAAGGTGCTTCATTCCATATGACAGCGAACAGGGAATGGTTTGTCATACAAGGTTGGAAATATTGGGTCATTTCAGGTGGCTGATGACAAGGTTTGTGATATCGTGGGCGTTGGTCAAGTAAAGTTTCAAATGCACGATGGTACAATCAGGACGCTAGCTAATGTATGACATGTTCCAGTGGTCAAGAAGAATATGATTTCCATGGGGACACTTCACAGAAACGGATTCAGATTCAGTGCTGATGAAGATGAAGACGTGGTGAAGGTTAGTAAAGGAGGTGAAACAGTGATGAAGAGACTGATTACAGATGGAAACATATACATATTGATGGGAAGCGTGGTTGTAGGTGGAGCTGCATCTGCGGAGTCTGAATCTGATAAGACAACTCTGTGGCATATGCGTATGGGGCATATTGGAGAGCATGGTTTAAAAGAACTATGTAAGGACGTATTCTGGATGGGAATATGAGCTGGAAGATAGATTTCTGTAAGTTCTGTGTGATGGGAAAGCAGTCCAAAGTATCTTTCAAGACATGTCAACACACGACAAAGGGTCTGTTAGACTATGTCCCAACTGATGTCTGGGGACCAACTCGGGAACAGTCATTGGGAGGCTCAAGATACTTTGTTTTATTCATCGATGACTTCTCCAGGAAGGTTTGGGTGTACTTCTTAAGGCAGAAATCTGAGGTATTCGTCAAGTTTCAGATTTAGAAGGCTGAAGTAGAGAACCATACAGGGAGGAAGGTAAAGTACTTGAGATCAAATAATGGCACTGAGTATACTAATGGCGCATTCCAGAAGTTTTGTGAGGAGCAGGGTATTCAGAGGTACTTCACAATGAGGAAAACACCTCAGCAGAATGATGCCAGTGAAAGAATGAATCGTTCGATTGCAGAGAAGACTAGGTGTTTGAGGCTGAATGCAGGGCTTTCAAAACAATTCTGGGCAGAGGCAGTAAACATGGCGGTGTAAATCATCAATAGATCGCCAAGGGTTTCCCTGGAGGGAAAAGTCGTAGAAGAGGTTTGGACTGAGGTAGATATTGATCTATCCAACTTGAAGATTTTTGGATGTACAGCATATGTGCTGATTCCAAGCGACGAGAGATCTAAGTTAGAGTCTAAGTCGAAGAGTACATCTTTCTAGGCTTTGAGAAATGTGTGAAAGGCTTCACGTTATCCATCCTGAGGCTAAGAAAAGGGTGATCAGTCGAGATGTGGTGTTTGATGAAGAGAGTATGGTGCAACATGCAAGGTCAGAGCGAGTGCCTGTTACCATTGAGACTGACACAGGTTCTGAGGTAGTTCAGGAGGGGTCCAGCGAAACTGGACCAGCAGCAGTAAGTGATGAGCAGGCTTCAAAGCGCAGTCTGTCAAAGTAAGATAGAAGGGTAATAAAATAGGTAGAGAGGATAACTTGGCTGCAAACAGACCAACACGGATATCAAATCTACCAGTGATGTACGGATTTGAAGACATGGTTGCTTATGCGCTTCTGGTTGGCACAGATGATCCGTCTAGCTTTCGTGAGGCTATGTCTAGCCCAGAAAGGGAGTGGTGGATTGGTGCTACAATAGAAGAGAATTAGAGTCTAGAGAAGAATCAGACTTTGGATCTTGTACCTCTACCAAAGGGCAAGAAAGCAATTGGTTGTAAGTGGGTTTTTAAGGTAAAACCAGGACTCTGAGATAGAAACAATGCAGTACAAGGCGAGTTAGTAGCAAAGGGTTACTCACAAAAGAAGGGGATTGACTATGATGAGAAATTCTCCCCTGTGGTACGACACACTTCCATACGAGTGGTGTTGGGGCTGGTAGCTAGCTGGGATTTTCACTTAGAACAGATAGATGTGAAAACATCCTTCCTTCATGGAGATTTGGAGGAAGAGATTTATATGGAGCAACCAGAAGGGTTTGTGGTGCTAGGACAGGAAACCTAGTGTGCAGATTGAAGAAATCTCTCGATGGGTTGAAGCAGATTCCTAGGCAGTGGTACAAATGGTTTGACTCATATATGTTGAACATTGGCTACCAAAGGTGTGAGTATGATTGTTGCGTTTATGTAAGATACCTCGAAAACCATACTCCTATAATCCTCTTGTTGTACGTGGATGATATGCTCATTGCTGGGAAAAGTATGGATGATATACTTGAGTTGAAAGGGTTACTAAGTACAGAGTTTGAGATGAAGGATCTTGGTGCTGCAAAGAAGATTCTTGGGATGGAGATACGCAGGGATAGGAGTCTAAGAGATTATGGCTTTCTCAAAAGAGCTATATCAAGAAGGTGTTAGAGAGATTTGATATGGCTGATTCAAAACCAGTCTCTACACCGTTGGCGACTCACTTCAGACTCTCAGCCGCTCAGTGTCCTAAGTCTGATGATGAAATCAGAGATATGGCACAAGTACCTTATGCTAGTGCAGTTGGATGCCTAACGTATGCTATGGTTTGCACAAGGCCTGATCTGGCTCAAACTGTTAGTCATGTCAGCAAGTACATGTCAAATCCGGGAAGAGAACATTGGAATGCTGTCAAATGGATCTTCAGGTATTTGAGGGGTACGTCTAAGTATGGACTTATGTTTGAAGATTAGAAGTGTGTTGTAGTTCTGGGGTATGTTGACTCAAACTATGTAGAAGATCTGGATAACAGAAGATCTGCTACAGGGTATGTATTTACTCTTGCAGGAGGTCCTATTTGTTGGAGATCTATGCTGCAAGATCTTGTTGCAATGTCTACCACATAAGCTGAGTATATGGCAATGGGAGAGGCAGCCAAGGAGGCACTATGGGTTCAAGGACTTGTAGCTGAATTGAGTGTTGAGCAAGGTGGAGTTCTGCTACACTGTGATAGTCAGAGTACAATTTATCTGGCTACTAATTAAGTGTGTCGTGCAAGGACAAAGCACATTCAGGGAGTTGGTAGCTTCAGGTGATATCTTATTGTAGAAGGTGCATACATTAGAGAATGCAGCAGACATGTTAACCAAGCCAGTCACTGCGGAGAAGTTCAAGCATTGCTTAGATTTGCTCCGGGTCTTCCAGTGTTAGAGGAAGATGAAGTCCCCAGGAAGTGAACAAAGGGTATGAAGGTGATTGTGCTAGAGATTTTGCGTCAAGGTGGAGTTTGTTATTCTGTGTGACTCAAAATCTAATTAGGCCTGAGATACATCACGGGCCAGACCAGGGTTTACATATGGGGTGGACGGTGTAACTCCAGAAATTTTCTTTTTCCTTGTTGTATCGAATTTGAGGCTTATATAAAGGGGTCATAAGGGTTTGTAAGGGGTTAAGAGAAGATCATTCACATAATCAATAAAACCCTAGACAAAGGGGTATTTGCCTCAATCGATTTCTCTCTTCTTTGTTTATCGCTTCTTCATAGATCTTCAATATAGTCGATATTCACAACATAACTTGATTCTCTAACCATGAATGTAGATTCGGGCTATAACTTTCCTGATAGAAATCATCAACCAGCAACAGCTAGAATATTTGTCATTTGATAGAAAATTCTCTAATTATATATGTATAGATTATTTGAATTATCACCACTTATTTTGATGTTTTGGGTATTTTTGGATAATTCAATTAAAAGATAATTAAATCGAATGAAAATACATCAAAATAAATTGTAATGATTGTAATAATCCGAAAATACTTGAATCTGGACCCGAACACATTTTGGGTATTAGCGAGTTTCAAATTTAGAACGAACCCGACCCGAATCCGAACCGAACCCTACCCAAATTTTTTTAAACCCGAATGGGTCCTATATCTCTAAACCCGATAATATGAATTATCCGAACCGAATCCGGAAGAGTACCCGAACGCCCACTTCTAAAAGAGATGATGGGTCTTGGGCTATCATACTATCAGATGTTTTATACAGTTAAAAGCAAAACAAACAATCATCTAGGAATATAGATTTCTGTAAAATATGCTCAACATAACACATACATAAAAAGAAATAACATAAAAAGTTACAAGTTTCAGTTAATTAGAAGCTTCTCTAGTACATTGTTTATACTTTATTTTTTTCGTTTTAATCTTCTTACAATTGTCATGAAGAGTTTATTTTGTTCAAGAGTCCCCTATTAACTCAAGTTTGATTTTCTATTTTATAGTTTTATCTCAGAGATATTATTTGTATCACGTATATCATTTGAATTTGTTTTTTTCAGATAAAATAATATAATTTTTTGCGTTCGTTTGTTGAAATTTTTTTAATCCAGTAGTTAACCAAAAGTTCATTAATATTTCTACACTAAAAGGTATAAAATCAGGTTAATGAAAACAATTTTACAGAAAAATTTTTAACGTGGTGCAATTAAACCCATTTGTTATGATTTTGCTTATCAAAAATAAAATTATCTGTTCTAAAATTATCCATGTAATTGTGCTTATAATTTGTAACAATTACCATTAGCGTTAAAAAAAAGACACGCAACAGTCTTGATTCAATAATTCAGAAAACTATAATTTGAGTGTGTAAAATATTTTTTTTTCAGAAACATTGATTCTAAAGCAACCATCAACAAAATAAAGTATTAATTTAAAGTCTTCTAGAATAGACCATGCTTAAACTTCTTCTTTCTTTAGCAATAAGTACTATGGGATTCAAATCAATCTAGCTTGCCTTATTTTATTTGTTTCACAGCGAGTTAATTTCATCACAAATTATGGTGTACCAACCCGTAAAGATGCTTAATCTAGAAAAGCTACTCCAAACTTATTTTTGTTACCAAAAGGACGATGGCTTAGTGATAACAAAAAAAAAGTTGGTTTTTTTATGTTTTGGGTTCAAATATTTTTGGGATGGAGAATTATTCTTTAAATCAGAATATTCAAACACTGTTTCCGGATAATTCAAGTGATGAACCAAATTCAAATGATACACGTAATCCGAATATCAAATTTGTTTTGGGACGGAGAGTTATTCTTCCATGGTTTATCAAAAACAAAAATAAAAATTTACCTTTGTTCTATGACTTTGGATTTTTTGGCTTAGTCGATCTTAATTTTGTGAAATAAATTTTAAATTATATTTAACCCAAAAATATATTATTTATAAATTGCAATGATTGTAACTTGCCACTTAGAAAATCGAGAATGTTCAGTAAAAATCAAAGTTTGAACTTTTCATTTCCCGATCAGATATCTTCTTCAAATCTAGAGAAATCATGTCTGGAACCATTCTAAGACCCTCACTATAGCTTTGGTCCCATTATTCTGAGTAAGCTTAACCGATTTAAAATATTCTTATAAATGATTTTGGTAAGTTAATTTGGTGATAGCGGTTGTTCTCTATGCTTTTTGCTGTTGCGTTCTCGCCATGAGTGGTTAATTGTTGCTTGCAAAGTGTATCGTATGATAAACATGCAGATGTGAGTAAAGTTTACAGTATAGATCAGAGAGATAAGCTCTGCCTAAGCCATGGTAAATTCGTTCCCAAGTAAATTCCAAGTGAATCGGCCTAATTTTGATTTTTGATTATTTTGTTAATTCTTTCTATAGAATCATTTTTTCACATTTTAGTTATCATACAATATAAAAAACGATGGTTTATAGTTATTCAAAACTATATCAAAACAACTATAATCAAAATGTATTAATAATTTATCAGTCTATAATCCGTTATAATTAATCTTAACTTGCAAAATCTATTTTCTCTTTTTTACTTTTTTACAAAAAAAAAATTGTAACCATGCATAATCTCTCTCATAGAGTTGTGGTGGTGGACTAGTGGTTCATTTGAGGAAATAGTTGCTCCGTGGGTCTAGGATAGAGTTCAATTCTCCTCAAATATGGAATTATATAGCCACATCTATTTAGCCAGTCGAAATCGTGACATACTTTAAGTCTATTAAAAACATGCTGAGTGAACTACTCGATAACCACGCTCAACTTAGAAAAATTAGCCACATGGTAAGAACCCGTATCAACTTTAGTTATGAAAAAAAAAAAAATTCATTTCATAGTAATATGTAGGTTAACCCAAATTACTGACATCCCTAATCTGTTCATAACTTCATTTATATTCAGAGACCACAACGTTAATGGAAAAAATGGTAAAATCGTTCGATTGTTTTTTAGTGTAATGTTGAAATTTACGTAAACAGTTGTTTTTACGTCTATTAGCAGACGTTCATATACAAATTTCACAGACTGATTTTTGCGATTTATATAGTAACTGGAAACATATATATGTTGTTTCCACGGCCATTAGAGATTAACAACTATTGATATATGCCAGCAAAAAAAAAAAAAAAAAAAATATTTATATATATATATGATACTGTTTTTGTGCTTATTCAAAAATGAAAATTTGGTACATAAGAAGTTGATGATTTGTCATCAATCAAAACTTATCACAAAAGTGTTTCATTTTTTTGGTTCCTCACTTTATTGCGACCTAAAATCTTAATTTCATACTCTTTTGAAATTTAAATATACTATTACATAGTGATTAGTTAATAATCCTTCCATATAATCATGCTACTTTTTATCGATCTGAACTTGCTTTTTGTCGACTATAACTTTTCCAGCTATATTATATATAGTTATATATAGGTTTAGCCTAATCCTTAGATTATGTCATGTTATATATAGTTGACATGGACATGTGAATTATATAGTATATAGTTAGTGCATGGTTCGTAAAAATGAATGTAGTAGTTTTTGTTTTTCGATAAAACAATGAATGCAGTAATTGTTTATCATTTTTTTTATACGTACGTACTACTTACATAACTTAGATTCGGAGGTTAAGCAAAACGAAAAGTAGTCATCGGCAACTTTTGCCAAAACATAAAGTAGATGCTTTTAAAAATAGAGTTGTAAATGATTCATAGAATCGAATACGATTTATTCGGTATAATTTATAGACCGAATAAATTAAACTTTCATTAATATACCGAATAAATCAAACTTTCATTAAGGTCATATACTTTTACTATAGCTTTATGCATACGATACATATAATATACTACATATATAAATATATCAAAGGGATGCATCAATCATCATAATATTGTCCGGCTATATTTATATATAAGTTTCGTTATAATCCTTAAATTATGTCATGTTATATAATAGTAATATATCTGACTTAATTATATTTTTGGTAACATAATATCAACAACGAAGCAAACGTATAATGGAAAGACGTTATTTAGCAAAACAGCGATAATAATGATGGCGAAAATAATGATAATAGTAATGATGATGGAAAAGACATACCATGTGATTTGGTTGTGACAATATGAAAACATAACCTACATCTCAAAACTTGTAACACAAAGACTTTTTCAAAATAAAAAATTCTTGTAAGACATAAAGATAAAATGTAAACAAAAAGAAAAAGAAAAAAAAAAACAGATACGCAAAGACAAAAATAGTACTTTACAAATGAGTATGAAATCGATAGCCATTGAATATCCAATATCCTCTACACATTGAATATTCATGATCTACAAAACAATGTCCTGATGGTGTGTTATCAGAGTAAGAAAATAGGGAAACTTACTAAAACCCATAACTACAATTAATTATACTTTTTTCTTGTCAAACATATTTCATTATATTTGTTTCCGAAAGATCCACACATTTTAACATGATTACTTCATTAAATATTTTACAAGAAAAAGACTTGTTGATTATGTGACTCATAACACATGAGAATTGAGCTGAACTGGATTAGTTTAGTCTTAATTGGCTTTCGAATCAATTGGAGATAACCAAGGATGGTTATTGGAGCTGGTTGGTTTTGGTTAAAGCCGGTTTCATTTATCAATAAAGTAAAAGAGGAAGGGGTTTGTTATGCGATGATAACAAACGCAAAACAGATCGAGCTAGAGAGAGAAAAAAGATCTGAGAGGGTTCTTGTTCATCTTGGAGAATTCCTCTTGTAAGATCTTTGTAAAACTTCTCTTGATCTGGTGAATTTGCTTGTACCGTCAAGCTCCAGATGTAGGTTCGCCGAACTGGATTAAAAGTGTGTGTCTCTGTTCTTTTTTCTTTGCTTAGACACACGAGTGATTGAGAGAGAGATTGTGTGAGGCTTCGTATACAAACAAGTGTGCGATTGAGCGATTGTGAGGTTGTAATTCGTAGTTCCGATCCTAACAAGTGGTATCAGAGCTTGGGTTAGGTTTCGAATCGGGATCGAGTCGATTGGGTTTCGAATCGACGCGATGGCAAATGCTCGGATCGAGGTGGAGCGAATCGACGGAGAAGGAGACTTCTCGTTTTGGAAGAAGCGTATGCTTGCACATCTCTCGGTTCTAGGATTGAAGGATATGTTGGTGGATTCACCTCCCTCGGTGAGTTCCATGGAGGTCAAGAAAGATGAAGATGCGGCTGCTGCTAACTTCAGCTTGATAAGCTTGTAGCCGATTGGCATGAAAGGTCTGAGAAAGCCATGAATCTGATCTTTCTTAATGTCGGCGATCGAGTCTTGAGGAACCTCAATGATTGTACAAACGCTGCGGATATTTGGTCAGCATTAGAAAGGTTGTATCTATCCAAGTCTCTCCCTAATAGCATATATTTGCAACATCGTTTTTACACTATTAAGATGAATGAGTCGAAATCTATTGATGAAAACACTGATGATTTCTTGAAGGTTGTATCGGAACTTGGAAGTGTGAAGGTCACTGTGTCCGAAGAGGTTCAAGCGATCTTGCTACTGAATTCACTTCCAGTGCAATACAACTCTCTGAAAGAAACATTAAAGTATGGAAGAAAGACTCTGACTCTTGAGGAAGTCGTTGCTGATGCGAGATCTAAGGAAAGAGAGCTTAAAGAAAGCTCTGCATCTAACAAAGGTGGTGAGGCTTTTATGGCAAGAGGAAGGCCTGAGAAAAGGGATTTCAACAAAAAGTTCAAGAACAAGTCAAGATCCAGGTCTGGTTCAAGGGTAACTTGCTGGTATTGCACGAAGGAAGGACACATGAAGAAAGACTGCTTTGCTCGTAAGAAAAGGCTGGAGAACGAGGAACATGGAGGAGCAGCTATCATGGTTGACAAGATCCAGGAGATAGAAGCTCTGTCTATCTCAAAGTCAAGTCCAAAAGATCGCTGGATAATTGACTCAGGATGCTCATACCATATGACATCAAGGAGGGAGTGGTTTGAATCTTTCACTGACATAACCAATGGTCAGGTTCTGTTGGCTGATGATAGGATAGTGAATGTCCAAGGCATTGGGACTATCAGAATCACTACAGAAGGAGGGACAGTGGACAGACTTGTGAATGTCAGGTATATCCCTAACCTGGCTAGAAACTTAATTTATGTTCCTACTCTTGATGTGCAGGGATTCAAGAAACTGGTGGAGATGGGAGAACGAGATTCTACAAGAATGGCAAGCTAACGTTATCTGGAACATTAACGGGTAGACTCTACTTACTTGATGGAAAGACAGCACAAGCTGCATCAAACAGTGTGAGTTCTACTGATGAAACAGCATTGTGGCACAGCCGATTAGGCCACATGAGCATGAATAATCTCAAGGTTCTAGTTGAGAAAGGAATTCTCGACAAGAAGAGAATCAGCAACATGGAGTTTTGTGAAAGCTGTGTTATGGGCAAGAACAAGAAGCTCAGCTTCAATATTGGTAAGCACAATTCAAAGGGATTGCTCAGGTATGTACATGCTGATTTGTGGGGCTCTCCCAATGTTCATCTCTCACTGTCAAGGAAAAGATATTTTCTATCCATTATTGATGATTATTCTAGAAAGGTATGGGTTTATTTCTTAGCTACTAAGGATGAAGCATTTAGTAACTTCTGTGAATGAAAATTGCTAGTTGAAAATCAATCCGGTAAGAAATTGAAATGCCTTAGAACTGATAATGGATTAGAATTTTGCAATATTGAATTTGATAGTTTCTGTAAGAAACATGGAGTACAAAGACATAGAACCTGTGCTTATACACCATAGCAAAATGGTGTTGCTGAAAGAATGAATAAAACTATAATGGAAAAGGTTAGATGCATTCTAGATGAAACTAGTTTAGAAGAAAAATTTTGGGCTGAAGCTGTTGCTACTTCTGTGTATATCATTAATAGAACACCCTTGTCTGCTAATGATTTTAATATTCCTGAGGAGTTGTGGCTAGGTAAAACACCAGGTTACAAGCATCTAAGGAGGTTTGGATCAATCGTCTATGTACATGTTGATCAAGGAAAGCTGAAGCCGAGAGCTGTAAAAGGAGTCTTCATTGGCTATCCTTATGGTGTCAAGGGATACAAGGTGTGGCTACTGGATGACATGAAGTGTGTTGTTAGCAGGAATGCTGTGTTCACAAAAGATAAGCTCTACAAAGATCTAACCAAAGGAGATAGTTCAGAAGCTGATAAAGTCAAGGGTTCGGAACAATCAAACAGTATTGTGGAACTGAAACCAGATGCGATTAAAGAGACGGTTGCATGCAGTTAAGTCTGTGGAGGCAATAGAGGTTTCAGATTCTGAAGAAGGCACTAGTGAAGGTGGAGGTGATCAAGTGGTTCCAGACAGTGAAGAAGAATCAGCTGACGAAGCAGGTGGAGACATCAGCAGTTTTCAGTTGGTAAGAGACAGAACCAGAAGAAAGAAAGCTGCAAAACCAGAAGGAAGGTATAGAGATGGAGCTGATGATGAAGATGTAGGTCCTTTTGCATTGTTCATCGGTGAAGAATTGGATTCAGTGGAACCAAAAGATTATATGGAAGCCATTGAGAGTGCAGATTGGGTTTTGTGGAATGGTGGAATGGATGAGGAAATGGAGTTATTTCACAAGAATAGCACTTGGGTGTTAGCAGATTTACTTGAAGGAAAAAAGGCTATAGGATGCAAATGGGTCTTCAGACTGAAGTCAGACATACCTGGGGTTGAACAGCAAAGGCATAAAGCTCGATTAGTTGCTAAGGGATATGCTCAGAAAGAGGGAATCGATTACCAGGAGATCTTCTCTCCGGTTGTGAAGCATGCGTCAATACGGTTGATGTTATCTATGGTGGTTTATCATGATATGGAGCTGGAGTAATTGGATGTCAAGACTGCTTTCTTACATGGAAGAATAGAAGAGAAGATCTACATGGAGCAGCCAGAGGGATATGTGGTAAAAGGCCAAGAAGACAAGGTGTGTCACTTGAAGAAGTCCTTGTATGGACTGAAGCAGGCGCCGAGGCAATGGAACAAATGCTTTGATCAATTCATGATCAAGCATGGATTTATCAAGAGTGAGTATGATCATTGTGTTTACTACAAGGAGCTGGAAAATCAGGTATTCATCTACCTATTGTTGTATGTAGATGATATGTTAGTAGCATGCAAGAGAATGTCTGAGGTGGTTAAGGTTAAGAAGCTGCTTAACACTAAGTTTGAGATGAAAGATTTAGGACCTGCTAAGAAGATTCTGGGTATGAAAATAGTTAGAGATCGTCTTGCTGGTACTTTAACGCTGTCTCAAGCGAGTTATATAAAGAAGATTTTGCAAGTGTTCAGGATGGATGAAGCTACGCCTGTGAGTACTCCTTTGGGTTCTCATTTTAAGTTAGCTTCTATTTCTGAGAATGATGAAGCTGCAGAAACAGGGGAGTTTCCATATGTTAATGCAGTAGGGAGCATTATGTACGCTATGATTGGCACCAAGCCTGACATAGTGTATGCCTTAGGATTTGTCAGCAGGTTTATGAGCAACCCTTGTCAGGTACATTGGACTGCAGTACAGTGGGTGTTTAGGTATCTCAAGGGAACACAAGACAAGGGTTTGGTGTTCAAGAAGGGTTCAGATTTCAAGGTTTGGGTATTCAGATTCAGACTTTGCTGGTGACTTAGATGGAAGAAAATCAACTACATGATATGTCTTCGTAGCAGGAGGCAACACAGTGAGTTGGAGATCAGGGTTGCACCATGGTTTTGCTTTGTCTACGACTGAAGCGGAATACATGGCTCTCACAGAGGCAGTTAAAGAAGCAATATGGTTGAGAGGAATAACTGAAGAATTGGGATTTGATCAAGACATAGTTGATATGCATTGTGACTCTCAGAGTGCAATCTGTCTTGCTAAGAACAATGTGTTTCATGGCAGAACAAAACACATGGCAGTAAAGTTCTACTTCATCAGAGACATTGTGGAGAAGAAGGAAGTGGCAATTCAGAAGAATCACACTTCAAAGAATTCAGAAGATTAACTAAGGTGATTCCAATTCAGAAGTTTGAGCAAGCTTTGGCTTTGCTCAAGGTAGCCAGGTGCTAAGAGAATGGCTATGCTTGGCGGTACAAGGAACAGACCCGTATGTGTTAAGAGTCAAGGTGGAGTTTGTTGATTCTGTGACTCATAACACATGAGAATTGAGCTGAACCGGATTGGTTTAGTCTTAATTGGCTTTCGGATCAATTGGAGATAACCAAGGACGGTTATTGGAGCTGGTTGGTTTTGGTTAAAGCCGGTTTCTCTTATCAATAAAGTAAAAGAGGAAGGGGTTTGTTATGCGATGATAACAAACACAAAACAGATCGAGCTAGAGAGAGAAAGAAGATCTGAGAGGGTTCTTGTTCATCTTGGAGAATTCTTCTTGTAAGATCTTTGTTAAACTTGTCTTGATCTAGTGAATTTGCTTGTGCCGTCAAGCCCCAGATGTAGGTTCGCCGAACTGGGTTAAAAGAGTGTGTGTTTCTGTTCTTTTTTCTTTGCTTAAACACACGAGTGATTGAGAGAGAGATTGTGAGGCTTCGTATACAAACAAGTGTGCGATTGAGCGATTGTGAGGTTGCGATTCATAGTTCCGATCCTAACAAGACTCATTGAACATTATCATAATATAATAGTTTGTATATTTAACATTACAATATTCTAATTTCTACATTTTTCATTTATAAATATTTTTGCATATAGCGTAAGCAAGACCTGGCATACGAGTATTCGGGTCGGGTTCGGACGGATCCTATCGGGTATAGTTTATGTTGAATCTAGAAATTTTGAGATCCATACAGGTACCTGTAAAGTTTCGAGTCGGGTACAAGTTTGGCTCGGGTCACAATTAATTGTACCCATAAATACCCAAAAATTCGAGTACAAGTTCGGGTACTGGTTCTTTCAGGTTCAATTATACTCGAAACTATTCTATTACTCGAATTCTACAAAAAATAACCAGTCAAATGAAAAATATCCGAAGCAAAAACAACATAAACCATTTAAAAAATCAAATCTAAAATTAAAACTATTTGAAAATGTGACAAAAGAAAGATGTAATTGAGACATAAGAAACCTATACCCGAACCTGTACCCAAATTTGTACACGCGGATATCACTCTAACTTAACCAATAAGATAAAACATATATACCCATATCTGAACCAAACCTAGTTTTTCGGGTCAGTTTCAGATTTGAGTATTCGAGTCCGGTTTTAATGCCCTGGCCTAGCGTAAAGCATCCGATTTGCTTTTTAAAACCATGGTCGTAATATATAGAAGCAATGGTATTTAATACACTTATAGATAATTATGATTAGTTGAGATAAATGCTATTATACTATGATAGATTATTAGGTATTTTTGCCCGACGATATTGATAAAAAAAATGATAAATAAGATTATTTCACCGGTTTTTTTCATCAGAATTTGATTTTATGTATCCGCACTATAGAATTATTATGGCATTGAATATGGAGAGCGTTATGTGCGAAGCCATGGCTATTCGGACTGATCTTGTCAGATACTAAAAATATTTAATTATATATTACTAATACATTTTAGCTTACTAATTAAATATTATAATAAAAACAATATTATAACTAATTTTAATTTAAAAGTATGATAAGATATTTAAAAATATACCTTACATAATAATGATTAATGTGGATAAATTTTGTTTATCATATATCCACTAGCATCATGATCGTGGGTGTCGTCGAACCCATCAGAGAGCTCATGAAGGTTAATACCCGTCATCAATCATTTCCGAGAGGCTTCAAACTAGTAAAAATAGTAGAAACAAGTGCATCCCGTCGTTTAGTAAAAAACGAATAAGGAATAGTATGCATTATTCGAGATGATATGCATCATGCAAACCATCTAAAATGGTACAAAACATCCTTATTGCGATAAATCCAATGAATTTGTTTTGATAGCGTACTGTAGGAACACTAACTATGCTAAACCTGCAATACGCTCCGTAAAACATAATTCATAAAACAAGATTGAAGTAATTGATACGAAATAAAGTTTTACCCTATGTAAAACAACCTAAACTACAAGTGCACAACCAATCAATCATAGTACTTTGGGATCGAATCCACAGAGAATTATAAACACTCAATAGCAATGTGAATTGATTTTGAGGGTGATCAAACGGTAATTGAAATCAGTGTTAAAAACAATAATAAAGAAATGTTGGTCAGCACGGGAATTTAAGGGTTCATGGAGTAAATTATTCAGGTGTTCATGCGTGTAAATCTAGCAAAGCAGAATTTCTAACTGGAATTCATTTAACAATATAGTAAACAAACTTTCACAAAGAAGACTAATATATCTATCACCCTAATACTCAACTCTCGCAAAGTAACAAGATTGATAAATATGCATAAAAGAGATCAAGATTCTCTATGTTAACCCAACACAACTCTTGCAATGATAAAGTTCAGGCTCGTCTATACTAATTCCAATCAATCATTCACAATTCCCTACACGACTCTCGCAATGATATTGGTTCAGGTTCTTAAGATTGATCTAGATTCAATTACAGTTGGTTAAATTAGCCATTGAGTATGATATGCAAGTATAGATGAAGACTCTAATAAATTCCTAATAAATCCTATTTATCGATCTATGAATAACTCCCCTAGAAAAATCCCTTAAACCCAACAAAGGAACTACTCATGAAAAAACCCGACCCATTTATTATTATTATTTTTTAAACAATTAAACATTAGACCGGCATTAACATTCCCATAAATGTTAATCCTTCACATCCAATCAAACTAAATCAATCATAATCAGCGGAACAAACATCACCAATCAAACGATTATTCATAAATCAATTCAATAAACTAATCCAATAACCAATTCTATATAATACTTAACCAATTCTATAAAACCAGCAACCTAACGATTCTAAACAACACAAAAAAAACAACCAACACGAGACTCTAGATCATCTCCTCTTCACAGCCTTGATTCCACATTCACACTTTATCTTTACCTGCATCACATGGTTATAAGAGATGCGTGAGTATTATCACCAATACTCAGTGAGACGGTTATTCCATCTACTTGGCTATACACACAGGCACAAGAAAATGATACAATATCAGGATGAGCACTCAACAATGCATCACCCGAACCATCAAACGAGAATCAGCACAACAGATCATGCATCGATCGACACAATCCCGGCGACGATCGATGCACACTTGATCGACACATAGCAATTGTGTCGATCGACGCAAGATACAGCCAAGAATCGAACCTATCCTCTCACGGATCGATTCCTGAACGCATCATATCGATCTCATGCACGAAATTCACCAAAACAGGCATAAAATCCAACCAAAAACACAATCAATCTCATCCTATCAATTCTTTTACCCAGATAAACCATGGTCACGTACTCACTTTGGTTTCGGAAAGGAAAAATGATGAAAAACTACGAAGAACAGAGATCTCAAAATCTGAAATCCTTTCCTCCTTCGCGAGCAATAAGCACCAGAATCGATTCCAAGAGTCTCACAAACAAACTAACGAGCTTTAATGATCAAGAACTCGAAGAAATCAACAATGATTCTTCCTTTTCTCTCAAATCCTCTCTCAAACTCACTGTAAACTCTCTTGAACTTTGTGGAACTAAAACTCTAGACCAAAACGCGATCACATCTCTTTTATAGGGAAACCCTAGGGTTCCCTCCTAAAACGAGCCGAAACCGGCGATTAAAATCGAACCAACCCTGTCCAATTTAACCTTGCGTCGATCGACACACCCCCTGTGTCGATCGACGCACGCACCAAAATCTTCCATTTTGGTTTGCGGACGTTGCAACTCAGACATAGCAAAACAATCCATGAAAATATTTGTATTCATTAAGAACAAAAGAAAGAGGGTTCGAGAAACTTCTCTAAGGGTTACAAAGAGGGTGAGAATCGTTCTCCCAAAATCTAAACGAGCAAATTAACCAGTAAAGAGAGATGAATACTTTCAGAACTTGTGCATAACTAAGAGTTTTGAAGTGATGATGGTGGTGAACGTGGTGTCCTTCTTTTGAGGCTGATGAGTCTCCTTTTATAAGTTTTAAGGTCGGTTATGGCTTCTCTCAAAAGATTTATGAGATAATCTTCGAAAAAGAAAAATTCCCAATATTCTCGGATAGGGCGATCGATCGATCGCCGATCGCAGTGTTAATGCGTCTGTCCGTCGAAAATAATGAGTTCGTGATCGGTCGATCTTGGGTGAATATCCTGGATCGCCTTTAGCTTGATCCTCCTTCGAACAGATTTTCTTAAATCGAAGGTACCTCAAGATCTAACCATCGGATTTAGGCAAATGAATATCCGTTTTGAAGTTGAGATCCTCCTCTATCTCGTGGTGAATAATGATCTCGATCTAACGGTGGAAAGGTCTTAATATAGAGCGAAACATCTGACAGTTAGGATTTGTCCTCCCTTGAAAAGCTTGATTTCACTCTTTTTTTGCCCAAAATGCTCCAAAAGTATGTAAAGACTTCAAAACCCACAAAAATGAGAAAAGTAGCATGTTAAATCCAAAATGCATTCATTTTTTTATTAAATTCATATTAAAAATATAGGGACAACGGGTAAAATATCGTATATATCAACTCCCATAAACTTAAACCTTTGTTTGTCCTCAAACAAACTAAAGCATAAGTATGGAAAAGATGTTTGAAAATCACGGGAACTCACTTATCTTGGGAACTTTACCACGCACCATTGACTCGCGACATGCAAGCCAATTTGCTCCAGGGTGTTTTCATCAAATACCACCACGACCATCGCAAGTCTTGTCCATGAACCAACACCTGCAAAATCCCAACTTCACAAGATCCAACCCATCTACAATGATCAAGTGATAGTGGAATCTCTTTAAAGGATATCACTCGGAGTAGACGGCGCTAGGTATTTAAAGGCATTTTAGGGGTGGAGTTATGAGTGTTTCAGGGTTACCAGATGCTCCGGGGGATGCAAACGTTATGCAAATTATGCAAAATCGCAAGAGAGAACGATCGAGTTGATGCCCACAGTTTTCAATCACCCTATGACACTCCCCCAGACTTAGATTTTTCTATGGAATCTCCATGAACCTCTGAAATATCACCAAAAAACTTTGAAAATTGTACCCAACTCTCTTTCTTGATCCATGTCTTTCCTTGGGAGTTTTAGCTGGACTTGAAATTCATAAGGTATGATCAATTTCTTTTCCCTTAGTGTTTTCCATTTTTTAAAAATAAATAAAAGATGAGAGTCTCAAAGGCACGAAAGTTATCATGATTATGTAAAAATCCAAAGGGACAACCAAACTCTGAATGTGTCTCCATGTACCCGCCAAGTAACCTCGAACCTCCTTGCATATGCGATGATTGAATATTCTGTCAGTCCTCTTTCTCTCCGACGTGTTTGCGCATGTCTGCACATATAATAGTGAAGAACAAGAATGCATGAGGTTTGAAAAGAGGTAATGCGTGAAAGGTGGGTACCAACTAAAAATAAGCTAGCCATTCAGGATTTAGAGAGTGGTAAAAAAGGAATAAGAAATCCTGAATGTTGGTTCGTTTCCCCGATCTGACCCTTTTAGAGAGAAATAGTGAGATGGAAGATCAATGTATAAAGCCGGAATAAGTTCCATTGAAACTCCGCGAGGTAAGATCTTCTAGGGACCCTCCGATCATGGCGTTCAACTAGTCCATTCCTAGAGGATCTGTTGCAGCGGTGACAACTCGTTGAAACTAAGCGGTCCTAGAAAGGTCATAATTCCCTACAAATAATTTGACTCAATAAAACAGTTTTTGATTCGATAAATTTTTTTTAAAATTCCTTGAAAAAACACCAAAAGAAACCAAAAGAAAGCAAACACCATTAGTATAGGCTGAATCCCCCCCCCCCCCAAACTTAAATCACACTGTCCCGGTGTGAATTCAACTAAAAAAAGAGTTATAATCTAATGATAAAAATGAAAAGTAGAAATGAAGATCATACTTTGATGTTTGCAATCCATGGTTTAAAGTTTTTTTTTTTTTCGAAATCAGGAAAATTTGGTGTACATACCTCGAATAGTGATCGATCGATCGGCTTAGCTGTTTGATCGGTCACGAAGCTGCTGGAAATTGCTCAGACTTGGTTTTGTAGTTTATGGAATCCATCTGATGATCGATCGATCGGGTGTGGTGTCCGATCGATCACCAAGCTCCTGGAATGGTCCGACTGTCTGATTTACATGGTGATCGATCGATCGTGATGGTGTTCGATCGATCACCATGCATTACGTACTGATATTTGTTTTCTTCCTGAAACGCTAAGTAAAAACATTAAAAATAAAAGGAAAACTAAACGAAAAAGAATAGACTCTTACCAGTGGGTTGCCTTCTACTAAGCGCTTCTATTTAAAATCATTTAGCTCGACTTGTTGCCATGTTTCAAGCTAGAGATGGAGGGCTTGGAGATTGTGTCCCTTATTCTTCTTCTCGTTTCCGCTTTTTCCTTGCCTCAGATAAGGTCGTTGCATTCAAACAGTCGCACTTGGGATACCCTTTGCACTTGAGACTCCATTCGGCATAGTAAGGTTTCTTTTTATCCACATTGGTTAGAACCATCCTCTTCTTTGGCATGTCGAAAACTGCGCCATTGGTTACAAGGAAGGGTCTCCCAAGTAGAGTTGAATCGCGCGATGTGCTCTCCATCACAAGAAAATCAGTAGGAATGAAGGTGTTCCCAATCTGAATGTTGAGGTTGTAAACGATTCCTATGATCTTTGGTGAAGATGAATCTGCCATTTTCACAGAAAGCGTTGTTGGGTAGATTTCTGATATGCATAAGGTGTCTGGATCAGCTCGCGTCATTACACTCATACAAGGTTCTGTATCAAATACTGCATTTTCGAAGTTAGATCTTTGATTGTAAAAGAGATGAGAAACTTCCCTAGATCATCTTCCTTGGCAATCTTCTTCATGGATGGCTTAGTTGTCCGCCTTATTTTGAGAAATGTCATTTCGATTCCAGTCCTGGACTCATCGGTTGGGTAGAAAAAGTCCTCCAAGGGGTAAGTGTCCCATGCATCATTGAAATCTGCATTTGGAGGAATTCTCCTAACCATTTTCTCAAAATTATCGAGAACTCCTTCATTAATGGTTTTCCTGGCTTTCTTATTTCTCCTTCGAGTTTCTCCTGCATATTATCATCAGAATCACAAGAGTTTAAAGTTAGCTCTTTAACGAGGATCCAATCAATCATGTTTAAACCGATAGTTGGCTTAGTAGCTTGATCGGTGAACTCCTTGATATCCTTGGTGAGCTTCGTGATGGATACTTTCAACTCATTCTTATACTTACCCAATGCGTTAATCTCTTTTCCGGTGGAGGTGATATTTCCTAGAATGTCTTGGTACATCCCGTCCACCTTAAAACCCAAGTCCGAGACATTCTTAGTGTTGATGGAAGTTTTGACGTCTAGATTCTCCACGCGTGTTGAGAGTTCTGAAGAAGCTTCCCTAGTTGCATCAATCTTGTGCTCTAGCTGAGCGTGGATAGTAAGCATGCTAAGTCTGACTCTGTCTCATTGTTTCGGAGATTGTTCGCGGTCTTCAGGTTGACATTTTTCTCGATAAATTAAATCTTCAAAAAAGGAAAATTTCCAATCTTCTCGGATGGAGAGATGGATCGATCGCAGTGGTAATGCGTCTGTCCATCGAAAACAGTGAGTTCCTGATCGGTCGATCGCATGTAAATATCTTGGATTGCCGTTAGTTTGATCCTCACTCGAACAGATTTCTTTAAATTGAATATATCTCAAGATCTAACCACCGGATTTAGGCAAATAAATATTTGTTTTGAAGCTAAGATCTTCCTCTATCTCGTGATGAAATATGAGCTCGATCTAACGGTGGGAAGATCTTCATCTGGAGCGAAATATCTGATGGTTAGGATTTGTCCTTCCTTGAAAATGCTTGATTTCTCTCCTTTTTGGCCCAAAATGCTCCAAAACCTTGTAAGGACTTCAAAACCCACGAAAATGCTAAAAATAGCATGTTAAGTCCAAAAAGCATTCATTTTTTTATTAAATTCATATTAAAAATATAAAAATAGGTAAAATATCGTAATATCAGTAATACAACCAAACCTAACATTATCTAACGAGAAAAATACTCTGGAATTACAAGAACCCGATAAATTTACTTGATCGTGTTCTCTTTCTACTAAAATTGAACTTTTCAAAAAAAAAAAAATTGAACTCCTTTAACTAGAATAGTAGAGGTTATAAAACACAAGTACATGTTTTTTTTTTTTTATCCGTGAATCGACGATTTCAAAGAAGATGCGCAAAAATGAAGACGACTACAATTTTGAACGAACAAAGATAAATGTGAGAAATGATAAGTTAATAAAATTATCTTTTATTTATACATCTCATAGCTCATTAGATTTTTTATTTTTAAAATATTACAAAACCTCATTGGCATAGTTTTTTCTATTTTTTCATTAATTAATTCAGGATTTTTAGCATAAAATATATTTATTCATGTCAGAAATTTCATTAAAAAATTATTTAAATTTATATTTGAATGATATTGGAAAAATATTTGTTACCATTAAAGAATTTTCTTCATTGTATTAGTTTTAGTAGTATTAGCGGGTGTAGTCAATCTAATATTTGAAAGGGTTTGAAATGATTTGATTTTTAACGAGTTTTTAGATAAATTTAGGGAAGTTAATATAATTTTAATTAAAATATTTTGGAATCCCATGTAAAACCATGAGATTTGTCTTTTAATATTTAACTAAGAAACTTCACCAAAATACTTTAAAATCATAACAAATCTCTCAAAACCCACTGCTTATAATAAGTTTAATAACAGTAAAATTTAAAGTGGATTTTATTGTCACACGTAGGCATGTCAATCGGCTATCCCGGCCCGGCCCGCAACCCATATATATTTAAGCCGGCCTGACCCGAATAGGGTTTTTATGGGGTTTTTCGAACGTTTACTTAAAAAAGAAAATTAAAAAAAAATTATTTACAAAAAAAAAATCCAAATTTAAACAACTACCGATATGTATATTTATCAAAATCCAATTTAATTAAAAGTAAAAGTTTGACTAAATTAATGCAAATGTCAAATGAATCTAAAAAATTATAAATAAATAGTACTGCCAAATAAAACATAAGCAAAACACTAAAATTTTAGGTATTAGAATTATGCTTTTAGGCCAAGGAAAAAATATATAAAAGTTATTTTTTATCAACTTATCTTTAGAAAGTATTTTTAAACGAAACTTATTACTAAACTTATAAATGATCTATTTATTCTCGGGTTTTCTGGGCTGGCTCGAGCCCAACCAGGGTAAAGCCAAAAACATCAATAGCCCGATTGAGTTTAGTCCAAAAGACCAGATTTTATTTGGGCTTATTAATTTAGGTCCAAGTCTGGTATTTTTTTAGAGTTGAGCCGAACCAGCTTTGAGCTTTGCAATTGCTTTTAATTGACATGTCTAACCACAAGTTCAATAACACTAGATTTCAAAATTGATTTTAAAAGCCATGTTTAGATAACATAGGACTTGTTACCTTAATTCAAATTACTTGAAATTATAGTTGAATACATCCCCTTAGTATAACTAGTTTATTAAATTTTTTGGTCACCAATATGTATAATACGTGTATGAATTCAAGTGATGAGATAGTCGTAACACTAACACAAACATAATTTATCAATAGATATCAGTTTTAAAGCTGTCTATTTAATTTCTCAAAGGATTGATAATTAGGTGAAGAAAAAGTTGATATTCTCGAAATCGATCAATAAAACTATAAAAGCATGATGTTATTAGACCTTGTACATGACATCTTTGTTATACTAAATCACAAATTTTGAAAAACTGCCACTATTATAGCCATGATCTTTCCAGTTTCCTTTGCATCTCTATAAATTGATTATTTCAGATTTTGTTATTTCCTCAATTGTTCTATGGCAAGGAGACACCATTTTAGGTAACATCATGATTTCTCACTTCCAATTATGAATTTATGACTTTGAATCTCCAAATATATAGACCAAATTTTGTTATTTATTCTGTTCAGGGTAGAAAGATCAAGGCAAATACATGACAAATTTGGAAAACGCACCAAGACGCGGCTAAAGAAGAGGAGAAAACATAGGGTTCTGCATTTGTTTCAACAGACATGAGATTGTCATGAAGATTATGAACTTCTACATGATGGTTTTTTTCCATTCTCTCCACCGTAATGGTAAGACTCTATAGTCTAAACCCTTTATATATTCTCCTCTCCCTGAAATCTTTTACGGTTTATGTGTTAAACGGGGGAAAAGATTTTTCAAATTTTTACGTGGGAATTGGAAAATAGAGTAAATTTATATTTGGTTAATAATCTAAGAAATTGACATTTGTTAATGGGATTTTGGAAGATACCATTGATTTATCAAAAAGGAAAAATGAAAGCAAAGATATACCCGTGCGTAGCACGGGTGGGTAATACTAGTATAAAGAATTACTTTCGGGCTATAGAAGGGGCTTACAATCCCTCTCCACAAGACTATGGGCTAGAATATCAAATGGGTCCAACTCCCACTACCGATCACAACTACCGACAATAGCGTTTAGGCATTACTCCTATATTTTGTTGTTTTCAAACATTACTCCTATATTGATTCCCATTTTTCTGAAATTATGTTGATTTTAACTTTTACATTTGTTACATATAAATAAGATTTTTTTTGGTAATACCTTGTAAACACTTGTTCTATATTTGAATATCAGTAGAAGTTTTAGAATTTGGAATCATATTTCTCTCGGTACCTAAAGCTAATTGTTGATAATACTATATTTAAAGTGTAAATCACTTCTCCAAACAAAATTCAACTAAAAATATTAAGTATTCACTTTTAAAATCTCTAAACAACTCTCTATTTGGTTATATTTCACTACAAGAAAACATATCAAATTTTGACCAATTTTTTAATGGTCATAAACTATTTTGACCATTTTTTACCAATTTTCAACGAATGTTTATTTTCGTTATAAATTGGCCAAAAAATATGAAGAAATATAAGAGTAAAAAACTGGTCGAAATTTTTAGACCAATTTTTAACAGATTATTAAATTAGTCAAGAAATGGTCAAAAAATTGCGATAAAGAAGATTGGTTGAAAATTTGTCAAGAATACACGTTAATTTTTTACCAGTAAAATGGTCAAAAAGTTTTTTGACAAATTTTCGACCAAAAAATAATTAAAATTTAAACCCGTCGAAATAAGATCAAACTTTCTTGACTAATACAAGTGGTCAGTAAATAGTCTAAATATTCTTACCATTTATCGACTAAAACGGAATCTGGTCGAAAATTCGTGAGTAATTTTTGACGAACAAATACTTGGCAGAAATTGGTCACAACATTATCGACCAAATATTGATCATATATAGCCTTTTGTATTTGTCCTACATCGACAATATGGGAGGAATGAATATTTGACTTCTCTATAAAATAACAGTTACTCCATTCTAAAAAATGTAAATGGGCTTACCATCACCCAAATAGTTAAATTTTAAAATATTTTAATCTATGATTGAGTGGATAACAGAGATATTTATTTTTGTTTTATTTTGTATTTTAATTGTTTTAAAATATTTAATTTTCTTTTAATTATTATAAAACAAATATTTCAAATTTGAATTTCAATATTTTCGAATACAATTTTTTTAAAACAATTAAATATCTAAGTTGGTCAAAAATTGGTTGGAACATATGGTATAAAATGGGTCAAGACATATAATTTCGACTATTTTGATTGATCAAAATTTTTTGACAATTTTATTTGTCATAATCAAATTTTTGACCATTTTGATTGGTCAAAAGTGGTCAAAACCAATTTTTTGACCATTTTGATTGGTAAAAAATTTTCGAGCACTTTGTTGGTCAGAACCAAATTTTTGAGCATTTTTATTGGTCAAAGCTTTTTAACTATTTTCTGACCAAAATTCATTTACGACCACCGATGTTTGACGAATCGAGTACTAGTTAAAATAGCTGTTTTTGACCAATTTTAGACCAAATTGATAGTCAAAATTAGAGTGTTTTCTTGTAGTGTTTGAATATATGTATATTTTTTTTTTGAAAATTATTTGACTACTAATTATTTCACTGATATAAATATATATATATAAGATTTAAGTAGTGGAGATAAATTAGAAAACATTATATGAACTTTATAAAGAAAATATAAAAAGATTTATGTGGAAATGGAAATATCCAGCTTAGGAAGATGGAAAAGTATTATTTTTATTTTTAAAACTAGAAATGATTAATTTAAAAAAATCATCTACGACAGAAAAACATTTAAAATTGAGAAATTTTGTGAAATGTCACTTTTCAAAAATGCCATATTTTCAAAATCTTTGCAAAAAAGTCATTTTTCCAAAATTATTTTTTCGTTATATCATTTATATTTGGGTTAAGTATGTTGTATTAAGGTTTAGTTTTGAGGGTTTAAGGAATTTCAAAGGCCAAAATACTTTATAAGATTTAGAATTTTAAAATTTAAGTTTTAAAAATTCATAATTAGTGGTATTTTTGCAAATTGACAACCCAAAAGTAGCATTTTTGCAATCCTCTATATATATCAATCAAAGAGCAATTCAAGGAACACGTCATTTAATTTAATTAATCAAAGCATATCAACTAAAAATATATTCCATGGTGGAAATTCTATACATATTCTCATTAATTTTTAACATAAACTCATTAATACATGTTTGAATTTTTAAACTCAACGAAATGTAATATTTTTGACTTAACATAACATCTATTTTCTGAAATATTAACAAGTTTTTTATTATTATAGTTATAACAATTATCTATTGTGTATTTACGTATTTAGATTAGTATACTATATGAATATTTTTATTATGATATGTACTCTACCATATATATTTAATCACACTTATAAATATTTATAAATTTCATTATTGAAAAACATATATTTTTTTCCGTTTGTTATGTCAGATAAATTTATTTATCGTATGCATATATTTTGATCAATTTACAAATAAAAGTATTAAAACTGATAGCATTAACATATGTTTGATCAAAAATATTCAACTTTATTCATTTTATGCACAATACATATCAATGCACAAATCATATGTTTTGTCAAACACGTTTAAATATTAAAAATTTATATATGTTAAATTTATCAATTTATTCAATAATTTAATCTCGCGCTTTGGCGCGGGTCAAAATCTAGTTGTCCCTTTTAATTTTGAAACAAAAACGATTGAAACACTAATCGAAAAACATTGTTTTATAAAGACAAACGCAAACAAATATGCTTCTTAATGGGAAGTTGGGAACACTATGCTTATACTTGGTATGCTTCTTAAGAAATTGGTAGATTGAGTTTTAAAAAACATCAGAAAAAAAATTCTAAAACAAAACACAATTTCTTATATTTTCAAAATACATTTTAAATTCCCCAAAAGTAACAAATTAAATATTTTTTAAACCTTAAACCCTAAAATTCTAAATTTTTGAAATTTTTTTGATTTTAACAAACCTGAAACCCCAAAAACTAAACCATAACATAACATCATGGCCAGCCCTAGACCAAATTTTTTTATAGTGGTTTATAGATATGTTTTCAATTCGAAGGTTTTTCTTTTCGCAAAAAAAAAAAAAAAAAAAATTAGGGGATTATTTTTAATATTAACAAACCAAAAAAAATTTAGGGTCTAAAGCCCACGTCTTTTGGAACTGTCCTCAGGGCCAGCCTTGCATAACATAGTTAACACAAACATAAATGATATGTTTAGTAAATGATATAATATTAGTGGCATTTTTAAAAAGAAATTAAAATGATGACATTTTTGAAAAGTGGATATCAAAAGTGGTATATATAAAAAATTATGATTTTCATAATAACTTGTGGTGGTATGTTTGGAACAAAAATTATGGGTTTTTACAATAATTTGCTTTTCCTATATAATAGCGGTGGTATTTTTGGAACGATCTTTCTGGTTTTGTGGCGCCACACACAAACTTCGACGGCAAACCGCGGTCTCCAATGCTAACAAGCAAACTTACGTGTGCAGAAGGCGAGTCCTTGAGATCAATCAACGACACCCTATACATCTTCAATCTTCATCCACAGTTGCGTTCGCTGATATATAGAATCTAGGTTGTGGTGCTTTTACATGAGAAGTGAAATCTATATCTCGTCATTGGTTGTCTCTTCCTTGTGCTCAACCGGTTCAACTTTAATGTTTAGACCGCCATCAAGTCATTTGATTTGGTCTCGGTAGCCTCACTGGCATATGTCTCCTCTACCTCAACTTCCATCGACTACTGCATAAAGGCTGATTTTTAGACCATTTTTGACACGAGTTGCAAAGTTTTTTGGGTCATCGAATACAAATCCACTCTCGATTAAGCCATATGGTATATTAGTTGTGCTGTTTCTTTCACGCTTTCATCCTGAAAGTTTTGCAGGATTGATTTTTGCAATCATTCGTTTGATTAAAGATAGAAAGAATGTACAAGAAATGTTTGTTTATCTCTGGGTCGCTTGCAATCTTATCTTTGAGTTCTTTGATGATATGGTGTCGTGGATTGATCTCAAGGACTCATTTTCTGGGTATGTAAGCTTGCTTGTTAGCATCAGAGAGGGTTTGGGACTACATGGTCATCTCCATGTTTGTACTCCATCCAAACTTGGACGTAAACTACACACGAAGTGCCAGCCAAACGGTTGGTAATTTTGACTGAATCAACATTATCATTAGGGAATGACAAAACTTTAGAATTTAAATGATATTTTTGAAAGTTTAGACTTTTTCGTCCACAATTTGAAAGTTCATTTTTCCAACATTTTTCCCTATTTTCAACACGCCGTCGTTTGCCTAAATGGAGACTGCTAACGAAAAATTAACTCCGTTATATTTCTGTGCTTATGAAAAATAACAAATTGCTAACGGAAATTTAACGACATGCCTGAAATGGCCAAGTCAAAGAAAGTTGACTATTTTGTTAAGAAGTCAACTAAAATTTTGGAATTTAAATTACATTTTGGAAATTAAAGTTTCTTTCGTCTATAATTTGAAAGTTCAAGTCTTTTTCGATATTTTCCCAAAAACCAAACTCTAACATAACATAATTAATCCAAACATAATGGACATTTTTAAAAATTCTTTAGTTATTTATATATGGTGACATTTTAGCTAGCAAGCTTATTGGGTGGGGGTTGAGTCGTAGAGACTTGAAAGCACAAAAGAAAAAGATTTGACTCCTAATTTTAAGGTTACAATTAATAATAATTAAATTTCATCACTTATTTTAAATGTCACATTGAGTCTATATGGTACCAGATAAATCTGTCGGAATTGCAGAATCTATCGGAATAACTTTGAATTTAAATTAAATAATTAAACTTTTGAATGTATTAATAAAATTTGTGTTTGATGAAATTAAATATTTATGTTTATAAATGTGTTAAATTTTACAAAATAATAAATTTTTTATGAAATTATTTTCTAAATCCAAATCATTTCATCAACATTTTCTCTAAGATAAATAATAGTTAAATAATTAAAAAAGAATTGTCATACAAATTGACCATCAACTCATATTTTATATTTTTCAAAAGTATTTGCTGATTCTTTTTTCTATCATACATATTAAAAATATTACGTGACCAAAAAAAAATAAATATATATATAAAAGTGAATAAGTAAATTTCTAAAGAACAAAACTATTAAGCATTGAAGTCATTTGGTTTGAGGTATGTGTATTATATAACATGTGTATTAAAGAAATCCACAGATTCCTTCCAATTTTTCTCATTTACAATTCGTGAAATAGTCCTTTCGCTGACATCCGATAAAATTGGGACAATACAACCTGCGCAATGTTGACACGCACAAATAGAAAAATAGTCCAAATTTTTAAGTTAAAAAAAAAAGAAAAAACCCGGTGAAATATAAAAAATAATTTCACTCAATTCTTCAAACTTTAAGTTACCAGTTAGGCCATTACTTAAATTTCATCATTTACTTGAACCATCGAACTTTAAACATTTGTTTGTGTCGAATGATCAAATGAAATGACAAAATGACAAGATTTACGGCTTGAAAAGTTTGTTCTGTTTAATTTTAATTGCATACATATTTAAACCTGTATAGAGGAGGTCATTTTGGGTATATCACAAACCGAGCTGATTTGCTAAATGAAAATATAATAAAACTTTAAATTAATAATTTATTACCTATTAGTAAATGGTTAAAAAAAAATTAGAAAAGTTTGAAAAAAAATTAGCGTATAATTTTAAATACCATTTAAAATAATTAAGGGAGAATTTCAAAAATGCCTTTTCTAAAATTGGAAAATTGCAAAAATGCAATTTATGAAGTATTAATTTTCAAAAATACCACTATATGTTGTCAATTTTCAAAAATATCGATAATTAAAGAATTTTAAACCCTAAATCTTAAAATTCGAAACTCTAAAAAATATTTTCACCCCAAACAAACCCTAAACCCTCAAAACTAAACTCTAATACAACATATTTAACCCAAACATAAATGATATATTGAAAAAGTGATATTTTTGCAAAGATTTTGAAAAAATGGTATTTTGGAAAAGTGGCATGCCAAAAGTGACATTTTTCAAAAATTCTATTTTAAAATATAAATTTGCAAAAATGCTATTTTGAGTTATTCATTTTTAAAATGCCAAAAATTAAATACTTTTAAAACTTTAAACTACAAAAAATTAAGTTTTAATTTTTTTCTACCCCAACAAACCATAAACTCTTAAAACTAAATCCTAACATAACATTATTTAAGCTAAACTTAAATGAAATATTATTAGTGGCATTTTTGAAAATATTTTTAAAAATGATATATAGAAAATGACATTTCTAAAAAATTTTCAATAATTAATAGTAATCTCTCTGTCCCAATATATAAGATCTTTTGCCTAAAATCACATAAATTAAGAAAGCATACTTTTTACAAAACATCATTTAATAACAAATTCAAACAAAGAACGAAAAGCAAAACAAAAATGCAAATAGCCTATTATTATTGAAACTTTTGAACTTCTTTTGACCAAAACCATTTTAATTATTGAGAAATTTTAAAAAATATCACATCTCTCATGTCATTTTACAAAAATATCACATTTTTGCAACTTTTGCAAGTTTGCCACTCATTTTTCTGTATATTCTCAGATTACCCTTAGTTACAAACTGTTTTTTTTTCGTTGAACCATATCTGTATTTTCTTCTTCTTCTTCTCTCTTTCTAACCCAGATCTCATCATCGTGAAATTAGATCTTGTCGTCTCTTCTCTATGAACCAGATTTATTTTACAAAAAAAAAAAAAACAGATCTGGCAGTCGTGAAATTTGAACTGAATTCTGATTCTCGTTGCCTCCGATATGTGATTGGATTGGGTGGATATATGAAAAAAAGAAGAAGAATATTCTCAAAGAAACGCATATGCAAACTTAAAAAGAAAAGAAGAAGCAAAATCGTTTTTTATAAAATATATAAAAGACTGTAAATTTTTGAGTTTGGACTAACTATTGTGCATTTAGGGTATAGATTTGGGGGAGGGGTCATTATATATTTTTAAAAAAAATTATAATATTTTAAACAGTTTATAAAGTTTCTAAACAGTTTATAAGGTTTTTAAATTGTCTTACAAAACCTTATAAACCTTGTAAAACACCCTTATAAACCTCTTAAAAAGTTTATGAACCATTAAAAACCCTTATCACCTTGTAAAAAACCCATATAAACCTTTTCAAAACTTTATAAATCTTTTAAAAACTTTATAAAACTTATAAATTATTATTTCAATTCTTCAGTTCTTAAAGACATATACATGACTCTTATTAATTGTTTAAAAAATTTACAAACATTTTAAATAGTCTTATAAAATCTTTAAAAAACTTTATAAGAAAAAGTCAAAACCACGGGAGTGATAGGTCACACGAGTTTTGGATCGTGTACTAGAACAACAATTTCATAACTGTTGTGTAATATCATACAAACTTATACTAATCTATATTTGATGGAGGTTTATAAATGTGTTTTACTTCTATGATTTTGATACAATATATAAGAAAAATATTCTTGATCAACAAGAAACAAAGAAGAAAAGCTTAAGAGAGATATATTGAATCTTCTTCTTCTTCATGTGTTCTTTTATATGTGTTGTGTGTATCTTACTTATGCTTCTCCTTCACATATATATAGGAGAAGCAAGGTTACATGCAAAATGACACATACACAAACTAATAACATTTGGACATAGGTAAGTTTGATTAGTGTCTAATATGTGTTAAGTATAAAAACATAACACTTGTACACTAAGTAGTTAAGCTTAGTGTTTAAGAGATGATGAATAATTACCTTATTTTAACAATAACAATTTAATAGTAGAAATCTTAGACTGTAAGTTTGTAGCGATAATTTTTCATAATAATATTCATGCAACGGGTTCTCTACTTTTAAGTTGGATTACTCTTGCAACACGACATGATAGTTTAAATATGGATTTGGCCAAAACAAATAACAAGAAAAAACAAAATCTTCAACTAAAATTCCATTTGGAAAAAGTAATTTACGCTATAAATATGATATTATCAATGGATCGTCCCGGATATCGGAAGTCCGGATATTGGAAAAGATTATGGATCAAAGATTCAGAAATTCAACAGTTTATAAAAAAAAAACCTCAATTAAAATTGCTAGAATAAAAGATTCTATAAAAAAAGCACAATCCCCACGAAAAAGCTATAAAAAAAAAAAATTAGGTTCTATATCAAAGAAAAAAACAGTAATTAGAAAAATGACAAAAATCTAAGCCAATCCCCTAATGTTTTGCAAAGGAATCCCAACACTTTTTGTCATTTTTATAATTACCCTTTATTTCTTTTTTATTAAGCTAACTAACCCTAAAAGTAATAGTGAGAGTTAAAAAGAAAAAAAAGGGTTGAAACCTAGATCAACTTTTGAATGGGTACTAAATCTTAACCATTAGATAGAACTCCGGAATATAATACATACAAACATTTTAAATGGGTACCAAAGTGGCTCTCATCCACCTAATTCAAAACAAAAAAAAAAGATAGATTACTATGACGTAGATTATATTTGTATTTAAAAAAAAAAACGTAGATTATAGTACCCTTTAATGAATTAATCAGTATTGTATGCAGCTATACAAATAACTCTATATGTAACCTAGATAAAGCTATAAATAAATGTAAACCAATTAAAGATATGTGGTTGTGGAATATAAAGGCTGTATGGTGGTGGCTAGACCATGAAGTGGTTAATATGAATATGACCGATGATATATGGCTTCAATGGATTTTGTCGTCATCACTAGGCATCGTGCCGTGTTAGACCAAGAAGTTTGAATTATTATTATTATTATTATTATTATTATTATATAGTGTTGACACTTGCCTATGTATTTTTTATGCGTGTTTATATTTTATAGTCACTCGACATGCATTAAAAGCAGAAAACAAGATGCTATCAACGTGGTCAATTTTGTGTGTGTTTCTGTGTAACGGTCATATAAATGGTAACAAGATTTTGAAATTCTGCCATATTTAGTTAGATTCTGTAATTCCGCTAATATCATTTACTATTTAACAAAATTATGTCAGATTCAATTAAATTCAATAATTTCGTGTAAACCAAAATCAGTAAATAGTTGAATTAAACAATTTTTAGAGAATTAAATAACGTATAAATATATTTTTTGGGTTAAAAAATTGGATAAGAACGAATATGAGAATTATAAAAGATATATAGGATATCAAAATTATATTTGAAATATGTTTTTAAAAATGGATCGATAATGCGATATTGTTGAAAATTTTGAATTTCTTCTTGAAAAAAAAAAACAATTGGCTTAAATTTTGCTGAAACAAAATTTTGAAATAGTTTATTCTTTTTGTAAAGTAAATTAACTTATGGTTCTGACGAAGTGTAAGTTTTTTCGTTAAATTATGTTATAACTTTATGTTATTAAAATTATTAAAATATAAAAGTTAATATTTTTTTAGTTTATTTAACTAAACAAGTATAAAACAAATTCTTTAACTAAGTTTTGTAGGTTTGTTTAATCAATAATTTATTTTAAATATTCAGCCATATTCAGCTAGATTCAACGGTTACTATTTACATTCAAGTTATTCTGCTAGATTCCGCAAAAAAATCATCTTTATCCAGATTCCACAATTCAGCAACATTCAGTTGTTACCATATAGACTTGGCTTTATTTTTAGAACCAGAGAAAAGATCAGAACTTTTACCATTCCACGAATATTTTAAAGTAAGGGTCTGACTGGTTCAGTCGCAACGGGTGCGATTGTGGGTGCGGGAGATTGCGAAAGCGGGCGGTAGCGGTTTCAAGCGTTATTGAGCGATTTATGCGACTGGTGCAGCGGTTAAAAACTGGTATATTTACGAAATATTTATGACTGGTTAACAGCAAGTGGAATAGCGGTTAAACATTAAATTAATAATATAAACACATTATATAGTTATAAAAAAATCAAAAATGATACTATTAAAATAAAATATAAAAAAATCATTGATTCAATATAATTAGTAATATAATACCATGAATATATTTTTTATGTTATTTTTTAAAAAATTTTAGTTTAGACGAAATTTATGATTGTGACCAGAAAAAAAGATGAAATGGAGAATATTTTTTTATTTTAGAGAGATTAATGTGATTTTGAACAATTTAGCTTGTTAGATTTATTAATCAGTGATCAACAATAATTTATCGAAAAAATTACGATTTGAAGATTTTATAAATATAAATTATGATAGGTTATTAAGTTTTAATTAGAAAGTTTCAAATTGTTATATATTTCGTAATTATAGTTACTAAAATATCAAATTTTAATTTATTATATTTATTTTGTTTTTTAAGTAAATTTTTTCTTTTTTTTTATAAAAAAAATTAATTTTTATTTTTGTAATTATCCAACCGCAACCGCCCGCAACCGTAAATGCTCGAAGGAAGCATTTTTTGGATTTGAGAGATTTGAAGCGACACGGAGCGGTATAGGACATTTTCCATGATTGTTGTCAAACGCCAACAACCGCTACCACCCGCAAATACTACCTTTGTGGGTGGTAGCGAGTGAACCAATCAATCCCTAAATATAACCATCGAATAATCAGCTCACTAAATTTTTTAATGGATCTAAAACAAGAGCGGATTTAAAAATTTATTTAATATGGGGCACATTAATACTTTGTACCATAACTAGTATTTATATTATTGACATCTAAATAAAATTTCTCTTGATTATATATGAAAAAAACAAAATTAGAGTGGGACATGCCACACATTCTTTCTCTCGATCCGCTACTGATCTAAAACGTGATACCATTCGTGTGGCCAAATAGAAGTGATTGGGTTCGTAAGAACCTCTATTTGGGGAGGTAGAATTATTTGCCATTAAATGCGCCGATTATCGTCTGCTTGAGTTTCTCTATATTTTCGATATGTTTCCGCGTTTGATCTGCAAGATTTATGAAGTCTTTCTGGTTAAGGTTGTTTTGAATTAGCTCGTTCTTTAGTTCTGGTTTTTATTAGTTTTGTTCTCGGGTCTATGCTTCCACTAGTTTAAAACCCGTTTTGTGTTTGGGTTTTGTCTGAGCTTCTGGTTCTCGGAACATTTTTGTAGTCCATCAACTTTTGGTTCTAGAACATTTTTGTAGTCAGTTGACTTTTGGTTCTGAAGACATTTCTGTAATCCGTCGGTTCATACATTTTTTTTAATGAATTTCTATCCAATTAATATAACATGAAAAAGAAAAAAAATTACCACTTGAACGCTGTGTCATTAACATGGATGTCGGATACTAAATTCATGGGATCAAGGATCTAAAATTTTTCACGAGTTATCAGGCTTTTTTTTAAACCCTATTACGTAACAAGCAAGACAACGTAACTAGCCCACAAAATTCTTTACCATTAATCAAAAGCTTATAGGTCACACATATGGGAAACAAATTAACCCATCGTATATATAAGTACTAATAAATTTCAAACTCCCTCCGTTTCAAAATATAAATTGTTTTGAAAATTTTTTTATGTTTTAAAATATAAGTTGTTTTGATAATCTTATATATTTTTTTAACTTTATTGACTATTGTTTGACCAATAGTATTTGTAATCGCTTTTTTATTGGTTAAATTATTTTAATTATATATATAAGATGTTATTTTTTTTTAAAAAATAATTTTTTAATATTCACATTTTTAATCAAAACAACTTATATTTTGAAACTGAGTATTTTATTTAAGCACAATTATTTATTTTGTTTTTACTAAGTAATAAATAACACTTACCTTTTTATAATAAAGGGCACACCTATTCTGAAAGTTGTGTGGGTCCAAGTTATCAAATTTTTGAGTTAAGAAATAATTAAAGTTTCTAAAAATTATATAAAGAGAAAAGTGGCCTAGCACAATTGGAGGCTGTGAGATTAAAGAATATTTAGAGGGAGAGAGAGAGAGAGATTGAACAGCAAACCATGGAGATCAAGACACGACCAGACACATCAGAAGCAGCCGTGAGGAAAGAGGAAGACGAAGACGAAGAGGAAGATCAGCCGCTTAGTCCGGCGGCGCGTGTATTCCACGCACCAGCGTTTAACTGCTACGTAATCACGGTGATCGGAATCAAGAGGAGGATCGAGCCAAAAGTTATTATGGAAGGATTAAAGCAAACTTTGATCAGACATCCTCGCTTCTCCAGTAAATTGGTGAGTCTGTCCATACATATACATATAAATACGTTTAACTTATATTTTATGGTCAAGATTAACTTAGTATATATGAGATTTTTAACTCGTATCTCTAAATGTTTTATATGGCAAAAGAATACTGTAGATCTCTAAAAAATTTCAAGTCTTTTTGATGAAAATGTCTTTCATTGACTTTTCTCCTAGTCTTGCGTGATCGTCGAGTTTGGATAGTGTTTCTTGACCAGTAATCTTTCGTAGGGCTGCTGTTTTCTTTCCTTTTTTCAACAGGCGGTTGTTTTTCTAATTTTGGTTTGATCCATATATTTTAGTATTTTCAACTCTCAGGATATTTTTTGGTCAATGAAATATATACATTCTAAGATTGTATCCAAAATGGGAGGATTACATTTTATTTTGGTTACAAAATCAAATCTCTCAGAACATGCATTTAAATAGTACAAAAGTAATACACCCAAATGATCATTTTTTTTATTAAATATCCAAAACATTTTTTTTTTAAACTGATAATTTTGTGTTGAAAACTATTATGAAATGAGATTTTTAAGAAATATGAGTAAACCAAGTGATGGTGGTTTAGTAGTAGAATGATTCATTATGAATGTTTTTTGGCAGAATTTGAGTCCTCTCTATGCGAGTTCAATCATCTTTAGCCATCCGTAGATGTTTTTTTATTAATGACAAGAAAATTCATATTTCTATGAATTTCAAAAAATTCGTTTTGAAAAAATTTATTTAAGAAAAAAATACCCGAAAATCTATGAAAAAAACGATAATAAACAAGACTGACTAATTTTTAAATATCTAATCAATGAATGAAAAAACAAAATGACCTTTAGGAGTTGCTTCATTATTAATTTTTCAATTCATTAGGTTTTATGAGAATTATTTCAGTTTTGATGATTAAAAGGTTTTGCATACAAATAATTTGCTCATCTTTGATTTGATAAATTATTTATATTCTAATGTTATAAATGAAATATATTTCTCTATATTTTTCGTACTTCTATGTAATTATTCTTCATATGGGTACCGTTAATATCTTCATCTCCTTGAAAAAGTTTCAAAACAAAAAAAAATGTTCATCTCCTTTAAGGCTTTAACCATCACAGAAATCTATTCAAATCGACCATTTTTCTTTCCCCTCCTTAGCTGTATTTATTAGTTTTGAGACTTTTACCATTAATTTTACGCATTTATTGAAATAATAAATGACTTGAAGGTGACCAATGGGAACACGGATAGACAAACACAAAGATGGGTTCGGACAAACGTGGTCGTCGAGGATCATATCATCGTGCCCGACTTCAAACTACAAAACATAGAAAACGCAGACGCGTTTCTTGAGAGCTATGTCTCGGACCTCACGACTGTCTCACTAGACACCTCAAAGCCATTATGGGAGCTTCACCTACTCGATTTGAAAACCTCCGACGCTGAAAACGTCGCCGTTTTAAAGTTTCATCACTCTTTGGGAGACGGTATGTCTCTTATGGCCCTTGTCCTCGCTTGTATGCGTAAAACATCAAACCCCGACGAGCTCCCGACTCTACCATACCAAAACCGGTCTTCGTCCAGGTCATCTCCGTTAACGGCTGGTTCAAGGGGTGATTCCCGGTTCTTGTGGTTGGTTATGGTTCTATGGTCGGCGATTATGTTGGTTTTGAATACATTTTGTGATGCTTTGGAGTTTATTGCTACGGCAATGTTCTTTAAGGACACGGAAACACCGATCAAAGGCGATATCCAGTTAAGAAAGAGTAAACGGATGTGTTTGGTACATCGTACCGTAAGCTTAGATGACATAAAGCTAATCAAAAGTACTATGAAGATGGTAAGATTTCTTCTCTACATGTTTGTGTTTATTTATCAAAGGTTGATTTTAGATTTATAAACAAAATGTTTATTTATTTATTTTTCCGGTATAGTAGACCGTTAATGATGTAGTACTTGGAGTAACTCAGGCTGGTCTCTCGCAGTATTTGAAGAGAAGATACGGTAAAAATACATATATACATATATGTACTTTCTGACATATAAATGTTAATTTATGGCACGTTATCGATGAGTGGAATTTTATAATAATCTTATGATAAATGAATAGGTGAGAAGAAGAAGAAAGTAGCAGAAGAAGAATCTAAAACGAATTCACAGGTTATGCCTAAAAGAATAAGGCTAAGATCAGCTATACTTGTAAACTTAAGACCCACCACAGGAATCCAGGCAATTTCACATCAGCCCACTTACTTATTACTTTGTTTTTGTTTTGATTGACGATCATATAGTATACTTAAATTGTATAAATTTAAAAATTAATATATTTTTAATTGAGACAGGATCTAGCCAATATGATGGCCAAAAAGTCGAAGTGTCGATGGGGAAATTGGATCGGCTACATAGTCTTTCCGTTTTCTATCGGATTACACGATGATCCGTTGGAACATCTCCGAAGAGCCAAGTCAATCATCGACCGGAAGAAGAATTCATTTGAAGCCGCGCTAACGTTCATCCTCGGTAAATTCATTGTCAAATCGTTTGGAGTTCAGGTTAGTTAGAATTATAGTTAGATTATTTAATGCCATTAACCCAAAACCTAACCCACATTTATTTTGTTAAGTGATCATAATTAAACCTATTCTTATGAAATTGTAAATGATTGTAGGTGGCAGCTAATATAATAAACAGAGCATTGTCAAACACAACTATGTCGTTTTCAAATTTAATTGGTCCCATTGAAGAAATTAGCTTCTATGGACATCCCATCACTTACATTGCCCCAAGTGTATATGGCCATCCTCATGTAAGTTTTTTTTTTAACCAACTATATTATTAACTTTATTTTTAATTAGTGAATTAGATTTGACGATGATCTCATTGGTCTTTAATTAGGCGTTGACAATGCACTTCCAAAGTTACATGGACAAGATGACGATTTCTTTGACCGTAGATCCAACGGTCATAAGTGATCCTCATCGGCTATGTGATGATTGGGAAGAATCTCTAAGAACAATCAAAGTTGCTGTCCAGGAAAGAGGCTCCGGTCCGGTTGGTCGGTAGGTAGATTGAGCTAAATCTTTTTTTTCTTCTTATACAAGAAATTAAAACTTGAAAGGAGAGATATAGAGATACCATACCAAGAAATTAAAGGGATTTACGACTTCAAAATATGTACAGTTGTAATCCAATTGAAATGTACAATATATAGAATCATTTTGGTTATACAATGGGTTTGTCAATATCTCATTACTTCGATGAGATCATTGGCTATAAAGCATAGAGTATCAAACGGGCCTAACTATTCATTCAATCCGTCCAATTCAACCACCAACTAACGAAGCGGTTGAACTCCAACCACCCTAAATAGTGCAACCAATCAACCACACATTATTAAAGTTGGATATCTTCAGAGTAAAATTGTGGGTCTAAATTACTAAATTTGTTAGGTTAGATAATAATTAAAAATCTGCAAAAATTACATGAAGAAAAAAAAGTAGCATGCATAACACAATTGGAGGCTATAATAAGAGAGATCATACTTAAAGTTGTGAGAAAAAAAATGGAAGAGAAAACTATGGAGATTAAGATACGAGTAGACATATCAGACACAACTGCGAGCCACCAGATGGAAGAGCAGGAGATACCGCTTAGTCCGGCGGCGCGTGTGTTCAACGCACCGAAGTTAAACTGCTATGTCATTGCTGTGTTGGGAATCAAGAAGAAGATCGAGCCATATGTGGTTATGGAAGGATTAAAGCAATCTTTGATCAGACACCCTCGCTTCTCCAGTAAATTGGTGAGTCCTACATTACTTTTACATACATACAACTGAAACGTTTGAGCCAAAAACCAGTAGTGTATTTAGATAAGTAAATTCTACTTGAAGGTGAACAGTGGGAACAAGAATAGACAGAAACAAAGATGGGTTCGGACAAACGTGGTCATCGACGATCATGTCATTGTACCCGAAATCCAAACGCAAAACATAGATAACGCAAATGCAGACGCGTTTCTTGAGAGTTATCTCTCTGACCTCACGACGGTCTCATTAGACACCTCGAAGCCATTATGGGAGCTTCACTTACTCGATTTGAAAACCTCGGACGCTGAAAACGTCGCCGTTTTGAAGTTTCATCACTCTTTAGGAGACGGTATGTCTCTCATGTCCCTTGTCTTTGCATGTATGCGTAAAACATCAAAACCCGACGAGCTCCCGACCCTACCATATCAGAAACGGTCGTCGTCTGGATTACCGGCCGGTTCAACGTGTGGATACCGGTTCTTATGGCTGGTTATGTTTCTATGGTCTGCGATTATGTTGGTTTTGAATACGGTTTGTGATGCTTTGGAGTTTATTGCTACAATCTTGTTCCTCAAGGACACTGAAACACCGATCAAAGGCGATTTCCATTTAAGTAAGAGTAAACGGATGTGTTTGGTACATCGTACCTTAAGCTTAGACGACATAAAACTAATCAAGAATACCATGAAGATGGTAAGATTTCTTTATTTTTGTGTTTATTATTATCATTATAAGATTAAAGGTTCAACGATGTTATTTAATATGTTATCTAATATGTTATCTTTCTTGTTTAGTAGACTGTCAACGATGTAGTACTTGGAGTAAGTCAGGCTTGTCTCTCGCAATACTTGGAGAGAAAATATGGTATATATATATATATATATTTAAATATATTTATACCCATTGACATGTTACATATATTAGACTGTTAGAGTATATTATTAACCAGTGAACTCTAATGATCTTATGATAAAATAATAGGTGAGAAGAAAAAAAAAGTAGGAGAAGAAGAAGAGGTAGAATCTAAAAGGAATTTAAACAATCTACCTAAAAGAATCAGGCTAAGATCAACTCTACTTGTAAACTTAAGACCCACCACCGGAATTCAGGTTCACATAAAAACCTACTTATCACATTGTTTTATTGACGATCATAAAATAAACTTGTTTTGATTTTTTTTTTTTTTTGGTTGAAACAGAATCTTGCTAATATGATGGCTAAAGGATCTACGTGTAAATGGGGAAATTGGATCGGCTACATAGTCTTTCCGTTTTCTATCGCATTACGCAATGATCCGTTGGAACATCTCCGAAAAGCCAAGTGGATCGTTGATCGAAAGAAGAACTCGTTCGGAGCCGCGTTAACTTTCATCTTTGGTAATTTCATTCTGAAATTGTTTGGAGTTAAGGTAAGTTTGAATAATAAATATATCAATTTTGATGCCATCAAACCAAAACATATCTCACTGTTTATCTTTGTTAGTTGGTCATTAATCTAAATTCTTATGAACTGAAAATGAGTGCAGGTTACAGCTAATATAATAAACAGAGCATTGTCAAACACAACGATGTCGTTTTCAAATTTGATTGGTCCCCTCGAAGAAATTAGCTTCTATGGACATCCCATCACCTACATTGCCCCAAGTGTTTACGGCCATTCTCATGCAAGTCTTTATATAACAAATGATATTATTAAATTTATATTCTAATTAGTGAATAAGATGTGACGATCTCTTTTGTCTTTGAATTTTAGGCCTTGACGATGCATTTCCAAAGTTACATGAACAAGATGACGATTTCTTTGACGGTAGATCCAACGGTCATAAGTGATCCTCATCGGCTATGTGATGATTGGGAGGAATCACTAAGAACCATCAAAGCTGCTGTCCAAGAAAGAGGCTTCACTTAGTAGATTGAGCTACGGCCTTCTTTTCTACTCTCTCCATGAAGAATGATATTTTGAGTTTTATTTTTGTTTTAAAAGATTGATGTTTTACTTTTTAATTAGGTGATTGACCCGCACCGTATGCGAGTATGAATTTTGTTTATGAAAATAGGTTAATTTATATTTAACAATCCGATTTTATCATTTATAAAAAGTAAAGAAACATTTTTGTTTTTCATTTTGATGCATGCATTAAATTAATATGTGTGAGGTAATATTATCTATATTTTGTTTGTTATCTACATTTATTTTATTTATTCTTCTCGGTTTCTATATTTTCATCTTTTAATATTTCATTTTTTTTCATCGTTTTCTTTGTCACTTCTTATTTGTCTTCTTCTTCCGGTTTTTATTTGTCTTCATGCTTCCTTGTTTTCTTCTTTGTTATTCTTCTTTCTTGTTCTTCTATTCATTCTCTTGTTTTTTCTAAGATTGTTACTTGCGTCCAAAATCGCTAGATTTTTTCGTTTTACTCCGACTTCGTCTTTGTTATTTCTTTCGGTTTCTTTGTTATTTCTTTCGGTTTCGTCTATTTTATTTTCTTACTTTATTTTTAATTTTTAATTTTTTTATCTTCTTTGTCTTTTCACTTTTTTCTTATTTTCTTCTTCCCATTTATTTCCCTTCTTCCTCTTATCTTCTCTTTCACCGTCTTTGTATTATTTGAATCTTTTTATATCTTTGTTAGTCTATTTTTTGTATTATTGCACTCTTCTTTAGTTTTTTTATCATTCTTCGTATTATTTTGATAGGTTATTACTTGCGGCCGAAATCACTATATTTTCTTGGGGTTTTTTTTGTTTTTCTCCGACTTTTTCATTTGGAGTTGTTTTCGTCTTTGTTTAGTCATTATTCTTATTCCAATATTTATTATTCTCTTTTTTTTTCTTAACCGTCTTCCTCTACTTATTGTTTTTCAAGTTTATTTTAACTCTGTATTCTTTTTTCGATTTTCTTCATCTTTTTTTTTCCAAAGTTTTAGTTTTTTCTACGATTTTTAGTCTTCGTTTTCTGATTTTTTTTTTCTTCTTTTTCTTCTTTTTCTTTTTTCTTCATAATCTTTTTTTATCTATTTTTTTTTACTTTCTTCTTCTTATGGTATTTCATTTTATTTGTCTTCGTATTCAACTTCTTTTTTAGCTTCTTCATTTTCTAATCTTTTGTTCTTTCTTCACTTACTTCGTCGTCTACTTCTTCTTGTCCACTAAAAAAAATAAAAACAATTGAATGTTGGTCTTCTTCACTTTAATTTGTGATTTTCTTTGCATTTTCGTAAAAACCAAAATAAAAAAGAACATAAAGGCAATTCTATGATGTTATTCTTTTATATATTGTTTTAAAATAGAAAAAACAGAATTAATTTTCACGAAAGTCTCGTATTTATTATAAATGCATAAAAATTTAACATCTTATATGTTGTAACAAATTAATTTGGTTCCTCAAAAAATAAACAGCGTTCTTAGGTGATTTTCTGATGATATTGTTTAAAAAATGTTTATAAACCGGGATAACAAAATAATTTAATACAAAAATCTCGTGTTTATTCCAAATACATATAAAAGTTAAAGTTTTATTGGGTGTAACAAAATAAATGATACATTTTTTTTGGTAAACATGTTAAAATAAATGATACTTTAAGAATTGTTATTATTATGGACCATTTTTGGAATATCCCATTTTGTTCATCAAGAGATTTGTTGCTAAGATTAGTTGTTTTCACTTTTTTTTCCTTTTCTCGATAGTAAAAGAGATAGCCAAATTAGATGTTTCGGAACCACAAGTCGCACTCTATATGTAATGCATGGATGCATTTTTTTCCCCATCCAAAGCATGCATTATTTTCCAACTTCCAATATCAACGCTCGTGAGTGAATGGTGCTCAATTACTCTATTTTTATCCTATTATCATTTCTGTTTTTTAATTTGTCAAATATAAACCCATTTATCCAATATAAAAAAGCAATCACTATTCATTAAAAAAACAAAAAGTATATGAGAAAGATAATTATGTGGAGAGAATACGATAAACAAAAAATCTTTGAGCAATATTTGATCTTTAAAGTCATTAAATGTGCATGAGACACAAAATCATAAGAACAAACTTAATATTATTAACGAATCAAATAAAACCAAGAGCTTCACTATTAAGTATGAGAGATTAGTTTATCTTGGATTGTCACACTGTAAAACCAAAAAAAAAAAAAAAATCTCATCTAAGTTAACGTTTGGCTTTTTGAAATCCTAACATGAAATTAAAAAAGACCAACCAATAAAATTATCAAGATCTCTAAATAAATATTAATATAAATACATATATTAATTAATAAACAATGTCAAAGGCTTGGTTAAGCATCTATCTCTATGGTTCTCACATGTCTACGAAAACATAAGAACCACATAAACAAATAAATGACTAAATATGTTCAGACGGAAACAAACAATGACAACGAAGGAACTACAGACAATGGTCAGCTTTTTTTGTCGAGCTTACTGTCTCTTTTATCTGTTCGGTTGTTCCAAAAGATTCATGGTCACTGAGATCTATTAAAAAAAAAGAAAAAAATCGTCAACAAACACATATAGTGACAATAAATAATTAACAAAATTATCCTACCGAACGTAAAATAATTGTGTTTCAAGTGTAATACAACTGGTTTTATTTAAAGGGAGAGAACTAATGTAGAAAATATTAGGTTTAGTCGCAGAAAGTCTAAACAATAGTAAATCTTAGTAACTGGCAAATCTTTTTAAAATCAAAGATTTAGTTATTACGATTTCTAATTTTAGTTTTCGCAATTGAATGTCCATATACACACTCGGAATTATTGTTGTGCATATCTAATTAATGCTATATTTTTTTTCTTTCAGAGTTTTTTTTTATAAATCTTCCTAACAAATTTTTATTTGAATAAAAAAGATATTGCGCAATCTTGGAATAAAGACTAAATATATTAAAATATTGTTATGAATTCCATATTAATAGAGATATCAGTTTAAATGCAACTAATTATTTCATAGAATACTCAATTATAAATTTGAAAAAATAATTCTGTTATTTCAAAAATGGTATTTTTATTCGTTCTGCTTTATATACTCATACGTATGTGATCTTAAATGACCATTACAATTACAATATAGATAGTTTGATTAAAATCATTAAAAATTCGTTTAAATAGAACTTTCATAATATTTTCATAATATGTTGGATTGCTTAAAAAGTATTTTAAGATTGAGAAAGGAGTATCTCTACATGAAATCGATTCAATTAAGTTAAAGGTACAAAACGTATTATTTAAAACGTATTGAGAAAGTTTTTTTCAATTATATATAAAAAGTATTATATAAAACGTATTTTTGAAATTAAGATTTATTCAATTAAGTAAGTTATCTAATCAATTAGTTTAAGCCATGTCATAATTTTTTCAAAAACATGTAATAATTTTGAATCAATAAAATTAAAACAACTAATCTATTTTATTAATTGTACTTGCCTGTGAATAGGAAGGAGATAAGAAATAAATCCATCTAGAATATTTTTAATTATGACATAAATAAAATAAAATATAAAAACCGCATGACATCTACTATATAAAAATGCTAGGAATCTCTCCAGTTGATGCCACATCAACAGCTAAGAAGAGCCCACGTGTCACTTAACCTTCTTGTTCCAAAGCGTTTCCAATTCCCGAGTCTTTTCATCTTAGCCACCCTAGCGTTCAATACTACTTATTCGTAAGAGATTCATTATATAAAAAAGGATCAATGTCTTCTCACGCTTCTCTTTTACCTCAACATCTACCCTAGATTTATTTGCCAAACCACCATTTTCGTCCAACGCTTTCCTATAGATTTTTGGGTCTTCCAGACCGTGCGGCCCTAATCAAGCGAGATAGATTTGTCCGTTGTAAAATGATAGATGTAACAATTTCATAATTTATAATAGAATAATAATAAAAAAATCCAATGTTAAAAAAAAAAGATATTTTCAGCTTCCAACTATTTCTTCAAAAAAGAAAATAATGAGCTAATTAATGTGGAAGCGCAAGAAGTTTAGTATAATTTTGTTTGTTTATAATGAGTATTTTATATTCTTGTTTAGACCGTCAACGATGTTATCCTTGAGTTAACCCAAGCTGGTCTCTCGCGATATTTGAAGAGAACATTATGCGCTCTTTAATTTCATAGAGGGTGTTAATGAGTATTGCATACTATTAACGAGTACAATTCAATAATCTTATGATAAAATGAATAGATGAAAATGTAACTAAAAGGAAAAAAAAAAGATGCCTAAAAGAACAAGGTTAAGGGCAACTCTGCTTGTAAACTTAAGGCCCATCACTGGAATCAGGCAAATTCATCATATTAAACTCACTTTACTTATTTGATTATATGTTAATTTTCTTACTTAGGTGTGATATTTAACCTAATTTTTGTTTTAAAATAGTATCTAGCAGATGTGATGGGTGAAATGGTCCAAATGTAAGTGGGGGAATTGGTTTGGCTATGTAGTCTTTCCTTTTCTATTGCATTACGCGATGATCCATTAGAACATCTCGAAAAAGCTCAAAGGACAAGAAACCGAAAGAAGAACTCGTTCGGGACAATGCTAACGTACATTTAGAATAGAATCATTGTCGAATCGCTTGGAATACATGCCAGTCTAAATAACAAATATCACATCATATAATTCCTATGAAGGCAAAATTTGAACAAAAAATGTAAATTATTTACAGGTGGCGGCTACTGTGATGAACAAAATCGCGTCAAACACAACAATGTTTTCGAACATAGTTCGTCCAGTTAGCTTCTATGGTCATCCAGTCACTTACTTTGCCTCAAGTGCTTATGGTCATCCCCGTGTAAGTTTATTATCTTTCTTTCTTTTTATCATTGTTCAACTCAATTAGACTAGTACGGATTATAAAGCAGATAATAGTTCCATTTGTCATAAAAGTTTTGAATGATGGTGGCGGAAAAAAGTCCACAGTGGTGTAGACATAAGAAAACGAAGAAAACAAATATTTTCACCGCAAATCGAATTATTTTTTGTTTTCAAAATGTAACGGTTTCATTTAAAATGACCAATGCCACCATTCAAATCCAAATCTATATTCTTTATCAGTCATCTTTGAAAACAGACTATAGATTGTTCTCGTCGACTAACTCCGTTTAACTCAATGTTGTTTTTGGCAATACGAGTACCAATTCAACTAGTAAATTTAAATAATTATTTAGTTTAGGTTGAAATAAGCTAGGTGTTAAAATTCAGGTATAAAAAGACACAACGAAAGTAGGTCAAGTCGAAAAATGCTGTTTCCCATTTAAAACCTTAGAAATGATTTAAGAAATTCTATCCCAAACCTCTTTAATTTTGCTCTTTTACCCTCTTTTATTCCTGTTTGAGTTATGTGATCTCTATCAAAATCTAAAACACATTTAACTGGTCTTTGTTGAATTTGATTAGGCTTTAACTGCATTGGCAGAGTTACATGAATAAAATGACGATCACACTGATCGTGGACCCAGCGGTTATAAATGATCCTCATCGACTCTGTGACGACTTGGAAGAATCTCTTCGAAGTATTAAAGCTGCTGTCCAAAGAAGAGGGTCTCTCCGTCTATGGGATCACCTCAGCAATAGAGTGGCTTGGCTTCTTTACAAAATGCTATGATGTCAAATTTGAAATTAAGATAAACATCTTTAATTGCAACTTCTGATTCCATGGGACAAATATATCTTTCGATTTAATTCCAAAAATGTGTAGAAACAATGATAATTAATAAAAAAAAAAAAGGTTAGCTTCAATTGGAACTAGCGTTGTGTTTTTCTTCCATAACAACTTGAAGCAAATCCTCGTAATGCTTCTGCCATTGATCATTCATCTGCAATGATTTTTTGTAGTCAAGTTTCAGGCTTTCCATTTCGATCTCTATTGCTGCAGAGCCTTGTTGCTGAAACAACACAAACAAATTGACAATTGTGAAAACAGAGTTTTACTGAGAAAAATTCATTGGTTTTCTAGAAACAGAGGAAACACAAACCTGAAGTTCTTTAACTTGCTCGTTAATAAGGTCAGCACTGAGGAAAGAAGAGTAAGCAAGAGCATCAGAATTTGGTGGCGGATCGACGGTTACTATACCATCTGTAGCATCTTCTCCTGATCTTTCATATTTTTCCAAAGGTGGTGGTAATGACAATGATGACCCATGTCTTTTCCAGGAAGATTGTGTTTTGTTGGAATTACCAACAATCGCTTTTCTAACAACTTGAATGTTGTTCACAGGGCCTGTAAGAACAAGTTTGGAAAACAAAAATGGGTTAATTGAAAACCCATTTTGCATAAGTAGAACTCAAACAGAGAAAATGCTAAGAAAAATACCATTTCCATGGCCAAAAGTACGAACAGGACGACCTGATGTGGGATCCCATACACGAACCCCACCATCTTCTGATCCAGAAATTAAAAGGTTTCCGTCTGTGCAGTATGCTAAGCAAGTAACAGCGTGGCTGTTCAGACAAAAATTATCGAATCAAATAAATAAGCTAGGGGTTGCCAATTTCTCAATACAAATCCATTATCTGAATTCATCAAAATGGAAAATCAGATGCAACATGTTAAGAGATCTGATAAAAAAACCATCTCAGATTCAAGAACTACTACAAAGTAATGTTCAAATATATAAGAAAGCTCATAAGAACTAAAAATTACTAAACATACTTTCAAACATAGATATTAAAATTCAGAAGATGTTAGCAAAAGAAGGAGATACCTTTTTTCGGATACTGAACCAAGCACTTGTGTCCCATAATCACTTTTGGCATTAATCATGCCGATATAAATTTTGCTATCTCTGCCACCAGCGTAGAACACAGACCCACCAGGGTCCAATGCGAGTGCATTGATGGCTGAAGGAAAGATGATATTTCTCAACAATTTCCCCTTTGACAGACTCCAAACCTACGTATTGAGAAATCCAAACACAGCCATGAAATAAGAGCTATATCAGAGCATAAAAATCGCCAAAGATGGAGATTTTCAGATTCAAACGGTGAACAAGAAAGCTACATAAAAACTGAAACTCCTTAACAATACAGGTCTGTCTACCAAACTTCATTGCAGTTAACAAATGCAGATAGAGTAGTGGTCCAAATAAGTACCTTGCATGTCCGATCTTCTGACGCAGAAACTATCATAGCATTACAGCCTCCATAGTCTACTACAATATCGGTTACAGACATTGTATGCTCATTAAAATTGTGTTCATAGAGGGTGCTCCCTTGCGGCCTCTGGAAATCATCAAATAGCCTAAATAACCACCAAGAGCAACGAATAAAAATAAAAGCAACGCCTTGATACAAAATATCAAAACCAGGCAGGAGACTACGCAAACCTTATAAGAGACCAGACTCTAACAGATCCATCTTGAGATCCTGAAACCAACAAAGAGTCGTCTCCAGAGAACACCAAGCATGTTACTGACCGGTAATGACCATGCCACTTCTTAAGCAACTTCCCAGTCGCAACCTGTTTTCACCAATAGAACAAATTTAGCCATGAAACCCCAACATATGCTTAATCATTGGAAGTGAAATTAACATATACAAAATCTTACCTCCCAAAGATAAATCTCTCCAGAAGTTCCACCACCAACTATGTAAGTTCCTTCATTGGTTGCTGCAAGAGCCTTTATTGGCTCCACTGGGAAGCTCCTCACTTCCACTTGAGGCTACAATCAAACATTTTAATCCCAAAAACAGTTTTAAGACAAAACAAAAACTACATAATCATCCAAATTTCACTACTCAGCTGAAATCATAAAGTTCCCTAATTTCACTCCCACTAAGAAAATTTGTTTCGAATACAGTAAAATAGAAAAGTGGGTCAAGTTAGAGAATGAGAGGGAAGAACCTTGTTCCAAGCCCAGAAGAAAATCGAGCCAGAGGCAGCTGATGTGTTACGGAGCTGTGACGCGGCGATAAATTTTTCTCCGACGGCGGTGAGGCCGTGAGCGGGAGAGGCGCACGTCTTAAATCGAAGCCGGTCTTCACCGGTTTTTAGATCCCAGCTTCCGATTCCACCGTCGATCGACGACGAAGCAATAACAGTAACCTCCATAGCTATCGTTTCTCTATCTCTTCAGGGAAGAAGAAACTGAATACAGAGAGTTTGGGTTTTATGATATCAAATTAGGGTTTATAAAATCTGTACTAGATTGAACAAAAATAAATAGTTTTGCGGAATATTCAAACTTCTATGAAACGTAAGGGGTTATAATGTAAATTTAAGATAGTTAACATTTTATTGAGATACGGTAATCGTTTAGATGGGAAACAATGGCGATGATAAGCTTTTCGCTTCCATCTCCCGCCAAACTTCCGATTTCATCTCGACCGTCCGTTCCAAATCGGATCAACGTCGCCGACCGTCTGATCCTCCGCCACCTCAATGCCGGCGATCTTCGGGGAGCAATCTCAGCTCTCGATCTCATGGCTCGTGATGGGATTCGACCCACCGACTCAGTCACTTTCTCTTCACTCCTCAAGTCTTGTATCCGAGCACGCGATTTTCGGCTCGGGAAACTCGTTCACGCACGATTAGTTGAGTTCGAGATCGAGCTTGACTCGGTTCTATACAATTCACTAATCAGTTTGTATTCGAAATCTGGAGATTTGGCGCGAGCCGAGGATGTGTTTGAGACCATGGGGAGATTTGGTAAGCGAGATGAAGTTTCGTGGAGTGCAATGATGGCTTGTTTTGCTAATAATGGAAAGGAACTCGATGCGATTGAGCTTTTTGTTGAGTTTCTGGAGTTGGGTTTGGTGCCGAACGATTACTGTTACACGGCGGTGATACGAGCTTGCTCGAATTCGGAATATGTTTCTGTTGGTAGAGTGATTTTAGGGTTTTTGATGAAGGCTGGGCACTTTGAATCCGATGTCTGTGTGGGTTGTTCTTTGATCGATATGTTTGTGAAAGGAGAGAACAATCTTGAGAATGCGTATAAAGTGTTTGGTAAAATGTCTGAACTAAATGTTGTTACTTGGACATTGATTATTACTAGGTGTATGCAAATGGGATTTCCTAGGGAAGCAATCAGGTTTTTCTTGGACATGGTTTTAAGCGGATTTGAATCAGATAAGTTCACGCTAAGCTCTGTTTTCTCGGCGTGTGCCGAGTTGGAGAATCTGTCTCTGGGAAAGCAATTGCATTCTTGGGCTATTAGATCAGGACTCGCGGATGATGTTGGGTGTAGTTTAGTTGACATGTATGCGAAATGTTCTGTGGATGGTTCGGTAGATGATTGCAGGAAGGTATTTGATAGAATGCAGGATCATAGCGTTATGTCGTGGACGGCATTGATCACAGGTCATATGCAGAACTGTAATCTCGATACAGAGGCTGTTAATCTCTTCTGCGAAATGATAACCCAAGGTCGCGTCCAACCAAATCATTTCACTTTCTCGAGCGCATTCAAGGCGTGTGGAAATCTTTCGGATTCACGGGTAGGTAAACAGGTTCTTGGTCATGCCTTTAAAAGAGGTCTTGCTTCGAATAACTGTGTTGCAAACTCGGTTATCAGCATGTTTGTTAAATTGGAAAGGATGGAAGATGCTCGAAGAGCTTTTGAATCACTTTCCGAGAAGAATTTGGTCTCATATAACACCTTTCTTGACGGAACCTGCAGGAATTTGGATTTTGATGAAGCTTTTGAGCTTTTCAATGAGATCACTGAGAGAGAATTAGGTGTTAGTGCTTTCACATTTGCTAGCTTGTTGAGTGGAGTTGCAAGTATTGGTTCGATAAGAAAAGGTGAGCAAATCCATTCCCATGTGCTTAAACTTGGGCTCTCAAGCAATCAACCCGTCTGCAACGCTTTGATCTCTATGTATTCCAAATGTGGAAGCATTGACACAGCTTCCCGAGTCTTCAATCTGATGGAGGATCGGAATGTCATCTCATGGACTTCAATGATCACAGGTTTCGCAAAACATGGATTCGCTAAAAGGGTACTCGAAACATTCAACCAAATGACAGAGGAAGGGGTGAAGCCAAACGAGGTCACTTACGTGGCAATCTTATCCGCGTGCAGTCACGTTGGTTTGGTCTCCGACGGATGGAGACATTTCAAATCAATGTATGAAGATCACAAGATCAAACCTAGAATGGAGCACTATGCTTGTATGGTTGATCTTCTATGTCGATCCGGGCTTCTCACAGACGCATTTGAGTTCATTAACACAATGCCTTTCCAGGCCGATGTTCTAGTGTGGCGTACGTTTCTTGGAGCTTGCAGAGTTCACAGTAACACAGAGCTGGGAGAGATGGCTGCAAGGAAGATCTTAGAACTTGACCCGAATGAGCCTGCGGCTTATATACAGCTCTCAAACATATATGCTAGTGCAGGTATCATACTTCAAACACAAACTGATAAAACCCTTTCTTCTAACAATTAAACTTGTGTGAAGTGAAATTATGTTGCCTGGTTATTGTAGGGAAATGGGAAGAGTCTGCAGAGATGAGGAGGAAGATGAAAGAGAGAAACTTGGTTAAAGAAGGAGGTTGCAGCTGGATAGAAGTGGGAGATAAGGTTCATAAGTTTTACGCAGGCGATACATCTCACCCGAATGCTCACCGAATATACAATGAATTGGACCGATTGATTAGAGAAATAAAACGTTGTGGATATGTTCCTGATACGGATCTTGTTCTTCACAAGCTAGAGGAAGAGGATGGCGAGGCAGCGAAGGAGAGGTTACTGTATCAGCACAGCGAGAAAATCGCAGTTGCATTTGGGCTTATAACCACTGGGAAATCAAGACCAGTAAGGGTGTTCAAGAACTTAAGGGTCTGCGGAGATTGCCATAACGCAATGAAATACATAACTACGGTCTCTGGTAGAGAAATTGTGTTGAGAGATTTGAATCGTTTTCATCATTTTAAAGATGGGAGATGTTCTTGTAATGACTATTGGTGACTATTGAGATTTACAGACACACATGAGGCATTCTATAACTTGTATCTTGAAGATAATCAGACGAAATTGTTAATCTGATAAATCGTATGACGGGTTTGAGACCATGGGACCGAGTGGAGATTGGCCTGTTCTGATCCTGGACAAATTAGGTCGGATCGATCTGCTGATTTCCTCACCACAAGATCTCTATAAGAGATTAAAGTTAACTAGTATTGGTAATTAAGTACCGTTAAATTGATTTCTCTTTTGAAAATTTGATAAAGGAATTCTAAAATTAAACTTTTTCTATTCAGATTCGTACCTTTAAATGTAGCCTACATTAATGGAAATAATTTCACCCGTTAAATCTTTTTCTACCTTTTGCTTATTTTGGTAAAAGCAATGCACGATCAAAATCTATGAAGTCATGAGATTTTGTTTCTTTATGTGGATCAGATATTGACTATCATTGTCTATAATTACTTTCATAAATCAATTATTCGTCAAAGTACATCGGAGTTTTTTTCTTGAACTCTCAAATTTCAAGGTAATTTTTCTTGATTCTCTTGTTATATATTTTCAAATGCTGATCGTTTATTTGTCTTATCAATTAAATAATGTGAGATCTCTGATGTATTCATTGTTCTAACAGATGAAGATGATTCATACAAGTCTTATGATACTAGTGATATTAGCAATATCCGGTTTTCCGATGATGGAATCCCGTATACAACGCAATTTGGGATCACCAAACAATGAAAGCAATATGGGTACTGAATATTTGGCGGTGAATTGTCGGAAACACAAGGCGGTTTTGACGGATTTTGGAGCTGTTGGTGATGGAAAAACCTCAAACACGAAAGCATTTAGAGAAGCCATAAAGAACCTTACTGCAAAGGTGGCTGGCGGTGGAGTCCAACTCATTGTACCGCCGGGGAATTGGCTCACAGGAAGTTTTAACCTCACAAACCATTTTACTTTGTTTATCGAAAAAGGTGCAACTATTCTTGCTTCTCAGGTAAAATCTAAACTCAAAAATATAGCTACCGTTGAATATATAGCCTATATAGGAATGTGTTAAAAAAAGAAAGGTTAATAACTCAATTTGAGATAAATAATAGGTGTAAGAATATCATATATGGTTTCATTTTGATTTTAACAAACAGGATGAATCTGAATATCCTATGCTTCCGCCTTTGCCGTCATACGGAGATGCAAGGTTTGCTAGTTTAATCTATGGAAGTAACTTAACAGATGTTATCATCACCGGTAAGCACAACAAATAACCAATATTTTTTTCATCATGGTATGGTTTAATGGATTTGAGATTGAATCATAGTGTATATATGTTTTATGATATTGTTGATTAGGTAACAATGGGACGATCAATGGACAAGGGAAGCCATGGTGGGAGAAGTATCGAAAAGGTGGTTTCAACAAAACATCGAGACCTTTATTGATCGAAATCATCTTCTCGGAACACATCCAAATCTCGGATATCAATTTGATCGATTCTCCAATGTGGAATATTCATCCGGTGTATTGCAAGAACGTCATTGTTAAAAAAATCAAAATCGTTGCTCCTATCGATTCTCCTAACACCGATGGAATTAACCCAGGTATGTTCTATTCTGTATCTTTACATTGTGTATTTCAAATGATAATCTAATCAAAATGTCAATTTTTTTCATTCTTATTGGTATTGGAATAACAAATATAGCCACAATAAATGTTTTTTTCTCTTTGACTTGGTTTAACACTCATGTTCTTGATTTGGCTCCGTAGATTCTTGCACGAACACACTAATCGAAGACTGCTCCATAACCTCCGGGGACGATTGCATCGCCGTGAAAAGCGGAATCGACCAATTCGGAATTCGCACAAATATCCCAACACAACAGCTCTTAATCAGACGTCTCACTTGCATTTCTCCCGACAGCGCAGGCATAGCTATCGGGAGCGAAATGTCGGGAGGAATAAAAGACGTCAGAATCGAAGACATTACTCTAACCGACACGCAATCCGCGATCCGGATCAAAACCGCAATCGGACGTGGTGGTTACGTCAAAGACATTTTCGCTCGTAGAGTTACAATGAAGAATATGAAATACGTTTTCTGGATGACCGGTTCGTATAAACTGCATCCCAAAGGCTTTGATCCCAAGGCGTTGCCTGAGATTAGCAATATCAATTACCGTGACATGAAGGCAGAGAACGTTACGATTTCGGCTAAGCTTGAAGGGATCAAGAATGCTCCTTTTAAGGGTATATGTATGTCGAATGTGACTATAGCTTTGTCGCCTAAGGCGGAAAAACTGCAGTGGAACTGTACGGATGTCGCGGGGGTTACGAGCAAGGTTACACCGGCGCCGTGTAGTATGTTGCCGGATAAGAAAACTAAGATGGACTGTGCTTTTCCGAATGATAAGATTCCGATTGAGAGTGTCGAGTTACAAAACTGCTTTGCGTAGAAAATCGGTTTTTTCTATAGGCTCATTGATCGCATATAACTAGTAAGATCAAGCGATTTGTGTTCAATTTTACAAATTTGTTTGAAACAATAATTATGTTGCTGGTGTAATTTGGTTACCAACTCTAGTTTATCTTGTATATATATAATGAAACTTGTTTGTACTCTTATTATCAACTAGGGTGAAGAAACACAATTACTCAAATTCTCTCTTGTTTTGTTACAAAAGTTTGAAATATAAATCAGAATTGCAACTTTTAGACACTAAAAACACCGACTAAAATACACACAAACAGGAAAGTGTGTCATCATCAGTATAATAATATAATACTATATTATTTTTGTTCACATTGTCCAGTAAAAGAAACATACAGTATGTACCATTGTTGGTTTGATTAAACCAAATTATTTATTCGCGGAATTGGTTAAACCGATTTTGACCAGTCGTAAACGGACCTTTCAGATTCCGCAAATTGTGGGTCCCGGCACGCGCTCGACACACTCCCCTTTTATCCCTAACCACTCTTATTTTCCCTGCAAAATTCTCCATCTTCGTTTTCTGAGTTGAGAAATCCGACTTGTCTTCTTCTTCTTCTTCTTCTTCTTCTTCTTCTCCACAAGAAAAGCGAAAAGATTATTCATAGCCAAAGGTATTTTCTCATGCTCCTTTCTCGACAATGAGTTTCCGCTACATCGAAAACCGTTGCGGTGGATTTTAATTGATAATTTCTTCGAGAAAGGATTCTCAGATTGCGCAGTTTTCAACAGAGCTTGTATACGATTACGATTGAACACTCCCCCTATGATTGTTTCCTGGATTATAATTGAATTTGTTTTTTCGTCTCAGCATTTCATGTCTTGTTGCTCGCTTTTGTGGTTTTCTTCTGGTAGCTTTGAATTTCACCTAACATCGAGATTTGATCAATTTGTTATTTGTTTTGGTTCACTGTACGTACAGATGAGTTCTGCTACTTCAGTCACAAATCTCTGTACAACGCATAACAATGTGAGTAAATCTGACTCCATTAACTCGTAATTGTGTTATTTGCTTATATTTCTCTCTCTCTCTCTCTACCGTTGAGAGATTTCACTTTGTGTTTTTGGTTTCTCAGCTCATCCAATTAGTCGATATGGTAGCCGTTGAATCAAACCACTTGTTAAGGGGAAAGATTCTTTGCTTCTCCGTCAGACACCAGTTCAACAGACAGCTTAGAAAGAGTTTTCCATTATCACTTAATCAGATGAAAATTCGTGTTCCGAGAAGTTTAGCTTTGGCCTCAGCCAAAGGGAAAGGCGTAGCTGAAAGTTGCAGTAGTTTGGATGCTATCTTTGGTGATAATACCTCAACAGAATGTACATGGAGTTTCGACTTTCCAGAGTCTAAAGTTGATTTTTCTCATCTCGAGTCAGAAGCATATCTCTCTGGAGGAAGCATTGGAGACCAAAATGTGGCTACTGTACTCGAAAAACTGAATGCTCTTCGGTCACATTTATTAGCAGCAGAGAAATGGAATGCTTCCCGACTTCATTCATGTGACAGGTTCGTTGAAATTGATTAATTATCTACTTAGTGTTCTCATGCTCCCTACAAATCAAGTGTTGTTACAACATATAGAAATATCAAAATTTGCATTGATATCAGGCAATATCCCTCTGCATTACTTATTTCTCCGGCTTTACTAGTACCTAATTCCTAATATTGTCCGTTGCAGAAAATATCTGGAATGTGCAACAAACTTAATTCATTATATGGCTTTGAGGTCCCTGGACATTCAGCAGCTCAACAGTTATCTTGCTTCTCTTGGTCTGTTAAGTTTAGACAACAACAATCTGGCTGTGCTCTCCAGCCTTGACACCTCCTTTAATCTGTTGATGAACTCTCTGTACAGCAAACAAAATGCTGTGATGGAATCTTGGAATAATGCTTCTCCGAAGCAGCAAAAGGGCAAGAGTACTAAGAAGAATGATAAAGGAAGGGTCGTATCATATGAAGAGTTATTACTGGGTAAACTTCGTGAGCGTAGAAATACTCATATCATGGTAACTGTTGGTAAAGAAGCAACTGAGAGTGAAACCTTTGTAACCGATATTCTTAAAGCTGGCACTTCTGTTATTCGTATAAACTGTGCACATGGAGACCCGAGCATTTGGGGTGAGATCATCAAAAGAGTAAGAAAAACCTCCCAGATGCTAGAGATGCCATGCCGCGTTCTTATGGATTTAGCGGGACCAAAACTGAGAACTGGTTCCCTGAAACCTGGTCCCTGCGTGATTAAAGTTTCACCCAAGAAAGATGCTTATGGAAACGTTGTTTCTCCTGCTGTGGTATGGCTCTCTCTCACAGGAACAGAACCTCCTGCTCACCTTTCGCCTGATGCTTCTATATCGGTGCAAGACCAGGATTTTCTAGCTGGTCTCCAAATTGGTGACTCTGTAAGACTATCTGACGCTAGAGGGAAAAAGAGGGTGCTTAGAATTTCAAAGGAGATTCAGGTTTTCTCCAGTACCGGGTTTGTGGCTGAATGTTTCGACACTGCTTATATTGAGTCTGGAACTGAGTTATACGCTAACAAGGGAAAGAAAGGGAGACGCATGGTTGGACTAGTAGTGGATGTTCCTCCCAGAGAATCTTTTGTAAGGCTCAAAGTTGGAGACTTACTAGTCATAACTCGAGAAGGATCGCTTGATGAACCTTCTGTAACTGTTCAAGGAGCTCATAGGCTAACGTGTCCTTCCGGTTATTTGTTCAATTCCGTCAAGCCTGGGGAAACCATTGGTTTTGATGATGGTAAAATCTGGGGGATAATTAAAGGCACAAGCCCTTCAGAAGTAATTGTCTCCATCACACATGCTGGTCCAAAGGGTACAAAGCTAGGATCAGAGAAGTCCATAAACATTCCGCAGAGCGACATCTGTTTCAAAGGCCTCACATCAAAAGATATCAAAGATCTTGAATATGTAGGTTCACATGCTGACATGGTTGGCATTTCATTTATACGGGATGTCCATGATATATCCGTTCTTCGACAAGAGCTCAAGAAAAGGAAACTAAATGAGCTGGGAGTTGTTTTAAAGATTGAAACAGAAAGTGGGTTCGAGAATTTATCCATGATACTGTTAGAGGCAATGAAGTGTTCGAATCCTTTAGGAGTTATGATAGCTCGAGGGGATCTTGCAGTGGAATGTGGATGGGAGAGATTAGCTAATATACAAGAAGAGATTGTAGCTATTTGCAAAGTTGCTCGCGTACCGGTAATTTTGGCAACTCAGGTTCTGGAATCACTTGTCAAATCTGGTGTTCCTACTCGAGCTGAAATCACAGATGCTGCAAATGGCAAAAGGTCAAATCTTCTGTACCAAAACCAACTAATCCTGCTGAATCTTTCAGTTACATTGCCTAATTTTGGATTTGGAAAATATTCAGGGCAAGCTGTGTGATGTTGAACAAAGGCAAGAATATCGTTGAAGCTGTTTCGATGTTGGATACTATCCTTCACACCAAGCTTATCTACAAGAAACGGGACTCTGAAAATCTACATTGCTCTGCTTCTCACTACAAAGAGAAGGTGTAGTTTGCTTGGCCAGTCCACGTACTGGGTGCACCGGTTAAGTTCTGGTTCAATATTGGGCCTTCTGAAGCTATCGCAGTTTCAAGCAGGATTTAGACCGGTTCACAAAGCCCGGTATGCTGTCCTGCATTGCAATGTCCCTAGACTATATATGCATATTGATTATGTTCCATACCTTAGATTTGTTTACTGGTATTTCAAATCCCCAAAATGATCTCAGGATTGACCCAGAATATAGGCATACCAGTAGCAGAGACTGAGCGTTGGATCGTAATCAATCAATCGTCTCTAGAAAATATAGTTGTTTGAAAATCTGTCCTTGTAAGTTTTAAGCCAATACCGTACTCGGAACAATCCTATAAGAAAGAGGTTTTCGTGGAAACCTTACATGGATTTAGAATGAAAAGGATTATTTATTTCTGCAAGAAAGAAGTTGTTTGATTGTTCATCTCTTAACGTAGTTACAACTTGCACATAATTCATGGAGTATGTACTAGTGTCTGTCACTCAATCTGGAAATCTCTTGGACTAGAAGACGTTGGAGCTGGTGTGTAAATATATTTAATGAAAGTTTTTGACACGGCCCATGGTATTTGACTGTGGAAAACCTTTATTGGGAAATAGATGCATTATTTGATTTGTCTGGTTGTATTCCTCTCTCTCTCTCTCTCTCTCTTATCTAGTGGTCCTCTTCTCTTGCCTTTTTTTCTACATTGTTCTGTTTGCTTTCTGAAAGTTTGAGCAAGATGGGAAACTGTGTTTCACTACAAATATCATGTGACCAAGCTCTAAACCATGCTTGTGGTTGCTTATTTGGTGAACGGAATTACATTCTCAGGATGGAGGCAAATCTCGAGGTTCTGCAGAAAAGTATGCAAGAACTCAAGGAGAGACGAGATGATCTGTTAACAAGAGTTTCCATTGAGGAAGATCAAGGTTTGCAGCGGCTAGCTCAAGTCCAAGGATGGTTTTCAAGGGTTGAAGTTGTTGAGTCCCAAGTCAATGATTTGCTTGAGGCTAAGTCAACCCAAACTAGAAGATTATGTCTGAGCGGATATTGTTCTAAGAGTTTCATATCGAGCTACGATTATGGTAAAAAGGTATTGAAGGAGTTGAAAGAAGTTGAAGGACTTGTATCTAAAGGAGTTTTCAAAGCGGTGGCGGAGAAAACTCCTACACCTAAAGGGGAGAAGAAGCATATCCAAACCACTGTTGGTTTGGATTCAATGGTTGAAAAGGCTTGGAACAGCCTCATGAATGGTAAAAGTACAACTTTGGGTCTTTATGGTATGGGTGGAGTAGGCAAAACCACCCTCTTAGCTCGTATCAACAACAAATTGCTTCAAGTGGTGAATGAATTTGATGTTGTGATATGGGTTGTGGTTTCTAAAGATATGCAAAATGAGGACATTCAGAAACAGATTTTGGGAAGTATAGGTCTTGACAAGGAATGGAAACAAGAAACAGAAAAGGAAAAGGCCTCTCAGATATACAATATCCTTAACCGAAAAAAGTTTGTCTTGTTATTGGATGATCTATGGAGCGAGGTAGATCTGAACAAGATCGGAGTTCCACCAGTAACTCAAGAAAACAGATCCAAAATAGTTTTCACCACTCGTTCTAAGCAAGTTTGCAAAGACATGGAGGTTGATGATGAGATGGAAGTTGTTTGTTTGTCACGGGACGAAGCTTGGGAACTGTTTCAAAAGAAAGTTGGAGAAACCCCATTAAAGAGCCATCAGGATATTCCCACACTTGCAAGAAAAGTTGCTGAGAAATGTTGTGGTTTGCCACTTGCACTCAATGTCATTGGCAAAGCCATGGCATGTAAAGAGACTGCACAAGAATGGCATCATGTGATTAATGTTCTGAATTTGTCTGGCCACAAGTTTCCAGGTATGGCGGAAAAGATTCTTCCTATTTTGAAGTTCAGTTATGATAGTTTAAAGGATGAAAAAGCCAAGATATGCTTCCTATATTGTTCTTTGTTTCCGGAAGATTATGAAATAGGAAAAGAAGAGTTGATAGAGTATTGGATATGCGAAGGATTTATAGATGGAAAAAGAGATGATTATGGAGCTAACAACCAAGGTCATGATATAATTGGTTCGTTAGTTCGTGCGCATTTATTGATGGATTGTGAACTCACAACGAAAGTGAAAATGCATGATGTGATACGCGAGATGGCTCTTTGGATAGCGTTTAACTTTGGAAAACAGGAAGAACCTGAAATTTGTGTGAAATCTGGTGCGCAGTTATGCCACATACCAAAGGACATCAACTTGGAAGCTGTGAAAAGAATGTCTTTAATGAGTAATCAGATTGAAGAGTTATCGTGCAGTGTCCATTGTCCCAACCTTTCGACTTTATTACTCCGGAAAAACAAGCTGGTGGATATTTCAGGTGAATTCTTTCGGTTTATGCCAGCACTTGTGGTCTTGGATCTTTCGAAGAACAAGAATCTTGTTGAATTGCCGGAAGAAATTTCCAACTTAGGTTCATTGCAATACCTCAACTTATCATACACAGGGATAAAACTGCTACCAATTGGTCTCAAGGAGTTGAGGAAGCTAATCAACTTGAATCTGGAGTTTACTTTTGAGCTTCAAAGTATTTTTGGGATATCAACAAGCTTACCAAATCTTCAAGTATTGAAACTGTTTTATTCCCGCGTTTGTGTCGATCAAAGATTAATGGAAGAGCTACAATTCTTGGAACACTTGAAACTTCTAACAGCAACCGTAGAAGATGCATTGCTTTTGAAAAGTATACAAGGACTCGATCGATTGGCAAGTCGTATCAGAGCTTTATGTCTCAAAAACATGACAGCCACGGTTGTTATATTAAACACGGTAGCTCTGGGTGGTCTGCAGCGTCTTGCAATAGTAAACTCCAAAATCACTGAGATAAAAATAGATTGCGAGAGCAGAGAGAGAGGAGAAGTTTTACCAATGAGCATTTCTCCAGGCTTCAAGGACCTCTCCACTGTTTATATAGTCGATTTGGAAGGTCCAAAGGATTTGACATGGCTTTTGTTTGCTCAAAATCTAAGGTATCTATTTGTGGCACGGTCATCGAAAATCAAAGAGATAATAAACAGAGAGAAAGGAGTGAGTATTAGCAATATGCATCCAGTTATTGTTGTACCCTTTGGGAAGCTTGAATTCCTTAAAGTAAGTGAATTGGATGAACTAAGGAGAATCTGCTGGAATCCTCCGGCTCTTCCAAACCTGAGACAATTCGGTGTCCAGAACTGTCCAAAACTGCCTCGAGCTGCCACTAAGTTCCCGAGAAACGACACGAAATCCTAATCTGGTTAGCTTGGAAGCTGAAGGCTCCAGATCATAGATACCTCTCTCCCTCGCTTATGTGTGACTGCATCTTCTCAGTTCCTAATTTGGTTTGCGTTTATGTGTGTGTAGCTCTTGTTTCAATCACCTTGTTGTCTAGTTGCATTTCTGTAACACAAACATTTTTCTCTATCTGTATCTGCACTATTCTGATTACTATTTTTACATTAAATAACCAATGATTCTTGCTTCTTTAAAAGCTTCAAACCAGGAATTAGACCAGTTCACAATGCCCATCTCTAAACCTTGTGCTATTATGTTCGTAGATAATGCTATAAGAAACAGCTTTTAGTGGAAATCTATAATGTATTTTGGATATGAACCATTTTATATTGAACACCAGAGATTGTAACGCCTAAGGATTTAGCTTCTTCATTCTAGTTTTTCGTGTTTTACAAAGAGTCCTATTGATGATTGGGTTTTAAACTGTAAACAGTGTGAGAAATGTTTTCAACTGTCTAAAAAAAAAAAATAGTGAGGCTAAAAACTTTTTATGGAAAAAAGAAAATACGAAAACTTATTATCTGAGGAAATGCCTACGATTGACTTAAAAAAAAGGCCAATATTGAGAACCTTAACATTGTAACTTATGATTTACCAAAAAACATTGTAACTTTCCCCTAATTTAATCACAAACGATATGGGTTTTTGGTTGGTCGAGACACAGCACATGTGTCTAGCTTTTAGATACCTTCTCCTTGGGGTCCCTCACAATAGCCGATTTCTTCTTGAGCCACATTATAGGCAAATATTCAGGAACCTCTGGAATGCCTAATTGCTTCATCACTCCTGGACGGCAAATCACTGCACAGAGAGCAACATCAGCAAGCTCTCGAGCCTGACCGAACTCACAAGATTCGTTCTGCAGTTTTATAACTCACCGTGCATAAACGCAATGGAGAACAGCATGCAACTCATCATATAGCAATGCACAGCCTGCAACTTACCCAAAATTAACCAATCTTGAGATCATTATACATGTGTTTCTAGATTTATCATATTCATCTTCTTGTGAAAATCATAACGTCACCTTCGAAAAAAGCATTCCCACAAGGATCATGGGGATGACCAGATACCGGCCCTGCTTTCTGTGGATAAAAGAGCCTTCAAGACCTACCATTGCATCACACTGAGATGCTCAACATTAAGAATTTTTTTTATCAGAACCAACCACGGTAATCCAGAAAACCAATCCTACTTGTTATATCAAAAACCGTGTTATTGATACCTCCACGGTAATCCAGAAAGCCAATCCGGTTAGAAGGGGAAAAATGAATGATGTATCTTGCGTTGTAAGATCAGTGAACCAAAGCGCACCGCCTGTTTTGAAGGTTGCTACTTTCCCTGTCATGTTGTTGATCTGGAAGCAAGGTTTACTAGGGATGAAATCGGAAGAAACATACATGCCTAAACAGATTATGAAGCATTAAGTTTCTTACTGTTTTGCCTATGCAGATCAATGCATGATGCTGTAAGAGCGTCATCACTAAAGGGATGTGAAAAGAAAGATAGAATTTAACTCTTCGGTAACCACCATACCTACATCATCACAAACAATACCACAATAGGTCGTAGTGGCGAGCACAAAACTGAGATATGATACATAAAAGGAGCTCAGTACTAATCACTAATCAGTATTACAGAGTATCAAGTACATAGGCAAAAGGTACTGTCTCAGACGATTTAGGCTACATTTCATGGAAAGAGACATTCAAAGGAGTCCGCATGAGACATTCTGTACAAACTCAGCTCCTTTTCAAAACCTCAACTTCTGGTCCTTTACTTGAGGTATCAACAACACAAAACTTTTCAACATAACCTAAAGATTCAACCAGTATCCGACGACTTCAATATGGATGAAACCTATTAGTATTCTATAATAACTATATACCTTATGAAAGCAGATACATTTTTCTCCTGTTATTGTAAACCACTAATTTGAGGATATGAAGCCAGGTTTGTAGTAACATAAAATTCAATCTGTCAGCAATTTCTGGAATTGTAATGTTACAGTAGGTAGAAGAATAGCCGAAAGAAATCAAGAAACAGCTTGTAATTAAAGTCTATGAGACACTCAAAAGAAGTAAGAAAGTGCGTACGCCGTCACCAAATTTTGGAGCTCCTCATGATGCATACTAGGAGCAAGTGGATCCCCTCCCTGGGGAGAAAGGAAACCAAGAGGTGAAAATTGCTAAATTACATGGTAGCAAAAATATCGCTTTTAGAGAAGCAAAGTTATCGTACCTGATTCCTAATCTCAAACAATGGTCCAGAGTGTTTTCGTAGCATCTGCAGAAAATAGTATTTAGAAAATGATATGATAAAAGAAAACTGAATATGTAAGTACCACAAGAAATATGCATAAAACGTTGATCTGCTCATGAAATCTGATTATCAATCACAAAGGCATAATAAAAAAAAACATTTGCATCCAAAGCCACACATTTAGGTTCATGCGTTGCCTGATACTATCAAGGCACTCTTTATAGTTTAAACTGACAAAAGAATTTCGATATCCAATTCTGTTTTGAGCCAACCGTTCTGAATACTCTCCCTCCTCGAATCAAAACGGTGGTAACAACAATGGAAGCCCACCTGCAATGACAAAATACATGTCACACAACATCGAAGCCCATCTTTCTCTGGTAACAAGAAAGTGATCCAACACGGTTCCTCCAAGGACTATATATGATTGTAAAGTCTGTTTAAATAACTTACCAGTTTAAGCCAGTGAATGAATGCACATTGTCGATGATCTGCTGAGCGGCATCAAAATGAACCACAGAATCAATAGCACCATCGGAAACAACTCCGCTGACTGTAGTGGTCTGCGAAGACACATCTTGCAGCACTGAATCGGAAAGAGTTCCAGCAACATGGGCACCACTCTCATCAAATCCTGGAACAGGTGAAGTCGAGAGAGACCGAAAGGTAGAGACACCAAAAGGAGCAAATGGAGACAGATGTGAAGAGCTTCTTCCTAGATGTTGAGAGAGAACCGAGCAGCACTGAACAAGGATCTGAGGCACAAACTACGTCTTAACGCCATTACAGAAGCTACTCAAAACCCTGTAAGCACTAAGATTAGTGATTTGGGAACAAGAAAATCAAAAGCCTCATAAGAATAAGCGAAGAAAAAGATTGGTAACATTCATCATGTTTAGGCATCTCTAAAACAACAATCTAATCATAAACTTTCAACAACTACACAGATTTAGGATACCAATTTCTTAAACAAACTCTAAGATTCTGAGAATTTAGGATTAACCGCAATCTATATACAGAGCTCATCAGAGAAAACAAAACTCTCCTTAAAAGGAAAGACGAGAACCGAGAAAGCTAATAAGCACTAATACAGTCGAAGAGAGAGAGACGAACCTGATCGGGAAATTGGGATTTAGGGTTTTTTGTGGGAAAATTACTCACAGATTTATTATGCTCATACTTTCTTCTGGGTGGGTAAAGCAGAATGTACGGTTTCATGGCCCTCGCCCTGAAGAAGACGACAAATTTCAAGAATAGAAATGTAAAAACGAAACTCACAACAAAAAACAAATTTTGAATGTTTTCAAAATCACCAAACGGATCCCAACGAAATATCTTCTCTTCTCAGCACTCCACATCGTCCTTCCCGCCATATTCCTTGTTGCATCACTAACCGTTGGATTGTTGATGAGAAAGAGAGAGAAGGGAGAGAGACGACCTTTTTTCACTTTCTGCACTAATCTTTGAGATATTTACATACATTGCTCAGTGTATTTACAAATGTATTCTTTTATTGGCCCCTCAAACATCTATTTCATTTTTTTATACAAGGATCAGTACAAGAACAAACCCACCAAGGATAGTGACTAGTGAGTGATAAACACTCAAAACTGGTACTCAGAGTTTTTGCAACATCTGAATTTGGAACATGTAAAGTCGACATAGAGTAGAGCGATGGTAGATCACTGATTAGTGCCGATCACAAACAATATCTTATAAGATAAAACAGTAGAGAGCTTAGAAAATCATTAACTCTACACTGAGAACACACACACACAAAAAACAATACAACTAGAGATGGAAAACACTACCATAGTCTCAAAAGAGAAAGAACAATTCGCGGTGCACATAGATAGATATAACTGTTTGAAATTCATAGACGATTTATAACAATTTATAAATATCAATTTAGAATTCAATTTCTAGGATTCGTGTAAATACTAAATCAGATCTAGGTTCTATAGTTTCGAATATACATTGATATTCTTGCAGCGGAAAGATGGATTTGAATGATTCGATGTTGCCTAGCACTCCAAATGTCGTGCCTGGATCGGCACTAATCACACTCACACAAACTGGATTCGATACGGGGTACTAGCGCCGTTGAGATCCGATCACCAAACGTTCTTCACAAGAACTTTTCTTTTGTTAGACAAAGAGAATTGTTTCTTGTCTTTCTCTTATTCACGCCTCACGTCTAATGGCTCAATGACTTAAGCATCAAGTATTCCCTTATCATATAAGGTACATGTGTGCTCGTGAAGCAATTACCAATTTCGATTGGTTTTTTCCTTTTTCTAACATACACATATATATATCAAATATATATTATATGTAAAACCTAATATTAATTTGTCTAATCTATATTAGGCTCAATTACATAATAATCCAGTTTGATTAGGTTAGGTGTGTGACTCTGTAGGATCTTATGATATTAGTAATGAACTTTCAGACCCATAAGTTATAAGTGGTTTCTAGCAAAACATTATAACCACCTAATATAATACGATTGTCTAACCTCGACATTTCAACTTTAATATGAGTAAAGTACAAATGATTTCAGAACATTCCCAATAATAACTAACGTTGTAACTTTCTCCTAATGTAAATCACAAACGATATGGGTTATTAATTGGTCTAGACACAACGCATGTGTCTACCCTTTAGAGATCATCCCGAGACATGTTAAAACCACTTTCGCATGTTCTTCGTGTGTAACCTCTGGAATGCCTAAATGTTTCTTCACTCCAGGACGGCGAATCACTGGCACAGAGAGAGAGAGAGAGAGAGAGAGACATAGCAACATCAGCAATCCACATAACTGATTGAACTCATTAAGTTTTCGAAACTCACCGTGCATAAACGCAATCGAGAACATCATGCAACTCATCAAATAGCAATGTACCTCCTGCATCTTACCCACAATTTAACTAAATTAACATCATCACAAACAATACCAGGATTCAGTCGTTATCGGGAGTATGCATATGAGATATATGAATACATGAAAGAAACTTATCTAATGTCACTAATCAAAGTTTATCATGCATCAAGTACATATGCGAAGAGGTTCAGTCAATGACGATATATGCTACATCTAAACGCAAAATTCAAGAGTATCCGCATGAAACATTCTGTACAAACCACACTTCTTTTCAAACACTTGAGGTATAGCAACATAACAAAACTTTTCAATTTGCCTGCAATTTTCAGAATTGTAGTGTTGCGGGAAGAATAGCCCGACGAAATCAGTAAACAAGTGGTAAAAAAAAAAAGTAAAAAGATTCTTACTCCTTCACCAACTTGTCAAACTCTATCTTATGTCTAGCAAGAGCAGCTGGATCTCCTCCCTGAGCAAAGAAAGAAGTGACGTGAGGAAATAAAGCTGATATTCAATGAGGGAATCTTTTGGGTTAAGATTTGTCACTTTTAGAGAAGCAGAGTTATGGTACCTGTTTCACAATCTCCTCACATGCTGTAGAGTGTATTCCTAGCTTCTGCATCATCAAATAGTAAGTAAAAGGATATGATAAAAGCCACACATTTCACGAACTGATAGCTATCAGCAGAATCCAAGCACTCAAATAACTTCGATAAAAGACATAAAAATTGATGGTTATCAAGAAAGGAAGGAAATATCTCTGAAGAGTTATTTATAATTTAGAATCTGAGCTATATTTAGACAAGAAGGTTGCTTAATGATTCAATACCATCGTCCTTGACCACCCTCTGGCCTGATCAAACAATGGAAGCCCACCTGAAATCATACAACAATTATATGAAACCACACAATATACAGAGATGATTTTAAATAATATATATCACACAGCATATAATCAAGATCTCATCTTTCTCTTGATACAACACAAAATCCAAGGACTACATGATTGACAAGTCTTGGCAATAACTTGCAAGCTGATCAACGCAAAACAGAAGAGATGTTTAGTTTTCTTACATCTCCAAGCCTGTGAAAGAATGTACTGTTTCAGTCAACCGCTGAACAAGATCGGAATGGATTGAAGAATCACTAAGCACCTGCGGAGCCACATTTTCCATCACCGCAGAATGATTCACATTGCCAGTACCATCTGAGCTTGGAACATGCGAAGTCGACATAGACCGAGAGATAGCTACACCAAAAGGAGCACAAGGAGACAAATGTGAACAGCTTCTTCCAAGATGCTGAGAGAGAACCGAGCTGCTAAAAGGTCTCTGATGAAGAAAAGAGGGGTCATTTGGCTTCTCTTCATTATGAGGACGAATGATAGAGCTGTAAGATGGTTGGTAGCAGCGAGCAGTGAACAAGGATCTGAGGGACAAAGTGCGTCTTAACGGCATTACAAGAATTCTCTCAATACACTGTAAGTAAACAGTAAGATTAGTGAAATCAGCAACAGAAAGATGATTCAAGGTAAGGAAAAAGATAGGTAGTTTCATGTTTATCCATTTGTAAAGCAACATATTACGCATAATTTAACAAGTGAAAGATTACAACATATGATAATATATCAGTTTTATCATCCCACATATTGAGAATCTCTTGCCTTGTTATAAGTAAATTCTCTTTCTTACACCAAAAAAAGAACAACAAAAGGGCAAAATACACATACTAGTACTGAATCTTGACCACAAGACAGAGCTTAGAGAAAACTCTACAAGACCGAAACCATTTTCTCCACATTGAGAACGCAGAACGCAGAACGCAGAAAGGAAAGACTGAAAAACGAGAAAGCTAGAGGTAAAATGAGAAGTATTACAATCTCGAAAGAGCACATCATGCATAAGATGAAACAGAGAGACGAACCTGATCGAATTTCTGCACGGCCACGAAGAACACAAATCGGAAGGGAAAATTTGGGAGTAAGGGTTATCGTGAGCAAACTACTCACCGAGCCTGGATTTATAAGGAGATTCATGATCATGCTTTCTGGGTGGCTAAAGCAGAATGCACAATTTCATGACTGCAAAAGGATTCGTACCATCTCGCGCCCTATAAAAGGATTTTTATAGTTTTTTCCGTTCAACTCGGTTATTATGGATATATTCGGCTAAAAATAATCAATTTAATTAGGTATACAATTTGTTTTGTTATTTTCGAATATTTTCGGCTAAATAGAGTTAAATATAATTAAATGGAACCAAATCCAAAAAAAAATTCGAGTAATTGTGAGTATTTTGGATAATTTTTTAGTATTTTGGATAAAAAATCTGAAAATACCCAAATCCGAATCCAAAACCGGAATAAGTTGGATATTTTCGAGTTTTCTACATAAAACTGAAACCGATCCGAACCCAACAAAAACCGAACCGAAACCGAACCGAAATTTCAAAATATCCGAACAAATATTATATTCATAAAACTGAAAATCCGATAACCAAATTAATTGACTTGAACCCGAATGATTACCCTAACGCCCACATCAACTGATATACCATCTTGTTGATAAGTCGCATTTTGCTTCTAACGCTACTCTCTCCTCAAATTCGTTAACTTCTTTGATTTCCTGTCTTAAACCATTGATAACTCTAATTGTTTTGAGACTATTGTAGGTTCTTTTTTTTTTTTTTTTGAGACTGTTGTAGGTACTTTTTCACCTAAATTACTCGGGACCCGCCTCTAATGGTTTTGTCAATTCGTAGTTGTGACGTAGAAAAGATAATTTATGGGACTCTATGCTCACTTGCATTAGAAATGTTCATCAATCCATCTTTTGTAGATTACACCATTTCAAGCGATTTTGGTTTGATCATACAAATTTGAGGCTCTGGAGAGTGATGTGATCAGAGAATATATCACCCAGATATGTTCACATCATGTGATTTTTTTGTTCATGCATGGAAGTGCAGCTGTTGATAGTTTGGTAAAGCTTTTTTCCATTTTTCTTATTTTTAATGAAATGAATATTTGAATATAATATACCATTTCAACTTTTTTTTTTTTTTCAATATATCAATAGGAACATTTCTATAAATATAAACTTATTTTAGTAAGCTATCAGAACATAAATATATTTTTCGAAAAACTAATGAATAACTAGGTGTCAGGTGGGGAAAAACTATCTATTTCCCCACGACAACTTTAACATACACATATATCTCCACAAAACTTTGACCTCCGCACAGATCTCCATCAATTGAAAGTTCCATGTCTTTTTCCCCACCAATACGAAGTTAAATGTGAAGATCTCCACACGATAAAACTTTCATGTCTATTTTCCCACACGACGATTTACTGTTTGGTTTACTGTTTTAAAATTGTTAGTTAACCAATGGAAACAAGCTTAACCGAATTAATACGGTTTTATGATCCGACTTATGACCTGATTAAACCCTGAACCGAAAACAAAACCCAACCCAGATCTCAATCTCATTTATCCCCAAATCAAAAACCCAAAATCCATAAAACCCTAGAGTTCTTCCCCAAATCGAAAAATCATCAAATCTGATATTGAAATCGATAATGTCGGATATTCCGACTGATGGTGGTGAATGAACCTATGACGGAATTTGACGACGAAGCAGCTGAACGACATCAACATGAACTCGACAAGGTGATTCGAGACTTTGTAGATGAACCGTATGTGCAACACGATGACTGGAGAATGATTCTGATGAAGACGATGGTGTGCGACGAGAGATACGACGAACACATATTAGAAGTGGCGGAGGAAATTTGTAATGCCCGTGAACCAAAAATCTAATTTTTGGGCTGTGCGTCGATCGATGCAGTGTGTGTATCGATCGACACAGTGTTTCGACTTGTGAGAAGTCGCGATTTTGGGTGTTGCATCGATCGACACAAGGTGTATGTCGATCGACACAAGCTTGAATTGAACCAGGTTGGTTCGATTAGGGAAAACCCTAAGGAGCAGTATAAAAAGGGAGCAGCCATGTTTAGGCTATGTTTTTGGGCAAAAAACACTAAAAAATCAGAGTGGAGAGAGAGGATTTTCTTGGGTTGTGAGAGAAAAGAAGAGATTGTCGTTTTGAAGACAGTTCTGGCCGTTCTAGAAGAGTAAAGGAACGAACAGTCTAGTCAGATCGGATTGGAGTGAAACTTCTAGTGTAAGTTATCCACTCTCGTATCTAGCTTGGGCGAAATTGGTTTGTCATTTGGATTAATATTCTGAGAGTTACGGTTGTTTTTCCGAGAGAGATTCGTGTAGAATTGGATATACCATCATTCCACGTCGTGGGAGTTTTCCTGTCGAACCAGAAGGAATTAGGAGGCGATCTATATAGCATTGGAAAGGTCCCGGTCTCACGATTCCAGATCATGTTTCTGATCATGATTCTGAGGTACGCTCCATTCTCAGCGTGCTTTCGAAGTCGGCTGGTTGTTTCTGTTTTCAGGAACCCTAATCCGGTTTAGGAGAAATTCCAAATGGTTTGGTTAACCAGTTTGGGTTGGTTCGGTTTGGTTAATCAGATTGGTTTGGTTGGTTAGTTTAATTGACTGGTTCGGTTTGGATTAACCGATTGGTTTGGTTTGCAGTGTTCATCAGGCTAAGGCCCAGAAGTCAGAGGAGCGTTGCCAGAGGTTGAGGTCTGAGGCAATTGATAGGCTAAGGTGAATGCGTAACCATAGGCTTATCTGGATAAAGAATTGGATAGAATGCGTTGTTGTGTTGTTCTTGGTTGGATTCGTGTTGTATTATTGAGTTTTACGCAGGGTCTGTCTGTTGATTCTCGTTTGATTATTTCGTTTATGCATTATTGGTTGCTCATCCTGGTATTGTATCTCTTTCTTACGCCTGTGTGTATAGAAACAAATATTAATGACTGATTGCTGAACATAGATAGTTACGTATTTTCATTAATAAAGATTTCAAGCTTTCATGCATGTGATAGCGCAGCTGAATCACTTAAAAAGGAATAGAAATTATTTGTTTGATTTTGTATATTTGTTGTGGGAGTTTTGCAATTGTGTTTATCCCTCTATGTTCCAGCCATATCTAACTTTCTAATATCTTAGAACACCTTTTTACTAACTGCAAAATTTACATATTGTTATTAATCGATTGTGTTTTATTTCAACACAACACTCAAAAGATTTAAAATATCATTCAAACGCATATTACATATATTTTTACATGTATGTAAGTTTAATCTTGCAATCAGGTAAAATGTTTTTTAATAAATTGATAAAAATCGTATGATTATATATTAAAATTAACTTATTTGTAAAAAAATTATCATACCCGCACACGGTGCGGGTCAACCATCTAGTTACAAATTATGAGAATTGTTACATCGATGATTCTACAAGTCTTCTGCCTTGATCCACGCTAGACAATTCTACCTTGCCCTACGCTGAAGATCTCTTGTAATCTTGTCTCTATTAATCTGCATCAATAATAATAAATCGCATCGTTTGGGTTTCGAATCTCATAACTTCTGGTGTAAAAGCATTAATGAACTTTTAATCAAACCATTGAGTCAAGCAGGATTCCACCTTTTTTTTAGTTTATTAGTTGTAATAAATAAATAAAATTGACAGAAGTGTTTTTTTAAAAAAAAAAAAAATTAAGAATCATCATAAATAACAAACCAACATTTATATTTTGTGGGTATAGTTTTATATTCAACATGGTACACATACAACTGTCGTGCTTACATGCACCATAAAAAAGAGACGAAAAAATATTGAGTCAATTAGGTAGAAAACAAAGAAAGATAGTATAATTAATAAAATAACAATGATTTGACAGAATGCTCGAATCACTATTTGTGTAAGTAAAAAATAATATCTTATTATTCCAACAAAATAGAAGAGAAAAAGCCAACAACAATTTGGAAAAACAAGTATTTAATCTAGAATAACACGAAATCCAAAACATAATTATAAAAAAAAAAAACTTAAATAGGAAAAGCCGAAAGACACGAACATGTGTGCTAAAATCATATCAAATCCTTATAGTTGGATTAGAGAATACAAGGGCTGATTGTTATTGGGATTGCGTTTGAGAATAACAAACACGCCATGTACGCAATCCCAATAAAGTTCCAAAAGTTGGTCTTCTTCGAGATCTAACGAATGCTTCATGGTACTCCAACCAGTCCCAAAATAAAATTTAGTACCGTCGACACATTTTAGGGTAACCGTGTACGTATCTTTTTCGAAGATGTCGAGGACGTACAAAGTAATGCCAATTTGCAAATTTGCAGGTGTAGCACCATTCATCATCGGGAGGATGGAGAACACTTGTGCTGATGGTAAATTAATATTACCAACAATATCAGTCCTTGCTAGTTGTTTTGTTATGATCATAAGCGGGCTTATTGGATACTCGAAATAAGTATCCTTGTTGAAGTAGGTGTTGAAATAGTCTGTGTTAAAAGGATTCATCTTGATATTTTTTTTTTCCTTTTGCTTTTGAAAGTAGAAGAATAGTTTGTTTGGCTATTTCTTTGTCTTCGTAGATGCAAACATATATATAGGAGGCTTGATCTAAGAAGAAAAAAAGAATTTCGGAAGAAATCGAAAATCTTCCATTATTTAAACGGAAATTGTCTTTTTTTCGTCAATCATATGGAAATTATCATCTTTTTCTTTGTGCAATCAAATAAATTTTTTTATATATTTCTACTTCAGTATACGACCATAGTGGAAAAGTAAATAGGATGACAACTATTACATAAACATAAGAGAAGAAAATCGGAAGAAACCGAAAATCTTCCATTAACAAAATGAAAATTTTCTATATATCTCTACTATTTTTGAATACTCACCTAAAGATGGATTCAATGTCCTTGTTCCCATGATAATATTCACATAAACTAAAATTAAATTTTTAACTAATATTATAGTAATTTTATATTGGAAATTCCTTCTTCACACCAGACCAAAAAAAAAAAATGTTAATTTGTTATGACGGATGAATAATCACAGAAGCAAATTGTCTTCATGAACTCTTGTCAAATAACTACATTTTATAAGCCACTAAATATCAATAAATGACAAAATTGTAAGATAAGCTAATTAACCGAGGTATCACTTACCAATTAGGAAATTGAAATCAAAGTAAGGGTGGTTACATAAGCAACATCGCTTAATCATCTAACATCAAGCTTCACCTTACCCTCGACTTGAACCCACACTTCTCCATTCCATTATGGTTATAAACCAAGAATCATGTACCTTTAACAGACAAGAGTCCTTATGTGAAGATGCTTGATCAGTTTTGGTGAGGATCATGACGTGGTGATTGTAATGTTATGCTTTGTAACTTACGGTCTCACAAAATGTTATTTCTTGTCGATTCGAAACTACTGCAACGTTTCAATACCATTGTCTATCCTCAAATGTACCAAACCTTTTTTGCATATTGTGAAAGTAGATTTAAAGAAGACAAACAATCGAGAAATAGAAGGAGCTATGTGATGAATGTATGCCTAAGGAGAGAAAAGACCAATACAATTCTCATAGTTCTATTTTTACATTTGCAATTACCCCAATACCTAACTCTTAAAGTTTCAAATAAACAATACAATGCAGAACACATAACAGACAAAAGGATTCGATAAAAACGTAACACAAAATCGAAATCCCAAAAAAAAATATCAGGCGACGAGTATCAATTATAGTATTTAAAGTCTCTAAACTATAACCCAAATATATTAGTGTATATATGTAAAAGATTAGAAAACAGTCAATTGAAAAATGTCAACTATACTGAAAAATAGATGTCATCATACTGTGCCCATCGGATTTATCTCTTTAAGAACTCGGTTGAACATCCATCCTCTCTCTGTAAAACATAGCCACAAAAGTAAACTGATGATCAAATACAAAATTCCAAAAGAAACTATTCCTCATGGTCTTAGTCTATAAACGAATTTGTACAATGTTGTATCTAAAATTAATTCATGTCATCCATTTGCATTGATCACCCCTATATAAAAAGCATTCCAGTGCATAATAACACAAACTCGTATTTTGAAGAAGCTAACTGGAAGCATATATATATGAAAGGAAAATAAATTGGAAAACCTTGAAAGGAATCAGTCATGCAAGACTTTATTTATGGCATGCAATACATGGATATATCATCTCGCGAGGTCTATACATCAGTCGGGCAGAGTGTCTTTCTCTGTTTTTTTTTTTTGTTTTGGTCGAAAGCAGAGTGTTTTTCTCTAGATCTTCTTCGAACAATAAAATGCGGCCGTGTCTCAGATTCTTTGATCCAAAACGTCTTCACGTCCTTCAAACACCAAACCAGAAAATTGAAAGCGTGTTTCTCTGATTCGCTACGGTTTCATGCCTTGGTGGTGGAGATCGGATTCTGGTCGCCACTTTTGCCGCTGTCTAAATATATCGTCGATCGGGACCACCGTGCGTGAGTTTAGCAATCTCCAATTCCAGTTGGGTGTATCTCTTCGTCTCCTTCGATCCTAACTCCTAAGGATTAGTGGATTGTTGATACAATCTCTTGATGGCGTTTCTTGTGCATTCGATTGGATTTAAATAGAAGCTAAAATAAATTGTTGTATTGATGAGAAATAAAGGAGACGTTTCCACATTTGATAGAAGCGAACCGCTCAAATATGTGATTTCGTCTGATTTGGTTTACAAATAGATACATGCATAATATGTTGAGTTGGGTTTGATAAGACCCAAAAATAGTATTCTGTTATTAGAAAACATATATTTTGTTTGTTGCGTCCAACAAATTTATATAAATCTAAAATTTATTTGATTTATCGCATACTCTACTATTTACACAAATAATAAAATTCAATTTGACACTTCAAATAAATTGAAATAAATAACATTTGCATTAGTTTTAATATTTTATAAAAAATTGATCAAAGCATATGACATTGAAATATGTTTAGTAAACACTTAATTTTATTATATTTATACACAATACGTATCATTTTGTATGTTTATAAATATTAGAATACACATCTAAATATTAAGATCGATTAAAAAATATATTCAATATTTAATCCCACGTTTGGCGTAGATCAAAATCTAATACTTAATATTTTTGTTGATGGCTGACGTGGCACGTTTTTAGATATCAGGATTTTTTGTGACGTGGCGCAGTGTGGGAGAGCATTTGTTTTTTTGGCTGATGTGGCTAGCTTAAGAGGCCTCAAACAACTCCTTTTATTTAGTATAATAATAGATAGATAGATATTGTAAAAAAGAAGCTCTATCTTTCTTTCTTATTTTGGCATAATTAATTTCCGTCATGTAGTGATTAAGATTAAAGAGTATGAATATCAATGATCTTGTTGAGAAATGTGTCTCTGTGTCACATAATTTATGTTTGATATTGGTAATAACCCCTAAAGCATCTAATTCACCCGAGAGCTTCAACCACCACAGTGTGTAACAAATTACGGTACTTGGCAGTGATTGATCCCTTAATAGTTAAAACCCACACAATCTTGGGACTTTTAGGTTTCTTGGACGACAAGGAAGTTTAAGAATCATAACTAAACGTCTAAAGTTATGTACTCGAAACTAACGATAACACTGTGAATGTTGACTGATTTGACGTCAAGTTTGTGCAGACAACCAAAACTTGAGTATTTCATTTTGCTAATAAGTAATAAAAAAGTTGAATTTCTTTTTCAAAACAAAAAAAACTGTGAATTTGATGAACTTGGGAAGTTTTTTTTGGTCATTTCCACTAAAGATTTGCACGTATCGTTGGAAAAGTAAAAAAAAAAAAACAACTTATGCGAATTAGAGCTAAGGTTCAACGTTACTAAAAAATTAAGCTAATTTTGAAAGTTTATTGATTAATGAGATAGTTCAAACCAGGACTTAACCTATTAAACAGTGGTTCAAAACAATACTTAAAAACAATATCTTAATATCGATACGACTAGAATTGTAAATTTCTCCCTAGTTAAAATCACAGACGATACTCATGTGTCTGTAACTGGGAGAAGCAAAATTGGATAGTATGCAAAATTCCACTGTATCCGAAAGTCTAAAAATTTAACCAGAAAAGACAAACAAAACTGAAAATTTTCTTTCTAAAAGGTTTCTACCTCTAAAAGTAAAGCGGATCGTAACCTTATAAACCCTATCAACTAAAATTTTATTCAAAAACACTCCTCTTATAAAACTGATTTTTGTTTTGATTCTTTTTTTTAATTTGAAAACCGGTTAAATACTACATAACCCTTAATGAATCTTCATAATTACCAACCCAACCAGACATCCGAACCTGGATCCAAGTAAAAATCGGATATTATTGTTAAAAAACTGAAAATCAAAATTGATACTTGTTTCAGACTTCCCCTTTTCCTCTTCTTCTTCTCTTTGTCGAAAACGAAACTGTCGTCTCCGTGTTCTTTATCTCCGTCGTTCACCGTTATTGCTGCCATCGTCATCGTAACTGTCTCCATCTCCGACTCCACCACCGTTTCACTATCTATTCAAGGTAACCGTTAATCACATCTCTTAAATTTCAGAAAATGGGTTTTGATTTCGAATTGGTTATTGGTTGCAAGAATAGTTTTGAATTGTAGTAGGATTCTGATTTCGAAAGGAGATGTGTCGGGTTTTTGATTTTGATATATGTATCGGGTTGAAATTAGGGTTTGAAAAAAAAATCAATTTGGGGTTTTGATTTGTAGTGGGTTTTGAGCTTTTCATTTGTACTAGGATTTTGGTTTCCAAAGGAGATGTGTCGGATTTTGATGATTTTGATATGAATTGGAGATGTATGGATTCGGGTTGGACTTGAAACTAGGATTTCGGTTTTTGGAGATGTATGGATTCGGGTTCTGTCTCTTTGTTTCAAAAGGAGATGTGTCGGAAACGTTTTAACTAAAACATTTTGATATTTTCAGTCTCTTTGTCTTGTTCTTCTTCTTTCTCTATACTAGAATTTCGAATGGGTTTTCGGTTTTGATATGAATTGGGAATAGATAGGTTTTGTGTCTGTTTTGATTTGGAATTTGTTTCTTGTGGATTTTACAGAAATTCCTCCTAAGACTAAGGGAGGAAATTCGAGGAAAGGGAGAGTTCCAAGGAAGGGACTTCAAGGATTTCAAAGGATAATGACTTCAAAGGATCTGACTTCAAAAGCATCAAGTAGTAGGTTGAGCGAGTCATCTAGAGCGCCTGAATCTGTAACTGAAGTAGCACCTCAATATGAAATTGAAGGATCCATTACTGTTTCAGAGGTATGTGATTGAAGTAATTGAATGAAGTTATATATAGTGTGCGTTAGTACTTAGGAGAATTGGTAGTATATAGTATAACTGTTAGTATTTAGGTAAACTGAATCTACTGAGTATAACTGTTAGTATTTTGGTGAACTGGTACTACAAAAAATAAAGAGTTAGTTTTCAGTAGGACTAGTACTACTGTGTATAACTGTGAAAATTTAGTAGAATTGGTAATACTGTGTATCACTGTTATTACTAAGGAGAACTGTTAATACTACTGCTGAGAACTGTTAGTACTTAGAAACATTGGTACTACTAGGATTGAAATAATATTTTGATGGCAGGACATAGAGGTATCTGATACTCTACCGATGCAGCCTTTGAAAATATTCTTCCCACCGAGCGAATATAACATAGTATACAAGATCCAACTCCAAAACAGTTTATCCGAAGAAGCCGAAGAAAAGGAGAAGAGTGTTAAGAAGCAGAAGACGGATAATAAGAACACTCCAAAGGCTTATAGGGACAAGAAGTCATATTTGTTCAACAGAGATTCATATACAGCGGATGGGAAAAGAAAGACGAGGAGGAAAGCAACTGAGAAAGAGGATGGAGCTATGAAAGCGGATGGAGTTTAGAAAGCGGATGGAGCTTAGAAAGCGGTTGGGACGAAAAGGAAAAAGACCGGAGTAGCAGGCAAGAAGAGCAACAAGAAGACAAAGAATAGATAAAGAAGTGAGAGTTGGTATGATTTATGTTGAAGTTATTTTGTGTTTTTAGGGAATGACTTAGGCATTAAAAGTCTACTGATGGATGAACTGTTATTTTAGGTTGACGTTCTTTTGTGCTTTTAGGTACTTATGTGTTGGCGGAATTTAAGGAAATGTAAAACTCATATTCTATAATGTATTTGATTTGGTACTACTAGTATTATTGAGTACTACTATGTATTATGCAAGTGTACAAAGAGAAGAATTAAAAATAAAGTAAAACGTTTAACACATTTTTCATAAATAATTTATTATTTAAAAAAAATAAAAAATGTTTAACACATGCGCCGTCAAAACGAATACAAAATTATATTTACTTTACTAATAGTTATACTTAGTTTTCGAGTAGTACATGTTTGCACATAGTTATGTTTTGACTGTTTTCACGTATAATCAGTAGTACCTACATAAGATTATAACATTTCTAGTAGTATTGACTCAATTGATCACTTTAAATATATTTGCTATCATTTTGTATACTAAAATTTCTGACAATACCATAATCGGATGTTTCACATAACAATGAGGCTAGTAACTCATACATTAACCATATATATAAGGTATAGTTTTAGTAAAAAACTATGTTTTGCTCTAAATTTTTAAATAAATTCGTATGTTTCTAGTGCTATCAAAGTATCAAGTAGACACAGTCGTAGGTACATAAACGAACATAGTAAGGAAACAAACCGTAAAGAGAAAAAGAGACAAAATAATCAACATTGTCATATTCAGTCATAAAATTCATACGTAGTCATACTCAGTTATACCTGGCAGAGAGAAAAGTAACATTGTTTGACAATGGATGATGGCTTCATTCATCGACTTTTTTTTTACTTTGTATTTGAGTTTTAATTTATTTCTCTTCTTTAGCGCATTATTTCACGTAACTAATAAAATCACTAAATAGTAACCACTTCATTCTGGTATGATTTCTGCACACCTAGTTGCAATGCATGTTGGAGCAAATCTGTATTCAGAAATCTTTGGTGTTTTGGTCTTCAGAGGTTTGGTTCAAATATGTGTCTCTCACTTGGCTAGCAACAAATAATCCACTCTTTGAAGTCATCCTTGTCATCTGCCGGAATCGGTTGGTTTCTCCAGAACACGACTAGGCCGCTTCCGCCGAGCTGCAGAATGCAAACAAAATATTATTATAACAATGCCATTTTACATGTGACATGTTCTATAAAAACAATTTTAAACAGACACAGTCGTAGGTATATTAACGAACATAGTAAGGAAACAAAACGTAAAGAGAAAAAGAGACAAAATAATCAACACAGTCAAATTTAGTCATACATAGTCATACAACTCATATATAGTTATACTCAGTTATACGTAGTTATACCTGACAGAGAGAATTACCAAAATAACAACAAATAGTCATACTCAATCATACGTAGTTATACTTGGCAACCCTTTCCGGAACGAGTTAAGTTCTTCCTCAGGTATCATCCAACTTGACATATGTGGTACATGATATATCGTCCTTGTATATGTCATTATCCCCTTCTCAACAGTATAGTATATGAAACAATCAGATTTTTTTTTTTTTTTTTTTTAAAACCCCGAAATAATATTCTCATAAATATTAAACCACACAATAATTCAACACAATAACAAAAGCGGAATAGATATAAATACAAACGAGACACTAGATCATCTCCTTTTCACAGCCAGATTCCACGATCACACTTTGTCTTTACCTGCATCATATGGTTATAAGAGATGCGTGAGTATTATCATAAATACCCAGTGGTACGATCATCCCATCTACTTGGCTAGATGCACGGGTATAGGGAACAATCAAAACACCACATAACACAATTAAGTAAAAAGTCAACACGAGAAGTCAACCTCGAAAAGTCAACGCAAAGTCAATCCCGAAAAGTCAACGCAAAGTCAACCCCGAAAAGTCAACGTAAAGTCAACCACAAACCACGATACTTACGTTGATCTAAACACTAAAAACGCCCCAAACAAGCATTGATCGAACAACAAATCAACTCAATTCGCAATCAAACACACCAATACCTGCAAAACCATGGTCACGCACTCACCTTGTTTCGGAAGAGAATAACTCGCGACTTACTACACCAAATCACGATCGAAAAACGGCTCTGGAAACTAGACACCGAGAGATTTCCAACAGTGTATAAAGCGTCTCCTAAATCTAAGCAGTTCGACGGGAAAACAGCTCGCAAACTCGTTGATCGGAACTGAAAACAGATAGTTCAGAAACCGACACACTAACTTAAAAAGCCCACAGAGAACGGAGATCACCTCTGATTAAACCGAACTCGGTGTCTGTGGAAAGCTAAGACTCAGAGATTTCCAATGATATCTAACTTGTCCGCTGGGTCCTTACAGAACGACGGGAATCGTCCTTTGAAGTGGACTGATCGCAGAAGCGATGCTGCAGAAACATCTCTCAGTAAAACGACCATAACTCCTAGAATACTGAACCAAATGACAAGCGGTTTCTTCCTAAATCAAGCTAAGAGAGCGAATAACTTACCCTCAAAATTAGAGACCGATCCGAGAAGAACTCCTTGGCCGTTCGTCTCTTTTAAATATGGCTGAAACTCTCCTTCCTCCTCTCTTTCTCTTCTTCTCTCTCTTCCTCTTCTTCCTCTCTTTCTCACGTTCTGTCCCTCTGTCTTCTAACAACTCTGATGCTCACTTATTGACTCAACATTTCCCACAAAACAAGGGTCCTTAAAACAAGGGTTCCCCCCCCCCTTTTTGACTTTTATAACCCCTTTTAACTATTATATACATATAACACAGCAACTCGGTTTTCAACCAAAACAACTCGGGTTTCCAGTCAAAACCCGCCTAACCGAGCGATTAAAAACTTAATCCGCTAGTTCAAATCGAGCTGGTATCGATCGACACCCAAACCAAAAATACATAATTGGTTCGCGGGCGTTACAGTATATGCCTCAAGTATCATCCAATATGATGGTATCATCCAAATATACATTTTAGCACATATCGTTTTTGTACACCATCTTCCCATGGAATAGATACAAGGCCATGTCCATCAACAACTTCTTCTTGCTCATTATCTTCATGCATACCAAAGTTATTCTCATTATCAACCTCTTCGTGGTTTATCATAAAAACAATTTCAAACTGTTATACCTAGTTATACCCAGTTATATCAGACAGAGAGAACACAAAACTAATCTAACAGTTATACGTAGGTATAACCAACGCAGAATAAATCACCTCCTCCGGCGCCGTTCGTATTGCTAAAGTCTGAATTTGATCTCCTCTTGAACTCCATCTTGTGTAATCACCTTCCATTGTATAACTTCCTTCATAATCAAAACATATGATTTTGCAATTCATTGTCCCCTAAAACAGAATAAGAAAATAACAATTAACATATACTCTCTGCAATTTCGATTTACCTCATATTTTGTATGATTGAGAACGATTCAGCTGCTATTTAGCAGAAAAACTATCACATTACCCTAAAAGACTTACAAAACAAGTCCAATATCCAAAAACCCATACAAAAAGAATCATTTAAAAAAAAAAAGTTTCAAACCTAATGTAATCCCAAACATTGAAATTGAAAAAAAACGAAAATACCTAACCTTATTCTGAAGATTTAACTGTGAGAGGAAGAAAAGAACAAGCTTTTACTCCTCGTTGGCTCTGTTTTTTTTCAACAACATGAACAACTCGAAGAAGGACGAAGAGAGGAAGAAGATGAGGAAGACGGATGACGCGAAAACAAATTGCGGACGAAGAGCAAACGAAAAGCAAGATAAGAGAGGAAGAAGAAGTATCCGAAAAAAAAGCTTGCTCTGTTTAATTCTCTGTGATTTTTAGGTTTCTCGACAAAAGAGAGAATGAAGAAACAAAAGGCGACATAGAAGCTCATCATAGGGTATAATTTTTTTTGTTTTCTTAATTTTGATTGGTTGTTGAGAATATTTAATATTTGGTTGTTAGAATTATTTAATTAGGATAATAAATAGGAAAGAAGAAGAAGGGAGAGGTGGTTAGAATTAAATAGGGTGGTTAGAGTTTTTTAATAAGTTTTGGGTTTATAAGGTTAAGGATGCTCTAAAAAGCAGAGGAATAGATGAGACATCTTTTACATGCTTATTTCTCTTATTCCATTCCCTTTCAACACAATTCATCCATGTGACAACCACTTAGATCCATATTTCTTCAGTAACCTTGTGTACATCAATATAACCATATGTTCAGGAGGAACCTCTGGAATGTCAAAATGCTTCCTCACTCCCGGACGGCGAATCACTGCACATAGAGAAAGAGAGAGATAGCAACATGAGCAACCCATGAACCTGACCGAACCCGCAAGATTCGTTCTGTAATTTCGAAACTCACCGTGCATAAACACAATGGAGAACAACATGCAACTCATCATCTAGCAATGCACAGCCTGCAACTTACTAAAAAATAACCATTTTTCAAGATCATTACATGTGTGTTCCCAGACTCAGATTTTTAATCGTAATCCTCATTTGGTGAAAATCATAACTTCACCTTTGGCAAAACAATTCCCAAAATCGGACCACCTACTAACATACCTTCATAGCCTACCATTGCATCACACTGAGATGCTCAACATTAAGAATTGTTTTATCAGAACCAACCCCAAGAGGATATACTTGCTATTTCGAAAATAGAGTTATTGATACCTCTATCGCAATCCAGAGGGTCAATCCGGTTACAAGTGGAAAGATGAATGATGTATCTGGCGTTGTGAGATCAGTGAACCAAAGCGCACCGCCTGTTTCGAAGGATGCTACTTTCTCTGTCATGTTATAGATCTGGAAGCAAGGTTCAGTAGGAATGAAATAGGAAGATAGCACACATGCCTAAACAGATTATGAAGCATTTAGTTTCTTACTGTTACGCTCATGCCGATCAATCCCAGATGCTGTAGTAAAGCCCTCACTAAATGGAATGGAGAACCATTATGTTTAAGTTTATCGTAACCACCATACCTATATCATCACAAACAATACTACAATTAGGTCAATATGGGGAGGATAACACTGATATATAAATACATGAAATGAAGCTTAACTGCACCTCTACACTACAGGAAAATGAAGCATTTATAGCGGTGCATTATAGCGTGTATTGTTGTTTTGCTATGGTTTAGTTTTTAATAGCGTTTGTTATTTTGTAAACGCTATGAAATTATCGGCTGTATTGAAAAAAATGGGAAGACAATTATTATTTAAAACGCTATGTAATTTGAAGCGGGAAGACAATTATTATTTGCCCCGCTTAACACTTAGTGAAATTTTCAGATCCATCCTCTCGTTCCCTCTCATATTTTCAGATCCCTCTTCACTTACTGAAATTTTCAGATCCCTCTTTCCCTCTCATCTCAAATTCTCGAAAACTTTCAGATTTCGCATCTTCTTTGATTTCTCAACCTCTTCTTCTATTCTCACTCTCCTCCTGCTCTCGTGCACATCGATTTCTGTCCGCCTCCTAATCGACCTCGATTTGTCAGGAGTCGAAGCAAGACGTTTCGATTGAAGGTTAGCTTTGGTTCTGGCTGCTCGATTTCATAGATATTTAGGGTTTTGCAGACATATTTTTGAGAAAAAGGTTTGGAAAATTTTAGGGTTTTCGTTTCAATTTGGGGCTTATTTCTTAAGGTCATCGTTTCAATTAGGGGTTTCGATTTAGGTTTATGAATTAGTTTCGTTTGTACCAATTAGGGGCTAATCGACATCGATTTTGTTTGTTTCACTATTTCTGGGTCTGATCTCACTGATCTTTGATTTCACTTTGGTCTGGGAGCTGCTGCGGTGTTGTAAAATGGACAAGTCATGGGTTTGGCTTCCGAGGTATGGACTTGTGTTTTTAATTTTGTCAAAATCTTGCACACAGCTTAGAATCTAATGCTAATTGAACTTTGAATCTTTTGGTAAATTACAGGGCAAGCGTTGAGTATGAGGAAGGTGCACGTGCTTTTGTGTTTGCATCAGCAAAGACGTTGGGTAATCCTCTACAGATGTTCTGCCCCTGTATGGATTGTCGGAATGTGTGTCATCAGGATATAAACACAGTCATGGATCATTTGGTTATTAATGGTATGGATCAAAAGTATAAGAGGAGTGCTTGCTGGAGTATTCATGGAGATATAAGGAGTGAGAAGACAGTTGATGAGCAACCTGGTGACTTAGAAGCCTATGAGTTGTTTAGATCTGCTTTCTTGGACAATGAAGACAATCCACAGTCCTCAAATAAGAATGGAGAACCGCCTGAAGTATTTGAAGAAGAATCCGAGTTTAAGAAGAAATTAGAGGATGCAGAAACTCCCCTCTACTCGAGCTGCCCAAACTACACCAAAGTTGCTGCAATTATGGGTTTATACCGCATTAAAGTTAAGAGTGGAATTTCAGAGAATTTCTTTGATCAGATTTTGTCTATGGTTCATGACATGCTTCCTGAAGGTAATGTGCTTCCAAAGTCCACATCTGAGATAAAGAAATTCTTAAAGGTCTTTGGTTTTGGTTATGAGGTTATTCATGCTTGTAAGAATGACTGTATTTTATACCGGAAGCAGTATGAGGAGATGAGTAGCTGCCCAAGATGTGGTGCTTCAAGATGGGAACTTGATAAGCATTCTGGTGAGACAAAGAATGGGATTCCAGCAAAGGTTCTCAGGTATTTCTCGATCAAAGACAGATTCCAGAGGATGTTTAGATCGAAGATAATGTCTAAGAATTTGCAATGGCATTTCAGTAATGCTTCTGAAGATGGAACAATGAGACACCCGGTGGACTCATTGACTTGGTCGCAAGTCAATGCTAGATGGCCACAATTCGCAGCTGACCCGAGAAACCTTCGGCTTGGTATATCTACAGATGGGATGAATCCCTTTTCTATCCAGAACACAAAGTATAGCACCTGGCCAGTGATGTTAGTCAACTACAACATGCCTCCAACTATGTGTATGAAGTCAGAGAACATCATGGTAACCCTTCTGATTCCTGGACCAACTGCACCCAGTAATAACATCGATGTTTATCTTGCTCCTTTGATTGATGATCTGATTGATTTGTGGAATGAAGGTATCCAGATATATGACTCATTATCCCAGGAGAATTTTACACTTAGAGCTATACTGTTGTGGAGTATCAGCGACTATCCAGGTTTGGGGACCTTGGCTGGGTGCAAAGTAAAAGGGAAACAAGCATGTAATGTATGTGGAAAGGATACACCACATAGGTGGTTGAAGTTCAGTCGAAAGCACGTCTATTTGGGTAATAGAAAACGACTCAAGCCTGGGCATCCTTACCGACGCCGGAGAGTTTGGTTTGACAACACTGTGGAGGAAGGTACTGCTAATAGAATTCAAACTGGAGCTGAGATATTTGAGCTACTAAAGGATTTTACGAATGAATTTGGAAAACCTTTGGATAAGAAAAGCAAAAGGAAAAGATCAGGTTTGGTTGAAGATGATGAGCTAACCCTTGAAGAGTATGAAGAAGAGACTGACCAATGGAGATGGAAAAAAAGATCCATTCTATTTGATTTACCTTACTGGAAGGTTAGTATTCTGTCTATATAAGTATTTATAAAGTTACTTAAAATTGTTTATGATTTTCTAAACATTTCTCTTTTTTGTTTTATGGGTTAGGATATGCCGGTGCGTCACAACATAGACGTAATGCATGTGGAAAAGAATGTGTCTGATGCCATTCTTTCCATTTTGATGCACAATGCTAAGTCTAAAGATGGTGTTAAAGCACGACAAGATTTGGAAGATATTGGGATTAGAAGAAACTTACACACTGAGCTACGTGGGAAAAAAACGTACTTACCTCCAGCTGCTTATTGGATGACCAAGGAAGAGAAGAAGAGATTTTGCAAGAGGCTATCTGAATTCAGAGGACCAGATGGGTATTGTGCGAATATCGCCAACTGTGTCTCATTTGATCCTCCTCTGATTGGTGGTTTGAAGTCCCATGATCATCATGTTCTGCTCCAAAACTTGTTACCTGTTGCATTGAGAGGGTTGCTGCCAAAAGGACCAAGGACTGCAGTTAGTAGGTTATGCAACTTCTTCAGTAGATTATGTCAGCGTGTAATTGACCCCGAGAAGCTTATTACACTGGAGTCTGAGCTTGTTGAGACGATGTGCCAAATGGAGAGGTTTTTTCCTCCATCTCTTTTTGATATAATGTTTCATCTCCCTATACATCTAGCACGAGAGTGTCGTCTTGGTGGGCCGGTACACTTTAGATGGATGTATCCATTTGAAAGGTACGTAGTTTTTTTTGGTTTTTCTATTTTGATATTATATTTGATGTAACTAAATATATGACGATTTTATTGTTTGACTGACACTTAGGTACATGAAAACACTAAAGTCGTATGTTAAGAACTATGCAAGACCAGAAGCATGTATGGCAGAGGGCTACTTGGCAGCTGAAAGTATTGCTTTTTGCTTGGAGTTTCTGCAGACATCAGTACCTGTTCTAGAGTCTGCAAAACGTAATGAAGATGTGGATTTAGATGAGCATTTACTTGAAGGTCGTCTAATTCATAAGGCTAAAGAAGTTACACTATCTGATAAAGAGCGTGACATTGCTCACAGATATGTGTTAATGAACATGGCAGTTGTAAATCCATATGTTGAGTAAGTTCTGATTGCTATTTATTAATTATTATTTCATTTAAGACTGTTTATTACTTTCAGTATCTGAATATTTACTCTTTGGATTTTTAAATTAGTTTGCATCTTGAAGATTTGCAAGGTAAGGATGTTCGTTGCAGAAGAAATCAAACTCTTTTATGGAAGTTACATGGGGAACAGTTTTCACAGTGGCTAAAAGAAAAGGTATAAACAAAATTATGGATAAATCTCTTTCTCTGTTACTCAATAATATTTATATTAACACACTTTATGCATCCTGTTTTTTGTTTTCATCAGATCCCTACTAACTCAAAGGAACATTCGACAAAGCTGAGATGGTTAGCATTTGGTCCAAGACATATTGCTCAGACGTATAAGGGTCTTATCATCAATGGAAATCGATTTCACACCGAAGACTTAAAGAGGAAGACTCAGAACAGTGGAGTAGCATATGAAGCACTAACTATGTGTAGATCAAGTGCAAAAGATACCAATCAAGTGGCAGACATAGTTTCTTACTTTGGAGTGATACAAGAGATAATTGTATTAGACTACCGCATGTTTCAGGTTCCACTATTCAAGTGTAAGTGGGCCAACAAAGGGAATGGTCTGAAGGAAGAAGATGGTTTTACGCTTGTGAACTTCACCTTAAACCAAGCAGCATTCCTCCAAGATCCATACATTATGCCTTCTCAAGCAAAACAGGTGTTTTACTCCAGAGAAGATGACTCATCACCTTGGTTGGTTGTTATGAGGGCGCCACCAAGAGGGTATCATGAGTTAGAGACAGTTGAGGAGTTTGTTACTGCACCAGTACCCATCGAAGACAATGATGATTTGGGGAATGAATCTTCAGATGATGAGAGTTTCTGTGTTAGGGCTGATTGTGAAGGGGTCTTAGTGGTTGATTAATTGTGCTAGGATTAGTAGATAGTTTCTGTGTTAGGGCTGATTGTGAAGGGGTCTTAGTGGTTGATTAATTGTGATAGGATTAGTAGATAGTTTATTAATGTCTAGACAGTTAGTGGTCCAGCTTTTATCACTAGCTATTAGTTTCTGATGGTTTACTATAGTTTCAGGTTAAACAATATGAAGCCGAAAAATGATGTACCTACACGTCAAAGTAAGCGTCAAAAAGGTGAAGATGCAAGTGTTGAGTCACTGAAGCCTCAGCGTAAACGCAAAAAGCTTGTTATGGATAAACAAAATGATCATCCTGCAACTGAAGAAGAGTCTCCAGAACAAGATTCACAACAAGAAGAAGAACATGATGTGCATGTTAGAGAACCAGAAGTTCAAGAACCAGAAGTTCAAGAAACAGAAGTTCAAGAACCAAGTGTAGAGACGGCTCCCAATGAGGGAACAGAAGCTACACAACATTCAACTGAAGCAGTTGAAACTGAGCAGCCACCTACAAAGACAAAGAGACGAAGGGGTTTAACTAGGATGAGTAAAGTTGCTAAAAACCATGATGACAAGATTGAAGTTGAATTTATATCTGTCGGTGAACATGTTGGGGTTGGATCCGTAACACTTTCTTCGTTTCTTGGTGTTCTTGTGAGAGAGCATGTACCAGTACTTCTAGGAGATTGGAGGCACCTTGAAGAACAAACAAGAGATAGACTGTGGGAGCAGATTCAGGTACTATTGTTTTAAATTATAGTATAGTTTTTAACTTCTGAAACTATTGTTTTAAATTATAATATTGTTTTTAATTTCTGAAACTATTGTAGGCAAGGTTTAATTTGACAGAATCATGGCAAAAAGAAAGTGTGTTTAAGCAGATGGGGTGTATATGGAGGGCTTCAAAGTCAAGGCTTGTATCTCTTGTGCGTGCTATAGGGTGTAAGGAACAACTTATTAACTTAAAACCAAGCAATGTTCATTCTGTCTCAGCTTGGATGAATTGGGTAAAGACGAAGAAAGGCAAAGATTTTAAGGTTGTTTATATGACTCAACTTTATTCTAAATTGCTGTTTGTGTATGGATAATTGTAATCTGACAGTTTGATTTTATTTTGAAGGTCCAAAGTGACAAATTCAGGGAACTAAGGAGAATTCAGATTCCCCATACCACTAGCCGCAAAGGAATGGTTCGCTTGGCTCATGAAATGGTATGATTCTGTTAATTTTATTATAATCTATATATCAAAAGATTAAATAAAGTTTGCCAGAACTAGTAATATGTAATATGCTTTTGTTAATTGTAGAAGAAGAAGAGTTCAGACCCCACAAAAGTGACTAGGAGTAAGGTTTGGGTAGCAGGACACACACATTCAGATGGGAGACCTGTGAGGCCAGAGTTTGAAGAAACTATTGTAAGCATTCATAATATTTTTAGCTAGTCCTTTATTCGTTTAGGTTCTACTAATTGAGATCACATATTTGAAATCAGGAAAAAATCAAATCAATTGACAGTGAAATGGAATCCACTGCTAGTATGAGTGTTAAAGACGATGCAGTGAGTCAGGTCTTAGGTAAAGACAAACCAGGAAGAATTAGAGGAATGGGCAGAGGGGTAACTGCTACCAAGCTAGCATTCATGCATGCTAGAGACTCACATGTACAGAAGCTTGAAGCTAAACAAGCTGAATTGGTGGATGTAGTTCGTGGTTTGCAGGATCAAGTTCGTGGCTTAACTGCATCGCAAAACGTAAGTTAACATCAAGTCTGTTCTTCTAAGTTAACAATTAGAATCATTGCTTTTTAACTTTAACTTTTCTTTTTCTCCCAGAAGCAACGTCATGATGTCTCTAATTCTGAGGTTAGTGATCTTTGCAAAGGACCTAGGTGTCAGATTTTAGACTGGTGTTCATCGGATGACGTTGTCATCGGAGAAGGAGAGTTCTGTTCAGCTGAGCCAACATACAAGGTTGGACGCATCCAACTTGGTCCTAATGCGGGTGCTATTCTTGTTAAGTCAGTTATAAATGGAGAAGCATCTGTCTGGAGGCCTACGTCAACTGTGACAACACTTGGCCAAGCTGTTGGATATCAAATTGCATGGCAATTTGATAAGATCATTTTGGATGAGATGGACACTTCGGGGATTAATAAGACTGCTGATTCAACGGTAACAGTTTTAATATAATGTTGTAAATTTGTAAGTAGCTGAATCATGTTGATAACTAATCTACTGTTGGTTTTGTTTTTAAACATCACTCCGTAGGCTGAGGAGGATAAAATCCTCATCTATGATTGGCTTAAGGGTGATGAACTTATTGCTGAGGGTCGTCTTGGGTCAACTGACCCAAATACATTGGTAAACAACATTCTTCTTGGTCCGAATGCTGCTGTTGTCAAGATTGATAGGGTACTTAAAGAAGATGGATCTCTATGGAGACCAAATGAGGAAATGCTGGTGATGGGTGATGCACTTGGTGAGAACATCGCTTGGCCTATCCGTAAGATCTCTATGGCTAATATGAAAGCATCACCTGGGATATCAAAAAGTAGATCACCTGGGGTAAGACTATAAACCTTCTTAGCCTTAAAATGTTGAAACTGATAAATTTTCTTCTGTCATAAAATGGTTTGTTGTTGGAATGGATTTTTTATGAATGGTCTGGAATTTTCTTTGTAGAGTTTTAGTCACAGCTCCAACACCAGCAAGAATGAGAAAAGGAAATGCATCCTCTTAGATTGCAAAGGATCTGGGAAAATGGTTGCAGAAGGTCGAGTTTTCTCAACAAATCCAGAAGATGTAGTTCATCATGTCCCCTTGGGTCCCAATGCAAGCAAGGTATGGGTTGATGTTCCTACTATTGAAGATGCACCACTTTGGAGAACAAATTCAGAACTTAAAATCATTGCTGATGCTTTGGGCAGTATAGTTGCTTGGCCAAACGACAAACTTGTTTACATGTGAATCATTGGTGTTACTAGTTTGTATGAGATCGAGTACTTGAACATGTACTTTGGTGTTGGTGTTACTTTGGTTTACATGTGAATCGTTGGTGTTACTTTGGTTTTAATAAAATTTATGAATATTTGTTGGTCTAAGAAATTGTATTACACAGATCTTATTTGCTAAAAATAGATAACAGATCAAGTAATCGTAAAACTAAAATGCTACAAAATAATAACAAAAAAACAATGCTATTGTAGAAAATACAATTGCATATAATAAAACGCTATTGTAAAAATAACTTACATAGCATAACGTAAAACCGCTACGATAGCTCACTTACCTATTATCGCAGCCGCAGATATAGCGTTTTTAAATACGCTGCGATATCGATACATAGCGTTTTTCGGACGCTATTAATAAGCGATTTTCCTGTAGTGCTACCATAATACTTATCACTAATCAGAGTGTCAGAGCATCAAGCACATAGGCAAGAGGTTCTCTGTCCCAGGCGATACAAGCTACATTTACATGCAAATTCTGCTACATTGCATGGCAAGATAGACATTTAAACGAGTGTCCGCAACAAACATTCCAGAAAAACTCAACTTATGGTCCTTTACATGAGGTAGAAACAAAATAAAACTTTTCAAGATGACTTATATTCAACCATAATCTGATAGTTCAATATGGAAGAATCTTTTGGAATCCTCCAATAGCTATAGAACCAATTGCATCTTTAGAGACATTTTTTTCTGTTATTGTAAACAATAATGTAAAGTTATGAAGTGAAGGCCACAAACATAATTTTCAACTTGTCAACAATGTCAGGAATTGTAATGTTGCAATAGATAGAAGAATAACCCAAATAAATCAAGAAACAGCTTGAAATTTATTCTATCACACACTTAAAAGAAGTAAAAAAGTGCTTACTCCTCCGCCAAATTGTTGAACTTCTCCTCCTTGGGAAAAAGGGAAACAAAGAGGTGAAATGAGGAAATATAGCTGCTATTCAGTGTGGGAATTTTTGGGTTAAGATTCATCACGCGTACATGAATGCTAATTACATGGTATCAAAGAGATCCATTTTAGAGAAGAAAAGTTATGGTACCTGATCCTTAATCTCCTTATATGCTGTAGCGTCTATTCCTAGCATCTGCAGGATCAAATAGTAATTAAAAAAGGATGGTGGTAGGATATAACAAAAGCAAAATGCATAAGTATAAAACACAAGAAAGAAGCAAAATATGTTGATCTGTTATGGAAATCTGATTGAACATCACAAAAACACTTGCATCCAAAGCCACACAATTAGGTTCATGCACTCAAGCACTCTATATTGACAAAGGAATTTCGATAATAGATGGTTATGAAGAAGGAAAAGTCTCTGGAGAGTTATTTTTATGTCAAATATGAGATATCTTTACACAAGGATGTTGCTAAATATTTCAATACCATCACCCTTGACCTCCATCTTTCGTTGTAAATCATGAGTGGGATTGTCGCTCCTCGAATCAAAAGGGTGGTAAGAACAATGGACGCCCACCTGCAATCACATGGCAATCGTTTTAAACACACAATAGACAGAGATGATTTAAATAACATGTCACACAACATTGAAGCCTGTCTTTCTCTAAAAACAAGAAAGTGATCGCAACACAACCTCCAAGGACACTACATGGTTGACAATTATGAACTTTGTAAGTTGACCAACACAACGCAGAAGAGCTATTTAGATTACTTACCAGTTTAATCCAGTGAATGAATGCACATTGTCAATTATCTGCTGAACGACATCAAAATGGAGAAAAGAATCAATAGCAGCATCGGAAACTTCACTGACTGTAGCGGTGGTCTGCGAAGACACATCTTGTAGCACTGACTCAGTAAGAGTTCCAACAACATGATTCACTTCGCCGCCACCAAATGGAGACAAATGTGAAGAGCTTCTTCCTAGATGGTGAGAGAGAACCGAGCAGCTAAAGGATCTCTGATGAAGAAAAGAGCAGTACTTTGGCTTGTCTTCATGTGGTCATTATCAGGACGAATGATACAGCTATAAGAAGGTTGGTAATAGCGAGCAGTGAACAAAGATCTGAGGGACAATGTGCGTCTTAACGCCATTACGGAAACCCTGTAAACAGTAAAGACTAGTCAGATTGGTAACAAAATAAAAATCGAAAACCTCATAAGAATAAGCGAAGAAATTCCTTAAGTCGAACCCTTTACCTACATCCAGAAATCTAGAGCTAATGAGCACTACTGCAAATCTCTTCATGCTGAAATATGAAACAGAGAGACGAACCTGATCGGAAAAGGGAAAATTTAGGATTTAGGGTTTTCGTCTACTCACTGAGCCTGGATTTATAGGGAGATTCATGCTCATACTTTCTGGGTGGGTTCATGACTCTTGTGACTGGAAAGAAATTCGTACCATCTCGCGCCTCAAGAAGACGACAATAACTTTACCAAAGAAAAACTTACGACCAAATATTGAATTAAATGCAAGAGTTGAGGGGTCTTCTGATAAATAATTCGAACGAAAACTAACGTTAGACGATGGGCCCATTTCTCGACAAAATCCAACGGCCCATTTTTACCCGGTCTGATCCGGTTTAATTAGCTTTTGACGGTTAATCTTTTATTATCGGTTTACGCACAATTTGTCACCGTTGAATGAGGAACAAGCTCGATTTCAAAGCTCATGAAACGCATCAATGTCGGTCTTCGTCTCCGTCATTTTCCGACATTCAGACTATTTCAAACCCGAGAAGTAGCTTCTTCTGCACGCAAACCAGAATTTGAATCGACATCACGACATGGGACATCTTTTCATGACAATTTGCTGGGTCAGATACTTGACACTTACCCAGATGTCAAAACCCTTAGAACAGTCCACTCAAGGATCATCATGGAAGATCTGCGCTCCAATTCTTCTTTAGGCGTTAAACTTATGAGAGCTTACGCTGTTCTAAAAGATGTGGCGTCAGCACGCAAGGTGTTCGAGGAAATTCCTGAGAGAAACGTGATTATCTTTAATGTCATGATCAGAAGCTACGTGAACAATGGGTTTTACCGTGAAGGTATTCAAGTGTTTGGGACGATGTGTGGATGTAATGTCAGACCTGATCATTACACTTTCCCTTGTGTTCTAAAGGCTTGTTCTTGCTCTGGGAATATTGTCGTTGGGAAGAAACTCCATGGGTCTGCTACAAAGGTTGGGCTCTCTTCGACTTTGTTTGTTGGGAATGGTTTAGTTTCTATGTATGGAAAATGTGGATTTTTAGCTGAAGCACGGCTTGTACTTGATGAGATGACAAGGAGAGATGTTGTCTCTTGGAACTCGTTAGTTGCTGGATATGCGCAAAATCAGAGATTTGATGATGCTTTGGAGGTTTGTAGGGAAATGGAATCCGTGAAGATAAGCCATGATGCTGGCACAATGGCTAGTCTGTTACCAGCAGTGACCAACACGACAACGGAAAATGTTATGTATGTGAAAGATATGTTTTTAAATATGGGGAAAAAGAGTTCGGTTTCGTGGAATGTGATGATCGGTGTGTATATGAAAAATGCGATGCCTGTTGATGCTGTTGAATTGTATTCCCGAATGGAAGCTGATGGGTTCGAACCTGATGCAGTCTCAATCACAAGTGTATTACCTGCTTGTGGGGATACATCTGCTCTGACTCTTGGTAAAAAAATCCATGGATACATCGAGAGGAAGCAGCTGATACCAAATATGTTGCTAGAGAACGCATTGATCGACATGTATGCAAAATGCGGGTGTCTAGATAGAGCAAGAGAGGTGTTTGAGAACATGAAGTCCCGGGACGTTGTGTCTTGGACAGCTATGATCTCAGCTTATGGAGTGAGCGGGAAAGGCTGTGATGCCGTGACATTGTTTTCTAAAATGCAAGACTCGGGTCTCGTCCCTGATTCAATTGCGTTTGTCACAACACTCGCTGCTTGTAGCCACGCGGGTCTACTAGAAGAAGGTCGGAGTTGTTTCAAACTCATGACAGATCATTACAAGATAACTCCTAGGCTAGAGCATTTTGCTTGTATGGTGGATCTTCTTGGCCGAGCCGGAAAAGTGGAAGAAGCTTATAGATTTATACAAGAAATGCAAATGGAACCAAACGAGAGAGTTTGGGGAGCGTTATTAGGAGCTTGCTGGATGCATTCAAATACAGATATCGGTTTACTCGCAGCTGATAAGCTTTTTCAGTTAGCACCTGAGCAATCTGGTTACTACGTATTGCTTTCTAACATATACGCAAAAGCTGGAAGATGGGAAGAGGTAACAAATATCAGATATCTGATGAAGAGTAAAGGGTTAAAGAAGAACCCCGGAGCGAGCAATGTTGAGGTCAATGGAGAAATTCATACGTTCTTAGTAGGCGACAGGTCAAACCCGCAATCTGATGAAATCTACAAGGAGCTTGATGTTCTAGTAAGGAAAATGAAAGAGCTAGGGTACGTTCCTGATTCGGTTTCCGCGCTTCATGATGTAGAAGAAGAAGAGAAAGAGACGCATTTGGCTGTTCATAGTGAGAAACTAGCCATTGTGTTTGCTCTGCTGAACACAACAGAGGAAGAAGAAGACAGCAATGCGATAAGAATAACGAAGAACCTTAGAATATGTGGAGATTGTCATGTTGCAGCTAAGCTTATCTCGAAGATAACTTGTCGTGAGATCATCATCAGAGACACGAATAGATTTCATGTGTTCCGGTTAGGTGTTTGCTCTTGTGGTGACTATTGGTGAAATCAAAATGTTTAAACAAAAAAAACATTACAAAAGAAAACGCAGCGTTTTGATGAGAATGAAAGTACACATTTTTGGACAGCTTTATAATATCTTATTGGGTGATAACCAATGGGAATATGACACGTCATCACTGGTAAGAAACAGATAGCCTAATCTGCAAATCCCTCTCCAGTTTGAGTTCAGAGAGAGCGAAGGTTAGAGAAAGAGATAATAACTTTACCGATGATTGAGTCGGTTATGTCCGTTCGTCTCTCTAACGGATTCTGCTCTTCGACGGCGATACTTCGTAATCTCTCTCTCTCTCTCTCTGTTCAATTTCTGTTCTTCAAATTTCATCTTTGTAATACCTGAAAATGTGTCTCTTTTTATTCATTCGTCTTATAATTTTGCAGAGTATCGTCCTGCAGCGAGCACGGAGGAGGGAGTGAGCTGCTTTCATTATGCGTCCCGACGAGTTTTTCAGCCTCAACGTCTCAACAATACTGCTGGGTACTGTAGATTGCCTTTGTTTCGCCATAAAAATTGTAGAAATAGGTTTTTTTGCCTACCAAGTAATTTGTTGGGCTTTTTTTGAAAAAACTTGAAGAAAGTGTTTTCTTGTTGTGTGAGTCTTGGTACTATTAGATTCTAGTTTGTGAATAGCTTATCTTTAGTGTTGACATACTCGGTACTAATGCAATATGTCAAGCTGGTATTTCGTAATCGTCTAGGACACTTAAGTTAGATACTTCTTCAGTGTACCTCTGAACCAGTTAAAGGTCGAATCTTTTGAACTTTTGCTCGGGGTTTTCTTTTTATATGTAAATTTTCACATTTCTATTACCATTTGTTGAAAACAATGAACTGACTTATATGCGCTTCTCTACGAGCAGATTTCTGAAGTACAACAATGACTGTTTAACGAGAAAATACCCGAGGAAGAATCGAACTCAAGCCACAGCTGAGTACTTGGATTCAGCTTCAGATCCAGAAAAGCAAACTGGGAAGTCAAGGTATCATCCTTCAGAAGAAGTTAGAGCCTCTTTGCCACAGAATGCTGGAGAATCAAGGCTTTCACCTGCAGAAACTACTAGAACCATCATTGAGGTGTTATATTGCGTCTTTCAATCAACATAAGCTATCTCTTTGGGAAAAAAATGATGTTGGACCATTGCCTTATTTGATATGCATTGTTGCATTCTCATGTTAATGCGTTTAGTGGTTCTACTTGCTCTTATTGTGGGTTGCTTCAGTATTTATCTATCAGCATTATCTTTCTATAGACTCTTCGTATGTAGAGAAAATAATTTATCTTGACAAAGCCTATGTAAATCTGCATTGCATACATTGTATTCATGGAAATATGTTCTACCATTTACAGTTTTACAGTCTTTCATATTTTGTCTACGATTTGTTTTGTACATCTAACATTTCCCGTAGTGTGTCATGTTCAGGTGAACAATAAAGGAACCTTGATGCTTACAGGTTCAGTTGGTGATGGAGGTCATGAGAATATTCTATGGCCAGATATACCTTATATAACAGATCAAAATGGAAGTAAGAGAAAATTTAATCACCCTTAGTGCCCTGTGTTTAGATTTAAACTACCTAATACATCACAAATTAAACTGAATAACCGTAATGCTCTGCAGATTTATACTTTCAAGTAAAGGAGGATGAGGACATCATGCAGTCTGTTACTTCTGAAAATAATTATGTGGTATGTTGCACATGACATGACATGCATATCCTATTTGCATCATCTGTACCTCATAAAACAAAAGGGTGAATCTTGTGACATTTTATTCTTTTCTTAATTTACCATTCTTCTAAATTACACTCACAAGCATGCATTCAATATGTTTTTATTGATTAACTAACTATGCTACTCGGTGTAGTTTTTGCTCTACCGTATTCTGTATACACCTTTAAGAAGTTATGGTTGCATTGCAGCAAGTAATAGTAGGTTTTGATACGATGGAGATGATCAAGGAAATGGAGATGATGGGCCTATCTGATAGTGACTATGATACTGAAGATGATGAAAGTGAAGGCGAAGATGACAGTGAGGAGGATGGGGATGAAGGAGAAGACGGAGATGAGGAGGTTGAACAAAATTATTTTCACCTTTTATATTTAGTCATTAAGGATCTCTATGAGAGGAATACTTTTGCCATGCCTTAAAATGCTTCATAAGCAACCATATTCTTGACTTCAGGAATGGGTTGCTGTTCTAGAGGATGAAGATGAAGACGAAGATGATGATGAGGATGACGACGATGAGGATGATGATGAGGATGATGATGAATCCCTTGGAGACTGGGCAAATTTGGAAACAATGAGGAGTTGTCATCCCATGTTTTTCGCAAAGAGGATGACCGAGGTTAAATTTAGTCTCAAGTTCTGAAAAAATGTGTTGTGATTTTGTATAAAATTGATATGCAAGATCATGACATACTTCATGTATTTGCCAATATTCAGGTTGCTTCAAATGATCCTATAGATTGGATGGATCAGCCGTCTGCTGGCCTTGCCATCCAGGGACTGTTGAGTCATATCTTAGTGGAAGACTATTCCGATATCCAAAAGAAACTTGCTGATAGCAAACCTATGAGTACTAATGTAAACAAGGATGCCGAAGACTTAGAAGAGAAGCTTGAAGACATTGGTAAGGCAGATAGTGACGAATCTGAGATAGACTCATCGGAGGTTGAGAAAAAGAGAAATGTGGTGGCGTTTTACAAGTTGGAGATGATAAGAATTCAGCTAATTTCAGCACAAGGGGATCAGGTTTGCAGTAAAGCTTCTCTATATTTTTATGTACATTTATTTTGCTTTTCTATCTCTATGTATCTATTACCTGTATATCTAGACAACTTTGAGTCATGCTTGCCCTTGCTTCGTTTCGTAATTGGCAAATTTTCATGGTTCCGCTTCTTATATAGACTCGCTTTTTGTTGCAAGCTTATGCTTAGTACTATCTTTTACTCTTGGGAACAGACTGAAGTTGAAGTGGAAGATGTCAGAAAAGCACAACCTGATGCTATTGCTCATTCATCAGCTGGAATCATAAGCCGTTTAGAAGAATCTGGTGATAAATTAACCGAAGCTCTCAAATCTCTGTGTTGGAGACATAACGGGATTCAAGCAGAGGTAAATTAGCTGCTTAACTCTAGAAGCTCTAGTTTGCGAATTGGAATTTCTGAATGAAATTTCTATAGGTTTTCATGGATATTTGTTTCACGTTCATGAATAAAATTCATATAATGTGAATATACAGAGTGCAGGTTGTGTATGAAAGTGAAACTGAGATTTGAGAGCCTGTAATTTTTATTTTGCAGGAAGTGAAGCTGATTGGGATAGATTCCCTTGGTTTTGACCTCAGGCTTTGTGCAGGAGCAAAAATTGAGTCATTGCGGTTTGCATTCTTGACAAGGGTATTTCTCTTAAAATCTTGTTCATGATCTATGTATGATATTTAAGAAACCGTACTAAACAGAAAAGTTGATTTTTTTTTTTTTGGGGTCACAAACAGAACAGTTGATCTTATTATAACATTTCATGCCAATCAAAAACTCTTGCAGGCAACATCAGAAGACGATGCAGAAGGACAAATAAGAGAATTGTTATTCCCGACAACAAATCCGCCGAAGCCACAAAAACCGAAACGAACAAGTCAGAAGGAGTGTTGATGCTGTAGTGATCTTCAATGAAGCTACGCAGAGTAAAACAGTTCCATGAACCAAAACCCAAACTGCAAATGCATTTGTCTGTGGAACAAACATGAACAAGATCTTGGAGACTAAGCCCGATCTGTGGCTTCAAGAGAATTTTCAATTGATTTTTGAGCGCTGTAATATTGTGTTAAAGTGGTTTCAAGTTTGTGGGTTACACAGATTGAGCATTGAAGTTTCAACCCATTCTTTAGAAAATGCGGTGCTTATGCCAAAATCACCTTTAACCGGACCTTTTGTTCTGACAATTTCTCAACTATCTTTTTCTCTCTGGCTCTAATCTGTAAAGATAACAATACATACAAAAAATTTCAGCGTAGCAGCAAAACTCAACCCAAAACCATACTAAAATGCATTACAAGTGATATGTAACCCAAGAAAGCAACAGTGATTTCCACACAACAGCCTGACCACAGTCGGTACATATTTTTATGGAGATCTAGAGTGTGACGTGTATGTCAAAGCTTTAATAAGGGAACAATTATAAGTCTCATCATTTAAATAACACCAACATGGGTAATGGGTTGATGCCATATATATGTGGTAGGTGACTATGAAAGATGAGTTAGGTATGATTAGCAAAAGAAAACACTTGTCTATTTTACTATTTTTCTCTTAGTAAATTTTTCTTTTGTTTTGTAAGTAAATACTAATTGTTTGGTGCGATTGAGAAAAACTTTTATCAGCCATGCTAACATTTCACTAATTTTTACGTCTTAGATTTTGAATAATAGTGTAAAATCCATAACATTCAATTCTTTGTTAATTTGTTATCTTCGCATACACAACAGTTATGGCACAGATATCTGTTACCCATTCTTTACCCGTTATCCGGTTCGTACTCGTATCGAAAATTATGGTACCCATAACGTTCGAGTGGGGTAAAAGGTACTATAATTTTGATATCTGCGGGTAAAGATCGGGTAAAAAAGTATCATTTTTTTTACTACCCGTCTCGTTATCCATATTCGTACTCGATTTGCTATCCGACCCGTAAATACTCGCATTTTATATCACTAATATTTGATAAAATTAGTTATAAATAAATTGTATAATATATAGTATAATATAAATACTCACAACGTCAATCTTTTGTGTTTTTAAACTGTCATCGATAATTTTGGAGATGATGGATTACAATTTTTAAGTTTTAAAATTTGTAATATTATATTTTATGAACTATATGTTGTCTATTAAGAGATTTTTTTTCATTTTCCTATTAACTCTTTCATTTTTTTGGTATATAAGTTACTTAACTTTAATTATACATAAACTATATTATAATTAGGCGGGTAAGGATAAAGGGCCGGGTACCCGGTGGATCAACGAATTTTTGCCGGATATCCGTTGTATAGGGTACTCGCTTTTTGCAGGTCGGGTAAAGGTATTGTTTGTCAAATACCTGGTAAGGTCGGGTCGGGTAACAGGTCGTCCCAGCCCTACACGACACGATACAACACCTTGAGAAAACTCTAGTAAAGAGAGATCTAAAGGAAAATATTCTCAGGTAACATCTTCAAAGCGTTTTATTATTTCAACATATATGTTTTATTATTTCAACATATATACGCCGATAGCCACATATGGAGTAAACTATATATTCTCACATAGAGCTAACAAATTCATCAGCGATTTCAACCACATCGTGGAGTAGAGAGTTGGAGTTCACCACCCTACAGTTCAACCTGATCTGTCCTTGAGTTCCGGTAGTAGGTGTAATGTTTCCCATCCTATTCATCGCCTCGACAAAGGCATTGAAGAATGTTTGTGTACCATCAGCATATGCTCTCACCAAGGGAATTGTGTCACTGGCATTAGGGCTAGAGAACAACTCTTGGTCGCTCTGGATAAGACCTTTACGTTCTTTGAGATTCACATAGTATTTGTTGTCGAAAACCGTGGGCGTACGCAGATCAAAATCAACCAATACGCTTAGATTACCATTACGGGGACATAGTCCACGAAGAGTTTGGAGGTAAGTAGTGTTGAGGGTAGGGTCGGGTAAACCGGTGCTGCTGAAGTTATACAATCTGTCCATGATAAACCGGCACTGGTTTTTACCAAATGTGTGGCCCCCTAACCAAAGAAAGACCATCACATCAATAACAAACTCGCTAATTACAACTATATCAAATGTAGTATAGTTCATTTTTGTTAATTACCGGAGAGAGCAACAAGATCAGAAGGACGGTTGAGGCCAACATTTCGGAAGCTGTCCTTAAGTTGTGTAAGGTTGAAGAATGGAGCTGGAAGATTTTGATTAGCGAGATCTAGAAATGCCCTTAAGCTGTCTCTTCTCCCTAAAGGAACTCTCCAAGAAGGACCTCCTGCCTATATAATACAAAATTCATTATATTTAAAATGATTATTATTTTAGATAAAACTATTATTATTATTCGGAATTAAAGTTTCAAAGTGTAAAGAGAGAAAAGACAAACATGCACTAGAAATTTATCGGTTTAGACAACCTCTTGTTTCGTCTGATTAATTTACTTAAAGTGAAGTTTATAAAAATCTCTACTAGTATTTCTTTAAAAATATGAAGTTATTCTTTCCGGTTAACTAAAAAAAGTAATCTTCTCTTTCTCTCTTTTTTATTTTGTCAAAAAAGTAGTCTTATCGAACCAAGTACTATATTCTTATTAATTGTGATGACATTTAATATAGTCAATAATACTAAACGTGTCTAATTTTCTTGACGGGACCACGCCTTTTGAATATTTATCAATTCGTTTAAAATACTTGTCATATAGTTGAAAAGTTGTTACTAAATATAGATTGTGACGTTCTCAAACAACTAAAATATCAATATGGTCGTGTTTGATATGTAAAGTCATGATTTAATATATTAAAAGTTCAAACTAAGAAAACATGATTTGATATATTTTGAAGTTCAAACTAAGTATTTTTTTTTTTTCTGAAAAAGAGTTCAAACTAAATTAGTAAATTCAAATATCAAAGTCGTCGTGTTTGTGACGATTAAAAGAAAAATGGAGCTTACCAAAGTAACTGACTGTTGAGCTGCGATAGTGAGCATATCTGCGCATGAAACGGTTCTCGGACAGGCCCTCTCGATCGCGGCTTTCATTCTATCAATCACAGGAAATCCGCGAGCCGAATTTGCGTTTCCAAAGGCATCTTTCTCTGTTCGAAATGATGTTGTGTTGTCTAACAAGATCGATGCATCACAACCCTATCAAAAATAAAAAAAAAATATCATTTAATAAACTATTAGTCAATGTATTACATCCATACTTAAATCTTTACTTTACCACCGATAAAAACGTGACACTAGTTTCTTTTTTTTTGTCATCCATTAAAAGTGTTTGTTCCAGGAGCAGCAAATATCTTTTTCGAAAAATAAAATCATTATTATTGTAAATGAAACTGAAGAATTAAAAAATTACTTTATAATCTGAGATATTCATTTTCTAACACCACGTTACTGGTCAACGCGAATATTTATTTTTTCTAAATATTTTAGTGGTTTCGTTATCGGGTTCAGAATTGTTTACCAAAACAAGACTTGTCTACATCCTAAATAATAAAACAAATGATTGATGGGTCATAATTTCAGACCGTGTTTGGCACGGCACCATGATCTTCCTAAATAATCCGTGATCTGAGTTTCATCATAATTATATTTTTGCATTATCCTTGTGTAAGAAGTTAATAAATAACCAGTAACCAATCATCATTGTCGACACAAGTCAAGCATTCATTACTCTATACCAAAAACCAAACATATGACATGTAAGATGTAACCATGTGAAATGTAATATGATTATTTTCTATAGATGTGTTAAATTTAGGTTTTATATGAACTTTCAACTCAAAACCAATAAATTCATTACTATTTTATTATTAAATTATTTCTCTAACTTCTTATGTAGAACAATATCACTTAGTAAAATCAAATCTAAGTGACTTTTATTATGTTTAGCTGGATACCATTTTACCCTAACTGACACTATCACACACAAAATAACAAAAAAAAAGAATGTTTTTTCCATAAAAAACAAGAATTATTATCCGTTAGTCTAAACCCAATTTTTCAATTATGTATATGCAAGTACCCTAAACCATTTTTTTTTTTCCAACAAACCATGTGATATATGAAAACCATGATATAAAAACAAAGGAGAGAATTTCTTTTTATTAACCAAGAAAATCCAAATACCAATATGCATATTTTTTGTTTTGGTTTTTCATTATCGTGGCGGTACTTGTGTACTTCTCTCATTTGGATAGTCAGCAAGTATATCAGTTGAGCTACCAATAGCTAGACCTTAAACCTATATAAGACTCATTTGTTTTTAATCTTTTATTGATATTTTATGATCTTCTAAGAATTGGTTTAATAAAAAAGAATATTTCTTATATTAATTAAATAGTTTTGCTTTATATTTGTGAAAAATTAGAGAAAATGTTTTGTTTTTCTGCATGTAATTCTGTTATAGCAAGGCTATATTTTCTGAAGGCAAGTTGACGTCTAATTTTTTTCATAGTAAAATATGCGTAAAAAAATCTAGGACAACACTTGTGAAATATAAAAACAATACCGAGAGAGTATTAACTAAAACAACTGTGTGTGCTGCACTAAAATTTAATATTTGTCATTTTTTTTATAAACTGATGCCTTAATATCTAAAAGATGAAACACAAAATAGAAATATGAAAAGAAAAAAAAATCTTACATTAACAAAGCAGTCGTGGAAGTGAAGACGAAGGATGCTCGCGGCGATACGAGGGTCCGATCTAAGCTCGTTGACAATGGTGTCTCGTACGATGTTAGTGACGTTTGGGCATGAACTGTCGTAGAAGGTAGGGGTAAGTTGAGCATCGGACAAAGACGCAAGAAGCATAATACATCCCAATGTGACTAAGGACGTTATTGTCCAAGTGGACGATGAAAAAGAGAATTGCATTTGTTTGTTTTTTGCAAGAAAAACGAAACTTATCTAATTAATTGGGTTACTTGAGAAGAGATGAGAAAAGTCCATGTCTTAAGGAATCCTTTTATAGGCAAAACAAGTCTAACTTGGAGGCTCTTTATTTTCTTTCTCTAACAACAAATGAAGGCTTCTTCGTGACCAAAAAAAAAATCAACAAATGAAGGCTTCTCTTATTGTCAACTCACCTAATAACTCTTTTTTTTCTTTTTTTTCTTTTTTTTCTTTTTTTTCTTTTTTTTCTTTTTCTGCTCGTTAATATTTACGAATATGTTTACAGAGGGGATGGATTTCTTATTTCCACAAAAAACGGAATAATAATAAGAATCTAAGACTATGTTAGATGAAGAAGATTATGATTTTAACACGTTACACACAAATCAACCAACTTACATAGCATGGAGTCAGGGTCAATTTTGGAGAGAACCAAATAAAACATAGAACTCCGACCAAAAATTTTAAATTGATAAGATATTTAAGTCTCAAGTGCGCAGAATGTTAGTGCTCCTTCCGATGTTACAATTGTTGAGTTTGAGTATATTCTCATTACTAGCATCCTCGTAAGTCTTAGAGTATCCTCTACGTCAACCTCCTCCATGAGGTCCTCAAATTAAGTTTTTTTTTCATAATCTCAAAATTCGGGTCCAAACTCTAATTTTACCTTAAACACCGGAGTTAGTCTTTAGTTTATTTTTGTTTTGGAAATATCTTTCCTCCCTAATGGAGTTGAACTAAAAACATCTTTTTGTGAGTAAACCACTGTACCAAAAACAACTTGCTCCTCCCATTTAATTTACTGTCGACCAAAACACATTCTACCTCTATGGAAGTCTACTCTTTTACTTTTTCCAAATGTCGAGCCACAATTCCCAAAATTTGTTGCGTTTCACTACTAATCACTAGAAAATCTATCTCTTACCATCAAAATTTAATCTTCTGTTCGGGCCATTTGATTAAAAATAATAGTTGGATCGAAATTAATTCTATATTAAATCAATTCATACTAAGATAGATTTTGCTTTTGTTGAAATCAAGAAATTGAAAATCCTTAAATAAAATTGAATTACTATCCGGATTGATTCGGAGGTTGGATCTGATAGATCAAATGTGAAGCTATTCTCCTACAAGTCCCTATTAGTGGCTATATCAGCGGATAACCAGGAATAATCGTTTATCATTTTATGGCTACCATTTAGGCTCCATGGCTCAAGAAACTTTATAGCTTAGGGTCTCTACACCACATCCACGACTTTTTTATGGCTACCATTTAGGCCCCCTGAATTTTTTGTTTGTTTCAAAGACGATTAGTAACTAGATAGATATGAATGGTGTCTTTTTCGGCTTCCGCATATGGGGCAATAGTTGTTGTTGAAAATAAAACCAAATATATAAAATACTAAATGAGATTACGTGCACGTATAGTGTCTTGGTTAAGATCTCTACACCACATCCGCATAAAAAAAATATTAGCTGTATTAACGATTTGAAATATAAGATTCATCAACATTTGGGTCAAATGCTACATGATCACACAAATACATCTTATATTTTATGGAATATAATTGTAAGAAAAAGGCCAGGTGTGTTGTCGTAAGAAAAGGGTAGTAAGAGCAGCATGATCAATGGTGGGTTTTAAGGGGTTGTTATGAATATAAAATTATTAAAATTTAAGTAAAAGGAAGAAAGAGAGTGTAAAATTTGAGTAAAAGGAAGAAAGAGAGTGTTTTTGGTAATATAAAATTGAGTAAAGAGAAGATATAGTTTTTAATTTTTGGAGAGAGAGTTGCTAAAATTGATAATTTTAGAGAGGTTGTTATGAAATAATGGGGTGTATTAAAATATAAAATTAATAAAAATTGAGTAAAAGGATGAAAGAGAATGTATAAAGTTGAATAAAAGGATGAAAGAGTGTGTGTTTTAATAATTTTATATTCACTAACAACCCTTAAAATTCCCTATAACCCACCATTGATCTTGCTCTTACAATTATAGAGATCGCGTCAACATCACCTGATATATTTCAATCGTTGAAGCCCGTAAGAGCACAAGATATTTAGAGAAGTTAAAAGATAAAGACAGATGATTTTCGATTAAGGTTTTTCATTTAATGGATTTTATAATAATTAAAGTTCTTTTTCTCTTTTAGAACTCTACTTTTCCTTTTAACTCAGGATTATGAAGTAGATTTCCTAAAACCCCTTGTCAAATTTAGCTGTAACTGTAGGACTGAAATTGACAGTTGGAGATAATTGCGATACGGAATACGTTAAGGGAAGAGATCAGAGTGGAGTCGAGATACGAAATCTCTTTCCTTAACTCTAAGAATCTCCCGCAATACGACGGGTTTGATAGATTCACGAGTCCCAGGATACAACCACTGATAATCGTGTTCGCAAGCACTCGAAACAACGATTCTTTCGAACTGAAAATACAACGATACTCTCGGACAGGACTTACGGTGGAGAGATTGTTTTGAATGAGCTTTTTCTGTGTGTCTGGTACGCGTAAGTTTTTAATGAGACGATGGCTTGGCTTCTTATATAGGCGCAGGGGGAGCGGTTTTAAAACCGTCACGGAGCAGTTGCCGAGCGGTTTGTGGAGAAACCGCCTTAACCGCCGAGCGGTTTGGATCAGTGTTTTGGGCCAAAAAACGAGAGAGGCTTTAAAAAGCCCAAACCCATTTACTTGGTCCAAAAAGAATAGTCTTGATGGACCTTTGGTCCAATTGCCCAAGCCCAAGCCCAAGCCCAAGCCCAAGCCCACGCCCGGCCCGGTTCGGTTCGGCGCGCGTGTGGGGTTTCCCACTTCTCACTCTTTGTCCATAGATGTGTTATGTTTTGAACATAGACACATGAGTGACCATATATATGCACTATGAAAAACTCCCAAACTTTAGATTGTGGGACTTTTTAAGTCACTCACTTGGCAACCAAGAGGCTTTTCTCATTCACATTTTAGAACTCATTTTGACAAAACAACAAGCCCACTCAATGGCCCAATTGATTCAAAAATATGGTTCCAACAGTAACCATCCATAAGAAGCACGCATCTCCTAAAAGGTTGAACATGAAGACAAGAAACAAAAAAAAAAACTGACTTAGACCTTAAAACCAAATGTGAACAAAATCACTTATTTGACACACAGAAGAAAAACCTTAAAGTTTTTAACCAAGAGACTTGATACTTGTGTTCTTTTGAATGGCAACGTGAAGCGTCTTTACAAATTAAAGCACAAAGTAATAGAAGGAAAAATTCAAAAGCATATTACTACTAATTACAAACATCATCAGTGTGTATCTTATGCAGGAAGATTGCAGTTGACCAACTCTGTGATTACAATCATTACCCAATTTCTGGATGTCTACTTTTCGGCTAATTCACTCCTCCACTTATCTAGATTTTGATAGAGATGCCAATTGTTAATTTGATAAAAATGAATTACTAAGTACAATAACAAATATCAACTTCATCGCATCAATGCAAAGAGATTTATTTGTAATGATCTTCTCGTGGGAACTACGATCTAGTGGAGGATGTACTCAATAGCAGTACCATGCAGATCTGCGTCGGACAAAATGTGTTGGTGATTGTGATGCATTTTTGTTTAAGAAATGTTTCCTAGAGTTAATATAATATGTTTGTTATGAAAGAAAATCCTAATAGATCATGCAATTGATACGTATTATTGTATCAAAATCAACTTTCATTCATAATATAATAAATGGGTAGCCAAACTAGGTTCAATTTTTATGCATGCTTTGATTCTTTTTAATATTTACATTTGCGTTTATGACTATAAATTTAAGTAATCTATGATATCATATGAATTTATAACATTTTTTCATCACAACATACCGGTTCATTAGCTTAATTATTCTCTAAGTTTTTTTTTTTTGAGTTTGAAAACTTTGATTGCATTAATGTAATTTTTTTCGGTTTTTTGGTTAATAAGCAATTCATGAAAAACTGTACTTTAATTTTTTTTAAACGTTGTGTAATAATATTATATTGCCATTTCACTAATGTTCTTCCATTTTATTACTTTTACAAAAAAATGTACGACTGAAAGAATGGAAAATTGATTAACAATTTCATTTCACTTTAACACGACAGTGAATCGGTCCGACAAATCATCCAGTGACTAGGCCGAACCGGTGTCGAGTCTGGTTTATATTGGGACCAGTCACTTGAAAATCCACTCTCATCCAGCAAGTTAGTACCTAAACTGTTTGATTAAAATTATAGTTGAATCGAAACTAAATTTGTATTAAATCATCAATAGTATGATACTATAATTTATTTTGTTTAAATCGGAAATTCAGAAATCTAAAATGAAAATGAATTTCTATCCAAAAGTGAATGTTCCTGGTTCAAAGTTTGGATCAAGTACATTGAATGTACACAGAGCCGTTCCTAGGTCTTTATAGACCATAGGCGAAGTTTTAAAAAAATAAGACTAGTTTATATAAAAAAATTTTTAACCACTATCATCATCTCCAATAAAAAATATAATTTATAAAAATATTAATTATAAAACATAATTTTTTGCCTTTCTTTCTTACGAACTCGTTTTTATATATAAAAAAACGTTATGCATAAAGTCTTTGGATAAAAGCACTACCAAATTTTCAAGCACAAAATCACAATTCTATAAACCAATCAATTGTGCATAAAGAAATTACAATTCTTATCTAACCTAATCTAAATCTAAAATCAAACTTAATGGTGAAGTGGCGATGGGGAAGAAGGTGAAGAGGCTCGTTAATTACCCTAAGTTTTTTTTATCTAATTTTAATTAATAATTTGTTTTAATTTTCGTTTAGATTTTTTTTAACATATTTTGATTTGGTTTTATATTTGAACTAACTAATGGTCTTTTAATTAAAAAAATTTAAAGCCTCCAACTTTTTTTTTAAAAATGGGCCGGAGGCCACCGCTTCTTTTTTTATTGTCATAGGCACGGGCCTGAATCTACATTTCTATGCATACCTATTTGTGGCTATAAAAGTTTGTGAACCGAGAGAATCTTTATCATCTCCAGGGCTGCTGAAACTCCTAATAATGATTTTTTTTTCTGTTTGTTTCAAAGACAACTAATATATTACCCAAAACCTTCGACCAAAAAAAAACTTATTAACCAAAAGCCTACCTAAAAATCCATTCACTTACCCAAAATCCTAAAATCATCTCCAACCCAACACCAAATCTTACACTAAACCTATTTTTGTGTTTAAAAGTCTTTCCATCTCAACACCATTTCCAACACCAAAATGGGGTAAACTCTTTTTTACACCAAATATGGTATAGAAAATGAGTTTACACCATTTTGGTGTTGAACTTTTTTTAAATGGTGTAAACTTTTTTATTTATAAAAAAGTCCTTCAAATTTTAATCAACTTTAAAATTAATAAAAACATATACAAATTGTGATATTTAAACCCAAAATCTAATATGTTTGATAATATTAAACAAAAGCTGAATATGTTTTGTTATTTTCTATGTTACAATGTATTTGTTTTATGAGAAATTTTAAAAAATGCCACTTTTCGAGTGCCACTTTACAAAAATACCACACTTTTGAAATCTTTACAAAAATGCCACTTTTTCAAAATTATTTTTTCTTTATATCACTTATGTTTGGGTTAATTATGTTCTATTATAGTTTAGTTATAAGGGTTTAGGGGGTTTTAGGAGTCAAACATTTTTTAGGGTTTAGAATTTTAAGATATAGGCTTTATAAATCTATAATTAGTGGCATTTTTCCAAATGAACACCCCTAAGTGGCATTTTTGCAAATGTGTACACAAAAAGTGGTATTTTTGTAATTGCCCCTTCTTTTATATAATAAATGTTAAATTTAATTTATTTCATAATTTTTAAACTTAAAAAATAAGTGGGATTGATTTGTAAATTTTAAAGAACTGAAAAAGAGAATCTATTAAGAATATTCTATTTTGGTGTAAAAATTGGTGTAAACCATTGGAGCAAAATCCAACACTATTTTAGTATAAAAAAATGGTGTAAACCATTGGAGATGCTCCTAAGACAACGTTGATCTAGAGACTTAGGCTTGATTGGTTGGGTTGTAGAAATCGCTTATATGCCTTAAAGTTATTCTAAAGTCTCAAAGACAACCAATCAAGTTTTATATTAATTTTTGAAGATACAGTCCAAAAAAAAATTTAAAAGCTTTATTTTCTACACCTTTGGATATGAGTGGTTAAAATATTAGAGGAAATGAGAAAAAAATTGGAAGAAAAGAAAATCCCATCAAGAGGGAAATAAATTCTACCAAGTATTTAAAGGAGGATGAATTCTTCTAATGTTGCTTTTTGATATTTTTAGAAGAATTTTTTTTCTATTCATTTCTTTTTTATTGGTACATGTAGAAAGAAAAAACTTTTTTTTATCTCTTTTCTTTTCTTCTATGAGTGTCAACCAATCACACCCCTCGTTTTCGAAGCTGTAGAAAGAAGAGGAAAGCTGTACAATTTTTTTTCTTTTTTTTTCGTTCTTTATATTGAACATATTCTGTTTTGTTAAAGTTTTATAGTACCCGTATATTTTGTTTATGTTATGTAGTACATATATTACAAATACTGATATACTATATTATATATAATGTATATTAGATTTTGTTTATTTATTTTATTTAAGTCACTTTACATCTATATAATATTTTTATATATACATAATGATGTACTATAAATATATATGTATGTTACATTAATCTTATTATCCATATACAAATTCATATTACATATGTACCCCTATTAATATAAATTAATAATGTATATATAGTTTTTTTTCGTCAACAGTTTATATTAAATTAATTCGATTCAGAAATGCAAACCGGTGAAACAGTGTTTACATACAAAACATCATTCAGCTGACATTGAGTACTACGGACTAACATGTCCGCTTTTAAATTATTAAGACAGGGAGTATAAGAAAGAGAGAAACGTGAGAAGGCTTCCTTGTAGCGCTCCAAATCTTCTAGGTATACAGCGAACGTAGACCATTTGGACGGCTCCTTCACCATTTGTACCAAGTCGGTGATATCGGTGACGAACTTCACTTCTGTCTTCTGCTGGGTGATCAAACAATGTACTATCCAAATAAGGGCTTCTATCTCTGAGTGTAGAGGAGATAAACTGATATGTCCTTATATTTACACTACCTATGTACACATTTGCATACCTTTATCCTCTGTTTAGCATCATTTCTACATCATATTGGTATCATTTGCGTGTTCTTTGATGTCTCGTTAAACACTTTTCATAGAAAAATCCCATGGAATAAAAACTATGATAAGGGAAAAAGAGTACATCCACACTCATCATTATATATCTCCCCCTCGGAAACATCTTCTTCGGGAGATAATTTCGATCTTTCGAAATTACTATAAACATAGCCTTAAAATTCATATAATTGTCATATGATATCTTAGATGATTGGACTTCTGGTCCATACCACCTTTTCCTTTATCATACAAAATCTCATCGCATTTTATGTATGGTACTTCAGGACCAAACGTATATGAGCATTTTCTGTAAAATCCTCTAAGGATTTATTGAGATAACATCTTTTGCGCTAGATGTTTAACTTGAGATATCTGAAGATAAATTTATCTTTCCAAGGTATATTCTCAAATCCTTTCTTCAGATATTAATCTCTTAAGGAGTTCAGTGGTGTTCAAATCATCACATACATTGTTATTATAGCAAATCATTTACGAAATCTCATTACATTGAATTCTTCTGGGATTTTCATAAATATCATTATCAAGTGATATTTTATCATATATTATTATCATCGTACTACTTGTGATAACTCTGTTAGAGTTTAGATGATCTTCAATTAAGAATCACTTTATCAAAAATCTTTTGATAAATACATGGGTACAATTTACATGAATTATACCCAATGTTATTATTTTCTACTCATTCGATTGAGTAGAGTTCCCGGGAACATAATTCTGATACCCTTAATCCTTCGGGGATAATATCTTTCACATCCCTCAAGGATTGCAATCATATGTAATTATCCAGTATTCAATAACATATTGCCAGACTTATAAGTATTGCATCTACCACAAGAGAACATATCCCTTCATAAAATATTCCTTGTCTTTGTGATAATTTTACTATTGTTTCACACAAAGACTCATTTATCTTCCACTGCTTTTACACTTCACGTGCATAGACTACTGGTCTAATTCTCTGCAAGAGATATACGTCTATTTTCTTCCATTCCATTTGGCCAATCATTATTTTGTGTACACTTTTCAATAGACTTTATTTTGATCCTCTATTTTTCATAATATCAACTGCTCATAGCATGCAAAATATTACGACGTCGGTTTGCTTTTTGGTTGTATCGTATTACAAACATGACATAGCTAGCTAGCTCTCTTCATTGTCAAGTACTTGAATATTTTCATTCGTCATGTTTATGTCTCTTCTAGAGCTCATTCGGTCTCTTCTGGAGATTATTCGAAATATTTTTTTCCTCGATCTGGTCATTCTAATTATCTGCTCTTTTTCTTTTACGAGGATTCTTATATTTAGAAACAAATAGGTCTATCACGTTTCATGCGATCTTTAGACTCACAAGCAGTATGATATTGTCCTTTTGGGACATTAATTCTAATTGGAGCATATACAGCTGGTATAGGTGATTATATCACTCTATTTGGGTCAGTAAATGCGTTTGGCAATCAATACGCTAAACTTGGAATTATCTTTTGGACTTCTAATTCTCATCATTTAGTTCGAGGATCATTGATAGTTCATAGATACTTTTATCTTTTTTTTTCAGTTATTTTACTTTCTCCCCCTAATATTGGAAAAATTGACTCATTAAAATGAGAGTCTTCAATTCGAGCCTAAAATAAATCATTCGGGATGGCTCTATATACTTAATTAGTATCATTCATATCCAACATATATTTTTATCTTCCTTTGAGGACTCATCTTAGAGCGCTGTGGTGGAGCACTTCTCACATTCAAAGATTAAAGATGAGAACTATTTGGTTTCTGAACCTAAATCAATAACGATGGGGGGATCTAATAGTTATTCATTGGCTTGATGTGAGTCATTAGTACTACACTATTTCTTGTATGAACATGAACTTCCAAATGTTCTACACTTATTCCAATGGACTTTAGGTATGAATTCACCAGCATTATCAAATAATTTTTTTTTTAAATGAATCTATATCAAATAACTTCACAAACTTCAGGTTGCGGTTTGATGACAAGGACAAATGCGTCAATCGAGTCAATGCGTCCACTGAATCAATGCGTCTATTAGAACCATAAGATATCTAAAACTTCACATGGTGGGTGATCAGTCCATAACCATTTCCTTGTATATATTTCACATTATCGTTAGCTAATATTTTAATCTGGTGAAAGTCACATTATCATATTGCTTTGTGAGCAAGTAACCTATGATAAATCATTAAGAAGAAACTTCTAGTTCTTCATGGAATGTCCACATAAATTTTTGTTTTCGCATCATCATTAAACCAGGATGACCAATCCGGTTAAGCCAAATATTTAATATCTTAGTAAACCTCTCGTTTACTTTTCATTCTTGCTAAACTTCTGGTTTACTTTGGTTCGCTGATCATTTACTCCCTTCAAAAGATATCATAATCAAAATTACTTCTGGAAAATCCTAAGCTAATGATGGGAGTTGTCAGAGAATAGAAACTGAGGCTATCACTTATTAGCCACTTTCTCGGTGAACTATATTTGGTCTTTTCTTTTCTATGTAAGATATCATATTCACTTTATGAAATTGACCAAAACTAACCATACATGAATCGTGATTTCTCATCAACAACTCATTAAAGATGTTCTCTCAACATAACTAAGTTAAATTCACTTACAAACTTCAAATCTTGGAGTCTTAACTATCACATTCTGGTGATCACACTTTTCCTTTGAGAATTGTTCGAAGAACTTAGTGAACATAATTCTTTAATTCTCCCCCTCGAGATGGTGAAACTTCAGATTTATCAATCTCGAATTACCACTCTAGAATCAACAACATTCTTTGATACTTGAGATTTGGGAGAGTATAACGCATCAATGATTTTAAATCGTGTTCTCATAGGCAAATTTTATATATGCTCTTCATGAGCTTTCACTAAGCTTTATACTTCTTAATATTGTATTCACACTAAATTCTTTCATTTAGATCTCGTAGACAATATTATCTTTGTGCTCTTATGGAGCATTAATATACATATGCTCTTCTTTAGCAGTTCAATATGTTTCTTGTACTATCTTGTATAGTACCATCTTTATTTTCTCACTTCTTTTGAAAATATGAGTTCTTGATAGAAACTCTTTGATCTCGATATTAACCATTCAAGACAATCTTTATAGCCACATCTTTTGGCTTAGTAGTATTAGTGTGATCTTATGTATAAAACGTCACATTCACTTCAGGGAGTGGACTACCAGATGTGATTCATGAATTTTGTTGTAAAAATCCAACAATTTCTACCATTCGTCAAATAATGCAGATATATAATATAATTATCTCATCACAATAAATTATGCTTTTATTAACATCATTATCATGAATCATCAACTCTACGTAACCGACATGCTAATTAAATCAATATTTCATAGACGATATGATACTGAAACATCTATATTAAAATACTTCAATCATGAGAATATCAAATCAGTGATTTGCAAATATTCGAACCAATGTAAACCAAATATTAAAACCAACGATTCTCTAAACCAACTCTAACCAATTTGAACAAGTGGATTACCAAACTAATTCAAAGTTAACGTTAAGAGTCTTTAGACTAATAAAATATAAATTGGTAATGATCGGCTATAATTAAATGATTAGTTACTAAGTATGAGTCGGTTTATAGTTTAATAAAACATGATTCTAAAGACTTGATTTACTTATCTCGATGGAGCTAGATGACTTTGGAGATAATTCAGCGAATGAAGTTGGAAACGACATCGGCAAAGTCGGTTAGAGATTTCGACGAAAATTTCTCCAATTCAGTGATATCTATACAACCGATCGAACTAACAAAATAACCAAACCAACAAATGTCAAATTATGATATACTACGCCTATCGAGGGACTGGTGTCGCGACACGAAGACTGGAGAACACGCTGGATAGGCACCGGGAATCGGTCACTTCCATGATATGGAGTGACCGATATTTTATGCATTTTGTAGATTTTTCCGGATCGACCGTTAACTTGAGTTAGCGATCCACTTTCCATCCGGGTTGACCCGAATATTGTTTTAAGGGGGTACAAATATGTTCTTAACCCCGAAAAAAATGTAAGTCTTGTTTTTTCTTTCCTTTTTCGGTTTCAAGCTTTCTGTTTACATTTTAGTTGTAGTAGACCCTTAGAGCATTAATATATACTTTGATGTTCTAAGTTAGTTTGCTTCTAAAATTTCCATATTTAGCTTAAAGTTTCAATCTTTACTTGTTAATCGCACTCGGCTTGCATTTTCACCATTCGCATCTCGTTTGAGCTTAATCATGGCTTTTTCCATCGCCATGAATGAGTAGTCCGCTTGTCCAGTGTCGGGTTAGTAGATGTAGAAGCTTTAGAAGAATGGCTAATCTAGCTTCAGCTTGAATATTACGTTTCTCGAGCTTAGGTTGAGGTTAAAACTTAGTTCTTGGCTCCGACCTTGAATCTGATCTTGAGGTGTTCTGCTGCCCGAAAAGTGTGTCGGAATGTCGGCCTGACCTTTTGTTCGGCTTAGTGATCCTTTGGCCACGAAAGTGTGTCAAAGAGCTAACTGAGCTTATTGGAACTTGACCTTAATGCTTGGAGAGTCCTTATATTTAGCAGCAAAAGTTCGTTAGATGTTTGTACTCAACAAAGTGATTAGTAGCGACACGAAAGTGGGATGATCTACATTCGTGTTCCATGCTTAAGAATTAAGCTTTAAAGTGAAAGGCCCTAGCTTTATTAGCCGTAATCTATTGATTCGCAGCAGTTGGTAACCCGACATTTGATGCTTTCCATTACCATTGCATTTACCTTAAGTCTCTGTTTTGCGCATTTCTTGTAGTTTTGTATTTCAGATTAGTTTACATCAACCCAACTCAATTCTTATTGATGCTTTAACTTAACTAAAGTTTTCTATGGTCTAATACTTTGAGTCCTTGTCTTCCCTGTGTTGGAACCCTTTCACTTGCTGCAATTGGATCATGAGTTAAGTTGTTAGCATTGTTAGGTTTTATTTGATAGGTTTATTGCTGATAATTGGTAAAACAACTCTCATCAAATTGGCGCTGTTGCCGGGGAAGCTAGCGCATTTAGATATTAGATTTGAGAATTTTGTCAAGACTAAAGCTTTTGTTTTTATTACTTTCTTTTTTTGCATTTTTGTTCTGTTTTTGCGTCTGTATTTGTTGGTTTCTCTGTGTTTGTTTTGCAGTGTATGAAAAGAAGGAGCCAAAAAGGAGGACTTCTCAACTTAGTTCCGGACATTGGAAGACTTGAAAGACAGAACAAAGCACAAACTCAGGCCATAAGATAGTGAAGTAGAGACTATGGAGCATCCTCAAGTTGTTCACCAATTGTCAACCCAAACAACCCCAACCATGTTCCGCAGAGGGAACAAGTCCAAGTTGCAGGGAACTAACCGAGAGCACCACCACTAGCTCAAGGAACTGCTTAGGCTGAGCTGAGGCCTATTGGTGCGTTTGATGAACCCAACACTAGGGGAATTGACTTAGGAATACACCCTCTCCATGTGCCAAACAACAACTTTGATGTCAAGTCTAGTATGATCAACTTGGTCCAAAACTCTATGTTCCATGGACTTCCAAGTGAAGACCCCCTAGATCATATGGATAAGTTTGATAGGCTCTGCAGGACGATCAAGATGAATGGTGTTCCTGATGACACCATCAGAATGATCCTGTTCCCTTTCTCCTTAGGCAACAAAGCTTCACAGTGGGAGCGCAACATCCCTTCAGAGTTCGTCAACACTTGGGAGCTTTCTAAGAAAGAGTTTATAAGTAAATTCTTCCCCAAACATAAAACAGTTCGGTTCAGAAGTGATATTAATTCCTTCAGACAAGGAAGTCAGGAGTCATTGAGAGACGCTTAGGAAAGATTGAAGGGGTACACTAGGAGCTGCCCTCATCATGGAATCCCGAAAGATAATCTTTTGGGTATCTTCTACCGTGGTGTGAACAAGAATACTAGCACTCTGCTGGATACTGCTAGTTATGGGAACTTCAGTGGGCTAAATGAGAACCAAGCAGAGCAACTGATAGAGAACCTTGCTCAGAGTGATGCCTGCTATGGAGGTGACTATGATAGAAACTTCCCTCCTTCTGACAGCAACAGTGACCACAAGCTGAAAGAACTCAGGGAGAGACTTGACAGGATGGGTAAAGTGTTGATGACCACTAACCCGGCGTTCGGGGTGAGCTTAGCGCGTAATTCATAAATCAGAGATTATTCAGAGATTAATCAAGGCCTAGTTTTTTACAATTTTCAACTTATATGGGTTAAATATATAATATACGGCGTAGTGGACAATAGATATTAGTTAGTCCAGTAGTCTATTATGTTACCAATGTGTCAATATCTTGGGTTCAAGGACTTGAAAGCCATTTAAAAAAAAAATGTTTTTCATTTAATGAAATGCAAAATGGTAATTCTACTCTCGTCTTCTTCCTTTGACCTGTGAAATGACAAACCAAAAATCCTGCCTCCGTTTATTTTTTTCACCATTATTGTCGAGTTTTGTTGGTTTTTTTTTTGTGATTTTTACTCGAATATGGCTAATCTATAGCCCAATCATCGATTTCAAACTTAAAATCAACAAAAACTGAGCAAATTGTAGATTTCTGATGTATTTAATCGAATATGTCAAAATTGCGGCAGCGTCTTTTCAGCGATTAAATAGCTGTGGCGCGCGGCCACGTTTTTGAACATGGCTTTTAGCCGTAGACTAAGTATATTATAAGAAGAAAAAACAGTAGAGACTAAACTCATAAATCGAGATAGTATATAAGAAATTGAGAGGTATAATTAAATTGTGAGAATATAATGCAATTGTGAAGCGATAAGTTAGGATATCGTAAAATATTAAATTGAGAGATATAATGCAATTTTGAGAATTTATTTTTAAGAGGAGCTAATTTATTGAGTTGAGAGGAATGCTTCTATATATAGGAGACAAATAACCGGGGATAAGTGCGTAGTTTTATTATAGATTTGATCGTGGGAAGGTGGGGGGAAATAGTAGTCGAATTTTTGTTTTCTGATTAATTAATTTTTTAATATGAAGCATAATCCACGTGGCATAAATCGAAGTGACTTGTAATTTAGTAGATTAAGGATTTGTCATTAGAAAAAAAATTACATAATGAAACTCATAATATTTAAATCGTCTCTATATTAATTGAGTAGACACTAGAGTAAAAAATTATATTTAGAGCAATTTAAGGGACATCATTTAATTCAACCAATCAAAACATTTCAATTAAAAGTATATGCTTTGATGAAAATTCTCTATATATTCTCACTAATATATGTTTCACACATTTAAACCCAACTAAATAATATTTTAAACTTACCATTACATCTATTTCTTATGATATATTAACAAATTTTTATAATCATATTTATAAAAATTGTCTATTGTGTATATATATATATAGATTTGTATACTATACAAATATTTTTGTTTTGGTATCAACTCTACTATACATATTTAATCACACTTATAACTATTTATACATTTCATTATTAGAACATATAGAAACAAAATTCATTTGTTATGTCCGAAGAATTTATATAAAGGTGAAAAATATATGATTTGTCAATATATGATTGATAGTATGCTATATAATTTATGCGAATAATAAAAATCAATTTTATACTTAATATATTGAAAAATAACATTTACATATGTTTTATCAGTTTTACACATAAAAATATGAAAACTTATGGCATTAACATGCTTGATCAAAGTATTCAACTTCCTTACATTTCTGCACAATATGTAACACACGCTTTAAGGACTATAAATCCTACCGTAAAATGTTGTCAAATCAGTTATCTCATTACTCTAAAATTTCTTTAATACATTGTGCGGTGAAATTACAATGCGGGAACTCTAAAACTACCACACCTTGGGAAAGTCTCTACCGCCTCTGCCGCATCCTCCTGTCTTGCCGCATCCTATGAGCCACCTAACTGGGTCTCCTATCCTGCAAGCCTAGTAAGGGGTGAGTATTGAATACTCAGTAAAACAGTCTACTCCGTCTCACGACCTAATACAACCTAACTACCCTTGAAAACTATTACCCTCACATGATGCCCTAGCACCATGTGCCACAACACTCGGTAGCAACTAGGCAAGCCCACCACTTGCTAGCTCATACCACACACTCGTAACTAGGCAACCCTGCCGGCTACCTCCTAGTTACCACTTTTAGTAGTATGAAGGTGTCCCACCAGACACAGTCATATTACTACCATAACACACACACACTCTTGGCCTCAGGCCCACGTAGTTGCCCTTCGGCGAACTTTCACCACTCTGACCACTCTGGCCCTCCCGTGCCAGTCCTCTTAGGACTGCCAGGTCTTCGTGCCATTTTTTTAGGCCAAACACAAACAAGTCGGCGACGGTTGCCCATACAACCGCCCCTATGCAATTATTAACAGTGGCATTGTGAACCTATTATCCTACTAATTTGTATGCACTTCTATTCTAGACTCTCCTAAGGTTCACAATCAATTCTCTACTCCATTTTAACCAAGCCACTCTTCTACGTTCTCAAGCAATAGCTGAAACATTTCAAACAATACCTTTGCCCCGTATGGTCGGCCCAGGTAAGCATGGCTATCCCATTACGTTATCTATGACACATCTATGGCCATACGGTAGCCATCCCTGCAGAAATTCACACATAAGATTATCCGTTAATTGTGTATAGCTCATGACACCAACTTGTACTGCGAACAGTCCAAGCAATACCATGTTTACTGTAACGTCCGTGAACCAAAATTGAGAATTTTGGAAGGTTGAATTGAACAGATTGGTTCAATTTTAATCGTCGGCTTGGCATTTTAGTTAACGGAGATATAGGGCTTCTGTATAAAAGTCGGGCAGCATTGAGAGGCTGCATTTTTCAGAGAGAAAATGTGATTTCGTGTTTTGAGAGAGAGAGAGGGGAGATTTTGGTTGAGTTTTGGTCCTTGAGGCGTGATTGGGGCTTTGGACAGTTCTGTCCGGTTTTAGAAGAGGAGAGTAATGGCCAGTAAGAGCAGATCGGATCGGAGCAAAACTTTCAGTTTTGGATCTGTGATCAGTCCACTTCGAGGAAGGATTCCCGTCGAACCAGAAGGAGTCAGAAGATGATCCGCATACCGTTAGTTAGATCTCTCTGTCTAGTTTTCAGATCAGGTTTCCAATCATGATTCTGAGGGGTTTTTGGAGAAAGGATCGTGTTTGAACCTTGTCCTTCGTGGAGGAAGAAGGAATCCGAATTGGAGAGTGTTGGGAGTCTCTGATTTAGTTGTTCTTCGTGTTCTTGTCCCTAATTCATTCCGAAATCAAGGTAAAAGCAAAGTGTGATCGTGGAATCATGGCTATGAAGAGAAGGATGATCTAGGGTCTCGATTATGTTGCTTATCGTATTGTTTAGAACCGCTAGGTTGTTGGTTTGATGAATTGGATTGTGGAATTGGATTGTTGAATTGATTATCAAATTGGTTTGATGAATTGGTTAATTGAATTAATGGTCTAATTGAGTTTTGCTTCCGCTGGTGTTTTGATCGTTGGTTTGATTGGATATTGAGGATTAACATTTATGAGAATGTTAATTCGGGTCCAATGTTATTAAAAAAAAAAATGGGTCGGGTTGTTTCAGTTTGGTATCAGAGCCCTTACGGTTTTAAGACGGTTAAGGGTGGATTTGCGATGGGATTTTGATGGATTTGGTTATGTGAGTTAGTCACTTGTGATGTGATTGCTTGATTGATTATGTGAGTTAATCAATTGTTGCGTGGGTTTGGAGACCTAGATCATCTTCTTCGAGCCTTCAAAGAGATTTCACAGTAAGTCTTGTTTGATTTTTCTGGGTATCTAGTATTCTTAGTTTCTGCTTCTGGTAGTGAAGAGAAATGGTTAGAGGTGCTAGAAGTTGTGGTTGTGGTGGCCAGTGTGCGTGCCAGTGTGAGGACTAGTGGGACCGGTGTTGGTTCCGGCATTGCTGGTGGTGCGTGTGCGCCCGTAGGTGTAGCCTAAAGCTGAGATGATCGTCTGGCGGAATTGCTGCAGTTGCGCTTTTAGCGATTACCGGCAAGGGTGCCGGCTTAGGGTCAGGCTCCGGTAGTGCAGCCGGGAGTGGTTGGTATGCAGCCGGGAGTGGCTGGTGTGTAGTTGGAAGTGGTTGGCGCGCAAAGGGCTGTGGTTGCTAAGGAGCTTCCATCCTATTGGCACGAGATTTTTCCCAGGAGGTACCAAGCCTGAGGAGACTGAGGAGAATTATAAGATGTATATTCTTGTGGTTGGAGATTTATAGGATGAGGATTTCCTATGGTTGGATTTGTGTTAACAAGAGTTGTGTTGATGGTTGAGTTCATAAGATGTGAATTCTTATGGTATGACTGGTGGTGTCATGTATCATGTGATGGCTAGAATGAAAGTTCATGTCAGTTAGAGCTTGTCCATTTTCTAGGAGGAATATCTAGGAATGAAAGTTCTATGTGAGTTAGGACTTGTCTATTCTCTAGATGGCATCGGGAAATAGAGGTTCTATGTGATTTAGGACTTGTCTATTTCTGAGGGTCTGGAAATAGAAATTTTATGGGAGTTAGAACTTGTCTATTCCTAGAGACTCTAGTGGAAACACCCTGTGTGATTGGGTTGTTTCAGATGACCTGAGGAGTGGTCATAGATGAGATGATATTCCAGGATAGTCGAATGTCATGTAAGAGTTGACCTGGGGATTGGTCAAGGATGAGATGATACTTCTGGATAGTGGGATGTCAGGTTGAGACTATAGAGGGTAGTTCTAGTCAGAGATGTTATAGGCGTCAAGAATTGATTGCTCTAGGGAATAAGGATTTTTCCAAATAACTCTAGGGGATATGAGTTTCCCTGTAATTGCTTTGAGGGATGTGAGTTCTCTCCAGGAGATGTGAGTTTTTCTGTATTTTCTCTAAGAGATGTGAGTTCTCTCCAAGGGATGTGAGTTTCTCTGCACACCGAGAGCTTGACGGACTGTGTGTCCTGAGAGTGTGAGTGGTGTGGATATGAGTTGAGAGCAATCAATGTGTGAAACGTGGCTATGTGCATAGGACTAGATTTAGACCTCAGGGATCGGGAGTATTGATCTCAGGTGAAGCTAGCCGGGTTGGTTAGGAGTGTTAATTGTAGTGTGTCGGTTTTACGAGATTCGAGGACGAATCCTGTTTAGTGGGCGGAGAATTGTAACTCCCGTGAACCAAAATTGAGAATTTTAGAAGGTTGAATTGAATCGGTTGGTTCGATTTTAATCATCGGTTTGGCATTTTGGTTAACGGAGATCTAGGGCTTCTGTATAAAAGCCGGGCAGCATTGAGAGGCTGCGTTTTTCAGAGAGGAAAGGTGATTTCGTGTTTTGATAGAGAGAGGGGAGATTTCGGTTGAGTTTTCATCCTTGAGGCATGATTGGGGCTTCGGACAGTTCTATCCGATTTTAGAAGAGGAGAGTAACGATCAGTCCACTTCGAGGGACGATTTCCGTTGAACCAGAAGGAATCAGAAGACGATCTGCATACCGTTGGTTAGATCTCTCTGTCTAGTTTTCAGATCAGGTTTTCGATCATGATTCTGAGGGGTTTTTGGAGAAAGGATCGTGTTTGATCCTTGTCCTTCGTGGAGGAAGAAGGAATCCAAATTTGAGAGTGTTAGGAGTCTCTGATTTAGTAGTTCTTCGTATTCTTGTCCCTAATTCATTCCAAAATCAATGTAAAACCAAAGTGTGACCGTGGAATCATGGCTATGAAGAGGAGGATGATCTAGGGTCTCGATTATGTTGCTTATCGTATTGTTTAAAACCGCTAGATTGCTGGTTTGATGAATTGGATTGTGGAATTGGATTGTTGAATTGATTATCGAATTGGTTTGATGAATTGGTTAATTTAATTAATGGTCTAATTGAGTTTTGCTTCCGCTGGTGTTTTGGTCGTTGGTTTGATTGGATATTGAGGATTAACATTTATGAAAATGTTAATTCGGGTCCAATGTTATTAAAAAAAAATGGGTCGAGTTGTTTCATCTACCCTCTATCCCCTTGGTTGAAAGCCATCTAACTTGAGTTCGTCAAACCTCTTTGACTCTTCTCTTGCTAGACCTTACTTACACCCATGCGATGGGTTAGCTAAGGTAGTACTAGCATAACCATTAGGTTATCCTGGTAACTTCCTACCTGGTTCACAACAATCTCTAATAGACTGCCAAATCCTACAAACAAGCGAACCATCGGGTAGAACTTACTTCCCTAGAGCGGTAGCTCTACCATAGCTCTATTTCAAGGTTTAACGATCAGTTAGTCTTTCTACCTTTCAGCTTCCTGGACTAACTTCTCATTTGGCCCAAGACAGCTTCCTGGTTAAGGGTATAGCTTTGCCAATGCAAGACTCCACCTAAACATCCTAATATGAAATGTGATTCGGGCCATAAACCCTCGATGGAACTCTTTCCCACAATCACCAAACAACAAGTCACCCTCGACATTGGTTGGTATTAAGCCAAGCTTCCTCGAGACTAAATATCGAATCCCACCCCCGAAATACCCTTCGCGCGTGTATCCTAACCAATAGCCCAACGTGAATAGGTCTACATAACTTGTCAAGATCATAGACCTTATCAAGCTATCTGCCTGACTTCACCTACGAGTCCATAGTCAGACCTTCCGTGGTCCGATCGGATGCTCTGCCATCGCACCGTTTAGTCAAGCCTTAATTTGACAATTCGGTATCGTGTAATGTGGATCCAGGCCGCCTCGATCTCTCTACCAAGGTCATACGCATCCATGATACAGCTTATGTCTGGTATGTATTGGGTTTCAGCCAATACGCCCTTGATGCCCATCTCCAGACTTACCGCCATGCTCACCCCGATATTCTATCGAGCTGCAGCATTATTGCCACTAACACCAACACTTCACCGTGGCGCTGTCGAGGCGTCACCGAACCATATCGGACCTTTTCGATATGCAGCACGATGTCTGTCGACCCGCGACACGATACTATGCTGATGCGACCCGATCTCTTATCGAGGCGCGGCATGGTATCCTCGTGTGGCACGGCTCGCTGTCGTATAGTACCTTGGCACGTCCCATACCGTGACACGCTACCTTATGCTAGTTACCCGTTAAGGCGTCATCGAGGTACCCCGAGGCCATACCGATGTACTACCTAAACATCATCTTAGTCTGGATAGAGACACTCATCGAGGCACCCCGAGGCCATGCCAATGTTCTCTCTCTACTAGGCAAGTGCTACCATTACCAGACCAGGTGCCTGCCGATTCGTGACCTGATCCCTCATCGTTCCCGTATCGCAGCCCCTCGCCGTCCATGAGACCCTTCTCGTGCTCGACCGTAGTCGAGTGGAACTCGGCCACTGCCCTGCACTCGTCGAGCCTCCCATCCGGATCCCTTATCCGAATCGAGTTACCTCGACCACTACCTAGCCTATGACCCCATACTACTAAAACACCCTCAAGCGTGAACCTTCTCTACCGCGGGGCTGGGGTGCTGAGTTCCTTCTCAAGCTCCTTTGATTCTTTCTTCCTGAGCGTTTTCCTTTGGCTCTGGAAGAGAAGAATGATTTTGGTGTGTAAAATATGAGCTCCCTAGCTCCCTATTTATTACCCCACGAAATTCCCCTAGTAAATATTCACTTTCTTTATTTTTCTCCACCTCCTTACTATACGGGCCAAGCCCACTAGCCTCACTTATTCACCACGTTTTTTCCTTCTTTCTTAAGGGAAAATTAGGGTTTCCTTTGCCTTTTTAATTGTAGGAGGCCCGTTTACTTTTTCGCGGGCCAGTCCATAGGTTTCTATTGTCTAAAGACTAATTGCTTCCTCCTACGACATTCTCTGAACCTCTGTAAATTATTCTAAGTCCCTAAAAATCCTATACCTAGTTCTGGGATGTTACACAATACATATCATTTTTGTACGTTTATAGATATTAAAAGTCATATGTTTTGTCATACACTTTTCAATATTAAAATTTTATATATGTAAAATTTGATTTGTCAGCCTATTTACTCATTTAATCTCACGCTTGGCGTTAGCCAAAATCTAGTTTTTCAATTATTTATTAATAAGTTATTCTTTCTATTTTATAAGTAGATATAATATGTTTGGCTCAACAATTTTGCCTCTTGTAAATAGGGTTTAAGCTCCAACTAAAAATTGCCACAAGGCCATGTGACCCTCTTTTTTTGTTTTCTCGCCTATTGTAAGTTTACAACACAATTTTTGTCACATAGTTAACTATACCTTATTCAACTAACTCATTGCATCAATTCAACAGTTTATATTTTTTTACAACACCTTCATTGTATGTAGTCTAAGGCCATAGTACTCATTTTTCGATAGCTTCTTGTACACAACACGGCACAACACCTAGTGATACATATCTAGAAAAGGAGAAGTCTAAAATAAATTATTCTCAAGTAATATCTTGAGGCGTTTTATTATTTAGCATATACGTTTTATTATTTTAACAAATATTCTAATAGCCATATATCAAAAGAAAAATTCAATAGCATCATATGGAATAAACTATTCTCACATAGAGCTAACAAATTCATCAACGATCTCAACCGCATCATGGAGTAGAGAGTTGGAGTTCACCACCCTACAATTCAACCTAATCTGTCCTTGAGTTCCAGTAGTAGGTGTAATGTTTCCCATTCTATTCATCGCCTCGACAAAGGCATTGAAGAATGTTTGTTGACCATCAGCGTATGCTCTCACCAAAGGGATTGTGTCACTGGCATTAGGGCTAGAGAACAACTCTTGGTCGCTCTGGATAAGACCTTTACGCTCTTTAAGATTCACATAGTATTTGTTATCGAAAATTGTAGGCGTACGCGGATCAAAATCCACCAATACGCTTTGATTACCATTACGTGGACATAGTCCACGAAGAGTTTGGAGGTACGTAGTGTTGAGGGTTGGGTCGGGTAAACCGGTGTTGCTGAAATTGTACAATCTATCCATGATAAACCGGCACTGGTTTTTACCAAATGTGTGGCCCCCTAACCATAGAAAGACCATAATATCAATAACAAATCGCTAATTCCATTTACAACTATATCAAATGTAATATAGTTGTTTTTGTTAATTACCGGAGAGAGCAACGAGATCAGAAGGACGGTCAAGACCAACATTTCGGAAGCTGTCCTTAAGTTGTGTAAGGTTGAAGAATGGAGCTGGAAGATTTTGATTAGCGAGATCAAGAAATGCTCGTAAGCTGTCTCTTCTTCCCAAAGGAACCCTCCAAGAAGGACCTCCTGCCTATAATATAAAAACCGTTATATTCAAAAGATTAATATCTTAGAGAAACTATTCTTATAATTTATTATAAAAACAAAAACTATTCATATATTTCGGAACAAGTTTCAGAGTGTAAATTAAAGAGTAAAAAAGACTAAGCACTAGAAATTCATCGATTTAGACAACCTATCGTTTAATCTAATTATTTACTCAAAAATAAGTTTTTTTAAATCTCTACTATTTCTTTATTCTTTTTGGTTAACTAAAAAAGTAATCTTATATGTCTCTCTTTTTTTTGTTTTTGGTCAAAAAGTAGTCTTTATCTAACCAAGTATCTTGTGATGATGAGGTTTAATATTGTCAATGGTGTCCAACTTTTTTGACGGAACCACGCGTTTATAATATTTCTCGATTAGTTTTGAATACTTGTCATATAGTTGAAAAGTTACTAAATGTAGACTGTGACGTTCGCAAACAGCTAACGAATATCACAATCGTCGTGTTTAACTCTACGTGTTTGATATGTGAAGTCATGATTTGATATATCAAAAGTTTAAACTAAGAAAACAAAGTTTGCAACGAATAAAAGAAAAAAGGATCAATGGAGCTTACCAAAGTAACTGACTGTTGAGCGGCGATAGTGAGCATATCTGCGCATGAAACGGTTCTCGGACAGGCTCTCTCAACCGCGGCTTTCATTCTATCAATCACAGGAAATCCACGAGCCGAATTGGCGTTTCCGAAGGCATCTTTCTCTGTTCGAAATGATGTTGTGTTGTCTAACAAGATCGATGCATCACAACCCTTTCAAAAATCCAAAATACCATTTAACAAATTATTAGTCAAATGTATTACATCCATACTTAAGTGTTTCCTTTTTTTTTTCTTTAAATCCATTAACAGTGTTTGTTCCTGGAGCAACATATATCTTTTACGAAAATATAAAATCATTATTATAATTAAAAAATTATATGAACTGAATTCATATTCTAACACCACGTTACTGGTCAACGCGAATATTTATTTTTTCTAAGTGTTTTGTTATCGGGTTCAGGATACACACGTGTGAGGAGTTTTGGTTGTCTACCAAAATAACTTGTCTACGTCCCGCAATAATGAAACAAAATGATTGATGGGTCATAATTTCAGACTGTGTTTGGCACGGCACCATGATCTTCCTAAATAAAACACGGGTAATTTCATGTTCGGTGAATCCGTGATCAATAACTAACCAATAACCCATCATCATCGTCGACTAAAGTCAAGTGTTCATTATTTAATGCAAAACCAAACATATGACATGTTTTTTTTTTTACGTCTTTTTTTTTATTACACCAGGTGTGGACAGTTTCCTCAAATGAGGACAGTAGAGGTCGAAGCGCTGATGCTTGGAACGTGCAAGTGGTATAAACTACTGTACTACAAGTGTTCTGGCATGACATGTAACCATGTGATATGTTCGTTAGCCCTAGTGACTTTTATTCAAGATACCATTTTACCCTAACTTACACCAGTCATTCACAAAATAACCAAAAAAAAGTTTTTTAATAACAAAACAAGAATTATTATGGATTAGATCTACCCAATCTTTCAATTATGTATATGCAAGTACCCTAAACCATTTGATGTCTTTTTCAACAAACCATGTGTTATATGAAAACCATGATATTGAAAAAAAGGATCTTGAATTTTTATCAGCCAAAAATTCTGAAGACCAACGGAGATTAATGATTATTTTTCATTATCGTGACCGAATTCGTGAAACTCTCCCATTTGGACGGTTTAAAAAAAAAAAAAAAAAACTATTCCTTCTGTTTGTAAATATATGATGTTTAAGGTTTATGCACTCCAATTAAGAAATCATTAAATTTTTAATTTTTTGAAATAAAACATCAATTTTTATCTACCCAAAACATTTCATCCAATAGAAAACTAATCTGCAGAATTCAAAAAATCAAAAACACTAAAAAATCAATTAATTATGCATAAAAAACTGAAAACATCATATAATAACAAAAAAAAAATGTTCAAAACATCATATATTTAAAAGCAGAGGGAGTATATAAAACTCATATGTTTTAACTTTTTATTGGTATTTTATGATCTTGTAAGAAAATTAAAAATATATTACACTACTAGTTAAATAGTTTTGCTTTATATTTGTGAAAAAAATAGATAAAAAGTTTGTTTGCAGCATGCATGTAGTTCTGTTATAGCAAAGGCTATACATATATTTCTTAATGCAATTGCGCTTCTAATTTTGCAAAATGAATCCAGGAAAAATATTGTAAAAGAAAACTATCCAACTAGACAAAAATTATTTTACCACTCAATGATTATATTTATCAAAAAAAAAAATTTATTTTTTGTTCAAAACAATTTTTTTTTCTAAACTGATTTAAGGTTTTTGGTTAGTTATTTATATATATATTTTTAATGGTTATGCAACCAATTAACCCATATATTATTACTATCTAAAAAATGAAACATACAACAGTACAATTATAAAAGGATATATAATATCTTACATTAACAAAGCAGTCGTGGAAGTGAAGACGAAGGATGCTCGCGGCGATACGAGGGTCCGATCTTAGCTCGTTGACAATGGTGTCTCGTACGATGTTAGTGACGTTTGGGCATGAATTGTCGTAGAAGGTAGGGGTAAGTTGAGCATCGGACAAAGACGCAAGAAGCATAATACATCCCAATGTGACTAAGGACGTTATTGTCCAAGTGGGTGAAGGAGAAGAAGAGAATTGCATTTTTATTTTTATTTTTTTGTGAAAGTAAAAGTAAACTTATCTAATTAATTGGTTACTTGAGAAGAGATGAGAAATGTTCATGTCTTAAGAATCCTTTTATAGGCAAAACGAGTCTAACTTGGATGCTCTTTTTTTTTCTCTAAATTGAAGGCTTTTCTTTTTGTCAACTATTTCAACTAACCTTTATTTTTTCAGGTTAATATTTTACCTGTGGGTTTACAGAGGGGATGGATTTCTTATTTCTACAAAAAAATTAATAATAATAAGAATCTAAGACTTTGTTAGATGAAGACGATTATGATTTTAACACGTCTGAAATATTTCAACTAACTATACATATACATGTATTTATATATCCCTTATACATTATTTTTGTGAAGTGATTTTGGAAAAAAAACTTATATGTCACTTCTATAATGATTTTCACAAAAAAAAATGATGACATAACTTGAAAAGTATTATGACATGATAAATCTAAATAACTGAAATTAGTCGTCATAAAATCTACTCCAAATTTTTTCATAACTAAATTTATATTTCTCTCTTTAACAATTTAATTTCAAATCAACGAAAACTACATATTCCATAAATAAATTTTTACAGATTTTATGATTTAACTATAAAAAATGAATTTAATTTTTTAAAAAACTTTAAATTATTAGGTTTTTGGAGCAATTACAAAAATATCACTTTTGTGTGCATATTTGCAAGAATGCCATTTAGGAGTGTTCATTTACAAAAATGCCACTAATTATAGATTTATAAAGTCTATATCTTAAAAATCTAAACCCTAAAAAATGTTTTGACACCTAAAACCCCCTAAACACTCAAAACTAAACCCTAATAGAACATAATTAACCCAAACATAAATAATATAAATTTTTTTTTTGAAAAATAGCATTTTTGTAAAGATTTTAAAAATGTAGCATTTTTGTAAAGGGGCATTTGAAAAGTGGTATTTTTTGAAATTTCTACAGTTTTTTTGCTTATTGAAATTTGACCAAAATATATGTAAAGCTATGCAAATATTTTGACCAACCAATGAATGGTTTTATCATGCCTTAAAATATGTTTTCATATTTTTTGCATTATTCATCTCAAATAAAAAGGGCAATTACAAAAATATCATTTTTTATTTGCATATTTGCAAGAATGCCATTTAGAGGTGTCCATTTACAAAAATGCCACTAATTATAGATTTATAAAACATATATCCTAAAATTCTAAACCCTAAAAAATGTTTTGACACCTAAAACCCCCTAAACACTCAAAACTAAACTCTAATAGAACATAATTAACCCAAACATAAATAATATCAAAAAAAAATAATTTTCAAAAAGTGGCATTTTTGTAAAAATTTCAAAAGTGTGGCGTTTTTGTAAAGTGACATTTGAAAAGTGGCATTTTTTGTAAAATGGCATTTGAAAAATGGCATTTTTTAAAATTTCTCAATATAAAATTTATTGATAAATATTTGATGCCTCTTTGATATAATATTATCGATCGAAATAGTTCTAAATATATACATAGGGCTTTCCAATGTTTATTTTTTTAGTTTAGTAATTCAACGAGTGAGATTATTATATGAATCTTATATTTTCTAATTATCCCATCTAATTAATTTTTTTTTTTAACAAAATACGAAAAAAAATGCAAGAGATATTAACTATAAGAAAAATAGAAAGTAACGAACGTTTGAAAAAAAAAAATTCAAACAAGGATGAAAAGGTAGAGTACTTGCTTTATATTGTATGAAAAAATTAAAAAAATTTCGTTTACGAAGAGTTTTTCATATTAATTTAATATTTCAATGATGAATTCAGTTTTTATATAAAATTCATTTAAAAAAATAATCAAATAGGGGTCAATATTTTTAATATTTTTTCTAAAGTTAGAAAATGAATTTTTCTTAAAAGATGATCAAACATGGGGTTCAATCTTTTATGCGAGGGCTATCAATTTTTTTATAATAGATTGTATATCTTAATATATTAAATTATTATACATTTTGATTTAATAGGATTACATATATAAAAGAATAAAATTAGAAAATAATAAAATGGTAAAACTAAACTTGTGAAAATTCATATTATTAACAAAAACAACATTGTTGACAAAACAAATTAACAACTTATCAACAACAATATCAATAATAAAAATCAAAACAAATACATATTTTCACATTTTCAAAGTATAAGATTAAAAAAATTATAAATAAGTTATCCACGTGTAAGCGGGTGAATCACCTAGTATATATATATATAATAGGTATTTTTCTATGTTCTGTTATGTGATAGTATATTTAAGAAAAATGAAGAATTCTTATGGTATATTAATTCTTAATCATTATTAAAAATTAATTTATATATATAAAAATTAATCATTATTAAAAACTAATTTATTAAAAATCAGAAATTAGCTGTAAAAATTAATTTCTAATTTAAATATTAATCATTATTAAAAATTAAAAATTAATACTATATATATATGTTACTATCCATATTTAGAAACCAAAGTTTACAGCTAATTTATATCATCACATCCAAGATTTTTGATACATTTTTTATTTATATAGTATCGCGAAATTACCGGTTATTGAAAAAATTAAAGGTGACCGATTAGTTCTTCGGAAAGCAAACAAGGACGATGCACAAATCCACCAACTTATGTAGCAATGGATTCATCATAGTCAGCTTTAGAAAGAGCCAAATAAAACATAGATCTCTAATCCCCAAAATTTAAGTAGTCTATATACATAGATATTTAGTTCTCAAATGATAAAAGAAACTATTAAAACTTATATTTAATCGTTTACGAAGACTAGCACAGTTCTTTAGATCATATCTATCTATAGTCTCTGCATGAATATCTCAAACAATATTGTAATATCTCAAACAATAGTACAATATTAAAATATTAGGAGAGTCTCTAAGAAATCAATAGATCCACTTGAAAGTTTCTCAAATGAGATCCATTATTGTTGATTCTTTTGTTTTTAATTTTTTTGGTCAATAATATCGTCTTTGTTAATAATTTCAGAAATTTAGTTTTCCCATTTAATTATTTTATATATGTAAAATTCCAAATCAAAATGTATACCAATTTAATACATTAGAGTTAAAAAAATCCATATTAAATTTAGTTTGTCCGAATATCTTAAATAGAATTTAGAATACAAATAAATTATTTAATATTTTAAAACATTAAAATATGTAATCATAAATTTTATAAATGAAACACATATTATATATTTATTAATGAAACACAGATTAAAAACAGAATTATTGCTTTCGAATTAAAAAAAATATTTTTTATTACATTCAAATTATCTTGCGTTAAAAGAAAACATTTCAAAAAAATAATTATATTTATTGTTATAAACTTGGGAAGTTATTTTCACAAACATATCAAAATCTCTTTTAAATTTTGCTAAGTCTTTATTATTATTTTCAAAAAGAATATATATTCTATAAAAAAACTATTACAATAATTAATTTCTAAACTATATTTAAATGAGAAACCAAATTTTATATAATTTTAGAATAAAAATAAAAAATCTGATAATATATTGATTAAAAATTCTTTTAATTTATTTATGGTAATAATTATAAATTTAGTTGTAGAAAATTTTATTATTGATTCAAAATTGCCATGTCATAATTTTCGCAAGCTATCTCATAATTGTTTCTGTGAGAATGATTGTGGAGTTGACACATAAACATCTTCTCAAAAATTACTCTCCAATTAATATATATAAAAAATTAATACAAAATTGCCATGTCATAATTTTCACAAGCTATATCACAATTATTTTAATAAAAGTAATTGTAGAGATAACCATAAATAAATATCTGTTCAAAAATCATTCTCCCATTAATATATAAGGAATTTGGCTCCATCGCCCCAGAACGATTTTTTGTTTGTTTCAATGGGGACTATTAACGAGATAGAATATGAACGGTGTCGGTTTCGGCTTCCACCGCTCGCAATAGTTGTTGTTGAAAATAAAACCCAGTCCACTAATATAGGTGCACGTATAGCGTCCTGATTAAGACCCACACACCACATCAAAAGTAGTAGCTATCTTAACTATTTGAAATATACGATTCATCAACCCACGTGAAGTTGTATCCATTTTCAAATGCTACATTATATTTTGTGAAAATAATATTTTTAAATAAGAAAAAGGGTACGCGTGTTGTCGTAAGAGAAGAGTAATAAGAAAGATCCTCAATTATAGTGATGGCGTCAACATCCTCTGACGACGACTCATGGCGTCAAAAACTCAACTCATTTCAGTCGTTGAAGGCCGTATAAGAGCACAACTTTTTTATAGAAGAAAAAGAGAGAGAGAAATGATTTGCTTAAGGTTTTTCATTCAATGGATTTTTATAATTAATTACATTTCTTTTCTCTTTAGAACTCTAGTTTTAGTTCCTTCTTTTTTTTTTGTCAATAAAGTTCCTTCTTTAGAACTCTAGTTTTAGTTCCTTCTAATAGTGGAAAGAAAGATAGAAAGGGCAAGGCCCAAAAATAATTACAAAAACAAAAAAAAGAACAACATGGGCAAAAGAAAGGGAAAAGAAAACATAGTTGAACAGAAGACTTCAAAGCTCCAATGTGTAAAACATTTAACCATTGCACTAAAAACAACAATTAAACAAATAGCCATCAAATTTAATTGTGGCCCTAAGCTCTTGTCCGAACAACTCCGCCTGAAAAGCTTGCAACTCCACCGACAGTTGTTGAAAACTCGATCGCAACGTTCTCTATCGTGGAAGCCCAACCCGGAGTTGCGTGTCCTCACCACTTCCGCTTTTTTATTGGCAACCGCCTCGCTTTGACGTGAAGATTGCTCGTAATAAATAAGAGTAAATATAAGAGATTTTTAATATTATAAAAATTTTATATTTACCTAAATTATTTTTGAGTTCCTAAATGTAGAATGTATATTACCCATATTTAGTGGGTAAATATAATATATCTCTCTATCTCTCTTTTCATTCTCTTTCTATTCATCAATCTCAATACAACTAATATTATAAAATTCATATATTGCCCCAATCATATTTACTACATATAATCATACTCTTAGATAATGTATAATTTCGTCAACTTTTGGTTTTACAGTTCCACCATTTTAGAACCAAAATATGGTAGGGAACACGGGTCCACCGCATCGTCACGGGATTCACAATGTACAACTGTGCTGGGATTTAGAAAGATATTATGTAAGAGCAAGTTCATCGGTATATCTAGACACAGGTTCTAGACGTTTGTTGGGATAAAAATAAATGAGAAATAAAAAGAAAGCCCAGACCCGCTTCTGGAAACAGAGTTTGTAGAACCCTTCCAGAACCCCATAAGTGGGTGTTTCTGATTGGTTGGGAAAAAAATAAAAAAAAAATAAATGAAGAAAATTACAGGGAAAAGACTTCTCCGTTTCATTTGTCGAGTCTCTCTCTCTGGTCTCTCTTTCTCTCTGGCGATTCCGGCGAACCGATTTTGGCGATTATGCCGTTAACGACCGTATCTCCGATCTCCCATCTCCGATGAAATCGCTTCGACCGTATCTCTCAACAACTTATGTTTTTCCGGCGGCTACATCGTCCTCTGATCTAGGGTTAGTGTATTCTACTTCGATCTCTCTTCAATCTCATCTCATCGCTATTCACTACAAGAAAACATAGTTTTAGCGTCGAATTTTAGCGTCGAATTTAGGTTGACGCAAATATAGCGTCGAATTTGCGTCATCATTGTGTCGCTATCAAAATTTTATGCAAACCCGATGCTAATTTGGGACGAAAAAAGTCGACGCTAAATCGATGCAATATTAGCATCGATTTAGCATCGACCCACTAGCGTCGAATATTGCGTCAAATAGGGTAGGTAGGTGACACGTTTTTAATGGATTCACCTACTTCTTTAGCGGGGTTGTATTCGACGCAAAAACGATGCTAATTTGAAGCAAAATCGACACTAACTAGTCTGATGCTACTGCGATGCTAAAGTTTTGATATAAATTCGATGCAAAATCGCTGCTAAAAACTCCTATAAATACCTCTCCTCAGACGCACCCCAAACCAAAAATCACTCAATTAAAAAAAAAAAATTTTGACCAAATTTTTTTGTTTTATATTCTGACTAAGATGGGCGATTTATACGAATTAATAAGCTGGATGTATCGACGTAGAGATGAAAATGGAGGGCTTTCAGAAGAGTTTCTCAACAGACTTCAAATTTTCATGGCTCAAGCGGGTAGTGTGCCTACAATTCAACGGACCGGAGTGATGGTGTACCCGTGTCGGAAGTGCAAAAATTCGAAGCCACAGACAATTGATGAAGTTGGTACGCATTTATTTAATAGAGGGTTCACACCTGAGTATTATGTTTGGTTTTATCATGGAGAGGGATATGAAAATGAAACTTTGAATAGTACTAGTTACCAACCTATGGATCATGGTTATTCGAACGAGCAATATGATCAGCATTAACTTGTTAATATTTATGATCATGATGTCGGGTTAGAGCATAATTTGGTTCGAAGAAATGGTAACCGATGCATTTCCTGGAGTTTTGTCTATTCTTGATGATATTGCTGAGGAACCCAACGTAGATGCAAAATTTTTTTATGATATGCTTGATTCTGCAAATCAACCAATCTACGAAGGTGGTAGGGAAGGTCTGTCTAAATTATCATTGGCATCTAGGATGATGACAATAAAGTCTGATCATAATCAATCTGAGAGTTGCATGGAGGATTGGGCAACTCTTATAAAAGAATATTTGCCAGAGGGTAATGAAGATACTGAGTCATATTACGACATACATAAACTAGTTTCTAGTTTAGGTTTGCCCTCGCAGATGATAGATGTTTGCATTAACAATTGCATGATACTTAAAAAAGATGATAAAGATCTGCAGGAATGTCGATTTTGTCACAAACCAAGATTTAAGCCCCAAGGAGCTGGTAGAAGTAAAGTCTCGTACCAGAGAATGTGGTACCTGCCCATAATAGGTAGGCTACAAATTAAAGGTTATACCAATCTGAACGAACAGCTGCATCAATGAGGTGATATGCGGAACATTCAACTATTGAAGGAGAAGTTCATCATCTTTTTGATGCAAAAGCTTGGAAACACTTCAAATCGATACACTCTAATTTTGCTAAAGAGAAGCGCAATGTTTATCTTGGCCTATGTACAGATGATTTTAGTCCGTTCGGTATGTCTGGCAGACAATATTCTTTATGGCCGGTTTTATTGACACCTTATAACCTTCCGCCTGATATGTGCATGCAGAGAAAATTTCTGTTTTTGAGTATTTTAGTCCCTGGTTCGAAGCATCCAAGAAGATCTATTGATGTGTTTTTATAGCCGCTGATTCACGAGTTGAATATGTTGTGGTCTCATGGGGTTCGTACTTTTGATTACTCTAGGAAAAAAATTTTTACCATGCGAGATGTGCTTATGTGGACGATAATCAATTTTTCAGCCTACGGAATGTTATCTTGTTGGACAACACATGGTAGGTTATCATGTCCGTATTGCCAAAATGAAACAGATGCCTTCCAACTAAAACATGGTAGAAAATCTTGTTGGTTTGATTGTCACCGGAGGTTTCTCCCTATGAATCATCCGTACCGGGGGAACAAGAGGTTGTTCACAAAGGGCAAACGTGTATGTATCCCCCCACCTCCATATCTTTCAGGAGAGCAAATTGAGGGTCAACTTGATTATTATGGAGCTCATGACACAGCAAAACGTGGTGGTAACTGACTTAATATTCCAACCAATCTCCCAGATGGATACCTTGAAAAACATAATTGGCATAAGAAGAGCATTTTCTGGGATCTACCGTACTGGAAGGATCATCTATTGTGCCACAATCTTGATGTCATGCACATTGAGAAAAACTTGTTCGATAACATCATGCACACCATCTTAAACGTTTCAGGCAGGTCTAAAGACAACTTGAAGTCTAGACTGGATTTGCCTCTTATATGCTCTAGAGTTGAGTTACATCTTACGGGAGATGGGAGAGCTCTAGTGCCTATCTTTAGATTGTCAAACGAAGGCAAATCAATATTCTTCAATTGGGTTTCCACTGAAGTTAAGTTTCCAGATGGATACGTGTCAAAACTCTCTAAGTCTGTGGAGCAAGGGAAAAAAATTTCTGGTATGAAGAGTAATGATTGTCATGTGTTTATGCAAAGGTTATTGTCTTTTGCTTTTATAGAGCTTTTGCCAACAAACGTGCATGAATCACTTGCAGGTATATTTTCTATGACGATATATAAATATCTAAACAAATGATGTGTGTAATTACATTTCTTTTTTGGTTGATATTGGATATCTGGACTTTGGTTTCAGGTGTTGGTGCATTTTTTCAGGATCTGTGTGTGCGAACTCTGACTCTTGTTGGAATTCAACAACTAAATAATAACATCGCAATATTGCTGTGCAACTTAGAGAAGATATTCCCTCCATCTTTCTTTGATGTGATGGAGCATCTTCCTGTCCATCTCCCTTACGAAGCCGATTTAGGAGGGCCTGTTCAATTTTGTTGGATGTATCATTTTGAGAGATTCATGAAACACTTAAAAGGAAAGGCAAAAAACCTGGCTAGGGTTGAGGGATTGTTGCGGAAAGTTTAACCAAAGAAACCTCTCATTTCAGCTCATATTACTTCCCTCCAACTGTTCGAACACGAAAAAGAGCTCCACGTAGGTACAACGATGGTGGCATTGCACAAACGTATCCAGTTTCTGATGTCCCAGATATATTATGTGCAGTTCGTAGGCATGCCGAAATCATAACAGAATAAGACTGGTCCTCGTACAAAGACTACAATTGTGCACACACATATATTCTCTTACAATTCGACGAAGTTAGCCCATTTCTGAGGTATATATTATTACAACCTATGGATTGAGGTTAAAAGGTTTATTTTTACCATATATATGCTTTGAAAACATTTGTTATAACTATATTTTCTATTAGTGAATTCATGCGCCAGGTTAACGAGACTTTTCCAAATGCATCAACCGGTGAGATTGAAAAACGTAAAGACCTTCACTTTGCTAAATGGTTGAGGAGTCAGGTAAGTTAAAAAAAAATTGTGTATACTATATTTACAATGTCTATACTATATTTATACTTTTTGTATACTATATTTGTCAGGTTGATTATGGAGACACGTCATACCATGTATGGTTTAGAGAGTTGATCCAAGGTCCGTTGCAAAAAGTTACGTCATCTCCAATGTATTTTACACGAGGTTATGTATTCCAAACGTTCAAACATGGCAAAAATAGAGTAACTGCGAACTACGGTGTCGTTGTTCGAGCCGGAGATACCGATTTTTATGGCATTATACAAGACATTGTTGAAGTGCAATATCCTAGTTTGGTTAACTTAAAGTGCACACTTTTCAAATGCGAGTGGTTTGATCCAGTTGTTGAGCGAGGGGTTCGAGTAGGAAAGTTTGGTGTCATCGATGTTAATGGATCGCGTTCTTATACAAAGTATGATCCATTTGTCCTTGCATCACAAGCGGATCAAGTTTGTTTCATTCCATATCCACGGGTCAAGAAAACAGAGATTTCATGGTTATCTGTGCTTAAAATAGCTATGAGAGGAATTATAGTTGAATCCGATGATACCCTATGCAATATGAATCTGCTGTGGATCTAACAACTCCAGAACAAGATATAGACAGCATCATTCTTATAGATCCACAAAATCGAGAAGCTGAAATACTTCCGGATGCTACCGATGCAGAAAACCCCGAAGACGAGTTTATAAACGAGAGTGGAGAAAGTACTGAAGAGGATGACGATAACTCAAATGATGATTCAGATAGCGAAGCATAAATGTTATCTATATTGTATCTTAATTGCGAATGAATAAGTATGTATTCATAATTTAAAACAAATGCATGTAATGAATAAAGATTTCAAAAAACCTATATAGTTTTACATATATCATCATTAACCTTATATGAACAAAGTATGAATGTACAAATTCAAAATTTAAAATTATTTGGTTATTAACAAAGATCGACATGGTTAAGATTGTTTTCGTATTAATTGCGATTTTTTGCTCTATACCGCAAACTTGGTTTAGCGTCGATTTTGCATCGATATAGTTAATATTTGACGCTAATTTGATGCTAATAGCGTCGAATTAGCGTCTGATATTAATTATATCGATACTAAATCGATACTAAATGAAAGATACGATGTTTTGGGGTTTAGGGTATAGAAAATAGAAAACGCGTATGATTGTTTGGTATTCGACGCAAAACCGACACTATATTCAATTAATTTGCAAATTGTTTTGGTTCAATCTTTGGCGGTCAACCGAAAAAATCAGATTAGATCGAATTTGCGTCGAACTGAGTTCGGTTCGACGCAAATTCGACGCTAATCTAAATTTTTTCGGTTGACCGCCAACGCACGCCAACATGCGGCAACACGCGAAAACCAAAAACATTTGGTTTATTAATACGCGAACCGACGCTAATTTACGTCGAATTAGCGTCGGTTCGCGTATTAATAAACCCTCTCCGACCCTCCTTCTTCCTCTCTCTGTTTGCAGAAAAATTTCGCATCTCTCTCTCGAGCGCGTTCTTTCTCCTCTCTCCGTGTATTTTCTCTCTACCAAAAAAATTTCACATCTCTCTCTCGGGCGTCTTGATTTCTTCTTGCCGGAATCTCTCCCCACCCTTCTTCCTCCTCTCTCTCTCGATTTCATTTCTTCCTCCTCTCTTCCAACACAAATCCATTAATTGAGGAAATGGTATGTGTAATTTTCTTTCATTTCTTATGTTTAGAAATTTGTTATGTGTAGAAGTAATTGATTTGTAGAAAATGGAATGAATTTGTAGGAAATAGATTTGTAGGAAATGGAATTGAATTTAGATTTGATATGGTTTGTAGTATTGATTTATTTATGAATTTAGATCTGTTGTATTGATTTATTTATGAATTTATGTGTTTGTATTGATAAGTTATGTATAAAATTTATTAATTTATGGAAAATAAAAACGAATTTTGTGAATTTATATGTTATGAAATTATTTTTTAAGTTATTTATGGAAAGTAAAATAAAAACGAATTTAAAATATATAATTATGGATTTTATGAATTTAAAATATAAATTATTTAAAATAAAAAACGAATTTACAAGTATTTTACAAGTTATTTATGGAAAATATAAAATTATTTTTCAAAATGCTCTATCAAATAATTTGACAAGTTAAATTGATTGATTTATGGAAAATATAAAAAAAAATTATATAAAATTTATGAAATTATATTACAATTTATTTATGAATTTATGTGTTTGTATTGATAAGTTATATATAAAATTTATAAATTTATGGAAAATAAAAACAAATTTATGAATTAATATTTATGAAATTATTTTACAAGTTTTTAATGGAAAGTAAAATAAAAACGAATTTAAAATATAAAATTATGGATTTGTGAATTGACAAGTATTTTACAAGTTATTTATGGAAAATATAAAATTATTTTTCAAATTGATTTGTGTGTTTTAATTCATATTTTATATATAAAAGACTAGAATTTATTTAATCGCTCTATCAAATTATTTTTACAACTTTCTTATTTATTTATTTATGTATTTATGGAAAATAAAAATGAATATATGAATTTATATTTTATATATTTTAATTTAATAAATTTGTTTTATTTTATAGGCAGAGCGACCATCTTCATACAGACAGTTATTTGGCGAAGATGTTACAATTCCCGCATTCGTGGATGGTCGTCGCGGATCAGGATCACGATCAGGGTCGGGTTCGCAGGCTGCAAACTATCATCCACGGGCTCCACCACGATCACAAGCACGAGCTCCGCCACCGCCACCGCTTCAGCCTGAGGCAGACGAAGGCGAAGCAGATCATCCTGATGATCACAATGAGGCCCCTCCACCGCCAAACCCGCCTCTTATGATGCGAATTAGTGAACTTCTCCGCCAACCAGGACGTGAGACACGGGTTAGGGTCCTTCATCCGTTTAAGCCGCTACACACTTTTTGGTATGATTAATTTTTTTGCAATATTACTAATTATTTTTTTGAGATAATTATTTTTTAATTACAAGTTTTATTTAAATTATTAACATCTAAATATTTTGTTTTACAGTTACCGATAACTGCGTTGCTCGTTCGGTCTCCAAAGCCATCATGGCCCTATTTCACTATGTCGCATGCTAATTGGAACCAGACACCGCATTATATTCAGGATATTTGGTTTGAGTCATAGGCGGTAAGTAATATTACATTCTTCATTTTTATTTATTAAATTATTTGATTTTAAATATATTAATAAAATTATTCGTATTTTTATAGTAAGGGTGGCATTGGGATGATGTTCGTACACACGAAGTGAGAGAGGCCTTCGAGAAGAAGGCGCTCAAGCGTCACAACAGCGCCGTCACTAATATGAAGAAAGCTTGGCGCGCGAAAGGCAATGATGCGAAGCCGAGAGGGATGGATCTCGATGTTTGGTCGGGTCTAGTACAGTTTTGGGAGGATCCCCGTTCGGTGGTCAAATCGGGGAAGTGTTCTGCATCCCGTCTCACGCCAGTGGCCGAAGGAGATGGACCTTCTAAGTATTGTGCGGGTCAATCATCATACGAAACAATACGATTGGATATGGTAATATCTTAATTAAATTAATTTATTAGATTTTTTGTATTTTATATATTTATTTATTCTATATTTCATTTTTATCTATATTTATTTTTGTTTAACAGGCTAATGACGGTGATCTTCCTCCGATAATTAAAGTGATGGAGAAAACTCATCGGCGCAAGGATGGGACGTTTGTTACCGCTCAAGCGGAACAAACGTTCAATGAGTACAACGCACGACTGGCAGAGCTCGAGACACAGTCATCTCCGGGTGGTAGTTCTGTCCAGTCTACGTTGGGTCTTTGAAGATTTGGATAAACTTTACGATGAGGTAATTTTTTAGATTCCGATATAATATTTTAACTTATTTTTTTATTACAATTTTGTTGTATAACACTTTTATTTTATAGGTTGCACCGAAAAAGAGCAGACAGACAATGGGTGTTGGATCCATCAGAGATGCCCCACAGCTTTTTCGTCTGCTCGGTATTCTTACACTCCGAATTCTTCTGAGCCGTAGTTGACCTCTCAGTTGACCGCTGCTAATGCTGAGATTGACCAACTAAAGACGGAACACACCTCGATGAAGAGCCAACTCTCGGCATTGACCAGTCTCTTTGACATTATCGCATTGGATAACCCGACTTTAGCAGTTGCCTTAGAAAACATGCAGCGTCCTCCACCGCCTCCTCCACCTACCGGTCCAATGCAGTTCGAGGAAGAATCCGAGGATATGATTCGACAAGATACCATGAACCTAAGGACCTAACATCAATCGATTTACGTTTTTATTTCATTGTATTTAGACAATTTAAATTTTTATTTTCGGATAATTTCAATTTGCGTTTGTATTTCAGTGATTTTAGACTATTTAAATTTGCATTTTCGGATTTATATACAAAATTTGTAAAACAGATTTTTAGAATATTTTATTTAAAAAACAAAATTCATCCAAAACAACGCTAAAACGATACAATATATCTTAAATTTAGCGTCGGTTTAGCGTCGAGAGACAATGTGATTCGACGCTAAATCGTCGCGAATTTAGCGATGATTTAGCGTCGAATTATTGCATCAGACCATTGCATATGCTAAATCGAAGTTATATATTCGACGCTAAATCGCCGCTAAATTCGCGACGGATTAGTGTCGAATTGTTGCATCGGAAGACTATAGACGCTAATTCGACGCTAATTTAGCGGCGATTTAGCGTCGAAAGTCTATATGACGCAAAAATAGCGTCGAATTTGCGTCGAAAAAGATTTAGCATCGAATTAGTTTCGAATTTTGCCGACGCTAAAACTGTGTTTTCTTGTAGTGATTCCGTTTCAGTTAGATTCAATTATTTTTGATTTTGCTTTAGCTGTTTTAACCCAGATTCGTTTAATTGCGACGATATTAATTGGGTTTGTAGTGATCGTCGGTTGATTTTGCATGTTCAATCTTTGATCTGTTTTGAAATGGTTTTCGATTCAGGTTTCTAGGGTTTTTAGTGGAGATAATTTTTTTTTAGTTTCTGGAATCAATCACAAACTTTACAATCTGAATTATCAAGTGATTGTTTATACATGATCTTTGAAACTGATTTGCGTGTAAAGAATGAATCAAAAACTCATTTCCATGTAGATGAATCTGTTGGAAGTTTGACAAAGTCTGAAGAAGAAGAAGAATAAGTCAAGCGTCGTCTTAGGAAGTTTGAATAAGTAGTTTTGAGTAAAATTTGTTTCTGCTTTATGTTCCTGAAGTTTCTATTGTTAGTTATAAGGCTTCTTTATAAAGTCAGAGTTCTCTTTTGTTTAATAACACACGAATCATTCAGCCTATTTTGATATCTTGAGAGCAACTATTCTTAGTTCCTTTAGAATCTTGATTGGGAAGAAGAAAAACATGGTTTTATGAATTTGTGGAATAGTTTAGAGAGATTAGAGATGTTTAATCCATCATCCGATCACCAAGTACATTGGATTGTTAGCCACTGGGATTACAGGTTGGTCTATGACAAACTCAAGAGTTTAGAGATCCACTTCATAATTTCTTGTGCATATTACTCTAGATGGTAAATTGAAAACGTAAAGTCTCAGCTGATGCAAGGTCTTCGGTCCAACAAGCGAGGAATGAAGCAACTGAATTTCGATTTAGTTATGGATATATACGAGATGCCTGTGGACATTCTTGCTAAATGGTATAGTTGGTCGTCTCTTGTATCCCATCTTTTTTAAGTTGTTTCCTAACTTCTTAGTGATCTGTCTATCTTTTATTAAAAGTATTCAACTCAAGTTGCTGCTAATGAATTTCTTTCTTGCTTACAGGCTCGTGGACAAGTCACAGGTGTACACTCAACATGTTTACATGAGACCCCTTGGAGTTGGTTGGCAAGTCTGCTATATCTTTCTTTGCTATACCTTCACTTAATTTATGTTTTGATTTTTCAAAAATAAAATAAGAAGATTTGCACTTTGTAGCTGATTTTGCACTTTGTAGCTAATATAATCTAGATTTTATAAAATGTTATATGTTTTCAAATTTTATAAAAATAATTATAAAAATAATATTTCTTATTCTTGAGAACCCTTTTGGGGTTATAACCAATAGAGTACACAAAATTTTAAAAATAATTAGTGAGTTCTAAACTAACTTTATTGTTAGTTTAGTATTATAAAATTGTTGAGAACTTCATTAGGGCTTTTAACCAATGTACATGCTCTTAATTATCACTAGATTTAGAAAGATATTATATTTTTTTTAACAAATATGTCTTAAAAACAGTCAACAAACCAGCATTGTTTTTACATTCGTCTCATAAGGAGAGGTCTCTGTTTCGATAATCGAAAAAGAAATTGAGTACGTAATTATTATAAAAACCGAAAACAAATAGTAACCCCATACTACAGGTATGTCTCTCTTTTCCCATTTACCATAATATCTCCATTTTGTTATTACTATAAAAACTTGCTGTAATTTGTAAAAAAAAACATGGCACGTAAAGACTCGCACATCAATCTCCACCAACTAATCAATTATGATTTATTTGTTAAAAAAACTTTAACCACCATTTGTTTTCTCTGTCAAGCCTTTACAATGAAGCGTAGCAGATCATCACCAAACAAAGAGAACTCAAATGTTACACCACCGTATCAAAAACATATAGGGTTTATATTATGCAATTTCCATACCACAATATATACGAGGGAATTACTAACCGAGTTTAAATTCACAGGTAGAAGACCGAGAAAATAAATCATTCCAGGTAAACTTGAATACGTGCACCACAAATCAGAAAGTGGATGCACTCCACCTTCTTTACAAAAAAGAAGTATTTGTGTATTTGAGGTTAACCATATTAACTAATAGAAAAACAAACAATGAACGGAGAAAATGCCTCACATAATTTTTTATCACTTATCCAAGCAAGTCATCTCTATATTTTTGGTATCAAATACAACTTCACTTCTTTTGGTCATTAACATTTCTAGCGGAAAAAAATGGTTGAAGTTGAGATCAACATTTTTGGCACGAAAAAAAAAACCTAAATGAAGGAAAAACTCAATCACTATAATGATATAGTAAAATGACTAATGGTATCCGTAATCAACAAGGGATTAGATATATAAAAAAAATCCCTAAAACTCGACAAACGTTTGAATTTGCGGAAGTGTATATGCTCGAGCAAAGGAAGAGGTTGAAGATACAAGCCAATCAAACGGAGACAGCTAGACAATGCAAGAACTGACATGATCTGTGGACGGTATACACAATATCAACCCACTCCACATTTCCCCAAACCGTACCACCATTGCGTTTTCCCACCACCATTTCAGCGCACCAAATCTTCTTCATATCATTGAAATTATTCACTTCCCAAATAAGTAAGAGTTTCCCACCAAAACTATAACTATTTTACTCGTACTAAAGTTGAGTTACCGTTCGTCTTGTCTAGTAGTGAATTCGAGCCTTTTTGTCAAACCAAATTCGAGCTTTTTTGTCATACCACTGGCACCTGAAAGGACCACCGCTACCATCCGGACCACAGGAGTAGAATACATTCTCTAAAACTCATTGTGACTTCGGAAGTTACACTCTTGTTTTCATAGCATTCCCAATTACATTGCTTTGGGTCGTAAGCATAAATATTCCATACAGCCTCAAGGTAAATCTTCCCTTCAATCTCCTCGATTCTGTAAATGTAACGCTTGCGTATCTCAGAACCCGGATTAGGGAGACGTTCCCAAGTCTGAGTCTTTGTGTCAAAAACCTCAGCCCGTGATTCATCATCCTCTAATCCATTGCACCCACCCATTACATAGATTTTCCCATCGTAGACACATATTAAGGCATATTCACGGGCTACGTTCATGCATGGGGCATCATGCCAAGTGCGAGTGCGACAATCGAGGATTCGTACCGCAGAGGACCGTACTCTGTAGACTCCGCCGATGAAATAAAACCTTGAGCCAACAACTACGGTGGAATTTGATAAAAAAGGAAAATTAGAAGAGGGAATCGAAACTAACAATTTTCCAATTGTTTTCTTCTTAGTCACGGAGGAGTTGGATAGGGTTTGATTAGGGTTAATCCATAGTAACCATTGGGGAAATTGATAACTTGGATCCCGTAGACAGACATTAAGACACTGCTCGGTGCTTCCAAGGTGAGATCAAGCTAAGTAGATTTCAGTGGAAGAGAGAAGCGAACTGAAGCTTTTGGAAACGGTTGAGAGGGTTGGGTAGTAATTCGAGATCCGTACTAAGAACCTCAAGGCGATTTCATCTGGAAGTAAAGAAAATGATGGAGTTGACGATGGTGCTGACGAATTCTTCTTCTTCTTTAGTGTGGTTCTACTTGGAGACTCATGGCGAAAGTGATTTGTATGTGAAAACTAGGTCAAGTGAGAAAAACTATTAGGATTATAAATTTAAAATCTTTTATGATATCAGTTTTGGGTACGTAATCTGTTTTTGGGTAATCTGTTTTTCTTTTATATATATATATATATAAAGTAGAATTTAGGGTACTCTTAATAACAAACAATATCTTATAACAAGAATATTTATATGATGATATCAGTTGCTTGAAAACCCTAAACTTTTGAGCTTGATAATACTTCATTAAGTTTGTATTGGGTTTATCCAATGGAATGCTATAATTAAATTTGCGTTTTTGTTATCAATATACAACTTTACAAATCAAATTTGAATTTCGAAAATCATCATTAATGTCATACAAATTAAATTTTGTGAGATAAAATACATATAGGATATATTTAATTTAATTTTTGTTGTTTTTAGTATCTTTGGTATATATTGTAAAAATTATGATTTTTTAATTTTGAATATTCGATGGTCAAAAATCTAATTTTGATCATTAATAAAGATAACAAACATTTGCATCAATTCTCTACAACTAATTAATATGGTGTTTCATACCATCTCGCACGTTTTTTACTGATTTTTCTCCGATTTCTTCAGTTTCTTGTTGATTTCACAGATTATTAGTTGATTCGATTCCAATTTTTTTAGGGGTAATTGTAAAACACTACAAGAAAACAGGCAGTATTCCGACGGAATTTCCGACAGCCGAAATTTCCGACAGCCAAAATTTCCGTCGGAATTTTCCGACGGTATCCCGACGGATTTCCGAGCAAAATGAATCCGTCGGAAATCCGTCGGAATTTTGCGACGGATTTTCGACGGTTTTGGCCACCGTCGGTATTCCGTCGTCTTGTACCGACGGAAATAAACTGTCGTAATATTCCGACGGCATCCCGACGGAAATCCGATTTTCCGATGTCGGCAAAGTTTGATTGGTCAGCTCATACCGACGGAACTAATTCCGTCGGAATTCCGTCGAAAATTCGATGTCGGTAAATTTGAGTGGTTACCATTTCGTTAGCGGTGACCGATGGGATTGGTGAGGTGTTATGTCGGAGGTTTGTGACGGATTTCCGACGGAAATCCATCGTATATAAGTTCCTACATTTCTTCGTTCCTTCATAACACAATTTTAAAAATCAAAAAAATTTGTTAGCGATGAGTTCATATTTTCGGTCTTGGATGGACGAGCCAATGATGGATATGGGCTCGAACTTATTAACATCCGCATACGCTGCAGGTATATGCGAGTTTATGAATTTACCCAGAAACCAAGATGCAGCCAAAAAAGGTCTGGATATCAAATGTCCATGTTCTAATTGCTGTAACAGAATTAGTGTTGCGGTTCATACTGTTTAGAATCACTTATATAGATATGGATTTAGGCCGGGATATAAGGTTTGGTTTTTACATGGAGAAAGCAATTATGAATATGGTAGTACCAGTAGTAATGCACCTTATTTTTCGAATAGCGTAGGAGAACGTACAGCGGAAGTAGATATTGGGGTAAGTACGGTTGCGATGGTTAACGATGCATTTAGAGAGAATTTGCAGTCCGGTGGTTATGAGGGTGATAGGGTTGAAGAACCTAATTTAGAATCTCGAAGGTTTTTTGATATGTTAGACGCATCAAAGCAACCACTATACATCGGTTGTATGGAAGGTCATTCACCGTTATATTCTGCTAGTAGGATGATGAACATGAAGACTGATTACAATTTGTCCGAAGAATGTGTTGATGCATTCGCCGAGTTTGTGAAAGATGTTTTGCCAAAGGATAATCTTTGTCCAGCATCATACTACGAGGTCCAGAAACTTGTTGCCGGTCGCCCTACCAGATAATAGATATGTGCATCGACAACTGTATGCTATACTGGAGAGAAGATGAGAACAGAAACAAATGAAAATTTTGCCGTAAACCACGGTTCCAGGACACAAGTGGCAGAGTGAAGATTCCTTTCAAACGGATGTAGTATTTACCATTAACAGAGAGGTTGAAGAGGCTGTATCAATCAGAACGCACAGCTAAGGCTATGAGATGGCATGCAGAGCATAGTCAAGATAGAGATATTACGCATCCTTCTGACGCGGAAGCGTGGAAACACTTTCAATCCGTATATCCAGATTTTGCATACGAACGACGGAATGTATACATCGGCTTATCCACTGATGGTTTCAACCCATTTGGAAAGCATGGAAGAAAATATTCATTGTGGCCGGTCATCGTAACACCTTACAATTTGCCTCCTTCTATGTGCATGCGGCGAAAGTTCCTGTTTCTCTCAGTTCTAGTTCCCGGGCCAGATCATCCAAGACGGTCACTCGATATATTCCTCCAACCATTGATCTATGAGTTGCAGATGTTGTGGGAGCATGGTGTTGAGGCATTTGATGTTTCAATCCAGCAAAATTTCAACATGCGTGCGGTTCTTATGTGGACCATAAGCGATTTTCCGGCATACGGTATGTTATCTGGATGGACAACGCATGGAAGATTGACATGTCCTTATTGCCAAGACAATACTTCAGCATTCCAATTGCAGCACGGAAGGAAGACTTCATGGTTTGATTGCCATAGGTGTTTTTTACCGGCAAATCATGCATATCGTCGATCTAGAAGACATTTCAGGAAGCATTTTCCAGTGTTACATGGTCCACCTCCTGAGATAGATGGTCGCAGCATATTGGAACAGTTACGAGATTTTGGTGCAGAGTGAACTCCTGAATGTGGGGGTAATGGCCATCACCCCGTCGACGGTTGTGGGGAATATCACAATTGGCACAAGAAAAGTATTTTCTAGGATTTGCCGTATTGGAAAGACCATCTATTGCGGCATAATCTAGATGTCATGCATGTTGAAAATAATTTCTTTGATAACATCATGAACACCATTTTAAATGTACCAGGAAAGACAAAAGACAACTGGAAGTCTAGATTAGACTTGCCATTGATTTGTTCAAGGGCATCTCTTCATGTATTGCCTAATGGTAGATTGCCGATGTCTGCGTACCGGTTAGACGGGGGTCAGAAACAAGCTTTTTTTTTAATGGATAAAAAAATTTGTTAAATTTCCTGAAGGCTATGCATCTAATCTGCGCAATTGCGTGGATTCGACGGAAGGGAAGTTTATTGGAATGAAGAGTCATGATTGTCATGTTGTGATGCAGCGTCTTCTTCCATTTGCATTTGCTTATCTTCTTCCAAAAGACATCCATCAAGCAATTGGAGGTATATTTCGTATTCTCGTCAGTATCTTACTAATATAATATTGTTAATATATATTTACTAACTTGTTTACTTTTCGTTTCTAGGAGTTGGGGCTTTCTTTCGAGATTTATGTTCACGGACACTAACACTCGACGGGATCCGTAATTTAGAGGCCAACATCCCGGTACTCCTTTGTAATCTTGAGAAGATATTTCTACCGTCTTTTTTTGATGTTATGGAACATCTTCCTATTCACCTCCCACGAGAAGCAGCATTAGGAGGCCCTGTTCAATACCGATGGATGTATCCGTTCGAGCGTTACATGTTCCACCTGAAGAAAAAGGTTAAAAATTTGAGCAGGGTTGAGGGATCTATTGTCGCACAAAGCCTAAATGAAGAAGTATCACACTTTGTCGAGTATTACTTTCCTTCGGATGTTCGGACTAAGGGTAGACGGCCGGCGCGACATGATGATAGAGGTGAGAAAGCAGTGTACCCCGTGGTTGTACCTGAGTTGTTTGCCCAAGTTGGTCGCGTAAGTGGAAAAGGGAAGAAACGCATACTATCACCACAAGAGGTCACACATTTGCATACATATATCCTAAGAAATTGTGACGAACTTGGAGAGTATGAAAGGTACACCATTTGCATACATTTATTTGTGAAATTATTTGTCTTCATCTAATAACAATTGTTATGTTACATGATTTACATGTCCCTAGTACAAACTTACCATGCTGATAAGACAGATTCTGAACTTGCTGTCTTAAAAGATGAAGAATTCCCGGGGTGGTTGAAATTTTATATACGTTTAATATAAATTCCTTACTCTTACTTTTTAAGGTTTTCACGTTCATATGTTACTGATTTCTTACTTATATTGTTTTAAGGTTTCCGAAGGTTTAGCAAGTGGTCAAACCCTCCCGACATGGTTAGTGGAGTTCGCTCATGGTTTACGCAGCACCGCGACTTCGTATCCCAGATTTTGCAGTAGGGGATATTCGTTCAGGATTCGTGAGGAATGACGTCAAAGGCCAACTTCGGACAATCGTATTTCGGCGCAATCAGGTGATACCATGTACTATGGCAATTTAAAAGAAATCTTGGAAATCCACTATCCAGGAATGTTGGACTTGAGGTGCATTGTGTTTATGTGCGATTGGTATGATCCATCCAATGGTCGTGGGGTTCAAGTTGACCATCTTGGTGTTATTTCGATTAATTCAAGCCGGAAACTACAGCATTACGATCCATTTATCCTTGCGTCTCAAGCAGACCAGGTATCAATACATAAATAGGTTTTCCTACATACTCATACGTTATGTTTTGTTATTCATGTATATTAACAATATCTCACTATTTATGAATAGGTTTGCTACATTCCATATCCTCGGGTTTCCTATCGGACAGATCCTTGGATCACAGTAACTCCAATTAATCTGAGAGGGAAAATATATGGAGTTCCAGAACATGATACTCTACAAGTATCGATAAGTATATAGATGTCACATGTTGAGGAGATGGATAACATTGACCTTGTCATTGATGTCACACATATCGGCGATGATCTAGTTCATTCGAACGAAGATGAAACACGTGAAGAATTTGACGACGATTCAGACTCCATCCCTAGTGACGGTTCATCAGGAGATTCCGATTAATAATTTATGAATTAATGTTTGTTTATGAATGTTGTACTCTAACAATTTAAATTTTGTTTTTTAAATCTTTTATTAAATCCCGACGGATTTCCGACGGAAATAAGCTGTCATAATTTCCCGACGACTTTCCGACGGAAATCCGACTTTCCGATGTCGGCAAAGTTTGAGTGATCAGCTCATACCGACGAAACTAATTCCGTCGGAATTCCGATGTCGGCAAAGTTTGAGTGGTTACCATTTTGTTAGCGGTGGCCGATGGGATTGGTGGGGAGTTATGTCAGAGGTTTTTTACGGATTTCCGACGGAAATCCGTTCTATATAAGTTTCCACATTTTTTCATTCTTCATAACACAATTTTAAAAAGCCACAATCAATAATACAAATAATGTCTTCTAGCTCTCCTAATGAAGACTATAAATCAAAAATTGTGGCAAACCACCTAGAAATTCCAAAATACTCGTGGGAAATTCCAAAATACTCGTGGGAAACCGAAACTCAATGCGACGAATTCACTCAAGAGATACCCACTTACTCGTGGGAATTTGATACGTGCTCACCAATCCATATTGAAGATTCTTCATCAACAATAGTGCCGGACAGCCAGTGCTTGCCAACCATCCAACACATTCCAAAATTCTCGTGGGAAACTCAATCTCAGTGCGACGAATATACTAAAGAAATGCCCACATACTCGTGGGAAGCTGATTCATGCTCTCCTCCCAATGTTTTGAGTCCCGAATATGATAAGCAGCCAGAATGTCCTGACCAGAAGCGTGTTCTCGAAGACGTACAACCATCTCAATTAATTGAAAAGTCAGATACTTACGGTGGAAGTATTTCAAATGAATGTAAGGATCACTACTATGATTATGAATTTGCCCAAAAACCAGAAAGCCCCAACTTAAATGTAGATGTTGATGCAATCAAAAGAGAATTTTGCGACGGATATTTAGATTCTCCACCAAAAAAACAAAAGGGAAAAAAAAGCTTCTGGTTCTAAGAAATGGTAAGTTTGGAGTGGATACAGAGACTTATGTTTTTAAATTTAGAAGTGTATTATGACCTTGTACCATAACCGTTGTATGTTTAATATGTTCAAGGCTCTAATGTTAAGAAAATTTATTTGCGAAATAAGATCAAGAAATATCTAATATTATCATTTAATAAATTTCGTTTGATAAATCTTTATTAAATTTAATAAAAATTTATTTATAATTAAAAAAATTAAAATCCGTCGGAAATCCGTCGGTATTTACGACGGATTTCCGACGGATTTTAATTTTTTATATTATAATTATGTCTTTATTAAATTTACGCATAATTATAATATAAAAATTAAAATCCGTCGGAAATCCGTCGGTATTTACGCAGAATTATAATATAAAAATTAAAATCCGTCGGTATTTACGACGGATTTCCGACGGAAAACCCTAATTTCTGCCGCCAGACAACCTCGATCTCATCGAAAAAATGGGAAAATCCATCGGAAATCCGTCGAAAATCCGTCGGAAACCTGTGATAAAACCAGACTCTTCTTCTTCGCGGAGACAGACGGATCGACGGAGAATAAATCGAAAAAATCGCCGGAAAACGCTCGAGACTCGCCGGAAACGCGTAAACAACACCAAATTCATCCACAATCTCAATCTCTATAAAAAAATCATGAATCCAATGTAAATTTTTAGAAATTTTTGTAAATTATGAATTATGAGATTTATTTTTAGAATTTGATAGATTTAAGATGTTATAAATTAAGGGATGTAATGATTTAGGATGATAAAAATGTAGAAATGTACGGATTTAGGATGTTTGAAATTTAGGGATTTAGGGATTTACGTATTTAGGGATTTAAGAATTGTGGAATTTTGGAATTTTGGAATTTATGAATTTTGTAATTTATAAATTATTGAAATTAGAGAGTAAGAAAAATTTTGAATTTTGTAAATTTTTTGATTTAGTGAATTTTCGGGTTTATAAAATTATTTTACATTTTAATATGTATTTGTTATTTTTAGGGGATTATAAAGATTTATAATATAAATAAATTATAAAATTCTAAATTGTTGAAATTTTACTAATTCTTTAATTTGTTTAAATTATAAAATTCCAAATTCCCGAAATATCCTAAATATTTAAAACTTTAAATTACCAAATCTCAAATTTCAGAAAATTTCTAAATCTGTAAATCCCTAAATCTCCATATCTGAAAATCCAAAATCCAAATATCCCTAAATACCTATTTAGGAAAACCCCAATTTCCCACAATCCCTAACTCCGTAAAACCTTAATTTATGAAATCCGAAATTCCATAAATTAATCCCTAAATTCCAAAATCTCAAAGTCCCCAATTCCCATAAATCCTATAATTCCGAAATCTCAAAATTTCGAAATCATAAATTCTCAAAAACTCAAAATCTCTAAATCCGTAATGTAGATTAAAATATCTTTAATTTTATATTTAAAATTTATGATTTAAATTTACAGATATATATATTTAAAATCAGAATGTATATTTATATATGTAAGTAAATTTCAACGGTATGTAAAAATTTTGGCAATCGTAGGGACTATGGGCGATTTCGTCACTCTAGTGGATCCGGTACTTCCACTAGGGGAGGTATGAGTGGGAGTCAGTCGCATATCCCTGAGACTAGCTTTCCGGATTCCCAACACCCGTCTCCTCCTATGGGTACACAGCCCTCAGCTCCCACGGCCATGAGCATTGAGGAGTTTGTTTCGTAACCCGGACGGGATAGGTTGACTCGCCTAGATCCTGACTTGCCACCTAACACGACCTGGTAAGTTTTATTTAAAAATGTATTTGATTATATTAACTTAATAAAATATTTAACTAAATATTGTTTAGGTTTCAATATTCGGGAAATAGGATTACAAGTTCTATCAACGCAATGATGAATTCGTTGATAACTAAACCGTATCCCACATTTAGTTCGATGCCGATGGCAGACCAGGAGACCTGGTTTCGGAAATTTGCGGTATGTTTGTTTTTTCCCAATTAAGAATGTAGATTTTTATTTCCATTCAAATTGTCAATACTAATCTGGGTACGTTTTTTTTTAGCAAGAATTTACTTGGGACCCACAGTTGACTGTCCAGGTCCGACGCCAGTTCCACAAAAAGGCCTCCCGAAAGTACTCGTTGAAGATAAACGAGTGGAAGGACATGTGGTACAAAGAAGGAAAGGTGCCTCGGAGAATGCAAGATAACCCAACATTATGGGCTGGACTACTTGCCCATTGGGAACGGGAGGACACAAAAGCAAGTTCCGGAAAAAACTGGTAATTTTCTAAATTTTTCCAAATTTTATTTATAGCCCCTCTCATATTTCCTTCCTTATCTATGCCAACAGATTGAGAAGACCGGTGTGCGTCCGTCACATCTTGATTTGGTCAAAGATGCGCACACCAACAGAAAGACTGGTGAAATTCAAGATGCCATTGCTCGTGAAATCGTGGAAAGCGTGGAGAGGCTCGGTGAGGAGTACCTCCAATCCCAACCGATCGTCGAAGGAACTCCCCCGGCCACCGAAGTTCCACTAGAGATGATCAACGAGTTCACCTACCAGGTTAGTAACACTGTCAAATTTAAACAAATTTAAAATAAATTTGAATACAAACAAGTTAGAACATTTATTGATTTATTTTTTATCGTAGGTTACGCCTAAGAACAAAGGTCGTGTGTTTGGCCACCCGGAAGACAGTTCATCCGCGTCCGTTAATTCTTACCGCTTTCACGCAGATGGTATGTTGAGGGCACATAACGCCGAGCTTCTCGAGCGGGTGACCGTGATGGAGGCACAACGCGCAGAAGATAAAGCACGCTTTCGGGCAATGGAAGAACAGATGACCGCCATGCGGGCAATGGAAGAAAGGATGAACGAGTTCTTCCGTAACCATTCATAGTATACTTTACGTTATGTAATATTTTTATTTTGTAAAACACTTTTAAAAATATTGAAATTTAATTTTAAATTTTGTTTTATTTTAATTTTATTTTAATTTAATTGAATTTTTATTTATATTTAATTTTTATTTAATTTAATTTAATTAAATTAAATTAGAAATCTTTATTTTTTTAAAATAATAAATCCATCGGAATTCTGTCGGTTTTCGTACCCGTCGGAAATCCGTCAATTTTGGCCACCGTCGGAAGTTCTGGCTGTCGGAAATCCGTCGGTTACAGCCGTCGTCGGAAATCCGTCGGAAGCTCTAGACGTCGGAAATCCGTCAGTAAATGATTCCGTCGGAAATCTGTCTGTAATTTGTATCCGACGGACTTCCGACGGATTTCGGTTATCCCTTTTACGTCGAAAATCCGTCAGTATTTCCGACGGATTTCCGACGAGATAGAACCGACGGACCAAAACCGTCGGAAAGCCGTCGTAATAGGGCTTATTCCGACGGATTTCCGACGGTTTTGGCCGTTGGAAACGACCCTGTTTTCTTGTAGTGAAAATGCCACTTTTGGTGTATACATTTGTAGGAGTGTCCATTTGCAAGAAGAAGACTAGTCGCCGTGGTCGACTTCATGTTCATACTTTTTCGTTTTTAATAAAAAAAATTGAAGGATTCGAAAAAATGCAAAATGTGTCACCATGTGACATCGAACTCGTGACCTTGAGGTATGGGTATGTGCGTTTTCGAACCAAGTGAGTTGTGGGTGTTTAATCAAACAATGAAGCAAACGAAAACATTATATTAATATATGTTTTTCGTTTTTAATCAAAAAATGGTAGGATTCGAAAAAATTCAAAATGTGTTTTTTCCAAAAACACTTCAAAAAAAATTTGACAAAAAAAGTCAAAAATGTTTTTCACGAAAAGAAAAAAAATCAGGAAGGAGAATAATAGATTTAAGAAATATTACGTTTTTGGAAAGAAAATAACCCACAATTTAATGGTCCTAGATTTAGGGGATTAAAACTAACTTTGGTAGAATATCCTTTCTACCATTTCGTAGAAGATAGAGAAATCGGTAGATAAAAGGGATAGAATATGTATTCATGGTATCGTAGAAAATAGAGTTATTGGTAGAAATAGTATTCTGCGGTTGGTAGTACTGAAGCAAAATGGTGGAATGTGCAATTTGTGATATGTAGAACTTGAACAATTAGTAGAATACTTCTTTCTACCATTCGTAGATTTGTACAAATTTGCAAAACACCTAATCTACTAGTAGATTCGACTATGGTAGAAGGAAAAATAAATAATTTTTTGTCATAATTTTTTTTGTAATTTTCAATATTAATCAAAGAGTAATGTAGAAAAAAATTGGCACAAAAAAGACAAAGGTTATTGGGACAAAACCAATTTCAATGTGAGTAAATTTAGCAAAATTCCTTTTTAAAAAAAATTATAAACTCTAAAAAATGTTTTGACCCCTAAAACATCTAAAATCTTCAAAAGTAAACCCTAATACAGCATAGTTAACCCAAACATAAATGATATAATGATTTTTTTTAAAGTGACATTTTTGCAAAAATTTGAAAATGTAGCATTTTTGAAAAGTAGTACTTGAAAAGTGGCATTTTAAAAAATTTCTCCTTTTTTTCATTTGTTCGACTTCGGAAGCTTCCAATCAGTTTTGTAAGCTTCGTTTGTTTTTCGTCGTATCACATGATCCCTTTTTGATCGACTAAAATGGTGAAACTAGGAAGGAAAACACGTAATCGAAACATTTCATCAGTGTTAGAGGAGTCGCCGATTAAGACTAGAGATATAGTTCTTTGTTACCTATAGAACATGTTGGGCTTTCCAAGCCCAGGTCCAACTCCTCCCATTAGTATGATATTGTCCGCTTTGGGTCCAAAGGCAAAGCCCGCATGGATTTGTTCTTGGGCTCATTCCCAAAAGGCCTCATACTAATTGGAGTTGGACATCTCTTATATATTAGACAATTATTGTCTAAACTTCCGATGTGGGACTTTGATTGATATCCCAACAATCCTCCACTCAAACCAAGTACCACATAAACTCGTGGACTTCTACCTTCACCGAAACTTAGTACCCTTCTTGTACCTCTTGTACTCTTGGTACCTTTATTTGTGAAGTCACCTTTTGAGGGCTCTCCTCCCACAACGAACATGTCCAACCCACTTCTCCAGGTCCACTTTTCTGAACCTAGTCTCTGATACCAATTGTGGGTCTTTTCAAGCCCATGTCCAACTCTTCCCATTAGTATGATATTGTCCGCTTTGGGCCCAGAGGCAAAACGCGCACGGATTTGTTCTTGGGCTCCTTCCCAAAGGCCTCATACTAATTAGAGTTGGACATCTCTTATATATTAGACAATTTTTTTCTAAACTTCCAATGTGGGACTTGGATTGATATCCCAACAATCCTCCCCTCAAACCAAGAACCACACAAACTCGTGGTCTCCAACCTCCTGCGAATCCTGGCACCCATCTTGTACCGCCGTAATCACCAACGGAACCCGCCGCCTAACCTTCCGCTTAGTTAGGAAGACTTTCGACACAAGGCACCGGCCCCCCTTAATCGCGAGGTCACCTTGAGGACTCTCCTCCCACAACGAACTCGCAGCCCACACCCACTTTTCCTGGCCCACCTTTATGAACCTTGGCTCTGATACCAATTGTGGGGCTTTTTCAAGCCTATGTCCAACTCCTCCTATTAGTATGATATTGTCCGCTTTGGGCCCAAAGGCAAAGCCCGTACGGATTTGTTCTTGGACTCCTTCTTAAAAGGCCTCATACTAATTAGAGTTGGACATCTCTTATATATTAGACAATTATTGTCTAAACTTCCGATATGGGACTTTGATTGATATCCCAACAATCCTCCCCTTTTGAGGGCTCTCCAACTCTTCCCATTAGTATGATATTGTCCGCTTTGGGCCCAGAGGCAAAGCCCGCACGGATTTGTTCTTGGACTCCTTCCCAAAGGCCTCATACTAATTAGAGTTGGACATCTCTTATATATTAGATAATTTTTTTCTTTGATATCCCAACAGAACAAATCAAATAAAACCGACTAGAATACGATTTCGTTGCCTATATTTCAAAACCCAAAAAATTTAAATTTATATCGAGAACCCAATTCACATATCTTGAATTTCACTTTTATCATTTCATCCGTTTCAATTTTTCAATCCAAGTTAAAAAAAAAGGTTTGTATTTTGGTATTTAAGCCAAGTCCAAAAGTGATTAATCTACCAAATACCCCCACGCACACTTTTAAGAAGAATAAAAAAAAAAATGTATAAGTAGATCCAAAGTCAGCTTTAGAACAAATCTTTGACAACCCTACAATCCCAAACCCATCTCAAAATCTCCAACCAAAATGGATCAAAATCTTGATTCCAAGAAAGAAAAACAAAACCAGATTCATCATACTTATTGCTTCCTTCCTCTTCCTTTTTTCACAGGCTGTGTCTCCATCTGTTCTTTCCCTGTGACTTCAGAGAGATCAACTGCATTATACAAACCAACAAATATAAATAAACAAACTAGGCTTTAAATCCAATAGTCAGTGAAGATGTTACACTGATGTATTAAAGTCCTTTCCAACGTTTATATAAGAAAGATTCACATTCGATCATTTAGTTCCATTCTTTCTTTTAGTTCGGTAGGCGAAAAAAATGATGGTAGAGAAAAGAAGCTATAAACCCGATAACCTATCAGTATGTTATATGATCTTTCGTAAAACAAAGGATATTTCCACTCCAACATTAAGATATGATGCACATACGAATGTGAAATTCCATTCTTTCTTTAAGTTTGGTAAGTGAAAAATGAAATTTTACCATCAGGTCCTCTGGCCATGAGGGTGAAAAATATGTTATTTAGTTTCTCCATCTTCTTTGCTTCTTGTGCTTGGTCTGTCTTGAACTTGAGACACTAAGTAAGAAAAAAGTTGAAACAAAAATCTATTATTCACATAAAACAAGAGGGCTACAACAGAGAGGAGCTAATAAACCACAGAAACTGATGCAATTCTTTATGTAAAACTTTGCCCCGTCTTGGCGAGGTCTAAAGTATCTCACTTTGCCTAACAAACACAAACATGCTTCATCGTCCACCAAGATAAACTGCTCTCAAGAGTGAATTATATATCTGTGCTAAGGCATAAGAAAACTAAGCAATATCGAAGACATAGCCTAATAGCAACAGACATTCACCAAGCTAAAACCAATGTAATCACGAAAAAAGCACAATGAAACACCAACCAGCTAGTAATCATCATGAAAACCATAGATCACATTCTCCAAATCAGTATTATACCATCAAACTATCATCCTGATAAGATACCAAATATAAAATTCCATACAATTGCAATTCCAATGTAGAAGCATCTATTTATACACAAACAATTAAAAGCAACAAATCATAGAATCAATTACTAACCTCTTTGTTATCAGTAACCTTGAGAACCAACTTGCCGTCACAATGTCTATACTTCATCACATACCGAGTCTGCACCACAAAAATCGAACCCAAATATCCAATTCATCAGAAACAAAAAAACAACTATGTAGATTCATCAAGTTCTATCTGGAAACGAAACATTGCAGACACAGTCCCCGGATTTTGAACAAACACGACGAGATTCAAGTCAATTATCCAATGCCCAATACGAAATCGAGTGATTATAACCCAAACACCATTGAATCAAGCCAAATAACTCCAAAGCAACCATGATGAATGAGAGCAACAAAAAAACCTACAGATTCGGGATCAGCTCGGAAAAGCTGAACAGATCGGTCCACGAATTCGTCCCAAGAAGCGATATAAACCATCTCTATTCAGCTAAAACGGCGATCGGATTTGGGGCGATTTGATTGTCAGAAATCTCCGGGAGACAGTTTGCGAAGTAACCTCGTCGGAGGCAAAAAGACGGCTTCTTTATTTGTGTTCTCGGAAATAAATAAAAAAATTGACTGATGATTAAACCGGAATAAACCTGATAAAACCGGACCAGTTCGTTATTGTTTAAGACTTTGATATGGTTCTTAGTAAAACCCTATGCAATTTTTTTTTCCTTCTTCTCCCCAAATCTCTGAATATCTCTCTGAATATCTCTCTCTCTCTCTGTTGTTCACCATCATGCTCTCTCGTTTATTCCTTAGACCTTCGAATCTCCGTCTCGTAACCCTAGCTTCATCCAAATTGAACAACTCTCAGATCTTCTCCTCGTTTATCCGACCGCTTTCCACTAACAGTAGCGGCGGCGGAAATGACAACGGAAATGGGGGTAATCGGAGTGACGTTCCGTGGAATTTTTCTGGAGTAAACGACGACAAGTCCAATCCTTTCTCTTCCGAAGATCCTTGGGCTTCCTCCGGAGTTGCAGGATCCGGTTCAGCTGGTGGAGAAGGTAAATGGCCGGAGGAGCCTAAGCGATGGAATTTGAAAGAGGTAGAGGATAAGTCTGTGTTCGATACCGGCGGAGAGGTGGCGGAAGGGATTGAAACCGGACGTGAGAGGAGACCCAATGGCTGGGAGGAGACTAAGCGATGGAATATGAAGGAGGGAGAAGATGAAGTCGTGTTCGGTACGAATGGTTTTGGAACAAACGGAGAGGTGAAATCTAATGGATGGGAAGAGCCTAAGCCATGGAATTTGAAGGAGGAAGATGAGAATGTTGTGTTTGATCTGGGCGGCGAGATGCCTCTTAGCTTTGAAGGCAGCTTGGAAAACGCGGAGGAAGAGCGTGCGAAGAAGGAGGCTATTGAGAAAGAGGAGAAAGAGCTCACTGAGATTATCAAAGGTGAGATTCCTGAATTTGTTAGCTGGTTCTAAAGTTTTGCTTTAACTTTGGAAATGTGTGTAAAATGAGGAGCTACTTATCATAGAAAATTTGATCACATGACTTTACCTTGTTAAGGTCATTCGAGTAGCAAGGTTGTGTAATCAATCTCTTGATAGACATGTTCGGTTTGCTGATTTTTGAAGTAAGCATGGATGCTTAAGCGACCTGGGCATTTGGTTAGAAATAGTTGTTTTTGAAGTGCGGAACAATTTGGTGCTTCATGTGTGGTTTCTGTTATTTGTGTATCGCTAACGCGTTGCTATAGACAATGTTCAGCTGGATGAATTGATGAATTCGCTATTGTGATCAAACGGGGGGATATTTGATTCCACTGTTAGTAAGCGAGGAACCAAAAGTAGAGTATGTTTCGAAGTTTTACTGATTCAGAACTTACTATTGCAGGTCCTGATCGAGCATTTGGAGACCTTATTGCTAAGTCGGGTATAACAGATGAACTGCTAGATAGTTTGATAGCCTTGAAGGATTTCCAAGGGGTTGAAGGATTGCCTCCTCTGACTGAGATTGAAAACATGCGGCGTGAAAAGAGTTCAAAGAAGTCCTCAAGAGCTGAGATAGAACTCCAGATGCAAGAGGAAATTGCCAAATCGCGCGTGAGACACGTGGATGAAACAGGTAGAGCCTATGGAACCGGAAGAAGAAAATGCAGTATTGCCCGTGTTTGGATTGCGCCTGGGAAAGGGAAGTTCCTTGTTAACGAAAAAGAATTTGATGTCTATTTCCCTATGCTTGATCATCGCGCTGCTCTTCTGCGCCCGCTTGCTGAAACCAAAACCTTAGGTAGTTGGGATATTAAGTGCACTGTTAAAGGCGGTGGTACTACAGGTAAAACCCCTCAACAATTACCTCATATTCTTTTGTTATAGTCACTAAAAGCTTGAATTCTCTATTTACTCTAGCAAGTGTGATTTATACGCTAGAGGATTTGGTCATAAATGAACAGATTAACAGCATTTAGACCCCTTACTAATTGTGGTTAAGCGTGCACAAAATGTTTGGTTTAAAGGTCAAGTAGGAGCTATTCAATTGGGTATCAGCAGGGCATTGCAAAACTGGGAACCAGATATGCGAACATCACTCCGAAATGGTAAGCAAGATACTACCTGCATCTCAGCGTTAAAATATCTATGTGGTCCTTATAATGTTCTTCAACAGAGATACACATATTTGTCTGATCGATGTTTCCATTTGATAGCCAGTATATCTGTTAGATTGATTGGTCTTGATAGCTATATTTTTTTTGTCTTCGATATGTTTCAGCCGGTTTCTTGACAAGAGACTCTCGAGTTGTGGAAAGGAAGAAACCTGGAAAAGCCAAGGCAAGAAAGAGCTTCCAATGGGTCAAACGTTAAATCCGAAAACGCGTACAATATCTTCTTTTCGTGCCTGTCTTCATTTTCATTGGTTCATCTACTTATACCGGGTTTAGAAGAATCACCGGAAAATAACTTGTTCTTTCTGGTCCGATCCCTTAGTTTTTATTGTACCAACACATTCCTCTGTTACGACTCGAATCTTGGAAACTCAAACTTGAGCTTCGTGGTTTGTGAGTCAGGGACACATATTTTGTATGTTTTGTTCCGACAATTTGTCCTTGCTATTTCAAAAGGTGCATTGATGTTCAAACACAATGATCAACTCATTATATGAATCGAATTATTCACTAAATCCTGATTGCTTTTCTCCAACATGTTTATGTTACATGGTAGGGGGTGTGCAATTATCAGTCAAACAAGAATTGGTTTCATTTTTGTTTAATTTTAAAAACTAAATGATTAATTAGAAACCTAATTGGATGAACTCTCTAGTCTCTACCATACCAACCAAATTTGGCAAACATGAACGTATGAGTTTGTGTAAAGACTTTCCATAAAAAAAGCCTACGGATAGATATTAACACGTTGTTAATAATTTTTTGTTCTCACTTGGAGGTCTTATTTTGTATTACGTGCAAGCATCCACTCATTTATTTTCTCGATATTTCTTCACTCCCACTACAAGTACTTAGAAAAGTAACAATTTCCCAACAAAATCCTTAGATATCTCTTTTTCCTACCAAGCAAAATAAATACTTCTTTATTTCATTTTCATTATATCACACGAAGAAGTATATAATAAGGTGGTAAATTCTTGTCGTTCTCATTTCCTTCTCCCAACATTTTGAACGAAAAATCTCTCTACTCAACAGACAAAACATATTTTGCTTTATTCAAGATCTCGAGGGATGGGCATAAAAGTTTCATCAAAGATCAAAAGGATTCTCGCATCCACAGGTTAAATTCCTATTTTCTTTTCTTTAATCATGAAACTACGTATTTAATTTGTAACCAAAAAAATAATAATATAAAATCCAATTTTCTTCGAAAATCAAAACAGCATCCGGGACTTCAAGTCCCAAAATTGGTGATGACGTGGATGTTCTCGAAGAATATGCAAACACCTTCCGTACAGAATCATACAATCAATTTTGGACACGTGTTATGTGTCTACGCCGCAAAAAATCTACCGTGCCTTCTTCTTCACCAATTGAATCATCCTCCACGTCAGCTCGTCTCATGTCGTACCGTCTCTTCGCACATAATCTCCTAGACCCTGACTCGAGCACCATCACCCGGATCCTGGATCTATCCCGGGTCGGACGATCCACCAGAATTCTTCTCTCCGATTACTTCTTGGAGACGGCAAACGCTTTCTTGCTTTGCACGCTACTACTCAAAAATATTCACCGCCTTCGTTCTAAATACGAATCTTTAAAACCTAAATTTCAATCGGAGTATAATGATTCGTTGGCTTTAGTGGATCAATTCACGGAGCTATCAAGATGGTTCGAACCGTTTACCTCGTCGGGTTTTCGTATCCAGTTAACCAGATCCGGCTGTTTAAACCTGCTAAAACGGCTAGAGTCGAGCCGAGACAAGACACGAGCCAAGCTAAAATTCATCAAAGGACTAACTCATAGCTCAGGGATTCTTGTTTTGGCTCTAGCCACTACATTGATTGTAACCATAGCTTCTCACGCCTTTGCTTTGTTTATAGCCGGTCCGACTCTTTTAACCGGTCGATTCAAACCGATCGGTTTAAGGAATAAGCTGACGAGGAATGCGGCTCGGCTCGATGTGGCTGCGAAAGGGACGTACATTTTAAGCCGTGATTTGGACACGATAAGCCGATTAGTGACTCGGATTGACGATGAAGTGGAGCACGTACGAGCCATGGCTGAGTTTTGGGTTGGGAGAGGATCAGGTTTGGTTCGAGCCGGTGAAGAAATGGCTCGAGAGTTGAAAAGATGTGAAGAAAGCTTTATTGAAGAGCTTGATGAGCTTGAAGAACATATCTACTTGTGTTTCATGACTATTAATCGGGCAAGGAATCTTGTTGTTAGAGAGATTTTGAATTCAGATGATCCCCCTAATTGTTCATTAGCTCCCAAATCTAAATAAAATTATATTATTTATTTTCTTTCTCCTGTCGATTGTGTTTTTTTTTAAATTTATTTACCAATCTATTATATTTGTATCATCATCAATTATTTGTTAAATTGTATTTTCTTCTTAAACCATTTATATTTTTATTTACATACATTGACATCCTAATCTCATGACCAATACTATTAAAATTTTAAAAGAGAGGTCGAGGATCCTATATGGTGCTCTCTCATCGATTTTACGTTGGTTGGTTATAGGGATATCCTTGATTTGTTAATTGTGGTTGCCAATTTAAAGTATTCCGTTTCTACATGTTGAATTATCAGTGATTTTTGAAACCGATTGTTTGGATCTAGAAAAAATGAGGAATAACCTTATTGACCAAGCTTTTAACTAGAGTAAAATAATTTTAGTTTTCTTAGACCTAATTTCTCTTTTTTTAAGTTAGTTGTCTCTCAACGTAAAAATGTCCACACCGACTTCTTTGCAAAGGAAATGCAACGACAAAGCTTTTTTTTTTATAATGCAAGTCATTTAGTCTTGGAATGGTTATCTCTCGAAAGTAACCTATTCGCCTCTATCTAAATTAATATATAGAATTTTTGTTATAAAACAAAGGCTATAAAACCGATATTTAGTTTATCAAAATATGGAAATTCATTGCAAAGTAAAGGAGAAGCAACATAGATACAAACATAGTGGGTATTAGTATTTTGATATAGGTAGAGTTTCTTGGTTAAAATTTAAAAGACCAACAAAAGGCCAGTTTTTTTTTAAATATCCGTATTATTAACTTTAAAAATACGGGTAGCTAGATTTTATGTGGCGAGGTTGAATCGTCAGAAGACGAAGAGAGTGTAGCTCCTTGAATCGTCTAGTTGTTGTACCCAGAGGCATCTCTGTCGGACCTCCACGGCCGGAACCTCGCTAAGCTTCATAATCTATCTTCAATTTGATACAACAACATCAATCACCCTATTAAATCCAAACCTCTGACGGTACGGATAGATCTTAACCACAACCACCGGAGCTAATATGACCCGAAAACCCCAAAAGGAAGACAAAACCTAGGCTATAACACGCCGAACTAATTTTGCTTCTAAACCTTCTCGAAAATTCTGATCTCACAAAAAGAGATGCTTCATCCAAACCACATAAAGCCCAACTTTTGGAGACAAAGTCTTATTCTCTAAGGCGGTGGGAAGGATTAGACCCAAGAAACACCGGATTATGCGTAGATCGAACAAGAGAATGGATAAACAAAAGCAACCGAAAATCCCAACATAGTCGGAAAACAAAATCGGTCGAGCCGAACCTTAGATTTGAAGAGATTAGAACAAAACAAAACTAAACAAAAGCTATTTACAGAGCCTCGCCGCTGGCAAGAAGCGGAACGTCGGGCTAGCTACTCCGACAATCTTTTTCTCTTGCTTTTTAGTTTTTTTTTTTTATTTTCTTCTTATATAGAATATTAAAATTTATAACTAATAAAATTATTTATTTTATTATTATAATACTCTAATATTTTAGCGGCATAAACGCTCATCTCTACGATTTATGGGAGTATAGCGTCTAAGTGAACGCCTAGAACGCTTTTTAGAACATTAATTATAACATAATTCTTTTTCCGTTATCATTGATTTTTGAGAAATTTCAAAAAATTGTCATTTTTCAAGTGATACTTTACAAAAATGCAACACTTTTAAAATTTTTACAAAATACCTCTTTTTCAAAATTATTTTTTCTTTATATTATTTATGTTTGGCTTAATTATTTTCTATTACAGTTTAGTTTTGAGTGTTTAAGTGGTTTTAGAGGTCAAAACATTTTTTAGAATTTAAAATTTTAAGATATAAGCTTTATAAATCTATAGTTAGTGGCATTTTTGTAAATGGACACCTCTAAATGACATTCTTGTAAATGTGCACACAAAATGTTGTATTTTTGTAATTGACTCTTGATTTTTCAGTGGTTTCATACAACTATGTAAATTTGTTTTTGTCCACCTACAACAAAAATTTAATATTGTTAACAAAATGGCTAATTTGGTGACTAGCCAATAAAACAAAAAAAACTTAAAAACTAACCAAAACCTACCCATGTGACAAAATCTTGGATCTAGGGGTTTGGTTAGTTATTTAGTTTTGTTTTTTTTCTTAGTTATACTTGCTAATTATCTTTAACAAAACTTAATGTTTTGTATCAGAATACTCATTATCATTAACATTTTTATATAGGATGAATTTATGGGATAACAAAAAAAAAAAACATAATTTAAAAAGTAACAAATTGATATTGGAAATATGGAGAGAAAAAAGTAGATTTTAGTTAGTTTTTATATTAAATTTTTATGTGTGTTATTGGTGCTAATTTCTCTTTTATATATTCAAAAGATTTAATTTAGACATTATCGTTTCCACTTAGCTATTTTAGCCCATTAGAATGTTTTTTAGGAGTTCAACGAAGTCTACTACTATTGTCTTCGTCTGTAAAACACCTTCCTTGTTCGTTTAGCTTACTCTCACTGGAACTTCTTTGGAAAAAACAAACTGACAATGGAAACACCAATTTATAGCCCTATATGGCGAATTAGGGATGGGACGATTCCGGATATCCTGAAATTTCAGAGTATCCAAATCCAGAATCGTCGGATCCGTGAAAAAATTATCCGGACCTCCGGATATCCGGAATCGTGACCTCCGAATATCCGGGCTCTAAGAATCTTTTCAAAAATCAAGATATCCACCGATATCCAGATCCGAATCCGAAATTAATATTAAAAATAATTAAATAAATAATAAATAAATAAAAATATATTTTTAAAAATTATTAGTTAATATTTTAAATGGTATTTTTCATTATAAATATAATTTATTATAAAAAAAAACTAATATCAATTTTTATATACATTTATTTATATAAAATTAATTTAATAGATATATAATATTTATAGTTTTAATATATTTAATACGTCCGGATCCGAACCTTAAAATCGGATTTGGATTCTCTTTTCACGGATACTAAATTTTATTATCCTTATCCAGATCTGAACTCTCCGAATATCCTAATTTTCAGAACAATTCCATACAGATACCGATCGGATATCGGATCCGGATAATAATTCCACCGCTATGGCGAATGGATGCAAATTGACAATATTTTAAACGAGTGGTGATCAAACTAATCCAAAAACATAGGTTCTAAGGCGCAAGAAACTCGAAACTCAAAACTCAAAACATGTTCAAGGTATCTTTCAGGTAAAGAAGAAAAATATCTAAGCAGCACCCTTTCCCTTCTTCTTCTGGATCTTCTTCATGTAGAACTCCAACTCTTTACCTTCCAATATGTATCTGTTTCACAAGAAAGAGACAATGATAAAAAAAATATATCAAGTAGATATCAACAAAACTAAATATAGATTGAAAGCAGGAGATTAATACCCATCAGCACGTCCGCACTGGCCAGGCCTTGATGAGATACAAGCCAATAAACGACCGCTAGAAAATTGGTCCTCAATGTGCGAATCGAGATTGCGACCTTCTTGACGCTCCTTGATCTTTCTCAGGACATGGTTGCTCTTCTTGGTCTCCTCAACAGCAGCTGCCTCTTCGACTTCCTGTATAAAACAATATATAGTAATGTACAAAATGATGATAAACGTCTTTGGTTAAATTGAAAGACAGCATATGTAAATAATTGTCTAACAGAGATGATTTTTCTTACCTCTCCTTCCTTCTTGGTGGCAGAAGCAGCAGTCTTCTTCTTACGGCCAACTTCAACACCGTAGTGGCTGAGATACCACTGCTTAAAGGGAGCTGCGTCTACCTGAACAATGGCACTCTTAACAAGTGTTTTAGTACGCACAAGTTCATTGTTGGATGCATTGTAGACCACATCAAGGACTCTGGTCTTTCGGGTAACTGCTTCACTTCCCCAAGAGTAGTTACCGGTATCGAGCCTCAAGGCACGCCATTTGACATTACCTCCACGAACCCTGATTCTTCTAACAGTCTTGTTGCTTGACAGCTTGGTGTTGGCAGGCTGCCTTCCCATCTCATACCTTTATAAACCAAAAACACAAACTTAAGAAACCACAATCATAGCACCCTCAAAGATATCATGATTGCTCCAGAATTGTGAGATTATAAATAAACCAAATTATACAAATAAGCCACTATCAGATAAACACTAGAGAAAGTTCCAAAATTTAGAGGATAGCTTACTATGAAACATTTCCACCAACACTACATTTCCTGACATTACAAGTCTAAATTCCAAGCTTAACACTGATGTTTAGACAAGGACGGATAAATCATTCCCACTGATTCTCTAACACAAACCCAAGCAGAAGAGAAGATAAATCGACAGAGATCTGAATAAGAGCAAAAAAAAAACGTACTTTCGCTTCTTCCTCCATAGCTTCTGCTTCCCTCCAGTAGCACGCCTCTTGTGGATGGAGTCACGAGAAATACCTAACAAGAATCAGGCTTCATTATCAGCATCGAAACATTCAATACGAAGAACAAAGATGGAGAAAACATTCGTACCCATTGTTGCCTCTTAGGATTTCTCCAGCCGCGGAGTTGGAGACGAAGAGCGCTAAGTAAAGAGGAAACCCTAGTAGCTGCTTCACTTTATAAATAAGGCCTATTACTATCTAGCCCATTTAACTACTTGGGCCTGCATAATTTCATACTTTCTCATTTCTGATTTTTTCCAGATGTTTTTGTTTCCTTCGTTTTCCCACCTCATATATTTTTCTTCGCCTTTCCTTTTACAATAACTTATCTCCTAATTTTTTTTATTCAAATATATACCTCTAAAAAAGGAAATTGCATTCAACAACCATAAAAACAAAAATTTATAATAAATTTTTAACTATTTAATCTAAATCTAAAGGCTAAAATTTTGTTCCATTTGTTCACTTTTGTTACTTTCTTAGTTACTAATTTTTTCTTTTTTTTGCAATTAACCCCCTCTAACAATACTATGATATCCATCATATTAGATTAAAATATTGTAGAAAGTCTCTTAAATTGTATATTAACCAACATAGCTCGCCACATCTAATATAATGAGTTGGCCGACAAAAAAAAAAAACTCGCCACATAACGTAATTTTAAAGTTAATAATACAATCTTATTTCCAAATCATTAAATAAAAAAAAAGATCGGTTGCTCTTTTAAATTTTAACCAACAATCTCTACCTATATTAAAATACTAATACCCAATATGTTTGTATCTATGTTGCTTCTCGTTTACTTAATTTGCAATGATTTCCATATTTTAATAAACTAAATATCGGTTTTACAATCTTTGTTTGATAACAAAAATTCCATATATTAATTTAGATAGGGACAAATAGGTTAACTTCGAGAGATAACCATTCCAAGACTAAATGACTTACATTATAAAAAAAAGATTTGTCGTTGCACTTCTTTTGCAAAGAAGTCCGTGTGGACATTTTAATGTTGAGAGACAACTAACTCAAAAGAAGAGAAATTAGATCTAAGAAAACTAAAATTATTTTACTTTGGTTAAAAACTTAGTCAATAAACTTATTTACTCATTTTTTCTAAATCCGAACAATCAGTCTCAAAGGTTACTGATAATTTAACATGTAGAAATAAAATACTTTAAGTTGGCAACCACAATTAACACAATCAAGGATATACATGTAATCAACCAACTCAAAATAGATGAAAAATCACCACGTAGGATCCTCGACCTCTCTTTTAATAGTATAGATAATGAGATCTGGATGTCAATGCATGTAAATAAAAATACAAATGGTTTAAGAAGAAAATACAATTTTAAAATAATTGATGATGATACAAATATAATAGATTGGTAAATAAAATATTTTTAAAAAACACTATCGACAGGAAAAAATATTTTATTATTATACATTTGTTATGTCTCACAAATTCATTTATCGTAAGTTCTATAATTTACACGAATAACAAAGATCTATTTTATATTTAAAAATATTAAAATAAATAATATTTGCATATGTTTTTATCAATTTACAAACAAAAATGTTAAAACTAATAACATTAACATATGCTTGATCAAACGTATTCAACTTATTCATTTTATGCACAATACATATCATTTTTGTACGCTTACTGATATTAGAAATTATATGCTTTGTTTTAAAAATTGAAAATTGTATATGTTCAAATCGATAAATCAATTTATCCAATCATTTAAATCCGCGCTTGGATGCGGGCCAAAATCTAGTTATATAGAAATAAATAACATTGAGTGCAAATAAACTTTGGTAAGATATGTTTATCACTAATGGAGAGAAAAAAAGAAGATCCCATTAGTTAAACTAATATTTTGTTAGGTTTCAATCCGACATAATGGATGTAGAAGTAGTCCAAACTAAAAATAAAAGAGATTACAATATTCATCTTCAATAGGATCAATCATTCGCGTGCAATGTGAATGGTGACGGAACTGATTTTGTGTTCCTTCATGATGTCGTCTATAAGACACGGTGGATTTTTTGCGGCGTAGGCACATAATACTTGTCCAAAACTGATTGTATGATACTATACAAAAAGCGTTTGTATATTCTTCCAGAAGATCCACATCATCACCAATTGTGGGATTTGAAGTCCCGCAAGCTATTTTAATTTTGAGAAAAAAATTCAATTTTATATTAATCAATTTTTCTTTGATTACAAATTAAATACATATTTTCATGATTATAAAAAGAAATAATTGATCTTTCAATAGTATAAATTAACAAAGAAAACATATAACCGTATTTCTCTTACATTTATCGTAGTTTTTAACGGTTGTCAAAAAATCCCACCAAAATTCTTTACACGTGTTTATGATAGGCTTTTCCAAAATTATGATTTATTTCAATATTTAAAAATTTTACAGGTCGAGAAAATAGGAATATTTGGTTCTAGTGGGTAGGAGAGACTATTCAGTCGAAAAGAAGAAGCTCCCATATCTTCCAATTAGGTAAATCGGTTGACTCATAACCGAGTCAGCGACTCGTCCGACGATTCCAATTCGAGGAATCTCACGAGTTCCACTTTTATATATATATAAAGCGGCTTTGTAAATCTTTAACCAAAGGCGTACGAAATTGAATATATGCTTGTAAAAAGTTAAATCGAGAGGCGAAAAGAGGCGAAAAATGGGTAGTATTGGAGAAATCGGTGGAGACCAACTGTTCTTAGATGTGGAGGAGACGATCTTCGTCGCGGTGGGGGAAGATGTGGAAAGGAGCAAAACGACGGTGTTATGGGCGGCGCGAAACTTTTCCGGCAAGAAGATTTGTTTGCTTTATGTTCATAGACCTGCTCGTCCGGCTTCGTGGAGTGAGATCTTCTCTCTAGATTACTTGTTTGTGTTGAATTATGGTTTATGGTATTTTTTTTTTTTTTTTTGGATTTATAGATCTGTTGAATTAGCAATCTAGACGGAATCGGAAATTTCGGAGATATATATATAATTTATATATAAAGAAGAGGAAAAGAAAGCATAAAAAAATATTATTCATGGTCATGATCAGCCATTTGAGAGTTTGGAAGAAGAAGAAAAGGATTCAGTGATTTCTGTGTTAAATTGAAGTGGTCAAGACCGGAATGATGATGAATGTAATTTGGTAATAACGTAATAAGATTAGCTATTGATTTTTTTGTCTGTACATTGTACAAAACTTTGTAATATTCTGTTGGTTTGCTTGTCTTAGAGCTGCAGAATCTAATTTTCTTGTGGAAGCTGGAGCTCTCTTGTCCATTGCTAACATTGTAACTTCTGTGAATATTTTGTTTGCGTACAGCGCACAAGAAACTTGTTGGTGGTACCTTTAAAAAACATGATGTCAAAGTGATTGAGCGCGTCGATAAACAAAAAGTGGATGAGCTTATGGATTCTTATCTTCAGCTTTTATCTGAAACTGAGGTATTAAGTCTCTCTTCTTTTTCGATATGGTAGATATAATTGTTCATATAAAGATCTAACGTAAATGGAAATACCTCGTGTCCTTGTAAATATAGAGCTTAGACTCTTTAAATTTTTTAGGCATTCTTAGTCAGGACCATTTTTATATGACAAACTAATGAATTGACATAGTTCTTTTTAGGTTCAAACCGATAAACTTTGCATTGCAGGGCAAAATATCGAGGAAGGTATCGTAGAACTAGTTGCGCGACACAATATTAAGTGGTTGGTAATGGGAGCTGCGTCAGATAAGCATTACTCATGGTAAGATATGGTTATCTATTTTATTTTATACGGTATAAATGTTCTTTATCTGACCTCTGAAATTCATATATCAATTTAAATTTGAAATGCCAGGAAAATGACGGACTTAAAGTCCAAGAAAGCCATATTCGTTTGCAAAAGAGCTCCTGATTCCTGCCATATTTGGTTTCTGTGTAAAGGTTACCTTATCTTTACAAGGTAAAATTTTTTTTTTTTGAAGGTTGCATAAAGAGTGAGTAAGATGTCCTCAGTCATCGTCTTTCCCAAGCTAAACTGTTATGACACATCTGTAGAAACTTCAGTATACTATATTACGGACTTTGGTTCTTGGATTTAGTTATACATATAACTAAAAGAGTCATTCTTAAAAACAGGGCAACAAATGAGGATAGTAGTAACAGTCAAACAATGCCTCCCCTAGTACAGCTGGAGTCGGATAACGAGACAAGGAAATCAGAAAAATTGGAATCCTCTTATATGAGGAGAAGATTAAGATATTGGCGTAGCCTCCTTGAACAAGGTAGCGCTTGGCTTGGATTTTGCAAGGTCCCTCTGGATATAATTTCTTTTGCTATCAGTTGCATTCTGTCTCTGTATGGTAACTTTCTTACAGAATTGTGCAGATAGTGAGAAAGACACAGGTCAACTGGAGAGAGAAAAGGTGGAACCAAGACCAGCTCCTCATTTCTCTTCAGGTTCGGGTTCTTCCTTTGGAGAGCCAGTTGGTCCGGAGCCGGCTGGACCAGAATCAGTTGGCTCAGATACCTCAAGTACCTCAAATATTGAGGTAGGAGGAGTTTGCTTCGTCTTTACTTTTATCTTACATACTGATGATACTGGTCATGTAGGAGCTATAATTCCCTTTAGTAATTCCTTTGCGTGAAAGACTATTTCGGAAATTAATTACAGGGGCTGGGTTGTCTTCAAGTTCTTGATATATAGATGTTTTAAAAAATTTACTTTATTGAAACGATTTATGAGAGTAGTTTTTCATTTCAATATATTGAAAGCTCTACTCCAAGTGGACATGATGCTGTCACTTCTTAGTATAAGCAAGCATTAAATCCGTATGGTAATTGTATGATCCTGTGAAATTTCAGGAGAAGAAGCGTGAAGGAAATGTAGCGCGTGAAGTTCATAGGTATGATAAAGCCATGCATGATATCGGCCAATCAGAGAGAACTGTCTATGGGGATGCTCGAAAGGAATGGAAAGAGGATGACAATACCATGGAGGCTTTATGCAAGGTTATATGTCCAATCCATTTTTCAGTTAATTGGAGATGATAATTTTTCAAGTAATAGTATCTATCCATTTCTGCTAGTTGTGCGATAGATAAATCTGCTTGTCTTTGTTACCACATGCAAAAAGGCTTAACATAAAGATTTCACTGGGGACTCGTAGATTGCTAAATTAGGTACACACCTTCTTCATTTGATCAAAACAAATGAAAATATAGATCCATGTGTGTTTGTGGATCACAACAAATGAAAAGCGAAGGAAGTCTAGAATCTTAAGATGAGCAAGCTTTGCCTCAGAGGCTGTTATATAAATTTGATGTCAAGTACTATAGCAGTTTAGAACCGCTAGTACTTTGGCCTTGATTGGTATAGCTTTTTGATAAGCAGTAGCATAATGCAGCATTAGCAGTAAGCAGGTGGAGCAGTATGCTCTGATTAATATACGCATTTAGCTGATTGGTTGAGCTGTGAATGATTAGATATAAAATTAAAATAAATTATTTTATTTTACTTATTTATATGTATTCTAATACATTATATATATATATAACTTATATATATTAGTCATAAGTTATAACATCAATTTTTAGTTTTTAATTAAATTATAATTTTATTATAATACTATTTCACAAATAATATGATAAATATTAATATATATATATGTTTTTTAATTTCAGAAATTATGTATATTTACTTTTATTGAAATGATTGTATATATTATATTTATAAATTATAACATAAATTTCTTTTATAATCTTTTCGAATTTAAATTATATTTAATTGAATTAGTATTATATTATAATATTATCTTAATATAATAGAATAAATAAAATAATGATAAATTGAATTTAAATAACTAAAAGTTAATATAATTTGTTTTTGTTGTAATATAAAATAAATTGGTTAGTTATATAATTTTTTTTTTAATTTTTTAATTTTTGTAAAAATATTTAGAGATCAATGCTCTGAAAATGCTTTATTTGAGAGCATTGAGGGAGGAGCATTTTGAGAGCATTTGCAGTTACTAAATGCCCTACTTAATGCTCTGTCAACCAATCAAGTTTTAATGATAAAAGACATAATGCTCTTTAAAATGCTCTGCCAATCAAGCCCTTTGTCAAACTTGCTTCTCTCTGTTTATTTTTTGGGTTTTTTTGCCATGCCATCGCACAGGCTAAAGCATTGGACGGCTTATGCATTAAGGAGGTGAGTCGAAGAAAGAAATTGGAGGAATCACTGGAAAAAGAAAAGGAGGAAGTCAAAACAATAATAGAACAGAACAATGGATTCATGAAAAAACTTCAGATGGTTCAGGGTCAGAATCTTAACTTGGAGAGCCAGATCAGGAAACTGCAAGACTTGGAAAAGGAACATGGTGAGAAATTTGATACGGCAATGGAGCTCTTGAAAAGTTTTAGGCAGAAAAGGGATGAGATCCGTATAGATCATGAGAATGCGATAAAGGAAGTAAAAGCATTGAGGAGATTGATAAAAGGAGACACTGGAGAGTCTTCCGGGGCAGAAATACTCGATTATTCCTTTATGGAAATCAATGAAGCCACTAACGAATTTGATCCATCCTGGAAACTTGGAGAAGGCAAATACGGAAGTGTCTACAAAGGGAATCTTCAACATCTTCAAGTTGCTGTAAAGATGTTGCCCTCATATGGCTCCCAAAACCACTTTGAGTTCGAGCGTCAGGTAAAGGACCTAATCTATATATAATATGGCTTAAACATATATGAAAACATCCTCCTCACAGTTTCTCTAACAAATTCTGATTGTTCTCTGGATTTTCAGGTGGAAATTTTAAGCAGGGTAAGGCATCCAAATCTGGTAACATTAATGGGTACTTGTCCAGAGTCTCGGTCTCTCATTTATCAGTATATTCCTAATGGAAGCCTCGAAGACTGCTTTGCATCCGAGAACAACGTTCCTGCGCTTTCATGGGAATCTCGGATCAGGATTGCCTCTGAAATATGCTCTGCCCTTTTGTTTCTTCATTCAAACATTCCTTGCATCATCCATGGAAACCTAAAACCGTCCAAGATTCTCCTTGATTCCAATCTCGTCACCAAGATTAACGACTATGGGATCTCTCAGCTGATCCCGATTAATGGAATCGACAGGTCGGATCCCCACATAGATCCACATTACTTTGTCTCCGGTGAAATGACTCTGGAATCAGACATATACTCATTTGGAATGATTCTCCTTCAGCTTCTCACCAGAAGACCTCTCTCTGGCATACTGAGAGACGTCAAATGCGCTGTTGAGAACGATAACATCAGCGCGGTCCTGGATGATTCAGCTGGAGACTGGCCAATCACACGAGGAAAAAAGCTAGCTAATGTAGCCATCCGTTGCTGTAAGAAAAACCCGTTGAACCGACCAGACTTAGCCGTGGTTCAACGGTTCATAGATCGAATGAAAGTCCAAGAAGTTTCTTCATCAGAATCATCATCAGCATACACAAACCAGAAAGTTCCACCACGCCGGCCTCCTTCTCATTACCTCTGCCCCATTTTCCAGGTACTTTTCTATAAAGTTTCAATGCCTAAACAGAGTTTGATGATCAGGAAGAAGACAAAACTTGAAATATGTTTGATTGTTGTGAAACACAGGAAGTGATGAAAGATCCTTTAATAGCGGCAGACGGATTCACTTACGAAGCAGAAGCGATTAGGGAGTGGTTAGCGAATGGGCACGATACGTCACCGATGACAAATCTGAAGATGGAAGACTGCAACCTCATACCTAATCACGCTCTTCACCTAGCTATCCAAGATTGGCAAAACCAATGGTGATTTACCTTTGCCTCTTTTTTTGGAGACAGAAAAGTATTTGCTACGATAACTCCCAATTTTTTTTGATTGTCACTTTGTAAATTCACCCCCAAACGTTTGGAAAATGTATAAGCCCCACATAAGTTATTATAATTCGAAACGATGGTTACTTGGTGCCATTGGTATTAAAACATAGTTAAAGTTCATACCAATCAATCATCCTCCTTTAGTATTCATCTGAAAGTCTTCAAAATCTGTTTACCTAACAATTTCGACTCTAACACTTGCACATTTTAGATACTCTACAAAATGTAAAAGTAGGCCACAGTTACACCCAATACGATGTCGTTCCATTTGCCCGCCAAAAAGAAAATTGAAAGAAGATGTAAAGTGTTGAATAGATGCTTTGACTGTTAGGTATTTGGCAAATCAGAATCAGCAGACATACTTTGCGTCCTCACTGATCCAGAATTTCACGAGTTACCATCATCATCATCATCTCTCATGGATTTCAAAGTTACCGGAATTAACCAGTCGGATACTCCCATCTCCGATCAAGACCACTACTTCCGACAACGGAACTACTCTTCCTTAGACTCTGACCTTCTCTGTCTCCGTAGGCAGATATTCGAAGCGGTTTATCGGAAAACCGATTTGATTAGAGCGAATTACGAATTGTCTCACACGAGAGATGAGCTTAGGCGAAGAAATCGGGAGCTCGAAGCTAGAATCTCGGAAGCGGCCATGATTAGAGAGGAAATGAAGCGAGACCTGGAAGTTTCTAGAGAAAGAGTTTGTGAATTGGAAGGAGAGACGAAGGATAAATCAAGACTTCTTTCGAAAACTGCAGAATCCTTACGATCATCGATCCGATGTTTAAACAAGGAGAACGATCTAGAAACAGGGAAATATAATTCCAAGTCAATTTTGGAGTTAGTGAAGGAGGTTGAAACGAAGGTAGAGACGTTCATGGAATCGATGGAGAAGAAGAAGATTGAGCTAAGTAGAAATGTGGAGTTCTTGGAAGAGGAGAATAGAGACATCAATGTCTTGTTAAGAGCTGCTTTGTCTGAGAAACAAACCGCAGAGAAACAATTGGTAAAAGAGACAAATGAGCAAAAGAGATCGGCGTTGCTACAAATCGCAGAACGAGGGTTGCAGAGTATAGGGTTTGGTTTTGGGTTTAAGGAAAGCTCAGAAACTAGTAATCTCGCCAAGGAAGAAGAAGAAGAGAATGGTTTGGTATGTTCATTATTCTTGTGAATTTTAGCAGCAAGAACCAATCAAAGGTTTAAGTATTCTAATATCTCTATGGAAAGAACAGGTTGTAGCAATAGAGAAGACAATGAAGAGTCTACGGAAAGAGAATTCTCAGTTGAAGCTTTCATTGGAAGAATCAAAGTTAGCTCTTTTTCTTAAACTCAACATCTTTGATTTTGATGGAGATGCACAAGAAACTTTCAGAAAACGAAAAGCAAATAAAAAATGTCATTTTCTTGATATGTGACAGGTTAGAAGAAGATCGGTTAAAGAACTTCACAGAGTTACAAGCTCAGAAAATAGCAGAGAATACAGTTTCTATCGACAAGCTGCAAAACCGAGAGAAGTTTCTAACTCAAAACGTAATGTTATCGCACCATTATGTTTTCTTGATTTTTGTAGTGAACCCGTTTATTCAAAAGAGGGTTTTTGTTGTACTGAACCAAAGGTGGAAGAGCTTGTGAAAGTTATAAGAGAAGCCGAATCAGAAGTAAGTAGATGGAGAGAAGCTTGTGAGCTAGAAGTGGAAGCCGGGAAGCGTGAAGTCGAAGAACGTGATCAACTCGTAAGCTTCATTTCCTATTCCAAAACCGATACAAAGAACCATAATTAACAAAAAGAAGTCATTGTTTACAATTCAGATAGCGATTTTAAAGGCAGAGGTTGAGAAGATGAGATCAGCATTGGCGATATCAGAAGGTAAACTAAAACTGAAAGAAGAATTAGCCAAAGCTGCAATGGCAGCAGAAGAAGCAGCTGAGAAATCGATTCGATTGGCCGAGAGAAGAATAGCTGAACTTCTTAGCCGCATTGAACATCTATACCGCCAATTGGAAGAAGCAGAGCCTACAGAAAGCAAACGCCGAAAGTTTAGGTACGTTTGGTGTTGGCCGCTGTGGCGTTTCCCTACCGCTGCTACTGAAAGTTCTTCATATATGAACAATAGAGCATTGTTACGATATGGTGCTTGATTTACTAGTGATTTGCACGAGAGTTATGTAGAGAAAATATTCCCATAGAAAATATCTATTTAGTATAAGAAAGATATAAATGTTTGCAAAAGACCATTACAACATACTAAATCGTTTAACACTATCCAAAGAAAAAAAAAAATCCATCATTGAGACAAAATATGAACAATTCTTGGGTTCATCCGTGAATCCTATTAGCTAATCACAATTTAGTGAAAAAATAGATTATATTAAATCACTAAAATAATTATGGAAACTACTAATTCTCTTTCGTAATTATGACATATAGACAATAAATTAAAATAATTAATATAATTACCAAAAAAATAGATTAAATCATTAAATCTTAAAAATCTAAACACAAATACTAAACCCTAAACCCCAAATAATAAACCCTAAATGCCAAATAATAAGCCCTAAACCCCAAATAATATACTCTAACCTCAAATACTAAATCCTAAACCCCAAATAATTCTTAAATAACTCTAGGGGCTTTAGTATTTGGGGTTATGGTTTATTATATGGGGTTTAGGGTTTAGGTTTAGGGTTTATTATTTGGGGTTTAGGGTTTAGTATTTAGGGTTTAGGGTTTAGTATTTGGGTTTAGGATTTAATATTTGTGGTTTAGATTTTTAAGATTTAATGGTTTAATCTAATTATTTTTGTTAATTATATTAATTATTTTAATTTATTGTCTATATTTTAAATTGGGAAAGAGTATTAGTGGTTTTCATAATTATTTTAGTGATTTAATATAATCTATTTTTAACTAAATTGTGATTGGCTAATGGAGAGGGGATGAATAAGAAGTATTCACCCATAGGGGTAAACCCAATAATTGTTCATAAAATATAGCAAACAGATCAAGATTAACCATCAAAACCTTTTTTTGTTAGTGGAGAAGCAATGCATCTACAATAAAACCTCTATAAATTAATAATGTTGGGACATTAAAATTTTATTAATTTAGAGAGATACGAATTAATCGATAAACTATTAACTTATAGAAAGATATCTATTTTAGGTAATAATTCTCTTTAAAAAAAATCAAACGATGTTATATTGTATAATATAATTAAATCCATTTGTAAAAATAAGGGTTTTCTGCAAATAAACTCTCCAAGTGATTATGATTTGCGATTTTACTCTCCAAGTCAATTAAATACAGATCAACCCTCCAAGTAAGAGTCAAGCCGCAATATAACCTTTCTAAATTTTTCAAATCAAAATATTTACATATCAAATCGAAGTCTTTGAAATGATAAACCCAAATGGTCAAATATACTCTTAAAATTTATGAACTCTAACGCTTGTAAGCGTAAAAACTCTTCAATTTTTTAGATTAGAAGGGTTATATTGCGGATTGACTCTTACTTCAAGGGCTGACCTGCATTTAATTGACTTGGAGGGTAAAATCGTAAATATTAACCACTTTGAGGGTTTATTTGCAGAAAACCCTAAAAATAATAATATGCATTAACTTGAGCTTATGATTTATACTTTTATTTATCACAATATAATGAATGTTAATATCATAGTATACCATCCATATAAAAATGATACATGTTATTAAGTACAAAATTTAGAAGAAATCATGGTTATTATTCTTAATATTGATGATAAATTCAGAAAAGACATATATTACGATACATTTGGAAAAAGTTATGTGTAAAGAATCAATTATTATGTCTATATTTTTTTCACTAGTTTTGGACACCCAAAAAACAATCATAAATTCTTTTTTTATGTAATAAAATAGAAAAATCACTAAAGCCATATTTTAGTACATTATCATAGTTATACTTATATGCATAATTATACATTATTATTAATTTGCTAGAGAAATTTTTTAAAATGCCACTTTTCAAAAATGCCACATTTTCAAAATCTTTGCAAAAATGCCCCTTTAAAAGAAAAATTATTATATCATTTATGTTTGTGTTAACTATGTTGATTAAATGGTTTAATTTTGAGGGTTTAAGAGGTTTTAGGGGTCAAAACATTTTTTAGGATTTATAATTTTAAGATTTAGGTTTTAAAAATCCATAATTAGTGGTATTTTTGCAAATAGACACCCCTAAATGGCATTCTTGCAAATGTACACACCAAAAATGTCATTTTTGCAATTGGCCCTTATTTAAACTATATTGGGACTATATATTACATAGAAGTTTCAAAAAATTATTATATTATTATCTTATCAAATTTTGTTAATTTTTACATTGGCCCGACTCGAGGTTGAAAAAATTTATTAATTTATAATAATTTATATAGTATTAATTTACAGAGGTTTTACTGTATATTGTTGCATCAATAGGAAAAAAAAAGATAATGTATTTTATTTTGTAAAAAAAGATTTCGAAACATTAGATTTTGTAAATTACTAAATCCTTTTGTATTTTAACTAAGGAAAAATCATTCTTAACTACACAAAGTATAGAGTAATATATTGCAAATTATCCCAAGTATAAAAATGTCTTCTAAACTACACATACTATTATGTAACACATGGTGACATACACCAACTATATGTAAGCATGTTAAAAACTACAAAATTGGTGTTTTTCATGAATATTTATCAATTTAAGGGTCAATTCGAAATTATTTTCATTTAAAAAACAAATTAAAACTTACAAAATCTAACAAATTAAAAGAAAATCTATTAATTTAAAAAATTTAAGGAAACAAATAATAAGTAAATTCTAGATAAAAATTAAAATTATATTTTCAATTTTAAATTTTATAGAAAAATTAAATTTGTGAAATCCCAAAATTTCTAAAATTACAAAATTCTTAATTAAAAGGAAAAATAATATTTATATCTACATGTACCTATAACCAACCAATAGGCATGTCAATCGGGCTGGCCCAGCCCGCCAGGTCCGACCCGAAAAATATTCAGGCCTATTTTTCAAAGCATGTCCCTGCCCGGGCAGGGCTTCAGGGCTATTACGGGTTTTTTAGAACTTTTTATGTAAAATAAAATAAAACTAAAAACAAAAATTATTCATAAAAATAAATCCAAATTTAAATAGGACTTGCAAAATAAAATAGATATATGTTTATCAAAATCCAATTTAAATAAAAGCAAATGTTTGACCAAATGAATGCAAATAATTTTGGGAAATATAACATAAGTGAAATACTAAAAGTCTAGGTAGTAAAGTCAAGAAACGGATCTTCTTCAGTGCCTTCTAAGTCCTCGTCACTATCCAGAGCTACAAATAAAAATAAAAATAAAATTTTATTTAGACATGTATAAATCATATAAAAAATTCCACTAAGAATTTATAGGTAATGATTTTTAAAAATAAGTAACTACAAATAATTTATCACTTGCATCACGAAATGTAAATCCATCCAACCAAGTGCGTGTAAAAATTAATGCCTCAGATCACCATTTTCGTGGTTGTTTCTTACATCCTTCTACATGACGTTTCATAGTCATTTTGATGGTCATTTTGATGTTCCATGACTTTTTTCTACCGCAAGTATCTTAGCACAATGCTTGCATTTTGTAGTTTCTTGACCCTCAGTGTTCTTTCCATTAAGATCAAAGTGATTCCACATTTTCGAAGTAAAACGACGTTTTTTTTTGTTTAGCTTTTCCACCCGTCTTCATTTTCTTCTTTTGAGCGATGTTTCTTCTTCTCTAAACTCAACTGATTCCCCATCGTACACATCATTATCCTCTGTATCCAGGGCCGTCTTAATTTTTTGTAAGGCCATAGGCAAAATAAAAAAATTTAGACCCTTTGTAAGAAAAATTAAAAAAAAAAAATTGGACCTAGTTTTCTAAAAAAATTTAATTTTTTTTCACATGGACCATATGCGATAGAACCACTTATCATCCCTCTTAAACGGCTCTGTCTGTATCCATTTGAATTGATGTCTTTAAAAACAAACAAATGGTTTTAAACACTAGTTATCATCAAAACAAAACATTTTTTAATTGAATAAAAACATCAATTAAACACAAACGCAAGCCACACTTCTCTAAAAATATATATTATGTGATCGCCTCACATATCTATCATTCACAATTCCTAAAGAATAATTTTTATGCATAAGTAAGCATGTCAAGAATAATAAACTGACTTGTGACTTAGGGCATCTCCAACCCAACACCAAATCCTACACCAAATATATTTTTTGGTGTAAAAGTCTCTCCAACCCAACACTATTTTCAACACTAAAATGGTGTAAACTCATTTTTTACACCAAATATGGCGTAGAAAATGGGTTTACACCATTTTGGTGTTGAACTTTTTTATTTTTAAAAATGTCTTTCAAATTTTAATCAACTTTAAAATTAGTGAAAAACATATACAAATTGTGATGGTTAAATCCAAAATCTAATTTGTTTGATAATAATTAAACAAAAACTTAATATATTTTGTTATTTTATATGTTACAATGTATTTTTTTATATAATAAATGTTAAATTTTAGTTTTTTTAAAAATTTTTAAACTAAAAAAAATAAGTGGGGTTGATTCGTAAATTTTAAAGAATTGTAAAAGAGAATCTACTAAGAATATTCTAGTTTGGTGTAAAAAATGGTGTAATACATTGGAGCAAAACCCAACACTATTTTGGTGTTACACAATTTTGGTGTAAAAAATGGTGTAAGCTATTGGATATGCTCTTATAGATTAACGACGACGAAGGTGGAGACTACTTGATAGGGGCGTTTTTCAAAACCACTTTTTCTTTCAATATTTATACTGTATTTAGGGTTCTTGGCTAAAGCAAAATATGTAAAAAAAAAATTTTAATCAATGTAGTTTTAGAAAGTACTTTAAACAAAACTTATTTTTAATTAAATTTATAAATTATATTTTTATTTTCGGGTTTTTCGGACCGGTCCGAGCCCAACGGGGTAAAGCCCAAAAACTCAATAGCCTAAAAGGCCATATTTTTTTTTGGCTTATATATTTAAGTCCGAACCCGGTATTTTTAAGGGTTAGGCCGGGCCGAGTTTCGGGCTTTGACCCTAGTTGGTGATTCCTTAAACTAGGGTCAAATACTGATAGAGACTGCCATTCCCATTTTTTCTTTGGCAATTATATAAGAAAAACATAGGCATGTCATGAATAACTAGCAAAGACGATCCTTAAACTAGAGAACGACGATGAAAGAAATCGACTAGAGAACTATTCGAGTAACGGCGAAATTTTCCGTTAACAAAACGGTCTCTGGTGGCTGTCGCTATGGGAGATATCAAAAAAGAACGAAAGAGGCTGAAGTCAACGCTTGTTGACCGTGTTGACTTAGACAGACAGATTGGAAGGTGTAACGCTTTTGCCAAGTTTGGTCGTACTTTAGCTCGAGATAAGATCGTTGAAATTCTCTATGGCAGGAAAAAAACTCGAAATAGTTATGAAATTCAACAATATAGTTTTTGATTATGTTCTTGATTGTTTCGTTTTTTTGAAGATTCAATTCAAATCCTATAAACCTCAATTTCGATTATTAGTGACACGTGACACTGACTCAGTGTGCAACAAAACCATAACACTCTCAAGTTTTATTGTTTTTGTGCATTGATGTGCTTTAAGTTATGTTTGTTTCTAGGGCCCTTTTTTCTATTACATTCATACTTAGAAGGTTTTACAACTATCAAACCAACAATTCAAGTTTCTCTCAACATAAAAGATTAATTCAAAGATATTTGTTCATGATCTGTGCAATTCTTTATACAATAAAGATAGTAGCTAAGATGATGATATGTGTAATCCTATGTCTTCTTACCAACATGATTATATATGATCTTATATGCCTCAACTACAATGACGCATTCTCCAGATGTTAGTTCTAGCATGGTGTTTGACACCGAATTAGACGCATGATCTCGAATGTCCACGAAATTATTAGACGGCTAATCTCATTGTCATTCGTCTTTTACTCCATTAAATTGACATGAAAAAGTGGATCATCTTAGTTACTGTATTTATTGTATAAAAGTGGATCATTCGCCTTTTACTCCAGTAAATAGACTTGAAAAAGTGAAGCACCACGAAAGCTCTTGCGACGGTGATGATTATAGAAGGTATTCCTCACATCGTGAATAAAGGCGGTTCGGAGCTTCACGTGACTGTGGCGCAACTTCTCATTGAAGACCGATACTCCCAAGCCGTAGAAGCGAACTCCTCTCTGCATTCTCAGAAACCTCACCATGTGATTCAGAATCCTCCTGAACAATCGGAGATGGATTATGAGCACGTTGCGTCCGATGCAGATTTGGAAAAGATCGGCCGGTGAATTTGACCTCCACTGCAGAGAGATTCCAGGCCGAAGATTATTCTGTATTAATCGATATGCATTGGTTCTCTTTGCTTCTCCGATCCAATTACGAACAGATGCGCAAGATTTCACCAACAGTGAAGACTTCACCGGCGAACGCCATCTCCGTCACCATCATCATCGTTTATTCGTCTTCTTCTTCTCTCTCTTCTTCTTCTTTCTGATTTTGATTTTGTAAAAAGAGAGTGAGAGGGAAAATGAAAGAAGTTGATACTCCGATATTTATAGAGCTAGCGAGTTTGTTATGATCAATCCACTGTAGTTCCTGGTGCTTAATTCTTCTTCTACTTTATGGGGCATCTTCATTTCTTACCCAGTTACAAGTAAGAAGCAGTATATAAGTTTATCTTTTGGAAATTATAGGCTCCATGTGATCAGTCTAATATGTGTTCATGAGTTATGAAGATAGCTACCAGTGTCCCAAGAAAGATTTGAATTTAGTTTGGTGCAACGTTAACAACACAATGAGTATCCGGTACCTTACGGCGAGAAGAACGGTGAACAAAAGATTTGAATTTATTTTTAATCGTCTAGATTTATGAATTATTACAAATTATGTGAACAATTACAAGGATGATTATACAACGGCCAATTTTAGTTTTGATATGCGGGACTACTCCGGACGACTCTCCTTCCACCACGCTGAAAATCTTCTGTAAATTTTACCTCTATTATAATTTACACTCTGGGACTCGAACTCTATACCTGTAGGTGTAAAAACATTAATAAACTTTCTGTCAAACCACGTGACATGACCGAGGGGCTTCCACGAAGATTTGAATTTAGTCCTCCTTTTTTCGTTGGAAAAAAAAATTCATAATGTGGTTTGACAATTGCTGAACCACGTGACATGACCGAGGGGCTTCCACGAAGATTTGAATTTAGTCCTCCTTTTTTCGTTGGAAAAAAAATTCATAATGTGGTTTGACAATTGCTGTTTAACAAAGTCGGCATGGGCACAAGCAAGTGAAACTTGTGCTTTGGGCCTGAAATTTCCTTATAAATTTTATAAGCGGATAACTAGCAATAAAGTTGCCAATAATCTAGTGGTAGAGGCAAGTTCGATGGGAATTTGAAGGAAATATTTTGAATACTCTTCCCTGCCATAGTGCCATATGTATATTTTTTTTTAATTTATTGGTTTAATGGACCAAAAATATTATTTAGTTTGGGGCTTTGAAATTACCAGGGCCGGCTCTGCTGGTTAACAAGCCATGATAAGAAGAACCTTAGGGTTTTGATGAGAGTAACTACTTTCAACATCTCAAAATGTAATGTCGAAGGCTGGGTGGGTCAAAGCTTATTATGACCTAGATTCCAGTTAACATAAATGATTTTTTTTAATGTCTTGGAGATGAATAAAATTTATATTCTATGTCACCATAATTTTGACCCAAAAAGAAATAATATATGTCACCATAATTAAATTTTACTGGTTATATAATAGGTGATTGGTTCGGCTGTAGTTGTAGATTAATTGTTGTAGAATTTTTGCTGTAGTTGTTGCTGTATATTTTTTTGCTGCAGACTTTTTTGCTGTACAAATATAAGTTGTAGCTGTAACTATTTTAAAATAAAAACATGATTGGTAAATCTAAGATATGTGCTATAGTTTTAATTAAATCGACTAATTTTATGAAAATAAAATGTTTTGTACTCATTATACAAATAATCTAGTTTATAGAAACTTTATGTATTTTTCAATGCAATAAAAATGAACATCTAAATTATTTTAAAATGGAAAATTAAAAAAAAATAAATATCATTTTATATTAAATAATTTCGGTAAATGTATTTAAAATATAAAAATACTTTAGTGATTGATAGAATAATTCATAATACTTTTGATTTTATATTTTCCATAGATTCGTCACAATCTTGTTTTAAAATCTTTCCATATATATTTTTTTCTTTCAAAACTTTGTTTTTATGAAGTTTTAACTAAGTAATCATAATAAAAGTGTATAACGTGATTTAAAAAAAAAAAGAGTTTGTATAGCCATAAAAATGAGGTTGTAAGATTTTATATGTTACAGCAAAAGAAACTTAAAAAAAAATTAAAGAGGCTGTAGCTTAGAGAATTAAAGCAAAAACATGATTGGTAAAAAAAGGTGTAGGTTTGAAAGTTAAAGAATTAAAACTACAACATGATTGGTAACATAATGATGTTTTAAAAAAAATTAAGACTGTAGACAACACTTTTATGACTTCATTGCAAAATTCATGACTTCCAAATATTACTATCTCTTTTTTTTTTTTTTTGGAATCTTTAGTATCTCATTTCACTCACTCTTTTATGAGAACACAAATATTTTCGAAACTATCTTGCCTTTTTTTTTGGGGATAGTTACGCAACTAACCCACATATTGAAGTCAATGTCAAAACTAAACCCCTTATCCTCTTCTCTCACAATTTGCCATTTTCTCACAACTCTACCCTTCTTCTCAACACATATTCACGAAAATGCCATTATATTCTATTTATTTTTTTTTTTTTAAATTTCGAAAATTAGCAAAAAGACATAAAAACCAAAAGAGCTCAACATATTTACCAAAATGCAATCTTCTTCAATTTTGCCAACCACCATGAACAACCAATTTGGAGCTCTAAATGCTTCTCCAACCAACTTTTGAGCTCTAAATGCTAAATATTTGAGCTCATAACCTCTTAATCTTTCATTTACTCTTCAATTTCATCCAAAAATCTTTCTAATTTTGAATTTCAAAATTATTTTGTTTATAAACACTCCAATTTTCGTTGATTCTTGCATAACAAGATCTTGGGTTCTTTGTTACCGGTGAGATTCAAACTTAAAGGTGGTTGAAGAAGCTAAAAACGAGCTTTCGCGGCAAAAAAAGGTAAACTTAGGTGAATTTTGTGATTTTTCAGATCTGATTCGCGAATGTAGACTTCCATGGAAGTCTACAAGTCAACGGATAGGTTAGTTTTGACATTGACTTTTTTTTTAAAATTTTCAATGTAGACTTCCATGGAAGTCTACACGTTTTCCTTTAGAAACAAAAAAACACGTTTGTAAACTTCTTGTCGAAGTCTACATAAAGTAGGTTAGTTTTGACATTGACCAAAACTTTGACTTTTTAAAGCAGAAGTCTACAAAATTTTAGTAGACTTCGTCTGACGTGGCAGGTTAGTTTTGCATTTGACTGGACTTTGACTTTGTTTGTAGACGTTCAAAGTAGACTTCGTCTGACGTGGCAGGTTAGTTTTGACATTGACTAAAATCTCAGAAATTTGACCACGGAAAAGTAGACTTCGTTTGTAGACTTCACACGTAGACTTCGTTTGTAGACTTCTATTTAATTTAATTAATTGTTTGGTCAAACCCAAAAACTAACCTCTTTTTTAGAAAATATGTCAAAACTAACCTGCCACGTCAGACGAAGTCTACAAACGAAGTCTACTTTGAAGTCAAACCTTAAGTCAATTGCAAAACTAACCTGCCACGTCAGACGAAGTTTACAAACGAAGTCTACATCCCAAGTAGACTTCTTTGCGAAGTCTACTTGGTATGTAGACTTCGTTTGTAGACTTCTTTCAAAAGTCAAACTTAAGTCAATTGCAAAACTAACCTGCCACGTCAGACGAAGTCTACAAACGAAGTCTACTTTGAAGTCAAAACTTAAGTCAATGTCAAAACTAACCTGTCACGTCGGACGAAGTCTACAAACGAAGTCTACAAGAAAGTCAAAACTTTAGTCAATGTCAAAACTAACCTTCCACGTCAGACGAAGTCTACAAACGAAGTCTACGGAGATATTTTTGTGTAGACGTCCACGGAAGTCTACATTTACGATTTTCAGTAATTATTTATTTTTAATTAATTAGTAATGAATTCTGTGGTTTTTGTTTTTTCTAAATGCGTGTTAATTCTGGTGTTAAATTGTATAAAAATTTGGTATGCAAATGTATAATATATAATTTATAAATTAATTTTCTTGTTTAATTGGTATCTAGCTCGTATTTGTAGACTTCTCAATGTAGACTTCCTTGGGAAGTCTACATTCTGATTTTCAGTAATAGTGCTTTTATAATTCATTAGTAATGAATTTTGAGCTTTTTTATTTTTTTAAATGCGTGTTAATTATTGTGTTTTTATGTGTATAAGTTTGACATGTATATGTTTGATAAATTAGCTTTAACTTAATTTTCTTGTTTGATTATCATATTTGTAGACTTCCACGGGATGTCTACAGAGTAGACTTCCACGAGAAGTCTACATTTATGATTTCAGTAATTATTTAATTATAATTAATTCGTAATGAATTTTGTTGTTTTTAATTTTTCTAAATGCGTGTAAATTATGGTGTTTTAATGTATAAAAATGTGGTATGAAAATGTATAATATATATTTTATAAATTAATTTTCTTTTTGAATTGGTATCTAACTCACATTATGTAGACTTCTCCTGTAGACTTCCAATAACGATATCTAATGTGTTTTTTTTGCTCTTTATCCACAGATAATGGTTCAGTTTCTGGCTGTTTATGGAGAATGGTTTAAGGAAGATACGTCATGGTAATTTGCGGTTGATAATGAGAGAGGAGGGAGAATGTTCTTCTTGCATGATGGTTTTACTTATGCTGAACTTGTTGAAATGGTTCAAGATGATTATTTGTTAGACAAAAAAAATAAGTTGGTGGAGATCACTTATTCAGTATTGTGGTGAGTGTTGGGAAACAAAAAGTGACGCCTTACGGTTTTAACTTTAAGGCTCTCCAAAAACTTTGGGTTTTGAAAATTTTGGCTCTCTTTTTCTTCTACTAGAAATTAACAAACTTACTTGTAATCTCAAAGAGAAATGACTATCTTTTGGATTGATTATTATCAATTCAGTAGACATTTAAGAGAATGTGCTTCTCGATCTCTTTAGATGTATATATGATTAATTTAAAGAGAGAGAAGTCAAAAGAGTTCAGCTTTGATTGGTGATCAATTGTTTCGGTTGTGTTTGTAAACAAAAGATCAAGCAATGTAACTAACATTCATCTCTTAAGTCTTGAAATCACAGCGAAAGGGATCCCATATTATTTACATCTCAGAAATGTTAAAAGGTGCCCTCTTAAACATGTTCAAAGGTGCCTTGTAAACAACAAAAAAAAAAAAAAAAAAAATCCTCTACACATATGTCAGGTTAGTGCCATCATCCTCTACACATATGTGTACCTCCTCCTCCGGAAGGGTTTGATGCTGAAGAGGAAGATCTTCCTTTGAAAAACCTTCCACAAGATGTTGCTCCAGAGCAAGTCCCCTTGCTTACTCCCAAGGAAATTTTCAGCATCCGGCACAAGGAAGGGTGATCTATCGTAGCTCTCCAGAATCTCTGAAATCAACAGGAAGATTATGGTTACAAATGATGAATCATATTAGCAATACTTGCAAACAACATTAACTTGGTTCTATATGCTTGCTCAGAAGTAAGAACAACGAGAGAGAGCTTGGTTCTATATACGAGCTAATAAGTAAGAACAATGAGACAGAAAGGAATATGTAAGATAGAGAAAGACCTGAGCTCTGGGAAAAGTCAGCTGTCAAATCCGACAGACTGAAGTTCCGAGGAATTTGACCTAAGAACCCAAAAGTAGAAGTTTCAGCATCAAGAAGCGGATCACTGAGGGGTTGGTTGTTGGACTCGTTGCTGAAAGATGGAATCGAAGTGTCTCCAACTGCGGAATGTCCTTCGAGGGCATTCCGCTCACCACCATACATGTATGAAGCAGGGTTTGCATAGGCAGTCTCAGACTTGATCATCCCTCCATTCACTCCTTGCATCATAGGCATGTTTGTGGTCTGTGATGAGAGCATATTTGGCGAAGTATCAACTCTCCTAGCATGGGTTGATATGTTCACAGAAGAGGCCACATTTGCATTGAGTGTTGAAGAGCCATTGACGTATGCATTAGACAGACCAGAAGCCATAGGATGATGTGCACTTTCAGACTTCAACGACTGCTCAGTGTGTTCAGAGGCATAGCATAACTGTTTCTGATTCACTGTAAAAGAACCAATGTCAGTTACATAGATAAGCTATCTAGAAAAACCCATAACTACCTTCCAATTTCCAACCAGTAGACAACAAAAACACTTTTCACAAGTCGGTAGCTGTGACTTAAAAGGATATCTAGCATTTTCAAGACCATCACTACTGCGGCAGACAAATCTTGATTTATTCAAAGAAACAGCAATTACATACTAGTGAGTTCAGATTTCATCCAAAAATCAAATAATCATGCAGAGTTTGAAGATATATTTCTACAAAGAAATCACATAATCCAGCTGAAAAAGAGAACGATGAAATAAAACTACAGCAGAAAGTGGAAAGACAGAAAACGAGACGAAACATATAAGAACTGTTTACTACAACACTTGACAGATAGGGAAAGCAAAATTTCAGAAACGTAAGTTCCACTTGATACTACATATATGTGTGTTGATAATTGACTGATTCACATTGGAGTCACCGCAAGATAACCGATCCAAAACAATCAATCAACTTTGATCCCAAAAAAAGCTCACACAGATTCACATTAGCAAAACGCTACGAAAGAAGAGAGAAAAATCAAAACCTTTCACGATCAGTGGGAGGACAAGGAGATCTATTGGGAGGAGCACGGAATCCGGAAAGTTCCATGGATTTTCGTTTTTATCACAGTAATCCATGGAGAATCTGCTCCAGACCCAGAAAATTCCCAAAAATCCAGATTTGAATCAATGAAAACAAGAATTCGTCAGTTCATATGCTCTAATTACCCAGAAAATGCGAAAAACAAAATGAAAATCCATGGAAGACGGACCTCGAGAATGGCGGCAGTCTGAGCAAGCTGGAGAGGCTTCTCGATGGCGTCATACACATTTTCATATCCCGTTTCCTTCACCGTCTTTATCGCAAAGTACAAAACCTGAGCCCTAGAAACCCCAAATGTCACAACAAAATCAAATCAGAGAGAAAACACAAAACCCACGACCCAGAAGAAGAACAATAAAGAGGGTTTTTGTGACTTACCATTTTTTTTTAATTCTAATACAATACAGAAGAACTACCAAAGTGTTTCAAAGAAGGGTTGGGTTCTATCCAGCAAAGACGATCCAGTTGTAGAGAGGGAGGTACACGCGCCGTACGACTAAGAGAAATCCGGCCATGGAAACTGAGACAGCGACTGAAGCTAGAAAGATTCTACAAACTCCCCAGAAGAGAGTAAGATTCGAGGGTCCTCGCCCGAACATCTTTTCTCTGTTCTTACGAACACCCTAGAAATCAGAGAGATAAGAACACCAACTAAGCAAGTCAAACCCAATGGAAAGAACAAGAGAGTGGTGGGTTATTACGTACTGAAGAAGATCTGGCTTCTCACAGCGAACACAACACACGATAAGGTGGAGAGAAGCGAGAGGTTTGAGCGCCGTTTTAGAGAGAGAAACAATTGAGGCCTTTTTCTACAAAATTAGGGTTTTCTTGAGTAAATTTGGTTTATATAGGCAGGTAAAAAACATCCGGTTAGGTTAAATTTTCCGGTTTAGTATACTTCAAACGAAGTCTACAAACGAAGTCTACGATGCCCTAAACCCTATACCCTAAATGTAGACTTCCGGGAGAAGTCTACAGAATATATACATCAACTATTTTCGATGAAATATAAAATATATATCTTCAAATTTAACATTCTTATATATAAATCCCTAAATCTAAGCCATTACAACATAAACTCATGAAACTATAAATATCAAACAAAAATAACTACCAACATGTTACTACATAAATATCAAAACATATGGATTTAGTATTCATTTCATTATGAATGTATAACCTAATTTGTCGTTGTTGCTTTATTTTGTGAAATTTTGTGAAATTTTATTTTTTATACTTCACAATTGTTTATACTTTCATCATGAATACAAATATTTAATCAAAATAATTTTTGTTAATTTATAAATTTAAATTTTGTAAATAATCGGTAAGTAGACTTCCCTGGGAAGTCTACACAAAAATCTAAAGTATAGAATGTACCTAATTTATCTTTACTGGTTTATTTTGTGAAATTTTGTGAAATTTTATTTTTTTATACTTCACAAATGTTTATACTTTCATCATGAATACAAATATATAAATTTAAATTTTTTTGTTAATTTATAAATTTAAATTTTGTAAATAATTAGTAAGTAGACTTCTCTTGTAGACTTTTCTTGTGGACTTCACTTGTAGACTTCGCTTGTAGACTTCTCTTTCACAATGTAGACTTCGCGAAGGGTAAAATGGTAACTGGGACATCCGTTTTTTTCTTTGGTCATAAAGGGTCTAATTGTAATTTCACTACCCCTTTGGGTTAGTTTTCGCAAATATGAGATGTGGGGTTTAGGTTTCACATATAAATGAATTTGTGGGTTATTTACAGCAATTTTCCCATTTTTTTGTTTATGTAATGTTATGGATGAAGGAAAATTATATTTGACAAGATATCGAAAGGAATAGCAAATATAAAAAAAACTTGCACTCACAAATTCATCATAATTGTTTTAAAATATGAGTACTAAACAAAACAAAATATGATAATGGTTTTAATAATGAGAGATATGAACAAATGATAATACATGAAAATCAATTACCTTCGACCAAAGAAAGAAAATCAAATACCTATCACGTAAAGTAAAATTTCAACAATTATGTTTTGTTTCCAAAATATAAACATTTACCACATTTCCACTATTTTTCTAACAGCTGTTATCTACTTTCTATTAAATATAAGAATTCATAAATATATACACAACAAGAAAACATGCAAATTTCCCTATTCCAACGGCTTTCCGACGGTTTTGACCGGTCGGTTATATCTCGTCGGAAATAAAATTCCGTCGGAAATACTGACGGAATTCCGACAGAAAAGAAATAACCGGAATCCGTCAGAATTCCGTCCGAAATCCGTCAGTATGTCATTGTCCGACGGATTTCCGACGGCTACACATACCGACGGATTTCCGACGGCTACGTATACCGACGGATTTCCGACGGATATTTTATTTATTAAAAAAAAAAATTTTAATTTAATTATATTTAATGAAATTAAATTAAAATAAAATAAATTAAATTAAATTAAAATTAAATATAAATAAAAATTAAATTAAAATAAAAATAAAAAAACAACATTTAAAATTAAGGTTCAATATTTTTAAAAGTGATTTAGAAAATTAAAATATTACATAACGTGTTATCTATCGGTTACGGAAGAACTCGTTCATCATGTCTTCCATTTCCCGCATTCGTGCCATCTGCTCGTCCATTTTCCGCATTCGTCCCATCTGCTCTTCCATTGCCTGCAACCGTGCCTGCTGTTCCTCGTAGCGAGCTTCATCTTGTGCGCGTTGGGACTCCAACCCGGTCACCCGCTCGAGAAGCTCGGCATTCTGTGCCCTCAACGTACTATCTGCATGAATACGGTAAGAGTTGATGGACGTGGATGAACTGTCTTCCGGGAGGCCAAACACACGACCTCTGTGCTTAGGCGCAACCTACGAAAAAAAATCAATCAATAAATGTTGTAAGTTGTTTATATTTAAATTTATTTAAAATTTAATTAAAATTGACAGTGTTATTAACCTGATAGGTAAACTCGTTGATCTTCTCCAGAGGAACTTCCGTGGCCGGGGGAGTTCCTTCGACGATCGGTTGGGATTGGAGGTACTCCTCACCCAGCCTCTCCACGCTCTCCACGATTTCACGAGCAATGGGATCTTGAATTTTCCCCGTCTTTCTGTTGGTGTGCGCATCTTTGACCAAGTCAAGATATGACGGACGCACACCGGTCCTCTCCATCTGTTGGCATAGATAATGAAAGAAATATGAGAAGTGTTAGAAATAATTTTTTTGTAAAATTTATAAAATTACGTACCAGTTTCTGAAGACGTGACGCTTTGCTCGTCGCACCGAGGTTATGGGTCGCCGGTCCCTTCCCCTTCCGGTCGCTGTTCCGGTTAGACGAGTTCTTTTCGGAGCTTGCTTTTGTCTCCTCCCGTTCCCAATGGGCAAGTAGTCCACCCCATAATGTGGGGTTATCTTGCAATCTGCGCGGCACTTTTCCCTCTTTGTCTCACATGTCCTTCCATTCGTTTATCTTCAACGAATATTTCCGGGAGGCTTTTCTGTAGAACTCCCGTCGGACCTGGGCAGTCAACTGTGGGTCCCAAGTAAATTCTTGCTGAAAAAAACGTACCCATATTAGTATTGACAATTTTAATGAAAATAAAAATCTAAATTCTTAATAGGAAAAGAAAACATACCGCAAATTGCCGAAACCAGATCTCCTGGTCTGCCACCGGCATCGAAGTAAATGTGGGATATGGGGAACTTATCAACGAATTAGTCATTGCGTTGATCGAACTCATAATCCCGTTTCCCGAAAATTGAAACCTAAACAATATTTAGTTAAATATTTTTTTAAGTTAATATAATCAAATACATTTTTAAATAAAACTTACCATGTCGTGTTAGGTGGCAAGTCAAGATCTAGGCGAGGCAACCTATCCCGTCCAGGTTGCGAAACAAACTCCTCAATGGACATGGCCGTGGGAGCTGAGGGCTGTGTACCCAGTGGAGGAGACGGGTGTTGGGGATCCGGAAAGCTAGTATCTGGGATTTGCGACTGACTCCCTCCCCTACTGGAAGTACCGGATCCAGTAGAGTGATGAAATCGCCCATAGTCCCTACGATTTCCAAAATGTTTACATACCGTTGAAATTTACTTACATATATAAATATAAATTCTGATAATTTAAATCATAAATTTTAAAGATAAATTTACAGATAATTTAATTTACATTACGGATTTAGGGATTTTCAGTTTTTGAGAATTTGCCGACATCGAATTTTTGAGATTTCCAAATTATAAAATTTACGGGAATTGGAGACTTAGTGATTTTAGGATATTGATATTTTGAGAAGTAGGGAATTTGGAATTTAGGGATTAATTTATGGAATTTCGGGATTTCATAAATTAAGGTTTTAGGGAGTTAGGGATTGTGGGAAATTGAGATTTCTGTAAATAGGTATTTAGGGATATTTGGATTATGGATTTCAGATATGAACATTTAATATCCTACAGATTTAGAAAATTTTTGGAATTTCAGATTTGATAATTTAAAGTTTTAGATATTTACGATTTTTCCAGAATTTGGGATTTTGTAATTTAAACAAATAAAAAAATTAGTAAAATTTCAACAATTTAGAATTTTACTAATATTTTTATATTATTAATATTTATAATTTTCTAAAAATAAATAATTTTATAAATACTTTTCTAAATTTTATAAACCCGAAAATTCCCTAAATCACAAAATTTACAAAATAAAAAACTTTTCAAACATCCTAAACCCGTACATTTCTACATTTCTATTAATTTTTAACATCCTAAATCTAACAAATTCACAAAATTCTCTAAATTCATAATTTACAAAAAAAAACTTCGAAAAACTTACATTGGATTGATGATTTGTTGATAGAGATTGAGATTATGGATGAATATGTTGATTCCGGCGAGTTTCCGGCTTGGAGCGATCGATTTCCGGCGAGTTTTTGTTTTTTTTTCGACTTTTCGTTCCGTCGATGCGAAGAAGAAGATGGTGGTTTTATTGCAGGTTACCGACGGATTTCCGACGGAAATCCGACGGAATTTCCCGCTTTTTTCGATGAGATCGAGGCTCTTAGGCGGCAAAAATTAGGGTTTCCGTCGGAAATCCGTCGGTATTTCCGACGGATTTCCGACGGATTTCCGACGGACTCTAAACATTTATATATAAAACCGCGTAAATTTTTTTTTTTATTATATAAAATATTAAATCCGTCGGAAATCCGTCAAAAATACCGACGGATTTCCGACGGATCTTAATTTTTTTTTTAAATTAATTTTTTTTTATTCGGATTTTTTTATTATATAAAATATTAAATCCGTCGGAAATCCGTAAAAAATACCGACGGATTTCCGACGGATTTAATATTTTATGTAATAAAAAAACCGTATTAAAAAAATAAGATCCGTCGGAAATCCGTCGGTATTTTTGACGGATTTCCGACGGATTTAATATTTTATATAATAAAAAAACCGTATTAAAAAAAATAAGATCCGTCGGAACTCCGTCAAAAATACCGACTTTTATTTTTGACGGATTTCGGCTTTTATATAACAGATATCTGTTTTAAAAATAAAAATTACAATCCGTCGGAAAACTGTGAAAAATCTATCGCTTAAAAGTCCGCGTGGTGACCCGATTACAGAGTTAATTAAAAAAATGTCGAAACATTTTTTCATAAATTATTTTAAATATATCTGGGAATTGAATAAAAGATTTACACAACGAAATTTTATAACAGAGAAAAAACAAAAGCCGAAAGGAAATTTATTTATTTTAAAGTTTGAAACACATATGTCTCTGTATCCGCTCCAAACTTACATTTTTTAGAACCTGAAACTTTTTTTTCCCTTTTTTTTTCTTTGGCGGAGAATCTACATATCCTTTGCAAAATTCCCTTTCGATTGCATCAACATCTATATTTAAGTTCGGACTTTCAGGTCTTTGGGCAAATTCATCATCATTGTACTGATCCTTTTTATTCTTCGGTGTACCTTCTAAATATCCGCCGCAAACATCTCTTTTGATTGCATCAACATCTATATTTAAGTTCGGACTTTCTGGTCTCTGAGCAAATTCATAATCATAGTAGTGATCCTTACATTCATTTGAAGTACTTCCACCGTAAGTATCTGACGTTTCAATCAAGCGAGATGGTTGTACGTCTTCGAGAACACTCTTCTTGTCTGGATATTTGTCGCACTGCGATTGCGTTTCCCACGAGACGTTTGGCAAGCACTGGCTCTCCGGCACTATTGTTGATGAAGAATCTCCGATTGAGATTGGTGAGACCGTATCAAATTCCCACGAGTAAGTGGGTATCTCTTCAGTGTGTGTGTCGCATTGGGTTTCGGTTTCCCACGAGTATTTTGGAAGTAGAAAGTGGTTTGCCACGATTTTTGAGTCTTCATTAGGAGAGTTAGAAGACATTATTTGTGTTGTTGACAGGAATGAACGTATGAGGAACCTTATATAGAACGGAAAACCGTCGGAAATCCGTCGGAAATCCGTCAGAAACCTCCGACATAATACCCCGCCAGTCCCATCGGCCGCAGATAACGCAATGGTAACCACTCAAACTTTGCCGACATCGGAATTCCGACGGAATTCCGACGGAACTAATTCCGTCGTTATGTCGTCCGGAAATTAGGACAGTTTTTATCCCTTTTCCGGCGGCAAATTTAATAAATGATTCTGGCGAATATTACCATAAAGTACATTATATTAGAGGGAACGCATACGGGTTATAGTACAACATTGGTAAACAAACATTTATTCATAAATTATTAATCTGACTCTTCTGATGAACCTTCACTAGGGATGGAGTCAGAATCGTCGTCAAATTCTTCACGTAGTTCATCTTCATCCGAATGCACTAGATCATCGCCGATATGTGTGACATCAGTGACAAGGTCAATGTTATCCGTCTCCTCAACATGTGACATTTGGTTGGTTCGCGATACTTGTAGAGCATCATGTTCCGGAACTCCATATATTTTTCCTCGCGGATTAATTGGAGTTACTGTCACCCAAGGATCTGTCCTCCGCCCAACTCGAGGATATGGAATGTAGCAAACCTATTCATTAACGGTGGATGTTGTTAATATACAAGAATAACAAAACCTAACGTATAAATATAACGGAAAACCTATCAATATATTGATACCTTGTCTGCTTGAGATGCAAGGATAAATGGATCGTAATGATGTAATTTCCGGCTTGAATTTATCGAAATAACACCAAGACGGTCAATTCGAACCCCACTACCATTGGATGGATCATACCAATCGCACATAAACACAATGCACCTCAAGTCCAACATTCCTGGATAGTGGATTTCCAAGATTTCTTTTAAATGGCCATAGTACATGGTATCACCTGATTGCGCCGAAATACCATTGTCCGAAGTTGGCCTTTGACGTCCTTCGTCACGAATTCTGAACGAATATCCCCTAGTGCAAAATCTCGGATATGAAGTCGCGGTGCTGCGTAAACCATGAGAAAACTCCACTAACCATGTCGGGAGGGTTTGACAACTTGCTAAACCTTCGGAAACCTAAAAACAATATAAATACGCAATCAATAACATATGAACGTGAAAAACTTATAAAACAAGAGTGAGGAGTTATATTTAACGTACAAAAAATTTCAACTACTCCGGGAATTCTTCATCTTTTAATACAGCAAGTTCGGAATCTGTCTTATCAGCATGGTAAGTTTGTGCTAGGGACATGTATATCCTGTAACATAACAATTGTTATTAGATGAAGACAAATAATTGCACAAATTTAGTATGAGAAATGGTGTACCTTTCATACTCTCCAAGTTCGTCACAATTTCTGAGGATATATGTATGCAAATGTGTGACCTCTTGTGGTGATAGTATGCGTTTCTTCCCTTTTCCACTTACGCGGCCCACTTGCGCAAACAACTCAAGTACAACCACGGGATACACTGCTTTCTCACCTCTATCATCATGTCGCACCGGCCGTCTACCTTTAGTCCGGACATCCGAAGGAAAGTAATATTCGGCAAAGTGTGATACTTCTTCGTTTAGACTTTGTGCAACAATAGATCCCTCAACTTTGCTCAAATTTTTTACCTTTTTCTTCAGGTGGAACATGTAACGCTCGAACGGGTACATCCATCGGTATTGAACAGGGCCTCCTAATGCTGCTTCTCGTGGGAGGTGAATAGGAAGATGTTCCATAACATCAAAAAAAGACGGTGGAAATATCTTCTCAAGTTTACAAAGGAGCACCGGGATGTTGGCCTCTAAAGACCGGATCCCGTCCGCTGTTAGTGTCCGCGAACATAAATCTCGAAAAAAAGCCCCAACTCCTACAAACGAAATATAATCAAGTTAGTACATATATAGTAACATTATATTAGTAATAAACTAAAGAAAATGATGAAATATACCTCTAATTGCTTGATGGATGTCTTGTGGAAGAAGATTAGAAAATGCAAATGGAAGAAGACGCTGCATCACAACATGACAATCATGAATCTTCATTCCAATAAACTTCCCTTCCGTCGAATCCACGCAATTACGCAGATTAGATGCGTAGCCGTCAGGAAATTTAACAAAATTTTTAATCCATTCAAAGAAAACTTCCTTCTTACCCGCGTCTAACCGGTACGCAGGCATTGGCAATCTACCATTAGGCAAAACATGAAGGGATGCCCTTGAACAAATCAATGGCAAGTCTAATCTAGATTTCCAGTTATCTTTTGTCTTTCCTGGTACATTTAAAATGGTGTTCATGATGTTGTCAAAGAAATTCTTTTCAACATGCATGACATCTAGATTATGCCGCAGTAGATGATCTTTCCAATAAGGCAAATCCCAAAAAATACTTTTCTTATGCCAATTGTGATATTCCCCACAGCCGTCGACGGGGTGATGGCCATTACCCCCACATTCAGGAGTTCGCTCTGCACCAAAATCTCGTAACTGTTCCAATATGCTGCGACCATCTATCTTTGGAGGTGGACCAGTAAACACTGGAAAATTCTTTCTAAAATGTCTTCTAGACCGACGATATGGATGATTTGCCGGCAAAAAACACCTATGGCAATCAAACCATGAAGTCTTCCTTCTGTTCTGCAATTGGAATGCTGAAGTATTGTCTTGGCAATAAGGACATGCCAATCTTCCATGCGTTGTCCATCCAGATAACATACCGTACGCCGGAAAATCGCTAATGGTCCACATAAGAACCGAAGGCATGTTGAAATTCTGCTGGATTGAAACATCAAATGCCTCAACACCATGCTCCCACAACATCTGCAACTCATAGATCAATGGTTGGAGGAATATATCGAGTGATCGTCTTGGATGATCTGGCCCAGGAACTAGAACTGAGAGAAACAGGAACTCTCGCCGCATGCACATAGAAGGAGGCAAATTGTAAGGTGTTACGATGACCGGCCACAATGAATATTTTCTTCCATGCTTTCCAAATGGGTTGAAACCATCAGTGGATAAGCCGAGGTATACATTTCGGCGTTTGTATGCGAAATCTGGATATACGGATTGAAAGTGTTTCCACGCTTCTGCGTCAGAAGGATGCGTAATATCTCCATCTTGATTATGCTCTGCATGCCATCTCATAGCCTTAGCAGTGCGTTCTGATTGATACAGCCTCTTCAACCTCTCTGTTAATGGTAAATACCACATCCGTTTGAAAGGAATCTTCACTCTGCCACTTGTGTCTTGGAACCGTGGTTTATGGCAAAATTTACATTTTTTCCTGTTCTCATCTTCCCTCCAGTATAGCATGCAGTTGTCGATGCACACATCTATTATCTGGTAGGGCAAACCAAGACCGGCAACAAGTTTCTGGACCTCGTAGTATGATGCTGGAGAAAGATTATCCTCTGGCAAAACATCTTTCACAAACTCGGCGAATGCATCAACACATTCTTCGGACAAATTGTAATCGGTCTTCATGTTCATCATCCTACTAGCAGAAGATAACGGTGAATGCCCTTCCCTACAACCGCTGTACAGTGGTTGCTTTGATGCGTCTAACATATCAAAAAACCTTCGAGCTTCTAAATTAGGTTCTTCAACCCTATCACCCTCATAACCACCCGACTGCAAATTCTCTCTAAACGCGTCGTTAACCATCGCAACCGTACTTACCCCAACATCTACTTCCGTTGTACGTTCTTCTACGCTATCCGGAAAATAAGGTGCATTACTACTAGTACTACCATATTCGTAATTGTTTTCTCCATGTAAAAACCAAACCTTATATCCCGACCTAAATCCATATCTATATAAGTGATTCCAAACAGTATGAACCGCAACACTAATTCTGTTACAGCAATTAGAACATGGACATTTGATATCCTGACCTTTTTTTGCTGCATCTTGGTTTCTGGGTAAATTCATGAACTCGCATATACCTGCAGCGTAAGCGGATGTTAATAAGTTCGAGCCCATATCCATCATTGGCTCGTCCATCCAAGACCGAAAATATGAACTCATCGCTAACAATTTTTTTTTGATTTGTAAAATTGTGTTATGAATGAACGAAGACACGAAGGAAGTTATATAAAACGGATTTCCGTCGGAATTCTGTCGGAAATTCGTCACAAAACTCCGACATAACACCCCACCAATCCCATCGGCCACCGCTAACGAATGGTAACCACTCAAATTTGCCGACATCGAAAATATCGGATTTCCGTCGGTAGTCCGTCGGAAAGTCGTAAGAATATTACGACAGATTATTTTCCGTCAGAAATCCGTCGGTACAAACGACGGATTTCCGACGGAATACCGACAGTAGATAAAACCGTCGGTATTCCGTCGGAATTTTGCGACGGAATACCGACGGACTAGATGTTAGTCGGAAATCTGTCGGTAAGCCGTCGGAAAATTCCGACGGAAATATTGGCCGTCGGAATTTCCGTCGGAATAATGACTGTTTTCTTGTAGTGATATATATATATATATATATGCATTGATGTACGATATAATATAAATTACATCATGTTTTGATTTGTTTTTAATCCCTTTCTTGTCATATTGATGCTCAATCAAATAGTATTTGGGTTAGTAAGCTCTTCTAGATCTATGGTGCAAATAGTAACAGCTGAATCTCGCTGAATTACAAAATCTGGCTGAATTTTTAATGATTTTTTGTGGAAATCTGGCAGAAAAGCTTTAGATTCAAATGGTAACAGCTTAATCTGGCTGAATTACGGAATTATTGATTTTTTTATTAAACTAATAAAATATTATTTAAACAATTTTTTTTTTCAAATTTAGATTTGTTTTATGTTTCTAAATGTATCAAAATTTCACATAAAGTATAATTTGTTTTTATTAAAATTTATCTTCTAAACCTAACTTATTTCATTAGTATGCTTTTTAGAAGTCTATTTAGCAAAATTTACAACTATTTTTACTATTTACAAGTAAAATGAATAAAACTTTCAAAAATTATTTATTTATAAAATTACCATAGAAAACTATTTATTTTTGTTGATTTATGCGTGTTTTGATTTTCTCGTAGTACATTTATAATTTTGAAGAAACGTAATATCAAACTACGTATCTATATACATATAAACTTGAAAACCTTACAAACTTATTATTTTTCCAATATATACATGTACATTTGTGTTTTGGAAGAAGAGAAATTTTTGTCTGGGGAAAAACATAATTTCTTTAATTTATTTTGTTACATATTTTTTTCTAATGTTTTGTGGAGTGATATCGATCGGTAATTCAAACTTGTTGAATTTTAGGTTATTATCAAAGCTTATTGTATATGCATATACGTATTTCAAAACATTTCAACAAGTAGCGAATTAGCAAAAGTTTAAAAAAAAAAAATTTAGCAAAAGTTATTTGATGTTAACATCATTTAAAAGCATTTCACTCGTTCAATATGTTTCATCCGATGTAAATACAATTCAATGGCTAAAATGAGAAAAAAAAAAAGAGTAAGCAGTGGTCTCTAGTAAGCAACAACGCAAAAACTCTTATTAATATATTATTTATATATAATCAGCAATTCAGCTCATTTTGTCTTTTTCTAATTTTTCCTCCATATTCAACTTTGTCAAATGGTGTCTAATTTTGTTAATTCAGCTGAATTCTGACCAATTCAGCTAATAATATGTTACCAGTTAGTACCCTAGTTTGTTTATAAATTAAATAAACATGCATCGTATAAAATCATAGAACAATTTCAATGTCTTATCATTAGTATTCTTGTTATCATTCTACATATCTAACTTAATACTGCACGAACAGGAATGACACTCTATCGTTTTGGGATATAAGTCAGATGGACCCCACACACTCGTTGAGATATTTAGACCAGGTCTATTGGAGGTTCTGGACACAGGCTTATGTGGAGAGCATGGCGAGAGGTGGTCCGTGCAAGGACGAGTTAGAGTCGAAAAAGGTAGCGCCGAAATCGGTGGCGGTTGAAAAGTTCGGTGGTTCTCCGGTGGTATCTGCTGCGGTGGAGACTAAGGTAGTGAAGGAGAAGAAGAAGGCGAAGACGAAGGAAGGGTTCAAGACGATTACTATGACTGAGAAGTTTAATTGCAGAGCTAAGGATTTGTATGAGATTTTAATGTATGAGAATCGTTGGAAAGGTTTTACACAGAGTAATGCTAAGATTAGTAAAGATGTGAATGGGGAGATTAGTGTGTTTGATGGGTCTGGGACTGGAATGAATCTGGAGCTTGAAGAAGGAGTAACCTGATTTCTTGTGAATGGGTGAAACGTATAATAACCTGATTTCAGTTTGATTGTGGTTGTATTGGTTTTTTTTTGCTTTGATGTTTCAGGTGAAGATTACTTCTGATGAGCTTGAACCAGGAGTCACCATTGTTAATCTTAGTCACACTGACGTTCCTGAAGAAGACAGGTTAGTGTTAACTTCTGGAATTGCTGTGTTCTTGTCTTCCTTATAATGAGTTGCTCTTGTTTCTGAGTCTTAACTGTGGAAATTGGATAAAAAAAATAATGGAGCTTTTAAGTTTTGGAACTCTTGACGTATTATTTGTCATACACTGAGTGGATAGAAGTTTTGAGTGATATGTTTTGTGTTTGGTAGAATGAAATCTCCTGGAATGTATGACTGTTGTATAGCTTGGTTATAGTTTAGATAGAAATCTCCTCCCGATGTACAAAGCTAGAACCAAGAGATTATTTAAGAGAATCCAACTCCCCGGAACCATCTTTAGATTTAGCCAACTAAATTTTACAATGACTGACACTACTTTATGTAGTTGATGGACTCTTTTAGTCTTCCCTCTAAGTTACTCTCTCTCGATTTTGAGTTAGAACTTCCAAAATATGGAAAAACTAGCAAGGAACTTTTAACTATTATAGATTTTTCATTGTCTAAGTGGAACGAGGTGATGAGTGACTTGTTTTGTGAATGAATATGAATATTCTTTTAATCAGTTATGTGTGAATGAATATGCTTTTGATCAGTGTTCTGTCAATGAATATACTTATTTGTTTGCTTATTAATGTTCTGTTTTCATGTTATTTGTGTTTCTGATCAATAGAAAAGTTATGTTCGATTCTGGCAGTTCTCTTTCTATGTTTCATCAGTTGTGGTTGAGCTCACAGTTGGTGTGTGTGTTTTTGATTCTGGCAGGTTTTTGAAAGTATTAAGAGTCAAGAAGACACGAAGCAAACTGAATAAATGAAAGCACCAGAGATTAAAGCTCTGCAATCCGAAGACACTTTGGACACAAGTTGTTGCTTTCTTTGTATTTGGACATTTGTATAAGAAGAAGTGTTGTATAAACAGAAGACATGTTGAGAACCCCTTTGGGGTTGTAACCAATGGAAGACACAAAATTTTAAAAACAATTAGTGAGTTTTAAACTAACTTTATTGTTAGTTTAGTATTATAAAATTGTTGAGAACCCCATTAAAGATTTTAACCAATGTACATGCTCTAAAGAAGTAAAAGTCGTCTTTGTTCTCTGGTGACGACGACGATGGAAGAAGAGAAGAAGAAACCAGAAAATGTTCCGGTGAAGAAGATTGCTTCATCGGGCGACGTTGAAGCATTGAAGAAATGTTTGGAAGAAAACAAAGGAGACCAATCCAAAAAGCAATCTTCTTCTTCTTCTTGTCAAATGTTCCGTACTTAGAGGACATTGAGTCAGCGTGAGGAACGTCTAACGTTACTGCTCGTCTTAAGGCTGCTCGATACTCCAAGTTTTGCTCTCTACTAATGATTCTTGTCTCTCCATCCTTTGCTTCTCTGGTATCTCCATTGTCTTCTCTTTCTCCAACATTAGCTGAAGAAATTTGTGAATTAGCGTACTAAGCGATAAGGATTTATCAGTCTTATGAGGTTGGTGAATACTTACCTTGAGAGCTCGCTGAGCTTCTCGTTCAATCCAGATGATGGCGTGGTCTGAAGTTGCATTACAAGAAAGAACAATGTGTTCGAACCTTCCGTCCACTGGCACTGCGGTTTTCACAACCGGAGGATGTCTTCCTAATCTGCAAGAAACAATTACCCAAAAAGGGTCAAATGCTCTCTCTATCGTCACATGACAATGTAATCTCACATAAGACATCAAATTGCAAACAAAGTGTATCTATAGATTTGTGTGTATATATGTTATGTACCTGCAAGGTTTTCTTTCGACGATGATACATGCGACCAGGAGCGTAAAGCCGCCTAGGATCTTTGGGCATCTTGTGTTCTGGAACTCATGTATCCTTCATGCACCTTATACATAACAGACATGGCAAACTGTCCACACAAAAATCAAAAGCCAACCTCTTTACAAGTAAAGTAATAGAAGATGTTTGCGTGTAGAAATGATAAAATCGTCCTACAAAACAAAGTTAACTAACAAAGCTCTTAAAAAGTAAAAGAGAACTCTCCATGATGAGAACACAAAGTACCAAAATGTTGGGAATGGGCTTCAAATATTGTCATCTTTAAAGCCCATTTTCGAAAAAAACCCAACGAAACGAATGACCCAACAAACTCGGTCCAGAAGAGGGAAGTCTGTCGAGCTCGGTCCAGAAGGAAGGAGTCTGACGAGCTCGGCCCAGTAACTAATGATTTAAGTCCAAAGTAAGCCCAGCCGCCTCTTGCAGTAAATGACATCAGCACTGGTCCCAAGGAAACTCTAGTACCTTATTCTCTCCACTTTTAGTATAAATAGGGGTCTCCATCCCATGAGTTGGGGATCACTTTTTTCCACGTTTGGGGAAGTACAAGAGAATTTGAGAGGTTAAAGCAATCATTCTCTAACACCAAAAGGGAAAGAATCTCCTGATCGAGCTCGATTGATGAGAAAGGACAAGAACTGCTTGTCGAAAGGCTGCGCAGAGTTTGTACTTATCACGCCAGTAGTCCGACCTCAAGTGCTCTTATCATCAGGTTCCGACCTCCGATCCACCGACCTCGTCATTCAGTTATTCAGTCAGTTTAGATCTCTAACTGGAGGTAGCCGTGACCGAGGAAGCAGCGGTCGCCTCGATTCAGGACCCCATGGCCGCCATGATGGAAGTCATCATGCAACGTTTCGACCGTCAGGAAGAGCAGACACGCAACACCAACACACAGCTGGACCTTCTCAGCACGGCACAGGCCGGTTATCGAGCACAGCTGGACCAACTTCAACCGAGATCGACTCAAGATTCACCACGGGCTCGACGAAGTTCGTCTCCAACCCCGGAGCGCCAAATCAGAATCGAGACGACCGGACGATTGGCTAATCTTACAATCGATCCGACGGTGGCGAACCCGAGCAACTCAAGAGCCGTTCGGTCAAGCTTCCAGCACCGCGACTCGATCTCAACCAAAGAACGAAGAATGCTGCCCCGGGCTCGGGACTCTGAGATCGAGGGAATGAAAGCCCGACTAAAGGACATTAATTCCAAGGTCCATCGCGCAATCAGCTCGGCCCCCGAGCTCGACCGCATTTTGGAAGAAGCACAGCGCAACCCCTTCACTGCTCGCATCTCTTCGGTCCCAATCCGGGGCACGACCAAGCTCAAGATTCTAACATATGAAGGGAATGCCGATCCGACCAGCCACCTGACAGCTTTTTCGATAGCTATGGGCCGATCTCAGTTCTCCACAGAGGAAAAAGATGCAGGGTATTGCCAGTTGTTCGTGGAAAATCTTGGCGGAACCGCGCTGACATGGTTCTCGCGGCTGCGTCCGAACTCGATTGACAGCTTTCAGGAGCTCTCCACGGCGTTTTTAAAACACTATTCCATGTACATCCAGGCCGGAGCATCCCAAGCCGATCTTTGGTCCCTAACCCAAGATCGGAACGAATCGCTCCGAGCCTACATGGGCCGATTCAAAGCTGTCCTATCAAAGGTCCCAACGAGCACAGACGACTCCTCCCCGCAGGCAGCACTAAAGCAGGGTCTGTGGCACACGTCGGCAATTCGGGATGACCTGACGATAAATGAGCCCGATAACCTGACTGATGCTCTCCATCGGGCAACACGGTTCATAACCCTCGAAGAGGTTCGAGCAGTGAATCTGAAGAAGCACTCACCAGCAAAGCCTTTGCCCCAAAAGGAGAAGCCCAAGGAGGATGATCGTCACGAACACCGACAATATTTCAACAAAGATTACAAGGAAGAAAGAAACAGGAAGCAGTCTGTTAACCAAGTTAGCAGCTCGGAGAACCCACTCAAAAAGTGGGCAAAGTACAATCGCGAGGAAGAAAAGGAGCCCGGGAGTCCGAAAGCCTACTGCGAGTACCACCAGATGTACGGTCACACGACCGTGGAGTGCAGACACCTCCAACAGAACTTGCTAGCTAAGTTCCAGCGCGGAGAAATCTCTCTCGACGGTCCGGGGCAACGGAACCAAAGGGACGGGACAAACAGAAAGTCCACCCAGGATGGAAACGTGACCGACGCCCCAAAACGAGGGCATGAAGATCGGGGGAACTCAGCAACACACCTCCGAGCTCAAAGCGCCAAATCAACATGATCATGGAGGATTCATGTCCGGCAGCGACTCCGTTCAGTCCATTAAACGTTACGAGAAGCTCGCAGACAAGAAACGCAACTTTCTGAACAAGCGTGAGGTCGACATTCCGATCACCTTCTCCGAAGCGGATACTCAAGGTGTTGCCATACCTCACAACGACCCTCTCGTCGTGGAGTTAAAAATCAAAGATTGCGAGGTCGCCCGGATCCTGATCGACACGGGGAGCTCGGTGGACTTGATATTCAAGGACACCCTACGGAAGATGGAGATCCCTGAGAACAACATCAAGCCCGGTGTCAAGCCACTCACCGCGTTCGATGGAGAAACAACGATGACAATCGGGACGATTAAGCTTGATGTCCACATCGGAGGGATATCGAAGAAAGTGAAGTTCGTGGTCGTGGACAAACCAGTCGTCTACAATGCCATCATGGGGAGCCCGTGGCTGTTTTCTATCAAGGCCGTCCCATCAACGTATCATCAATGCCTCAAGTTTCCGACTCTGAACGGCGTCTTCACCCTTCACGGAAACCAGAAGATGGCCCGGACGTGCTTCATAACTGAGCGTCGGCTGCGTAAAATGAACACAAATGCCATTACCATCAGCCAATTCGACTCCGAGCCTCAGCGTGAAGTAACCGAGGTCATTCAACTCGACGAGGCAAATCCCGATCGGCAAGTAGCTATTGGAACGGAGTTGAAGCCGCCGGTCAGGGAAGCTCTCGTGCAGTTTTTGAAGAACAATGCGTCAACGTTTGCTTAGTCAATCAAAGATATGCAAGGGATCGACCCCAGTGTCCCGAGCCACGAGCTCAATGTTGACCCGACTTAGAAACCGATTAAACAGAAGCGTCGGAAGCTTGGGCCTGAACGCGTCAAAGCAGTTAACGAGGAAGTCACCAAGTTGATCGAAGCCGGATCAATCGCCGAGGTAAAGTGTAACGACCGCGAACCAAATTACGGAATATTTGGTCGTGTGTCGATCGACATAGGGAGTGTGTGTCGATCGACACGAAAAAAAAAAAAAAAATGTTCTCTTTAAAAGGCAGAGTGTCGGCAGGGCTTGTGAGCTCAGTTGTTTCAGAGAGAAAATATCAGTTTTGTGGGGATTTGAGTGAGGAAATCAAGTGATTTCGAGTTGGGTTTTTGGAGGGTAAGAACAACTTCTATTCGTGTTTTGGAGGAGACAAACGGAGGTCAAGATCACGGCGGATCGGAGTGAAATTTGGAGGGTAAGTACTCCTGTCGTTGTTCTTGTCGTAGGAAAAATCCGTTTGTCAATCAGACGGTTAGATTGTTATTTATGGTCGTTTAAAGTTGGGTTCGTTGTGCTGTTTCCAGTTCCGATCATTACCGATCATCGAGTTTGCGGGCTTAATTACCGTCGAACCAGAAGGACCCAGAGAGCGATCTATATACGGTTAGAAAGCCCTCTCTGTCTACTTTTCAGTTCGGGTTTCCGATCTTGATTCCGTTGTGTTTTCCGTTCCCAGTGTGCTTTCTTGTTAAACGGGTTATTTCTGTTCCAGTTCGGATCATCGAACTTGCGAGTTGTTTTCTCGTCGAACCGTTGGGAACCATGGGACGATCTTTATACGGTTGGAAAGCTATCTGTGTCTAGTTTCTATATCAGGTTTCTGATCCTGATTCCGAGGTATTATCCGTTCTCAGTGTGCTTTCAAAGTCAGTGTATCGTTCCTGTCTTATGAAATCTCAATTCGCTTTAGGTGATTTGTAGAGGAGACGAACGGCTAGGCAAATCAGATCGGAACAGGGTGAAAATTTGTGGGTAAGTTCTTCAAGCCTTTTTCTTGATGTGGGCGAAAACGGTTCATCATTTCATTGATTATTCATCGAGTTATGGCTGTTTGAACTCGATGGGTTTGTGCAGATTAGTTATCTGCGATCAGTTGGCTTTGGGGTTGATTTGCGAACGAACCAGAAGGAATCTGGAGGCTATCCTTATACCAACGCGTAGTTGTGTCTGTCTAGTTTCCAGAACAGTCGTCCGTTTTGGTTTTGGACCAGTGGTTCGTCGTGTACAAGTCTTTTTGTAACCGTTGGTCCCATTCTCTTTTCGATTCTTCGAGGTGAGTGCGTGACCGTAGGTTTATCTGGGTAAAGGGATTGATCCCAATGCATTGTTTGATGATTTGGTGGTTGATTCACGTGTTATGAATGTTATGTGTTGTTTGGTGTCGTGGTTTGTCTTTTATGCCTGTGTGCATAACCTGTAGACGGGATGACCGTCTCACTGAGTATTTGTGATAATACTCACGCAACTCTTTTTGCCATGTGTTGCAGGTAAAGGGAAATTGTGATCGTGGAATCATGGCCGGGAAGAGGAGATGATCTAGTGCTCGTTTTCGTGATGATAAGTTAGAATTGCTAGGGTGTTAGCAATTCTAGGATTATATTTAATAATTATCGAACTGAATATCTAACCGAATATTATTGTGTTATATTTAATAATTATGGGATTATTAAATGATATTATTATTAAATAATTTTTGTTGTTTGATTGTTTAATCGTTGTTCCGCATTATTATTAGATTGGACCGTTGAGGATCACTAATTGTGATAATAGTGATCCGGGTCGAAATTTTTTTTATTTTGACAGGTTGGGTCGTCACATAAAGTATCCTGAGTGGCTAGCAAACCCCGTGGTCGTGAAAAAGAAGAACGGAAAATGGCCCGTCTGCGTGGACTTTACCGACCTAAACAAGGCTTGCCCCAAGGATAGTTTCCCGTTACCTCATATCGACCAGTTGGTCGAAGCAACCGCCGGGAACGGGCTCCTATCTTTCATGGATGCGTTTTCTGGGTATAATCAGATAATGATGCATCCAGACGACCGCGAAAAGATGGCCTTCATTACGAGCAGGGGCACCTACTGTTACAAAGTCATGCCATTCGGTCTAAAGAACGCGGGAGCAACTTACCAGCGCCTGGTTAACCTGATGTTCGCCGAACAACTCGGGAATACAATGGAAGTTTACATCGACGACATGCTCGTCAAATCTCTGAAGGCCGACGACCATATCGGCCATCTGGAAGCATGCTTCCAAGTCTTAAACCATTACGGAATGAAACTCAACCCGGCCAAGTGTACCTTATGTGTCACGTCGGGAGAGTTCCTGGGATACATCGTCACCAAGCGCGGCATAGAGGCGAACCCGAAGTAAATCGCCGCCATCGCCGACCTGCCCTCGCCGAAAAATAAGAGGTAGGTCCAACGGCTAATTGACCGAATCGCCGAGCTGAACCGGTTCATTTCAAGGTCGTCAGACAAGTGCCTTCCCTTCTACCAGCTCCTCCGAGCTAACCGAAAATTTGAGTGGGATGTACCCTGCGAGAAGGTCTTCGGGGAGCTGAAAGCATACCTTTCCAGTCCACCCGTCCTATCAAAGCCCGAGCAGGGCGAAACTTTGCTACTTTACATCTCTGTACCCGACTCTTCTGTAAGCGGTGTGCCCGTTCGCGAAGACCGGGGTGAGCAGAAACCAGTGTTCTACGTCAGCAAGTCTTTAATCGGAGATGAGCTTCGTTACCCGACACTGGAGAAGCTGGCCCTCGCTGTGGTCGTATCAATCTCATACAATAGCGGTCATGACATCTCAGCCTCTTCGCACAATGCTGCACAGTCCCGGTTATTCAGGTCGGATGGCGAAGTGGGCGGTCGAGCTCAGCGAGTTCGACATTGAGTTCAAACCCAGAGTAAGTGCCAAATCACATGTTTTGGCATATTTCATCATCGAGCTCCCCGCCGAGCAAGTACCGATGGACCCAGACGCCTCAGAATGGATCCTCCACGTTGACGGGTCCTCATCCCGACACGGCTCCGGGATCGGCATCCGACTCGAATCGCCTACTAGGGAAATTTTAGAACAATTTTTCAGCTTGGAATTTAAGGCTTCCAACAACGAGGCCGAGTACGAAGCCCTAATTGCAGGATTGAGGCTAGCTCGAGAACTCGGAGCGGTCCGAATTCACGCGTTCTGTGACTCCCAACTGGTTGCCAGTCAATTTTTCGGCAAATATGAAGCTCGCGACGAGCGCATGGATGCGTACTTGAAACTCGTCCGCAGCATCGTCGAGTTCACGAGCTTTCAGATTACAAAGATTCTCCGCAGCGAAAATATTGCCGCCGCCGCTCTCGCCGTTCTCGGGTCTTCTTCCGAAACTGATCGAAGACGCACTATCCCAATCGAAACAATCGCGGAGCCAATCATTAAACTTGCTCGTGGTGTATGCCACGTTTACGAGGTGAACGACGACGAGATTCCTCCCGAGTACGACGACAACGCAGCCGCGACCTCAAAAGTTGGTGTCGATTGGAGGGATGAAGTTCGCAAGTACCTCGCCCTTGGGATAGTTCCCGAGGATAAGTGGGCAGCAAGGAGAATGCGCGTCCGCGGGGCACATTACACGCTCGTCCAAGGCGAGGTATACAGATGGAGTGCAATCGGGGTCCTACTCAAATGTCTGGCCGGGGACAAAATTTACCGAGTGATGGCTGAAACGCACGAGGGCTAGGACGGCAACCATTCTGGAGGACGAGCACTGGCTATGAAGTTAAAGAAGCTCGGATTCTTCTGGCCCGCCATGATCGCCGACTGCGCACCCCATGCCCGAAACTGCGAAAAATGCCAAAGGCACGGCCCGATGATCAATACCCCGGCCGAGTCGCTATCGATCTCGACTGCCCCGTACGCGTTTATGCGCTGGGCAATGGACCTTATCGGCCCCTTCCCGAAGTCTCGTAACAGGTGTTTTGTGATCGTCGTCACAGACTATTTCACGAAATGGGTCGAGGCCGAAGCCTATGTTCGAATCCAAGGACACGACGTTCAAAACTTCGTCTGGAAGTATGTCATCTACAGGCACGGGTTGCTCTACGAGATCGTTGCTGATAACGGCTCCCAATTCATCTCGAACACATTCGAGGACTTCTGCGCGAAATGGAAGATTCGTCTCAGTAAATCCACCCCGAGGTATCCCCAGGGCAACAGACAGGCTAAAGCAACGAACAAGGTCATCGTCCTCAAGAAAAGATTCAAAGAATCCAAATCCCTTTGGGCAGACGAGCTAGACGGAGTACTCTGGTCTTTCCGGACATCTCCTCGATCGGCAACCGGTCGTACCCCGTTCTCTCTGGCTTACGGCCTCAAGGCGATGGCTCCTGCCGAGGTCAACGTCACCAGCCTCCGCCGAGCCCAAATGCCCTCCAACCCCGGCCTCAACGACAAGATGCTGATAGACAACCAGGACTTCATCGAGGAGGAGCGTGACCAGGCGCTCATCCGCATTCAAAATTATCAGCAAGTAGCAGCACGTTACTACAACAAACGTGTATGAGGTCGCCGTTTCGAGGTCGGCGATCTCGTGCTGCGCAAAGTGTATGAAAACACAGCTGAATATCGGGCAGGCAAACTGGGAGCCAACTGGGAGGGACCCTATCAAATCACTGAGGTCGTCAAGCCCGGAGTCTATAGGTTGATGACAATGCATGGCGAGCCGATCCCACGCTCCTGGAATGCGATGAGTATGAAGAAGTATTTCTACGACTCGCGCCCGTATCAGTCCGCACCGCCCGAGTAAGGCGCAACATCATGATCGCCACGCCCTCATTCCCCCGCTTCCGACAACAGGATCGTCAGTACTTAAAAAAAAAAAAAAACCGCTCTACGAGCTCGTTCGCTTTCTTCATTCGATGTAATTGAACTACGATCGGCTTGATCCCTATTTAACGGGTACGTAATCAGCCTCTTACAAGGTCCAGCTATGATAATATAAAAAATCTTTTTTTCCAAACTTATAGTTTTTCAGTTCGTCTCTACTTATCAATTACACCGGTTTCATATTTCCCTATTTTAACTCCGAGCTAAACAAACATCGGTGCCCTGGCCAGGCATCCGATCTCCGCGTTCCCCATGAATGCAGTGGTGAAATAATCCACGTCTTATAGTTCAGAAAAATAATCCGAGTTCGTTGGCACCAAAAGCCGGGCCCGATCCCGCATCGCGTTCCCCATGGATGCAGTGGTGAAATAATCCACGTCTTCTAGTTCGGAAAAATAATCCGAACTTGTCGACAATAAAAGTCAGGCTCGATCCCGCATCGTGTTCCCCATGAATGCAAGTCCCGTAGCTCGGAAAAATAATCTAAGCTCGTGGACACTTAAAGCCAGGCTCAATCCCGCCTGGAAAGTCCTTGCATATAACTAAGTATAATAAGCCGAGTCCGTGTCGCAAACTTAGCTATAAGGGCTACTTTACTAAGCCGGGCCCTACCTCGCATAACAAAGCAATAAAATCTAAGTAAGATCCGACGAGCTCTACCTCGGCGAACTTTACTACGGATTACTCAAGACAATCGAGCTTGGTTTCGATCCGACTCAACGTGTAAACTACCTACCTCGAGCACGAGAAAATAATAATAAATCTCGAACGAGTAAAAAGATCAGCATAGCAAAGAAAAATCGAAACAAAACTTAAGATATAAACAAGGCCTAGGACTCCCACGAGTCCAAGGCAAATTCAGTCTTAACAAAAAAAATGAAGGGATCCCTACGGCCCCGAAGCAAAATCAGGTTCGAGAATTACAAAGATTAAAACTAAGGCCACAGGCGGCCCGATCATTAACAAAAAAAACATCATTAAGAAGAAGGGCGAGGAGACTGCTCAGGAAGGTTGGTCGGAGGATAAAGAGGAACAAGAGGTTCGCCGGTCTGGTCATCGACTCCATCCACGTCGCCAGCCTGACTATCGGTCTCGTCCACGAAGGCATGCGGTGAAGACGATCCTTCTGAAGGAGGGGAAGGAGGAACCCACTGCTCGGCAGGCATCCTGCCCTCGTCCAGAGTTACCTCAAAATCGGAGGGAACGATTTTCACGATTTCGATCTCCTTGATCTCTTCGGGAAGCGTCTTCAGATCGTTTTCAATAACCTCTTTCTGCTCGGACGAGATGAGCACCCCTTTTTCCTCAGCTTCGTAAATCCCCTTCAAACAGGTCGCTTGGTTGAGTTACGTTTGCTTCACGTAGACCTTGTCCATAGCGTCGAAGTAATACTTCAACTTCCCCAGCTTGGCCTCAACCTGCGACTTCATCCTTTCTTCAGTCAACCTCCTCTCCTTCGCGACCTCGAAGGCTCGAGAACTCCTCAGCCTTGCCTTCTCATCCTTCAGCTTACTCTTGAGCGCCGCATTAGCCGCCTTCTCTTCAGCGAGCTCCTTCTCAAGCGCTGCATGCCTCGACTCAAGAGACTCGATGGTTTCCTTGTGCATATCGATCGTCCGCTTGTTCCACTCGAGCCGCTTCTTCTTCTTCTCCAACTGCTCACACGCCTTCTTCAGGCAATGATCGAGGTGCTGAGCCATGTGGTTTGTGCTCGCAACCATCTGCGACCAAAGGCAAGACGATCAGGGAGCGAGTAACGAGCAGAAGAAAGAAAAATCACTCAAAAGATCATAACAATACCTGAACAGTCTGCTGCGCCCAAGAAGAGTACACCTTCTCGCTAAAGAGATCTTCGGCAGACAGGTCGACCTCGAACTTATCCCCGCTTTTAATACTGCTCAAGTATTCAGCACATAACTCGGGGAATTCACTCAGACGTTTCCCCTCCCCCTTGAAAGAGAAGCCGAAGTCGAACTCAGTGGAAGCTAGCTCGCCTTGTTGCTCCCGAGCATCCCCTCCGGGAACCACCTGAGTCGAGGGTCCAGCGACCACGGCCAGTGGAGAGGTTCCTGTGTTCGCCCGTTTCTGACTAGAACCCTCAGCCTCCTCGGATCGGGCCCGTTTTCCGAGCCTTGCTACCGCCAACTCCTCCTGACGAACACTAAGAAGGACGAGATCCGACGGAGACTCGGCTGGGGAAGAGGCTCGCTCACCCGCTCTCGCGGCAGACGGTTCGACGGCCTCAGCGATCGTGTCAGGAACCGCTGCGGGGACGACCTCGGTGTCATTCCTCGGGAACTCCTCGTGTCCCCATTCCCTCTCTTCTTCTTGCCTCTCTTTGTCTTCCCTCCTCCGTCTTTGTTGTTGTTCTTCTTCTTCTTCTTCTTCTTCTTTTCTTCTTCTGTCTTCTTCCTCCTGCCTCATCTCTTCCTCCCTCTTCTTCTTAAAGACTTCCATCTGCTGCGTCATTCGGTCGCAGTAATTAAGCAGTTTGACATTCGGATCCACACTTGAGGACATCAGCCCCTTTCCTTTGTCGTGCTTAACCGGCGGCGTGTCGACCACGACCTTAACCTTCTTCTTCTTCTTCTTCTTTTTCTCTTCCTCCTCGTCACCCCCGTCAGTCTCTTCGCCTTTCTAGCAGACTTCTTTGCTCAAGCCGCGCGGGGAGGGAAGGGGGTAAGCGCCGGCTCGAGAGGATGATCGTACCGACCTACAAATACACCAAAAGCTCGGTCAAAAACCCAGTTTAACTAATACCCGGACCGAGGAAGAAGGCCGCGAAAGTTACCCGACCGGATGCGAGCACGGGCTCGCTCAATCCGCGCCCTCAGAAATTGCTCGGGCCACCATTGATACTGGAACAAGGGCAGCCTGTCCCTCAGTTGGGGGAAGCCGGGAGGAAAAGCGCGAAGTGGAAGGGGGCGATCTGTAGGATAAAAAGAGGGCGAATTAGATATTAATCGAACAATCTAAAAGGTAAACGCAAGGACAAGATTCATACCAACGTCAACGTTCCACCCAGATCGTATTTCCCAGTCCGGGTTTCCGACTGAAGCTCGATCGATCTTCACAAAGAAGTATCGAGCTTCCCAGTTTGCGGTCTTGTTCCCAGGGGAACATGCCAGGAGGATGTTCCTTAAACTAAGGTAAAACCGGCCGCTCCCAGCCGCACCGAACTTGTTGAACTTCGTTAGTTCTTCGAGGGTGTCGCAGCACATCCTTCGGTTAACCTCGGCCACCAGGACCAGCACCCCCACCAAGTTGCGGATCGCTGCGATCGATAACTGCGATACGGCGATCCCACGTCAAGCACAATACTCGACTAAGACCCTCGGGAGAGGAAACCATAGCTTCCCCTCGTAGAAGTAGGATTCGAGCAAACACATGTGCCCTGGGGGAGGATTCCAGGGACGATCTTGGGGTGATGGAAGAAGTAGTGTGACGTTCGCAGGAACGCCATGCGAAGACCGGAGAGTGGCAAGCGAGGCCGCGTTCGACCCAGTCGGCAGGTTATCCTTGCCCTGAAGAACAACCTTATCTCCAAGCCCGGGAACATTAGAACGGTCGCCATCACCCAGCTCGAACTGAGCAGTCTCGTACCCGGGGTCAGACGGGCTAGGAGTCAGGACCAAGCTCTTCGTAGCTCGAGTCCCGCTGCCATCTTGAGGACGATTCGAGCTCGATTGCGGGAGAGTAGTCGGCACTGCAGCTTGCTTCGAGCTAGAAGCAGTCTCATCACGAGACGGACGGGACTGGAGAGCTTTCTAGATCAGAGGGGCCGAATCCACTGTGCGTTCACTTGAAGATTCTTCGTCTTGACGAGACGAGTACTGGAGATGCTGAGATTCGCCGAAATGGACTCCTCGCATTCATTTGTGTCAGACATGATTGAAAGTATGGAGAATCGAGAACGGAAGCTTGGAGAAGCGTTAAGAACAAGATCTGAAGAACGCGAGATTGAGCAGCAAGAAAAGTATGGAGAAGTTAGAGAGAAGGCAGAGAGAGAAAGTACTTTCGCAAAAGTCAGGAAAACGCGGAATGAAAAATGAAGGGAGGAAGGGTTGTTTATATAGGCCAAGGTCGGGAAGACGAAGAGTCACCTCGATGCTCGCACACCGCCCAACGACAGCCAATCAGAAGCGAGGAGGAAGCGGGCCGAATGTTTCGTGGGCCTTGAAACCGCATCGACGTGCCCAAAGCCCATTTACTCGCCGACTGGAGGGGGCTACTGTTGGGCATGGGTTTAAAATATTGTCACCTTTAAAGCCCATTTCCGAAAAAAGCCCAGCAAACCGAATGACCCAACAAACTCGGCCCAGAAGAGGGAAGCCTGACGAGCTCGGTCTAGAAGGAAGGAGTCTGACGAGCTCGGCCCAGTAACTAATGATTCAAGCCCAAAGTAAGCCCAGCCGTCTCTTGCAGTAAATGACATCAGCACTGGTCCAAAGGAAACCCTAGTACCTTATTCTCTCCACTTTTAGTATAAATTGGGGTCCCCATCCCATGAGTTGGGGGATCACTTTTTTCCACGTTTGTGGAAGTACAAGTGAATTTGAGAGCTTAAAGCAATCATTCTCTAACACCAAAAGGGAAAGAATCTCCTGATCGAGCTCGATTGATGAGAAAGGACAAGAACTGCTTGTCGAAAGGCTGCGCAGAGTTTGTACTTATCACGCCAGTAGTCCGACCTCAAGTGCTCTTATCATCAGGTTCCGATCTTCGATCCACCGACCTCGTCATTCAGTTATTCAGTCAGTTTAGATCTCTAACCCGATCTCGCTTTCAGTTACAGGTTCCGACCTTGAAGCGACGATCTCATAACTCACTCCGATACTCAGATAACCGAACACAAGGTTCGTCAGCCGATCTAAGCTTCTGAGCTCAATACACAATCTTTTTCTAGCATGTACAATATTCTATGTTGTAGCCCGTTTCCGAGTTAATATCAATAAACGGAAATTTCCGATCTTTTTATTGTATATAAATTTATTGACGAACTCATGGATCAACACAAAAGCTCTAATTAGATAACTTTAAAAGAAAAGAGACTTGAATATGTCTTTTAGAGGCGTAGCTGTCCTCGGCAAGAAATCATCCTATGCAGCAAACAACAAATACTTTAGATTCAACACTTTAGAAATGAACTTGGTCATTTAAAGTACAAACCAAAAACGTGTATCAGAAACTTAAGACACACCTGAAGCACAACAGAGTTGATCACATCCGCATATCTAACAGCCAAATTCAACGACATACACCTCGCAGGCGAAACTCAAACCAAATATAATTATCTTGAACAAAATTTCTCAATTTATTGGGTTAGTCCGGTTAACATTTCTTTGTTTGTCGAAGTTGGTTTAATTGGCTTGATTCCTTTTGTCTGATGAACAAAATTCTTAGGGGGGTGTATTAATTTGTGCATTTAGAAAGATTTTTAAAGATTTAGAGTCTTAGTCCGGTCTAATATTTTAATTCAAGTCAGTTAGTAATATAACATTCGAAACTAAATGACCACTGAAATATTAACACCTATAAGACTAAGATTTATCGTTTAAACAGCAAAAATCAAGTGTTTGCAACCGATAATTATCAAAAAAATATTTTTTAAAAATGACATAAAATGTGTGTTTATTAATTCAAATCTAATGTAGGTATTGAAGTAATTATAAGTCATTAGTAAAGATAATTCTGTAAATGTATCTAAAAAAAAGGGTGTAATTTTCAAAAAAAAAATCAAAATAAGGTGTAGTTTTCAAAATTTAAAATTTTTTAAAGGTCTCTACATTAAAGGTCTGTATTATTAATATGGAGACAATGGGAACCGAATGTAATTATGAACAATCAGCTTTTAACGAAAAAGAAAAAAAAAAAGAAATAAGGAAACACATTAGAGTTTAACGAAAAGAAAAAAAGGAAATTTATATATCTACATATACCTATAACCTATGTATACGATTGACAAATCAGTATTTTTTCTGTATTCATCTTTATTCTCTGATAATCAAATAACTGTGAAATTTGTGTTTACTGTATGTTTCCAAAAAAATCCGAAGTGCGATTAATTTCTTGTGTGTTTTTGAAAAAAATGGGTATAAAGTTCCGCACGCATCTTTCGAGTCATCGTCTTAATCAACGTATTTCCTCTGTGTACCCTTCGATGGTTTTCTTGTCAGGATCCTCTAATTCCGAAGTTATTGGCGGCATGAAGCTCAGATCGAGATCATAAGAAATTTTGAACAAACTGATTTTATGGATAATATGGATGATGATGTGTCGAAACTTTTTATGGAATGTCATCAAACTGATTTTCGTCAAGACCCGGAATTATAGAGCATGCGATTCCAAATTTTTTTCCAACTTTCTGACTTCAAAAAACTCTTTTGCCTCCATTTTTAATATGTAATCGAAGGACTTTGAGGTTTCTCCAACACTAAAATGCTTGAACTCTTCCTCTCTCATAACCTCAACAAGTTGACTAACATCCAACTCAGCCACTTTGATTTTTCCGCCCGCCACATACCGAATGAACCTTAGTTTGTTCTCGATCATCAACACCTTGTCATTCAGAATCTTTAACATAAATTCTTTTTTCCTCCTATATTGTTTAAGCTTGTGGTTGCAAAAGTCCTCAAGTACTTAATTATATTGTTAAGTTAACGCATCAATCATTTACTACGGATAAAAGAGAAAAAATTGAGTCTCTGACTTTCAAGTGAATTTTTGTACTTCTTAATCTCTCCGGTTGAAGTGATGACAAATTTGACAAGTGTGCAGGTCACGTCTGATCCAATAGGAAGTAACAAGGGACCGATCCTGAAACCATCATACATCGTCACCGAGAAACTCATCGCGAATTGATCTTTATGCATTGATGAGTTTAAGTTGGTGTTTGTTTCTGATACATTCATACTTAAAAGTTTTTACAACTATCAAGCCAACGATTGAAGATTTCCTCAACATCAAAGATTAATTCAAAGATATTTGTACATCATTGGTACAAATTTTTTTTTTTATTAATTAGGAAACAACTCTTTGTGTAGCAGAAACAACTAGCCAATTATGTTTTTTAATTAGGAAACAACTCTTTGTGTAGCAAAATAGCTAATTATGTTTTTGATATTAAAAAATTATGTCGCAACCACTAACGATCAAATGTATTCAAAAGATAATATAAAACTCAATATTTTCAGTGAAAAATCAATGTTCCACTAAAAATCGGTTATAAGAAAACATAAATTTAAACTAGATAAATAAAGATAAATGATCTAAACTTTTGAGACAAAAATTAAATCAAAATGATTATTAATATGTCTTGAAGATGAATAAATTTAAGATTCTATGTTGTCACCAAAAATAAATCTCACTAATTTTTTGTGTTGGTAATATTTTGCTTTGTACAGTTAAGCTTAAGTTTAATCTTATTGCTTTGTATAATTCAAATGTTGCTTTTGAACTTGCTTCCAGAAAAGCCAATAAACACACACACAAAAACATGTGGGTCATAGGATCACATAAATATTATGACAAATGGATAGTTAGCTATATATAAGACCATGTACAATCATTTCAACACCTTCTCCATTTTTAACACCCTCATTTTTTCCTTTTAATATTCCACATCATCTTCTTTTTCTTCCACCTAATTTATTCAACACCCACTTCATTCTAAACCTCTACAATGGTTTGTTTTAAAAAATTCAACACCCTACCCCATAACTTTTAATTCATATTTTTTTTACAACATAATAATTACATATTAATAATTAACTTAAAAACTAAAATAACATAACTTTTAATAATATTTATTTTGAACTATTATACTTAGCTTACTTTTTAAGTAATACCAAAATCAATATTAATAAAACAATTAAAATTTAGGATATATTCATTTTTAAGTTAGAAATTTACCTAATTTTACTTTTAAAAATACGAAACTTAATATTATTAAAACAACTAAAATTAAAAAACTTTTATGAAAAATAGTTTATTATAATGAAAAATGACGTTTTTTTCTTTATCCAAATGAAATGAGAGTGGTCTCTATTTATAGATAAACAAAAATCAAGATTTTTGATATAATTTTTATTTTTTTTAAAAAAGTTTTATTATATAATAAATGCGTTTGAATTATTGGGTGAGGATAAAAATCTAAAGAAATCTGTACAGCGCCCGTACACACGCTCAACATTTCTGTCCACTCACGTCGCGACACGTGGCAGCGGTGGGCTAAAATTTTTTTTTCCAACCGTTGAAAATTTGCAACGGATGTTGAAACCACCTAGATTAACCCATTTTATCAACACCCTCACTGCAAGGATTTCAACTGTTGAAAACTTGTTTCAACATCCCCATTGTGGGTGGTCTAACAAAGACTAGAAGACTAATTAGGTGAATGACAAAAAATGTTGAGATTCCTTAGCAAAACAATATGTGGTTTGCTAAGTTTTTTATTAGTTTGCTAATTTGTCTACAAATCTTTGCTACACAACCCAATTTCTCACAAATAGGTGATGGTGGCATTAATATTTAGCGTGACGTTTTATTGTACACATTTATGAGTAATTGATGTGATTGATAAACTAATGGTCGCTTGAATTCAATTTTCTTATATATGCTATAGGTATTGCAATGTAAATTTAATTTATACATAAACAATAACATAAATTCGATAGTAATAGATGAAAAAGAGACAAGAGTTTGAAGCATTATAATCTGTAATAATGGAAGAATTCTGTAATAAAGAGGTTTGTGGTATTTTAGATTTGAAGAATAATATGGGTATAACTTAGGAGAATATATGGACGAATTAGGAACAACATTCTCTACTTATAATCCTCCAAAAAAATGGTGTCTCTTTTCAAAAATGAAGAAATAACTGAAAATAGTTATTGCTAATAGGCTGCAGTTTCTTAGTTTTCTTACTTCTTGATGAATTGAAAATGTCTTGAGAGCCCTTTATCTTAGTGGATTTTGAAGCATGCTTGTGTTTTGTAGTAAAAAAGTGATACTTTAGAACTTGTTGCATCAAGTTGTGTGGTTAATTAGTTCTCTCCTTGTTGCATCCCATATATAAGTTTTCTTTTGGAAATTATAGGCTCCATGTGATCAGTCTAATATTTGTTCATGAGTTATGAAGATAGGTACCAGTGTCCCAAGAAAGATTTGAATTTAGTTTGGTGCAACGTTACCAACACAATGAATATCCGATACCTTAAGGCAAGAAGAACGGTGAACAAAAGATTTGAATTTAGTCCTCCTTTTTTCGTTGCAAAAAACTTTCATAATATGGTTCGACAATTTGTGTTTCGTTGCTGATTAACAAGCCATGATAAGAAGATCCTTAAGGTTTTGATGAGAGTAATTACTCTCAACATCTCAAATATGTAATGTCGAAGGCAGAGTGGGTCAAAGCTTATTATGACCTAGAATCGGGTTAACACAAATGGTTTTTTAATGACTTGGAGATGAATAAAATTTATATTCTATTTGTCACCATATATAAATCTTACTTGTTGATCCAAGCAGGTCGACAATGAATTTATAATAGATCGGAGGTAGGAGAATCTCGTATATAGAAAGTTGAGTCGGAGAGGTGTAAGTATAAATAGATCGCTAAAGATAGTCCGGACAGATCTCGTGCTATCAGTTCGCTAGCTAAGAGATCGTGGTAGATCGGACAGACCCCGAACTACCAGATTTTGAGTATAAAGAGTGGAATTTAGAAAGCTCGCGAGTGGCAGCGCTTGTACTGCTTCAGGAATAATTGAATGAATCGTCACATCACCCTTTGACCTCTATTTATAGTGAAAGGCGGTGGGTTTAACTTGAGTTCAGTTGACCGTGGTTGATCTGATATACCCCTGTTTTGACCAAGCTCAGTTCGGATATGCCTTAGGTGTGATCAGATCGCGGTTAACAGTTGAAGTGGGCCTCTGGCAGTCTGCTGGGCTTATCCCGAACTCGCTGGGTCTCTGTTTCCTTTGGTGATTTGCGACTTGCGATCTGCTCAGAATGTTGGGCCGCAGGTCCGGGCCCAACAGTAGCCCCCCCGGTCAACGAAACGAGGCGGTCTGAGCTTCGTTGATTTTAGGTCGTTTGAACTGATTCTGAGAAGTCGCGAGATCGCCACGTGTCGAAATTTTACTGGCTCTCACTGCGGTCTCATCTTCTTCGAGGCGTGACCCTTCCTATTCCGCTTTGGGCCTATAAAAACGGGACTTTACTTCTGTTTTCCTCTTTATTTCGCTTCGACTGCTTCTCTTTCTAAGTTACTGTTCCTTTTCCTCTCTCTCTAGCTTCCTCCTGTTTGTGTTTTCTTTGATCTAGAATCCGTCAGATCTGTTCCCGCTGCAATCATGGTCTCTTCAGCCACCGACTCCCAGAATGATCATCTCTCTGACCTCAGCAGAACTGATCCATCCTCCGCCGAGAGTCCTGACATTTCGACTCGCGAAGGGAGTTCATCGGATGCTGATGAAAGGGTGGCTAGCGCCAACTCTTTGGCCGAAGACGGCGCTGGATCCAGTTCTGTTGGCAATCCGAAGGTCGGAACTTCGCAGCCCGCAGCTGCTAAGCCTCGTCGGGCTAAGCGTCGGCCTGTGATTAAAGGTCAGCCCACAGTTCGGCGAGATTGCTCGAATCCTGACTTCTTCGGTCTCACGTCTGTCGACAGACTTGCGTTGGAGCCTTTGGGGCCGGGCTTAGGTCCTGACATCGAGCTGAAGAGAAAGGACGATTTCGATTCGGAGGCCGATCTGTCCATGCTTACAAACATTTGGTCTATCCGTGATCTACCAAGGGAGGTCGAATTTCGTGTCCCCCAGAACGGCGAACGTCCTTGGTCGCCCCTGGATGGGTACATGTGTCTCTATGTATCCTTCTTCGAGGAGAGCGGGCTGTTTTTCCCGATTTCGCGACTGCTGATCGAGTACTGCGCTCGCCGCGGCCTGGTCATTTCTCAGCTGACCCATGGGTCTATTAGGAACTCTATGGCGTACCTGGTTTTGGCTGCAGAGCAAGGACTGATCTGTGACTGCGACACCTTCGAGGGGCTAACTGCGCTGAAGCGGAGAGGCTCTTCAGGCCGCTATTATGTCTCGGCCAAACCTAAGTACAATCAGTTAATCACGGGCTCTGACGCCGATAAGAGCGCGGACTGGGAATGTTTTTACTTTTTTGTGAAAATAAACGCTGCGTCTATAGAAAATCCCAAGTGGCCTATTCGTGCGAGCTGGAATGTTAACATAAGTACGTTTTTGCCGAAGTGTTTTTCTTTTCCTCGTTCGGGCTGACGTCTAATTTTCTTTTTTTTTGTTTGCAGACAGACCGCCGCCAAGGATACTCTACCCCGAGCAGTCTGGTGAAAAATCTCTTGTCGGATTTATCGAAAAGTTGGGCCTCCAGATCTGGCCTGAATTCGTCGAACAAAGGATCCAAAGGTGCATTGGAAGGATCCTAACCAGTTAGTGCTCGTCCCGTTCTCTCGATTTCGGATTTGTCAACTCTTTTTGATGACGCCTTCGTCTCTTCTGCAAGCTGTTTCGATTTCGAGCTCGAACCTCTCCGTCCTTTCACGCATCCTCCGGTCGTTCCAAAGGCGAAAACTCTTAAACGAACAGCGGAGCAAATGGGTAAGAAGACAAAGGGGATGTGGAGGAGAGTGGATTACAATGAGGCTGCGTTGGATGAAGCGGTCAAGACTTCTAAAGAGAAACAGGTTGCCCCAGCTGGGCAGACTGCTAAGCAGAAGCAGACCGTCCGGGCTGGAAAGGTCGCTCCGACTGAGAAGCCCGCCATAACTGAAAAGGCTGGGCAGACTTAGGCCAAGGTTGGCACAAAGAAGACAAACGTGGCCTCTACGCTTAGAGGAACCGGTCCACCTGGGAAAGGGACCCCAGCTGGGGGGCAGTCCGGAGCTCCGTCTTCCAAGCGAGCTGAGGTCGCGCTGGCGGAAAAGAAATCCGGTAAGTTAGTTGCCGCTGTAGCCGAAGGATATGCAAAAAAGATTCCTAAGGACAAGAGACCGCTGGAGGATGCTCCAGAGGGGCGGAATAAAAAGGCTCGGACTGATAACCGGGAAGGTTCCCTTGCTATCCCCGAAGCTACCTCGGCTGCCGCCTCTCCCTCTATAGACTCCAGGGACTACACGCTTGAAGTGGACTTCAGGGCGCCTGAGCATATGATAAATAATACCAGGGCGTGCGCCGATCTGTGGTCCCGACTCCCTTGCAGCAAGGTCTACGAATTTCCTAAGCCGGAGGATCTGGAGGAATTCGAGGCATATCGCAAGGTCTGCGGGGCTTCGGTGGAGGTGAGTTCTTGCTTGTCTATTATTCTTGTTTTTCTTGGGGTTCTTTCTTTGTGGTCGTTAATTCTTTGCGCCCTGGTTGCCTCCTTCGCAGTTGATGACCTATACGAACTCGATGGTCCTTTTCGTACGAACGTAAGCTCTTCAAAGTCTCGAAGCAGCTCGTGGAATACGAATCGCAGCTTAAGGAGCAGGAGTCGATGAAGGGGGAGTCCGAGTCGATGAAGAAGGAACTCGAGTCAGCGAAGACGGAAGCGGAGAAGGTTCTCGACCTGAAGTCCAGAATCAATAATCTTGGCAAAATGATGGCGGATTCGGATAAAATCATTGAGGATCTTAGGTCGCAGAAGAGAAATGTCGTGGAGCAGCTGGAGCTGGTGACTACTCAAAAGGATTCCATTCAGGCCGAAGTTGACCGTCTCCGTAAGTCTCGGGCGTCAGTTGTTAGGAGCACTGTGGAAGGTTGCAACAAGAGGCTGGCGGGAATAAAGAGGTCGATCGCTGACTCCGCGGAGGTCGCCCGACTCTCAGAACTGATGAGTCAATCGCGGGCTATTAAGGGCTATCTGGTCAAGATGGGGGAAGAGGATGGTATTACCATTCCCGAAGAGAGGTTGAAGGTCCACAGGTCGCTAATCCCTCGGTTCAGGTCGAGGCTGCTCCGATAGTTGGTAATGAGACCCAAACGGCGCTCGTCGTTCAGAACCCAGGTCTCGAAAACCCTGATGCTCCAGCCGTCGACCAAACCACATGTGAAGAGCTAGCTGATCTTAACGGCATTCCGGTTATTCAGGATCCTCCGGCGCGGACTGACAAATAATCCTTCTTATATTGTTCTCTTTTTTTATTTTATTTGCTTCCCGGCCGCCTGTGGCCTTTGTATTTTTGTTTGTAAAGACTCAAACCTTTTTCTTCTTTTGCCCGTGGGGGCGTTTTTATGCATTTCAGTTCGTCTTGTCTCTTCTTATCCTTGCGCATTCGTAGATTGTGTCGTTATTGTTTCTTTTTGATCTTGTGTGCAACCCTGAGGTCGGCTTTAGGATAATGCCTTGTACGTAGCTAAGTCTGCGAGGCGGACTCGTCTTATAGTACTTAGGCGTTTTTAGGACAGGTTGCGGGACTGGCCCGGCTTACGGTGTTTGTTTGATGCGTGACTAAGTAAGCGAGGCGGACTCGGCTTATTGTGCTTAGACGCTTCGAGACTGGTTGCGGGACTGGCCCGGCTTACAGGTCGCTTAGAAGGAAGTTGTTTATGCTCCCGTTCTAGTGACGTGGTTGATTAGACCACTTTAGTTCACGGGGAACGTAATTTGGTCGGGTACTTGGCCAAAGCCCCGACGTGATATAAGCTCGGAGCTTTTTTTTTTTTCGGAATGGGGGTGACAGTGCGCAGATAAACAGTAATATAAATAGATGTGTATTTAAGTAAACTGAATATATATAAATAGATTAATAGCTGCGCCTTTTAATGGGCTGCCTACGTACCCATTATAATAGGGATCAAGCCATTCGTAGTTCATATACATAAGTAATGACAGTGAGCTCGTAGAGCGTTCTTTTTTTTTTTTTATATATAGACCGTAGTCACTGCGAGCTGCGGTCCGGTTCGGTAGTCGGACTGATTGCCGATGAAGGAAGATTTCCTTAGTCTTTCTGTATGTTGAGCATGTTGGTTTTGTAGTAGTATCGCTTTAGGCTCATCGAGTTCCAAGAACGGCGAATCATTTCTCCATTCAACGTCATAAGCCGGTATACTCCAGATCGGATGATTTCGGTTACTTGGTATGGTCCTTCCCAGTTCGCGCCGAGCTTGCCGGCCTTGTATTCCGTGGTGTTTTCGTAGACCTTTCGAAGGACGAGGTCGCCAACTGCGGTTGCGGATACACTTGTTGTAGTACCTCATAGCGAGCTGCTGATAGTTTTGGATCTGGACGAGGGCCTCGCCGCGAGCTTCTTCGATATGATCGTGGTTGTCGACGAGCATATCGTCATTTAGGTCGGGATTATTAGTCATCATTACGCATCGCAGGCTGTTGATGTTGACTTCTGTGGGCGCTATGGCTTCCAAACCGTAAGCGAGCGAGAACGGAGTTCGGTTTGTAGACTGACGGGGGTAGTTCGGAACGACCAAAGTACTCCGTCGAGTTCGTCTGTCCAAAGGCCCTTCTTTTCCTCAAGTCGCTTCTTGAGTCCGTTATCGATTGCCTTGTTTGACGCTTCGGCCTGACCATTGCCTTGAGGGTATCTTGGTGTGGATTTGCTTAAGCGTATCTTCCATTTCGCGCAAAAGTCTTCGAAGGTCGCAGAAATAAACTGCGAGCCATTGTCAGTGACGATCTCGTACGGGAGTCCGTGGCGGCAGATGACGTATTTCCAGATAAAGTTTTGAACGTCGTTAGCTCGTATCATGGCGTAGGCTTCAGCCTCGACCCACTTGGTGAAGTAGTCCGTGACAACGATGATGTACCTCTTTTGCCGAGATTTCGAGAAGGGGCCCATGATGTCCATTGCCCATCGCATGAAGGGATAGGGCGCTGTCACTGTGGAAAGTGGCTCAGTTGGCGAATGGATCATCGGACCGTGACGTTGGCACTGTTCGCAGCAGCGGGCATGTTCGGCGCAGTCTCTAAGCATAGTCGACCAGTAAAAACCGAGGCGCTTGATTTTGACCGCAAGAGCTCGTTTTCCGAAGTGGCTTCCGCCGGCTCCCTCGTGGGTTTCGACCATTACGCGATATACTTCATCGCCAGCCAAACATTGTAGGAGTGCTTCGGCAGCATTCCATCTGTACAGTTTACCGTTGAGGACGGTATAGTAAGCGCTGCGGGTCGTAAGACGTCTGGCGGCCCACTTGTCACCCGGGAGTTCGCCGGACATTATGTACTTGATTATCTCTTGGCGCCAGTCTGTTGCCGCGGGCAGGTCGCTCTGTTGTGGGGCGGACGTCGCGGGCTCGAGCTAGTCGTCGGACTCGGTCGTAATGCTGCAAACACCCTTTGGACGAGAGATGCTTGGTTCTGGGATGGATTCGATGGGGATTACTCGTTGGAAGTCAGAGTCCGAACTGGAACCAAGAGAAGCGATGGCGTCGGCCTGAGCGTTTTCTGCTCGTGGGATCTTCGTAACTTTGAACGTGTGGTTAGTTCGCGCGCGAGCTTTAGGTAGGCTTCCATCATTTCATCTTTGGTGTCATATTCGCCATTGAACTGATTGGCGACGAGCTGGGAATTCAGTATGCATGGATCTTTGTTGCGCCGACCTCCCTTGCCAAACGCAGCTCGGCGAAGAGGGCTTCGTACTCGGCTTCATTGTTGGAGGCTCTGAATTCCAGACGGAAGGACTGTTCGAGTACCTCTCCGGTTGGGGACTCAAGTCGGATTCCGATTCCGGCGCCATGTCTAGAGGATGATCCGTCGACGTGAAGGACCCATTCTCGGGGTGGGTCGGCTTCTGGGGAGATCGGTGGGAGCTCGATGATGAAATCTGCGAGGACCTGAGACTTGGCGCTTGTTCAATTCCGAAATTCGATGTCGTACTCACTTAGCTCAACGACCCACTTGGCCATCCGGCCCGACACACTCGGGCTGTGGAGGATAGTCCGCATCGGTTGGGTCGACATGACCACTATGAAATGGGATTGAAAATATGGTCGTAGTTTACGGGTTGCGACTATGACGGTAAGAGCGAGTCTCTCGAGTAGAGGATAACGCGACTCTGCCCCGTCCAGGGATTTGCTTATGTAGAAAACGGGCTTTTGGTCGCCATGATCATCTCGGACAAGTACTCCATTGACCGCTGCGTTCGTGACCACAACGTAAAGGAACAGTGGTTCCCTGGTCTCTGGTTTCGCAAATACGGACGGAGTTGACAAGTAAGCCTTCAGCTCGCTGAACGCGGTCTCACACTGATCGTCCCAGAGAAAGTTGTCCTTATAAACTCTGAGCGCCTTGTAGAATGAAAGGTTGCGGTCTGTAGACCGAGAGATAAATCGATTGAGGGCGGCAATGCGGCTCGTGAGTCTTTGGACTTCTCGCTGGTTCTTTGGAGAGGGCATGTTGATGATCGCTGCGATCTGTTTTGGATTTGCCTCGATCCCGCGCTGAGTAACGATGTAACCGAGAAATTCTCCCGAGGTTACCCCGAAAGTGCACTTGGCCGGGTTGAGCTTCATGCCGAATTTGTTGAGTACCTCGAAACAAGCGCAGATGCATGATATGGTCGCTGGCCTTCTGAGACTTAACCAGCATATCGTCTATGTAGACTTCCATTGAGTCGCCGAGCTGACTAGTGAACATCTTGTTGACTAGTCTTTGGTAGGTCGCCCCGACATTCTTTAAGCCGAAGGGCATGACGCGGTAGCAGTACGTTCAGCGATCTGTGATGAAAGCGGTCTTTTCTTGGTCGTCTGGATGCATCATTATTTGGTTATAGCCAGAGAACGCATCCATAAACGAAAGGAGTTCGTTGCCTGCCGTGGTTTCGACGATCTAATCGATACGGGGAAGAGGAAAGCTGTCTTTTGGACAGGCTTTGTTGAGGTCTGTGAAGTCGATGTACACCCGCCATTTTCCATTTTTCTTCTTAACCATGACTGGATTCGCCAGCCATTCGGGGTAATGGACCTCTGCGATCGAGCCTGCTTCGAGGAGCTTTGTGACCTCGTCATTTACCGCCTGAGATCGCTCTGGTCCGAGCTTTCGTCTCTTTTGCTTGATCGGTTTGTACGTCGTATCGACGTTTAGCTCGTGCGTTGTGATCCTTGGGTCAATCCCTTTCATATCGTGGATCGACCAGACAAACGTAGAGATGTTGGCGGATAGAAATCGGATCAGCTCGCTACGGAGAGGCTCCTTGAGTTCGGCGCCAATGTTGACTTGGCGCTCAGGATATTGCAGATCGAGAGTAATGGAGACCGTAGCCTCTTGTTGTGGTGACGCGCTTGGAGCCGCGGTAGATCGTCTTATGTTGCAGGTGACGCATCTTAGTTTGTGCTCCGTTATGAAGCACGACCTGGCTACCTTTTATGATCCCCGGATTGTGAAAACTCCGAAAGAGGTCGGGAATTTGACGCATTGCTGGTAGGGTAATGCCACAGCCCGGAGCGAAGAAAGCCATGGTGTTCCAACAATGGCGTTGTAGACTGTTGGTTTATCTATCACAACGAACTTGGCGATTTTGGTGATTCCACCAGCGTAGGTTGCCATCTTGATTGTTCCAATCGTCATTGTCGTTACGCCGTCAAAACCGGTCAGCGGTTTGACGCTTGGCTTAATCTTGTCATCACTGATGGCCATCTTCCGTAAAGTTTCCTGGAAGATGAGGTTAACCGAGCTCCCTGTGTCGACCAGTACGCGGGTGACATCGCAGTCTTCGATGCTCAGCTCGATGACCAATGGGTCGTTATGTGGCATTGCCACGTTCTTGGTATCCGCCTCAGAGAAGATAATTGGTATGTCGACTGCGGCCTGAGCACTGCACTCTATTTGTTGAGAGACCGCCTTCTCGTGCTTCCTGAGAGAACGGACCGAGTTTGAAGCTGCTTTGAAACCTCCGATGATCATGAAGATCTTCTTTTTGGAAGCAGGCCGGTGTGGCCCGGGGCCTCCGTCGTCTGCAGGTCTCTTTGGGGGAGACGGAAGGACGATTTGATCGTCAGACATCTGTTCGTTCTCGGCCTACCGTTTTGGGGGCAGGTCGATGTGGACCTCTCCATTGCTGTACTTTGCCATTAGTTTTGCCTGCAACTGTCGGCACTGGTGGGTCGCGTGACCGAATTTCTGATGGTAGTCGCAGAACGACCTGGTATCGTCTTCTTTTTCCTCACCGCGAATAAATTAAAACTGCCATTTTTTGTTTTGCTATTGGCCTTGGTTTTGCTGTTGCTGTTGCTTCGCGGGAGCGGGCTGAGGTGTGTGGATTACATTTGCTGCTAGAAGTTTCTTTTTCAATTCCTTGAACTCTTGGTCGAGATGCTGAGATGGTTCGTTGTGAACGATCTCTACCACCTCTTTGACTTTAGGCTTTGTGGCTGCCAGTTTGACCGGAGAGTGCTTCTTGAGATTGGTTGCTCGATCCTCCTCAAGCAAAACGAAGCTTGTTGCCCTGTACATAGCATCGGCGAGAGTCAAAGCTTTATGGAGGATTAGATCGGCCCGAAATTCCGATTCGTGCCATAGTCCGTTTTTCAGAGCGCCAATTGCGGAGGTCTCTTGGACGTTGATCGTTGAGAGGATCGCTTTGAAATGGCACAGATAATCTCTAAGAGATTCCCTTGGTCCCTGGGCGAGAGCCCATAGGTCGGCTTCCGAGGCACCGTCCTGGATGTACATGGAGTAGTGTTTGAAGAACGCAGTCGAAAGCTGCGTGAAGTTTCCGATTGAGTTCGGCTTAAGCCGAGAGAACCAATCGAGTGCAGAGCCAACGAGATGTTCGACGAAAAATTGACAATAGGCCGCCTCCCGCTCTTCGGGAGATAGCTGTATTCGCCCCATGGCGATGGTGAACGAGGTCATGAAATGCTTTGGGTTCGTGGTTCCACCAAAAGACTCGATTCGCAACTTGGTTGTCTGACGGATCGGAACCACAGTGATCTGATCTGTAAATGGCGTCCTCTGAGTTTCTTCAAGGACTCGGTCGATCTCAGGTGCCGAGCTTAGAGCTTGATGGACCTTTGACTGCATTTCTCGAAGTGAAGCTTTAATGCTCTCGAGCTCTAAATCGTGGGCTGAAGAATGTTCCCCTGGGTGGGTTGTGCGCTCGAGCTGCACGCTGATCGGAGTAAGTGATGGAGTATTGAGGTTAATAATCCGATGCTGGACGGCTGGGCGTCCATGTCCTTCAGCAAGAGACGGGGATGAGTTCGCTCTAGGGTGCTGCGAGTTCGCAGGTCGGGAAGAGTCGAGATGCTCTTGTATGACGGTCTGAGCCGTTGTGAGGGAGTCCAGACGGGCGTTTGTTTGACGAACCATGTCGTCTTGTTGGTCAAAGCGTCTCATGAGGGTTTCCAAGACGCGAACGAGATCAATATGATCGTTTGTATTTGTTTTTGCTTCAGGGCCACGAGCTGTGGCGTTCGTTTCTTCATTTGTTGCGGTCTGAGTGACGACCGGGCTGGACTCCATTGTGATAGGTGGAGCTTCGCGAGCTGCCCCCAAGATTTCCTGATTTGATGTTTCGCCGGGTTGTTGACTTATGGACACGTGCGGACTCATATTTCTTTGCGTTAGAAAATCTCCAAATCCCCTATCTGGCGTGCCAATTGTTGATCCAAGCAGGTCGACAATGAATTTATAATAGATCGGAGGTCGGAGAATCTCGTATATAGAAAGTTGAGTCGGAGAGGTGTAAGTATAAATAGATGGCTAAAGATAGTCCGGACAGATCCCGTGCTATCAGTTCGCTAGCTAAGAGATCGTGGTAGATCGGACAGACCCCGAACTACCAGATTTTGAGTATAAAGAGTGGAATTTAGAAAGCTCGCGAGTGGCGGCGCTTGTACTTCTTCAGGAATAATTGAATGAATCGTCACATCACCCTTTGACCTCTATTTATAGTGAAAGGCGGTGGGTTTAACTTGAGTTCAGCTGACCGTGGTTGATTTGATATACCCCTGTTTTGACCAACCTCAGTTCGGATATGCCTTAGGTGTGATCAGATCGCGGTTAACAGTTGAAGTGGGCCTCTGGCAGTCCGCTGGGCTTATCCCGAACTCGCTGGGTCTCTACTTCCTTTGGTGATTTGCGACTTGTGATCTGCTCAGAATGTTGGGCCGCAGGTCCGGACCCAACATTACTGATTATATACTTATTGCAAAATTCGTGACTTTCAAATATTATTATCTCATTTTCACTCACTCTTTTATGAGGAGACAAATATTTTCGAAACTTTCTTGCCTTTTTTGTTCATGTAATGTTATGGACGAAGAAAAATTATATTTGACTAGATATCGAATAAAATATGTTATTTTCTTGCCAATTTCGAAAGGAAGAGCAAATATAAAAAAAACTTGCACTCACAAATTCATCATAAATGTTTTAAAATATGAATGCTAAAGAAAAAAAAAATATGATAATGGTTTTAATATAATACAAAGAGAATTCCTCTAATATAAATTACATTATGTTTGTTATCCGTCTTTTGTAATATTGATGATCAAACAAATAGTATTTGGGTTATTAAGTTCTTCTAGTTTGGTTCTAAATAAACATGCATTGTATAAAATCATAGAACAATTTCAATGTCTATGATTAGTAATCTTGTTATCATTCTACATATCCAACTTATTAGTACAACAAGATCAAGAAGGTTGCCTCAAAACGGCACAAGTAAAGAATGAAAACTCTGTCGTTTGAGGAAAACATATTATACAAGTCAAATGGGTCCCACACACTCGTTGACAAAACGTCGTCGTTCAGGGAAACACAAAGTAGTAAAGTCGTCTTCGTTCTCCGGCAGCCAAAAAATCACGAGTCTTCAAAAAAAAGGGACGACGACGATGGAAGAAGAGAAGAAGAAACCAGAAAATGTTCCGGTGAAGAAGATAGCTTCATCGTGCGACGTAGAAGCGTTGAAGAAATGTTTGGAAGAAAACAAAGGAGATCAATCCAAGTGTAAGTCTCATGTCGAAGCTTTCAGATCTTCTTGCTCTCTTCCTCCTCCTCAACTCAAGAAAAAGCCCTAATTTCGATTTCGGAACTAGTAAGAATAAAGAAAAGCAATCTTCTGTAATAAAATTCAGACCAATGTGGTCTGTATGATAATTGAGTTTGTAATGAACAACACTTACAATGATATATTCACACATACATAGTCATAGATCGATGATCAGTGACGCAATTCTGGTTTCTCGAATGTCAAATTACCAGATTCGTCTCTCTCAAAGAGACTATCGATCAGCTCGTCCCAACTTACTCCACGGCTACGTCTTCTTTTGTACGATTGACGAATAGAAGATGATGATGATGATTCACCAACCATTGGTGCAATCTTCTCTGTTTCTTCTTCTTCCTCTGTTTCTTCTTCTTCGGTTTCGTCTTCTTGAGCTTTGTCAAATGTTCCGTACTCAGAGGTAGACATTGAGTCCGCGTGAGGAACGTCTAAAGTTACTGCTCGTCTTAAGGCTGCTCGATACTCCAAGTTGTGCTCTCTAGCTAATGATTCTTGTCTCTCCATCCTTTGCTTCTCTGGTATCTCCATTGTCTTCTCTTTCTCCAACATTAGCTGATGAGATTCGAATATTAGCGTAATACCGGTAAGGAGGGTTTCTAATCGAATGAGGTTGGTGAAAACTTACCTTGAGAGCTCTTTGCGCTTCTCGTTCAATCCAGATGATGGCATGGTCTGAAGTTGCATTACAAGAAAGAACAATGTGTTCGAACCTTCCGTCCACTGGCACTGCGGTTTTCACAACCGGAGGATGTCTTCCTAATCTGCAAGAACCAATTACGGAAAAAGGGTCAAATGCATAAAAACTACATATATCTTCACATGACAATATAATCTGACATAAGACATCAAATTGCAAGAAAAAGAATCTATCTATAGATTCGTGTGTGTGTTAAGTACCTGCAAGGCTTTCTTTCGACGATGTGATACATGCGACCAGGAGCATAAAGCCGCCTAGGATCTTTGAGCATCTTGTGTTCTGGAACACACGTATCCTTCATGCACCTTATGCATAGTAGACATGGCAAACTGTCCACACAAAAAAAAAACCAAACCCCTTTCCAAGTTAAGCAAAAGCAAAGTACTAGAAGATGTTTGCGTTTAAAAATGATAAAATCGTCCCACCAAACAAAGTTAATTAACTAACAAAAGCTCTCCATGATGAGAACACAGAGTACCAAAAGCTCTAAAATGTTCCAGAAGAGCATGCAAGAACAGATTTTTTCGGGTTATTTTTGCTAAACTTAGCGGATCAGACTTTATAGGACATTGTGTGCAACCATCATTAAAAGTTTCGAAAAGAAAGGAACATACTTTCATAAACCCTTTGCATATAGAATGGTTATGACTGTCCAAGAAAACACAAATGATCTTCATTATTTGAGACATGATTAGATAGCTTTACCAGAAAAGAGACTTGAATATGTCTTCTAGAGGCGTAGCTGTCCTCGGCAAGAAATCATCCTATGCAGCAAACAACAAATACTTTAGATTCAACACTTAAGAAATGAACTTGGTCATTTGAAGTACAAACGAAAAAACGTGTATCAGAAGGTTAAGACACACCTGAAGCACAACAGAGTTGATCACATCCGCATATCTAACAGCCAAATTCAACGACATACACCTCGCAGGCGCGATAGCGAAACACCTGACTCTCTTTCTATCGATATTCCCCAGTCTATCTGGATGACGAACCACTAACAAAGCCAACATTGTAGCTACACCAGACCCAAGCGAATGTCCAGCAAAAGTCAGAGTATAACTCGGATACTTCACCACCAATTCTTTCAAAACTTTACATTCCTCATCTAACACCCAACCCGCAGACTTCAACAGCCCGTTGTGCACATATCCACCATCGAATTTCCTTTTCCCGAGTTTATTATCCATAAGCAGAGCGTAATCACTCTCTTTCGCCAAATTCAACCCCCGGATCGCGACAACTACATCTTTATGATCATGGTCCAGATACAGTATATAAGCAGGAGCACGACCCTGAGTGTCTTCATAAGTCTTCCTTAGAAGCAACCAATCAGGGTTAATCCCATATCCTTCTGGTGGCTCCCATACAGGGTTCCGGATATCCTCCTCGTAAACCGCTAAAATGTAACGACAGAACCGAGGAACCGGTTCGAATTCATCCGTTGTTGCAAGCCCCCAGTCTTTACTGTCGTGACCAGCCGTGTAAAGACAACGTTTATAAGCCCAACGAGCACAACCAAGACAGTAGACACATTCAAGAAGAGGGCAACAACCACATAGAATCGACATGAACAAAATCAGATTCGTACAGAGTTATAACAACATCATTTTCAAAAAGCAATGAAGCAAAGCCAAAAGGATTAAGGATCAAAGCATAAACTTTAATGTTCGAAAGCAAGAAATATCGAAACTTTAGTAAACCCAACTGAAGAGTCTTGGCACAAGCTCAACTCTGACTTGAAAATGTAAGAATTGGACTAGAAAAAGTACCAAATGCCAGTGTATAGATATAGGAAGGAAAAAAAGTCAACTTTTTGAATCAAGAAACAATGTATGGAGATTCATACTACGAAGAAACTGAAGATTGAAGTCCTAATTGCTACTCTATAGAGAGAGAAAATGGGAAGAGGATTAGATCTTACTACCAACACAGTAATTTGTGGGTTTTTTTGAGTTCTCTTATGATTTTTTATTTCTCTTTTCTGGATAAAATCAAAGCGAGAGAAGATGAGCTTAAGCACAAAATCAAGGTCTATGAATTTGAGGGAAAAATGAAGAATTTTAGAGTGGAAAAGGGAAGAAGAAATGGGTTTCACGCCATTGAAGGAGAAGGCAAACTCGCCGGACTCGTGCTCGAGAACTCGCTGGACTCGTGCTCGCTTTATTTTGTTTATTGTGGAGGAATACGGCAGTGATTTTGGGTACAAATTGCTGAGCTTTCGAGTTGTGTGTCGTGTGAAGTGAAGAAGAACAAAAATAATACTATTTTTTGACAAGTTTTTAAGTTAATTATGGATTATTGATGATACTTTATGAGTTGTCTAAGTTTAAAGATTTTCAAAGTAAAAAAACAAAAACAAAATTAATAGTACTAGATTGATTCTGTTCTGATCCAAAATGTATTCTTCTAATTTGTAAATCTAAATTTCCATCTAAAAACAAATTACAGCAAATGTATAAAAATTCATCTTAATCTCAACTAAGTTAGGTACCGTAGTAGTTAGTGGCTTACCAAGCGGTCAAAAGAATCATGGAATTGAAATTTGGTAGAGCAATCTCAAACCGGACCAATTGCAATAACTCTGTGGTGGATCAAAATACAAAACTTCTTTTTATTGCAAGCTCAAATTTTCAATCAATATACTTTAGTGAAGAGTGAAGACAAATACAAAAGCTGAATTATGTGTCTAAAACAATGAAGTGAAATTCTCTTATTCTTACTAATTTGCAGTCACAGTTTCATAACATGTGAGCAACACCATTGGAGTTTTCATTGCTAAAACCTTTTGTTTTGCTGCAGTTAAATACAGAGCTACGGAATTCTCATGTATATGCAAAAAATACACAACTAAAAGTTAAATTTTACTTTCCTATTACTCCTTGAATTATCTTCCGTGTCTCTTCATCAAAATGTCACCAAGATTTAGCATCCTATTGATTGACAAACTTGAGAATTTTACATTTTATGGCCAAAACAGTTTGGTAAAAGTTCAAGAGATCACTTGGATTCGAACACGAGGTGACATGAAAGTGAATCCCTCACCATGCTAGACTCGAGGTGACATAACATTGAAGCCCTGGCCACACTAGCCAACTCGTTGAGCATCTCACGCCTCCTTTCCAACTTTGTGAGCTCTTTTGGTTTGATGGGTTTTGTGGAGAGAGTTGCTTTCTTCAACCGTCTTGCGTTCTTTAGGATGTACGAGGCCACTTCTTTCTCATCTTCTCGTTGCCATTTGTATCTTTTCCACACGAATGTTTCAAGATGGAACAACAAACATTCTCGTACACATTTCGGTTGGATGCATTTCCAACCCACCAGATTTCCATACTTGGATTCAAATAACCTCACTTGGATTCGAACACGAGGTGACATGAAATTGAATCCCTCACCATACTAGACTCGAGGTGACATAACATTGAAGCCCTGGCCTCACTAGGCAACTCGTTGAGCACCTCAAGTCTCCATTCCAACTTTTTGAGCTCTTCTGGTTTGATGGGTTTTGTGGAGAGAGTTGCTTTCTTCAACCGTCTTGCGTCCTTGAGGATGTACGAGGCCACTTCTTTCTCATTTTCTCCTTGCCATTGGTACATTGTCCACATGAATGTCTCAAGATGGAACAACAAACATCCCGGTACACATTCGGTTGTATCCATTTCCAACCCACCAGATTTCCATTACAGTACATATTAGTCTAAGATCAAAGCAATTGATATGATATTAGATCATCAAAATACCTGAAAGTGTAGCTCCGGAAGAAAAAAAAAACTAATGAAATTGCTTATGTCGATGAGCTTGAGGATCTGCAATTTAGGAGAACTATCGAGCATGAACGAAAGTAGATTCCACCACTTTCTTTTGTCTGTACATAGCTCCAAAGATACCAGCTGATAGAAGATATAACCAGTAGGATACTTGATCTGTGAATGGGACAAACATTTTTCTTTTTTTATCAACAAACATTAGTATACAAAACAATGATAGCCCAAATCAAGGAAAAAAAAGCCACCACCGAGAATCTTAAATCTTACCTCTATGGGTGATAAGTGTAAGGTCAGACGTTTGGCTGAAGTTAGAGCACAAAGTACCAAAAGCTCTAAAATGTCCCAGATGAGCATGCAAGAACAGATTTATTTCGGGTTCTTTTTGCTTAACTTTGCGGATCAGACTTTAGAGAATATTGTGTGATACCATCGCTGAAAGTTTCGAAAATTAAAGAACATACTTTCATAAACCCTTTGCATATAGAATGGTTATGACTGTCCCCAAGAAAACACAAATGATCTTCATTATTTGAGACATAATTAGGTAGCTTTACCAGAAAAGAGACTTGAATATGTCTTCTAAAGGCGTAGCTGTCCTCGGCAAGAAATCATCCTATGCAGCAAACAAAACAAATACTTTAGATTCAACACTTTAGAAATGAACTTGGTCATTCGATGTTTACACCAAAAACGTGTATCAGAAGGTTAGGACACACCTGAAGCACAACAGAGTTGATCACATCCGCATATCTAACAGCCAAATTCAACGACATACACCTCGCAGGCGCGATAGCGAAACACCTGACTCTCTTTCTATCGATATTCCCCAGTCTATCTGGATGACGAACCACTAACAAAGCCAACATTGTAGCTACACCAGACCCAAGCGAATGTCCAGCAAAAGTCAGAGTATAACTCGGATACTTCACCACCAATTCTTTCAAAACTTTACATTCCTCATCTAACACCCAACCCGTAGACTTCAACAGCCCGTTGTGCACATATCCACCATCGAATTTCCTTTTCCCGAGCTTATTATCCATAAGCAGAGCGTAATCACTCTCCTTCGCCAAATTCAGCCCCCGGATCGCGACAACTACATCTTTATGATCATGATCAAGATACAGTATATAAGCAGGAGCACGACCCTGAGTGTCTTCATAGGTCTTCCTTAGAAGCAACCAATCAGGGTTAATCCCATATCCTTCTGGTGGCTCCCATACAGGGTTCCGGATATCCTCCTCGTAAACCGCTAAAATGTAACGACAGAACCGAGGAACTGGTTCGAATTCATCCGTTGTTGCAAGCCCCCAGTCTTTACTGTCGTGACCAGCTGTGTAAAGACAACGTTTGTAAGCCCAACGAGCACAACCAAGACAGTACACCATTCAAGAAGAGGGCAACAACCACATAGAATCGACATGAACAAGATCAGATTCGTACAGAGTTATGAAGCAAAGGCATAAGGTTAAGGATCAAAGCACACACTTTAATGTTTCAATCCAAGAAATATCGAAACTTTAGTACTCTCAACTGAAGAATCTTGGCAGAACTTCAACTCTGACTTGAAAATGTAAGAATTGAACTAGAAAAGGCCTAGATTCTATGTGATGTAATGAAGTAGGAAGAAAAAAGTCAACTTTTTGAATCAAGAAACAATGTAATGAAGATTCATACTATGATGAAATTGAAGATTGAAGTCCTAATTGCTACTCTATAGAAAAACGAGTCGGAAGAGGATTAGATCTCACTACCAACACAGTAATTTGTGTTACTCTTACGAATTTTTCAATTCTCTTTTCTGGACAAAAATCAAAACGAGAGAAGATGAGCTTAAGCACAAAATCCAGGTCTGTGAATTTGAGGGAAAATTGAAGAATTTTAGAGTGGAAAAGGGAAGAGTATGAGGAAGAAGAAATGGGTTCACGCCATTGAAGGAGAAGGCACGAGAACTCGCCGGACTCGTGCTCGAGAACTCGCTGGACTCGTGCTCGCTTTACTTTCTGTATTGTGGAGGAATACGGCAGTGATTTTGGGCAACAATTGCAGAGCTTTGGAGTTGGAGGAATCGTCTTGTATGTCACTCAAACTCAATCTCAAATCTTATAACTCTCTGTTCTAACTCATTTTTGTTTAATGTTTATTTTTAATACCGAAACAAACAAAATTACCCTAAAACCAACCCATTTTTGCGATATTACAATTTGTACCTTGGTATAACCCGTCCACCCAAAGAAAACGGATCAAACCCAAAAAATATAAAAAAAAAAATTTACAATCCCTAATTATTTTTTTTTACAGCCTCCTCCTTCTCGACTCCTCCTCCTCTTACCCTATCGCGTTTCTCTTCAACGGACTTTCTTCCTTCGACGGCGACGACCGGCGAGTCCTTCAACGGTGACGAGTGGCGACTGCGACGAATTCTCTCGTTTTCTCGTTCCTCTGTCTAGTCTCCTCCTCTACTCTCAACTCAAACCGACGATCGAGAAACGATTCCTCGATTATGGCGGAGGAGGCGGCGCGTGAAGAAAATGTAGAAGATGACGGAACAGAGAGTGAAGAAGAAAAGGGAGAAGAAGATGACCGAACAGAGAGTGAAGAAGAAAAGGGAGAAGAAGAGGAAGATACTTCCCGAGAAGACGATGAAGACGATGAAGACGATGAGGCAAACAAGGATGGGGCTGGAGGAGGAGACGATTCCCATGACAGTGCGGTAAGTATTCCCGTTTAGTTAGGTAAAACAAGGAAAAGCTTGGGAAAAATAGTTCGTTTTAGTTAGAGAAATTTTGTGTGCAATTTGATCTTTATTGCAAGGAAATTGACACAGTTAATCCAGAAAGCATGTCAATTTGTTGGGTTTGAAGAGAAACTGGATAACTTGGTAAAACAAAAGTGCTGTAAAAGTGGATAACTTGGTAAAACTAGATTGCTGTAAAACTGGTCAAACTTGGTAAATATACAGATGTATAAATGGAATAACTTGATACAACTGATTGATGTAGGGATCTGGTGATGAAGCAGCGGTTATGAGACCTCTGAGTATGTACTTCCAACCAACGGAGTACAAGAAAAAGATAAGGATCTCGACGAGGTGCTACGTGAAAGAGTTTTTGTCAACTCTGGATAATTTGGAGCCTCCACTTACGCGTGCTGAGAAGAATTGGTTTGAAAGGCATCCCCAGTTCAAACACATCTTCCACTTGCCAAAGGACAACAATCACAAGCTCCAAGGCATGTGGATGCTTTTACTCCGAACCGCACGCATTGAGAAGAAAAAGGAGCCGTGGTTCGTGGTTAATGGCGTTCCTATCCGATACGGTCTGAGAGAGCACGCCTTGATATCCGAATTAAACTGTAGAAATTATGAGGCGAATTATAAGTTGGGTGACATGCATTATGTGAGGAGGCACTTTGGTAGAAAAAAAGTCAGATATGAAGATGTCAAAAAGAAGCTAGAAGATGGGATGCCAGCTGATAGAGATAGGCTGAGGATGCTTGTATTGTATTTCCTTTGCAGCATCATCGTAGCTCAGGAAAAATGCGGAAAGCATGCAACTCCGATCTCTGATTTCTTCCTGAAAGTTGTTGACGATCTTGACTTGTGCAAGAGTTATCCTTTTGGGAGGTTGTCTTTTGATTACATGATAGAACAGATGTATCGCATGCTGAATAAATTTGACGGAGTCGTCGAGGAAGACATTTTAAGGGCGATTGCCGGTTTCTGTATCCCTTTGGAGGTAGTTACAATTAGGAAGTAATTGTTGCAACTTTTTAATAATTGAAACTATTTCAACTATAAGTGTGTTGTGCAGCTGCTAGCGTTTGAAGCAATTCCAGATTTGGCGAGTAGTTTCCGCGAGCCAATTCTACCGCCAGACGATGGTTGTCCAAGGATGTGCAAGTTTAAGTTCAAGAAGAGCTTGATGAGAGGGTTTCCTCTTTCAAAGATCAACGAAAAACTTGGTACAACTAAGGTCAGTTATTTTACGCATTTAAATTATTTAGAGTTGTTTTTTGTTTTAAATTTTTAACATAATTGTTGACATTCGCAGGACATTCATAGCATCATCTTGAATCCTGAAGAAGAAGTAGATCTTGCTCAAATCTTCGAAGAAGACGATGTCGAGGATTGTGGCGATCCGGCTGTTCGCGAATGGATAACCCGTTACAATCTTCTTTCCAGAAATGTAATCTTCTTTCCAGAAATGTACAACGATGACGTGGCTGCTCGAGTGGAAGAGGAAAAAGAAGCTGACAAAGAAGAAGCTGACAAAGAAGAAGTTGAGAAAGAAGAAGGTGGAACACCCGGAGAAGCGAATGGTTTAAACGATTTGGCACAGCTTGTGAAAGGGATGAAGGCAGAAATGGACTTAGAGTTCAAGTTAGTTAATGAGAAGTTGGATGGGTTTGATGAGAGAATGAAGAAGGTGGAAAGTTATGTGTTGAAAAAGTTAGATGAGGTAAAAGTGTAAAACTTGGAATAACTATGCTGTGGTAAAACTGGTAAAATTTGTAGAACTATACTTTAATTGTTTTTTTGATTTCAGGTAAATGAACAAAGACCTCAAGATCAAGGTGATAGGCAGGAGGAAGCCAATGAGGAGACCCTCAAAAGTTATATGGAGAACAAAAAACGTGGTAAGCGTCCCCGAGCTGAAGTAGCCAATTACCCGAGTAGACGAATGAGAAGGCCATCACAACCATTGGAGGAGCCATCACAACCATTGGTAAAGCCATCACAACCATTGGGGGAGCCATCATGAGGTGTGAAGACTATATTTGGTTGGGTTTTTTGTTATTTGATTTGATTGGTTCTGGTATGATTAGGTGCAGCTGCTGGATAAGGTTGAAGTTTTTTTACGAGAACAATTGGAGGAAAGGATGGGTTTTTATATATGACTTGAAGGAAGATCATGATTTTGGAGTAGATGAGTTCCGGTTTGCTAAACAAGCTTAAACAATGTTGTTTTTTATTTGAATTCGAACAAGCTTAAACTATGTTGTTTTGAATTCTTAATACTATGTTAAAACTATGATGTGTTGAATTCGTAAAACTTTGTAAAACTATGTTATTTTCGAAGTCTAACATGCTTAGATAAATCTTAAAGGATATTAGAAGATAAGTTTTACATCATAAACACAAGACATTAGAAGATAAGTCTTAAAACACAAAGATAAGTCATAAAAACACAAGAGATAAGTCTTAAAACACAAGAGATTGTTATGGTTTCCCAAAAAGCGAATCGAAGCGAGCCTTAAGCTTTGCAACCTCTTTCAGCTCCTCTTTGAGCTTTGCATTCTCATTTTGAAGCTGCTCAATACGATAGGCATGGAGGCCAAGCTCCTCGGCCTGGCGGTCAACTTTCCTTCTTACGGTTGTAACTTCTTCTTCGATACCATGAACCCAAAGTTTTTTAAGGTGTTGGTCATTACCCTCCTACACAAGAAGACATAATAGTTTAACCAAGTTTTCCAGTTTTACCACACGATAGTTTTCCCAAGTTTTCCACTTTTACGACCGAACCCAGAAAAAAATAAATGTCTACTGACAACAACAACATCGCTCACCTCAAATTCACTGCAAATAAGGTACCTCCTTCCCACGTCAGATCCAGATAGGTGTGAAGGCTCCGCAACGATTCGAGCACCGCATGGACAGTTTGTTGGTATGCCATCACAACTATCGGTGAGTAACAACCTCCTCGCCTCTTCCTTCTTAAACCTCTTCATGTCAGTGTACCACGGATCAGCTTCACAGATCTTGTCCATGAGATGAGCAAATAAAGGACAAGGAAAAGGAGAGAACTAGAGAGAGAACGAGAGAACTAAAGAGAAAATGAGAGAGAGAACCAAAGTGAAGTGGATAAGGGAGCAGAGAACTAGAGAGAGAGAACTAAATAGAAAATGAGAGAGAGAACAAAGGAAAAGAAAATAAATGGTCGAAAATTGGTGTAATTTTGTCGAAATTGGTGATATTTTCGTTTTGCTGCCAAAAAATTTTCGTTTTGGCGCCCAAATATTACACATAGTTTTACCAAACATTTTAGTTTTACGAAAGTCCCAAATAATTTTACTTTGGCTGTTTTCAATTTATTCAGTTTTACCCACTCTTAAACTTTAAATTTTTAGTTTTACTGTTGAGTTTCCTCCTTTAATCTATCATTCTAGTTGTTGTGTGCATTAATATGTTTCAGTTTTACATTTTTGTAGTTTCACCCTACTAACTTGGCTATTGTTCCTATAGTGATCTTAAAAGTATAAGTAATTTGTTGGTGTGATTGTTTCATATGGACCCAAAAATTCTAAATATATAGTTTTCATGTTAGTACAAGAAAAACAACTATTTATAACGTTTATATCATGTAATTATATTTTGTTTTGTTGTTTGCTTTTTCAAATCGATATTTGTTTTTTTTTCTTATTATTTGTTTTTTCCAAATCGATCATCAATTTGTTTTGTCTTTGTTTTTTTGTTTTTGTTTTTCCTTGTTTTTTTTTGGCTAAATCGATCATCAAACATATATAGTTGTACATTAAAAAAACCAGTTTTCCATAGTTTTACCTCAAGATGCAGATCTCCTACATAGTTTTACATAACAAAACACCAGTTCTCCCTAGTTTTACCTGAAGACAAAGATCCCATACATAATTTTACATCACAAGCGTTTAAGATACAATCAAATAGGGATACCAAATCCAAATAGCAACCATTGGATTCCTTGCCTTCGCCGCCTTTTGTTTTTCGTCCTTGGTCGCCTTTCCCCAACCGATGGAAACCTCTTTGTTTTCCTTCTTCCCTTTTTCTTCACGCGATCCGGAGGTATGATCTGCAACTCATTGATGTGGTCTGGGATAATCCATTCCGACATATCCGGCACTAAATAAATTGTCCTACAATACGCCAACGCCCACAACTCGGTCCAATAATACCTCGAGCATAGTTTATGTAATTCTAATTGGATATCATGTCCTCCGATTTCAAGATTTTGAGGAGCTTTCTTTTTAAACGCAATGAATGCGGCTATCCCGTGCTCACAAGGATACTTCTGAACATCGAAGTACCTGCATACTGCAACTTCTCGACCTCAAATTCACCAAATAAGAATTGCCGTCACTACCGGTGACATCGTATTCAAGCACGAAACTGTTTAGCTCCGAAACAATTAATTTCTCAGCAATAGGCCATGTATCGTGCACGAAGTTCTCCACTAAAAGCACCAGTTTATTATGTGCAGTACCACCCACGGCCTCCTTCCAGTGTTCATTAAACCACTGGGAAAATGTTCTCATGATTGTATCAAGCATAGGTATTATGGGATATTTCCTTGCGTCCAAAAACGTGCTGTTCAAAGATTCCACGGCGTTGCTCGTGTCTAGGTTGTATCTGCAACCTGGAAAATAAGGCCTTGCCCAATTTTCTTTCACTGTACTCTCCTCAAGATACTTCGCCGCAGTTGGATATCTCATCTTAAATGACTCATAAGCACGGTCGAACTCACCCACCGTGTATATCCTGCTGCACTCCATGAATCTCCATGCGATTACGTCTTTGTTAGCGCCAGATGTATGAGTTTTCACATTTTGGGACAAATGCCATACACAATACCCATGATGAGACAGGGGATACAGTTTCTCTATGGCGCTGATGAGGTTTGCATTTCTGTCACTCATAAACACCAATTCGGAAGAGTCCGGTACAACGGATTTCAGCATCTAAAAAAACCAAGTCCAACTATCAAGTTTCTCACCATCGAGCACACCAAACGCTATGGGATAATGGTGTCGATTAGGATCCTGGGCTGAGGCGAAAACAAGCACACCACCAAATCCGTTCTTGATAAAGGTCGCATCCACAATTATCACTTTCCTCATCGCTTGGAACCCTTCGATGCTAGCTCCCAATGCTATGAATAGATACTTGAATTTCCCCACATCATCCAATAACAACTTTGTTTTAGTACCGGGATTGAACTGCTCTAACACGTACAAATAACGATACAACAACTTGTAGTTGTCTTCGGGACTACCACGTAAATCACGAACAGCTAGACTTTTACCTCTCAGAGCTGTGGAGTAGCATATCTGCACACCTAAATCTCTCTGAACCATACCCATGATAATTTTCGGCTTCGGAGTATCCATTTGTCCTGGATACTTTTCATTCAAATAAGATGCAACCAATTGGGCCGAGCCTTTCCTCTTCGTGTTGCTTGTACTCTGACTAGCCCGAGAGCATGTATGCATCTTCGTGTACGTTCTAATCGAGAAAATCTCTGTGTTTGTAACCACTGCAGCTCTTAAAGCCCATTTACAGTTTTCTATAGGACATTTTAGCACTAATCGCACCTTATCCGACTTTATTATCCTATAACCGAAACTCTTAGCAAATGCACCTCTATCCACCACCTCTTGTACTGCCTTCCTATTTTTAAATTCTTGACCCACACTCAGACCTAAACCGTCTTCCCATTCCTCTATAAACTGACAAGGTTCTACAACAGGCTGAGGCTCAATATATCTCTCACACATATCCGATATCTCCATACCATTGTCCATACATTCATCACGTGATCTATCATCATCATCATCCTCCATCGCCTGATGTTGTTCTTTTGCTTGTTCTTCGCCTACATACAGAACAATGGCATTAGCTCCGATTTCCTCGTCATTTGATTCCAATACATCAAAGTTCATACCAGTAGAACTTTTCTCTACTCTCGACAGTTGCTCGGGCTGTTCCGATGAAGCAATGACCTCCACGTACAAAAGACATCTTCGGTTCTCTTTACCACCACACCTTAGGTAAACAGACATATCCTCCTCATCCTCAATAACTAATTTTTCCTCATCTCTTCCCATCAGCATTGGAAAATAACTCAATTCCAATTTAACCCTTCTTTCATCTAACGAAATCTTCTTCAATATCCTAGCTTCCACCATCGACAAAGTTATCTCCCTCATTGATGTATTGAACATTATACTATACATGCGACCTTGGTATTTAAAGAATATGCCCACTTCATTGCTCATCGTATCCTGTCAAAAACAATACAAAAAATTCACTCAGTAATAGTAGTTATCCACAGTTATCCTGATTTTATACGTAATTCATAATTCTCAGTTTTACCAATTTTACAATGTTTACAATTTTACTTGTTTTACCTAGTTTTACCATGTCGCAAGAACACAGATGGGGATCCAATCTACTTCCAATTCAGTAGGATTCAACCACTAAAATACATTTGTTACCTCTTTATAGCCCTAATCGACCCAAAATTCATACTAAAACACCCAATGTGCATCAATAATGACCCAAATCCATTAAATCCCTAATTTGCTAAAACCTAATCTAGATTGAGCTACATTGCATACCAACCTAAAAGCAACGAATCGGTGGCAGCGGCGGTCCAGAGGCGATGGAAGCTCGAGGAGGCGCCGGTCCGGCGCAGGAGGAGCTCGTGTTGACGGCGTGCGATGCGAGGAGCTCGTGTTCGACGTGTATTTTTTTTCCCAAAAATTTGGATTTTAATTAATTTGTTTTTGTTCAATTTCAATAAGGGTATTTTTGTCAATTCCAATTTCATTAAACAATAGGGGGACATGAAGATTCTAGAGGGATTTAAGAGATTTGTTTTGTTCTCAAAGGGACAAATCAGACGTTGTCTCTTTGGAGTTGTGTGTTGTGTTGTGTCAAGTGAAGAACAATAATAAAAATACTATGTTTTGACAAGTTTTAGTTAATCCTCTGTATAAAAGTAGAAACACTGGGTGAAAAAATTATACATTAATTAGAGGGACAATTTACTAACTAACCAAAAATATTATAATTAAAAAGTAAAAAAAAATTAGTATGTGTGGCAAAACATGAATCTTTAGATCTAGGTTAATTTGTTAGAATTTTAGTTATAGTTTTTTTTTTGTGTTATTCATGCTAATTTTTCTTAATTAAATTAACCAATCAAAACATTTCAAGCAAGTTTATAAGATATATTAGAAATCTATATACATATATATATTTTTTTTTTTTGTCAACAATCTCTACATATTTACATTTTTTTAACATGAACTCATAAATACATGGGTTACAAATATAAATTCAACTAAAATGTAACATTTTAAAATTTTATATAATATAATGTTTTAACTCATCCTATATTTTTTGCTACTATGGCGGGATGTGACTCGGATAAACTTTGGTTTTTGTTTGGAATTTGTATATTCCATTGCTAAACTACTGATAATTTATAAACTAATGACTTCTCTTGTAGACTTCTTTTTTAGATTTCTCTTATAGACTTCTCATTGTACGATATTCATGGCTTTGTACATATACTAATGTAATGTAAGATGATCACAAATTTTAAAATTAAAAACATAACCTTATAGCACCATGTTCGACAATGACAACAAATTTAAAGTCTACAAACGCAAATCATCTTAAAATCTAAAAAACATAACCTTAGGAGACATTCTTCTCTCGGAGAGATTAGATTAAGTACCACAATTTGACAAACCATACCAAATATTAAAAATGACATGAAACAATAAATCGGAAGAGTAGATTAAGTACCACAATTCGGCATTGTATGGCCCCGGTTGGTTGCATTTTGAACAATTGTATTGAGCATGAACCTTCCGCGGTTTAGTACCTTTCATCCTTACGATTTCTAGCCAAGTTTGCTACCTTGATTTCTTCTTCCGACCCGGACGCGTCTTCACGAAAAGAGGCAGACATGGGTTGATTCTATACCTTCACCGACTGGATTTTTCGGAAAAATACTTTGCGCATACGCCCAATACAAATAATCCCTCCCATATATTGGGCAAACACCGGTAGCGACATCTTGTTTACTCTCTATCAAAGCAGCAATAGCATGCGAGCAAGGTATCTTCTCGATGAAGAAGACACCACATGTACATTTTTTTTGCCCAAATCAACAATACAATCACATGCTTCTCCCTTCACATGGAACTGAACATCATTAATACGTCCCACTGTCATTCTAGACGCGTAATCATCACGAACCGCCAACAAGTATTCAACTGCCCGAGTATGGTGTGTTGTTAGACTTAGAGCATCTTCTCGCCTTTTACAAAACCACCTTCTTAGCTTCTCACCGATAAATTCCAAAAAAAATAATATGGGAAATCCTCGAGCTACCTTAAGTGCGGCATTGATAGATTCGGCAATGTTGCTTGTCTTTATGTTATATCTATCTCCCTCGAAGTGAACTCGTGACCATAGCTTTGGATTCACATCCTCCAAGTATGTTGCAATTTCAGGCTTTACACGGTGTATCAAATCATGTATCGGTCATACTCATCAAGCATATACGCATACGCAGCGCCTTTGACCAAGTACATGAGCTGTTTTCCCCTATATTTTGTGACAATGTTACACTGAAGATGGTAATAACATATACCTCGTGTTGCCCAAGGGAAAACCGTCTCGCATGCCTTCTTAATGGACATGTGCCTGTCCGAAACTATCACCAACAGTTATTGATCAGAAATACAACCGCTTAATTTGGTAAAAAACCATTCCCATGAAGCATCATTCTTAGCATCGACGATTCCAAACGCCAAAGGAAAAATCTGAAATTTACCATCTTGGGCGGCCGCCACTAGCAAAACACCTTCATACTTTCCACTTAAATGAGTCCCATCAACCACGATTACTCGTCTAAGATAATGAAAACCAGCTATGGATGCTCCGAAGGATATAAATAGATATTTAAATCTATTGTCAGCATCAACCTCTAGAGCGGTCAATGTTCCCGAATTTGCTTCCTTGATCATATGCAAATAGGATGGGAGATTTTCATATCCATGTTCAGCAGTTCCCCTCACCATTTCTTGGACGTATATCAATGATCTGTATGAAGTGGAATAATCCAGATTCATACCAAACATCACCTTCATTGAATCTTGTATATGCTTCGGCGTAACTCCATCGATTATTCTGACGCGCTTGATAAATAACCTACCAACATACTTTGGAGTAGAGCGTCTCTTGTAAGAGACTCTCTCCGCTAGTGAACATGTATGATTTTTAATATACTTTGTCACCCAAAACCAGTTTAGTTCATTTGTCACACGCTCTGACTTTCCACTTGCATCCTTTCACATGACACGTAGCGACTAACAGAGTTTTAGTAGACTTGTATGTTTTGAATGCAAATCTTGACATCATGGCCGTCAATCGCAACTCTCTAAGCAGCTCATCCTTGCTACTAAAACTCTGTCCGACAAATATACCATCAGACCATGTCGATTTTGATCTTGCTCCTTCGCCAAGACAACGCTCACTTCCACCAACACCATCAAATGTGATATCATCTTGATCCTCATCTTTCACTTTTCCGTAAACACTGTAATCTTCATTGCTACCAACACCATCAATTTTGATATCATCGACACCATCACCATCTTCAGTAACATGATCTTCTTCATTCGCACAATTTTCCGTACCATCCCCATATTCGTCATCATCTCCATCCTCGCATTCCTCAGCATCTACGTATGTATATTCTTCACAACCACTGTCCAAAATTCCATCACAATCATTGTTGACATCACAATCCATCTCCAACCGAATCGAGACACAAATACGTATAACATGCGCTCTACTTAGCTCGATCAAATTCTGAACTTGTCTATCATTTGTGACATGCATTGGAGGAGTATCCGGCGCCATATGTTGCAACATTGATTCCGGTAGTGAATAAGTGATCTCCACCAAGTCGGATTCCACCTTATATTCATCTTTTACCATCTCAAGAAGATCACAATGAGTGCAATCATCACTAAAAAAAACAGTCTCCCTCCTTTAAGATTATCAACCACAAATTGCCACGCCTTATCTTGAATAACCCATTCTCCATAGACAACAACTAACTGAACCATTCTCTGTAAAAAAAAAAAATTAGAAAACACATTAGGTCTCGAACATCTTCTGTAGACTTCATACGCAGTCTGCTAGAAAAAGCGAAAGACTAATTAATCATTAAAAATTAGTTGAATTATAACAGAAGATGTCAAACTCAGCCATAGGGAAGAAAAATAATTAGCACACATTTTAGAAGAAAATCTGAAAATTTCATTATATATAATTTTAAAATAATTTTTTAATTAAAAACTACAATTCAGACTACAAATGCAGTTTACTAGCAGACTTCAGTAAGATGTCTACCAACAACAGCTAAGAACTACTCAAAACAAGAAAATTGATTTATACAATAAATATTGCACCTAAATATGTCAAATTCACACAGAAGGAAACACATTAGATAATACCCATGCTGGAGCAAGAAAATCTAAAAAATTCATTATAAATAAGTTTTAAATGCATTTCTTAGTAAATTAAATCTGCAAACTTCACAAGCAGACTTCTACAGTAGACTCGCGTCGGGTGTCTATTAGTAGACTGCAGATGAAGTCTACACAATGGGTTATTTTTGTAATTACGACAAACGCAAGCAGACTCTATTAGAAGTCTATGAGGTTACTTTTGCATTTGACCAGAGTTTGACTTTTTCAGCAAATTTCTCTATGAAATCTGCGAAATAAAAATGTTATTTTTCCAATTGACCAGAGTTTGAGTTTTTCCAGTAGATTTCTTTTGTAGTCTACTAAATACGCGGAAAACTGTCGATATCCAGTAGACTCTATCAAAAGTCTGCTGAAATGAGTAGACTGTAGATAGAGTCTGCTCTAAAAGGAGGGTTTACATTTGCAATTGACCAAATTGTTGACTTTTCTAGTATACTCCATCTGAAGTCTACTCTGGAAAGAGGTTAGTTTTGTGTTTGACCAAATATCGAATTAATTTATTAGTATACTTCTTCAGAAGTCTGCTAATTAATTGAATTAATAGCAGACTTCATAAGAAGTCTGCCGATAAACGTTTTTCCTGGTCAATGTTTGAGATTTTGGTCAAACGCAAAACTAACCCGTCCGTACAAAACAGACTTCAGATTGCGTCTGTTCAAAAAGTCAACAATCTATTCAATGCTAGAAATAACCTCGGAGCAGACTCTATATGCAGTTTCCAGTCAGTGTCTCCACCAGAAGTCTGCGCTATAAAGTCAAAATTCTGGTCAATTGCAAAACTAACTCATTTTCAAGTAGACTTCATGTGAAGTCTACGAGTGTTTTTTTTATTAAAGGAGAACAAGCAAACTTCACGAGCAGGCTGCTATGAATTTGTTTTTAAATAGTCAATAGCAAATCTAACCTTTCGTTGACTAGCAGACTTCTTATGCAGTCTACTATCGCAAACCATATCGGAAAACACGGTTTTCAGCTCCGTTTCTGCCGTAGAGCTCGGTTTTCAGCTCTTTCAAGCACCGGAAACTTCTAATATGACCGTTAACAAAGAAGCCCAGCCGTCGTTTTTGCAAGAACCATTGAAAATTGATAGATTAGGAGAGAAATAATTTTGAAAACCAAATTTAGATATTTTTTTGGATGAAATTGGAGAGGAAATGGGTGAGGAAGAAGTTATGAGCTCACAAATGAAACTCTTGTATACGAAAAATCAGTTGAAGAAGCATTTAGAGCTTGATTTGGTTGTTCATGGTGGTTGGAAATATTGATGATAATGGCATTTTCGTAAATAAGTTGATATATTTGGGTGTTTGAGTTTGAGTTTTGAATGTCTTATTTAAAAAAAAAAAAAAATTCAAATATAATGACATTTCCGTAAATAAGTTGAATTCTATGGTTGGTTTGCAAAAATTCTGGTGAGAGAGAAAATAGGGTGTATATTTGCCATTGACTTGAATTTGTAGGTTATTTCAATAACCTTCCCGAAAATGATTGATAAATTTTATCATGACATATATATAATGTAAGCAAAACATTAGTTGATCATGATAAATCATGGTTTATTTTGTTTAGTGTCAAAGCATATTCATGTATTTTTTCTACTTCAATTTTAACAGTTTTTTCTAATTGAAATAAAATTAGAATAATTTGTTTTCCATGCAAAACATAAGTTGAACATAAGCAAAACACAAAATAAATTTAAACAAACAAAAATGCAAAGGTTTAATATTTTGATCATTTTTATATAGCTTAACAAAAAACAGAAAGCTTAATTAAGATATAATAAGATATTTACACTTAAAGATATTGAAATAAACAACATTTATATATATTTTGATCATTTTTATACATAAAAATATCAAAACTAATGGCACTAACATATGCTTGGTTAACCAATTATCCGCACTTCATAGATTGTGGTGTTGGATTGTTTGGTCAACTTTTCATGTACCAATATTATTATTAATTATTAAAATAGGGATAAAAATATCAATATTAGTCTATTTTTTTAATTAAAAAAAAGATGATCTATATTTTTAATTTTGATTGTTGTTGGCCTATTTTCATAATTTTCTCTAATTTTTTGGTTTTTAATTTGCAAACTAATTAATAGTATATAACTACGTAGTAAGTAATCCCTTTTTCGTTTTTGGTCAAAGTAGTATCATTCTTCCTTTAATATCCCATTTACTAAAGTTTCAAAAAATATACGATCCTAATGTTTCGTTTATAACTTTTCCATATAATAACCTTTTCGTTATAATTTCAGTCAAATATTTATATTTTCTTTATCGTAATATCTATTTCCTATTAATTTAAAAAAAAAAAAAATCAAACGTATACCTTTATCATAACACCTTCAAAACGTATACATTTATCTCCTTGACCTTTTGTAATAATATGTCTATAAATAATAGAGTATTTTCAGATTTGAGGAAACACAACAAATAAAATGTCCACAACAATTAAGATGACTCTTGTTATGAATCTTCTCTCTTTTGTTCTCGGTAGTCCTAGTTTTAAAGAATGGTGAAGAGGTTTAACGAGAATCCTTTTATATATTAATTAAAGAGATATTTGGTGAAAAAATTATATGAGTCGCTCTATGAAAGTTTTAAAGGATACATCAATTAAATTAACCAATCAAATATTTCAAGTAAGTCTATATATCATGTTGGAAATCTCTACATATATTTTTTTTTGACAACAGTCTCTACATATTTACAGTTTTTAACATGAACTCATAAATACATATGTTACAAATATAAATCCAACTAAAATGTAACATTTTAAAATTTGATATAACATAATGGTTATAATGATGAATCATTTACCGTTATCAATACTTCAAAAACGCTTAAAAACGTTATAAACATTATGTTATATAAAATTTTAATCTAAGTATCATGCAAATTAAATTTTGTAAGATAAAAATTTTAAGCGTTATAACATAACATACGTGTTTCTTAAGTGTTTTTTATTTGGATACCATGTGATTGATTGTAATGCCCCCGATCATTTATAGATCAGAAACGCTACTGACGAACACTTAGATGTCCGATCAAAGGTTCCCGGAACATATCCAAATTCCCTAGACAAGACTTATAAGCGTCCATCCCCATTAGATATATCTCAAGGCTTGCGAACCCGATCATCCAGACAAAGACTAGTATCACATGAAACCCGAATTTATGTAAACTCAAATTTTTATATATAATTTATACATAAGTTCCAAACGTGATACAAGCATATACAATCATGAGTCTAACACTCCAAACGTTCATATACATAATAAACATTATTCATTTACAAAAGGCAAGAAAATCTATTACTGGATTTCTTAACGTTCATTTGGCCCCCGGTTGTCTACCCGCTAATGGTTACCTGCAACACAAGTAGAGTCGTAAGCACTAGTTGCTCAATGACTCTGGGCTCCCCTAACATTCAATAATCATTTCCCAACCAAACCCAAAATAACAACCAACACGCAAGCATGCAAATCTAACGAAAACATGCGATAAGTTATGCAATGTCACTATAATTTCAATATGGCCTTTCACGTAGACTATTTCCCTTCACGTCAAATCACAAGGTATCATTCAGCCCAAAGCCACAAAGGCTAAGGACTTAAGATCCTTCACTGTTCCAATGGCCTTATGTGTATAAGGATCCGCACCGGAAATTCTGCATCGTCATGCAGTACACGGCCAAATGCTGCAATCCCGTCTCTCCGTGTCTTCATGTACTTAAACTAATACTCAACGTACTAGCTAAGTCATGGTCTCAAGGAAACGTCTTACCGCGATCATCATAATTTGTATATTTACTAACAATTTAAGTTATAAGAAAAATTATAAATTTGCATCAACAATCCAACTTAGTAATTTTTACATGCTAACGCTATTAAGCATTACTTAGCAAATATACTAATTATGCGGCAACGAACCTCACTTACAAATTAAATAAACATGCAACAAGTATCTCCGAACTCACCTTTGATTTAGTGAAATGTCGCGGTTTTGCCCAAAGTTTCCTACTCTCAGTTCGCTTTAGACTCGGACTAGCACACTAAACTGGATCAGAACGGATCAAGGTTGCTCGCAGAAATTAAAAATTCCGTTGAAACCTAACAGAAACTGAACCCTAAGTTTCCAACATGGTTCCGGTCAATTGATCAAGAAACTAAGATTAGTATCGAGATCAAAACGAGAAAATAATTAAGACATGAACGATTTTGGACTAGGAACACTTACCCTAAGTTTTCCCAAAACTGCTCGACAAGGCTCGCGGTAAAACTACTCTATGGTTCACGGTGGGCTAAAAAATGGACTGCTCGGTTCGGACGGACCGATCGGATGGGACGATCACGACTAGGCTACCGTTTGCAATGAAAGTTTACGGTGAAAAGAAGTTATGTTCGGACAAGGAAGAGATTTTTTTGCGTGTGTCCTGCAGACTGGGTTGAGCCGGCCTATATATAGGTGCGGGTAAGCAGGTGAAGCAGCTGGACAGCTCGCGCCAGCAAGCCCATTCTTCACCCATGGGTAACGTCCTAGGCTCGACACGAGGTGGTGATGATGCATAAGACCAGGCGTAACTCGGACACAAGCCTACCACGGTCTACCCATAACCGGAGTAAGCATCCTGCTCTATCACCAAGCAGCCACAACTGCTTAGTCATCCGCAAGCAAATAGAGCAGCTTAGTCACCGAGGTGCTTACTTAGGTTTTTGTCTAAAACCTATCTAACTAATCTGAATGATCGGGCCGATCAATGAACCTTTGCCTTGGCTTCTACTTAGCCACAGTGCGAGTCATTACATTCTTCCCCCCTTAAAAGAATTCGTCCCGAATTCTCAAGGGTTTGACGGTTCGGCTTCTTGAATTCTAGTAGATTCTACAAATAGTTCTAGGTGAGATTTACGAAATTTCTCCTCATCTTCCCAAGTTACAGCCTCACGGTGTTGTTTTCCCCAAAACACTTGAACTTGTGCGATTTCTCTATTCTTCAATCTTCGAGTTCGCCTCTTACCTATCCTTAGTGCTCCTTGAAGATACGTAAGATTAGGTCGGAGATCCTCTATCGGTTCTGATTCTACTGCATTTGGGTCACGGACATGTCTACGTAGCATCGATATGTGGGACACTGGATATAGTCCCTTGTCTGAGGGAAGGTTTAGTTTATAGGCTACTTCTCCTATTATTTCTATGATGCGGTAAGGTCCTATAAACCGAGTGGCCAACTTACTTGGCTTTGCAAATCTATCCTTCCCTTTTTGAGCTTCTACTTTTAATATTACCCATTCACCGACTCTGAAAATGATTTTTCTTCGATTCTGATCAGCATACTTTTTATGTCGGTCTTGTGCTTTCTTCATATTCTCCCGTATTTGACTGATTTTATCTGTCGTCTCTTTCACTATCTCGGGGCCAAATTCCTTTCGTTCTCCAACTTCTGTCCAACAAATAGGGGTTCGACAAGGCCATCCATATAATGCTTCATAGGGTGGCATACCAATAGTAGCATGGTAGCTATTATTATATGCGAATTCTACCAAAGATAGATGGTTTTCCCAACTTTCTGCCCAGTCCAACACACACATTCGGAGTAGGTCTTCCAGAGTTCTTATAGTTCTTTCTGATTGCCCATCTGTCTTAGGATGATACGATGTACTCATATGCAAATCAGTTCCCAAGGCTCTTTGGAAGGCTCGCCAGAATCGAGCTGTGAATCTTGGATCACGGTCTGATGCAATACTTGATGGCATTCCATGTAACTTTACTATCTCCTTTAGATAAAAATTCGCTAAAACCTCCACATTATCGGTAATCTTTGTTGGCAGAAAATTAGCACTCTTTGTTAAGCGATCTATAACAACCCATATCGTATCATTACCCCTTCCTAGTGCTGTAGGCAAACCTGAAACAAAATCCATAGCAACCGCATCCTATTTCTATTCTGGGATCGGTAGGCTTTGCAACAACCCTACTAGTACTTGATATTCTATTTTGATTCGCTGACAGGTTTGGCACTGTGCTACCCATTTTACAGCATGACGTTTTAGTCCATGCCAATGGTAGTACTGATGGATATCTCGGTACATTTTAGTACTTCCCGGATGGATGCTAAGTAAAGAATGATGTGATATCCTTAAGATTTCGTAAACCTTGTCCTTTTGGCACCATTATCCTTTTATTAAGAAGTAATGTTCCGTCCTCAGCAAAATGATATCCACTCTCATTCGGTTCTCCCCGAACATTTAGTCCTTCCATGATTTTCTTTAGTTCCTCATCCTCTTTTTGTTCTTGTCGAATGCGCTGGAATAAACTTGCTTGATTCACTGGTTGTAGTCCCAATGGCTCACTAATTTCTCCTTCTAAAGCTGCTAAACTTATCTTCTTGAATTCTGTGGCTAGGGTCATTAGTTCCTTTTCCACATCAACACCTACTCTACGGCGACTCAATGCATCTGCTACTACATTTGCCTTATCTGGATGGTACACAATGTTCAAATCGTAGTCCGCGATGAATTCCATCCATCTCCTTTGTCTGAGGTTAAGATTAGACTGAATGAATAATTACTTAAGGCTTTTGTGATCGGTTATAATTTGCACATTTTCTCCATAAAGGTAAGATCTCCATAACTTAAGGGGAAATACGACTGCAACCATCTCTAAGTAATGTGTGGGATAGTTCTCTTCATGTTTTCTTAATTGTCGTGATGCATAGGCAATGACCTTTTTACCTTGCATCAACACACATCCTAATCCTACTCCACAAGCATCGGTGTAAACAGTGTAAGGTTGGTTTGGTTCGAGTAACGTTAAGATTGGTGATGTGGTCAAGGCGTCTTTTAACTGGTTGAATGCCTTCTCCGCTTCACCATTCCATTCAAAGGTTACGGTCTTTCAAGTTAGCCGAGTTAATGGTTTGGTTAAGGTACAGAATCCCTTCACAAATTTTTGGTAGTATCCGGCTAACCCAAGAAAACTACGAATTTCAGTGGCATTGGTAGGTTGTGGCCATTCCTTGATTGCAATAACCTTTTCTGGATCGACGGTAACTCCTTGTTCTGATACTCGATGTCCTAAAAACCCTATCTCCCACTTCCAAAAGCTACATTTGCTATACTTAGCAAAAAGCCTATGACTCCTTAAGTGCTCTAACACTTTCCTTAGGTGTTCTTCATGCTCCTCTACGCTTTTTGAGTAGATTAGAATGTCATCAATAAAAATGATAACAAACTCATCTAGGTAGTCTCAAAAGATATCATTCATTAATCTCATAAATGCTACCAGCGCGTTGGTTAAACCGAGTGGCATGACCACAAATTCGAAATGGCCATAACGTGTTCTGAACACGGTCTTCATTACGTCCGTTACAGCAATAGGAATTTGATGGTAACCATATCCTAAATCAATCTTCAAGAACCAACTTGCTCCTTTCAGCTGATCTAGCAATTCATCAATTCTTGGCAATGGATACTTGTCCTTGATTGTGACATTGTTAATTCCACGGTAATCTATACAACCACATGCTTCCATCCTTTTTCTTAACAAATAAAACTGGAGCTCCCCATGGTGATGAACTTTGACGGATAAACCCCTTTTCCATAAGGTCTGCTAACTGCTTTTTCAATTCAGCTAACTCTGCTGGCGCAATTCGATATGGTGCCCTAGCTATTGGAGCCGCTCCTAGTTTCAATGTAATGGTAAAAGGGTCATTACATGATGGAGGTAACCTTTCCAAGGGGTTGAACACATCACTAAATTCAGTGACAATTGGAATTTCCTCAAGTTTTGGTTCTCCCTCTAAGTCTCCTCCCACAATGGTCAAGGTTACCAAGTAAACATCTCCTTCAATAAGGGCCTTCTCTGCTCTTAAGACTGTCACAAAGAATATTCCGGAGTTGGGTCTTATTCCCTGATATGATATAGAAGTGTCCCCAAGTCCCCCAAAGGCAATGCTTCCCCGTCCACAATCCAGATGAGCCATGTTCGATGATAACCAGTTCATTCCTAGAATAACCTTGGAATGCTCTAACGGGGTAGCTAAAAGGTTTGCTAGAAATGTATATCTTTCAATTATGATAGGAATTCCCATATAGCAACTTGTTGCATATAGGATTTGATCTCCAGGTGTTAAAATGGGCACACAAACCTTTACTATGTGTTGCTCCTGAGTTAAACAAGACGTGTGTGGGAACACCACAAACACGTAATGTTCCTGGATACGCATAAAAGATTTCGTTTATAAAACTTATACTTTATTGACATCATTAAACAAATACTACAATATTTTACACAGTAAATATTCACAGAAGTTAAGACCCTTACCTGAAATAGGACCTTGAAAAGGTCTTGAAGTTTCAGGTTTATCTAAGGAGTAAAAGCGTCCCGTGATTGATTGCCGCTTTGGTGGCGGTTCGATAGCTGGTTGTACATCCATGGCGCGTATTGCAGGCGGTCGTGAAGTTTGCCCAGGTGGATGTGTCACCGGACAGGAAGTCGCTTAATGTCATTTTCCCCTACATGTAAAACAAGTAATGTAGTCAGGCACATGCCTAGATTGTCCACTGTTGGGGCATGCTCGTGAGTAATGGCCTCGACGGCCACACTTATAACATTCGGGCAAGGATTCCATGGTAGGAGTTCTTCGACCTGCTCGGCTTCCTCTTCATCTTCCTCGGCTATTGGGTTGGTTTGATCCCTGTCCTCGGCCCGAGGTCTGTCCTCGATCTACCTGGTTCCTTGGCCCTGGACCTTGAACCCACGGTTGTGATGACTGTCTGGCATAGAATGCCCGTTCAATCTCAGTCCCCTCCTCCACATTCACAGCTCTCTCAACTAACTCAAAGAGATTCTGATAGTCTGTAACTAATAATCGGCTCATAATCTCTGGTCTGAGTCCCTGTAAGAACTTCCTAATCACCGACTTCTCTCCGTCTGGACCGTAGTGTGCATACCGCCTTAGCCGAGTAAACTCGGCTTCATAATTTCATACACTGCGGTCTCCTTGAATTAAATCTTGAAATTGCTTTTCTAGCCGATCCTTCGCCTGTGGTGGGAAATACTTCCTCTCGAACTCCCTTCGAAAATCGATCCATGTTGGGTCCACTACTCCATAATGGTTCCTAATGCTACTCTACCAGTTTGTTGCGTCCTTCATCAAATAATGTATAGCAACATCCCTCTTAAAGCTATCCGGACAACGTATTGCATCAAAGTTCCTTTCTATGTGCTGCAGCCATACATCCGCCTCAAAAGTATCAGTACCTCCAAAGAACCGTCTTGTGCCCAAGTCTTCATCATCATCACCATATTCAAAAAATCTTGTGGTGACGGTGGTGGATCCTGCTGTTGTGCTCTCGTTGTTGCTTGTTGATCCCCTAGTCAGCCAACCAACTCGTGGACCAACTCCATCAAATGGTCCTTGGTGCTCCTCGGCTCAGGCCGAGTCCCACTTAGACCTGCTCTAGGAAGATCAGAAAAGTCTCGATAAACTCTATGACGATCCTCTGGTTCTTCCGGCACCTCGACATGTCCATGGTAAGTAACTGATGGGCTTCCCGAGGTGAAAATCCATCGTACCCCGACCTACTAGGTCCCCCATGATAGTATCATGTCGCCTATAAACCTCTATAGGCCATGACTCAGTCGATTCCGATGACTCGATAGATAACCATCCAGCGTGTCGTGACCCCTCAGGTCCGGGATCACCAATATCCCTCAGCCCTAACTCTGGTGTCGAATGACGAGAGTTCTCTGCTGTATACTCAGGAAACTGCTCCTCGGATGACTCCTCTGAAGGATCGGATTCTTCGCAACTGTATGAGTCGTTATCAGATGGTGGCAGAGGACGACCGTAGTAACGCTCAGGATGTCGATAATCGGGCATTCCATGCCTAGGAGGTGGTTCCCATGGACGCCCCCCCCCCCACATAGGCCTCGGTGGCCCTGCATGAACACACTGGTATCGCGGATAAAGCCGACGTGGTGGCGATACCATCTGCGCCAAAAAATCAGGTAAGTCCTAACCAACTTATTTTTAAAGCAAAGGAACATATCCAGTTTATCTTAATTGCCTTTTGCGACACATTTGACTCGATAAATTAATTGAAAACTAAGTCCCATTCAAACATCGTAAAACTATGCTCTGATACCACTTTTGTAACGCCCCCGATCATTTATAGACCGGAAACGCTACTGACGAATACTTAGATATCCGATCAGAGGTTTCCGGAACATATCCAAATTCCCTAGACAAGACTTCTAAGCGTCCATCCCCATTAGATACATCTCTAGGCTTGCTAACCCGAGACATACACAATGGTTAGTTTGTCCGGACAAAGACTAGTATCACATGAAACCCGAATTTATGTAAACTCAAATTTTTATATATAATTTATACATAAGTTCTAAACGTGATACAATCATATACAATCGTGAGTCTAACACTCCAAACGTTCATATACATAATAAACATTATTCATTTACAAAAAGGCAAGGAAATCTACTACTAGATTTCTTAACGTTCCTTTGGCCCCCGGTGGTCTACCCGCTAATGGTTATCTGCAACACAAGTAGAGTCGTGAGCACTAGTTCCTCAGTGAGTCTGGGCTCCCATAACATTCAATAATCAATTTCCAACCAAACCCAAAATAACAATCAACACGCAAGCATGGAAATCTAACGAAAACATGTGATAAGTTATGCAATGTCACTATAATTTCAATATGGCCTTTCACGTAGACTATTTCCCTTCACGTCAAATCACAAGGTATCATTCAGCCCAAAGCCACAAAGCCTAAGGACTTAAGATCCTTCACCGTTCCAATGGCCTTATTGTATAAGGATCCGCACCGGAAATTCTGCATCGTCATGTTGTACACGGCCAAAGGCTACAATCCCATCTCTCCGTGTCTTCATGTACTTAAACTAATACTCAACGTACTAGCTTAGCCATGGCCTCAAGGGAACGTCTTACCGCGATCATTGATATATCATGGTTTTTACCGGTTTTCGACCATGATATAAGTCTTTTCTATAGAGTCTTTTTGATGTTTTCCTATTATTTTAGAGTCTTTATAGGTTAAGTGACGATTGGAGCATAATGGGAGCTTTTGGAGCATTTTGGAGCATCAAGAAATGAAGAGTCGAAGTGATCAAGTTGGAGTCGAAACTTGGAGCTTGCGTCGATCGACACAAGCTATGTGTGTCACACTACAAGAAAATAGCCGGATTTCCGACGGAAATTCCGACGGTCGAGTTTTACGTCGGAATTTTCCGACGGTTTACCGACGCAATTGCGACCAAAAGTAAACCGTCAGAAATCCGCCGGTTAATTCCGACGGAATACCGACGGTTGAAATCCGTCGTCTTGTACCAATGGATTTCCGACGGATATAAACCCTCGTAATATTACGACGACTTTCCGACGGATTTCCAACGAAAATCCGATTTTTACGATGTCGACAAAGTTTGATTGGTCAGCGCATACCGACAGAACGTATTCCGTCGGAATTCCGTCGGAAATTTGATGTCGGTAAATTTGAGTGGTTACCATTTCGTTAGCAGTGGCCGATGGGATTGGCGGGGTGTTATGTCGGAGTGTTGAGACGGATTTCCGATGGAAATCCGTTCTATATAAGCTTCGACATTTCTGATCTTGGTTCATAACACAATTGTAAAAATCCAAAAAAATTGCTCGCGATGGGTTCATATTTTCGGTCTTGGATGGACGAGCCAATGATGGATGAGGGCTCGAACTTATTAACGTCCGCATACGCTGCAGGTATATGCGAGTTCATGAATTTACCCAGAAATCAAGATGCAGCAAAAAATGGTCAGGATATCAAATGTCCATGTTCTAATTGCTGTAATAGAATTAGTGTTCCGGTACATAGTGTTTGGAATCACTTATATAGATATGGATTTAGGCCGGGATATAAGGTTTGGTTTTTACATGGAGAAAGCAATTACGAATATGGTAGTACTAGTAGTAATACACCTTATTTTCCGGATAGCGTAGAAGAACGTACAACGGAAGTAGATGTTGAGGTAAGTACGGTTGCGATGGTTAACGATGCATTTAGAGAGAATTTGCAGTCGGGTGGTTATGAGGGTGATAGGGTTGAATAACCTAATTTAGAAGCTCGAAGGTTTTTTGATATATTAGACGCATCAAAGCAACCACTATACAGCGGTTATAAGGAAGGGCATTCACCGTTATCTTCTGCTAGTAGGATGATAAACATGAAGACTGATTACAATTTGTCGGAAGAATGTGTTGATGCATTCGCCGAGTTTGTGAAAGATGTTTTGCCAGAGGATAATCTTTCTCCAGCATCATACTACGAGGTCCAGAAACTTGTTGCCGGTCTTGGTTTGCCCTACCAGATAATAGATGTGTGCATCGACAACTGCATGCTATACTGGAGAGAAGATGAGAACAGAAACAAATGTAAATTTTGCCGTAAACCACGAATCCAAGACACAAGTGGCAGAGTGAAGATTCCTTTCAAACGGATGTAGTATTTACCACTAACAGAGAGGTTGAAGAGGCTGTATCAATCAGAACGCACTGCTAAGGCTATGAGATGGCATGCAGAGCATAATCAAGATGGAGATATTACGCATCCTTCTGACGCAGAAGCGTGGAAACACTTTCAATCGGTATATCCAGATTTCGCATACGAACGCCGGAATGTATACCTCGGCTTATCCACTGATGGTTTCAACCCATTTGGAAAGAAATGGAAGAAAATATTCATTGTGGCCGGTCATCGTAACACCTTACAATTTGCCTCCTTCTATGTGCATGCGGCGAGAGTTCCTGTTTCTCTCAGTTCTAGTTCCTGGGCCAGATCATCCAAGACGATCACTCGATATATTCCTCCAACCATTGATCTATGAGTTGCAGATGTTGTGGGAGCATGGTGTTGAGGCATTTGATGTTTCAATCCAGCAGAATTTCAACATGCGTGCGGTTCTTATGTGGACCATAAGCGATTTTCCGGCGTACGGTATGTTATCTGGATGGACAACGCATGGAAGATTGGCATGTCCTTATTGCCAAGACAATACTTCAGCATTCCAATTGCAGAACGGAAGGAAGACTTCATGGTTTGATTGCCATAGGTGTTTTTTGCCGGCAAATCATCCATATCGTCGGTCTAGAAGACATTTCAGAAAGAATTTTCCAGTGTTTAATGGTCCACCTCCGGAGATAGATGGTCGCGGCATATTGGAACAGTTACGAGATTTTGGTGCAGAGCGAACTCCTGAATGTGGGGGTAATGGCCATCACCCCGTCGACGGCTGTGGGGAATATCACAATTGGCATAAGAAAAGTATTTTCTGGGATTTGCCTTATTGGAAAGATCATCTACTGCGGCATAATCTAGATGTCATGCATGTTGAAAAGAATTTCTTTGACAACATCATGAACACCATTTTAAATGTACCAGGAAAGACAAAAGATAACTGGAAGTCTAGATTAGACTTGCCATTGATTTGTTCAAGGGCATCTCTTCATGTTTTGCCTAATGGTAGATTGCCGATGCCTGCGTACCGGTTAGACGCGGGTAAGAAGGAAGTTTTCTTTGAATGGATTAAAAATTTTGTTAAATTTCCTGACGGCTACGCATCTAATATGCGTAATTGCTTGGATTCGACGGAAGGAAAGTTTATTGGAATGAAGAGTCATGATTGTCATGTTGTGATGCAGCGTCTTCTTCCATTTGCATTTTCTAATCTTCTTCCACAAGACATCCATCAAGCAATTGGAGGTATATTTCATAATTTTCTTTAGTTTATTACTAATATAATGTTACTATATATGTACTAACTTGTTTACTTTTCGTTTGTAGGAGTTGGGGCTTTCTTTCGAGATTTATGTTCACGGACACTAACAGCGGACGGGATCCGGTCTTTAGAGGCCAACATCCCGGTGCTCCTTTGTAATCTTGAGAAGATATTTCCACCGTCTTTTTTTGATGTTATGGAACATCTTCCTATTCACCTTCCACGAGAAGCAGCATTAGGAGGCCCTGTTCAATACCGATGGATGTACCGGTTCGAGCGTTACATGTTCCACCTGAAGAAAAAGGTTAAAAATTTGAGCAAAGTTGATGGATCTATTGTTGCACAAAGTCTAAACGAAGAAGTATCATACTTTGCCGAATATTACTTTCCTTCGGATGTTCAGACTAAAGGTAGATGGCCGGCGCGACATGATGATAGAGGTGAGAAAGCAGTGTATCCCGTGGTTGTACCTGAGTTGTCTGCCCAAGTGGGCCGCGTAAGTGGAAAAGGGAAGAAACGCATACTATCACCACAAGAGGTCAGACATTTGCATACATATATCCTCAGAAATTGTGACGAACTTGGAGAGTATGAAAGGTACACCATTTCTCATACTAAATTTGTGCAATTATTTGTCTTCATCTAATAACAATTGTTATGTTACAGGATGTACTGTCCCTGGCACAAACTTACCATGCTGATAAGACAGATTCCAAACTTGCTGTCTTAAAAGATGAAGAATTCCCGGAGTGGTTGAAATTTTTTGTACGTTAAATATAACTCCTCACTCTTATTTTATAAGGTTTTCACGTTCATATGTTATTGATTGCTTACTTATATTGTTTTTAGGTTTCCGAAGGTTTAGCAAGTGGTCAAACCCTCCCGACATGGTTAGTGGAGTTTTCTCATGGTTTACGCAGCACCGCGACTTCATATCCGAGATTTTGCACTAGGGGATATTCGTTCAGAATTCGTGACGAAGGACGTCAAAGGCCAACTTCGGACAATGGTATTTCGGCGCAATCAGGTGATACCATGTACTATGGCCATTTAAAAGAAATCTTGGAAATCCACTATCCAGGAATGTTGGACTTGAGGTGCATTGTGTTTATGTGCGATTGGTATGATCCATCCAATGGTAGTAGGGTTTGAATTGACCCTCTTGGTGTTATTTCGATAAATTCAAGCCGGAAATTACATCATTACGATCCATTTATCCTTGCATCTCAAGCAGACCAGGTATCAATATATTGATAGGTTTTCCGTTATATTTATACGTTAGGTTTTGTTATTATTGTATATTAACAACATCCACCGTTAATGAATAGGTTTGCTACATTCCATATCCTCGAGTTGGGCGGAGGACAGATCCTTGGATGACAGTAACTCCAATTAATCCGCGAGGAAAAATATATGGAGTTCCGGAACATGATGCTCTACAAGTATCGCGAACCAACCAAATGTCACATGTTGAGGAGACGGATAACATTGACCTTGTCACTGATGTCACACATACCGGCGATGATCTAGTGCATTCGGATGAAGATGAACCACGTGAAGAATTTGACGACGATTCAGACTCCATCCCTAGTGAAGGTTCATCAGAAGATTCAGATTAATAATTTATGAATAAATGTTTGTTCACCAATGTTGTACTATAACACCTATGCGTTCCCTCTAATATAATGTACTTTATGGTAATATCCGCCAGATCATTTATTAAATTTGCCGCCGGATTTCCGCGGGATAAAAGCTGTCCGACGGATTTCGGACGACATAACGACGGAATTAGTTCCGTCGGAATTCCGTCGAAATTCCGATGTCGGCAAAGTTTGAGTGGTTACCATTGCGTTATCTGCGGCCGATGGGACTGGCGGGGTATTATGTCGGAGGTTTCCGACGGTTTTCCGTTCTATATAAGGTTCCTCATACGTTCATTCCTGTCAACAACACAAATAATGTCTTCTAACTCTCCTAATGAAGACTCAAAAATCGTGGCAAACCACTTTCTACTTCCAAAATACTCGTGGGAAACCGAAACCCAATGCGACACACACACTGAAGAGATACCCACTTACTCGTGGGAATTTGATACGTTCTCACCAATCTCAATCGGAGATTCTTCATCAACAATAGTGCCGGACAGCCAGTGCTTGCCAACCATTCAACGCATTCCAAACGTCTCGTGGGAAACGCAATCTCAGTGCGACAAATATCCAGACAAGAAGAGTGTTCTCGAAGACGTACAACCATCTCACTTGATTGAAACGTCAGATACTTACGGTGGAAGTACTTCAAATGAATGTAAGGATCACTACTATGATTATGAATTTGCCCACAGACCAGAAAGTCCAACTTAAATATAGATGTTGATGCAATCAAAAGAGATGTTTGCGACGGATATTTAGATTCTCCACCAAAGAACAAAAAGGATCACTACAATGATTATGAATTTGCCCAAAGACCAGAAAACCCCAACTTAAATCTAGATGTTGATGCAATCGAAAGGAAATTTTGCAACGGATATGTAGATTCTCCGCCAAAGATAAAAAAGGGAAAAAAAAGTTTCAGGTTCTAACAAAAGGTAAGTTTGGAGTGGATACAGAGACATATGTTTTTCAAACTTTAAAATAAATAAATTTCCTTTCGGCTTTTGTTTTTTATCTGTTATAAAATTTCGTTGTGTAAATCTTTTATTCAATTTCCGGATAAATTTAAAATAATTTATGAATAAATGTTTGGACATTTTTTTACTCTGCAATCGGGTCACCACGCGGACTTTTAGGCGCTAGATTTTTCACAGTTTTTGGGACCGGATCGATCGATCCATATGTACCTCGGTCGATCTTTTAAAAATATTAATTCCGTCGGAAAAATACCGAGGGATTTCCGATGGATTGTAATTTTTATTTTTAAAACAGATTTGTTTATATTATAAAAAAAAAATTACAATCCGTCGGAAATCCCTCGGTATTTTTGACGGATTTCCGACGGAATTAATATTTTTTATAATATAAAAAAATCTGTATAAAAAAAAATTTAATTTAAAAAATATTACAGTCCGTCGGAAATCCCTCGGTATTTTTGACGGATTTCCGACAGAATTAATTTTTTTTATAATATAAAAAAATCTATTTAAAAAATAAAAATTAATTTAATAAAAATTACAATCCGTCGGAAATCCCTCGGTATTTTTGACGGATTTCCGACGGAATTAATTTTTTTTCCCCGCCATTGTACCTCGATATCATCAAAAATGAGGGAAACAATTTTTTCATACTGAAAAAAATTAAAATCCGTCGGTATTTTTGACGGATTTTCGACGGAAGTAATTTTTTCCCCCGCCATTGTATCTCGATCTCATCGAAAATTGCGGAAAAATCCGTCGGTTTTCCCTCAGTTTTCCGTCGCAATTCTGTAATAAAACCCCACCATCTTCTTCGTTTACACCGAAGAAGCGAACGAAAAAAAACCAAAAAACTTCCGCCGGAAAAGCTTGGAGACTCACCGAAAAACGCATACAACATCAAATCCAGCCACAATCTCAATCTCTATCAATATATCATGAATCCAATATAAGTTTTTAGAAGTTTTTCTAAATTATCAATTATGAGATGTATCCGTCGAAATTTTATTGGTTTAGGATGATTTAACTTAGTGGATGTAAATTTGATAGATTTAGAATTTGATAGAGTCACTATGGGAAGTATGATAGATTCTATCTCTTGGTTCCCTTGAAAGCAATTTAGAAATTATTGAAATTATCCATATGGGAGGTATGAATTTTGTAATTTATAAATTATTGAAATTAGAGAGTAAGAAAATTTTATAAAAAGTTAAATTTTGTGATAAAATTAATTTTTCGATTTATAAAATTATTTTGCATTTTAATATGTATTTTTTATTTTTATGAAATTTTAAAGATGTCTAATATAAATAAATTATAAAATTTTAAGTTGCTGTAATTTTACTAATTTATTAATATGTTTAAATTACAAAAACCCAAATTCCTTAAATATCCTACATATATAAAACTTTAAATTATCAAATCCCAAACACAAGAAAATTCCTAATTTCAAAAAATCCATAAATTATTCCCTAAATTACAAAATCCCAAATTAAAAAAATCTAAAAATGTCTAAATTCCAAAATCTCTTATTCTCAAAATATCAATATCCCAAATTTTCAATGTCCCAATTCCAATAAAGCTCATAATTCTGAAATCTCAAAATTTCAAAATCACAAATTCTCAAAATCCCTAAATCTGTAATGTATATTACTTGTATATTAAATTTATATTTAAAATTTACAGGTATATATATTTAAAATTAGAATTTATATTTATATATGTAAGTAAATTTTAACATTATATAAAAATTTTGGCAATCGAAGGGACTATGGGCGATTTCATCACTCTGGTGGGTCCGGTACTTCCTCTAGGGGAGGTATGAGTGGGACTCCGTCGCATATCCCCGAGACTAGCTTTCCGGATCTCCACCACTCGTCTCCTCCTATGGGTACACAGCCCTCACCTCGCACGACCATGACCATTGAGGAGTTTGTTTCGCAACCCGGTCGGGATAGGTTGACTCGCCTAGATCCTGACCTGACGGACGGCGTTACCTGGTAAGTTTAATTTAAAAATGTATTTAATTTATTGAACTTAATAAAATATGTAACTAAATATTGTTTAGCTTTCAATATTTGGGAAACGGGATTACGAGTTCGATCAACACAATGACTAATTCGTTGATAACTAAACCATATCCCACATTTAGTTCGATGCCCGTGGCAGATCAGGAGACCTAGTTTCGGCAATTTGCGGTATGTTTTTTTTTCCTATTAAGAATATAGATTTTTATTTCCATTCAAATTGTCAATACTAATATGGGTACGTTTTTTTTCAGCAAGAATTTACTTGGGACCCACAGTTGACTGCCCGGGTCCGACGCGAGTTCTACAAAAAGGCCTCCCGAAAGTATTCGTTGAAGATAAACGAATGGAAAGACATGTGGTACAAAGAAGGAAAAGTGCCGCGGAGATTGCAAGATAACCCGACATTATGGGCTGGACTACTTGCCCATTGGGAACGGGAGGACACAAAAGCAAGCTTCGGAAAAAACTCGTCTAACCGGAAAAGCGACCGGAAGGGGAAGGGACCGGCGACCCATAACCTCGGTGCAACGAGCAAAGCTTCACGTCTTGAGAAGTTGGTAATTTTATAAATTTTCCAAAATTTTATTTATAACACTTCTCATATTTCTTTCATTATCTATGCCAACAGATTGAGAAGACCGGTGTGCGTCCGTCACATCTTGACTTGGTCAAAGATGCGCACACCAACAGAAAGACGGGTGAAATTCAAGATCCCATTGCTCGTGAAATCGTGGAGAGCGTGGAGAGGCTAGGTGAGGAGTACCTCCAATCCCAACCGATCGTCGAAGGAACTCCCCCGGCCACGGAAGTTCCACTCGAGATGATCAACGAGTTCACCTACCAGGTTAGTAACACTGTCAATTTTAAATAAATTTGAATATAAACAAGTTAGAACATTTATTGATTGATTTTTTATCGTAGGTTACGCCTAAGCACAGAGGTCGTGTGTTTGGCCTCCCGGAAGACAGTTCATCCACGTCCGTTAATTCTTACCGCTTTCACGCAGATGGTAGGTTGAGGGCACAGAACGCCGAGCTTCTCGAGCGGGTGACCGGGTTGGAGGCACAACGCGTAGAAGATGCAGCACGCATGGAAGAACAGATGGCACGCATACAGGCAATGGAAGAACAGGTGGGACGCATGCGGGAAATGGAAGAACAGATGGCACGCATGCGGGACATGGAACAACAGATGGCACGCATGCGGGAAATGGAAGAAAGGATGAACGAGATTATGCGTAACCGGTAGATTTTATGTTATGTAATATTTTAAATTTCTAAATAACTTTTAAAAATATTGAAATTTTATTTTAAATTTTGTTTTATTTTAATTTTATTTTAATTTAATTTAATTTAATTAAATTTGAAGGTTTTTTTAATTAAATAATATACCCGTCGGAATTCCGTCGGTTTGTGTACCCGTCGGAATTCCGTCGGTTTTATTTACCGTCGGAAATCCGTCGGTTTTATATCCCGTCGGAATTCCGTCGGTTTTATATCCCGTCGGAATTCCGTCGGTTTGTGTACCCGTCGGAATTTCGTCAGTTTTATTTACCGTCAGAATTCCGTCGGTTTTATATACCGTCGGAATTCCGTCGGTTTTATATACCGTCGGAAATCCGTCGGAATTTTAAGCCGTCGGAAATCCATCGAACAATGAAATACTGACGGATTTCCGACGGATTTCTGACGGATTCCGGTTATTTCTTTTCCGTCAGAAATCCGTCAGTATTTCCGACGGAATTTCTATTTCCGACGAGATAGAACCGACCGGTCAAAACCATCGGAAAGCCGTCGGAATAGGGCTTATTCCGAGGGCTTTCCGACGGATTTGACCGTCGAAAATCTGCCTGTTTTCTTGTAGTGTCAATCAACGCACACTTGCCCGACGCGAATAGAGTTGAGTTATGAAGTTGTGTCGACCGACGCAGACTAGGTGTGTCGATCGACGCACACATGTCTGGCATGAAGATTTCAAGTCTGAAAATTTTCCTTCTTGCCCGAGAAGCCCAGAAGTTTACAGAAAAACCCAGTCCGTTTTTGATACATTATATATAGTTTTCTTTTAGGTTTTCAAGTTGGGATCGGATCTTGTTTTTATTGAGACTTGGATTTGGAGAGCTTTTGGGGGAGATTTCTGCAGTGTTTTCGAACCCTTTCTGTATCTCTAACTCTATATTTTTAATGCAATTTATTTAATTCATGATGTTTCTTCATCTATGTCTGAGTAGTTTGCTTGTTAGGTTTTGGGGATTTCAAGGGATTGATGAGAAGTTGTTAGGATTGAAACTCTGTTATGATTTATCTATATGTTCTTCATCTAGATTGCTATAACTCTGATTTTAGGTCTGGGCAACTGAAATTAGAAACCATAGGTTGCTTTAATAGATGCGAAAATATTATTAACAACCTGACCTAATCTTAGATGAGCAAAATTATCTATTCGCAAAGAAATTTGGCTTAGTAATTTTGTGAACAATCAAACTTGAACTTTAATGCTTGTCCTTATTCACTGAATTTGCAAAGAAGTTTGGAATTTAGGGATTTAGTCATAGAAAATCTCTGCATTGTGCCAACAATTTTCAATAAGATAGATGATAATATTGCATGATCTTGATTCTTAAGTTTTAAAAAAGCTTTCACCATTTCCATTCATTTTTACTATGGACGACTTGAAACTCCTGCTAAATTCAAGAGGTGTTGAAAAATAACAGTTTTGCATCTGTGAGTTAATTATATTTAGTTATTTACTACTTTGCCGTTAGTTTCATAACATTCGAGTAACCCCATTGGACTTGTTATTGCTAAAACTTTTTTGTTTTCCTGCAGTTAAATACATAGCTAAGGAATTCTCATACATATGCAAAAATATACACCTAAAAATTAAATTTCTCTTTCCTAGTTTTTCCTTAATCCTTGAGTTATCTTCTGATTCTCTTCCTCAAAATGTCACGAAGAATTATACATTTCCCAGTGGCTAAAAGAGCATAGTAAAAGTTCAAGGAATTACTCGGATTTGAACATTAGGTCGCATGAACTCGAAGCCTTGACCACACTAGCCAACTCCTTGAGCATCTCACCTCTCTTTTTCGACTTTTCGAGCTCTTCTGGTTTGATGGGTTTTGTGGAGAAAGTTATCTTCTTCAACTGTCCTGCGTTCTTTAGGATGTACGTGGCCACTTCTTTATCATTTTCTTGTTGCTGTTGGAAGAGATAAAGAGAAGAAAATAAAATCTGAAAAACTCTCTTTATTCTCAACAAGTTTACATGACTACAATTGACACACTTATATAGATATACAATAGACACAAGTGAAGAGTTGTGTCTTTTACCCTTTGTGACTTTTAAACTAAATAACTACCTTTCTTCTTTGAGAAGTTACAACTTTTGCATACTCCCTCACGTACATGTATTATGTTACAATACATTTAAACTCAATTATAAACTAACACTCCCCCTTAATTGAGTTTCCGTCTCACATTAAGATGCTTCAGTTGTCCTTAGTTTTTGGTTTATTTACAAGATACCAAACCTTCTTCTTCTCGATCATTCAGCTACTTCATCCATGGCTTTTCTCCATTCTCCAATTTCAGAGGCTTTACCGTATGAGCTTAATCTTTTCACTCCACCATTTGTGAGGTCTTCTCTCCTTCGTCTTCTTCAAATGTCACCATTTTTGACATCTTCTTCTTAGCCTATGTGTTTCCATTGTTTTGCAATTGACACCTTGTCAATTCTTTCTTCTTCAGACATTAGAACTCTTGGGTTTTCTCTTACATATGAGCCTTCTCCATGTCTCCATCAAGTCTCTCGTGGACTTTCCTCATGTCTCCTTGACGTATCTTCTTCGGTTATCTTTGTAAGCAGTTCTCATTTCAGACATTGGAACTCTTTGGGTTTTCTCTTACCCGCGAGATTTCTCCATGTCTCTTTGAAAGTCTTTCATGGACTTTCATCACGTCTCCTTGATGTCTTAAACGTGAATCTTCTCCACGTCTTCTTCGGTTATCTATATAACCGGTTCCTGCTCCCTCTTTCTCTTAGGTAAGCAGCCTTTTCCTTGCTTGGTGTCTTCCTTCGATCAGCAGCCTGTTTCACTTTGAGAAGTCTTGCTATGTTTCTTTTCAACATGCGACCTTCTCCCTGTTTGTTGATTCAAGAGATCGACAATGAATTTGTCATGGAAAGAGGTTCAGAGATTCTCGATAAATAAGTCGGAGCTCGGTGTTTGCTTTCTGGACGAATTAGAATTTAAATGGTTTATATATATAGCTGCACCTCGTGAAAGGTTGCCTACGTACCCTTGAAAAAGGGATCAAGCCATTCGTAGTTCGTTCTCATAGGTTTTACAATGTCTTGGTGGGAGTCTGGATGATGAGCTGAGTAGGTAAGGAAGCTATCTGATCGATGAGCTGAATTTGAGCGATGAGCTGAATCTGAGTGATAAACTGATCTCAATTTGGGAAGGACTTATATATAGGTAAACTCAACACCACTTTTGATTTTTTTTTTTTTTTTTTTTGCTAATTCGCCTTGCTTTGTTTCTTTTCAACATGCGACTTTTCCCGTGTGAACGTCTTTCTCATAGACTCCACACAACTTTCTCCCAAATTCTGCTTTAATAGAATTTCCCCCTCTTGGTCGAGCATTTGAACGCATCTTCAAACGTGTCTTCACTCCATGAAGAGACACGGTTTTCATGCGTTTCTATCAACTCTGTCACAGACTTTTACTTCTTTGGTGATCGATGATTCATGGGTAACACAAAACTTCGTTTGACTCCTACTTGTCTATCCCAATCAGAGCCGGATCTGAAATTTTGGGGGCTTGAAACAAAATAAAAAATGGGGGCCAATATAATATATCAAAAAAAAAATTTTCATATATAAAAAAGGTTAAACCATTAATGAAACATCAGTTTTCTCAAAAAAAAAAAAACTAATAATAATCTACGGCTTTTTAAAAATATCCCTTCTTGCATTTTTTGCGGCAAAGTCATTCATCAAACTTTGATAGTCAAGTTTTCCAACCATGTCTCTCTCAATTGACAACATCGCCAACTCATTCAATCGCTCTTCTGACATACTTGACCTCAAATAAGATTTTATCAACTTTAACTTGGAAAAACTTCTTTCGGCTGAGGCAACTGAAACTGGAACCGTTAGCATCACTCTATATGCAAGCCATGTATTCGGATAACAACGACCTTCATACCTTTTCAAAAAGTCTAACACTTCAATGGCCTTCTCGATCTCAATTGGTAAAACTTCTCTTAAAATCATGATCTCTAGGAATAAATGATTTCCATCAATGTCTGAAGTATCACCATGTTTAAGAGAAGTTTCAAGGTTGATACATGCTGCCTTTAAACTATCACCTGTTGCCAATCTGAGCTTCTTTAGATCAAACAAAAATCCAAAAATCTTCTCATATTCTTCAAATTGTTCAAACCTCACCTGAAGAGATATTATAGCTTGATCCACGATTCTCAGGAAAAAATCAATTTTAAACTTCTCTTCCTCGCTTAGCATCTCAAATTCATCATCCCTTCTTCCAATCTGTTCATCAAAATGTATTTTCCTTTTAATAACGCGCTTTCTTTTCATAGGAAAATCTGGCTCTATATCCATAGACTCTGCAATAATCTTAGCTTCTGCTTTTGCTTTTTCAAATCCAGTTTCCCTGTAGTTTTTCAAATATGAAACAAGTCCTTTCAATTGAATAATGGCATTATCAATATCAATATGCTCTGATTGCAGCGCCTTACTTACCGTATTAACGGTAAATAGAAGATCATACCAAATAACCATACCAAATAAGAACTCAAATCCTCCAATTCCATGAGTTTCACTTGTAGCAAGAGATTCAGCTTCGCTACGAGCTCCAGGATCAGCACAGTTTTCAGCCAAGTAATCCAACGCATCTCTTATTTTTGGAGCCTGGAAACGAATTGTTCTAACACTTTCCACACGACTTTCCCAACGAGTTTCTGATAATGACTTAAGTGTGAGACCTCCTACCATCACCTTGAATAGCTCCCACCTATTTGTAGATGATGAAAACAAACAATAAATCCTTTGAATGATTCCAAAGAAATCAATCGCTTTTGTAGATGATTTAGCCATATCAGAAAGTGCCAAATTAAGACTATGACAACCACAAGGTGTATAAAATGCTCTTGAGTTGATATCCAACAATCTTTTCTGTACCCCTTTGTGTTTTCCTCTCATATTAGATCCATTGTCATAACCTTGCCCTCTCACATCATCAATATTCAAATTTAGACCAGCCAACGTATCACAAAGCAATTCAAAAAGTCCTTCTCCAAATTTATCTGCAACTTCTAGGAATGTCACAAAAAATTCTACAACTTGTGTTTTCTCCATAGAGACATCCACACATCTGATAATAAGACTCATTTGTTCTTTATGACTCTTATCTGGAGTGCAGTCGAGAATCACTGAAAAATACTTCGCCTCTTGAATTTTATTGATGATCATAAGTTTAATCTCATATCCTAGCATAACAATCAGTTCATCTTGAATAATGTGGCTTAAATAATGGTAGTGAGTCTCACCTTCCTTAACTCGTCTGATATGCTCTCGCATGACTGGATCAAACTCTCCAAATGATTCAACAAAAGTCAGAAAGTTTCCATTGTTTTTTTCACCAAGCTTCTCATTAGTCCCACGAAATGCTAAATTTTGTTTAGCAAGAGTTGTTACCAATGAAAATATTCTCAACAAAACCTCTCTCCAATGGTTTCTTTCTCTATTGATTTCTTCTTGGAGACACTTATCAATGGTATGATTTTTCCTTAGTCTCAACTCTAATTCCATCCACTGACTCATGCACACAATATGACAATGACTGGTTTCATGTTGGCTCAGTCTTATCCTGACATTCTTCCAATCATTAAACCCCTTGCTTGACAACTGATTGGCATCTTGATCTCGACCAAACAACTTGCAGCAAAAACAATATGCTCTATGCGATACTTTAGAATAAAGTAGCCAGTTCCTATCTTGTTTATCTCCATTTTTCATCTCTCTTTTGTAATACCTATGAGAAAAATGTCTACCAATACTATCTTTTGGAAAGACGTAGTTCTCATGTACTCTTTCCATAGGACCCTTTTTCACTAGAAAATCTATCAAACTCTGATCAATTATTTTCCAGCTTGCAGGATCAAGTTTTTCCAGAATCCTTTCTTGTTCTTCAACATTCACTTCATCTTCTCTACTCCTTTTTTCCACATTCTCAGACTTATCTATAACTTCCTCAGTCTTATCAATAGTTTCCTCTATCTTATCATCCTCTAAATCAGTAGGATTTTCATCACCAGCTCCACCACACTCATCACTTTCAAGAGTTTTTGATTTTTTAACAAACCTTAACATAGAATTGGCTAGAGATTTATCCTCTTCTTCTTTTCTTTTCTTCTCTCTTAGCTTTTGGGCTCCTGATTTGCATTTTGTTTTTCGTGTTGGAATTCCTAAAAAATTTGTATAAAAAAAACAAACATAGTAAGAATTATTTTTTCTGATCAAATTCTCAACTCTAACACAAAATTTAACATAATCTTAAAATTAGTTACCTGACATGGTTTATGGCTAGGATTTTGATATAAAACAGAACCAATTGAGATGAACTTGTGTTTGAGATTGAGAAGAATAGAAGAATGGAACTTAGAGAAGAAGGAAGAAGGAAGCGTCAGGAAGGAGGAAGCTTAAGCGACGAACAAGTCGCGTAGGTTTTTTTTTTTTTTGGTTTTTGTTTTATTGATTTTAGTTTTTAATTATTTGGACATTCTATTGGGCTTTTTTAATAGCCACGTTTTTAAATTTGGGCCACATAGAAAATCAAACATTTTTTTGTCTTTATATTATGTATATATATATTTAAAAAAAAAATATTTGGGGGCCTTTAAAAAATGGGGGCCCTAGGCGAATGTTTCATCTGGCTATGCCCAGATCCGGCCCTGATCCCAATCCCACTTCTTTCCTTCTTCAAATGCCACGTCTCTTGATATCACCACTTTTTCGCTTTCTAACATGAAGATTCTGTAGCCTTTTGATTGGTTACTATAACCAATAAAGATTCCACGCTTTGTTTTGTCTTCTAGTTTTCTTCTCCTCTTATCAGGTACGTGTACAAAGCATACACTTCCAAAAATCTTCTCCTCTTATCAGGTTTATCCCCACTCCACTTTTCAATTGGTGTGATCTCATCTTCAATTGCTTTTGTGGTGAAACAGTTCTGCAAATAAATCGATATGTTTACAGCTTCTGCCCATAATTTATATGGAATCCCTTGATCCGTAATCATGGTTCGTGCCATCTCCATCAGTGAACGATTTTTACGTTCCGCAACGCCGTTTTGTTGAGGCAAGTACGGAACTGTCACTTGTCTCTCGATTCCATAGTCTTCACAAAATTTGTTGAATTCACTTGAAGTAAATTCAACACCACCATCTGATCAAAGCTTCTTGATCTTACATCCGGATTGAGTCTCCACCATAGCTTTGAATTTCTTAAACATCAAGAAGACTTCAAACTTGTTCTTAAGAAAATATACCCAACACATGTGAGTATAATCATCCACGAACAATAGAAAATATCGACTTTCGTCAAGGGATGCGGTTTGCATCGGTCTGCAAACGTCAGTGTGAACAATCTCAAGTTTCTCCTTCGTTCTTGTGTGAGACTCTTTTGGAAAAGCATCTCTTGCTTGCTTTCCAAGTTTGCATGCTCCACAAACTTCTTTGTTCACGTGAAACCTTGGTAATCCAATTACCATCTTCTTATTTTGCATGACTCTTAATTGATTCCTAAATCAATTCGTTTATCTTGAAGTTATGACTCCAATGCATCCCAAGCACTCTTTGATGTGATTGCCAATGCTATACGAAGACATATCCGTTTGCTTGCAAGCGTTCCATCGCCATCAACTCCTTTGTTGATTAATTTTCGAGAGTCTTCTTCGTTTGTGTCGATTGGATCGAAACACCGTTTTCCACCATCGACCACAATTCTCTTGTCTTTAAGATGGTCTTCATCTTTCTCGCCAGAAATTCTATCCATCGAACATGAGAATCACTTGTTGCAACCTTGTTGTCGTGATCTCTGTTTTCAATTGAATTTTCTTTGTGCTTGATTTGGCCTTGGGATCATTAAAGCTCTGATACCATGTTGGAAGAGATAAAGAGAAAGAAAAAATCTGGAAAACTTCTCTTTATTTCTCGACAAGTATACATGACTACAATTGACACACTTATATAGATATACAAGAGACACAAGTGAAGAGTTGTGTCTTTTAGCCCTTGTGACTTTTAAACTAAATAACTACCTTTCTTCTTTGACAAGTTACAACTTTTGCATACTCCCTCACGTACATGTATTATGTTACAATACATTTAAACTCAATTATAAACTAACAGTTGCCACTCATACATTTTCCACACGAATGTTTTAAGATGGAACAGCAAACATCCCGGTACACATGTCGGTTGGATCCATTTCAAACCCAACAGATCTTTATTACAATCCCTACTAGGCTGAGATCAAAGCAATTGATATGATATTAGATCATCAAAATACCTGAAAGTCTAGCTCTGGAAGAAAAAAAACTAATGAAATTGCTTACCTCGATGAGCTTGAGGATCTGCAATTTAGGAGAACTATCGAGCATGAACGAAAGTAGATTCCGCCAGTTTTTTTTGGTCTGTACTTAGCTCCAAAGATACCAGCTGATAGACCAGCTGATAGAAGATAGTACCAGTAGAATAGTTAATCTGTGCATGGGACAAACATTAGGATAATGTTATCCCACTTGCAAGGAAAAAACCCACCGCGATAATTTGAAAACCATATACTTACCTTTGTGGATGATAAGGTAAGACGTTTGGCTGAAGTTAGAGATGCCATAATGTTCTCATTGGTTATGTAAGAAACGTTAACTATTTTTGCCTCCAACAGGCGCATTCTCAATCAGACACCTTTGATGTTCAAGTATTTTAAAGAAGGGGCATTTATCACATAGCCTCCCTCACCTTCTCCTGGAAAATAATCTGCTATGGTTAGTCTCTGTAATGATGGCACCTCAATAGTGAAAGTCGACACATCGATATAGCTTTTTTGTGCTACCCACAAATCTTGAAGACTAGGGCAGCCACATAAAAAAGGTTGCAAACAGATTCTCTGTCTTTGAATTCCACAAATTCAAGGTGCAAGCTCTCTAAGGGACTTCAAGCAAACCCGAGAAGGAAATTCTAAAAGAACGTAATACTTGAGCTTCAAGGTCTCAAGTGTGTTGTTACAGCTAAACACGACCATTGGAAATCTGACTGCCCTTCCTCCTCCCTATGATCAACATGCAGTACCAATTTACGGACATGGCGCGCGAATGCAATTCCAATCCATATTCCAATATCCAAACAATCACTTTTATCTCCAATATGCAAATGCAAACTCTCCAAAAGCGAAGCTTTATGATAAATCAAAGTCCCGTAAATATTCTCTGAAAATGTATGCTTATCATGATAGTCAGAATCAAAGTTGAGTTTTGGCACCATTTTCCAAAGAGATCTCCAACGTCTAGACAAAACACTCGTGGTTACGACATTTTCTGTTGGAAGTGAAGATAATATATGCAGAAGCAAAGCTTCAGGCAACTCACTGATTCTGTCCTTATTCACAACATCTCGATTTCTTAAACTTTCACCACCGATTTTGCTGTCAAAAACCAAATGATGAAAAGATACAAAGAGTTTTAGGATACAAACAAATTAGGGTTGGATCTTTACAGCTAGCTAAAAAAAACCATACATAGAAAGAGATTCTGAGAAAAACATAAACCAAACAAAGAAACATACCATTTTTGTTCCATTGTCGTTGACAGAGACAAGAATTTGGGGAAAATATCCTTAAGATTACGAACGCTCCAAACTCAAATGAAAACGCAGACTAACACACGAAATGATAAGTCAGCTTCAAAACGATTCACCTGTGTTTGATTAGCAGAAGGATCAGCGAGTCACATAACCCTAAAAGAGTGACAACAGTGACAAGATCGCATAGATTCCGGAGAAGAAAAAAGACGAAAAACGGAAAAGGTCGACAGGTCTTTGGTTATTCACAAGCAAAAAACAAATAAAAATTTAAAAGGCTTTTTTAAATTAGGTCTTGGGTATATAGGCCAAACATATATAGTTGAGATTATTATATTCAGGTCTCTTGGTTTGTCTGAATTCTTTAGATTGTAAGAATCAATTTACAATGTTAAAAAGGTATAATGATGAAAACAAAATTAAAATGTGGTGGTTATAGTTTTGTTAGTCGAAATAGGGAGTTTTACTAAAACAACTTGAGAAAGTTGATTTTTGAACAAAATGATGATATTCTTTGAAAATTATTCAAACAACCTTGAAAAACTATTAATATCCGTTTTAGCTTTATTTCTTTTGAAGAGAAAAATGTAATTAAGAAACTGTCATTAATGAGGCAGCAAATAAGTCTACCTTTCATGTGATGGTAGATTTATTTGCGATTGGTAGATTTATTAAGTGGTTGGTAGACTTATTGATGGTTCGCGCAATGGTAGACTTATTTATAGTAGTGATAGATTTATAATATGTGGTAGACTTATTTCTCGTAGTAGTAGAGTTAATTTTGTGATCGGTAGACTTATTTCTAGTGGTGGTAGAGTTAATTTTGTGATCGGTAGATTTATTGATGGTTCGCGTAGTCGTAGATTTATTTATAGTAGTGGTAGATTTATTTTTGAGTGATAGACTTATTAGTAGTAGTGGTAGCGTTAATTTTGTGATCGGTAGACTTATTGATGGTTCGCGCAATGGTAGACTTATTTATAGTGGTGGGAGATTTATAAAATGTGGTAGACTTATTTGTAGTAGTGGTAGAGTTAATTTTATGATCGATAGACTTATTCTAGTGGTGGTAAAGTTAATTTTGTGATCGGTAGACTTATTGATGGTTCGCGCAATCGTAAACTTATTTATAGTAGTGGTAAATTTATTTTTGAGTGATAGACTTATTAGTAGTAGTGGTAGAGTTAACTTTGTGATCGGTAGACTTATTGATGGTTCGCGCAATGGTAGACTTATTTATAGTGGTGGTAGATTTATAAAATGTGGTAGACTTATTTGTAATAGTGGTAGAGTTAATTTTTGTGATCGGTGGACTTATTCTAGTGGTGGTAAGTTAAGTTTGTGATTGGGAGACTTATTGATGGTTCGCGCAATCGTAGACTTATTTATAGTAGTGGTAGATTTATTTTTGAGTGATAGACTTATTAGTAGTAGTGGCAGAGTTAATTTTGTGGTCGGTAAACTTATTGATGGTTCGCGCAATAGTAGACTTATTAATAGTGGTGGTAGATTTATAAAATGTGGTAGACTTATTTGTAGTAGTGGTAGAGTTAATTTTGTGATCGGTAGACTTATTTCTAGTGGTAGTAGAGTTAATTTTGTGATCGGTAGACTTATTGATGGTTCGCGCAATCGTAGACTTATTTACGGTAGTGGTAAAATTATTTTTGAGTGATAGACTTATTAGTAGTTGTGGTAGAGTTATTTTGTGATCGGTAGACTTATTGATGGTTCGTGCAATCGTAGACCTATTATAATAGTGATAGAGTTATAATATGTGATAGACTTATTTATTGTAATGGTAGATTTATTCAATCTTTTCACTCTTTTACTAAAACAACCTTAGACTTGTTTATAGTAGTGATAAATTTATTTATAGTAGTGGTAGATTTATAATATGTGGTACAGTTATTAATAGTCGTGGTAGTGGTAGATTTATAATATGTGGTATACTTATTTATAGTAGTGGTAGATTTATTCAATAAATGGTAAATCGTAATTTATCCTTCATCTTCTCCACAACACCAAGATTCTCTCAAACTTTAACAATGGCGGCCAACCACTTTTTAGCTCGTTTTTACTGTATTTTAACTCGTTTTCAACTGGATTTTGCCTAAAACTAGTAGATCTAACACCATATATCCATTTTCTCAAAAAATCATAAGATTTTGAGTTTTTTTTTTCAACTTTTAATTTTTAAACCGACTTTTACCTAAATCTCGGTGTTTCCGCAGCCTCCACACCTCTGTCGAGCATGATACGGTGCTTCCGCAGCCTCCGTGGTCGCGGTTTCAAACAAATGTTTGATTTTTTTTTTATAAATTATGAATTGCATTTTCGTAATAAAAATTTGTTACTAAGAATTATTTGTTTTTTATAACTTGTGTTGAGTCTCAAGGTTGAATAAAAGTTGTTCTAGTAATTATCCTACTTTCCAAAGTTGTTTTAGTAATTATCTCGTTGAAATAAGTAATTAATTTTTTGTCTGTTTCAGTTAGTCAAATTATTTTATTAATTAGTATAGATTTAATACAACTGTTGTGATAGTAAATTCTGAAAGTTAATTGATCTCAAAAAAAAAAATTGTAAGAAAAACAAATACAAATTCATTTGTGTTTTTACATTTTTATTTTAACTTCAACTAATGTAGGTGGTACCTAAATTTACAAATCAATCATAATCACCAAACAGTCATGGAATTTAAGGTAGGAAATTTGGTTGCACTTGCACTTCCCAAACCAGATAACAAGTAACAACTTTGGTTTGTCTTTGGGACCAATTTAAGTTATTTGAAGTGAATAAAATAACAATACGTTTTTTTATTGCAAAGCTCAGAGAGTCTCAATCACTTCCACATCATTTCAAAACAAATCGTTCAATAAAAATAACTAAGTGATTGTTTTTTTTTTTCCCTTTCACTTCTCTTACTCCTATCATTTGAATTTCTTCCTCAAAATTTAAAACAGATTTAGCATCACATCCATACGTAAAGTTGAGAATTTTTTTTTGTTTTGCTAAGAATTTGAATTTCATTTTAAATGAGAAGGATTGTAATATATTACAAAGGGTTAAGACGAGCACTACAAGGAAACTGTAAATTAGCGTCGAAAGTTAGCGTCGAAATTGTGTCAGTCTACATATTCGACGGTAATTCGACGCTAATTAGCATCGATTACGTAGCGTCGAATCTAGCGTCGAATTTGCCTCAAATTGGTAGGTAGGAGAAACATTAAAAACGAGTTTACCTAACCGGGTGCAAAATCGACGCTAATTCGATGCAAAATCGACACTAAGGTATTTGACGCTAAATCGATGCTAAATATTCGATGCAAAATCGTTGCTAAATCGCTGCTAAATTGTCCTATATATACTCAACCCCCCTCATCGCTTGAATCAGTCCACCAATATTAAAAAAAAAAATTTGAAATTTTTTTTTTTTTTCAAAATTTAGAAAAAAAATGGGGGATATATACGAACTCCGACGCTGGATGTATCAACGTAAAGATGCAAATGGAGGGCTTTCAGAAGAGTTCCTCAACGGCCTTGAAATTTTCATGGCTCAAGCGAGTAGTGTGCCTACAATTCAACGAAACGGAGTGATGGTGTGCCCGTGTCGGAAGTGCAAAAATTCGAGGACACAGACAATTGATACAGTTGGTACGTATTTATTTAATAGAAGGTTTACACCTGAATATTATGTTTGGTTTTATCATGGAGAGGGATATGAAGATGAAACTTCGGGTAGTACTAGTTACCAACCTATGGATCAGGGTTATTCGAATGAGCAATTTGATCAGCATCAATTTGTTATAGAAAATGATCATGATGTCGGGTTAGAACATAATAGGTTCGAAGAAATGGTAACCGATGCATTTCCTGGAGTTATGTCTACTCCTGATGTTGCTGAGGAACCCAATGTAGATGCCAAAAAATTCTATGATATGCTTGATTCTGCAAACCAACCAATCTATGAAGGTTGTAGGGAAGGTCTGTCTAAATTATCATTGACATCTAGGATGATGACAATAAAGTCTGATCATAATCAATCTCAGAGTTGCATGGATGATTGAGCAGCTCTTCTAAAAGAATATTTGCCAGAGGGTAATCAAGCTGCTGAGTCAAATTACGACATACAAAAACTAGTATCTAGTTTAGGATTGCCCTTGCAGACGATAGATGTTTGCATTGACAATTGCATGATATTTTGGAAAGATGATGAAAATCTGCAGGAATGTCGATTTTGCCACAAACCAAGATTTAAGCCCCAAGGAGCTGGTAGAAGTAAAGTGTCATTCCAGAAAATGTGGTACATGCCCATAACAGATAGGCTACAAAGGCTATACCATTCGGAACGAATAGCTGCATCAATGAGGTGGCATGCAGAACATTCAACTACTGAAGGAGAAGTTCATCATCCTTCTGATGCAAAAGCTTGGAAACACTTCAACTCGGTACACTCTAATTTTGCTAAAGAGAAGCGCAATGTTTATCTTGGCCTATGTACAGATGGTTTTAGTCCGTTCGGTATGTCTGGCAGGCAATATTCTTTGTGGCCGGTTATATTGACTCCTTATAACCTTTCGCCTTATATGTGCATGCAGAGGGAATTTTTATTTTTGAGTATTTTAGTCCCTGGTCCGAGGCATCCAAGAAGATCAATTGATGTGTTTTTACAGCCGCTGATTGACGAGTTGAACTTGTTGTGGTCTCATGGGGTTCGTACTTTTGATTACTCCAGGAAAAAGAATTTTACCATGCGAGCTGTGCTTATGTGGATGATAAGCGATTTTCTAGCGTACGGAATGTTATCTGGTTGGACAACACATGGTAGGTTAGCATGTCCGTATTGCCAAAATGAAACAGAGGCATTCCAACTTAAAAATGGTAGAAAATCTTGTTGGTTTGATTGTCACCGGAGGTTTCTCCCTATGAACCATCCGTACCGGGGGAATAGAAGACTATTCATAAAGGGCAAACGTGTACGTATCCCCCCCACCTCCATATCTTTCAGGAGAGCAAATTGAAGGTCAACTTGATTATTGGGGAGCTCAGGACACAGCAAAACGTGGAGGTAACTGGCTTAACATCCCGACCAATCTCCCAGATGGATACCTTGTCGAACATAATTGGCATAAGAAGAGCATTTTCTGGGATCTACCATACTGGAAGGATCATCTATTGCGCCACAATCTTGATGTCATGCACATTGAGAAAAACTTTTTCGATAACATCATGCATACCATCTTAAACGTTTCAGGCAGGTCTAAAGACAACGTGAAGTCTAGATTGGATTTGCCTCTTATATACTCTAGATTTGAGTTACATCTCACGGGAGATGGTAGAGCTCCAGTCCCTATCTTTAGATTATCAAACGTAGGCAAATCAACATTCTTCAACTGGGTTTCCACCGACGTAAAGTTTCCAGATGGATACGTGTCAAAACTCTCTAAGTCGGTAGAGCGAGGGAAAAAATTTTCTGGCATGAAGAGTCATGATTGTCATGTGTTTATGCAGAGATTATTACCTTTCGCCTTTGCAGAGCTTTTGCCAAGGAACGTGCATGAATCACTTGCAGGTATAATTTTTATGATGATATATAAATATCTAAACAAATGATGTGTGAAAAATTATTTTTTTTTTTTTGATGATATTGAACTTCGGTTTTAGGTGTTGGAGCATTTTTTCGAGATCCGTGTGTGCGAACTCTGACTGAGGATGGAATTCAACAACTAAAACATAACATCCCAATATTGTTGTGCAACTTAGAGAAGATATTTCCTCCATCTTTCTTTGATGTTATGGAGCATCTTCCTGTCCATCTTCCTCACGAAGCCGATTTAGGAGGGCCCGTTCAATTTCGTTGGATGTATCCTTTCGAGAGATTCATGAAACACTTAAAAGGAAAGGCAAAAAATCTGGCTAGGGTTGAGGGATCAATTGTTGCGGGAAGTTTAACCGAAGAAACCTCTCATTTTAGCTCATATTACTTATCTCCCACTGTCCGGACACGAAAAAGAGCTCCACGTAAGTACGACGATGGTGGCATCGCGCAATCGTATCCGGTTTCAGATGTCCCAGATATATTTTGTGTTGTTGGTAGGCATGCCGGAATCACAAGAGAAGAAGATTGGTTCTCATACGAAGACTACAATTGTGCACACACATATATTCTCTTACAATGCGATGAAGTTACCCCATTTTTGAAGTACATATTATAATTACCAACTACGGACTGATGTTAAAAGGGTTATATTCGTACTTATATATGCTTTGAAAACATTTATTATAACTATATTTTCTTGTAGTGAATTCATTCGCCAGGTTGTCGAGGCTTTCCCAAATGCATCCGCCGATGAGATTGAAAAACGTAAAGATCTCCACTTTGCTAAATGGTTGAAAACTCAAGTAAGTTAAATTAAAACAAAATTATATATATCTAGTTTCCATTAAAACCTATATATACAATTTGTGTTTATTGTATATTTACAATGTGTATACTGTATTTGCCAGGTTGATTATGGAGACACGTCGTACCCTGTATGGTTTAGAGAGTTGATCCAAGGTCCATTGGGAAAAGTTACGTCATCTCCAATGTATTTTACACGAGGTTATGTGTTTCATACGTTCCAACGTGGAAAAAACAGAGCAACTGCGAACTATGGTGTGGTAGTTCGAGCGGGGGACACAGATTTTTATGGAATTATACAAGACATTGTTCAAGTGCAATTCCCTGGTTTGGTTAACTTAAAGTGCACCCTTTTGAAATGCGAGTGGTTTGATCCAGTTGTCGGGCGAGGGATTCGAGTAGGAAAGTTTGGTGTCATCGATGTTAACGGATCTCGTTCTTATGCAAAGTACGATCCATTTGTCCTTGCATCACAAGCGGATCAAGTTTGTTTCATACCATATCCACGTGTCAGAAAAACAGGGATTTCATGGTTACATGTGCTTAAAATAGCTCACAGAGGAATGATAGTTGAATCCGACGACGCTCCTATGCAATATGAAGCTGCCGTGGATATAACAACTCCAGAACAAGATATAGACAACATCATTCTTATAGATCCGTAAAATCGAGAAGCTGAAATTCTTTCGGAGGCTACTGATGCAGAAAACCCGGAAGACGAGTTCGCAAACGAGAGTGGCGAAAATACCGATGAGAATGACGATGACTCAAATGACGATTCAGAGTGAAGCATATACATGTGTTTTATTTGGATTTTTATTTATATTTATTTTGTTTCGGATAATATTAATTTGTTATTATACTATATTTTCTATTAATTTTAATTTTTAAAAAAAAAAAAAATAAGCTGAATTAGCGTCGAATTAGCATCGAATCAGATGAATTCGACGCTAATTCGATGCTATATAGCGTCGTTTTTGCATCGGGTAATAAAAATTCCAAAAATGTTTTAATCTATGCCCTAAACCCAAAAAACAAAAATTCGAATTAGCGTTGACTGTATCTGGTTCGATGCTAATTCGACGCTAAATCTAAGAATTTCTGTTTTTTGGGTTTAGGGTATAGATTAAAACATTTAAATGTCAACAATGGAAAAAGTGAAGCATATATATTATATAAACTGAATAATTTAATTGCAAAGAACTAAGTTCATATAATTATACTTTTAAACAAAAGCATATAAGTCTTAGATTTCTATAAACTATATTCGTTTACATATACTATCATAAAATATTTCGGAACTAGATAGGTATTTTAAAATTTCAAAAGTTTAAATTATTCGGAACTAATAAAGATTGAAAAGAATAAGATAGTTCTTGTATAGGTGACGGTTTCTATACACTAAACCCAAAAAACACAGAATTTGATAGATTTAGCATCGAATTAGCATCGAATTAGCATCGAATCTGATACAGTCGACGCTAATTCGACGCTATTTAGCATCGAATTAGCGTCGAATTCATCTGATTCGATGCTAATTCGACGCTAAATCTAAGAATTTCTGTTTTTTGGGTTTAGGGTATAGAATGAAAAAGGGGTCGGATTTTTTATTATCCGATGCAAAAACGACGCTAAATTCATAATTTGGTTTAACCGATGGCGGCAAACCAAATTTGGTTTACCGCGGTTTTGGTTAAATGTTTTAAATTTAGCGTCGAATTTGCGTCGAAAATTAATATTTGACGCAAATGCGACGCTAAATTAAAAAATTTAATCAAAACCGCGGTAACCATTTATTGGGCGTGGGAATCCGGAAAAATTTGACGCTATTTCGATGCTAATTAGCGTCGAAATAGCGTCGGATAGGCTAATAAAACTCAGAACCAGATTTCTTCTTCCTCATTTCCGATTTCTTCTTCTCCCTCTCTTTCTCTCTCTCCGGCGACGCCGCCTTCCCCCGACGCCAACGATCTCTCTCTCTCTCTCCCGCCGACCTCCCTCTCCTCTCTCTCTCTCCCTCGCCGACCTCCCTCTCCTCTCTCTCTCTCTCTCTCCCCCGCCGACCTCCCTCGCCGGAACTCCCTCTCTCCCGCCGCCGGCAACCACACAAACCGAAGAGACATGGTCATTTTTTTTTTTTGTTAATAATTTTATGTTAAGTTTTATTTAGGAATTTGTAGAAAATAGAATAGATTTTTAGGAATTTGAATGGATTTTTAGAAATTAAATTGGATTTTTAGGAATTGAAATGGATTTGTAGAAAATAGAATAGATTTTTAGGAATTTGAATGGATTTGTAGAAATTAAATTGGATTTTTATGAAATGGATTTGTAGAAAATAGAATAGATTTTTAGGAATTTGAATGGATTTGTAGAAATTAAATTGGATTTTTAGGAATTGAAATGGATTTGTAGTAAATAGAATAGATTTTTAGGAATTTGAATGGATTTGTAGAAATTAAATTGGATTTTTAGGAATTGAAATGGAAATGTAAATAAATGTAAATATAATAAAATATAATAAAAATCATTTGATCTATAATTTAGAAATGTAAATAAAAACGAATTTATGTTTTAATTTTACACTTATACTTTATAATTATGAACTTATAAAAATAAATTTTTGAAGTTAAAATAACAAAACAAGTTTACAAATTATGTTCATATTTTATATAGAAAATTTAAATTTTTTTAGCGTTTTTGGAATTATTTTTACAAATTTAATATTTATTTATGAATTTATATGTTTTCTATTTTTATTTATTAATTTTTATTGTTTTATAGGCGGATCGACCACCTTTCTACGGACAGTTATTTGGCGAGGATGCTACGATTCCTGGATATGATGGTCGTCGCGGATCAGGATCAGGATCAGGATCAGCGTCAGGTTCGCAAGCTGCGACATATCGTCCACGACCTCCACCACGAGGTCCATCACGAGTTGCATCACGAGTTGCACCTCCGCCACCGCCACCGCCTCAGCCAGAGCCAGAGACACAGACACAGACATAAGAAGACGCAGGAGACCCTTCTGATGACCACCAAGAGCCGCCACCGGCAAACGTGCCTCTAATGATGCGGATTACTGAACTTCTCCGCCAACCTGGACGAGTGACACGGGTTAGGACTCTCCATCCGATGAGGCCTCCTGGTACATTATGGTATGATTATATCTTTTACAATATTACTAATATTGGTTATTTAATTTTTAATTACAAATTATAATTAGATCATTGTAAATTCTTGTTTAACAGGTTTAGCGATAACAAGGTATCGCGTTCGGTCACCAAGGCCATCGCGGCCTATTTCACTATGCCCCATGCTAATTGGAGCAAGACGCCGCAGCATGTGCGGGATATTTGGTTCGAGTCATGGACGGTAATTCTTTTATAATATTTATTTTAATTATTACAAAATTTTATTTTAAATATATTTATAATATTATTCGTATTTTTGTAGCAAGGGTGGCATTGGGAAGAAGCTCGTACGTTCGAAGTGCGAGCAGAGTTCGAGTATATGGCTCTAAGGCGTCTCAACGGTTACGTCGGTAACTTGAAGAAGGCGTGGCGCGCGAAAGGCGATGAGGCGAAGCCGCTAGGGATGGATCCCGATGTTTGGTCGGGTCTAGTGCAGTTCTGGGAGGATCCCCATTCGGTGGTTAAATCGGGGAAGTGTTCTGTAGCCCGTCTCACGCCAGTGGCCGAAGGAGATGGACCTTCAAAGCACACCGCGGGTCAAAAATCGTACGCCACAGTACGACTGGATATGGTAATTTATTTGATTTCTTTGTATTTTAAATATTTATGTACTTTATATTTAAGTTTTATTTACGTTTATTGTTGTTTAACAGGCTGATGGCGGTGATCTTCCTCCGATGGTTAAAGTGATGGAGAAAACTCATCGGAAGAAGGATGGAACTTTTGTTATCGCTCAAGCGGAACAAACGTTCAACGAGTACAACGCACGACTGGCAGAGCTAGACGAATCTGTCCAGTCTACGATGGGTGTCCAAGATTTGGATCGACTTTACGAAGAGGTAATTTTTTAGATTTTCTTAATATATTTAAAGTTGTTTTTTATTACAATTTTATTGTATAATATTTTTATTTTATAGGTTGCACCGAATAAGAGAGGACGAACGATGGGTGTTGGATCCATCAGAGATGTCCCAGCAGCTTGTTCGTCAGTTGGAAACTGCTAATTCTAGGATTTCGCAGCTAGAGACTAACCTTTCGGCGATGACCAGTCTCTTCAACATCATTGCAGTGGATAATCCGACATTAGCAACTGCCTTGCAAGGGCTTCAGTTTCCTCCACCGCCTCCTCCACCTGACGGTCCTACGCAATTCGAGCAAGAATCCGAAGAGATGATCCGGGAAGATGTCATCAACCTAAGGACCCAACAACAAGAATAGATTAGGATTTTTATTTCATTTGTATCGCATATTTTGTTTTATAATGTTTTTAATTTTTAATATATTTTTATAAAAAATTTTATTTTTTTAAAAAATTAAATAATAATCGACGCTAAATCGATGTTATTTATCGTCGCATTAGCGTCGAACTTGTTGAAAGTGACGACGCTAATTCGACGCTAATTAGCATCGATTTAGCGTCGATTTGTTGCATCGAAATACTGTGACGCTAAATCGATGCTAAATAGCGTCGAATTAGCGTCGATTTGTTGCATCGAAACATTGTGACGCTAAATCGATGCTAATTAGCGTCGATTTAGCGTCGTAATTACTTTCGACGCAAAATTAGCATCGAAAGTTAATTAGCGTCGAAATCATTTTCGACGCTAATTCGACGCTAAGGGGTTTTAGCGTCGAATTACGCTGACGCTAAATGTCTGTTTTCTTGTAGTGGAGTAAGAAAAGTCTTGCAAAAAAAAAGATTAAAAACAAGGAGAATCCTAAGATTTAAGAACGATTGAGAAAGATTTCTATTCGTATTCGTAAGTGAGCCAACAAATTTGCATTAGGTCACTAAATGCCTTTCTTTTTCGTTTATTGTGTCACGAACATATGTGTCAATGGTTTTGACAATTGCTTGTTGTGTGGTAGAGATGTTGTGGAGCCTCTTGTTTCTCTCTGACCACATTACGTAGATAGTTGCATGAGCAACAGACGCCGCAAAGTCCTTGGAGATCTGTTGTCATGAAGACCAAGCCAAGTACAAAAAGCAGTTCAAGTATGGAAGGTGAAAGGGTCGTAGGAACCGGAGATCACGGTTCTCTTCGAAGACATTGCATAGGCAGCATGCAGAGATGATAAGAATTTTACATTTCCCAATGGCCAAAACAGCATAGGAAAGGTTACACGAGATCAATCGGATTCAAACACAAGCTGACATGGATTTGAAGCCATGGCCACACTTGCTAACTCGTTGAGCATCTCACCTCTCTTTTCCAACTTTTCAAGCTCCTCTGGTTTGATGGTTTTTGTGGAGAAAGTTGCTTTCTTCAACCGCCTTGCGTTCTCTAGAATGTATGTGGCAACTTCTTTCTCATCTTCTCTCCGCCAGTCGTATCTTGTCCACACGAATGTCTCAAGATGAAACAACAAACACTCAGGTACGCATTTCGGTTGTTCCCATTCCCAGTCCACCGGACGAGCTCTTCTACCATACCAAAATGGCTGAGACCAATGCAATTAATATGATATTAGATCATCAAATTACATGAAACAAGCCATCTATCGAAGAGAAAAAAACCTAATGAAATTACTTACGTCGATCAGTTTGAGGATTTTAAGTTTATGAGAACTATGGAGCACGAGCGAATGTAGGTTCCACCACTTTCTTTTTCTTGTACATATCTCCAAATATATCAGTTGATAGAAGATATTACCAGTGGGACAATGGATCTGTTCATGGGACAAACATTTGTACACAAAAAAATGTTAGCTCAATTGCAAGGAAAAATACAACCACGAGAATCTTAAAAAAATCTTGAATTTACCTCTAACGGTGATAAGTGTAAGGAAAGGCGTTTGGCTCAAATTAGAGATACTAGAATGTTCTCGTTGGTTATTTTTAGAAACATTAATTATTTTTGCCTCCACAAGCTTCGACGCATTCTCAATCAGAAAAAGCTCAAGACCCTTGAACCCTTTGATGTTCAAGTATTTCAAAGAAGGGACGTTTATCACATAGCCTCCATCACCTTCTCCTGGTTGATCATCTTCTATGGTTAGTCTCTGTAATGATCGCACCGCAATAGTAAAAGTCTCCACATTTCTATTGCTTTTTCGTTTCACGAACGAATCTTGAAGACTAGGGCAGCCACATAAAAGGTTGCAAAAAGATTCTTCGTTTTGGAATTCCACAAGGTCAAGGTGCAACTGTTTAAGGGACTCAAAACAAACTAGAGAAGGAAAATATAAATAAATACAATTCTTGAGTTCCAAAGTCTCAAGTGTACGATTATAGCTACACACAACACTCGGAAATGTGATCATCTGGTCCTGAATGTGACAATCAACTACCAGTTTACGCACGTGGCGCGCAAATGCAATTCCAATCCATATTCCAATATCCCAAGTTTAAGATATATCTGTAACTTTTAAATGCAAACTCCGTAGAACCGGAGTTTTAAGTGAAAGCAAAGACGTGCAAACAAACTTTGAAAATCTATTTTCACTTTTTTGATACTCAGTAAAATTGAGATTTGGCACCATCTTCCAAAGAAAATTCCAGCGTTTAGACAAAACACTCGTGGCTATGACAATTTCTGTTGGAAGCGAAGATAATATCTTCACAAGCAAATCTTCGGGCTTCGCTGATTCTGTCTTCATTCACAACATCTCCGATTCTCAAACTTTCACCACCGATTTTGCTGTAAGAAAAAAAGAGTTTTAGGGTTAAAAATTAGGGTTTGATCTTTACAGCTAAGATACCATGGAAAGGGATTCCAAGGAAAAACATACATAAACTAGAGAAAGAAACATACATTTTTTGTTCCATTATCGTTAAAAGAGACAACAATTTGGCAAGAAAAAACTTTAATTCCCAGCGCTTCAAACGCGAAAGCAGCCTCACACAAACCAAATTGAAAAACCCTAGCGAACACGCTACATAATATATAGTGAGTCCTCTCAGTTTTTTCATATTTGAAAGGTGATGCAGTGAGATATTTGGATTTATTATTATTTATTTTTATTATTTAGATTTATACTGAATTAAATATTTTTTAGATTATTCTAGAATGTTACAAGGATTTCTAGGGTTTTATGTTTTATCATAAATAACCTTCTTAAGCCTTCTATTGTATTCAGTTATTGATGAATTAATTAATCGAAATATTTAAAGAGGTTTTGATAAACCATTGTGAAGAGTATTCACAAACCCTAAGAGTTTTTACGAAAGCCTTGAGAGGAGGACTCTCAAACCCTAGTTTCCGAGTATTCTCAGAATCAACGGATCTAATTCTATCCCTAGAAGCTTCTTGTTAAGTTTCAATTCGCAATTTCAATGAGTTGCTTATGAGATCTAACCGGTTCTATGTTTGATTTCAGGTGTGTAGACTTCGAATTGCATAAAAGTAAATGAGACAAGGAAATTGTTCACCCAGAGTTCACTGCTCTACTCTCTGGGGGTGGATCGAAACCACCAAGCTTCCATTATCACAATGAAGGTGAATTTACAAGAAACAGAGAGTTATTGTTCTCTCTATATCCAATCGATTTCAACCTGTGTTAACCTTTCGATTGGTTGTTTCTTGTAGGGAAGCTTATAGCGGAATCAGCTAACTCCTCCAACGAAGCTGAGATTCCGACTTAACCGGAGAATAACAGAACGCCACTGCAAAATAGAGCTTCTCAATCGGATGTATGACCGGAGACGAAGACACAAGATCCAATCCACTGGAGCTTCTGATTCGATCAATCTCTGACTCGAATCTCCTCTATCTGGTTCAAACAATCGATTATCTCTCTCTTTGCATTTTTCTGCTTATTGTTTCTCTCTCCTTTTTCCTGTTACGATCTAAGTGAAGAAGATGATGTTGACTCATCTTATAAACAGCTTTGACCAGCCTTGCTTCGGCTTTTCTTTTGCTTGGGCCACAATAACCATTTGAAGCCCACCAGCATTCGGAAGCCCACTATTGACCCAAAGGCAAAACGACAACATCTTCACAAATCTCCACCTTTGTCGTTTTGACAAAACAACACAACTCTTCTCCTTCCTCTCTCTCTGATGCAAAACCCTAGTCGACTCGCGGCAAACCTCTGTCCATGACTTCACCGTCACAATCACCACGAAAACTGACCAGAAAACACTTCCGCTGCACCTCTGATCTCTGATACCTGAACCCCCTCAACCGAAGACCCAAACAACAACAGAATAAGACGCCAACAACAAGTAAGTCTCTTCAGTTCCTTAAACAGAAACTCAAATACTCCTTTTCCGATCTAATCAACCATAAAGTTGACCCCTTTCCTGTTGTTCCTGTGTAACACATCTCAGATGCTCCGATCAGCAGTTGAAGGGTCACAACCGAATCTGACCAAGATGAAAAACGTAAGTCTGACTACTCTTTAGCTTTAATACTGTAGATTCCTCAAACTAGAACCCACTAATTCATCTCTCTGCTATTGTGTCGATTTGTGTGACAATTTCAAATTAGAGCAGATACTAACCTGAAATTTTGAATCTTTATGCGAGATGACCCAACCGACAGAGCCATCACCGACTGTGCCCGAAGGCACTCAAACTTTGGAGAGGACATTGAGAGCCACAAGGCAATTCTCAAAGGAATTTCCAGGTAAACTCTTAGTCAACATATCTGCTGGGTTTAGAGTAGTGTGAATCTTTAGGATCTTGACTAGACCGAAATCATGAATGTCCCTGGTCAAATGAATCTTGTTAGCTATGTGCTTAGTCCTGTCATAAAATGTAGCATTCTTCGCTAGACAAATACCATTCTGTGAATTACAGTGTAGCTTAAAAGACTCCACCTTGAGGCCTAGTTCCTCACAAAACTCTCTTAACCACAACCCTTCTTTAATAGCTTCAGATAACGCCATATACTCAGCCTCTGTTGTAGATAGAGCAACAACATGTTGTAATGTAGACCTCCAACTGACTGTGTTCCCACCAACCTTGTACACGTAGCCTGATATAGATCTTCTCTTATCCAAATCTGTAGCATAGTCTAAGTCACTATATCCTTCAACCTCAAACATGTCTGATTTTGTAAAAGTCAGACACACATTTGAAACTCCTTGAATGTACCTTAGAACCCATTTTACTGCAGCCCAGTGATCTCTTCCTGGATTAGCCATAAATCTGCTTACCAAACCAACAGTATAAGCTAGATCAGGCCTTGAGCCCATCATAGCATACATCAGGCTCCCTACTGCACTGGCATAGGGAACTGATTCCATAAAACCTGATTCAGTAGCTAGTTCCTCCTTAGTAAGGCTTTTCAGTTTGAATTGACAATTAGTAGGAGTGATTACTGGTTTCCAATCACGCATATTAAAAGTCCTTAACACCTGCTTGAGGTATCTCTCCTGAGATAACTTGAGAGTGCCTTTCTTTCTGTCTCTTAGGATATCCATCCCAAGTATTCTTTTAGCTGTCCCAAGGTCTTTCATTTCAAACTCAGAGTTCAAACACTTCTTTAGGACCTCAATCTTCTTCATGTCCCTAGCTGCTATTAGCATGTCGTCAACATACACAGCAAGAAGATGCTATCTTCAACTGATTTGCCCTTGAAGTACACACATGGATCCTTAACACATCGGTTAAACCCCTGAGCTTTTATAAACTCTTGAACCTCTGGTTCCATTGCCTAGGAGATTGTTTCAGCCCATAGAGAGACTTCTTCAGTATGCATACCTTATTCTCCTCTCCCTTCTTGACAAAACCCTCTGGTTGATCCATGTAAATGACCTCATCCAGGTTCCTATGGAGAAATGCAGTTTTAACATCTAGCTGTTCTAGTTCCATATCCAGATTAACCAGAACAGATAGAATGATCCGAATGGACACATGCTTGGGAGCAGGAGAGAATATCTCATTATAATCAACTCCTTCAACCTATGTAAACCCCTAAGCAACAAGTCTGGCCTTGTACCTCATATCTTCAATCTCTGGAATCCCTTCTTTCAACTTTAAGATCCATTTACAACCAACTGTTTTCTGACCAGGAGGCCTCTAAACCAAAACTCATGTTCCATTCTTCAACAAAGACTGCATCTCTTCTCCCATTCCTCCATTCCACCTGACCCAATCCTTACTTTTTCTAGCCTCAGCAACTGTTTTTGGCTCATCCAGTTCAATTTCTGCAGCACAACTCAAGGTGTATGCAACAACAAACTCTTCACTATTGTAGTTGACAGGAGTCTTTTTAGTTCTCTTAGGCTTATCTTTAGCAATGACATGTTCTCCAATACTTGGTTCTTCTTCATCAGAATCTGTATCCGGGAAGTATTCAGGATCAGATTTACTCCCTATACTATGATAAGATTCACTCTTTGAACCATTTGATTCATCAGAAGTAGCTCCACCTTCAGCTGCAACCCCTGAATTCCCTAAAGCTCCGTCATTGTCATTAGATGTTCCCATATTCTCTGTACAAGGACCCTGAATCAGATCATGACTGAAAGACACACGTTTTCCTTTCTTAGTCCTAGAATCTTCATCACTCTTCTTTACTTCATATAGGGTTTCTTCATCAAATATAACATTTCTGCTGATAGTTGATTTGCCTTCTTCAGGCAACCAAACCCTATACCCTTTAGTACCCTGAGGATAACCCATGAAGATCCCTTTCACTGCTCTAGGACTAATCTTATCCTGTGTAGTGTGCACATAAGCCACACACCCAAATCTTCTCAGGTGGCTATACTCCACCTTAACCCCTGACCAAACCTCCTCTGGAATCTTGAAGTTCAACGATGCATTTGGAGTCATGTTTATCAAGTACACAGCAGTGGAGGCTACCTCTGCCCAAAACTTCTTTTCCAAACCTGCTTCGGATAGCATACAACGAATTTTATCAGCATTGTCATGTTCATTCTCTCTGACACACCATTTTGCTGTGGTGTGTACTTACAAGTCCTGTGTCTCCGGATTCCATAGTTTACACAGCTTGTCCATCTGTGTGTTACAAAATTCTAAACCATTGTCTGTCCTCAGACATTTAAGCTTTTTACCAGTTTGGTTTTCAACCATTAGCTTCCACTCAGAAAAGATAAGCTTTCTGAGTTAGACACTGAGCCCCATAGATCACTATGAATGTAGTCCAATATACCTTATGTTGTATGTTTGGCAGTAGGAAAGCTTTGTTTATGATCTTTACCTAGAACACAGGTTTCACAGAAATCTAGAGTATGCACTTCTTTAGAATTCAAGTAACCTTCTTTCACCAGAAGATTCATATTCTTTAAACTCATGTGCCTAAACCTGGAGTGCCATCTGTTTGTCAGATTTACATCTACTCTAGCAACCTGTGCCTCTCCACTGACTACTTTAGCTTGGAGATAATACAAACCATCTCTCCATTTACCAGTAAACACCTTAGGACCCAGACTTTTATCAGGCAACTTCTTATGCCAAGTAAGAACAAAATCTTCACTTTCATACTTCAACCCATTGTGCTCTAACTGACCATAAGAGATTAGGTTCCGTCCCATTGTAGGCATATATCTCACTTCAGTTAAGATTACCACAGAATTATCAGGATTAACAATCTTGATCTTTCCCATACCTTCTACCTTCTCAAGTGTATTGTTGCTCATCAATACAGTTGTACCATCACATTCTTCAAAGTCAAACAATGCACTTTTATCTGGAGTAATATGAATCAAAAAACCCACTCCTTCTTTGAGTTTTTTGTACTGGCTGTTAGTATCATAGGGAATTCTTTCTCTTCTGCTACATTAACTGAATTGATGGACTTTGAACCTTTAAGTTCAGGACAGTCTCTTTTGTAGTGGCCTTCTTTGCCACAATTTCAGCATTCTCTTGCTTTAGGTTGACCTTTTGGTGTAGACTTTGATATTTTGTCTCTGCTCTTTGATCTTCCTCAAACTGAGTTTTGGTTTTTCTTTTCAGGTCTTCCACGTCCAACAAACAACCCTTCTGCTGGTGACTTAGACTTACTCAAGAGTCATGCTTCCCTTAAATCAGTTTCTTTGGAGTAAGCTGATTCAACGACTTCAGCAAGAGTAAATGTTTCTTTACCATTTCCATACTTTAGAGTATGGACAAGCGAGTCATACTGCTTAGGTAGACTTGACAAAACTTGAATAGCTTGATCCTCATCACTAACCAGGATGTTTAGACTAGCTAGATCATCTACTAGCTTGAGGAAACCATCAAGGTTCTCTTCAATGAAACCATCAAGGTTTTCTTCAATGGATTTAGACTCATCCATCTTGTAGCTAGCAAACCTTTGCTTTAGGTAGATCCTGTTAGGCAATGATTTAGTCTGATAGTCTTTTTCAAGTGTTTTCCACACGCCTAAAGTAGTCTTCTCCTTCATTACTTTTCTAAGAACCATATTTCCGAAACTGGAACAGATAAGATTCTTAGCTCTTAGATCCATGTCTCTCTTTTGTTCATCAGTATAACTTGCTGCAACTGCCTTCTTAGGAGTAGGAGAAGGAGACTCGTCTGGTTTAGACTCAGTAGATGCAGGAGTCTGACCTCTCATAACTGACGAAATAAAAGGAGCAGCACTTGAACTGGTTGTCTTTTCTCCAGTTATGATCTTGTGTAACCCTTGCAATTCAAGCTGCATTAGCATCTTAAATTTCCACATACCAAAAAATCTCCTTTACCATCAAACTTTTCCATATCAAACCTTGCAATTACCGGTTCCATACTGACTGAAATATGACAAACCTCAATACAATCAACACACTGAACTCACACTGACTTGACCTGTGAACCAACACTGAAACCTTCCCGGAACCAAAACCTGCACCGAGACTGCTTAACCACAATCAACACCTTGCTGTAAACCTACAGCTCTTATACCACTTTGTTAAGTTTCAATTCGCAATTTCAATGAGTTGCTTATGAGATCTAACCGGTTCTATGTTTGATTTCAGGTGTGTAGACTTCAAATTGCATAAAAGTAAATGAGACAAGCAAATTGTTCACCCAGAGTTCACTGCTCTACTCTCTGGGGGTGGATCGAAACCACCAAGTTTCCATTATCACAATGAAGGTGAATTTACAAGAAACATAGAGTTATTGTTCTCTCTATATCCAATCGATTTCAACCTGTGTTAGCTTTTCGATTGGTTGTTTCTTGTAGGGAAGCTTATAGCGGAATCAGCTAACTCCTCCACCGAAGCTGAGATTCTGACTTAACCGGAGAATAACATAACGCCACCGCAAAACAGAGCTTCTCAATCGGATATATGACCGGAGACGAAGACACGAAGATCCAATCCACTAGAGCTTATGATTCGATCAATCTCTGACTCGAATCTCCTCTCTCTCTGGCTCAAGCAATCGATTATCTCTCTCTTTGTATTTTTCTGCTTATTGTTTCTCTCTCCTTTTTCCTATTACGATCTAAGTGAAGAAGATGATGTTGACTCATCTTATAAACAGCTTTGACCAGCCTTGCTTGTGCTTTTCTTTTGTTTGGGCCACAACAACCATTTGAAAGCCCATCCGCATTCGGAAACCCACTACTCACCCAAATGCAAAACGACAACATCTTCACACTTCACACTTGAAAGGAGCCATACTTATTAAAATAAAAATCAAGTTAAAAGTAGGAAAATTAGGAGGAATAAACACAAAAAGAATTATAATCAAAATTTTACCAATTAACCTAAATTTAATAGACAAATTTTTTTTTTTTTTTTGATAAACCCTTAAAAGTAAGATATGCTATTTGATGAAAAAAAATATAAATTATTAATTTTGTTTTTGAGATTATATGACTAAAAGATATAATTGTAATTAGATTTTTTCATAATTTTATTTCACATAATAAGATATGAAAGTATTGTTGTTAAAACTTAAATTTTAGTATTTTTTTGCATAGGGTTCCGAAAATCTCAAATCTAGTTCTGACTTCTGAGTGGATCCTTGATCTAATGCATTAACAACACGTCAATACGTATATATCCAATTGAGCAATCAGAAGCATGCTCCAGCTTAAACATTTGCTGGTGCAGTTTTTAATAAGGGATAGGCTTAGAAGATGTGGCCTTAATGTGTCAGATATGTGTGTGTTGTGTTCTCAGGAGCAAGAGTCACATAGCCATTTATTTTTTGAATGTCAATTCTCTTCAGAGTTTTGGAGCAGTTTCACCTCTGCGTTTGGTTTTCCTCAGCGTTTGGATATACAATCGGTCGTTTCTACTATCTCAAATGATCGGGACCTCGCTCGTTCAAGTAAAGGAGTTGTTGTCAAGCTGCTTCTTCAAGTATGTGTTTACCTCCTTTGGAAAGAGCGTAATCGCAGTATCTTCGTCTCCACGTCCTCGACATTGGTAGCTATCCAGGCTGCTGCAAACAGGTTGATGCGGGATCGTCTTCTCTCCTTTCCTGCAACAAGTATAAGCACTCCGTCTCTCCTTGAGGTGTATTTTCATTGTGTTGTAGGTGCTTTATAATTTCAGTTAATTTCTCCTTTTAGTATCATCATGAAATAAGTTGTTTAATAACAACATTGTAAAATCATAAACAGAAAATAGTATAAAATTTAACATTCATACAAAAAAAAAAAAGTGAGGCCTAATCGTTCAAATGATCTCATCAGAGTTTTACTGAACGTCCATAAAATCTTGACATTTTTTGGGCTTTTGGTTCGTAATCTTGCCCCTACTTTTATGATTAGCCGATGATAATATCGTGTTTATAGAGTGTAAATGACTATTTTCAAGTGTAGTTGAAATAACGATCCTAATACCACTAGCACCTATTTTACTTCATAAACTATGATTGTTTTGGGCCTTTGATCAATAATATACCCCGATTTCAAAATTAGCTACACCAAAATAAAACGCAAACCCCAAACAAGTAAGCAAAGTAAAGATTATTAAACCGTTTACCAAACAAAAAAAGTTAAGAAACAAAAAGCTCTTCATCAAACTAAAAGAGAAGTGAAAGAAATCTCCATGATGAGGAGTGGGACAGTTTTTTTTTACTGAGAGTTCCAAAGAAAAAAAAAAAACTTTCAGATATACACATAGAATAGTATAACTGTCTAACAAAACAAAAAAAAAACACATACGATTATTTGAGGCATAGTGAGATAGCTTGACCAGAAATGAGATGAATACGTCTCCTAAATATGTAGCTTTATACACATAGAATAGTATAACTGTCTAACAAAAACAAATACACTTTAGATTCAACATTTAGAATGAAATACAATTAATTTAAAAAAAAAAGACACACTAAAGTTGTTTATGCTCTATCCTCTCTCTTTTTTTTTTTTCATAAAAAGGTTACATCTATTCTAAAACTAATAAACTTACAGAGGAATATATATTGTTTTGAGGATTAAAGCTTAGTTTTGATAAGAATCAGAGCCAATTCATGAGTGGCGTTTCAGCTGCGGCAGTGCTTGGGGAGACCTCCAAAGATGCAAGCTTGCTTACGACTGTTTGATTGGTACATATGTCTTTAGTTTGATGAGTGCTTGAGATTTGGCGCGATGAGTTTCTTTGTTTCAAAACTTCGTAGACCGTTGCCACAAGGAGCAGTTTGAGAATATATAAAAACATACCCCAAACCTGTCCAATTATTAAGCCAAAACTGAGAAGCAAACGCCATTACCGATCCTATAAATAACAAAGCATGCAGCCTCACAGGTTTTGAGTACTTCCCTTTTCAAGTTCTATCCTTGTTAGATTGTTTAAATTCTGTTTACTTTGATTAATGTTATTTCTAGAACACTTCAGGTGAAACGCTCTTATTCTTTATCACAATGGAAAAAGCATGATGCGATACTTCTTGATTTGCACTTCTATTTCAAAACGTTTGAGAAATTGAAGATGTAATAGCTAAAACAAATTGTCTCTGCTGCAGCTAAATACATAACAACTTGTGCATATGCTTAAATATACACCTCAAAATGTCATAAAAATCTGCCATTGAATTGACAGCTGAAGTTGAAATGTAAAATTTCCCAATGGCCAAAACAGCATAGTAAAGTTCAAGGAATTACTCGGATTCGAACTTTATGTCACATGAATTTGAAGCCCTGACCACACTAGCCAACTCCTTGAGCATCTCACCTCTCTTTTCCAACTTTTCGAGCTCTTCTGGTTTGATGAATTTTGTGGTGAAATATACTTTTTTCAACCGTCTTGCGTTCTCTAGAATGTATGTGGAAACTTCTTTCTCATCTTCTCGATGCCATTCATATCTTGTCCACACAAATGTTTCAAGATGGAACATCAAACATTCCGGTACACATTTCGGTTGATCCCATGCCCAGCCCACCTGAGGAGCTTTTCTACCATACAAAAATGACTCAGCCCAATACAATTAATATGAAATTATATCATCAAAGTATCTTAATTGGCCATCTATGGAAGAAGAAAACAAATAATGAAATTGCTTACGTTGATGAGTTTGAGGATTTTAAGTTTAGGAGAACTATCGAGCATGAGAGAAAGTAGGTTCCACCACTTTCTTTTTCTTGTACCTAGCTCCAAATATACCAATTGATAGAAGATATAACCGGTAGGATAGTTGATCTGTGCATGGGATCAAACATTAGTATACAAAATAATGTTAGCCCAATTGCAAGAAAAAAAAAGCCACCGCGAGATTTTAGTAACGTCAATGATTTTTGCCTCAACGAGCTCTTGAGCATTCTCAATCATACAAAACTCAAACCCCTTGAACCCTATAATGTTCAAGTATTCCAAAGAAGGGGCATTTACCACATAGCCTCCCTCACCTTCTCCTGGACAATAATCTTCTATGGTTAGTCTCTGTAATGATTGCACCGCAATAGTGAAAGTCTTCAATCCGATATTGCCTGTTCGTCTCACGACCAAATCTTGAAGACTAGGGCAGCCACGTAAAAGCTTGCAAACAGATTCTTCGTCTTTGAATACCACATAATGAAGGTGCAGCTCTCTAAGGGACTTCAAGCAAACCCGAGAAGGAAAGTCTAAAAGAATGCGATGCTTGAGTTTCAAGATCTCAAGTGTATTATTACAGCTAAACAAAACACTCGGAAATCTTACTGTCCCTTCCTTCCTACGGTTAATATCGAGGACTAGTTTACGCACATTGTGCGTAAATGCAATTCCAATCAATACTGCAATCTTCAACGCATCACACTTATCTTCAATTCGCAAATGCAAACTCTCTACAAATGGAGCTTTATGTGAGCTAAGAACCCTGTAAACATCTTCTGAAAATTCTAGGTGATGATGACAAGTATCAAACTTAAGATTTGGAACCAATTTCCAAAGAGATCTCCAACTTTTAGACAACACATTCGTGGTAATGACCTTTTTTGTTGGAAGTGAAGATATATATGGAGAAGCAAAGCTTCAGGCAACTCACTGATTCTGTCCTCATTCACAACATCTACATTCCTCAAAACTCTCACCACTGATTTTGCTGTCAAAAACCAAATATCCAAAAGATAGAAAGAGTTTCAGGATTCAAAGAAATTAAGATTGGATCTTCACAGCTATACAAAACCATACATAGAAAAGGGATTCTGAGGGAAAAAAACATACCATTGTTGTTCCATATTGGTAAAAAAGAATCCTTCAAATTTACGAACGTTACACCTAAAGCTTAGAGATGATAATCCTCTATATATTAATTGAGAAGACACTAGGTGAAAAGATCTGAGGATTTTAGGGAATAATTAATCAAACAATTAAAAAATTATAAAATCCTAATGACTTCTAATATACACATCCTACGTAACCCACTAATTGTCTTTATACAAATAGCCTAAAAGCCCAAGGAGATTTTAGCCCAATATACAACCTTATATATATTGAGAAGACATTTTGAAAATTATATGTGTCAATTAATGATTAACTTAAAAGATAAATCAATTAAATCAACCAACAAAACATTCTAATTAATTAGATTTTCATGGTGGAGACCTCTATATATCATATGTATCAATCAAAAACAAATTTAAAGGACATATCAATTAAATTAATTAATCTAATATATTATAATTAATTATATACATCATGGTTAAAATCTTTATATATTTTTATTATTTTTTAACAAAGACTCGCAAATACATGTGCCATAAATTTAAATACAACCAAATCGTAACATTTTAATATTTTTAAAATATTATATAACATCCTAAGTCCTATGTATATTAATTGAAAAGACATTCACATAAAACATAAAATATAGCTGATGTGTCATTCAAAAAATAAATTAAAGAACTTCTCAAAAATCTATTAAAAACTAGCATGATATACTAAAAAAAAAAAACCTAACAAATAAAACTTTCTCAATCTTCATAAAGATTTAAACTAACTCAATGACACCTTAAATTTAAAATATTGGTTCGGCTATTGCAAATCGACTCAATCAATTACCAGCACTCGCAAAATTTAAATGCATGTTGATAATTTATTGTTATTTTTTGTTAAAGTAAATGTAAATATTTTTAGTTAGATCATCTTCAATATATTTCTCTATTTTGAACTCTAAAATAGAGAAATTTTATAATAGAGTTGAGTTTTACTCCAATGTATTTTCTTATTTTTTAGTCTAAAGGAATATATTAAAGTATATTCTCTTTCTATTTCATTACAAAATACTTTTTATTTGTAAAAAAATTTACAGATTGACACCATTTATTTTATTCTTGCTAAAAATTTCAATAAACTATAATTTTTTAAAAATTAAACATTTATTGTACAAATAAAATCACATTGCATCATATAAAAAATAATGAAACATGGCCGATTTGATTTAATCATCAACAATAATATTTTTCATATATTACTTTGTACTTCATAAATATTCATTAAGTCATTAATAACTTAATATATTGACTTTATTTATATTTAATGAATATTCATGTTTCTTTATACTTAAAAAATATTATTTAACTTCACATAATGTTCACTACAACTCTCTAATTTGTTTTTTTAGTCATAAGTAAAAGAAATAAAAGTTTAAAGGACAATTTTGCAAATAAAAAAATTTAACTCAAAAATAGCTTTCCTCTATATATAGAAGCAAAAATAGTATTTTCCTATTTTAGAAGTAAAAATAGAGATGAGTTAGAAAAAAAATTTCTCCAAAATAAAATTTAGAGATAAAAATAGGGATGAGCTGGAGATATCCTTAGCTGCATATAACTATTGAGTTTTATAGCCTTAAACACAACTCGTAGTACTAAATTTATATTAGTTTAGAACTATATAAGTCAAATATAACAACTATTTTCTAATATTTTTGGTTGTCTATGTTCGAACTGATAAATTTAAAATTTATTTCATATTTTTAATATTTTCTATATATTACCAAATAGTTTCAATATATAACAAAACTTTATAATCCCGCACTTAGGTGCTGGTCAGTATCTAGTGGTAACGAATCACAAAACCCTAACAGAGTAAGATGAGTCGATAAGTGTGAAAAAATTAACCGATCGCTTTTCTTTGGTTTAAAAATAGAACCGGATTCAATATCTACACAAAAAGGCTTTTCTTTTAATGGGTTTGTTTGATCTCAGCCCATAACAGGCCCAATATGACTCTCTTAGGTTACAGGTTTATTAGTATATATACCCTTAAACCTAGACTCTCTGCTAAGCCGCAGGAGGAAGAAGAAGAAGCTGTATCTGTGACTTGTGAGTTCTCATCTCTTCTCTAACTCGTTGTCTCTGTTTCCTCTGATTCTCAAGTTAGAAATTTAGGTTTGTAAATTTATAAAGGCATGTATTGCTTCTTCGTTTCTGAATCCGATCTTATGTTGTTCTTCTAGCTACTGGAATTTTCTGGGTTCGTTGTTTTGTGTTCATTGCGGTTATTACTGTTCTGCTTTAGTGATTTTGGAATGAGGAAAACTACAGTTTCATTGATTTCGTAGTGTGACTGTAAATCAAATCTTTAATGCCTTCGTTTCTGGAATCCCTAGAAAATTTGATAACAACTCTCACATTTAGTTATAACATAAGCGTGTTCTAGATCCTGGAGAATGATTGAGATTTAGAGCGTGAAGTAACATCGTTTGATTTCTCTTGAGCTTACTTGTGGTTTTGAATGCGTGATTCTCATGTTTCTTATTGACATTTTGTAGCTGAGGTGGAGAAATGAAGCACAACAATGTTATCCCGAATGGACATTTCAAGAAGCACTGGCAGAACTATGTCAAGACATGGTTCAACCAGCCTGCAAGGAAAACCAGAAGAAGAGTTGGTAAGTAGTGTCACCATTTTCCTTTTGTCATCTTCTTTTGGTCTTAATCCTTCTCATTTCTCTGTGTTTCACCATTGTTACACTGTAATCTCTCTGTATCTAACTACTTTATGTGACTTTGTTTTTGTTTGATCAGCGAGGCAGAAGAAGGCTGTGAAGATCTTCCCCCGTCCCACTGCTGGTCCTCTCCGCCCTGTTGTGCACGGTCAGACTCTTAAGTACAACATGAAGGTCAGAACCGGTAAAGGATTCACTCTTGAAGAGCTCAAGGTATGTACCATCTATCCGACTTTTCCTTGTATATTTTTCTTGATGGGTAATGTTGAAATTGATATTTTGTTTCTGATTAATCAGGCTGCTGGTATCCCCAAGAAATTGGCTCCCACAATTGGTATCTCTGTTGACCATCGCCGCAAGAACCGTTCTTTGGAGGGTCTTCAGTCCAATGTCCAGAGGTTGAAAACCTACAAGGCTAAGTTGGTCATCTTCCCGCGTCGTGCCCGCAAGGTCAAGGTACTCCTTCGAACCAAGAGTCTAGTAGTAGCTTTTTTTAGATTGGATTTCTTACTGATCCCAAGTTGCTATTTTTTGTTATATGTCAGGCTGGTGATTCTTCTCCTGAAGAGTTGGCCAATGCAACACAAGTCCAAGGAGACTACATGCCTATTGTCCGTGAGAAGCCTACAATGGAGCTTGTGAAGCTGACCTCTGACATGAAATCGTTCAGGGCTTATGACAAGATCCGTCTAGAGCGCACAAACAAGAGACATGCCGGTGCTAGAGCCAAGAGAGCTGCTGATGCTGAGAAAGAAGAGAAGAAGTGAGGATCCTTCTTAGGTAGAAGCAACTGTTATCTTAAATCGTCTTTTGGACCTCTGAATTTTGGTGTATCAGACTTGTTTTTGTTTCGTCAGTGTTTTACCCGTCAAATCTTTGATCTTGCTGCTAGTTACTTATCTGGATTATGGAAAAATATCTTATCACACATCTCTATTTCTTAGAAGTTTGTCAGATGATTATATATTTAAAGTTGCCAGAAACTTCTTTAGGTTCAGAAGAAAACATTATACATTATCCATTACAAAGATAAAGATTAGACATTGTCCATGAAACGTCTTTGATTGTCTTCATCGTCCTCTTCTCTCACTTAGCAAGACCACTCTCAAAATAGTTGATTGTCTTTATCATCACTCCATCTTCCTCTATTTATTATATAATTACAGAAAGATCCATGTTTTCTCACACGGCTAAAGATTAAATCTTTATTTCAAACCGGATCTAAAAAGAAAACGTGCTATACAAAACTCAAAAGAGAGAGAAGAACATGGATCTTATGACCTCCAACGGATTTGTCGACGGTGTCGAAATCTGTTGATTCTTAGGTTTGAGATTATGGATCTTTGGGATTTGGGTAGATGGGTCACTGGTTACCAATCTCCGGTTACCGGAAAAGAAGAAGACGAGCTCTCCTTGAAAAAAAGGAAGCAGAGGGATGAGAAGACCGATTCTTTTTCCTTTTTTGTTTTTTCTTTAATCATTATTTTATTTCCAATGGTTTCATCCAAGGGTATTATTGTCTTGATTTGTTGGAATAGTTGCAAAAATGCCTCATAGTAATTACCCATTCAATGGATAGAATTTATCCATTCGATTGCTTTATACGTAAGAAATGAGTTCACCGACTCTCATTTCTTTATTATTTTCTTTCTTAGTATATATATAGGATGAAGAATGTATAAGTGATATAATAACAATGAAATATCTTCTTTTTTCACGTTTTGTTTACTTTACTCTCTCGTCTCTTTATATATATAGACACACATATATATAATACATAAACACATATATGATATATAGATAGATGTTATACACACATATCTCACATAATTAGTTATAGTTTACAACAGTCCGTTGAAAGAAAATTTCTATAAAATGTGTCTGAGTATAATGCACCCATTTATATATATTATACTAATTTTTTTTGGTTGTTGTTAGTGTGTTTATAAAAAAACAAACAGCATAATTTGTCATTTTTTTTTATTTAACAAACAAGTAGTGTAATGAGTGATAACTACTACGTTAATTACAATCCGACTTAGCATAATTTAGATGTGAATTGGAAGATAAATAACCAACTCTTCAACTAATTTGGTCATATTTTACTACTTGATGCGTCTTCAAAACCCAATTTCTCCCCGCTCTATCTGACATTTTAACACGGGTGGATTTAAAATCACGTATGTAAATATAAAATAATTAATATATGATTTAAAAATATGTATAGAGCATATGTAGTCAATACTACCGTTTTGAAACGTAGTTGATATGAACAGGGATAACATAAGAAATGAAATCAACTTGAATATGTAAATCTTTTTGCTTATTATTTCTCTGTAAAAAAATCCAAGCAAAAATAGAGAATAGCTGTACTATAAAAGAAAAAGAAAAACGATTTTAATTGAAAAGCGGTATTCAATTGAACCGAAACATTTTACTTGTTCAAATTCATAAGAGAAGTAAAAAGTTGCCAAAAAGAGTTTTAGAGATTTAAATTTCAAATAATATATGAAAATCAAGAAAGAATTGAACGCGTTTAGCTCCCAAAAAACGGTAAGAGTTGAAAGATTAAAAATATTCAAATAATAATACAACAACCTCTCCAAAAACCCTAATGAAGTAGTTCAAAAATCCTTGGACTGACTTGATTTCAAATTACACTTCTTGGTTAGCCCTCATGGTTGTGGTGGAGGAGACCTGGCTCTATTCTGGAAACAAGACATAGAATTAGAAACCCTATCGTCAAATCATAACTATATTGATACAAAGATCAAACATGAAGAAAAGCTCTTATATGCTACTTTTGTCTATGGAGACCTTGATAAAGCTAACCGGAAGAGAGTGTGGGTTCAGCTAACAAACCTTGCAAACACTAGAGATGCCCTTGGTTTCTAACATGAGATTTCAACGAAATTTTGGATAATTCAGAAAACATGGAGGTCCTACAAGAGCAGAGAGAACCTTTGTAGATTTCAGATATTTCCTCTCTGAGTGTGACTTGTATGATCTGCAACACTCAGGAAACTTCCTCTTATAGAGAGGACAGAGGTATCAACATATTGTTCTACGGAGGCTAGATAGGGCCATGGCTAATTGCTCCTGGTTTGAAAACTACCACACTGCAAGAAGTGAATACCTGAATTTTGAGGGATATGAACATAGGCCAGTGGTCTCGTACTTCTCCAACAAAGTCTAAGGGCCAAAGGGTCTATTCTGATTTGATAGATCTCTAAAAGACAACCAAGAAGTTAAGAAACTGGCTACAGTAGTATGGAAACCCAACCCAAACCTACAAGTTGAGCAAAAAATCAGTAATTGTAGGAGAGCTATCACAAAGTGGAGTAAAGAAAAAAGCCAAAACAGTCAAAAGATCATTGGAAAAAAGAAACAGGACCTAGAGGAAGCGATGTCTAACCCCACTACTAATATACTAAGAATCCAAACCATCACCAAAAACTCTCCCTGGCCTACCAAGCCGAAGAAGCCTTCTGGAGACAACAAAGCAGACAACTCAAGCTCAACCTAGGAGACATGAACACTGGATTCTTCCATGCAAGTACAAGATCCAGAAGAACAATAAATAAGATATTAGTAATTGAAGATGCAGAAGGGAAACCTTCGTATGAAGAATATCAGATATTAAAAGTTATAACATCTTATTTCCAATTGCTCTTCACCTCACATCCTGGAGATAGGAATGAAGCAGTAAATGAAGGCCTTGACCATACTATATCTGCAGTAACAAATGAAAAACTTATCATGGACCTAACAACAAGAGAAGTGAAAAATGTTATGTTTTCCATTCATGTAGATAAAGCATCTGGGGGAGACAGTTTCTCAGCAGGTTTCTTTCAATCAAACTGGCACATAGTTGAACCTGAAATAGTTAAAGAGGTTCAGGATTTCTTCAAGTCTATCAAGATCAATGAATTCTACCCATATGAGACTAATTCCCAAAGTAAAAAAGCCCTAAAACTATACCGGAGTACAGACCAATAACCATTTGTAATGTATACTACAAGGTCATATCTAAGATTCTCACCAAAAGGCTACAACATGTGCTCAAGGACTTGGTGTCAGAGAACCAATCAGCCTTTGTTCCGGATAGATCTATCTCAAATAATGTTTTGATCACCCATGAAGTACTCCACTACATGAAAACATCAACAACAAAGAAAATATGCTCTTTGGCTGTCAAAATAGACATGAGCAATGCCTATGATAGGCTAGAATGAGGTTTCATCAAGACTGTTTTGGAAAAATTGGGCTTTCACAGCAAATGGGTGCACTAGATAATGTAGTGTGTATCTACTGTTACCTACTACTTCCTACTGAATGGAACTGTGAATGGTGCAGTTACACCTACAAGGGGAATTAGACACGAGGATCTTCTATCTCCCTACTTATTCATCCTATGTAGTGAGATTCTATTTGGTCTATGCATAAAAGCTTAAGCAAATGGAAGCTTACTACGCATAAGAGTTGGAAAAAAAAAAGCCCACGAATCAATCATCTTCTCTTTGCAGATACCATCATGTTCTTCTGTCGGGCAAATACACAAAGCTGTTAGGCTCTATTGAAGATCCTGAGAAAGTATGAATCAACATCAGGACAAAGCATCAATTGTCAGAAGTCAGCAATCACCTTTTGAGTAAAAATTCCACAGGAAACCAGAAAAAGATAAAGAATGCCTTATCTATCCCTAAGGAAGGTGGAGTTGGTAAATATCTAGGCTTACCTGAGCATTTTGGTCAGAAAAAGAAAGACTTGTTCAGTCTTATAGTGGACCATATCAGACAGAAAGCTATTTCCTGGTCCTCAAAGTTCTTCTCATCAGCAGGGAAAATGGTTCTATTGAAATATGTGATACGATCATGGACGAGCATGCTTTGGACGAGGACGCTTTGATCATACCCGAAGGTCCCGTTACGCGGTCCAAGACAAGGAAGCTTGCCGGAGCTGTTCAGAAGTTAATTAATGACGTTCGGATCAAGGAAGAAGATCAGCTTATGCACAATGCCGTTACCTCAATTTCGGCTACGATATTTTCTTGAGGTTGGTCGTTAAGCATAAGTTGTTGTACTCTTTTTCTTGTACTCGGTTTTGTCCCAATGGGTTTTCCGAGTAGAGGTTTTAATGAGGCACGACTTATGCTTCCCCTTTACGGTCCAATTTCATGAAAATATCAAGACTAAAATTGCATGGAATTTTGACTTCATGATGCATTGAACGTGGAAGGCCAAAAGGTGTTCACACTTGAGTTATTATTAGTTAAGATTCATTGATGGAATTTTCATGATGCATTGAACGTGGAAGACCAAAAGGTATTCACACTTGGAGTTATCATTAGTCAAGGTTCATTGGATTTAGTCTTAGTCAAAAATAATTAAACTTTGTTATTTTCCATGCATTGTTTTTAGTACTTTTATCTTTAATTTTCCCCCTATATAAACCATGTACTCCCTTTGAGAATGATCATTCACTTTTATATAAAATCTTTCTTAAAGAAGTTTCTCTCTTGTTCTTTTGTGAACTTGTCGATCTCTTGGTGGTTAGCCATCGAAATCAAACCGGTCATTGGGTGGTTAGCTCTTTGATCACAATCGATCACTAGGTGGTTAGCCTTGTGTTCACGCCAACTCCGAGGTGGTTAGCCGAAGAGTTTATTCGTTCCTTAGGTGGTTAGCCTTTGGATCTGGTTTACCGAGTGCCGTTCATAGCTCTCGACGCAGCCATTCGCTTCCCCCACCTTGTTCATCCAAGGATCTATCCGTTTTAATACCAATAAGAGTGTGCGTTCCTTTGGGAGATCGTATCAATATGCAATGGCTTCAATGCCAACCTACACCATGTCCTGTTTCAAGCTACCTACAGCTCTATGCAAGAGAATTTAATTAGCTCTAACTATATTCTGGTGCGATTCGAGCATGGAGAAAAAGAAAATGTGTTGGATTGCTTGGAATAAGCTTACTAGAAACAAGAATCATGGAGAACTAGGTTTCAGAGACTTACAATGCTTCAATGATGCTCTTTTGGTAAAACTGAGTTGGAGGATAGTTACTAAACCTTACTGTCTACTGGCTCGAATTGTCCTTAGGAAGTACTGCCATTCTTCCCCTTTCCTAGACAGCTCAACACCAAACTCAGCTTCACATGGATGGAGAAGTATTATGATCGGCAAAGATCTAATGAAAAAATTTAGGCAAGGTCATTGGTAATGGGAAACCTACCAAGGACTGGCAGAATCTCTGGATATCTTTAAATCAGCCAACCCGACCATTCGGCCCACCAAAGGAGAGCAATAAATATATGCATGTGGAAGAATTACTTTTACTTGACAAACATGAGTGGAATCTAGAGAAGATTGAAGCCACTCTCCCTAAGATAAAATGGAGAATCAGGGAGCTGAAGCCAAGCTTGACAGGAGCCAATGATCAGTATGCCTGGTTAGGCCACCCCTCAGGTGTATACTCAGCCAAATTCGGATATCAGGCAGCCATGGATGCTGCAGAATTGGAGACAGAGATCATCCCCCTACTTTCAATTGGAACTCAGAGATCTAGAACATCAATACATCAGAAAAAAATTAAAGATGTTCTTATTGAAAGCTATGAGTGGAGCTTTACCAACAGGTGATCAATTGGCCACTAGAGGAATCATTAATCAATCTCAATGCATTAGATGTGGAGAACCAGAATCTACTCCTCACCTCTTTTTCTAGTGCCAGTTTGTACAAAAAAATATGACTCTGGTTCCTTTCAATGAGCAAATCAACTTCGTACTGGTCCCGGATCTCTCCACAGGACTGCTCATCTCAAAACAACTGGTATGTCTATCGCCAAGCGGAATCAGCATCGGTCCTCTCCTGCCGTGGATACTCTGGACTTTATGGATAATCCGAAACAATAAGATATTCAGCAATCGAATTCTTACGGAGGAAGAAACGATAGTGAAAACAATACAAGACGCAAAGGAGTAGCTAGCTATACACGAATCATCCCCTAAATAATATAATCCCCAAGAAAAATAGAGATCAATCTTACCAGGTAAAGGATTACGATGCTTCTCCAATGCCACTTGGGGAGCTGATTTTAGAGATGCCGGCTTAGGTTGGGTCACCTACAACCTAAGCTAGCATCGTCGCCCAAGGTTCCAGAGGAATATCCCTGATCACGAGTCTCCTCATGGTTGAAGCCTTGGCGATGCGTGAAACTCTAATCCAGACTGCAAATCTTGGTTTTCAGAACATCAACGTCGCTTCAGATTCCAAAAACCTCATCAATCTCATCAATTTCCAACCTAAGCCGGCATCGTCGCCCAAGGTTCCAGAGGAATATCCCTGATCACGAGTCCCCTCATGGCTGAAGCCTTGGCGATGCGTGAAACTCTGATCCAGACTACAAATCTTGGTTTTCAGAACATCAACGTCGCTTCAGATTCCAAAAACCTCATCAATCTCATCAATTCGAGAGGTTGCCAACTAGAGATCTACAGTATTCTACATGATATCACCAATCTCTTTATCTCTCAAAATTTCATATTTCGTGTTTGTTCCGAGATATAAGAACTCAAAGACCGATGGCCTAGTCCAATCGGTATTGTACTCGGAACCGGTGTATATCGGTTTAATCAGTGTATCGGTTAAGTAATTTCAATCGAATTTGACAAAAAATTTTTTTTAAAAAAATACAACTGTAACATCTCAGTTTCTAGAAATATGTGGTGCATGCGGAGAGGCTTAAGAGAATTGATTTGACTATCTATATCACCAAAGTGCACTTATCTTTTCCGTTACACATCCAGAGAGAACTCCAGAGTTAAGCGTGCTTGGGCTGGAGCAATTAAGGGTGGGTGACCTACAGGGAAGTCATTTCCAGTACCGTGTGAGTGATGACAAAACATGAAGAAAGATCACTTGGTGATTTGCAGGGTCAGTAAAAACAAGTCTTTCTAGTCTTCCGGACTAACGCACCGACCGTAGGACAGGGGTGGGCCCACAGGCCGAGAGTGGTCGTGGAGCCCATTGGGAGATGAGGATTTCTTCTGAAGGGATGAGTATTTCCCTTGTATGTAAGAGGATGAAGATTTCTCCTGCATACCGATAGTTTGACGGCGATCGGGGCGTTACAACAACAATCTCTCATTTTGAAAATACTATGGTTCCTCGAAAGAAGAAACAAAGAAAAGTTTGAAACATATATAAATAGGGATGAAAGAAACCTGCATATATGATAAATAAAATCTGTTTAAGGTTGATCATGTTGGTTTTAAGAGTACTAAATAACTTTAGAGTTTAGAGCATTAACTTTATTTGGTTTTGTTTTTCATCGTACAAAGAAAAAAGTGAGAAACGTACCTTAACATTTGTTCTTCTTCTGCGATTGTGTGTGGTGTGGTGTGGTGTGGTGTGGTGTCGATGGTTTATAGGAAGAGTTTGTCTCCAGGGTAATATCATAATTACTGTTTAGCAAAAAAAAAATCACAATTACTGGAAAAAGTAAAGAAAACGATGCATGTGAAGAGGAAAAGGAATTACAGGTCCACCATCAATAGTAAGGGACCCATTGTCAGTGCCTTTATCAGTCTGTTTTCACCACCCTCATTCATCAATGCAGTATTATGGAGGGAAGCAAAATTGCATGGGGAAAAAACAACAATTTTAATCGAAAGAGTGAGAGAGGAAGAAGATAAAGAAGCTTTAACAATCTGTTTTGACTCTCTCAAAGTATCACAGGTAGAATCGGACAGTTTTGCCACCAAATGAGATGATATCTCTAGAATTCAAAGATAGAGTTTACTCAAGAACACAATAACAAAGAATGCCTCTCTTTATTATCTTTAGGAAAATCACTCAAAACCTAAAGTTCTTAATCTCTAAAACTCTTATGTTATACCACACATTGGTATCTCCTTATATAGATTAGGAAAACAACTAATTTTCTTTTCTCTTTAAGAAAACTTACATATTTAGATAACTCCTAAATATAGATCTTTTCCTAATCTCTCTTGAGATAGCTTATGTCTCAAGCTATCTTCAAGCTTACTCCAACATTTTCCCTCTTAAGCTTGAACTCATTTTTCTCCACGTCTTGAACTCCAATGAAATCTCTCATTTCCTTGAACTTGATTTTACCAAGAGCCTTTGTTAAAATATCCGCCTTTTGCTCATTCCCTGGAACATGTTCAACTTCGACTAATCCTTTCTCAACGCATTCTCTTATGAAGTGATACCTTCTGTGTATGTGCTTACTCCGACCATGAAACACCGGATTTTTAGTAAGAGCAATTGCCGATTGATTGTCAATCCGAATGACCACTTTTTTACACGGCAATCCCGTAACTTCATTAAGCAAATCTTGGAGCCAAATTGCTTGTCTTGCAGCTTATGTTCCCGCCATAAATTCAGCCTCACAAGAAGACAATGCTACAATGTCTTGTTTCTGTGAACACCAAGAGATTGGACTATCACCAAGATAAAATATATGACCGGATGTGCTCTTACCATCATCTTTATCAACATTATGACTACTATCGCTGTAACCAATTAGTCTTGGTACTCTTTCAACCAAACGATCAAACTTTAAACCGAGAGTAGTAGTACCTTTCAAATACCTCAAGCATTGTTTCATTGCAGCTCCATGAGATACTTTAGGATCTTGCATATAGCGACTTAGTACTCCTACACAATAATTCAAATCAGGTCTCGTGTGTAGCAAGTAATGAAGACATCCAACATTCTTTCTAAACATCGTAGCATCAATGCTTTCTTCCTCTTCCGATTTTGATAATTTGAGTCCTGAATCCATTTGTGTGTGTACCAAATTACACTTAGACATCCCAGCTTCCTCCAAGATTTTTAATGCATAACGTTTTTGGTTTAACGTTATTCCTCCTTCATGTTGGCATACTTCAATCCCAAGATAGTATGTCAATTTTCCTAGATCACTCATGTCGAATTTTGAAGCCATCTCCATCTTGAATTCTTCAATAATATTTTTGTTTGTTCCCGTAACAAACAAGTCATCCACATACACTGCTACAAGAAGAAAACTTGTGCTTATCATCTTCCGATAAACCGATGGCTCCTTAGAACACTTCTTAAAGTTAAGCTCCATAAGAATTTGGTTTAGCTTATCATTCCATGCTCTAGGTGCTTGTCTTAAGCCATACAACGCTTTATGTAGCTTATAGACTTTCTCTTCACTTCCCTTCTCTTCAAAACCCTCGGGTTGCATGACATATACCGTTTCCTTCAACTCTCCATGTAGAAACGCCGTCTTAACATCAAGATGATGAATTTCCCATCCATTTGTGGCCGCAAGATTGATAAGAAGTCATATTGTCTCAAGTCGAGCTACTGGAGCAAACACCTCGTCAAAATCAATTCCATAACGTTGAACATATCCTTTTGCTACGATTCGAGCTTTATGTTTATTAATACTCCCATCCGAATTTCGCTTCAGCTTAAACACCCACTTTAACCCAATTGGTTTTGCTCCATAAGGAAGATCAACAAGACTCCAAGTATTATTCTTCTTAATAGAATTGATTTCATCTTCACAAGCAATCATCCATTCTTTTGATCCTTTAGCTTCATAAAAATCTCTTGGCTCATCATTTAAACATAATAGCAACCTTTCTCCTTCTTCTTCTGCAAGCAAAATATAGTGTTCAACAAGATATTTTGGTTTCACGCTTTCTCTTTGAGTTCTTCTTAGCACCGCTTGTGGCTCATCATGTACCTCTGCATTCTCATTCTCATGCCCATGAGATGTCTCTGCGTTCTCATTCTCTACATTAGTATCAATATCTCCTCCATCACCTTCTTCTGAAACCTCAACATTGTCATGAACCGGTTCTTCTTCAACACTCTCATTGATTTCTTGGATTCCACGGTTACCAAATTCTCCTAAAGTTAAATGGAAACTTCCAGCATATTCTTGTTTTGAGTTCTTTTGATTCCAGTTCCATCCCTTTGTCTCATCAAAAACAACATCTCGACTTACCACTATCCTCCTATTCTTTGGATCAAGAAGCCGATACGCCTTTGAACCCGGTTCTGTACCTAGATGAACAAGCATACGTGACCGATCATCTAGCTTCTTTAGTTGTTGTTTCTCTGTCCTTGCATACCCAATACAACCGAAGATCCGAAGGTGATCGATGTTTGGTCTCTTGGAATGAAAGGCTTCATAAGGAGTTCTGTCTTTGAGTGCCCTTGTGGCTATCCGATTTAAGAGATATGTTGAATGCCTAATTGCCTCGCCCCATAGGTAGTTCGGTACATGCATATGCTTCATGATACTCCTCGTCATCTCCAATAGAGTTCTATTGCGTCTTTCAACAACACCATTTTGTTGAGGGGTGTACGGAGCTGTGAGGTGCCGTTTAATTCCAGAATTCTCACAAAATGAATTAAACTCTTGAGATAAGAACTCGCCTCCTCTATCCGTCCTAAAAGTTTGTATACTTGCACCCGACTCTTGTTCCACCAAGCATTTAAACTTCTTGAATTTATCAAACGCATCACTCTTTTCCTTCAACAAAATTGTCCACATATATCTAGAATAGTCATCAATGAGCACAAAAACATACCTATTCATTGCGAGTGTGTTAGGAGATATAGGACGGCATAAATCACCATGTATGAGTTCGAGTATCTTCGTTGCTCGATATGATGTTGCTTGAGGAAATACTTGTCTAGTTTGCTTCCCGAGTAGACAAGAACCACATAGCTTCTTTTCGATATCAACACTTGGAATTCCTTGAATGAGTTCTCTTTGTATCATTGATCTTATTGTCTCATAGTTGACATGCCCCAACCTCGCATGCCATCTACTCGATTCACTCATTGTTGTTAGGTGAAGACACGCGGTGTCTCTTATCCCCATATGAACTTTGTATAATCGGTTTCTAGCTCTATTCGTTTTAACAAACAATTTTCCCTCATGATCGTGCATTGTTAAACACTCTCCTTTCATCCTTATATCACATCCAGATTCTGTAACTTGACCGAGACTAATGATATTACTCTTTAAGTCTGGGGTAAAGTATACCTCGTTCATCGTCCTTGGTTCACCATTCATGTCAATGAATGATATCGAGCCTTTTTCTTTGATGTCTATACGAGAGTCATCGCCAAATCTTACCTTCCCGGTAACGGAATCATCAATCCTTGAAAAATATCTTCGATCTCCACTCATGTGGTTGCTAGCTCCATTGTCCAAGTACCACATGTTCTCTTCTCCCGTGGTTGTCTTGTACTTGCTTGGTATACAATTTTTCTCATTAAGGTATACCACTTAATGCATCATCAACTCATCCGCTTCTTGTGTATCACTATTGTTGTTCTCTTGAGCTTCTTGTAATTTCAGTAAACGATCCGGACAACTAGAAGTAAAGTGACCGAATTTGTCACATCTATAGCAAACAACCTTCAATAAGTCTCTTCCTCCATTAAATCGACCGCGACATCTCCCTCTATAAGAGGAGCGTCCTCCTCGACCTTTGCCCCTATAATCACTATTATAGTCACGGTTTGAATGACTAGTTTGAGGTTCCATGTTTGCATACATCAGCTTGCTAGGATCATCTTCTTCTTCTTCAAAGATACGTTCCTCATAAGCTTTTAGACGTCCTATGATATCCTCAAAACTAGTGGTATTAAGATCTAATACTTGCTCAAGAGATGCCACAATATGTATGTACTTCTTCCGAGGAAGGCTCTTAAGAAACTTTTTAACAAGTTTTGGCTCTTCAATATTGGCTCCTAAGGCAGCCGACTTTGATGATAACTCTGACAACTTTCCTCCAAAATCATCAATGGTCTCCGTATCCTTCATCTTAAGACGATCAAACTCTGCCATTAACGTTTGCAATCTTGCTTCCTTGACTCTTTCAGCTCCTACATGTCTCGCCTTAATAGCTTCCCACACTTTCTTCGCCGTATCAAGTTCTCCAACTTGCAAGATCAATGTCTCGGGTATGGATTAGAACAATAGGGCTATTGCCATATTGTTCTTCTCACCATCGGTTGCCTCTGTCTCTACTATATCCCAAACCTTATGAACCTTGAGCGTAATCTTCATTCTCATTGCCCACACGGTATAGTTGGTTGGGTTTAACATCAAACATTGAACAAACGAAGGTCCTGGTACTTCCTTCGGTTTCGCAACAACAATGTCACCCATGTCTCACGATCTCACAAAGCTCTGCTACCAATTCTAGAATTCAAAGATAGAGTTTACTGAAGAACACAATAACAAAGAATGCCTCTCTTATTATCTTTAGGAAAATCACTCAAAACCTAAAGTTCTTAATCTCTAAAACTCTTAAGTTATACTACACATTGGTATCTCCTTATATAGATTAGGAACACAACTAATTTTCTTTTCTCTTTAAGAAAACTTACATGTTTAGATAACTCCTAAATATAGATCTTTTTCTAATCTCTCTTGAGATAGCTTATGTCTCAAGCTTACTCCAACAATATCAACAACATATTTAGTTTTTTTTACTGAGAAAGAAATTGCAGAAAAACTGAATTAGAAAAGGAATATTTGTCGAAGCTTTTTTGTCTTTTTTTTTTGTTAAAAGTCGAAGCTTTTTTGTAAGAGATGATATAATTCAATTGTTGAAGAACAGATGAGAAGTGGGAATTTTGGGGATCGTGGGAAGCAGTTGCAAGAAGATAATGAATTTGATTTTTTTTTTGTTTAACATGGAATTAAAAAAATAAAATCTCTTGCTCTCGAATCTGTAAAACAAAATCTAAAAGAATAAAATTTTGCAAAGGAGTATTAATTGTCTAAGTTACAAAAAAAAATGAGGTATAAAGAGGATTTAAGCTGATGTTTTCATCACGAGAGGAAATGATTAAGTGAAGAGAAACTGCACGATGGTTTCTCAGCTGAGGCAGTTCTTAGGGAGATCTCGAAAGATTGATACATATGTCTTTAATTAGATGAGTTCCTTTGTCCCAAAACTTCGTAGACCGGTGTCCCAAGGAGCAGTTTGAGAATATATATATATATATATATAGCAGATATCCGCGCTCTGCACAGGCCAACAATATTAAAAATTAATAATTTAAAATTGTAAATTGAGATTTTGACGTTCAATTAATGACTTATTTTGAGTAATAAACACATAATTTTTATATATTATACATTTAACATTCAATGAAATATAATTGAATTATCCAAACTAATCAGTATTTAAGGTTATTTAAAAGATCAATATTGAACATTATTAAAAACGTTAAATAAGTTATCAAGATCATATTAGACATATGATTATATAATATATGGTAACGTTTCTTCTTTGTTATCAACACAATAAAAAAAACATGTCGGATAATGTTTGGGTTGGATTTCAAATCATTCTACGAAATTGTAGATGTCTTGCATAAAAATTTGGAGTATCACATGTGAATAATCGTAGAGCTCTAGATAAAAGCTTTTTCTTCTTGGGGGATGTCTGCCTAAATTACCGTTTTAGTGAGATATCCACGATGATCCTTTGGACATGCGTAGCACCCATGCATAGGTAAGATTTTTTTTCAGGATGATAAGGGTTTTTTCTCTTGAAAACTCTCTGACGCCTAAGCAAGGGCGGAGGTAGTGAGGATTTGGGTGGGGCACTTGCCCACCATGAAGTTTTCAAAATTAGTATAATTTTTTAAAGATTTGTCATGATGGCCCTCTTGATATATAATTTTATGGTGTGTTGTTTAATAGTTTTTCAGTCTTACACCCGATGAAAATAATTTTTAGATCTGCCACTACGCCTAAGTTAGGAGTAAGATCATGATCTCTCTGCAATATCCGGATGGGATGAGAAAAGTGAAGAGGTAGAGTTCCTAGGGATAGTGGGGTCATAACTCCCTTCCTAAGTATTGTTTTGCGTGAAGATACTTCTTAGGAAAAATCACATTGTTATTTTTTTCTATTAAGTTTAATAATCTTATAATGAAAAAAAAAAACAAATCAAACTTTTGATAAAAGCTTCGACATTTCCCTCTCAACAAACTTTTTTTGTGTTAGTCTCCTCTTTCTTCGTCCTTATATCCCCCTTTAATCAGACGATCACCATAACCTCTTGTATTTCTCAAGAATCTTGAGAGTTCCAAACCATATTCTTGCATTTCTTTTGGATTACGTATGATAGATAAAAAATAATTACACTCTTGTTTACATATATTGCTCCTCCTCGAGAATATGAATAAGAATAAGAATGCATGACGGATACGAACAAAAGACATATGTGATATGTGATCGAAGAGCAATAATGCACAAATGATACTATTGATTAATAACTAAAGAGAAAGCGTATCATATCTTATGAGTAGATAGATAGAATTATCTCATACAAAATCAAATGTACTAAAAAAACAGCCAGTTTAGCAAAACAAATCAAACATACAAAAAAAAACATAATAGTATATATAAAAAAAGAAATGATGTCGTGGATCAAAATTGGAATATTTTTTTCCACTTTCGTGGAGTTTTCTTGTCTGATGCTTCTGATCCCTTCTTTGTTCTTAGACGTTTGTATGAATCAACATGCAGCCTCCAAATAATCCAAAAGAAATGTAAATAAATAATTATGTAGACAGAGTTGAAATATAAATAAATCATTTAAAAACATACAAATTAACTAATATTCATGCTAATCTGCACGTAAAACACGGGAGCACCGACGAAAGTCGAGGAGGTTAATCACAGCCTCCGCTGCTTCCAGAAGCTTTCTCTATTCCTTCGGATACATGTACCTAAATCGTAAACAAAGTTATGTAAACATAGTGATTTAAATATGCAAACAAAATACTTAATTGAGTTTGATAAGGGAATACATATATGAATTAACACAATTATGATTATACATGAATTAACACAATTATAAGAAGACTATCATGTTAATATTATTTTGACCAAACAGCCATGAGAATCCATTAACTCTGTAAAAGTAGGAATCAACAAACAACAGAGAATCCCTTAAAAAATTCATAAACATTAGAACACTATAATATTATGGTGGCCGAACAGCCATGAAAATCCATTAAAACCTGTAAAAGTAGGAAGATAAAAAAAAACAACCGATAATCTGTTAAAAAATTCATAAGCATTAGAACACTATAATATTATACTAATATTATGATGACCGAATAGCCATGAGAATCTATTAAAACCTGTAAAAGTAGGAAGATAAAAAAAACAACAGAGAATCCATTAAAAAAAGGTTCATAAACATTAGAACACTATAATATATCATTACGAACGTAATATATAAGAGATGAGAATTTAACAGAACATCAAACCTAAAAAGTATAATCTCTGAAGTCTGACATGTGAATTTTATTCAAGATCATCATAGTAGAAGCTTACCAAAACTATTCAAAAAAACAAATAAACAATGTCAATGGGTCTCAATTAAAATTAATGTATTTATCTTTCATAAAAGATTTAAGAATAGCGTATATTGCCAATTAGGCAAAGTCATCACAGAGTCAAATACCAATCTGTTGAATAAATTAGACAAAACGAAAAATCGTATACTGAACAAAATAAAATACTGAGATCAGAGTTTGGTTAATAGTTTTTTTTTTTCTGCTAAAATTGGTTTATAGTTCTCGTTCATGATTAATCTGAAGTACGTACCAATTTGTTACTCATCACATCTCTTCTTTCCAACCCAAAGAATATGTCAAGAAAAAAGGAAAACAAATTCAAAGTTTGTGAATCCAATTGAAAAAATCGAGAAGAAGAAAGAGAGCATAATCAAATTGGATCATCAGAGACTTAAATACTAAGAATCACAAAGATTTTCTCCATCATATTGTTGCAGTATTTGCTCATCAACTGATCTCACTATTAACCAAATCCCAAATCAAAAGCCATAAAACGAAAAAGAAAAAAAAATCGTAATGAAATAAATCTATAGAGAGACAGAGAGATATATAATAAGACTAAGATTTGCAATGAACTGAGGAAACGTGTATATATATATATATATAACAAAAAATAGGGTTTCACTTATAAGAAGATCTAACTAAAAAAACAATCGAAAATATCTATTAGTTAAATTACAAATTAGAAAATCATAAAATAATTACAAAAATTTGAAAAGATTATGATGGAAATATTGTGGCAGACATTATGAAAATTTTAATATAAGATATATGATACAATTATAATGGAAGATTACCACTAAATCTTGAATATATATTTCCTTAATAAATATATAAGGCCAATATAAATATAAATTCGTTTTTGTTTTTAATTAAAGAAAAAAATCGATGGCACATAAAATAATTAAGCAATTTTATTAAGGATATTTTCGGCAAAGCAAATCTTAAACTTGTTGTGAGAGCGACACGTAGGATTTTTGACCTCACAATTATAAATATAGATAAAAAAAGGCACCAAACCTCTCCACTTATCATGCCAAAATCGAGCACCAACACAATATACCAGTTCTAATAAGATATATAATGTTGATCGAGTATTTAAAAAAACTCTTTACCATTTTTATTTTGGACGGCACGAGGAACTCCTGCTAGATTCAAGAGAAATTGGAAAATAACAGTTTTGTGTACACTTCAAGAACATAGCATCATAACCACAATTTTTTGCTACAACAATTATTTGTAGCAAATATTAGCTACAAAGAGATACAATTTTGTTACAAAATGTGGAAAGAAGAAAATTTTAACAAATTAGTAATAATTGGTGGGTAATTTTTACGAATTTGTCACTCTAAATTTTGTTACTAATTGACTACAATTTGTTACAGTATTGTTGTCGGGAATTTTACGACAATACAATTTGTAGCTAAACGTAACCATAGTTACTATTTGCTTCGAACTTCTTATCGGAAATGGTAATAGTAAGAATGAGATAAAAAAATATTTACAATATGTTTTTTGCTACAAACATTTGGTAACACTAGTTATTCTTCGTTACAATAATATGTGTAGCTACTTTATTTACTATTAGTGACAAACATACTGTGACAAATAAAGCAGATTTAATTGAATGTATGAGTCAGAACAACGAGTTGACTAAAATATCAAGTAATTATGTAAGAACGTGTGGTGAAGGTTTCACCAAATTTGGCCACTAAATATTTGTGTCTATTTGTAGTTATTGTGCCACGAATAGCTATCATTAATTTGTAGCAAAAAGTTATAATGAGAATCACTTGCAGTTTTCTTTACACGAAAGTATCAAGCGATGAAGGGTCGTTTATTGAAGGGTCAATATGTGGAGGTAAACTTTGTCTATAATTTTATTTTGAGTTCGATAACATTCAAAGCATAGAAAAAAAAATCAGTCTCTTCTTACAAAGAATTGGGCAAAGAAAAAGAGTAAAAAAATTTTGAAAAATAAAAGAGATATTTTTTCGTTTAGTTTTTGATTTTTTCGTTAGTAAACGTTTTTTGTGAGAAAGATGTCAGTAAAGTATATGACTGATTTGCACTTATATTTCAAAACATGTAAGGAAATTAATTGGAGATGTAATAATTGCTAAAACAGTTTGCTTCTTCTGCAACAAAATACATATAGAACTTGTGCATATGCAAAGATATACTACACCTCAAAATGTCATCTAAAGTTGAAGAGATCATTCCGATTCAGATTGGAACACGAGGTAACATGAATTTGAAGCCCTGACCACACTAGATCATTTGGATTCGAACACGAGTTGACATGTATTTGAAGCCCTGACCACACTAGCCACCTCCTTGAGCATCATCTCACGTCTCTTTTCCAACTTTTCCACATTTTCGAACTCTTCCAAAATCCAAAATGTTTCTTTTTGTGGAAAAAGTTGCTTTCTTCAACCGTCTTGCGTTCTCTAGGATGTATGTTGCCACTTCTTTCTCATCTTCTCGATGCCATTGGTATCTTGTCCACACGAATGTCTCAAGATGGAATAACAAACATCCCGGTACACATTTTGGTTGTTCCCATTCCCAGCCCACCTGACAAGCTCCTCTAAAATACCAATGTGGCTGAGACCAATGAAATTAATATGATATGAGATCATCAAAGCACCTGAAACTGGATCTATGAGAAAAAACCATTGAAATTGTTTACGTCGATGAGCTTGAGGATTTGCAATTTAGGAGAACTATCGAGCATGAGAGAAAGCAGATTCCACCACTTTCTTTCTCTTGTACCTAGCTCCAAATATACCAACTTATGGAAAATATTACCAGTAGGATACTTGATCTGTGCATGAGGCAAACAATAGTAGAAAAAACAATGTTAGCCCAACGTTTAGCTAAAAACTAAATCTTAAATCTTACCTCTAAGGGTGATAAGCGTAAGGTAAGACGTTTGGCTGAAGTTAGAGATGCCATAATGTTCTCATTAGTTATATCACAAACGTCAATGATTTTTGCCTCCACCAGCTCTGTGGAATTCTCAATTAGACAAGACTCAAGATCACTGAACCCTTCAATGTTTAAGTATTTCAAAGAAGGGGCATTTATCACATAGCCTCCCTCACCTTCTCCTGAAAAATAGTCTTCTATGGTTAGTCTCTGTAATGATTGCACCGCAATAGTGAAAGTCTTCACATCGATATTGCCTATTCGTCTCACGACCAAATCTTGAAGACTAGGACAGCCACATAAAAGGTTGCAAATAGATTCTTCGTCTTTGAATCTCACTAAGTCAAGATGCAGCTCTCTAAGGGAATTTAAGCAAACCCAAGAAGGAAAGTCTAAAATAATGCGATGTTTGAGTTTCAAGATCTCAAGTGTATTATTACAGCTAGACAAAAGACTCGGAAATCTGATTGTCCCTTCCTTCCTACGGTTAATATCGAGTACTAGTTTACGCACATTGCGCGTAAATGCGATTCCAATCAATACTGCAATCTCCGACGCATCACACCTTATCTTCAATTCCCAAATGCAAACTCTCTAGAAACAGAGCTTTATGTGAGCTAAGAACCCTGTAAACATCTTCTGAAAATGCAAGGTGATGATGACAAGTATCAAACTTGAGATTTGGAACCAGCTTCCAAAGAGATCTCCAACGTTTAGTCAAAACACTCGTGGCTATGACACTTTCTGTTGGAAGTGAAGATAATATCTTCACAAGCAAATCTTGGGCCATTTCTCAAACTCTCACCACCGATTCTGCTGTCGAAAACCAAATAACCAAAATTTACAAAGATTTTTAGGGTTCAAAGAAATTAGGGTTGGATCTTCACAGCTATACAAAACCATACATAGAAAAGGGATTCTGAGGAGAAAAACATACCATTGTTGTTCCATATTGGTAAAAAAGGATCCTTCAAATTTACGAACGTTACAGCTAAAGCTTAGAGATGATAATGGTAACGAATCACAAAACCCTCACAGAGTAAAATCTGAAGAAGAAAGAGGAGTCGGTAGGTGTGAGAAAATTAGACCGATCGGTTTTCTTTTTGGTTGGTTTAAAAATAGAACCGAATCCAACATCTACACAAAAAGGCTTTTCTTATAATGAGTTTGTTTTATCTCAGCCCATAAAGGCCCAATAAGATTCTGTTAGGTTACTCTTAAACCTAGAGTTTTTGCTAAGCCGCAGGAGGAAGAAGAAGAAGCTGTATCTGTGACTTGTGAGTTCTCTCGTCTTTTCTCTGACTTGTCGTCTCTGTTTCCTCTGATTCTCGAGTTTGAAATTTAGGTTTGTAAATGTAGAAAGGCATGTATTGCTTCTTCGTTTCTGAATTCGATCTTATGTTGTTCTTCTAGCTCCTGGAATTTTCTGGGTTCGTTGTTTTGTGTTCAATCCGGGTATTACTGTGCTGATACAAGTGCTTTGAGTTGTTGTTTGTTCTGATTTAGTGATTTGGAATGAGGAAAACTACAGTTTCGTTGATAAAGTTTTTCGTTTGATTGATGTTGAATCTCTCTAAGGCGATTTGTTGATGCCGTCATTTCACTGTAAATGGCATACAACTTTTTGGAATCCCTAGACAGTTGGATTCTCTGAGAGATTGAAAGTTCTCGATGACAAGTCTCACATTTAGAAGTATTTCAAAATAAGCGTGTTCTCTGAGATATTACTAGTTATCCTTTCTGCTTGTTTGATGTTAGCTACAGCGTAAAGATGGCTTAGCTTTGTGTAAAGCTACAGCGTTAAGATTTCTCTTGAGCTGCCTTATGGTTTTGAATGCGTGATTCTCATGTTTCTTATTACTGTTTTGTAGCTGAGGTGAAGAAATGAAGCACAACAATGTTATCCCGAATGGACATTTCAAGAAGCACTGGCAGAACTATGTCAAGACATGGTTCAACCAGCCTGCAAGGAAAACCAGAAGAAGAGTTGGTAAGTAATATCACCATTTTCCTTTTGCCATCTTCTTTTGGTCTTAAATTTTTCTCATTTCTCTATATTTATGTGTCTCACCTTTGTAACACTGTAATCTCTCTGTATTTAACTACTTTATGCGACTTTGTTTGATCAGCGAGGCAGAAGAAGGCTGTGAAGATCTTCCCCCGTCCCACTGCTGGTCCCCTCCGCCCTGTTGTGCATGGTCAGACTCTTAAGTACAACATGAAGGTCAGAACCGGTAAAGGATTCACTCTTGAAGAGCTCAAGGTTTGTAACATCGATCCGACTTTTTCTTGTATACTTTTCTTGATGGATAATGTTGTGATTAATATTTTTGTTTCTGATTAATCAGGCTGCTGGTATCCCCAAGAAATTGGCTCCCACAATCGGTATCTCTGTTGACCATCGCCGCAAGAACCGATCTTTGGAGGGTCTTCAGTCCAATGTCCAGAGGTTGAAAACCTACAAGGCTAAGTTGGTCATCTTCCCGCGTCGTGCCCGCAAGGTCAAGGTACTCTTTCGAAACAAGAGTCTTGTAGTAGCTTTAGTGTATTGTTTAGATTGGATTTCGATCTGATCCCGAGTTGCTATTTTTTGTCATGTGTCAGGCTGGTGATTCTTCTCCTGAAGAGTTGGCCAATGCAACACAAGTCCAAGGAGACTACATGCCTATTGTCCGTGAGAAGCCTACAATGGAGCTTGTGAAGCTGACCTCTGACATGAAGTCGTTCAGGGCTTATGACAAGATCCGTCTAGAGCGCACAAACAAGAGACATGCCGGTGCTAGAGCCAAGAGAGCTGCTGACGCTGAGAAAGAAGAGAAGAAGTGAGGATCCCTTCTTAGGTAGAAGCAAGTTTTATCTCGAATGGTTTTTGGACCTCTTTATTTTTGTGCATCAGACTTGTTTTTGTTTCGTCAGTGGTTTCCCTTCAAATCTTTGATCTTGCTTTTAGTTACTTCTCTGGATTTTATGGAAAAAAATATCTTATCACACATCTCTGTTTCTTAGAAGTTTGCCAAGATTATGTATTTCAAGTGGCCAGAAACATCACTAGGTTCAGAAGTTATATTTGGAATATTGAAAATGAAGTACATTGTTTTACGGGTTGTATTAGTGTTGTTTTTAACAATATTGTACTTTTAAGTATAAGTTACTTTTGTCAACCATTATAATGTTTGACCCATATTTAAATTACAGAAATGTTAAAATAATTTCAATGTGTAAAAGGAAATCTAAACAACACATTTATTTGTATCTTATCAGTATCGATGACAATGTGAAGAAAAACAGAACTAAATTGACCAAATAAAAATAAAGAAAAAGAGAAATGGGTTTTTAGTTTTGAGTTTAGAAGTCATGGAAAAGCATAATGGCATCATCAAGTTTAAAGCTAGTGGAAGAGAGCAACAGCCTCTTAGCTTTGATCTTGTTCAGTCTCTCTTTTAATGCTCCTTCCAGTTTATTCAATGGGAGCAACGTCAACTGTCACAAAAACAAATAACACGTTTATTTAGAACTAGGATCATCTTGGAACCCATCAAAATCTACTTCTTTTGTAGTAATTTCGAAGTGTGACTAACCTCTTTCTCGGAATCTATCTCATGGGTCAACCTGAGACTCAAGTTTAAACAAGCATGATACATCTCATCCAACATTTGCCTTGACACAATGAGCTTGTTTACCTTCCACAATAGGAACGGTACATATACACCCGTGACCGCCAATTTCTACAACAACAAAAGACAGATCAACCAATTTTCTTTAGTTTGAAACTGATTTGGTTTCATTTATATGCATACCTGCATATGTAAGTATCCATCCTTCCACATCTTCAAAAGGATTTGAGGTGTGTCTTTCTTTTCAGTGAGCGCGGCATCGGCAATCTAAACAGAAAACAACAACTATACAATTGTTAAGAAACCACTACTACCTAAAAGGATGTTTCTATAATAATCAGAAGAAACGAGCTTTAACCTTATCGGTCTCAACAAAATGACCTTCCTGTGATAAGTATCTGAACATTCTGAAAGCTTCTTTCCCATATCTTCTCAAAACTACTGCTTCCATCTAAAAACATCTCATTTTAAGTTTCAGAAAATTTTCAGGGAAAGAAAAAAAATATGAAACACACCTCGTCTTTCTGTGCTACGCTGATAATGGAAGTAAAATCTGCAAACGAAATAGCAAAAACAAATTAAAAGGAAGTTTGAATCCAAGTATCAGTTGCCAGATTTTGGATAGAGTTACTATACCAACTATGTATGAATCATCCATTTCTATCACAAATGCTGGTAGATATGAAGACGTTGCACTCAATTGGTCAAGGCATGCTTCAACTCGCTCTTGTAACATAGTGCGACCTGCTTCTGTCTTTATAACCTCTTCATAAATAGAACCAACTGACATTGGAACTGAAAAGAGGATATTGTTTCAAAGACAAAAGAAGCAAATTCAGTTACCCGACAGTGTTTCATAGTTGATTTTTTAGTGGAGAGGTGTAAGATACTGAATAAAAATGAGGGAGCATCTCGGATATTACCCGACTTGGCAGTTTTCACCTTCTTCTCCTGAGATCTTCCTACTTCTAACATTGCCCTCAAGACAATGGCACATCCTTCATCCCTGCGCTCTTTCACTATCTCCACACATGCCTTAAAAGGAAAACAGGTGATCAAAAGATTAATAATAGTAACAGAGCCAAAAATATAAATTAGGAGAACAAGACTTCAAAATGCCAATGAACAAGAGCTTTAGGCCTCATCAAACAACAACCTCAAAGAGAAACGCAGGTAACTAAACCTTATGTCTAAGGTGGCGGATGAACTCCTCGAAATTAGGACGCCAAATTACTTCATTTCTCGAATCTGATGACTCCACGTCACGTTGTTTACGCTGAAATAAATTTTGAATCAAAGACGAACACCAAAACAAAAGGTATTCAGTGCTACATCATTGAGAAATGTATGCTTATAAGATATCCAAAACTGTAGAAAGAAGAGACCTTCCCCTCGGAGATGTTGCTATCATTGTCGGCTAAAGATGAACTTAAACCTTGTTCGAATATAAGTGGAAACCTTATAGCGTCAACTGGAGTTGCTGCTTCAATAATACGTTCCTCTAAGGTTTCCGGTTCTTTTATAATCTGCATAGCTCACAGAGATTGTTTAGTAATATCGAAAAGAATAAACAACCAAATTGAGAGTCATGTCGCTGCACTAAGAGTATGATAAAACTATAAACTGACATATCCAATAATGCATAGAGCTGTTAGTTTTCCTAATGACATAATATATACCTTATCAAGTACCTGGGCAGCTCTAGTGCCTTTTTTTTTTTGACCCGGCTCTTGTTCTTTTTTTCCAATAACAGGTTCGGGAGAAGGAATGCGCTCAACAAAACGGGCAGCAACCAATTTCCGAAGAGAATCTCTGATCACTTCTGAACCTATCGTATTTTCTGAATCTGATTGTGTATGAAAAAACATATGTCAGAGATCAGCATCCACTCGGTTTGACGCATTTTTGTGAGCAAATAAGATGCACAACGACCAAACCCAAGTCATACAATTTGAGCAAGCTGTGGAAATATAGCACAAGAGATACATAAGATAATGGAACTCACCTCTGTCTCTTTCTATCAGCTGTCCCAAGGTAAGCCTACCGTTAGTAAGTAAACCATCAAGAACTGCACCGCACTGTACATATAGATCAAAAGTATAAAGATTGGCACGTAACCAACTTAGTCAAACACTGAAAGAATGATGAAGATGCAGGAATAAAACCTGAGACCCAAGTTCTTCGTTTACAACCCTCGAAAACTTGTTATACCTCACACGATGAATAATGTTGTTAAACAGCACAAAGTACTGTACAATAGCTTTGCTCTCGGAACCAGCTACATGTCAAAAGCATAAAAAAGAAAACTCTCATTTCTCTTTTTCTCTGTTTGCTACTAATGACATAGCTGAAGGATACATCAAACCATATAGAATAACTTCAAATTCTTCAAACAAAAGCAAAACAACCGGGCACGAACAAAAGACAAGGAAAATCTAATAAATATAACACCGGTTTAAGATAAAATGTACGAACTTGCACTCTGTACTGAAACGAGAACGACCTTTGTGTTCATGAATCTGTTGATCTTCAGCGATGAAAACAAGAATAAACCTGAAACGACTAGCTTCATTTCATGCCAACCAAAACACAGGAAAATGCATTCATTTCTATTTACTATCTTAACAAGTTTCATAACTTTTTAAAACCTCAATGTTACTAATCACAAACCGTATTCTACTACTATCCATTCTAGTAGGAATCTAATGCCCCAAAACACGAAATCCAAGGCATATCCATTACCAAGTAATAACAAAAATTCTACAATCAAATCCCACAACCACAATGCAGTCTGAAAACTGAGTGATTCCAAACTGAAAAGCCAAGCCAAACCCACAAGGAAACCAGACTAACCACGAGGTTCCACAGAAAAGGCTTGAACACAATTATGCTGAATCAAGAGATACAAAATATCCTTGACTTTGTTATGATTGATCTCTGATTCCGAGAAACGAGAGATGTCTCTCGAAGAAAGAGGTCCTTTACGAAGAAGACATTCACAAACTTTCTGCAAAGAAAAACAAAAAACCAAAACCCATTACAAAGAAATCGTAAATTTCAATAATCTCAGAAAGGGTTTTAAGGGTTTCAGTTTACCGATACGACGGAGCCGAACTGGGCGGTGATTATATGAACGGCGTAGACAATTCCAAACTCAGACGTATCCATGGTTTGTCTTCTTTAGCAAATTCGCAAACTTTATCAACGATTGCTTATATAGGAAAGCTCCCGAAGAATAAGTGTCGAAATCTTTAATCGGTTTCGGTGACGGCGACTGCTTTCGCCGGTTCCGGGAGGTTTGATTGTAAAGTTGCCAACTTTTGTTTCTTCGGTAGTGAGTTTAACCTAAAGCCCAATTTGATGCAAATAAAGCCCAATATTTATTTCTTCTTTCTTTTCCCAAATTATTTATGTATGCAAATTTTCCCACATTTGCTCCCAAACCACATTATCGGTGTAACGTGGGTGCTAGTCTAATGGTTAATTAATTATCCGTATAACGTGGGTGTTCGAACCTTCGAGATTATGAGCCAAATTATTATTATTATTTTTTTTTTTTTATAAACAGTAAGAGTTCCGAACCTCTGCCTCACAATCTCCTCGGTATCCGTAGGCAATCTTTGGATATTCTGATTTAAAAAATAACCATCCGTACCAAAGAGAGTTTGAATCCGGGGCAGAAGAGAACCAATCTTCTTGTGTTACCACTAGGCCACCGCATTTTTGGTGTTTAAAATTTTATCGATTCATGTTTTACAAATTGGTATGAATTCTATTGATGGGTTTCTTCTTTATCAAATTGGTATGATACTAAAATTCACATTAGAATAAAATTATTCATCTTTAAATTGCTCCATGTTAAAGTTTCGACCATATAAGGAGCACTTTCATAAAACATAAACAAGAAATAATGTATTTTGGAGATATTGATGCACAATCATATATATATATGTATATATATATAGAAACGGGAAGTTTTTCACTACACAAACTTGTCTTCATATTGCCAATGACATATTTTGAATTCATTGGGCATCAAGGCTTGTAGATGATAGGAGAAAACTCAAGTAGATGTTCATATTGATTGGGTTCGAGACTGTTTGAGCAGGAAAACTTCACTGTTTCCTTCTGATTTCAGTAGCACATGGACACATTCAAGCTGTATTATGGGCTTGTGCTACTTAACAATCATCAAAGACATTCCTTAATTTTTATGAAATATATGATTTATGGAAATTTTCGATAATGGTTGAAAAAGAATAAAATGTTACGGTAAATAGAAGAACAAACCCAAATCAAATTCTTTCACGTAGGCGATGGCCTAAAATGAACATCATATATGTTGTTTAGTTACTTAGACGATGCATATGAATTTTTTTAGTAACTTTATATAACATTTTCATATATTCGAAATATCAACATTTTTTTCTATTAACCAAGTGGTGATGGCCAAGTGATAAAACGACTTAGGAAAAGAGGTAAATCTTTTCAACCTGAGCTCGATTCCTCCTGATAACACTTTCACCTCCATTTGACCAGTCGAAGTAGTGTCATGCTTTTGGCCCATTAGAAAATCTGATGAGTGGGATACTCGATGGCTACACTCATCATGGGGGACTAGTCGAGTGGTAAAAACCCGGACACCCCCGGTTGTCAATAAAAAAAACATTTCTTTCTATTATTTCACATCCATAATTTTGATATTTTAAAACTTTAACTAGCTACATTTAACATTGCTGTTGTAAATTTTACTCTGACTCTCTTAAGCTAGACAACTTGTAAGCAAAATGGTCCACTATTTATACCAAAAAAAAAAAAAAAGCTTTGAGCCTGCTACATTTGAGCAATTATTTGAATTTATACTCATTATTCTATGAATCATGAGAATACTTGATAGGCCCAAAACTGCAATACGATGTTGTGGTTCAAATCCTATTTTTTGGACTAAGCAAATACATGCATTTCATGACTAATCCGAGCCATAATTTTTGTTTCTAACATTATTTATGTGAGTAAAAATTGTCTAGTTGTATTATGTTGGTTGTTGTAGCTTGGAACTTGCGAATCATTTTTTCTTAATTAAGAACATAAATTATGTACGAAAATTATAGCGATATTTTTCGATCATTACAGTTCATTGTTTGATATATTTTACTTTATTTTACTTGGGGCGGCTGTTTAATACTTATTCGAGAATTTGAAGCATTTGACAACACAATAGCCAATAACCATTTGTATAGTGTGGACAAACCAAAATTGATAACTTCAAAAAGATATATCTCTCTTCTTCTTTATTTTTCTTTTTTATGCGAAATTGAATTGAATAACCTAAAAAAAATCTATAATAAAAAATCTAATCATTTAATATAAATCTACCGTCAAAAAAAAAAAAAATCTAAATCTAATGGATACAATTAGTCCACATATGTTAATTTTTGTTAGATTTTTTATTATTAAAAATTTTGGTTAGTAAGCAAATTAACGATTTATTTATTTCGTTGGCACTTTATTTGTAATCAAAATTTCTGGGAAAAAAAAAAAACTAATTCCAAATGCGTACAATTACATGAGTTTAGTGCTGCGTGCGTACGTCGGAGCATTCTTTGAGACGTGATAATCCGAGTCAAAGGCACATGTGCAAAAGGCCCTAAAAATTATTAAGGACTTAATTAGCTATTTTTAATGAAACTATAATCACTCTATGCTATCTCCAGTTACACATATCATTGCATTCGGTTCAGAGGTGGTTAATACCAGAATAGTAAACCAAAATAAAAACCCACCTCTTCAAAAACCGAAACGTCGGTTTTAGTAGACCAGCGACACCACACACAAAAAAAAAAAAATATAGATATATAGAGATAATATTTTGATCACACGATCATAATCAAATCCATTACGATGACGCCACGTGGCGTCTTCTCTCACGCAATTTGGTTGCTGCATAATTTATTGAATAAATTTATAAATACTGCATTTGCGTTTTCGTTCTCATCGTTCTCATCGTTGCTCGTGTTTCTTCTTCTGTTTCTTTTTAATCTTCCAAAGCAAACGGAACCATGGATAACGATACACTCACCGGATTATTGAAAAACGTCGCCGGAAAATTCCCCGATCGTCGAGCGCTCTCTGTTTCTGGAAAATTCGATCTCACTCACGCGCGTCTTCATGATCTAATTGAACGCGCCGCCTCCCGCCTTGTCTCCGCCGCCGGTATCAAGCCCGGCGATGTGGTCGCTCTCACCTTCCCTAACACCGTCGAGGTAGTTTTTTGTTTTTTTTGTATTCCTTTTCGATTTGAGCTTCGATTTCTGCGGAAATGGTGTGTTGATGATTGATTATTATGGAAAAACTTAATTGAAAATTTTTGATTTCCCAGATTCGGATTATGCTTTTGCATGATTGTTTCTTGATTTTGATTTTGATTTTTGTTTTTGTTTCTTAGTTTGTTATAATGTTCTTAGCGGTGATTAGAGCTCGTGCCACGGCGGCTCCGTTGAACGCGGCGTACACGGCGGAGGAATTCGAGTTTTATCTCTCCGATTCAGATTCAAAGCTATTGTTAACTTCTCAAGAAGGAAACGGACCGGCTCAAGAAGCAGCTTCGAAGCTAAACATCTCTCACGTCACCGCCACTTTGCTTGACGCTGGCTCGGACCTTACTCTGTCCGTGGCGGATTCCGACTCTGTCGTTGACTCAGCGTCGGAACTCGTTAATAGCCCCGAAGACGCGGCTCTCTTCCTCCACACTTCAGGCACCACGAGCCGTCCAAAGGGTGTACCGCTTACGCAGCTCAATCTAGCATCATCAGTTCGGAACATTAAATCGGTTTACAAACTTACCGAGTCTGATTCGACTGTGATTGTTCTCCCTCTGTTCCACGTTCATGGATTGATGGCTGGATTGCTTAGCTCGCTTGGAGCTGGTGCGGCTGTGACTCTCCCAGCTGCTGGTAGATTCTCAGCAACAACGTTTTGGCCAGACATGAAGAAGTATAACGCCACTTGGTATACTGCTGTTCCCACCATTCATCAGATCATATTGGACCGCCACGCGAGTCACCCTGAGTCGGAATACCCGAAACTCCGGTTCATTAGGAGCTGCAGTGCTTCTTTGGCTCCGGTAATGCTCTTGTTGATGCGTTTGAGGGAGAAACTTGGATTTATTTGCTTTTCAACATTTATGGGTTTTTTCGTCTTCGTTTTGGTCAGGTGATATTGTCTAGGCTTGAGGAAGCTTTTGGAGCACCGGTTCTAGAGGCCTATGCAATGACAGAAGCAACCCACCTGATGAGTTCCAACCCCTTACCGGAGGAAGGTCCACACAAGCCTGGGTCTGTTGGGAAACCGGTGGGTCAAGAAATGGCGATCCTCAATGAGAAAGGCGAGATACAAGAGCCAAATAGCAAGGGTGAGGTTTGTATAAGAGGTCCAAATGTGACAAAGGGTTACAAGAACAACCCAGAGGCCAACAAGGCAGGTTTCGAGTTTGGGTGGTTCCACACTGGTGATATCGGTTACTTCGATTCCGATGGGTATTTGCATCTGGTGGGTCGGATCAAAGAGCTTATTAACCGTGGAGGTTAGTCTTTTTCACATTTACTCGATGTGATGGCTTTACTGTTTCACATGAATATTAGTCTATGTCAAGCAGCTTATATGGATCAATCCTTTATTTGCATAGTCTCAATGAGTGGTTAGACTTGTGTCACTTGTCAAAGAAAGCCCCCAACAGATAAGAAATGAGAAAAGATATAGAAACAAGTCAAAGAAAGAGGCTTCTCTCTGTGTGCAGTATCATTTTCTTCTGTATCAATTACTTGGAATCTCTGTGTACTTGACTTACAATCTCTATTTCAGGTGAGAAGATATCTCCAATTGAAGTGGATGCAATACTCTTAACTCATCCCGACGTTTCTCAGGGAGTTGCGTTCGGGGTTCCTGATGAGAAATATGGCGAAGAGGTAAACAAAACTGGTGCTTAAGCTGCTCTATTATCTCACTATAATCCGGAGATTAGGGAGAAGGATTATACAGATTCATGATCTGGTCTCCATCATCTACCATGCGATAATGTTGTTTGAAGATCATGACTAGGGTGTTTTGAAACTGTTAATAACAGATTTATATCTCTTGGTGTATTTGTTTATTATCAGATTAACTGTGCGGTGATTCCAAGGGAAGGAACAACTGTGACCGAAGAAGACATTAAAGCCTTTTGTAAGAAGAATCTGGCAGCTTTCAAGGTGCCAAAGAGAGTGTTCATCACTGATAACCTCCCCAAAACTGCATCCGGTAAGATTCAGCGTCGTATCGTCGCGCAGCATTTCCTCGAAAAACCCTGAAACAGCACAAAGACATTCGAAGGAGAATCTGGCAGCTTTCAAGGTGGATGAGTCTTATAGTTTTCACGCAAAGTGATTTTGCTTCCTCAATTTGTTATGATACTTTTCATATGTTTCATGGATACAAATGAACATGGTGGTTAAGGTATAGTTAAATTACAAAATTGGAAATAAAGTTGACAAGAGTTATTTTTAAGTTATAATAAAGTAGTCCTTCTCATTTTCCTTTTTTCTTTTGGGTGTTGTCGCTGCGTTGTTTGTGAAAGATGCTCTTGAGCTCGTGCGTATAAGCCAATTCGACAACTAAAGGCCTACCGACCAAAACGGATAAAGCCAAGGTCGCCAATACGCTTTCTAAAGTTTAAACTATACTAAAACTGAACATGACATATGTATGTACACATTTCAGCTTAATCTCAATAACTAGCCAACTATTTAGTGGAGTGGTAGGGTTGCTTCCATCCTGTTACCATATTTTGTTTTCAAATGGTTCCAGTTCCAACTTGGCAAAAAGGAAAATGATTCCCAAGATATTTTATTTTGAAGTTGTGGCAAAACATTAAAAAAATACTATCATACTTTCAATATCATCAAAGAGTCATTTTCTCTGAAACTTAGATTTTCAATTTAAAAAATGACAATCATTCGCTGTTAAACACAAATCATAACGAAGAATACAGACTCTACGGGTTTTACTAGACCCAAAAGGACAAATGAGATCAAACCGTACGAATCCAAGACGTGAACCGAACTAGAGAAATAACCAAACCGGAAATTTTAAGCTAAAGGCAAAGATGATGCACTACTGAAAGTTAACACGCAAACACAAACGAGAAAAACCAGAATAAGAGAGAGAACTATACGAGGTCAACTTTTTGTTCTTGGATCATTGTTATTGCTCCTCTTGGATATTTTCTTCTTCTTCGTCTTCGTAATCATACCCTTGTTCCTCCTCCGTTGTCGCGTCCATTCCTTCATCTCGTCCATTCCTTCACCAGTGTACCAATGCAAGAAAGCCTTTCTTCTGAACATAGCTGTGAACTGCTCGCTCACTCGCCTGAACATCTCCTGGATCGAAGTCGAGTTTCCTATGAAAGTGGGTGCCATTTTCAGACCTGTAGGTGGGATGTCGCAGACAGTTGACTTCACATTGTTGGGGATCCATTCCACAAAGTACGATGAGTTCTTGTTCTGAATGTTGATCATCTGTTCGTCGACTTCTTTCGTGCTCATTTTGCCTCTGAACATTGCTGATGCGGTTAAGTATCTGCCATGGCCTGGATCAGCTGCACACATCATGTTTTTGGAATCCCACATCTGTTGAGTGAGCTCGGGAACGGTCAAGTCTCTGTATTGCTGGGAACCACGAGATGTTAAGGGTGCGAATCCGAGCATGAAGAAGTGTAGACGAGGGAACGGAATCAAGTTGACCGCAAGCTTTCGCAGGTCGGAGTTGAGCTGACCCGGAAAACGGAGGCAGCAAGTGACACGTGTCATGGTTGCAGAGATGAGATGATTCAAGTCTCCATGTGACATCCTGGACCCAAATTGTGACCGTGAAGCCCACGTAAATGAACCCAAGGGTAGAATGGACATTTTACCACAAGCCCTAGTTGACACCGATGACTATATTAGTCGCCGTCAACGAGGAATAGAGGCAGCGGTTCATCAAAAACAAAAGCAAGAGGAGAGAGAGAGAGACTTCGAGCAGAGAATTCAGTTACTCGTGATTCGAGAGTGATCAGACGTGTGTACCATCGCCAGAGGAAGAGAAACTCAATTTTGTCGCCATCAAACACCAAAGTCTCAGGTGAGCGTGATTTGTGAACTCTATTATATAGTTATGAATCTGGTTTGGGATGGCTGTTTGGTTGGTGGTGAAACATGAAGCTAGTTGCGTGATGTGTGTTCATGATTGCTTGATGGCATGCTTGAAAGTTGTTCTTCTGTAGGTAGAAGATGATATTTTATTATTCATATTTTAACCAAAACAATTTAATATTGAAATGGTGGATTCATGTCAATTGATCGTAGGTTAATTACGTAACACATGTGGGATAAAATAATATAGACTTAATTAGTTGAATTAATCTGGTGGATGAATTATATGACATAGAATATGGAGTCAGTTAAAAGAATTATTATTGTGGATTTTACTGTGAATTGGATTTCTAGTTGAATGTGCCTGTGGATTCGTGTGATGTTAGTCGTCACGGCTTCGGGAATTGGTGTTGGGCTATGGCAACAGCGGTGTTGAGCCATAGTTCATTAACGGCTGACAAGCCGGAAATAACCGTGGGCGTTCTACGTGGCGGGAGCTCGACGTGAGCAAGTAGCCGACGTGGTTGGGAAGGAGGAGTGGTTGAGTACCTACTGGGTGTTATGTCAATAGTTAAAACTTGTGGTGATTAGTCTTGTCAGACTTGTTGTGTGGTTTCGGGTGGATTAAGTGATGCATGTTTTATCTCTCAATGAAACATTATCAAGGTTCGATGCATAAATGTATATTAGAGTTCAGTGGACTGAGGAGATCTTGTCACTGGGTAACTTAGTTACTCACGCCTCCTTTTATGGATGCAGGTGAGCTTGAGGAGTAGCTTGGTAGGATCTCGGAGTGGTGCTGGTTTTTCGAAGAATGCTAATTGTTTTGGTTTTTATTAGAATAAACTGTTTTCTAAAACTACTTGTTTAATTCATTAATATTATTTTAGTTGAATTGGTTTACAATAGTTTCATTTGAATTTATTAAACACTTGTTTACGCAATAAATAAATATTTGAAGTTGAGATTTTAGAAATGGTTAATGTGGTTATGCACATGTCGTCTCGGCTAAGTTAGCAAGTCGAGTGTTACACTCCAACTGAACAAGATACATAAGCCAAATCAAGAAATACATCGAAATCTGTAACGTCAATCTCTTAGTGATGAAATCATCTAATTTCTTATTAAGATCTTAGTGGCTATAAGGATGGACTAAACTGGATCTATGAGAGTGCAAATTCACTGAAATTCAAGAGGCACTTACAGCTAGGAGTGGTAAGCTTAAGAGTCCTGAAGCAAATGTCATAGAGAGCCTCGTTATCAAGAACCATACACTCATCTGCATTCTCCACGAGCTGATGAACAGACAAAGTTGCATTGTAACGCTCAACAAGAGTGTCAGATACTTTCGGAGATGGGAAAACAGAAGCCGATCTGGGTACTCTTCTCTGATCTTCGAAATCAGTAGTGTTCCCATCCCCGAACCAGTCCCTCCTCCCAACGAGTGAAAAACTTGGAATCCTGAAGGTACACAGAATATATGAATCCCAAAACCTTGACACTTAGACCAGCATATGTAGAAAGGGTTTTTGAGAAGATTTTCGAACCTTGCAAGCAGTCACAATTCTCAGCTTCTTTTCGAACAACATCGAGAACCGAGTCGATCAACTCAGCTCCTTCCGTGTAATGTCCTTTCGCCCAGTTGTTACCGGCACCGGACTGACCGAAAACGAAGTTATCAGGACAGAAGATCTGACCTTACGGACCGGATCTGACGCTATCCATCGTCCCAGGCTCTAGATCCATGAGAACGGCTCGTGGAACGAACCTACCGCAACTCGCTTCGTTGTAGTAGACATTGACTCGTTCGAGTTGCAAATCGTTGTCTCCTTGATACCTCCCCGTCGGATCGATCCCATGCTCGGCGCAAACCACTTCCCAGAACTTAGCACCGATCTGGTTACCACATTGACCACCTTCAATGTGAAGAATCTCTAGTATTTTTTGCAATGATTTCACTGAGTCAGAGACCGAGTTGTGTACTAAGTAGAGAAGTAAATTTGAACGGTTTGTTTAGTGGGTGGGGATGCAATGAAGACTAAGAAGAAGGGGAATATGGACGGTTTTAATAGTGTGGAGATAACGGAGATTGGATTATTTTTTCCCCGGTACGACGATTTCCGGTTTGATTTTAACCGATACACAAGATCAAGAAAGTTAAACCGGATTTAGTATTGAGGCTATGTTTTCTTCTTTTTTGGGACGAGTAATCGTTATGTTTTGTGACAAATTGTGAAAAAATATTGGTTTTTCTAATTATATTTGTGTAAACCAAATTGAACTCAACCGTAACCAACTAGCAACGTAACTGTAACGGCCGTAAGCAGCGGCTGTTTGGCTCCTATAATATCATCTTCGAATCCGACTCAAAATGTCTTATTGATGCGTTAACAGGATAAGAGGTGTGGCTAATCTTTAGATACATGGAAATAAGACATCGTGCGACTCGTTTCGAGGCTAAAATAATATTTTTTGTGTTTACAAATTGAAATACAAATGGAATAGTGGATAGAATTGCAAAAGAATTTTTTTTAGAATTGGAATATGTATTTTATTCCGTCATTATAGATTAACCAGCTTGTAGAGGTTAAAAACCCAAATGTAGCACTCAATCGGTGAATGAAAAATTGTTGTTGAGCCAAAAAAAAAAGAAGTAGTGGTTGTTTGGTGTTGGGGTCAAAACTTCTTCCGAGAGATTTCTTCCATAATATGTCTAAGTATGGAAATGAGTAGAAATGAGAAAGTACCGAGTTCACTCTACAGACCTGGACAACTCTCCAGAAATGATTCATCTTGCCTAGTACTGCCGCCTCTCCCGACCATTGCCTACGCCGACCACTTCCTCGCCAATAACTGTCTTGCCGACGTTTCACCTTGCCGACTACTGCCTCGCCGACGTCGCTACTTGGAGTGCTCGACAATGACCAAGAAAAGCTTGAGCAAGTACATTTGGTCCATTACAAAGCATTGGGCCGAGAATACATATCCTGGATGGTAAAGTTACAAGATCCAGCCCATAATAATGGAGGTTGTGGTAATAGTCGACTAAGATAAATGGAAATCCCGACAAATAAGGAAATCTTCCTTATTTACTTAGCAAAAATCCTAGGCGATTTTAGACTTGTATATATACTCTTGTAACTCTTTTATTATGGGAATCTGCCGTTTTGCATGCAAACACTTAACAAAAATTAATGAAAACTTTCTTACCGCAATTTTGGTGTTTTTTTGTCTTTGTTCGAGATTGTTTTTATGATTTTTCTCAGAAATCTCGTTTCCCTAAAAACCGTTGACAAATTCAATTAAGTTGGTTTCCATCTCCACATTTGGCGTTTTATTTCTGGTATATAAATCGTATTTGCCATTTTCAAATCGTTTTATTCTTCTTTTTTCGCCTTAAAATCTACGTAATATCGATTTTTTTGAACATCTCTACCCAGGATCCTTATATCCACTAACCAAAAACTAAATAAAAATATGAATTCGGAACTGCTGGTCGCAGACTCGCAGAAGAACTATAATGTCCATGCGATCGGTAGAAAAAAGGCTGCAAAATCTGAATATTTTCTTTTCTTTTTATTCGTGCACATGAGGATGCATGGCTCATGTTGTGAAAGGCACGTGTTACCAACAGAAAAGCACGTGATTTGAAATGGAAATAAATATGTCCATCCAATTAAAAGCCAACTGTCCTTATGAAATTATTGAGGAGACATTTGCTAATCCCCAACAACTACGTAAATTGTTTAACAAGATATACACATGTCTTTGTAATAATATTATCATAGTATTATCCATATCAAATATTGAATCCGATGAGGATCTTAAAATAAAATAAAAATAAAAAATAAAAGATATGATTGCCATAGTGTGTAATATCAGTATCATGATGCAGTTTCAAATAGTACCGTCCAAATCACTCTATAATAATGAACTCTAAATCTGAGATCGTGGACCATTGTAATGTGAAAATTACAGAGACCTTACATATACAATGATTATTGACTAAATCAATGTCCCAGTGACTAATCCCACCATCAATATCACAGTGACCACCAATCCTATACCCTATAGATGATTATTGACTAAATCAATGTCCCGGTGACTAATCCCACCATCAATATCACAATGACCACCAATCCTATACCCTATAGCTTTGTCTTTATCAATTATTTTGATAGCTACACTTCTTCCATTATAAACCTTGGTAAAATGACCTTGACACAATAATCTCCCAACTTCATATCTATTAGTTAATTGGCAGTACTCACGACTTGCGCGAGATAAAAATAACTAAAATATATTTTAAAATTGTAATTTAATCATTTATATTCATCACAAAAATCAATTATTATTTCAGTTAGCAAACACGGTTAATATCCCGACCCATGTGCCTCGTCTCGCACCCGCTTCCCGTCCCACTTCTTACCCGTCCCACCCCAACCCTTACATAAGTTCATCCCAATCCTTACTCGTCCCCTCCCACCCTAGTCCTTATCACTTTCCCGTCCCAGCCATTACCCATCAAGATCCAGTCTTATCTAATCGTTGAGCTTTCACTTCTTGTATAATGTGGTCAAAGGTACATGTTGATGGACACATATTGCTAAGGTTTTTTTTTATCATAAAAAGAAAATATAAATCAACCATTGCACCAATTAAAACAAAAAAAACGTACCTCGTCGAGGACAAACCTACAAGACCAAAATAAGATATAAGAAACCGCATCATTAAAATCATGAGGAGTGAAACAAAAGATATTTAAAATGAAAATGATAACACAGGTTTTAACCCTAAATAACACTGCAAGTGCACAACAATCGAAGTGGTAAATATGGGATCGAATCCACAAGGACCAAGCGTACACTACGAAAATATGAGATTGAAATTAAGCTAAGATGAATAAATGTGATTGATTGCAAAAGAAAATAAGAATAGCAATTAAACGATGTAAACTTATGAATTAAAAACGCTAGGCTTTAGGGACATTCGCAGGAAATCATAAATCATAAATCAGACAACTATTCAGGGAGCAATTCAGTGCAATCTCGAACTCAAACATAAATGTATAACCAATCCACTGTCGTGGTATCAGAGACTTTATCTAGCAACCTAGAATTCTAAACTGTTGTTTGAACCTAGAATTCTAAACAAGCGTTAACGAGCCGGTTTGATATGTTCACAAATCGCCTTAACATCAGCTTTCGTTGGCTAAGGACAATTTGCTCATCTACGTTCTTTCAGGCATTTAATCAAACACTTTTGGTGTATTAAACATCCTAACATCAGGAACTAGGTGATCAATCTAATTCGAGCAATAAGAACAATGATAGATGAAGACAATTTTAATTCCCTATCTATGTCTAATTCATCGATTCATGAAATCCCTTGAAAAACCCTAAAACCTAACTATGAGATTACTCAGACATGGATGCAAAGAAGACACAAAGAGATAAAGGAAAGCTCATGATCAATTGAAATAGAAATCAAATAGGGCTTAGAAATCTTCTCAATAAATCGTAGAGTCAGAGATTCGTCTCCCTCATGCTTACAAATTGCAAAAGCTCCCAGTCTCAAAGAAAAATAAAGCGTAACCTAAAAACAACTCTCCAAACGAGTATATATATCTCTAAAAACACGTTTTGGTACAAAACTAAAGCAAATTAGGAAAATTGATTTTTTTTCAACTTTTGGTCGGTTTAGGCAAGGGATCGATCGATCCTTAAGTAGATCGATCGATCCTTACCCAAATCGATCGATCCTTGGCCATTTGATCGATCTAATTATTTACGGCGGCATTTTGGACGTCGAGATCGATCGATCCCACACAAGATCGATCAAAACGGTGCGGAGGCTTGTGAAGAACATAGATTGATCGATCCAATTAACAGATCGATCGATCCTTGCCCTTTTTCATGCTCCTTTGCCTCTTTTCTTCAATTCCTTGCTCCAACTTGCCTTAGACTCATTCCAAACGTATTATAACCTGCAAAGACCACAAAACCAAAGAAAAGACTCGATAAAACATTGAAAACGTGGGTTAGAATGTGTTAAAAACGCAACACATCAGAAAACCATATAAAACAAGATATTTCGTCTTATTTAAATGGTTTTAAACATTAATAGGTGAGACTTAACTCTCATAAATGTATGTAAAATATATTTTTTAAAAGAATTCTATCAAATTAAAATGAGCTAAACCTAAGAGGGGATCCTCAACCCTAACAAACTTAATAAAACTATAGAAAAAGTTGGTTTGTTAAAAAATCATCTAACAAACCAAGTTCTATCTAAACCAAGTTCTTCCAAAAACTATAGATAAAATCATATTTTGTGGAATTCTATCTAATGCAACGTTACATACGAACCAAATTTTTTTATAGTCGAAGTGAATCGAACCGTAGTTTTATTCAGCGTGTGAGTGTTTCTTAGAGTTTTGCTCCTCTTAATTTTCTAAATATTTTAATTGTTTTAAATGTTTTGCGTGCATTTATTATTGTTTAGATCACATATTAATGTTTAGAATCATTTAATTTGCTAAATATAAATGGTATATCTACAAATTAAAAAATAACTATAAGTTATTAGTATAAAACAAATATTCGATCATAACATTTTTCTTTTATTGTTGTAGTAACCATGGTATGGTTACTGTAGTAATTTTCACTAAAAACCTAATCAAACTATTTTTTTTATAATGTTACAAATAAAATAAAGTTTTAATTCGATTTGGTTTTTAGTGAAAATTGCTACAATCCACTATATAAAAGAATCAGCCTATCCTTTGTTGAAAGTCTTTTGAAAATTCTCAAGTAAGTAGAAAATGAAAACCGAAGAACAACTTTTGAGAATCATATCACTTTAACCCAAAGAACTCAAGGAGATGGAACCATTAAGTGCTCACACGAGTTTTTTGGGTATAAATAGTAATACACTTGATTTGTTCTCCATCTTAATCTGCAAAATCAAAAACTCAAACAACACAAATCGGTTTTTGCTTCTTAATAAGAATGAGATTCAGTTTAAAGAAACCGTCTTCGTCTCTCAGATCAAATTAAATATGGAAGCAATAAGTTAAATACGAGTTTTAAAATATAAGTGGGCCTTAGCCCATATATCACTAATTATCTTTTTGATGCAAAACGTCCCACATCGGTAATATTGAGAAGAACGTTATTGAATATATATGTCTGAGTGAAGAAACTTGGGAACGACCTTACTCAGTTCTATAGACTCGTACCTCTGTACAGGCCCTTAACCTGGTTGATGAACCATGACCATGTGATCAGAGCGGAGCGTGATTAATGGCTATGATCATCTCTTGATGTGTCTGATGCTGTCCCTTCTTTGTCTTTTTCCTAATTTCTGTTTCCTGTGTCTAGGTTTAATTTGTTTTTTTGTCTTTTCTAAATCTTTATTTTCACTTTTCATATTTATGCATTGTACTTAAAAAGTGTTTATACCATTCGTCCCTAATACAATGAAAGGAATTTCTACAAAAAAGGGGCACGTTTTCTAGGTTCGGCTACGCGATACAATTCTGACAGATATTTAATGTGTTTCATACATGACAAAATAAAATCAGCGTAGGTGTTATATGCAAAGTGCTTTTCCTCTACACAACAAAACTTTATACGCGAATCTAATTTTATGAACCGGTCTGGTTCTGCTTCCTCCAGTACTTACTTTCCCACTGTTCGATTCTACTAGTCGTACTCCGTCTCCTTTTTAAAACGGAGAAAAACGACGCCGGATCGTACGGAGGTGGCATTGTGCAGGGACCCATCTCTGCGGGGTGTTTCACGAGTGATTCCATCATAAATTTTCGTTCATTACCATCCCTCGGGCAAGCCATTGCCTCTGAGCAGAGCTCAGTCGCGTTCTGAGGAATCTCGGGTTTAAATCGGAGGAGTTTAGAGTATTGGGTTAAGAGATGGTACATGTAATCGTAAACATAGTCCATCTTGAGTTCTTGTTGCACAAACTCACCCGCCTTCTTTCCGATGTCTTGTGCCTGGTAAGAGAAAAACACAATGAAACGATAATAATCATACGTAGGCCCGATTCTCCATTAAGCATTTATGAAATGCTTTAAAAAAGCGAGTCATGATTCTTCAAATGCAGCGAAGAAATATTGAATGTGTGGTTTTATCTACTACTGGTTTGAGTAATATCATACCTTTAGCATGTGCAAGTTGCCCCAATCAACCGCGAATTTGATGGAACGGCATTTGTCGTCTTCTTTGACAGGCCAATAATGGTGACCAGGAAACAGACCTCGTGTGAAGAAGTCGTAGTAATGAGGATTCACCATTAGTGTCACCGAGTCACAAGCCAGAATATACTTCTCGCTCACTGACCACGCAGACCCTTCTATGTAAATCTTGTACCTGCATAACAAGGTTTTTGCATTAGCCATTTCCTAGAACCCAATACTAATGCAAGGGCTCCTCTAAAACATTTACATGCTACCACCTGTGATGGCATTGGTTCGCCAAGGCTGATTGCTTGTAACCTTCTTTTGATTCCTTGACCCAATCCTACAATGAACACACAAAGTTAAAGCACGTAGAGCGAAATATTATTCAAACATTAACCGATATCTCAATTCCAAAACTCCCAACTTTTGTACTATACACCAACCAGTAAAAACCAACAATTTCAATCATGCATCAACCTATTGTAACAAAAGCATTTAAATGTTGGTGTTCAGAGAACCATACTACTGTCAACAAAATGCCAAGACAAGTCACACTCAACCTTTAAGTTGGCACACCACTAGATACGTAATACGGGGGGTTTTCAAGCAATTGGAATTGATTCCATGACCCTCTTAACTAATTGAATCACAGAACACAAACAATGTAGTATCGTCATAGATTCAATTACCTGCTGGTACAAACGAGCTTTCCAGTCATACTCCTCAGAGACATTACATTTCATGAGATCTTGTCTCGTCTCAGCAACCGTCGGATTCCCTTTCCAGTAAGCAAAAGGTTCTCTGTCTAACCATTTGGTCCTCTGGTTCCATTCGGTCTGATTTCTATATATATTTTTTTGTCCATTGGCCTTTTATGGAAATGGACGACAAAAAAAAAGAAGTAATTCTCCAATGGTGATTAAAACAAGAGTTATTTATTCGTGTATGTATTTTTCTAAAGACATAAAAATCTTTAAGACACTACTTTGTAAGGAGAGTATATTTTTGTCGTCGTTAATATTCATCCTACCCATTTACCACTTAACAAAACTCAACCTTATTTTAACAAACATAAAAAATCATTGAAACAAAAGTTTATTTGTTCTCCACCGTCGTCTTCATCTCATTATCTCTTTCTCCTTCCAAGATTTTGCCTTATCTCTCTTAAGACTTCGCCGGAGTTGAAGATGCTCATTTCGTGACTCGGTCAAATCCGTAGAGAAGGTGGATCTGGTTCTCCGGCTAGGGTTATTGTTGTTGTGGTGGTGGTGGTTCCTGTTGAACCATAATCATATCTCTAAACCAAAGTCACATTTACATTAGTTAATTACATTTTCAGTTATTGACCAAAAGACGCAATGCTCTGTTTTAGAGTTGTGTCTTGTGGATCAAGAGTCATGTCTTCATTTTCCGTTTACACAAACACAACGTTTCATTTTGTACAAGTAATAGATCGAGTCTTTGTTTCTTGCATCACAAAACAAGTTGTAATACTTTTTTAAATCATTAATAAAGTATCGATTACAACCATACTCTGTTTTTTTTTTCTTTCATTCCCGTAAACACTCAAACACAAAACATCAACATGGTATCAGAGCTTTACGATTTAGAGGACAAGAAAGAGAGAAAGCACAAAAAGATCGAGAGAGACAACCAAGAGAGATCGTATCGTCTCAACCATAAACCGAGACGATGCAAGGCTCTTCACATCAAGTGATCCCTATATTCGATGGGGAGAAGTACGACTTCTGGAGCATAAAAATGTCAACCATCTTCAAGACCAGAAAGATATGGTCCGTGGTTGAGGAAGGTGTGCCGGCTGAACCGGTACCAGCGGTTGAAACTCCTGAAACAACAAGACAAAGAAGGGAAAGAGAAGAAGTGAAGGCGAATGATACGGTGGCTTTACAAATTTTGCAAACTGCCGTAACTGACCAAATCTTCTCACGCATCGCAGCGGCATCATCATCAAAAGAAGCATGGGATGCTCTGAAGGATGAATATGAAGGCTCTCCACAAGTCCGATTGGTGAAACTCCAATCATTGAGGAGAGAATATGAAAATATGAAGATGTATGATGGTGATAATGTGAAGACATTCACCGATAAGTTGATTGTATTGGAAAATCAACTAACTTATCATGGAGAGAGGAAAACCAAGAAAAAATGGTTGGTTAAAAGTTTAAAACTAACTTTTGTTTTAATGTTTTTAAGACATAAATGGCGTGTACCTCGAAAATGTATATTTTCTCATTGAAATGGGAGACAAAAAAAAGTATCTAAAAATACTGTTATACACTAAGTTATCATAGTTTGGATACTGGTATTTTCTTTTATAAAATTACAAAAAGAGAATAATGATCACTACAAAAAACGAGGTGAGTAGCATCACTTATTTTTTATGGTTACATCAATTATTGAATGATACTAAAGTAATACCATCACTTATATAATCGATTCAAAAAGTGGCGAGGCAAATTAATGTGTCAATTATAGCAATCGATGGAAATATGTCCATCGATTATAGTAATCGATTCTAATATGTATCAGTTACCAAAAATGATGTAAATATTTGTGACGCTTACCATAACTGATGTAAATAATTTGTGTCTGTTTTCACAAATGATGGTATCGTTTGTGTCAACTAAAATATGTGATGTTAAGATTAGCATCAATTCTTTATAAGCGATGCTAGTAATTGTATCGGTTTCTTACAATTGATACTAATACTTACATCGTTTACAACTGAACGATTTAAAATATTTGTTTCAGTTACTGTAATTGATTTTAATATATTAATGTTGTATCACTTAACATTCTTCCTATTAGTGCTTACGGCATTACTTCTATAACTAAAATATTTTTTTTTCATTTAATGATATATAGAAATAAAAAATATAATTAAAAAATAGAAAACAAATAGTATATGATGTATCAAATATAAATTCTACGTGAATGTAAAGCAAAAAATCTAAACAAAGCAGGTACGTAGTCAACAAAAGAAAAACTAAAGCTACTAATAATCAAACCAGTAATGTAAACCCAACTCCCAGAAGTTCCATGTCTTGATTTCTTGTTCCTCTACTTCCCAAGTAAAGTCTTGTAAGCCTAACTCCCAGAAGTGCCCGTGTTTTGATTTCCAGTTCCGCCGCTTTCTGTTGCCTATAAACAAATGTTTACAATAAATGATGTTAGACATTATATTCCTTACTTCTCAAAACTTCTACTGATATAAGATAAGACGTTACAAAATAAAAAAGAGATTACATTTACTATGTCATATAAGTGAAAACATAGTAAATGGTTCATAAATGTACCTGAGAATTTGATTGATTGGCCAACTTCGATAAAATTACTGCAAAATTTGGTTGATTGGCCAAGTTTGAAAATACAGCAGCCAAATCCTGAACTAATCCAGTGGACTGTATATACAATAAGAAAAGATTAGCCAATAAGGACTAGTACAATTTCAAAGGTTAATTTACTATCTTAAATTACCTGAACAACAGTAGCACCAATGAATTGTTGAACAACCCCAACCAAACCATGAACTTGGCTTTTCAACATTGAAACTGTTGACTCCAACTCAACAACTTTAGAACTATGTATCTAATACTGGAGTAGTAGACACTTTCAATAGTTTTGAAGGTGTGGGTCCATGTCCGACGCAACGGACTCGTCCTGATCGCTCTGGACCAAACACTTTGGAATACTCATCATCCAAACTTGCAGTGATATTGTTCGACCTTCCATCTGAAGGATTTTGACTCATCAATAGTGATGTTTAATCAACATCTAAACAACCATACCCATTAATACTATAAACGTAAGCTATATATTTAGTAAAGTACTAACCGCACAACGTTTTGCCTCCTCACAGACGAAACTTCCATCAAATTTTTTGCGACTTGCGATGAAAAATTCAGCTTTGCAAGGTGTTTTTCCTGCCTTCTTTTTCGAAAGAAATATAAAAAGTGATTAACGAAAAAACATTACCTAAAAATATCCTTAATGCATGAATCAGTAAATCATGCAGAAAAAGTACTTACAATGTCACATCGTTGTCTCGTAAAACTTTTTCTTCCACACAGATATGGCATAATATTCTTCTTTTGGTTATTGATATTCCGGTCTCGCATTCTCTGAATTTGGAAAAAGTTATCTAATAATCCTTTGATATATGTGTATAATACACATCCATTATATGTACTCTACCTTCCATTTGTCACTGAATCTCATGGAAACAAGGTTAAGCCATTGATCCTCTGGTACCATGGTGGGACGATTCAACATTGTTTCTTTTCCGTTAATCCGCTTGTACCTTTTCCAAATACGGCCTTTAAGATCCTTGCATCTACTCCCCAATACACCTAGAACATAGTCCTTTCTTATCTCCGGATTGTCAAACCAGAACTTTTTCTGTATAAAGAATAAGAGTTTTGTTACTTACGCCTCAAAGATACAATGACTCGAAAATACCAAAGAACACCACTTAGATAAATAAAAACCATAAAATATATTGCAAGGGTAGTAGAGTCTGTTTGTTACCCGAATTACATCCCAAGCCTTATCTTTCCTATGAGGAGGATAATTCCTCCAATCGATATAGTCTATAGGCAACAAGTCAACATCATTGCTCAACTGACCAAGCCATGATCCCAATAAACCTCCAGAATCTTCATCAGGTTGGCCAGAATCTTCATCAAAATGTACGATTACTTTGCGGTTCCGCAACTTCCAAATATCTTTAGTTGTCAACCTTTGTTCTTCGATATCTCCATTTTCATCTGTTTCATATTCAAACATTGCATTACTTATTAAAACCAACAATCAATTAAAATATTCAGAGACATCCTTATACATTTCCAACTTCATGACAGTCAAAAATAAAATAAAACTCGTTCAATCTACTTTTGTTTAAGCAAAAGATTAATATGAATCTACTTTTGTTTGCAGGAATGTAACATTACAAGAACCAAATCTATAGGCAATAAAAAAATCACAGACAAAACCTTTGGAAATCAAATTCGTGGAGTAGGTATTATGGAATTTAATTATATTAACATTACCTATGAGTTGTACTTTCCACTTGAAATTGTTATATTCTGGAGTAAGTTCTGGTGGACCATCGTTGTAACGCCCGTAAACCAAAAAGGGGATTTTTGGACATGTGTGTCGATCGATACGGAGTAAAATCAGACCGACGGTTTCGGTTTCTGATTGCCAGTTTGGGGAGCGGTTTAGGGGACACCCTAGGGTTGTATAAAAGGGCTGGAACAGACGCGTGTTGGTCTCTTTTTGGCCAAAAATCAGAGAAAGAGGAGGATTTGAGAGAGAATCAAGAGAGGCTGTGAGTTGTGTGTGATTGAGGGTGAAGGACAGCTTCTGTTTGAGTGTTTGAGAGGGCAACCGGCTGGGCAATTCGAGGAGGATTGGGGTGAAATTTTGAGGGTAAGTTCTCCGATCTCTGGTCTCGATATGGGCGAAATCCGTTCGTCTTTTCATTGAATATTCGTTGAGTTATGGCTGTTTGAACTCGATAGGGTTGTGCAGACTTGTTGCTGCGATCAGTCGGCTTCGGGAAGGCTTTCTGATCGAACCAAAACGATTTAGGAGACGATCAGCCTATCTGTAGAAAGCTCTCTCTATCTAGTTTCTAAATCACGTTTCTGATCCTGATTCTGAGTTATTATCCGTTCTCGGTGTACTTTCAAAGTCAGTGTGTCGTTCCTATTTTCTGAAATCCTAATTCGGTTTAGGTGATTGTTGGACGAGACGAACGGCTAGGCAAATCAGGTCGGATCAGGGTGAACCTTTGTGGGTAAGTTCTCCAATCCTTTTTCTTGATGTGGGTAAAAACCGTTCGTCAATGGGTTGAGTATTTAGGGAGTTATGATCGTTTTAACTGGGTAGGTTTCTGCAGTTTTTTGCTGCAATCAGTCCACTTAGCGGGAGGATTCCCGTCGAACCAGAAAGAGTCTGGAGACGATCCGTATACCGACGGGTAGCTTGTTCTGTCTATTTTTCAGAACCGTTTTCCGATTCGGATTTGGATAATCCGTAAGTCGTGTGCGGGGCGTTCTTGTAGGCGTCATGTTCTTCATCTTTTCAATCCTTTCGAGGTGAGTGCGTGACCGTAGGTTTATCTGGGTAAAGGGATTGATCCCAATGCATTGTTTGATGATTTGATGGTTGATTCTCGTGTTATGGATGTTATGTGTTGTTTGGTGTTGTGGTTTGTCTCTTATGCCTGTGTGTATGACCTGTAGACGGGATGACCATCTCACTGAGTATTTGTGATAATACTCACGCAACTCTTTTTGCCATGTGTTGCAGGTAAAGAGAAAATGTGATCGTGGAATCATGGCCGGGAAGAAGAGATGATCTAGGGTCTCGTATGGCTGTGTGCTGTTGTAGAATTGCTAGGTTGCTAGTGAATTATGAGTTGTAGTTAATTGGTTATTGGTTATTGTTTGGATTGTTGAATTGAACCGGCTAGTTTTAATAAGTATGGGATTATTGAATTGATTTAGTTGGTTTAATTGTTTTATGTTTTTCGCATGTTGTATTGATCCAATTGAGGATTATTATCTGTGATGATAATAATCTGAAGGGAAATTTTTAAATTTTTGGGTCGGGTCGTTTCATTTTGGTATCAGAGCCCTTATGGTTCTAGGGCGGGAGAACGTAGTTGATTATGTAGAATAGTCAATTGCGTGCTGAATTGATTGATTGATTGATTATGTGAGTTAGTCAATTGATTGTTGTGTGGGTATGGAGTCCTAGATCATCTTTTCTGAGCCTTCAATGAGATTCCACGGTATGTGTGTTCGACATTTTTTGCTTTCTAGTATTCTTAGTTTATGCTTCTGGTAGTGAAGAGAAATGGGTAGAGTTACTAGAGTTGCTAGAGGTATTGGCCGGGGAGGCCAAGGTGGGTGTGGAGGGCGTAGACGCGGGCAGGGACTTGAGAGTGAGTCTGCTGCCGCGTGTGTGGCCCAGGAGACCACGCAGAAGTGGGTGGCTGATTCGCAGAAGTATCAGGAGGGATCCGTGAGTGTGGCCACTGCGTGTACCAGTGTGAGGGCTGGTGGAACTAGTGAGAGTTCCGAGGTGGCCACTACGTGTACCAGTATGAGGGTTGGTGGTACTAGTGAGAGTCCCGGTGTGTTTGGCGGTGCGACGGGCCCAGGTGGGGGTCCTGTCGCAGGTGTTGGCCAGGATCGAGATGATAGTCTGGCGAGTCTGCTACAATTGATCTTGGAGCAGTTACCGGGAGGGGTGCCGGCTAAGAGTTAGGCTCTGGGGGTTCAGCCTGGTGTGGCTGGTGTGCAGCCGAGTATGGCTGGGTGCAGCCGGGAGTGGCGGCTGTGGAGGAGCTCCCATCTTATCTTAGGATGATGCAGCCGATGCAGAGGATTAGCACGAGAGTTTTCTCGAGAGGTGCTAAGCCTGAGGGGCCGATGAGTGGCGGATGAGTGTGAAGCGTAACTTCGACTCTTTGAGGTATCCAGAGGGATTCCGAGTGCAGGCAGTGATGGCATGGGTGGATTTTTGGCTGGGTTTAATGCCAAGTATTTCCGCAAGAGGCGGCATCGACTTGAGTTGAGTTTTTGGAGTTGACTTAGGGTGAACGATCAGTGAAGAAGTTCGATGCAGAGTTCTGTCGACTCCTGGTTCATGCGAATGGAGGCGTAGAGGGCGAGTAGGCCCAGGTGGAGAGGTTCTTGGGAGAACTTCGAGCTGATTTGAGGACTTGCTGTAGAGCGAGTAAGTTCGCCACGAGGGCGGAGCTGGTTGAGATTGCTGCGACGATTGAGGAGGACCTGAGAGAGCATGTGGTGGTGGTTAATCCTCCTGTTCAGCAGAGAAGGTCACAGTAGCAGGTAGGTCCGAGCAAGGACGGTAAGCCTGCGCAAGGACAGAAGAGGAAGTGGGAGAGCACTTTGGAACCGAGTCAGAGGGTTTAGGGTGGTCTGGGATGCTTCGGGTGTGGGAGCATGGATCACAGGTTGGCGAGCTGTCCTAAGATGGACGAGTCTCGGGATAGTACGTTAGGATTCTTAGGCACATGAGAATTGCGCAAGGACCTTAGTAGTGGGCGGGTGTGAGTCCCACGGTTATTGATTCTGGAGCAACGAATTGCTTCATTACTCCGGAGTGTGCGGATAGCAGCGGGATCCAGAATGATTCCGGGGTGACGTCGGGAGTAGTTAGAGTGGCTGGTGGGAAGTCGTTGGCTACTTTTGGGCGGACTTGTGGAGTGAATGTTCTGGTGGCGGCGTGTTGATGCCCGCAGATCTGATTATCAGTCCGGTGGAGTTGTTTGATGTCATCTTGGGGATGGATTGGCTGGATCGGTATAAGGTCTGTAGGGGTCATATTTCACCCCTGTGAGATCGATATAGCGACGAGATCAACTCTGCAATATCCTGACGAAATCACGACGAATCTACGAAGGCTCAGCCTGAATCTGGGCCCAAAATGACATTAAACCCATGAGCAAAATGGGCTTAATAGAATAATGTGCCTAAATTAGATTTATTGTTTAATGGACCAGATCCATTTTATTAGCTGGCCCATTTTAGATATTTTCACTATATATAGCTCTTCATTCTCACCCAAAAAAGGGATCGAAAATTCATTAGACAAACTCTGGTATTCTAAAACAGCTTTCTAACAGCTTAATAAAAACCTCTCTTGAGATCCTAAAAACCCTAAAAAGTTACTAAATCTTATTGTGAGATTCAACCTCCACAATTTGGAGCCATCTAAGGGGATAGTAAAGTTTCTTACACAACAAGCACCACCACGTTGAGATCGGAAGAGATGACCATCGATGGAAACAATAACCAGCACCAAATCGGGGTAGACGGATCAGCAGCAAAGGATCTAGAGATAAACGCGAACGTGCCCAAAGACATCGCCAATCCGCAAACAAAAGAGAACGCGCCCGCAGGAGACAACACCGCAGAGGACAAGACTACGAAAAACCCGCTGCAGCTCGCGGCGGAGATCGCGCAGATAAAGGGCATGTTCTCGGAGATCCTGAAAAGGACAACGGAGCAGGACAGCTTTAACAGCATAATGAAGAATCGGATGAATTCTTTAACCGCGGCAAGCCACGGAAAAACAACGAGGTTTACACCCCACGCCGTGGACCGTATCGCTCCAACAGCGCTCAACTTCTCTACACCTTCGGAGGCCCAGCGGCTTCTTCGGCATCGTCCGATCAACCTCAACACCGAACCGACTCCCGGAAGTGGTGGACAAGACATCAACAAAGGAAAATCTATAGCTGAAGGTTCGACTTCGGCAAAAGGCCCTATACGACCTGGCGGATCAGCTTCGGCCGGCAAATCAGCACCACAAGGTGGCTCGACATCAGCTAGTAAGCCTGTACCCGCGGTCGATCTCGAAGATGGAGGCGACGAGGATGACTCTGACGATCCCAATGAACCACGACGAAGAACTTTGAGGCAAACCTATTACCCCGAAGACGAGTAGTACGCCTTCGAGCTTGCCGAGGAGGAAGAACGCCTCCACTGGGAGAGACAACGGATTGCTGAAGAAGAGGAACACCTTCAGTGGGGTAGGCAACGCACCGCTGAAGCACGAAGAGGATTGTCGCGGGTTCGGCAAGATGAACTGGAAGAGCTGCGTGCCTCCATGTGCCGAACAGACATAGATCTGAAGGAAATGCGCTCTCACATGCACCGAGCAACCAGCTCGGTGCCAGAAATCGACCGAGTACTGGAGGAAGCACAACGTACACTATTCACAACCCGCATCTCTAAGGCAAGGCTGTCCGACCCAGGAAAAGTCAAGGTGCCGACTTACGAAGGGAAATCCGATCCAACCGACCACATCACCGCCTTCACCATAGCAATGGGGCGTGCTAATTTCAGAGATGAGGAGAAGGACATCGGCCAATGCCATCTGTTTGTGGAACATCTCAAGGGACCGGCACTCCAATGGTTCTCCGGGCTCGAAAACAACTCCATCGATAACTTCGGCCAGCTGTCTGAAGCTTTCCTCAAGCAGTACGCCATATTCATTGAACGGAGAACCCAAGGCGCCGATCTGTGGACAATGACTCAGGGGTCGACCGAGACCCTCCGCAACTTCATCGAACGGTTCAAGACCGTGTTGTCAAAAGTTAAAGGCATTGATGACTCGTCCGCCCTCGAAGCTTTGAAGAAGACGCTTTGGTATGAGTCTGATTTCCGAAAGGAGATAATCGTCAATGAGCCAACAACCATCCAAGACGCGCTCCATCGTGCCACTAAATTCGCAAGAAATGAGGAAGAGATGAAGCTGTTGGCAGAGAAGTATGGGAAAGCCAAACAGGCGAATACATCTCAAAATCAGAATAACCAAGGCAACAAGAAGAACAATCAGTCTAGCGGGTTCGTCCAACACGAAGGAGGTTTCAGAGGAGCCCATAACTTTCAAGTGGACTCGCCCGAGTACGGTAGAGGAAGGGGGAGAGGCCGTGGAAGAGGTATGATGAGCAATACATGGGTTAGGGGACAGAGCACCTACGACGAACAAGCTTTCTGCGATCATCACCGAATCCATGGGCACTCCACCGCTAATTGCAGGAATCTCGGCCGCATGCTTGCCGCAAAACTGGCGGCTGGCCAGCTTAAAGGAGAGTTCAGCCTAAAAGACTTTGAGCCAGACGAAAAGGACAAGCCTAACGGCGAGACACCGCAACGAAGAAGGCGTGGAAGTGAAAGTCCGCCCCCCGGAACTAGAAGGCGTATTGACATGATTATGGGCGGCTCGCACTACTGTGGTGACACCATCTCGGCGATAAAGGCTTTCCAAAGACGAGCCGAAGTCAGCGTCAACCTTCAAACTCCTTCGAAATTTCCAAACGACATAATCTCATTCGAAGAAGCCGAGACCGTGGGGAAAGACCGACCGAATGACGATCCCCTTGTAATCGAACTCATCATTAGTGACTGTGACGTAGCTCGGATCCTGATAGACACGGGGAGTACTGTCGATATTATCTTCAAAAACACCCTAAAGAAGATGAATACTGACTTGTCGGATATCAAGCCCTATTCAAAGCCGCTCACTAGCTTCTCTGGAGAAACAACTATTGTGACGACCCAACCCGTCAAATAAAAATTTTTTTTTGACCCGGATCACTATTATCACAATTAGTGATCCTCAACGGTCCAATCTAATATTAATGCGGAACAACGATTAAACAATCAAACAATAAAAATCATTTAATAATAATAATATCATTTAATAATCCCATAATTATTAAATATAACACAATAAATATCGGTTAAATATTCAGTTCGATAATTATTAAATATAATCCTAGAATTGCTAACACCCTAGCAATTCTAACTTATCATCACGAAAACGAGCACTAGATCATCTCCTCTTCCCGGCCATGATTCCACGATCACATTTTCCCTTTACCTGCAACACATGGCAAAAAGAGTTGCGTGAGTATTATCACAAATACTCAGTGAGACGGTCATCCCGTCTACAGGTTATACACACAGGCATAAAAGACAAACCACAACACCAAACAACACATAACATTCGTAACACGTGAATCAACCACCAAATCATCAAACAATGCATTGGGATCAATCCCTTTACCCAGATAAACCTACGGTCACGCACTCACCTCGAAGAATCGAAAAGAGAATGGGACCAACGGTTACAAAAAGACTTGTACACGACGAACCACTGGTCCAAAACCAAAACGGACGACTGTTCTGGAAACTAGACAGACACAGCTACGTGTTGGTATAAGGATAGCCTCCAGATTCTTTCTGGTTCATTCGCAAATCAACCCCAAAGCCAACTGATCGCAGATAACTAATCTGCACAAACCCATCGAGTTCAAACAGCCATAACTCGATGAATAATCAACGAAATGATGAAAAAGGCTTGAAGAACTTACCCACAATTTTTCACCCTGTTCCGATCTGATTTGCCTAGCCGTTCGTCTCCTCTACAAATCACCTAAAGCGAATTAGGATTTCATAAGACAGGAACGATACACTGACTTTGAAAGCACACCGAGAACGGATAATACCTCCGAATCAGAATCAGAAACCTGATATAGAAACTAGACACAGATAGCTTTCCAACCGTATAAAGATCGTCCCTTGGTTCCCAACGGTTCGACGAGAAAACAACTCGCAAGTTCGATGATCTGAACTGGAACAGAAATAACCCGTTTAACAAGAAAGCACACTGGGAACGGAAAACACAACGGAATCAAGATCAGAAACCCGAACTGAAAATTAGACAGAGAGGGCTTTCTAACCGTATATAGATCGCTCTCTGGGTCCTTCTGGTTCGACGGCAGTTAAGCCCGCAAACTCGATGATCGGTAATGATCGGAACTGGAAACAGCACAACGAACCCAACTTTAAACGACCATAAATAACAATCTAACCGTCCGATTGACAAACGGATTTTTCCTACGACAAGAACAACGACAGGAGTACTTACCCTCCAAATTTCACTCCGATCCGCCGTGATCTTGACCTCCGTTTGTCTCCTCTAAAACACGAACAGAAGTTGTTCTTACCCTCCAAAAACCCAACTCGAAATCACTTGATTTCCTCACTCAAATCCCCACAAAACTGATATTTTCTCTCTGAAACAACTGAGCTCACAAGCCCTGCCGACACTCTGCCTTTTAAAGAGAATTTTTTTTTTTTTTTTTTTTTTTTTTTTTCGTGTCGATCGACACACACTCCCTGTGTCGATCGACACACACTCCCTGTGTCGATCGACACACGACCAAATATTCCGTAATTTGGTTCGCGGTCGTTATAATTCTCCCCCACTAACACAGATTCGTCCTCGAATCACGCGAAACCGTCACCTTACGGTCAAACACAACTATAAGCAGCCCTCTGGCCCAACTGTGCCAGCATCCTAACCCCGTCTCACTAAAGTTGACACTCATGTCTGAATCTCGACCAGATTTTCCCGGAAAACATCTACAATGCAGCACTCGCTGATCCGAATCAGGGTTGTCCGACTGATTACGCAACAATCAAACAAGAACATGCCCGACCAATCGTAAACCCAGAATTTAGACCAATTGATCGCACAAAAATCAAACAAGAACATGCCCGACCAAGGAGGCTACGTATGTTTACCAAGATCGTCTGAACCGAGGTTCCAGACTCGAGTAAAAACCGTATATTAGACAACCTTCCTGACCAAAACCCGGTCAACTCCACCTGAGATCATTCCCGATCTCTGAAGTTCATACAGTCTCGTACCTATAATCACACTTACCTGCACTGATGCTCAAAATCATATCTCTATACACCACTCGCACTCGCAGGATCGTCACCCTACGAGCTCTCGATGTATAACATACCGGCTCTCGGTACGCTCCAGCCCCTCCCACTCTCAGGACACACAGTCCGTCGAGCTATCGGCTGCAGAGGAATCACACATCCTCTGGAGAGATCTCCGTCTCTCAAAGTATATGTAGCGGAATCACACATCCTCTGGAGCAGTCACACTGTAATGCGTATTATAAGTTCCCGACATCTGAATTACTTTCCGTGGTTCCCTCATAATATTCCTTATTCCAGAAAATTATCCCATGACCCATCCCCCGGTCATCTGAAATAACTCAACCACTAGTCATCAAAGGAATAACACCCATCTTATAACACAATAATAAGAAAAACACATCTTATTATATCACATCAATGTATATCGTTACAACACAACGAAAAATACATACAAAATGTAGCACATGCTATTACAAACTCTGAAAAACCAGAAAAAATACTCAAGCTTCCGCTTGCTTCTCAAACCACTTTGAGAACTTTGTCTTGATCCTTGCTTCTGGTTCCCAAGTCTCCTCCTCGACACCGTCAAAGTCCCACACAACTCGAACCAATGGTATCCTCTTTCGGCGCAGCACCTTGACTCTCCGCTCGAGAATCCTCACAGGTCTCGCCTCCAACGTCATGTTGGGCTGAAGATCCTCCGGAATCCTAGCCAACACCTCCTCAGACTCATGTAGACACTTCCGTAGCATCGATACATGGAATACCTTATGAAAGGCTCTCATACTCTGAGGTAACTCCAACCGATAAGCCACTGATCCAACCCGCTCCACAACCTTGAACGGACCCATAAACCTCGGACTTAGCTTATTCTCTGAAATGGATCTGTTAGGACCCCTCAACATCGCTGCCTTAAGATACACCTGATCTCCCAGCTCAAACTCCAGCTCTTTCCGTCTCTTATCAGCATAACTCTTTTGCCGATCCTGAGCTTCTCTCATGTTCAGTCTCAAGACACGAATCTTCTCCGTCGTCTCCTGAACAAAATCCGCACCAAACATGCTCCTCTCCCCCACTTGAGTCCAGCATAATGGTGTCCGACATGGCCTCCCATACAGAGCCTCATATGGAGCCATCCCAATACTCGCCTGGTAACTATTGTTGTAAGCAAACTCAACCAGGTTCAGGTGATCCGCCCAATGACCACCATAATCCAGCACACACATCCTCAACAAGTCCTCCAATGTCTGAATCGTCCTCTCAGACTGACCATCCGTCTGAGGATGATACGCTGTGCTCATGTGCACCTTAGTGCCCATCTCAGCCTGGAATGCCTTCCAGAACTCCGAAGTAAATCTCGGATCTCTATCTGACACAATACTTACTGGCACTCCATGCAACCTCACTATCTCCCGCACATACTTCTTAGCCAAAACTGCCACTCCATCGGTCTTCCTGATGGCAAGAAAATGTGCTGACTTAGTCAAACGATCCACAATCACCCAAATCGCATCAAAGGTCCGTGACACAGGTAACCCTGTCACAAAATCCATGCTAATCATATCCCACTTCCACTCCGAAATAGGCAAACTCTGCAACATACCACTTGGCACCTGATGCTCAGCCTTCACTAACTGACACACGTTGCACGCAGCAACCCAGTTAGCTACATCTTAGTCGCACCCGGATGAATCGACAACATGCTCGCATGAGCCTCCCTCAGGATCTCCTGCCTCAGATCCTCATCCTTGGGTACACAAACCCGCCCGTTCACTAATATCGTCCCATTTGCCGAGACCACATACTCTGAACCTGCAACACTAGAAACATCAATCAAGAACGGATCAAACTCTTGAGCTGCTCGAATACGACTCAGCAAATCTGCCTGGTTAGCTGCCTCTAACCCCGACGGCTCCTGTGAGATCACACACAACCTCAATGTACTAATCTCGCTCACCAGAGCCTCCATATCACGCTCCTGAGCCGAAGCAACCCTCATCCGACTCAACGCATCTGCAACCAGATTAGCCTTACCCGGATGGTACCTGATCTCCAAATCGTAATCCGCTACCAACTCCATCCAGCGCCTCTGTCTCTGGTTCAGCTCTGGCTGAGTAAAGAAATACTTCAGACTCTTATGGTCTGTGAACAACTGAACCTTTCCGCCATAAAGATAAGATTTCCAAATCTTTAGAGCGAAAATCACTGCAGCTAACTCCAAATCGTGGGTAGAGTAGTTGCACTCGTGCTTCCTTAACTGCCTCGAATACACCAAAATATCATCAATGAAGTTGATCACAAACACATCCAGATACTCCTGGAATATTTCGTTCATCAACCGCATGAACACTGCTGGTGCATTTGTCAACCCGAAAGGCATCACCACGAACTCGAAGTGCCCATACCTCATCCTGAAAGCAGTCTTCCAAATGTCTGCTTCATTGATAGGAATCTGATGGTAACCCGAATCCAAATCGATCTTGGAGAACCAAGTAGCCCCTCGTAACTGATCCAACAACTCATCAATCCGCGGGAGAGGATACCTGTTCTTCACGGTGACTCGATTAAGCCCCCGATAATCAATGCACAAACGGAAACTACCATCTTTCTTCTTAACAAACAACACTGGCGCTCCCCATGGTGAAACACTTGGTCGAATAAAACCCTTAACCAACAAATCGTCCAGCTGTTTCTTCAACTCTGCCATCTCTGCTGGAGCCATACGGTAAGGTATCTTAGATACTGGAGTCGTCCCAAGTTCCAACTCAATCACAAACGGATCCGACCGTGATGGCGGTAATCCCTGCAATGACTGAAAAACATCCTGGAAATCCCGAACAACTCGAATATCCCCAACTGCAACCTCTCCAACAGACTCAGGCATCACTATCGTCACTAGATACGCCTCGCAGCCCTTGACAAGCAACTGCTCGGCCTGTATCGCAGAAATCACGAGACTTCCAGAAGTCGGTCTCACGCCCTGATAAACCAACCTCCCCACCTCTCGTTCGAACACCACTCGACCACGATGGCAATCCAGATGGACCCTGTACCGATCCAACCAATCCATACCGAGGATAACATCATACAGCTCCACCGGACTGATGATCAGATCTGCTGGCATCAACTCACCCGCCACCAGAACATCCACGCCACGAGCCCGCCCGAAAGTAGCTAATGACCTACCACCCGCAACCTTAACTACCCCGAGTTGTTCCCCGGGATCACTCTGGATTCCGCTGCCCTCCGCACACTCCGGCGTAATGAAGCTATTCGTAGCTCCCAAATCAAACAACACGTGTGACTCATACCCGCCCACAACTAAGGTCCCTGCACAATTCCATGTGCCTAAGAACCCTAACGTACTACCCCGAGACTCGTCCATCCTAGGACAGCTCGCCAACCTGTGATCCATGCTCCCACACCCGAAGCATCTCAGACCACCCTGAACCCTCCGACTTGGTTCCAAAGTGCTCTCCCACTTCCTCTTCTGTCCTTGCGCAGGCTTACCGCCCCTGCCTGAACTCACCTGCTGCTGAGATCTCCTCGGCTGCTGCTGCTGCACCAATGGACTAACCACCACAACCTGCTTCCCGAGATCCTCCTTGATCGCAGCAGCCATCTCAACCAGCTACGCCCTCGTGGCGAACCTATTCGCCCTGCAGCGAATCCTCAAATCTGGACGAAGTCCTTTCAAGAACCTCTTAACCTGGGCATCTTCGCCCTCCATGCCTCTCTCTGCATGTACCAGAAGTCGACTGCACTCAGCATCGAACTCCCTCACTGACCGATCTCCCTGAGTCAGGTCCAGAAATCTAGACTCCAAGCGGTCCACCGCCTCATGCGGAAATACTTGGCGTTAAACTCTGCCAAGAAATCCTACCAGACTATCTCGGCCTGCATCCTCTTAGCCTCTACACCTCTCCACCAGAGATGCGCATCACCCTCCAAATAATACACTGCCAGATCCACTATGTATCCATCTGGACACCTCAAAGAGTCGAAGTTACGCTTCACACTCATCCGCCGCTCATCGAGCCCTCAGGCTTAATACCTCTCGAGAAAAATGCAGTACCAATCCGCTGCATCTGCTCTATCATCCTCAGATAAGATGGAAGCTCCTCTACCCCAGCCATACCCAGCTGCACCCCAGCCAATCCTAGCTGCACCCCAACCAATCCTAGCTTTACCCCCAGCCAACCCCGGCTGCACACCAAGAGCATGATCCGGAGCAGGCACCACTCCCGGTAACCTCTCCAGAATCATCTATAGTAGACCCGCCAGACGATCATCTCGATCCGGGGCAACGCCTACGGCAGCACCCCCACCAGGGCCCACCGCACCGCCAGCTACACCGGGACCTGCACTGGAACCCGTAGCTGTCACACCCAAGGACTCCTCCTGAAACGTCTGCGAGTCAGCTACTCGCTCCTGCGTAGTCTCCTGGGACACCCACGTGGCAGCAGACTCACTCCCAAGTCTCCGCCCACGTCCACGCCCAGCACGACCACCTCGGCCTCCCTGGCCCATACCTCTAGCAACTCTAGTACCTCTAACCATCACACTCTGCCCTACCAATGGCAGAACTCTAGTATCTCTAACAATTCTTCTTCTCAACCAGAAGCAGAAACTAAGCATACTAGAAAGCATAAGAGGTCAAACAACACATACCGTGGAATCTCATTGAAGGCTCAGAAGAGATGATCTAGGACTCCATACCCACACAACAAGCAATTGACTAACTCACATAATCAATTAAATATTCTAACCCTAGAACCGCTAGAACGCTCTGATACCAAACTGTGACGACCCAACCCGTCAAATAAAATTTTTTTTTTGACCCGGATCACTATTATCACAATTAGTGATCCTCAACGGTCCAATCTAATATTAATGCGGAACAATGATTAAACAATCAAACAATCAAACAATAAAAATCATTTAATAATAATAATATCATTTAATAATCCCATAATTATTAAATATAACACAATAAATATCGGTTAAATATTCAGTTCGATAATTATTAAATATAATCTTAGAATTGCTAACACCCTAGCAATTCTAACTTATCATCACGAAAACAAGCACTAGATCATCTCCTCTTCCCGGCCATGATTCCACGATCACATTTTCCCTTTACCTGCAACACATGGCAAAAAGAGTTGCGTGAGTATTATCACAAATACTCAGTGAGACGGTCATCCCGTCTACAGGTTATACACACAGACATAAAAGACAAACCACAACACCAAACAACACATAACATTCCTAACACGTGAATCAACCACCAAATCATCAAACAATGCATTGGGATCAATCCCTTTACCCAGATAAACCTACGGTCACGCACTCACCTCGAAGAATCGAAAAGAGAATGGGACCAACGGTTACAAAAAGACTTGTACACGACGAACCACTGGTCCAAAACCAAAACGGACGACTGTTCTGGAAACTAGACAGACACAGCTACGCGTTGGTATAAGGATAGCCTCCAGATTCCTTCTGGTTCGTTCGCAAATCAACCCCAAAGCCAACTGATCGAAGATAACTAATCTGCACAAACCCACCGAGTTCAAACAGCCATAACTCGATGAATAATCAACGAAATGATGAATCGTTTTCGCCCACATCAAGAAAAAGGCTTGGGGAACTTACCCACAATTTTTCACCCTGTTCCGATCTGATTTGCCTAGCCGTTCGTCTCCTCTACAAATCACCTAAAGCGAATTAGGATTTCATAAGACAGGAACGATACACTGACTTTGAAAGCACACCGAGAACGGATAATACCTCCGAATCAGGATCAGAAACCTGATATAGAAACTAGACACAGATAGCTTTCCAACCGTATAAAGATCGTCCCTTGGTTCCCAACGGTTCGACGAGAAAACAACTCGCAAGTTCGATGATCCGAACTAGAACAGAATTAACCCGTTTAACAAGAAAGCACACTGGGAACGGAAAACACAACGGAATCAAGATCGGAAACCTGAACTGAAAAGTAGACAGAGAGGGCTTTCTAACCGTATATAGATCGCTCTTTGGGTCCTTCTGGTTCGACGGCAGTTAAGCCCGCAAACTCGATGATCGGAACTGGAAACAGCACAACGAACCCAACTTTAAACGACCATAAATAACAATCTAACCGTCCGTTTGACAAACGGATTTTTCCTACGACAAGAACAATGACAGGAGTACTTACCCTCCAAATTTCACTCCGATCCGCCGTGATCTTGACCTCTGTTTGTCTCCTCCAAAACACAAACAGAAGTTGTTCTTACCCTCCAAAAACCCAACTCGAAATCACTTGATTTCCTCACTCAAATCCCCACAAAACTGATATTTTCTCTCTGAAACAACTGAGCTCACAAGCTCTGCCGACACTCTGCCTTTTAAAGAGAATTTTTTTTTTTTTTTTTTTTTTTTTTTTTCGTGTCGATCGACACACACTCCACGACCAAATATTCCGTAATTTGGTTCGCGGTCGTTACAACTATGACCTCCGGACTTATCCGATTGCCCGTTCGAGCAGGAAGAATGACCAAAACCGTCGAATTCGAAGTAGCTGATCACCCGACGGTTTACAATGCTATTTTGGGCACGCCTTGGTTGAGTCTGATGCGGGCAGTCGCATCAACTTATCATCTGTGTGTGAAGTTTCCTACTCCGAAAGGAATCAAAACAATTTACGGCAGCCAGAAGGAGTCGTGAATGTGTTTTTTGACAGAACACAAGATGAGAAAACCCGTTACAGCAGATACTGTTAAGGAGCAGCATAAGAAGATGAAATTGGATAGGGAGCCGGTGAAAGGGCTCTCTAAACTCTTATAGCAATTACAAATAACGGAGGATCGCGCAAAAGAAGTTAGATCGACTTGCGATCCAGTCATCAAGGTCTGTATCGACGAGCGGCACCCTGAAAGATGTGTGGAAATCGGGGCCGAACTAAACGAAGAACTCAAGGAGCAACTCGTCGGATTCTTGAAGAAGAACGTGAACACTTTTTCCTGGTCGGCCGAAGACATGCCAGGAATAGATATCGACGTTGCAAGCCACGAATTGAACGTCGACCCAACGTTCAAACCGATTAAACAGAAAAGAAGGAAACTTGGCTCGGAAAGAGCAAAGGCAGTCAATGACGAAGTAGAAAGGTTGCTACGGGTCGGCTTGATCACGGAAATCAAATACCCCGACTGGTTGGCAAACCCAGTAGTGGTAAAGAAGAAAAACGGAAAATGGCGCGTATGTGTAGATTTCACAAATTTAAACAAAGCTTGTCCGAAAGATAGTTTTCCTCTCCCCCATATTGACCGGCTCGTCGAAGCAATAGCAGGCAACAAGCTGCTATCGTTTATGGATGCCTTTTCCGGATATAACCAAATTTTCATGAAACGAGAAGACCGCGACAAGACCGCGTTCATCACGGACAGAGGGATATACTGCTATAAGGTAATGCCGTTCGGCCTCAAAAACGCCGGGGCGACATACCAGCGCTTAGTCAATAAGATGTTCGCAAAACAGCTCGGCAGGACCATGGAAGTCGACATTGACGACATGCTAGTGAAGTCGCTGGAAGAAAAAAACCACATAGCTCATTTGGAAGAGTGTTTCGAAAGATTAAACTCTCACAACATGAAACTAAACCCGGAGAAGTGCAGATTCGGCGTCGCGTCCGGAGAATTCTTACGATCATTTGGTCCAATGCGGGGTCAACGGTTGGTCGGACATGTTCTTGTTTGATTGTTAGACGGTCAACCCGGCAGCCCTAATCCGGACCATGGGGCGTGCATCGTTGATGTTCCGGATGAATCTGAGCGAGTTTTAGGCGAGAGTGTTAGCCTTAGCAGGACGGGTTAGGGGATTCGAGTGTTATCTCGAAGGATACGGGCCGCGTTCGGGTCAAGTGGTGGAGACCGTAGTGAGACGGTGTTGCGTGATTCGAGGTCAAATCCGTGTTAGTGGGGGAGAATTGTAACGCCCGTAAACCAAAAAAGGGGATTTTTGGGCATGTGTGTCGATCGACACAGAGTAAAATCAGACCGACGGTTTCGGTTTCTAATTGTCGGTTTGGGGAGCGGTTTAGGGGACACCCTAGGGTTGTATAAAAGGGGCTGGAACAGATGCGTGTTGGTCTCTTTTTGGCCGAAAATCAGAGAAAGAGGAGGATTTGAGAGAGAATCAAGAGAGGTTGTGAGTTGTGTGTGATTGAGGGTGAAGGACAGCTTCTCACTACAAGAAATATGGCCATTAGTAGCAGTTCGTTGTAGCACTAATTCACTAACTGCTACCAAAAGTGCCAAAATCGGATTCCCACTCGATAGTAGCATTAAATTCGTGCTAGGAAAGAATTTCATTAAGCGGGAACTAAAAAACACTATTGTAGCTGAATATTAGGTTGGAGGCAAAAGACTTAGCCAATTTTGGGTTTTTTCCGCCAATCTCAGGGTCGACTCGTATAACCCTTAAGCTCCTTTTGCAGACCCAAAAAAAAAAATTCTGAGTTTTTTCTCCCAAATTTCAACCTCTGTCGCACCACCGTAGCCTCGATTTCCCTCTGTAATCAGTCATCTTCTCAACCTCCGATCCGTAGCCTCGATTTCCCTCTGTAATCGGTCAGATAGGAAAATCAGATCCGTAGCCTCGATTTTCCTATCTAGGTCAAATAGGAAAATCAGATCTGTTCCTGCCTGCTCTGTAATCGTCTCGCTCTCATCCACTTGTATTACCGAAGAAGGGAACCCAGGAGAGGTAATCAATTTTCGATTTCTAGAGTTATAAACCCTCTGAATTTTTTCGTCATTTTCAAGAGCTTAGATTTCTCTAATTACTTTCCATTCCCTCTTGTTGTATGAAGATTTGAAGCCCTCAAGATCTCTGTGAGGACCTAACACGACTATAAGCAAGAGAATCAGTCTACAGAATCAGGTTATATATTTTCCCTTACAAATATGATTTTTTGATTGGGTTAGTATATATCTTGTTTGTGCTTTGATTGTTTCTGGCTTTGATTGGTTTAATGTGAATGCCTGTGCATGTTTGTTTGAGTTATTCTTATGAGTTTGTTTTGTTTTGCTTATGGGTTAGAACATATAACGTGAATGTCTGTGCATGTTTGAGTTATTCTTATGAGTTTGTTTTGTTTTGCTTATGGGTTAGAACATATAATGGTCGAAAAGTCATGGGTTCATCTTCACAGGTAAGTCAAAACAATAACAATATATATTTAGGGGTTTAATTGGAGATTAAGAGAGTTTAAGGTTTAATTGTCATATCTTTTTTTGCTTCCATCTGACTTCACCTAAGAGCTGATCCTGGTTATGAGAGAGGTGCTTGGAACTTTGTGAGGTCTGTGGGTTCAGGTTTAGGAGAAAATGAGATGATCATTTGCCCATGCATTGACTGTCGAAACGTAGATCGTCACTCAGCCGGTGTTGTTGTTGATCATCTTGTAACAAGGGGAATGGATTGGAGTTACAAGATGCGGGAGGATTGGTATCATCATGGAGAAGTGATATCAGGGACTGAGTGTAGAAGTGATGCAACTCAGTGGAACCAAGAGATTTTGGGGTTATACGAAGCGGCTGAGTTGCTAGATAAAGAGCTGGTTAGGCAGGGTAACTTAAGTGAGGTTGCTGAGGGTGAGGATAAGCAAGAAGATGAGTTTCTTGCAAAGCTAGCCGATGCAGAAACACCCCTATATCCAAATTGTGAAAACCACAGCAAGCTCTCAGCGATTGTTTCACTTTTTAGGCTAAAGACACAGAGTGGTTGGTCCGATATAAGCTTCGATCTTCTGCTTGAGACTTTGTCACAGATGCTACCCAAGGATAATGTCTTGCACACATCCTTGTACGAGGTGAAGAGGTTTCTGAGATCTTTTGATATGGGTTATGAGAAGATAGACGCTTGTGTGAATGACTGCTGTCTATTTAGAAATCAGTTTAAGATGCTAGACAGTTGTCCGAAATGCAATGCTTAACGCTGGAAGATTAACTCACGGACTGGTGATGTGAAGAAAGGTATTCCACAGAAAGTTCTTAGGTATTTTCCGATAATTCCACGTCTCAAGAGGTTGTTCAGGTCAGAGGAAACGGCTAAGGACTTAAGGTGGCATTTTCGTAATAAGAGCACCGATGGAAAAAGCCGTCATCCGGTAGATTCTGTGACATGAGATCAAATGAATGACAAATATCCGTCATTCGCAGCTGAAGAAAGGAACATTAGGCTTGGACTCTCCACAGATGGGTTTAATCCGTTCAACATGAAAAATGTTAACTATAGTGCTTCGCCTGTTTTGGTAGTCAATTACAACATGTCACCTGACAAGTGTATGAAGGAGGAGAACATCATGTTGTCATTGCTGATTCCTGGTCCAACCCAACCTGGAAACAATATAGATGTGTATTTAGAACCACTTATAGAGGATCTAAACCATCTGTGGGAGAAGGGAGAGTTAACGTATGATGCATTCAGTCACACCACTTTCACGTTAAGGGCAATGCTTCTCTAGACCATACAGGATTTTCCGGCATATGGAAATCTTGCAGGCTGCAAAGTAAAAGGAAAAATGGGTTGTCCTGTGTGTGGGAAACACACAGACAGTATGTGGTTGTCTAATTGCAGAAAGCACGTTTATATGTGCCATCGGAAGGGTCTGCGACCCACACATGCTTATCGAGGAAAGAAAGCATGGTTTGATGGTAAAGCTGAGAATGGGAGAAGAGGTAGGATTCTAAGTGGTCATAACATATACCAAGTACTGAAAAATTACAAGAATGATTTTGGAAATGTGAAAGTAACTGGAAGTAAGAGGAAGATGAAAGATTGTGTTGTATCAGACTCTGATACTGATGGTGAATCTAGTGAATCAGAGGAAGAGGAAGAACCAGTAGATGAAGAGGAGCTATCTAGATGGAAGAAGCGGTCAATCTTTTTCAAGTTGCCTTATTGGCAGGTACGTTTCTAAGGTTATTTTCTATTTATCTTTTCAGAATTGATCTATTATAGCTCTCTTTAATATTCTTTTTCGTATATGTGTTTGTTTTGTGTAGGAGCTGCCGGTTAGACATAATTTAGACGTGATGCACGTTGAGAGAAATGTCGCTGCTAGCCTTGTTGCTACACTGTTGCATTGTGGAAAATCAAAGGATGGTCTTAATGCTCGAAAAGACCTGCAAATGCTTGGAATTAGGAAGGATTTGCATCCTCAACCTCGTGGAAAAAGAATGTACCTTCCTCCAGCTCCTTGGTCTTTGTCCAGCAAAGAGAAAAAACTATTCTGTAAGCGTCTATTGGACTTCAGAGGTCCGGATGGCTACTGCTCAAATATATCCAGGTGCGTGAAGATAGAAGAATGTAAGGTTATGGGACTGAAATCACATGATTACCATGTATTGATGCAACAGGTTCTTCCAGTTGCGATTAGAGGTAGAACCTCAATTCTTTTAATTTTTTTCTAACTTATCCCCTTAGCTGTTCTGCTTTTAATCTCCAATGATTTCTTCTTTTTTTTGCTGCAGGTTTGTTACCTAAAGGTGTTAGGATAGCTACTGGACGCCTATGCGCATTCTTCAACCATTTGTGCCAGCGAGTTATCGATACAGAAACAATTACAGTAATGGAAACTGAAATTGTAGAAACTCTATGCATGTTTGAGAGATTCTTTCCTCCAAGTTTCTTTGATATAATGGTGCATTTGACAGTTCATCTAGGCAGGGAAGCTCGGTTATGTGGACCAATCCATTTTCGTTGGATGTACCCATTTGAGAGGTACATTACTTTATTTCTTATACCGTCAATTAACTGTCTTCCTTTTAATCCTAAATGCTCTTTATCTGCAGGTACATGAAAGTTCTGAAGGACTTTGTAAGAAACCCTGCAAGACCAGAGGGTTGTATTGCTGAAGCGTATCTCGCTGAGAAATGCATGCGGTTCTGTGCGCAGTTCTTAAAAAAGACAACAAGTGTGGAGGATAAACCTGATAGAAATACTGAGTATGAGAACAGCTCTATACTGGAGGGTCATCCGATATCCGCAGCCACTTCATGTACTCTTACTGAGATGGAGAAGAACATAGCCCACCTTGCTGTGATTCAGAATATGGCTCTGGTTGATCCTTTTGTGGAGTAAGTTCTATTCTGATGTCTGTTGTCTTTTTTTTTTTTGTATTTACAGGTTATTTCCGTTAATTTATCTGTTGTCTTATTCTGATTTAAGCATGCACCTACAACATCTACAAGACTCTAGTGAAAGATGTAGACGTGATGCGTCAACATTATGGGCGGAGCATACTCAGAAATTTGGATATTGGTTAAAAGAACAGGAAAATCATAATTTGAGTGTTTATTTTAATTGCTTGGTTTATTGTAGAAAACAGAATTGTTTTCAATATGCACTAACACTTTACAGCTTTTAAAATAGATTCCTCTCAGTTCAGAACAACACGAAGAAACACTTAAGTGGTTGGCATACGGTCCTCGTAGTAGCACAAGGTCTTACACGGGTTACATAATCAACGGCCAGCGGTTTCACACAAGTTCAGTTGATAGGCAAACACATAACAGTGGGGTGTTATATGAGGCCACGGCAATGTGTAGAGCTAGTGCAAAAGACACTTCTCCGATGGTTGATGTTGTATCCTACTATGGCAGAGTGGTGGAGATTATACTGCTTGATTACAACATCTTCTGCATTCCACTATTCCGATGTCATTGGGCAGTCAGAGGTAACGGAGTCAAGGAAGAAGATGGCTTCACACTTGTCAACCTGAATCAAAGTCAAGTATCATTTGTAAGAGATCCATACATACTAGCCTCTCAAGCAAAGCAAATATTTTATTCCAGGGTACATGAGAAATCGAGTTGGTATGTAGCTTTGAGAGGTCCCACAAGAAGATACAGTGAAGAAGGTGCTGAAGGTGAAAATGCAGATGTTGGGCCATTGCCAGCAGTAGTGGAAATGGAAGCTGATGACTTGGTTGATGAAGCTAGAAATGCCCGAACTGATTGTGAAGGAATTTATGTTTGAATCTCATCTGTTTGGATTGATTTTTGGAAATTTGATTGCTTAGAATTGGTCTATGTGTGTGTCTGTCTCTGTGTGTGAGAGATCATCTATGAACTGTATTTTAACAAATCTCTTTTTAGTTTTCAGGTAAAGTAAGATGGCAAAAGAAGAACCAATTGGATCAAAGAATACAAAGAACTCCAAGAAAGCAGTTGCTGTTGAGTCTGAAAAGAAACAACTGGAAGAGATGCAATTGGAAGAGAAGCAATTGGAAGACAGTGAACTGGAAGATAAGTTACATGAGAAGCAGACACAAGGTGATGAGAATGAAGAAGACGATAATGATGTACTGAATGGAGAAGGTGGGCTGAATGGAGAAGGTGAGCTGAATGGAGAAGACGAAGAAGAACCAAGTAAGGAAGATGATGAACATATGAAGGAAACCTTAGACTCAGAAGTGCAAACCCAGAAGGAAACAGTTGATCATGAACCAAAGCGTAAAAGACTTCGAGGACCAACGAAGATGAAACACATTGCTAAGGATCCAAATGAACGGCAACATGTGCACTTCACTCACATGGGAGAACCGTGTGGTCCAGGGTCAGTGTTGTTATCATCGTACTTAGGTCCGTTGGTGCGTGAACATGTTCCATACGTTGTCCAAAATTGGAAAGCAGTTAGTGAAGATATCAAAACTGTTCTGTGGAAATCTATTGTGGTAAGCTGAATTCTCTTTTACATATGTTCAGTTTAACTTGTAATTGATTGTCTCACATTGGTAATTAGTATATTCCTTTCATAACTGAATGTAGGCAAGGTTTGACGTTGATGATCAAGGGTACAAAAAGACTGTTGTGTTTAAGCAGATGGGAGGTCTGTGGAGAGCTTCTAAATCACGTGTGGTGACCCAAGTCAGGCAAGCGCGTATATTGAAAGAAAGGATGAGTCTGCAACCGAAGAATGTAGTTACAAGTGAATGGTGTAAATTTGTCAAAGAGAAGACTAGTAACGCCTTTAAGGTATATATTCACTTGTTTGTCTTTCTCACTTTACATATAGAATAGTAACATTTGATTTTTTCGTTCTTTTGTAGGTTGTCAGTGATTCATACAAGGAAAGAAGACAAAAGCAGATACCTCATACTTGCGGGCGTAAAGGAATGGTCAGATTGAGAGAAGATTTGGTAAAGAATAGCCCAGAACCATCTAATGTGACGAGGTTAAGAGTTTGGGTCAAGTCTCGTACTAGAAAGGATGGTACGCCTGTAAACGTGGATGCAGCTGAAAAGATTGTAAGTTCTGTTTATTCTTTTCAATGAATTTAGAAATTGGATATCATGGTGGGTGGTGGTTATGAATTTGGAACTGTGTTTCCAGAGACTGGCATCAGAGATGGTCAGTGAAGGTCAACAGGATTCAGCGACAACGAATCCAAAGGAAGATATGCTTACACAGATTTTGGGCCCTGATAATCCTGGAAGATTGAGGGCAATGGGTAGATGCATGAGCTTGACCAAATTGGCATGTTTTGAAGTGAAGAACAACTGTATCGCTGCAATGGAAGAAAATCAAATTCATTTGCAGAAACAGGTTGACAATTTAAAACAAGTCATTGCCAAAATGAATAACCAGGTAAGCCTAGCTATTATCTTTACATTGGTCTACTGATAACATTACTTACTGAGTTTTATCACGAGAATGATATTCCTCTATTGTTTCTCATATGACAGAGAGAAGAACCTGATGTCGGTGAAAACTCGATTCATAAGGTATGAATTGATCGATTTCCTCTGACTTCCTCTACCAGTAGATTTCTATGTAGGAGTTGTTTTCTCATTAATTATTTTTTACATGTAGAGTGTAAACACCAGATCACTTCCCAAGTGTTTTTTGGTTGACTGGTCCGCTACCGATCAAACTTTAGCTGAGAATGTAGCTGAGGGCCGTGTTGTTTCTTATGATGCTGATGAGATAGTGAATGGGATTCCATTAGGGCCTAACTCTGTGAAGGTTTTGGTTGAATCTGCTATCAAACCAGAAGCATTTCTATGGAGGCCTGCACATGAGATGTTTACTGTTGAGGATGCACTTGGAGAAATGGTCGCATGGCAAGCCGATTACTGTATTGTTCCAACTGCAGGTTTCATTCCAGAGGACATTGCACCTAAGGTTAAGTTTCTTAACTTAATTTGGTTACTTACGGATACTCTTTAACTGAGTCATTCTTCTTACTTTTAATTCTTCTCTTTCCAATTGTTTCACAGAGCCCTTCCACAAGTTCAAAAAACATATGCAAACTCATGGATTATATGAAGAATGATGAAGTGGTCGCTGAAGGCCGATGGCAGACTCAAGAACCTAAAGCGTTCGTGAATGGACTTCCTCTTGGTCCAAATGCAATTAAAGTATATTTGGATAAGGTAGTAAACCCCACGGCATATATATGGAGGCCTACAGTTGAGATGAGAACTGTGGAGGATTCTTTGAACCATTTTGTAGCATGGCCTGCAAATAGAGTTGTGATTGATACAGCAACTCCAAACTCTCCTGATCTTCAACCATCTACATCTAAAGCAGCAAGTCGAAGTTCTCAGAATGAGAAGTCTCCAATAACTCCAGCAGCTCCTTTAAAGAAACCTGCAGCAAGTTTGAAAGCATCATCTCCTCGTCGCACATCGCAGGTACTTTCTTTTACTGTATGACAATTGTTTGCTTGCTGTATAATGTGATTGAATTGTGTTCTTTGCTGATTATTGGTTGTCCTTTGCTGATGAATTGTGTTCATGGTTTCTACTGGTTGTTCTTGTAGCGTCTCGCCTACAAGGAAAATCAAAAATGCAAGTTGATGGATCTGTCTGGAAATAAGCGCGTTGTTGCTGAAGGACGTTGGTCATCAAATAATCCTGACCAAGTCGTCCACTTTGTACCTTTGGGCCATGGTGCATGTCGAGTATGGGTGGATGTTGTGAAGGTTAAAGATGCTGCAGTGTGGAGGACATCTTCTGAGATCGAGTATATGGAAGATGCTCTTGGATCCTCTATTGCCTGGCCAGCTGATAAAGTGGTGATGGTGAGATTTGTAATCATTTGCTCGTTCTTTAGTTTTACATAAGTTTTAAAATATGTCGAACTAATCTAACATATTTTGTGTTCAGGAATGAAGAGGCTTCATGAATCATGCTTACTGCTTCTAAGTTTCAGAACTTGATAAATTTAAGACATATTTGATGAGTTTGGGTTTTAATTTGTAAACTTTGTATGCTTTGGAATTTGGATCAATGATGGAAATGCATCATGTTTTTTTAAGGGTTAACAAAATTGTGTTTATGTTTTTGTTTTTTTTAGTCACAGTCAGAAACTTAATAGCAAAAACCAAATAAGGCAAAACCAGGCTAATCAAGACTAAACCAAGCCAATTACAAAATTTACCACGCCAATTAAGACAAAATCATATAAAACAAAGAATTAAATTTTACAAAATAAAAAGAAAACTCATGATCTTTGATTTAGAGTTTAGGGCATAAGGTTTGGGTTTAGGGTATAGGGTATGAAATAAATTTTTTCAAACTTATCATTTAGGGTATGTAATTTTAGTTTTTCTTTAAGAATAATCATTTTCTAAATCATAATTCAACACTAAAAATCATTTTCTGTTTAAAGTTTTGTATAATTTTAAATCGTTAGGATTTAAGGATCTACACATACAAAATTTTGATAAAGACTTATGGAACCACAAACCCGAAACCCTAAATCAAAACGAAACCCTAAAAATAAATTGGTTTATATATGCATTTGAATACGAAACCCTAAACCTTAACTCCAAAACTAAATTGTAACCTCTAAACTGAAATGTAATCCCTAAAACATAAACATTAATCGCTAAACACAAACCATATTCTCTGACCCCTAAATCTAATATTATATCCTAATACTAAAGTATACCCTCTACATCTCACAATTAATTCCTTAAAAAGTTTTAAAACGTGAAAACTAAAAAATTAGTATATAAAGAAAAAATTATCACCTCAAATATATAAAACATTACCAAAGTTAATTAACTAAATTTGTTTTAAAGAATGTATAAAAAACAGTAAAATACATGGTAAATACAATCTGAAGATGCAAACCAATTAGATAGGATCACTAGGATCGATGACGTGGCAATGTCCTAGATTATCTTGTCCGTCCGTTCATTTTTCCCGCCATCTTTAATTATAATCTTCTCCGTCCATTAGCAAGAAAGGAACGATACATCTTCTTCTTCTTCTTCTTCTTCTTCTTCTATCAGTCGACATTCCAAAATTCCAATTAGGTCTTTTAGGTTTTTCTCTCAAACTCTCACTCTCCGTCGCCACCAAAATCCACTGTCTCCATCGTCGATTTCCCTCTCCGGTCATACTCTCAATCTCCGTTCGCGAGCCTCCAAAATCCACTGTGTCTCCGTCGTCGATTTCCCTCTGTCTCTCCGTCGCATCGATTTCCCAGGAAAGGTAAGTTACGAACCCTAGATTTTCCTTATGTTTCTTCAGATTCTGTTTGGTCTCCAAATCGTCTTCCTTCAGATTCTGTTTCCTTCAGATGATTTCTCTAATTACGAACCTCTCATTGTAGGAAGATTCGAAGCCCTAGACGAAGATAAGCAAGAGACTCAAAAAAACTTTACCATCTTCAGGTTATCCTTTTTGATTTATTGTTCGTAATCGTTTTGTTTCTTAAAAGTTTTGACAAGGAGTATTGGCTCGTACTTAGGTATGTCTGTTTCTATTGTATTTGTCTCACCGTTTATAAGGACAAAGATAAGATTAGCCAAGAAGAAGCAACGGATTTGTGTAACTTTGTCTGTGTCTCACTGTCTGTTTATTATATTTGTCTCTTGTCTCACTGTCTGTTCATGGTATTTGATTTGTGTAACTTTGTCTCGTGTCTTACTGTCTGTATATTGTATTTGTCTCGTGTCTCACTGTCTGTTCATGGTATTTGATTTGTGTACACTTTGTTAATGTAGTAACTCTATTTACGATGGAAGGAAGGAGAATTCTCATCTACGGACTCCCGGCTCGTGGAGTGAAACCACAACTCCAACAACAGCGACAAGAAGAAGCAACTGAAGATCAAGGAAGTGATGACGTGTAGGAGATCATAGAACTAGAATATAGACGCTCTCTCGCTCACCTCGGGTACCTGATACGCATTGAGGAAGACGAAGAAGACATCCATCCAATGTACCGAGCATTCTTTCGAAACCTCCAAAACAGTGCACGCAACTCCGCAGAACAAGGACAGTCCTCACGAGGCAAGGCTCATCGTCGAGACTAAAAGCATGGTACCAACCAGCCGAAAAAACTCTTCCTTTGTTTTGTTTATGACTTGGTTAATTTGATGGTTATTCTCTTTAGATCAGTTAATGTTTTCTATGTATTGACTTTGGTTGTTTAACTTATTTTTAGTCTTTTTGATCAACTTCCTATGTATTGAATCTTTTATGATCTAATTATGTTTATTTAGAGTAAATTATATTTATTAATAAAATCAGATAATATATTATGCAATTCAATGTTTCAAACAAGTGGATTATAGCACAATTGAATATAATGCAGCACAAAAAGAGCAATTGAAAAGTACATCATAGCATGAGAAAAATGCAATGCATAATTATTCCACGGCTTTTTATATGTGCCATTATAAATTATGTTACAGCACGAAAAAAATGCCATGAAAAAATATTCAACGGCATGTTATATGGGTCATTATAAATTATATGACAGCAAGTATAAAATGCCATGAAAAAATATTCAATGGCATGTTATATGAGTCATTATAAATTATATGACAGCAAGTGTAAAGTGCCATGAAAAACTATTCAATGGCATGTTATATGAGTCATTATAAATTATATGACAGCAAGTGTAAAGTACCATTGAAAATAATATTACAGCACTAACCGAATGCTATAAAATACTTTTCTGTAGCAGGTTGTTATCGCTATTATAGGTATGACTATCGTAGCATTTATAAAAACGCTACGATTGGGGGGGGGTCTATTATAACTGCGGCTATCATAGCGTTTATAAATACGCTACCAAATACCTATAGTAGCATTTTTCGTGAGCTAACAATGCCCATATTTCTTGTAGTGTCTGTTCGAGTGTTTGAGAGGGCAACCGGCTGGGCAATTCGAGGAGCAGATTCAACTCTCTTTATTACATACTTTTATTAGTTTATTATTTATTTATATATTTATTTATTTATTAGCTTTGTGAAAGAGGATGAAAGGATATAAAAGATATTATTTGTAATAGAGTGAAGATGATTATGGGTATTGTTGGGTTTATCACGTTTCCAATGGTGGTTATTCTATTTTGTGTTTAATAATCTATTTTTCTAATATTGTCTTGTTTAACTTATTAAAAGAATAGTTGGAGAGTTATGCATATTCTTCTCCTTAATCGACGTTGTGTTTGTTAATTTTTTTTTTTTATGGATTTAAAGAATCTCATGGGCTAGACATGATATTTTGAAAATTGAGTTCTATGAGTAAAAATATGTAGAATCCATGCTTCAATAACCAAAGATTTTAATGAATTACAGAATCAATGATAGCTAAACTTTTTCAATAACAAGGGATTTCTAATAGAATTAAAAAATCTTCAAACCAATAACAATGTGTTTTACTTAGATTTTAAGAATTCATGTACCAATAACGTTATAATTTCAAAATTTTAAAAATCTACACAAAGCCACTCCCCAATAACCCCTTTTAGATGAAAAATCTTTATAATATTAAAACAGAAGTAAATTTAGGAGAATGTCCAAAATCGATTCAAATATTACTCAAATTGACATTACATTATAACTAAATTGATTTAAATAATACAATTTTTTTTATCAAATTTAAACAGTGTTTATGGATAGGCAATCTAAATCAAATAATATATAGTTATTGTATCGTTCCTAAAATCTTTGAATGTTTTGTTTTAGTACATTTATTTAAAATAAATATTAACTGATTTTTGTGAGCGGGAGGTTTTTCAAATATTAAATCTTGATCAAACTGTATCATTCAAAAAATCATTCAATCTTGATGAATTTTACCTTATTTAGTCGCTGTTATGATATTTTCTAAATATTTATTTTCGTTACCAAGTATTACTCTTACCAATAATTTTTTTTTAATTCATTTTCTATAACTAATTTATTTGAAAGGATATTCTCCAATAACCCTAAATGGATATTTGATTATAAATACCTTGAGCTTTTTTCTCTATTATTCACCACAAACATTTACAAAACTACTCGATCCGTTAAAATGGCTTTACAGACATCTATCACTCAGATTCGAGATGTGAAGCCATTCAAAGCGTCGTGGAAGATTCAATTTAAGGTTCACCATGTGTTGGAAGCAATTTCATGCAAAGATGGTAAAACTTTGGAGATCATTTTGACTGATGAAGTGGTACGTATTTCTAGGATCATAAAAGCAGAATTTCGTATATTTTATCCGCAATTATTATTTTCCAAACTAACAATTTTGTACAGGGTTCTAAGATTCATGCTTTAATACAGAAGCCATTGGTTCATGCTTTGAGAACACTTCATTGATTACCCAAAACGATGTTAGCCACTTTCTAAAGCCCCTAAATCTACCAACCCGCAGCTCAATAAAGAGACTAGTCATTCATGGCTACGGAACAAGCCATGACTAAGCTCGAGTGGTATGTGTACGGTAAAATGCATAAATGAAAGCGATTCAAGCACAAAGAGTGAAACGTTAAGCTAAAAACTAAACTTTATAAAGAAAATAACTTAGAACATCAAAGTATCGATGCTCTAAGGGCCGAATACAACTACAATGTAAAAGGAAAGCTTGAAAGCGATAAAAGAAAGAAAAAACAAGATAGAATTTTTTTCAAGGGCTAAGAACATATTTATACCTCCTTATAACAGTACCCGGGTTGCCCAGGAAAGAAAAAATATCACCCATCAATAGTCAATGGTTGACCCGGAAAAGTTAACAAAATGCAGTAAAGATCGGTCATTCCATATTGGGGATGTGACAGATATTTGGTGGTGATACAACGATCCATCCAGCTGTCGTGTCATGACATTGCATCCTTGTTAGACACAGGTTATCGGTCTTCTTCATGGGTTTGTGTCGATATCAGGCGATACTTATTTCCTCAGCTTATTCCTCAGTCGATATGGCGCACCTCCTGATTCTCAACCGAAGTTACAAACTTCAGTAGATTTGTTGAGACTCCATCTTTCTGCTGTTCCAGGTGCTTCCTATCGGTGAGCCTTGATGATTGATGACTGATTTCTGCTCCCCTATTTCCTTTCTTAACTCCAGAACCTTGCATTTGCCCTAGCTTCCACTCCTTAGTGACTCACTCCAATCTTCCAACCTCTGATAAGCCAGATAACTCCAATTCGGCACATATACCACCTGAAAAAGGGTAAAAGAAGAAAAATATGTACAAACACTAACCTAAAACCCTAAGATGCAAACTTAAGCTAAACTAGAGCTAAAGGGCTTCTAAATGATGCTGAATAAGGAATAATGGAATGCAATTATGTACATAGAAAGTGTAAAAATATGAATATATCAACTCCCCTAGAATTGCCTCTTGCTTGTCCGCAAGCAAATTAACAGAAGGCAACCCTAAAGGAGAGGTTTAAAGACAGGGACACAGTACCAGAAAGCATCAGTAAAGGTGCTTACAAGTGTGTCCTAAAGAGAACCAAGTCGATGCCCAATAAACCTTAATTAAGAAAATTTTCCATGCCCATCACAAATCAAACTCCTACTCTAAATCCCGGAACTCACAAGAAATTCTGTCATCAACCACTATCTCATCTCTTTAACATTCATTTAAATGTTTGGGGCAGTCTCACGGTTGGACATCAAATCAATACCGTTTACGGTGGTTAACTCTCAAAAACAAGTGTCACACCATGTAAAAGCAGAAAAGAAAAGAAACAATTGATGCATACGAGTCTATGAATCCAATGTCTATCCTTTTATCATTTTGATGCAATCTCTCATTCTCTTTATCCCTCACTGCTCAAGTGTAACCACTGGCCCTTTTTGGCCAAATATTAATCCACTCAACAGACTTTTATCTTCTCTTTCTTTTTGAATCAAGTCTCAGGGGGTTTCATAATTTTTTTTTAATTTGCTCTAGCTCTGTTTATTAACTCTCACCTTAACCAATCCAACTATTAACGTTACTTTTCTTTTGATTTGATCTATGAGAATGCTAAACTTTCTTTTGATTTTTCGCTAGAGCTATTTTTTTCTTTCTTTTAAAAGTCTCCCCTAGACTTGTCTTTTTCTTTATCTCCCAGATCTTCTATTTTCACACTAAACCACTAACTTTCAAGATAAAACAGTAAAGCACAACCTGTTTTGTTTTCGTTTCCCACCTAAGGCTAGTCTTAAACACAAGAAACTAGCCTATAGGAAGTTATGCCTTGTCGTCTCTAATGCTTGCAAGATTTTACTAATGCAGCATTTAAGAAAAATGCCACACTCAAGAACATATGCAAGGGTCCGAACAAAAGGTTTGGGTTTAAAGGGTGTGGTACCATCCTCATCCAAAAGATGAACTTGGATCGGGATGGCCATTCAAATCAAGAAAAAAGTGGTACAAATGAGGTAAACATGATTTGAATGTTGAGTATTTATCCACAGTTATGATCAAAGTCCAAAAGTGAGAAAAGTTAATTCAATTAAATTCAAATTCACAGAGATGAGAACCAGGTCAAATAAGTTTCAAGCAAGTCGGGACTTTCAAATTGACAGATAAAAGCATGGTTGACTCTCTATTTCAGCAATGTTAAAGCATCGAAACAGTTATAATGAGAGCAGCAAGTGTGAGTCCTAAACTGAAGCTTAATCATTGACTGCAGTTGTCCCCGTACGCATATGTAAATGCAGACTACAATGCTTCTAGACTCAATTCTACATGAAACAGAGGCAGAAAATTGCAGATGCAGAATGAAACTATATGCATTTTTTTGTTTTGTTTTTGAAATTTTTACATTATGCAGAGAAAATTGCAGAGAAAATATGCTGCAAGTAGAAGAAGAAGAGAGAAAAAATCAAACATTACATTAGCAACTATAGTACGTGTGGGTGTGTTCTCACCCCAGACTTAGTTCTCACTGTCCCAGTTAGACAGAGAACAAAGAAAGGAGAAAAGAAGCATAGCAACACACACACACTAGAAAGAAAATTTAAACAAGAGAAGCTAAACTAGTATTTACAAAGGTGGGTGGTACCTTTAGTAATAATGGGGAGTAAAGTTTTGAGGAGGAGGAGGAATGATTACTTGATCCCTTGGTAGTGAGAATTACATATTTCGGACGCAATCTACCGCAGAGTATTTGTGTTGAGGAAGGAAGCGTTGCAAGGGTGTATCTTCATTCTCCATGTAGCGATACACCAAGGTGTTTAGAAACAATTTTCCTGCCATGGTGAAAGTGTTTACCGGATAGTTGAAGTCCATCTTGGCGACGTTCTGGAAGTAACTATGCAGGTTCAGATCAATCCCACTTGTTGTGAAGAGAGGAGTCAGCAAGCCTCCAATACAAATCTGATAATCGGGATTTTCCATGGCATTGTGTTTTACTTTGAAGAAATGGTCGAGGAGCCACGACCCTACTTCTGGCCGGATCCAGGCACGGTTTATCTACCTACCGTGCTTGTTGTTGAGCCATCTTTGAGTAGCTCCATACACCATTCTTAGGTCTTCTTCTTTGGCCACACATGGCTGCGGCCTTGCATACATGGTGTGACCGAGGAGCCTTAGAGCATAACGGATAGGGTTCTTGACTCTTAAGATTTTGCACAGGCTCATCATTGGCAATGTTCCTCCACATAGGAGCAGCTTGATCCCAGCTAGGACTTGTTATATAAGCGTCCCCGACTATTCCGTATATATCCAGGATCTTATCATAGGACAGGAAGAACTGATTTTGCTCTATCTTGAACTGAATTTTCCCCGTTCCAAAGAGTGAATCTTCCACCAGATAAGAGGCTGACGTGAGAAATGCCTTGTTAGAGAAGGGTAAGTGAAGTACTCCATGGTGGACAGAGAGTTGAAGTTCATTTGTGCAGCAAATTCGTCAAGGTTGTCCCTGATTCCCATTTCAAACAGCACTTTCCTACAAGCGAACCTAGTCGGGACCATTGGGTTTCACTGAGTCGTTGTAAGAAATTCTACTCAAAGTCACTCCGAAGGACAGCTCTGTATAAGACCCCCTCCCCACTTGAAGAACTCGAGGTGCTCATGGTTGAAGAAAGGTAAGATTATCAACTGTCAAAACTCTTCAAAAAGGGAAATTGGTCACTGGAGTATCTCTACAAGTAGAACAACAGAGGAAATCGAGTAGAAGTTACACCGCTATAGCGATATAGTTGAGTGAGAATGTGTTCAAATTCTAGGGCTTAAATGAACAATTTCTTTCTTTAGCGGAAACCGACAAAAAAGGGAAGAAGAAGAATTTTTGAAGAGAGAGGGAGAGGATATGCTATTTAGGAAAAAGCCCACTTGCTTTAAATAAACCAAAATCAGCCTTTAAAAACCATAGTAAACCAGGGAATAAAAATTTGAAAAAAGTAACACGGTTTGCTGTGACCAAAATCGGGTCGATGGTCAGTTAGGCGTCTCACTCCGGTTGCTCTTGATGCCCGATGTAATAGTCTAAACTTGATATTGTTGTGCACCAATATCTTGCTCTTGGTTCATCTCTTCCCTTGAGTAGCATGGTTTTATCAGTTGAACCCGTTAGTTAAAGCCGATAAGTGTTGCCAAACCAACTTTCTTTCTAACTTCCTTCCTTTGTAGCATTCTTAGACCTCAGTTTCGGTATCTACTGCTCGACCACACTAAAGAAAAAGATAATTTGGAAAATAAAACATAATTTCAGATAGATAAAATATAGATATATGTACAAAAAGGATAGTCATGAGAATGCCTCTCAAATGCACTTGTTTAATGTCACTATGCTTGATATTATTGTTCCTTTTATTGGAAGAAGGTGGAGACCCCTTGTTAGAGCTTGGTCCCCAATCATTCATTGCTTTTGTGACATTGGTTGTATCTGCCTCAAACCGGTCCTTAGCTGAATTTCCATTTGCATACAAAGAGGTTCTTGAGCTCTCCCGTATCTTGTTCTTCTCGTTAAGGTTATAAGGCTCTTCATATATCAAAGGTGGTGGAGTCAAACTGGCATCAAGTTTTGCTTCACCAGTACCCTTGTTCTTAGTGGAAGGCAGAGTCTTCATAATCATCCATAGTAGACTTGTCCTTGCTCTTTACTATAAGAGCTGTTGTTATGCCATAAGTGACCCTAGCATCAACATTAGTGAGAATCATCTACAGGTTTTTCAGGTCCATTACAGCTCCCGCAGTCTTCAAGAAGGGCATCCCAAGGATGATTGGTAAAATTTTGTCTCCTTCCATCTTCACTAAAATATAAAGAAGAAAAGAAGCAAGTTTCGAAACTACCATCCGTAGTTTCAAAACAGCCATTAAAACACTTGAAAATAAGCAAAAACAATTAAAGACTAAATTTGAATTAAAAAATGACTTTGATCTTCTTTGGCCGTGTGTCTTCATTATTTGGCCTTGGTCTTGATCAATAAAATGGGTTATTTGGATGTGAAACATTTGCCTAATTAAAAATCTCTATTTGGAAAACCATTAAGACAAAACCAAAGATGAGGGAAAAAAGTACAAATGAGACACATGTCCATTTGTTGATCGTGTGTCAAAACTATTTAGGTTTGGATACCATCGTTTCCATACTCTTTCTCAGCTACAAGCTCATCCTCGGCTACAAGATAATCCTCAGCTTCAAGCTTTTTCTTCACTACGAGCTCTTCCTCAAGTTCCAAGCCGTTTGTGCTTTCCAGGATCATATCATCCTCCCTCAGTTGAAAAGGATTTGTCCTCAAATTTGTTTGACCTGTAATAAACGGGATCAAGTTGAAACATTGAAATTGGAACTCATATTATACTTACCTTGCAGCTCAAGTTGATAAGCATTATCGCTGATTCTTCTTGTTAGGTTGAATGGACCATCGATTCTTGTCTTCCATTTGGACTTCATTACAGATGGAACTAGTTCTTTCCTCAAGCGTATCCATATTTGTTCTCCAACCTCAAAGATCATCCTGAAATGAACAATGGGTTTCTGTCCTCCGTCAAAACAACCCCAATTCTAGTCTTCGAAAATAAATTGAAAGAGAGCTCTTCTAAATCTGGTGGCTCCTATTTTGTACTACAATGTTGTCAACACCTTTGGCAAAGAGCAAGTGTATTATCACATTCTGGAGTCGTTATAAACAAGTAAGCATATCTCATTTTGGACCAAGGTATTTTCCTTGCCATGTTCCTTTTTTACTTGCGCCCTAAGAAAAGAGTTTAGTTTCAAATATTCTTTGAATAAACCTAACTTTTTTCAATGAATTCTAGACATAATAAACTCATACTCACAGCTTTTTAAATCGTGAGAAACAAAACGAGATAAAGAGTGACTTACCTGAATAAAGTCCTTGGTATGTTCGATGCTCATATTCATTACGGTAAATAGAAGTAGTGTTGGAACGGGTTTGACACATGTGACAGCTGGGTTGGTTTGCTCCTAGAGGGATGTGTTTTGGATGGCCGCACATACCCTCTCCCTTGAAAAGGTTTTGACTTCAAAATGGTACAATCTGCACCAAGAGAAAGCAAATTAGCCCTCTTTCGCTTTTGGGAGTATAGATATTTACCTCGGGCTTTAATTGGTGGTGAAGTATATGGTGGTTTCTCCTTGGTCACAATACTATTTCCAGCTCTAGGTAATTGATTGTGGACAAGAACGGCTTCAGCTTGAGGGAATTCTCCTAATTCGCGTATTATTGCCTCTTTCGGTGATTCCCGAAGGTATTCTCGGATTTGCACTTCTTTTGCTAGTTCTGGTGGTTCTTCCGTGTTCAAAATAGTGTTGGTGAAATCATCACTTTCTTTATTGGATATGTTATCGGATTTAGTCTTCAACCGAATCTAATCTTGATAAACTTCTTGAGGAGTCATCGGCACTAACACATTGCTTCTTCCTTTGTACTCAAAATGTATATATTCGTGAACTCATCATACTTGACCCTTCTATCTGATTGCCACAACCTTCCAAGAAGTACATGTCCTGCTTCCATTAGTAACACATAAAATAGAATTTCATCCTTGTATCCTCTGATGATAATAGGAACCAACACTCTCATTTCTCTACTTTTATTGAGCCAATGAAGATCATACGGTTTCGGGTGATTCATGACTTCATATATCCGAGCTTCTCAACCTTCCTTGAGATCAATCTTCAATCCGAGCTTCTCAACCATATATCTAATAGCCACATTAGTACAACTACCTCCATCGATAACAACACTACAAACTTTCCCTAGAACATGACACCGTGTGTGAAACAAGTTTTCGCGTTGCTTTTGTTCCTCAGCCTTGGACTCAATACTCCAAGTTCTTCTAGATATAAGCGACTCTCTTCTTGGTCGTCCACTAGTCTCACAAATAAGATCTGGTACATGCCTTGGACGAAGCGATTTGATTTCTCCATTCATCATTTGATCAATTTTTGTGGCAAACGATTCAACGAGAAGCTTGTTATGGGTGCTGATGGTTTAAAATCAGTTGAATTCATGATTTTAGCACACATAAATAATTTATGAAAATTCAAAAAAAGCGTCTACATAAATACTTAACTTCTCGATGGTGCTCTGATACCACCACTTGATGCGATTCCGGTGAGGAATCACACCCCCATTTCGCCACAGCGAAATTTCGGGATGATGAACTTGATCGATCTAGGCTCGATAAACAAGTAAAGAACGAGGGGGAAATTGATTGATAGACGCCACAAAGGGTTGCAGAAAACCCTTTAATAAGTCTTAAGAGAACCAACTCGACAAACGAAAATTGGATTAATGATCTTTACTTAGAAAAGTTTTAAGAATAAAAGAAAGATGAGTTTTGCAATGGTTTACATGAAAATATAAAGAAGAAAAGAAGCAAGTTTCGAAACTAACATCCCTAGTTTGGAAACATCCATTAAAACACTCGAAAATAAGTAAAAACAATTAAAGACTAAGTTTGAATTAAAAAATGACTCTTGATCTTCCTTGGCATGTGTCTTCATTATTGGGTCTTGATCAACAAAACGGATTATTTGGATGTGAAACATTTGCCTCATTAAAAATCTCTTCTTGGAAAACTCATTGGGACAAAACCAAAGATGAGGGAAAAAGAGTATAGATCAGACAAATGCATATTTGTTGATCTTGTATCAAAACCAATGAGGTTTGGATATCATCGCTTCCATCTCTTTCTCAGCTAAGAGCTCATTCTCGGTTTCAAGCTAATCCTCGGCTATAAGATGCTCCTCTGGTTCAAGCCTTTTCTCGGCTACAAGCTCTTCCTCAAGTTCCATGTTGTTTGTGCTTTGCAGGATCATATCACTCATAGTTTCCATCGATGTGATCTCATATAGTGTCTTGGCAAATCTAATTGATCATATCACTTAACATTTACGCCTTGGCAACCAGACATGGTTCCCACGGTCATATCGTCTCATTCACGCATAGATGAACTCACCTAATTCCCAAGGACATGTCCAAAAATTATGTTTTGGCAAACCCACCCGGTTTCCAAAGACGTCATCATTACTTCGTATTGAAACTTATCGCGCATTGTGGTTATAACCTTGGCAAGTTAATTTGGCACGTCAATATCGTCCAGATATTGTTCCTAAGGACATCATCTCATTTGGCCTCTAACTTCCAAAGCGAACCAAAAACCCTGCTTTAGTCTCAATACTTAACAATTTCCGGTTAGACTATTCTTAGTCATCAATCCGGCTCCATGATCTTACTTCCGACTTTTACATGTCATTTGTAGTAGCTAATACCTATGAGAAGTATTGTGGGAGTCAGATCCACGCAGTTAAATTTGTCAAGGGTGTTCGGGGATTAGAGATTTCTATGTCGCGGACACACGTAGAACACAGACGGAGAAAATGATTTCTTTATTACTGTTCTGTTAAGCTGTGATTACAAAAGAGTTTCTTCTGCCAAAAGTATTGTACCCCTTTTTGGGTGAATACAATGAGATATATATAGTGTTAAGTAAATGGGTCAGCTAATAAAATAGACATGGCCATTAAGCCATATATTGAATTTGGGCCCATAATTTCATTCAGCCCATTTTACTATTGGGTTCAATGCCATTTTGGGTCTAGATTCAGACTGGGCCCTTTTAAACTTAATCCGATTTCGTCAGGACACTGCAGAGTTGATCTCGTCGTTATATCGATCTCATATGGGAGAATTCCGACCCCCACAGTTAGCCCCCCAGCTTAGTAGTATCGAGTTTCGATGATGCCAAGGTAATAGTTGCGGAAGTATGAGATTGATATGATGGACTGTGAAGTTGCCAGGCGTGGATGTGTTGTCATCGAACTCGGGAAGTTTCTGTTATTCCGCGTTGAGCCGATGTCAGCGTGTTTTCCTGAACTTGCTTTCTTTTTTTTTCTGTTACTTGGAGGATTGATGTAGTTGATGGCCTTGTTTCGTTAGTAGGCCTTGAAAGCCCGCTGGAAATTTTTTGGAATTTTTCTAAAACCAAAATGATTTTAGGAAATCATCCAAGTATAAACAAACATCCTTGCTTGGCATAATTTTCTTGAACAGATTGTAAAAAGAAAATCATCGCCCCTTATTATTTTATTATTTTCTATAGGTTTTTTTTTGTTTGCAACGCGTCGTCGTCTTTTGGACTTTCCGGAGAGCCATGTTACGTCACCATCGAAGGAAAAGCGATGGCTTGTTCGAGATCGAGGCTATGCAATGGTGATGCCACGGCGAGAAGACTCGTGATGGCTCGAGCAAGGTGGACGAACAATCATGCTCCCTCCGGCGTGCTCAAGATTCGATGCTGCGTGATCGTGACGCGACGGCAAGGAGACGCGTGATGGTTCATTATTCGTGGTTCGTGGTTCGAAATTCTAGATCTATCTGCTCGTGGTCCACGGTTCGAGGTGATGTTAATCGGTGAGTTTCTGAGGGGATTTGAGCTTGCAAGTTGGCTCACTGAGTTGACTCGCCCGAGTTGAGTCACTGAGTTGACTCGCCCGAGTTGACTCACTGAGTCAACTCGGTAACAAAGTTTTTTTTTATTTTTTAAATGATTTTTTTTTTTGGGACTCGACGATTCGGTAACAAGGCTGGCTTCGTGGAGCAACACTAACTCATGTCATTGTTGTTTGGTGTGCTGCAGAGTTGCTTTGTTGAACTCTTCAGTAGAGATGTCGGATAATGCGAGAAAACCATCTGCTCGTGAGAGGAGAGCTGCCGAGGCTAGGACAGAATCGAGCGCGAGGGTGATTCAGCGAGCTAGACCGTCGACGTCTGTCCCCATAGCCGGCACTACTGGAACCCTTGCACCTAGATCTCATCGTCCTGAGTTAGAGTGAAATGCTGCCGTCATCACGGATCGTCGATCTGAGTCATCGCATAGGCGTCACGACGACATGAGGAAAAGCGATGATGATGCGGGGGCAAGTCGTAAGCGTTCGCGAGAGGACAAAGAGAAAGTTAATGCTGACAAAGATAACTTGAACAGATCGAGGCATGCTTCAACTCCTCGACGTGATCGAGGGGTGATGACTTCCACTATTCCTTCTGGTACAAAGGAGTCCTTTAGTTATGTTGCGTGGGCGGCGTCGCATTTGTCCCAGATCGTCTTCCCAGGCATTGAGTTTCTCCCTCCAGAAGAGATGTCGAAGAAGAGATCTACTCAAGCATGGCCTTCGATTGCATGACGGTATGACTTCGTGGCAACTCTTGTGGGGTAATGATTTGTTTTTCCTTCTTTCTGATCTTCTAACTTGTTTTCCGTGATCTGTTTCTCTGTTCGGCAGTTCCTTTCTTCACTTAACAAGCTCACGATCGACTATGAGGTGACTGTTCGCTGGCTGACTCGTCAGCTTGCTAATGTTCAGAAGGCTTGTGAAAATTATAAAAAGCAGAAAAGGAACGCAGAGGACCGCGTTGCTACTCTTCAAGCTGCCGTGAAGGAAACTGAGGATAGGTGTCACGAGCTGGATGGGACATTCACAGAGTCTGAATCCGAGAGGAAGCGTCTTCAAAAGGAAGTCTTTGACTTTACCACCCGCTTAAATGTTGGTGCCAAGCTTCAAGATGCTGCTGTGCAGCGGCCTGTTGAAGAAGCGAAGCGCGAAGTGGCAGTAATGTACGAGGCGAGGATCGTTGGTGCTAGAGAGAAGATTGGAGCGATTAATGGCTAGCTGAGGATTGACGTAATTGATCTCGCTGAAGTCCGGAGTAACATTAAGTTCGTAAAATTACTTTAAAGTGACAAGGCCCCTGATCTTGGTGGAGAACTCGTTGACCTTGAGAAGCAGAAGGCAGACCTATCACTTGCAGATGAAGTGATTGCCAAGCATGTACGCAAACTCGAAGGGATTCTTACGGATTCTCCTGTTAGGACGAGTGATGATCGAGTTAAGGAGCTCGACAGTGATGTCGTTGAAGAGGTGGCTGGCTCAGATTTGAGGTTTTCTGATTCATCAAGCGATGACGACTTCTCAAACTCTACGGCGGCGATTCCTTCTCAGCAAGCCATCGAGTTTGTCGACGTCGTTGAGGAGACCGCGCCTTAGTTGATTTTTGTTTTAGCACCATGTCGTGTTTCTGATTTCATATTTAGTATTTAATTCAGTTTGGAAGGTGTTTATCCTTTTGTTCAGTGTCATTTTTTGCCTTGCATTATTTGTGATAGAGTTTATGAATGCAACTTTTACGATTCTTGTTCTTGTCTTTTGGGCAAACTGTTTTACTGCCAAGTCTTTATATTTTAGCATCGATGCACTGATGAGTCTGTCGGCAAGTCACCCTTGACAAGCCTGCCTCGACTGTGTTGCGTTTTGAAGTTAGCGATTTGAGTTGGATTGATGGTCGTTCTGGTTTAGAGGCAGGCTGTCGCTGACCATTTTGCATCAAAGACGAAAATGTTATATTGTTTTGACCAGCGATGTGTTAGCCGGGTTTGCTGATTTACTTCTTGGTTTACAGGCGAGCCTCATTGACACGCCCTCTCCAAGAGTGAACATGTTGTGTTGTTTGAGACCAGCAATGCGTTAGCTGGGTTTTCTGATGAACTTCTTAGTTTATGGGCGAGCCTCCATCGACGCGCCCACTCCAAGAATGAACACGTTATTGTGTAAAGACCAATGATCTGTTTGTTAGGTTTTCTGGTGAACTTCTTTGTTTACGAGCGAGCCTCTATCGACGTGCCCGCTCCAAAAATAAACACGTTATTGTGTAAAGACCAACGATCTGTTTGTTGAGTTTTCTGATGATCACTTCCGTTTATGGCCATGTATCACATCGACACGGCCGCTCCAATAATGAACACGTTATCGCGTAGAGACAACCGATTTGTTTGTTCAGTTTTTAAATGAGCATTTCGGTTTATCGGCGTGTATTACAACGACACGGCCGCTCCAATAATGAATATTTTGCGATGATACCAGCGAGGTTTGCTATGTTTTAAAGCAATCACTTCGGTTTATGACAATGTATTACAACGACACGGCCGCTCCTATAGTGATTACCAAGTTATATAGTGCACTTAACCCGTGGTGGGTGTAGAAGTCAGATCTGGATGATGAAGTAAGTTCGTCGCTGTGGCCAGCAGCGATAGTGATAGAGACTGATTAAGTTAAGACTTAATTAATATGTGATGGACTCAAATGAGATGGAAACGAGAAGTAAGCAGATCCTTGATATTTATTAATCGTAACATTTATTTTAGAAAATAGAAGTATACGAATATACGTACCCACTCCCCCTTTTTTAAGGAGGGGGCAACTGAACTCATCTGAAGATGAGCTGCCTACATACCCTTTTAAGGGATCAAGTCACACCGTAGTTCATTAAAGTAACTTAGTGTATTCGTTGTCTTGGTTCGTGTGGTGGCGACTCGTCATCGTTTCTCCTTCTTCTCTTTGGATTATCGTTGTTTATTCGATCAGGTTTGTCAGTGTGTTCGTCTGTCTCGAGATCCTTGATTTTAATGTCACCCTTGAGAATACCGGCGGCGAGTCTGGCGGTGAGTCTAAGTCCCAAAGTGCGGCATTTCGCAGTAGAGTGCCCAGCGGTTTGATGGAACTCACAAAAAAAAATTTCATCATAGGCGCTCTGGTCTCTTATCCATGTGTTGTTCCAGGGGCCTCCCCCACGACCTTGACCTCGACCTTGGCCGCGACCATATCCTGGCGATTCAATTTGATAATTATGAGCTCCCCCGAATCCTCCTTCGTGCTGGACGAAGCCAGAGCCATTGTTATTCCTTTTTACGACAGGAGGGATTGTGGTCTGCGGTGGGTCATTTGTCTGTTTAGACTTCCATAATTTTTGAGATAGCGAGCAGACCTCCTCTTCGCTCTTGGCGAAGTCAGTAGAGCGATGGAGGGTGTTCTGGATGGTTGCCGGCTCGTTTACAGTCATTTCTTGACGAAAAGGAGAGGGACACCACAATGCTCTTCTTAAAGTCTCTAGTGCAGAAGTGTTGCTTAAACCTTCCACTTTGGATAGTACTGATTTAAACCTTCCCATGAAGGCTCGCAGGCTCTCGTGTTCCCCTTGTCGTATAGTCCAGAGGTCAGAGTCGAAGATTTTCCGCTCCATGAATATACCGTAGTGTTTCACGAACATTTCAGAGAGCTGGTTAAAGTTGTCAATCGAGTTCTTCTCCAGCCTGTAGAACCATTGGAGGGCAGGTCCCTTGAGATTTTCCACGAATAGCTTACAGTACCCGATATCTCTTTCTTCTTCCCTGAAGTTAGCTCTTCCCATGGCTACAGTGAATGCCATGAGGCGGTCTTTTGGATCAGTGTTTCCTTCGTAAGACTGCATCTTGATTCTCCCAGGATCGGAGATCTTTGCCCTCGAGATACATTCCGTAAAGGGTGTGTTCCGCGCCTCCTCGAGCACATGATCGATTTCAGGGGCCTTGCTGTTGACCCAGTGCATCTAGGACTGTGCGACTCTAAAGTCGGCGGCGGCGCGCTCAAGCTGTGCCTGCATCCTAGCCATCTTGTCGATTTTAGCTAGGTCCTTATGTTCCTGTTCGAGTATAGACCTACTTCGTTGGCAAAGTCTTGGTCGTGAACGATATCCGCGTCATTCCGACGGGCCTGGGATCCATCTCTCCCTATATGTGTGATGTGATTCTCTGAGGTGCGTGTCCTGCGCGGGTTGTCCGCGTGTCCTGGTCGTTTTCTTGCGAGCCTTGCTCGCCGTTGTAAGAGACTTTAGCTTATCTTCATGATCTGCTGTCCTCTCGAGTAGTATCTTCATCATGTCTTTTTGCTCGTTCAAGGCTGCCGGATGCGTTGTGACGATGCCACCCACCTGGTTGCTCTTAGCGGCCGTGTTGTCTGGCTGTGAGGCCGAGGAACCGTTGCTGCGGTTGCCACTACTGTTGTCGTTGTTGTTCATCTTCTGCTATCTAGTGTACGAAGTGATTCTTTAGTGTGAGAAAGTCACTGGTTCCCCTTAGACGGCGCCAAACTGTGAGAGTCGGATCCACGCAGTTAAATTTGTCAAGGGTGCTCGGGGATTAGGGATTTCTATGTCGCGGACACACTTAGAACACAGACTGAGAAAATGATTTCTTTATTGCTGTTCTGTTAAGCTGTGATTACAAGAGAGTTTCCTCTGCCAAAAGTACTGAACCCTTTTTTGGGTGAATACAATGAGATATATATATAGTGTTAAGTAAATGGGTCAGCTAATAAAATGGATCTGGCCCATTAAGCCATATATTGAATTCGGGCCCATAATTTCATTCGGCCCATTTTACTAATGAGTTCAATGCCATTTTGGGTCCAGATTGAGACTGTGCCCTTTTAAACTTGATTCGATTTCGTCAGGATGCTGCAGAGTTGATCTCGTCATTATATCGATCTCATAGGGGAAAATTCCGACCCCCACAAGTATCTTGATCAATGGACAAGACTTGGCGAGGACACTAGACACCCAAATTCGTGACTCAATTTATCTAAACTCTTGGACCGTACCTTTGTCATCACTATAATCGAGTTTTAAGTGATCCTTAATAAATCATTGAGCACCAATCCATCTCTAGGATCAAGCATGCGCTGATACCAACTTGAAACACCCTGTTCCGGCCTATCAAAGCCGCAGTCAAGGCATTCTGAGTTCTGGCTAATTCATAGCCGGAGTTGGTTATTTATCTCAAGCTTAAATTATGTATCCAACTAGGTGACTCTCCCGAGAATGTTGTTAGGAGATGAAACTTTTAAAAAGCGGGTAATGTATGTTAAGCATGTACATTGGGGTGCTCTCAAGTGTGTTCTTAAAATATAAAATTATTAAAATTTGAGTAAAAGGAAGAAAGAGAGAGTTTTTGTGGGGTGTATTGAATATAAAATTAATAAAATTTAAGTAAAGAGAGAAGATAGTGGGTGTGTTTAAATATAAAATTAATAAAAGTTGTGTAAAATGAAAAGAGAGTGTTCTTAAAGTATTATTTTTAGATAGTGTTCTCAAAATGGAGTGAGAGTGTTTAAATATAAAATTAATAAAAGTTGAGTAAAAAGATGAAAAAGGTATAAAGTTGAGTAAAAAGAAGAGAGAGTGTGTGTTTTAATAATTTTATATTTTAAGAACACACTTGAGAGCACTCCAATGGACATGCTCTAGACTAAAATTTTTAAAAGCAGAGATTTTAGAGAATTTGATGTTTAGTATGAGCAAGTATATAAGAAGTTTGAAAAATAAATAAAACAAGAGGGAGAAAGAAATTTTTCCATTTGCGTTCATGTTTTAAAATATTGAAACAATTTATTGAGACGAGAACTTCTCCAACTTTAATATTGCTCAGTGGCAATGTCAAGATCACGCTCCAAGATTTGATAAGACCCTTGTCCTCTCTATTGTGTTCCGCGGGCCAAAGGAAAATATCACCGTATAAATTTCCTCCCAATACACTTAATTAATTGTGTACAGTTCTTTTTTCCTCGTTCCGGACCCGAACAGAAGTTGAACGTCTCCGACACAAAATTAAAACTCAAAATATTTTCAATTGTTTCGTCTGCGGCAAAACCAAGATTGTAGAGCTTCCAGAAGATGTTTTCACCCACAAGGGTTCCAATTTCCCCTAGACAGAAGCCGTTGTTATTTGGCCTATACGGGACCTTAATCATACTAGACATAATTGATTTTACTGTCAACACTTGTCCTTCATAAATCATAACAACCATCTTCCTGGCGAATTGGCTCAACCATAACAATCTTGTAATCTTCAATTAAGTAGTCATAACCAAAACCTCTTAAACACCAGAGGGTTTAGACACGTGGTTTTTACTGGTAATTTTCGTAGTTCTCTCAAAGCCGGATTCCAAACAGTAAAAAATCTATCTTTAAGGTCAAGTAGGCAAAAGAGTCCATCAGAGTGATCAAAGTTATGAAGCTATAAGCCCACCGTTATAGCTTATAGCTTCATAAATATAAGCCCACCGTTATATTTTCCCAGATCTATCACAGATCCACAAAACATGATTACTGTTAAATTGTAGGGATAAAGGTATAAGCCCACCGTTATATTTTCCCAAGAGAACCCTAATTTCTAACTTAAATAGAGTTAGAACAAGAGCCAAAAAAAATAAGAGAAAGAGAAAGGACGCAAGGAAAAAAAACATAATCTCGAGAGTTCACAAAGATAGAAGAGTGTTCGGAGTTTGTAATTACCTTCGCTGGGATTTGCGTCGTACAAGATAGCGAGAAGGAAAGTGATGTCGTAGAGGTCCTGAATGTATGTGTTTATATATAATATATATATCGGTACGTTTGTATAATTATAGATTTCCATTTAGAAAATAAATTTAAAATTTCGAAATTAAAGTTTTAACGAAAAACAAAATAAAAATTACAACCATATTTTTGAAATAAAAGATATTTTATAACGAAAATATTTATTTTTCTCAATCAATTAACAATCCTAGTAATGACAAATCAATGAACTCTCCTTTGATTCAACGTCTTCTTTTTTTTTTTTTTTCCTCAATATCCGATTTTATTCATGAAGCTTGGAAATGTCGTTTTAACCTTTGATTCAACTTTGAGATTGTGATCGCTCCATAATCTCTTGAATGAGCAAAGTGATATTAGAATGTGAAGATCCCCCGTCTTCCAAAGCCTTATTTGCCAACTCACTAAGTTCTTTGACTCTTCTTCTTCTTTCTTGTGCTTCTTCACTATCACTCATTAGCTCATCCACAGCTTTTCTCACATTTTCTTTACTCACCATCACTCCAATCTCCTCTTCTTTCCCATACATCATCGACTTCTCTACCCCTATCTTTAATCCGGCTTTTAATATCTTCACAACTAACTTCTCATTGTAGAATTGTTCAGCAAACAAAGGCCATGTCAATAATGGAACTCCTGCAGTAATTCCTTCTAGAGTCGAGTTCCATCCACAGTGAGTCAAGAACCCTCCAATGGATGTGTGTGAGAGGATGAACACTTGATTTTGGTTTAGCTTAAAAGAAGGGTGTAGAAGTCTCTAGAACATCATATAATCTCATCACCTCCTTAAGTGTTTCTAGAAGGGTAGCACCTCCTTAAATGTTTCTAGAAGGGTAACACCTCCTTAAATGTTTCTAGAGAGTTGTAAGATAGTAAGGTAATAATCTAAAAGATTGTAGAGAACTCTAGAAACTTCTAAAATATCTATGAAGTAAGGAGGTTAGTAAGGAGATTATTCTAAAGAGGTTAGTAAGAAGGTTATTGTAAGGAAATTAGAATAATCTAGAGCTTGTGTAAGATATTTTTGGGAGGCTATAAATATCTCTCCACCCCTCTCATTTATAACATAAAAACAAAAAAAGAAAGTTGAACAAATCATAAAAATAAGAGTTCTTCCATATTCTTCATCATACTTAGAGAGTTTTTTGTTTATTTCAAGTTTCTCGGGTTGTACGGTCTTGGGCTAGTGCTAAGCACTATCATAAGCTTTCTCTACATGGTATCAGAGCCATTGTGCTCATCAAGATCGGGGTTTTAAGAGAGCTTGGGTTTACTCTAAGTATGGAATCAACGGGTCGTGTTGTTGGATTGGGAATGGAGATCTTAAACCAATCTAACTATCGATTATGGAAGTCATGTATGGAGTCATACTTGCTTAGTGAGGACTTATGGGATGTCGTCGGTGGTAGTAGCACAACACCACCAAGGGGAGCTGCTGCTACGACAGCGGAAGCGACAAAGGAGTGGACACGGAAGAATGCCAAGGCAGAGTTTGCATTAAAGAGGTCAATATCCTCAGGAGTATTTGAGCATGTCTCAAGGTGCAGTTTTGCTAGTTCCATTTGGCGGGCGTTAGATCAATTGTTCAACAAGAAGAATGAATCTTGACTACAGTTGTTGGCGAATGCGAAGCAGGGGGAGTCTTCTATCTCAGAGTTCTTCATTAAGGTAAAAAACCTTTGCTGTGAGATTAATACCCTTAATCCGGAGGAGTCAATTTCTGAGGCTAGGTTGAAACGGTCTATTATTCGAGGTCTACGACCCGAATATACACCGTTTGTTACTTCGGTTCAAGGATGGCCTACTCAACCTTCCTTGGAGGAGTTTGAAAATTTACTAGCTTCGCAAGAATCCCTAGTCATGCAAATGGCGGGAGTTAAAGTTCATGATGACTCGGAGAGTGCATTTATAGCTCGGGGACAGCAGAGTTTCAAAGCAGAACCTAAGGATGGTGGTTTAAAGAACAATGATAGAAGAGAAAGATCTTTCACGGGATATAATACACGACTTAAGTGCTATCGGTGTGGGAAACTTGGGCATTTCAAAAAGGATTGTCGAGTCAAGCTGAAGGAAACAAATATGGCGGAATCAAAAAGTCATACTAAAGGTAAAGAATGGGGAAGTTGTTTCACGGTGGAGGCTGCATGTCCAGGTATATCTACAACCAAAAATTTAGAAAATGGTTGGATTGTAGATTCTGGCTGTAGCCATCATATTACCGGAGATGAGAAGTTATTTTCAAGTCTTCAGCAAAATGATGGGAAAGAAGCCATTATTACCGCAGATAATTCAGTCCACCAAGTTGAGAAGGAAGGGAGCATTGTCATCAAAGGAGATGATGGAAGTCCAATCACACTCAAGAACGTATACCATGTTCCTGTAGTTAAGAAAAATCTTCTTTATGTGGTGAATGCGGTTGACTCAGGTAATTACATTTTGTTTGGCCCAAGAGATGTTAAGTTCTTAAGGAACATCAAAGAGTTAAAGGCGGATGTGGTTCACACTGAAGCCCGGGTTAAAGATTTATATGTCTTATCGGCCTCAAACACTTATGTGGAGAAGATGAGTGCCAATGACAATGCCTACATATGGCATGCTAGACTTGGTCATATAAATATGACTAAGCTAAAAGTTATGGTGAATAAAGATTTGGTTAATGGACTCCCAAAGTTGAAGATTCAAGATGAAGGAAAACTTTGTGAAGGATGTCAATATGGAAAATCACACAGACTTCCATTTGACAATTCTACTTCACGGTGTAGTGCTCCACTAGAGAGGATCCATAGTGATTTGATGGGTCCAACGAGAACATCCTCCTATTCCGAGTTTGGCTACATGTTGTTGTTTGTTGATGATTTTTCACGGTACACGTGGGTATACTTCGTGAAGGAGAAATCAGAAGTATTTTCCAAGTTTCAAGAATTTAAGGTTACCGTGGAAGGCGAGTTGGGTCGGAAAATAAAGACCCTGAGGACGGATAATGGAGGGGAGTTTACGTCAAAGAAGTTTCTCTCTTTTTGTCAAGATTGTGGAATTAAGAGAGAGTTTACATGTCCATACACACCTCAACAAAATGGAGTAGCAGAAAGAAAGATCAGACATCTAAGCGAGACCTGTAGAAGTTGGTTACATGGCAAGAACTTGCCTAAAGCTTTATGGGCAGAAGGCATGAAATGTGCGGCATATGTCATCAATCGGATGCCGCTTAGTCCGATAAATATGAAGTCTCCTTATGAGATGGTTCATGGGAAGAAGCCAACAGTGAAACATCTGAGGATATTTGGATCAATTTGCTACGTTCATGTGTTTGACTATCAAAGAACTAAGCTGGAGGCAAAGGCGAAGAAGTGCATCTTTATCGGCTATGATGAAAAAAGGAAAGGATGGAGGTGTATGGATCCTGAAACAACCCGACCCGTTTTTTTTTTTTTTTTTTATAGCATCGAATTAGCATTCCCATAAAGGCTAACTCTCAACATGCTAAATGCTCACAATCAACAATTAACCAGCGGAGATCAAATAAACACTTAACACAAGCAATTCCATTAACCAATTAAATCGTTTATCATCCATCTCTAAAACATCAAAACACAACAACAAATCCACTTTTCCAGACATCCTAACATTCCAGTCCACATTCTAGAATTCACTAGCAACCTAACAGTTCCATCAATAATGACAATCAACCGAGACCCTAGATCATCCATCTCGTCCTTGCCTTGATTCCACGATCACACTTTGCTTTTACCTGCATCACATGGTTATACGAGATGCGTGAGTATTATCATAAATACCCAGTGAGATGGTCATCCCATCTACAGGTCAAATACTCAAATGAAAGAATGCACCAAATACCAGGATTATCACTCAACAATGCATAGACAATCAACAGCACAAAACAGGACAGCAGCATCTCTGTCGATCGACACAACCTCTAGGTGTTGATCGACAGACAATTCTGTCCCTCTGTCGATCGACAGACAACAGTCCTGTCGATCGACACGGACCTGCAGAACCCTAAGATCGAATCTATCCTCTCATGGAACGAATCTCAGGCCTACAGATCGCTTTCCAGCACAAATCCACAGCCATTCCACACCAAAACACACAGAAATCAACGTATTCCATCCATTCCTACATCCGAGAACCTATGGTCATGCACTCACCTTGACAACGATTTGAACAAGGGAAACCGACGCGAACAAAGGCGAATATCTCATGACTCGCTTCACCAAAACGAAATCCGAGACCTGATCTGGAAACTAGACTCCGCGATCTTTCCAGAGGTGTATCGTGAGACTCCTAACTCCAAGCCAAACGTCCCCGAAAACTGCTACTCCGAACAAAACTGCGGAAAACTGCACGAACTACCCAAGTTCCAAAGGCTATAACTCAGCGACTACTCGACCAAAAGACAAGCGGTTTCTTCTCAATTCACTAGCAAAGATCATAGAACTTACCCCCAAAGTCTCGATCAAAACCGACTTGATCTCCACCGCCGTTTGCCCTCTCCAGAACTCGCCAAAACACACTCAAAAGCTCTCAAGGAAACCCTAACTCTCTCTCAACTCCCTCTGACGGAAAAGTGGCTAAAAAGCCTAAGGAAAACGTGTTCCTTCTCTTATATACGAAGCCCTAAAACCCCTGAAACCAAACCGCGACCAAACCGAACCAAAACCAATTCCTAATTCTCATTTCGAAACCGTGTCGATCGACACAAAAACTGTGTCGATCGACACAAAAACTGTGTCGATCGACACAGACCTCTCTGGTCGATTCCAACACGCGAACAAACACCCGTGTCGATCGACACACACCTGTTGTGTCGATCGACACCCCACCAAAAATCCTATTTTTGGATCACGGGCGTTACAATTCTCCCCCACTGACAAGGATTCGTCCTCGAATCACAAGCCAATATCCCCCCAGGTCCGTGCTAAGGTCACCACTTAAGCTCAAAAACCCGGCCCAAACTCCCCGGAGATACACAATGTATCGCTATAGTCCCGGCCCAGTCTGCCCGATCGATCGAACAACAATCAGACAAGAACATGTCTGACCCACCGTAGACCCGGCATAAAGGACTAACTGATCGTGCAACAATCAAACAAGAACATACACGACCAAGACGCTACATTACTCTCCGAAATTGCCTGAATCGAGGTTCTAGCACAAATACTAACCTTAGACCAGACCCTACCATCCAACCCACATACATGACCCCACCGGTCACCCCACCTGAGATCCCTCTCGATCCCCGATGGCCATTCGGTCGCCCACTTGCAACCTGCTCAGACGCTATTGCTCATACTCATACTCATACTCATGACTCGTACACATATACACCACACCTACTCGCAGGATCGTCACCCTTTGAGCTACGGTGTGCAGAGAACCCACTATTCTCTGGAAAGACCCACTATCCCTCAAAGTACATGTAGGAGACCCACCGTCCCCAGAGGCCCACTACCCCTCGAGTGCATGCAGGGAATCCACTATCCCCTGGAGAGATCCACTATCCCTCAAGTATACAGGAACCCACCGTCCCTAGAGAGGCCCACTATCCCCTCGAATGCATGCAGAGAATCCACTATCCCCTGGAGAGATCCACTATCCCTCAAGTATACAGGAACCCACCGTCCCTAGAGAGCAATACTCTGCAGCGTGCCGTCATAGGCATCTATCGACCAACACGCCTCCATGGCTCACCATGACATTTCCCCACTGGAATACTCAACAACGTTGTAACCCCCACTAGGTTACTACACAAGAACTCGCATCATACGATCCAACAATAATAAGAAACATATCTTATTAACACTCAAAACGTACATTCGTTACAACAACACGAAAAATACAACAACTGTAGCCGCATGCTACTACAAAACACCGAAACATCAACAGAAAGAACTCAAGCCTCCGCTTGCTTCTCGAACCACTTCGAAAACTTGGCCTTCATCTTCACCTCCGGCTCCCAAGTCTCCTCCTCGACACCATCGCAGTCCCACACGACTCTCAACAATGGTATCCTCTTACGACGCAGGACCTTGACTCTCCTCTCGAGAATCCTCACAGGCCTCGCCGCTAATGTCATGTTGGGCTGAAGATCCTCCGAGATCCTAGCCAACACCTCCTCCGACTCATGTAGACACTTCCGCAGCATCGAAACATGAAAGACATCGTGAAAAGCCCTCATACTCTGTGGCAACTCCAGCCTGTAAGCTACCGTCCCAACCCGCTCAACCACTCTGAACGGACCCATAAACCTCGGACTCAACTTGTTCTCTGCAATGGATCTGTTAGGACCCCTCAACATGGCTACCTTGAGATACACCATATCTCCCAGCACGAACTCCAACTCCCTCCTCCGCTTATCGGCATAACTCTTCTGCCGATCCTGAGCCTCCTTCATGTTCAGCTTCAAGACACGGATCTTCTCCGTCGTCTCCTGAACGAAGTCTGCACCAAACATGCTCCTCTCCCCCACCTGAGTCCAGCACAATGGTGTTCTACATGGCCTCCCATACAGAGCCTCATATGGAGCCATCCCGATACTCGCCTGATAACTGTTGTTGTACGCAAACTCTACCAAGCTCAGATGATCTGCCCAATGACCACCGTAGTCTAACACACACATCCTCAGCAAGTCCTCCAATGTCTGAATCGTCCTCTCAGACTGCCCATCCGTCTGAGGATGATATGCCGTACTCATATGCACCTTCGTGCCCATCTCGGCCTGAAAAGCTCCCCAGAACTCTGAAGCAAATCTCGGATCTCGGTCTGACACAATACTCGCAGGCACCCCATGCAACCTCACAATCTCCCGTACATACTTCCAAGCCAACACTGCAGCCCCATCAGTCTTCTTAATGGCCAGAAAATGTGCTGTCTTGGTCAGACGATCCACAATCACCCAGATCGCATCATAAGTCCGCGAGATCGGCAAACCTGTCACAAAGTCCATAGTCACCATACCCACTTCCACTCCGGCATAGGCAGACTCTGCAACAACCCACTCGGAACCTGATGCTCAGCCTTCACCAGCTGACACACGTTGCACCTCGAAACCCAACTCGCAACATCCTTCTTCATCCCGACCCAGTGGTAGTACCTCTTCAAGTCCCGATACATTTTGGTCGCTCCAGGATGAATTGACAGCATGCTCGAATGAGCCTCACTCAGAATCTCCTGCCTGAGACTCTCATCCTTGGGTACACAGACCCGACCGTTCACCAGTATCATCCCACTCCCGGAGACCTGATACTCTGAACCCGCCAGCTGAGAAGCATCAATTAAACCCTGATCCTTCTCCTGAGCTACCCGAACCCTGCTCAGAAAGTCTGCTCGGTTAGCTGCCTCTAAACCCAACGGCTCCTGCGAGATAACACACAGGCTCAACGCGCCAATCTCGCTTGCCAGCTCCTCTAACTCCCGCTTCTGAGCCGAAGCAACCCTCTTCCGACTCAACGCATCTGCAACCAGATTAGCCTTCCCCGGATGGTACTCAATCTCCAGGTCGTAATCCGCTACCAGTTCCATCCAACGCCTCTGCCTCAGGTTCAGCTCTGGCTGAGTAAAGAAGTACCTCAAGCTCTTATGATCCGTGAACACCTGGACCTTCCCACCATAAAGGTAAGATCGCCAGATCTTCAGGGCGAAGATCACTGCAGCCAACTCCAAGTCATGCGTAGGGTAATTGCACTCATGCTTCCTCAACTACCTTGAAGCATAAGCAATCACCTTCCCTTGCTGCATCAGGACACACCCCAACCCCACACCAGATGCATCCGTATACACCACGTATGGCTCGCCCGCATCAGGCAATGCCAAAACTGGAGTACTAGTCAGCATCTCCTTCAGCTTCCCGAAGCTCTCCTCACACTCCGTAGACCACACAAACTGAACATCCTTACCCGTCAACTTCGTCAACGCCTGCGCCATACTCGCAAAACCCTTAACGAACCTCCGGTAATACCCAGCTAATCCGAGGAAACTCCTGATCTCCGTCGCATTCCTCGGTCTCGGCCAATCCCTAATAGCCTCGATCTTAGCCGGATCAATTGAAACTCCCTCGGCAGACACGACATGCCCCAGAAAACCCATCTCCCGCTGCCAGAAACTGCACTTACTGAGCTTCGCATACAACTTCTGTTCCCGCAGCTTCTCCAGTACTAACCTCAGATGAACCTCATGTTCCTCCGGAGTCCTCGAGTACACCAAGATATCGTCGATAAAGATAATAACGAACTCATCCAAGTACTCCTGGAACACCCCGTTCATCAGCCTCATGAATGCCGCTGGCGCATTCGTCAACCCAAACGGCATCACCACGAACTCGTAGTGTCCATACCTCGTCCTGAAAGCCGTCTTCCTCACATCGGCCTCATCTATCGGAATCTGATGGTATCCCGAAGCCAAATCGATCTTGGAAAAACAAGTAGCCCCCCGCAACTGATCCAACAACTCATCAATCCGCGGCAGAGGATACCTGTTCTTCACTGTAACCCGGTTAAGGCCCTAGTAGTCGATGCATAACCGAAAACTACCATCCTTCTTCTTCACAAACAACACCGGCGCTCCCCACGGTGAACTGCTCGGTCGGATGAAACCCTTACCCAGCAAATCATCCAACTATTTCTTCAGCTCTGCCATCTCTGCTGGAGCCATGCGGTAAGGTGCCTTAGATATCGGAGTAGTCCCAGGCTCCAACTCAATCGTGAAAGGATCAGACCTAGACGGCGGCAATCCCTGCAACGACTGAAACACATCCTGGAAATCCCGGACAACCCGAATATCAACCAAAGCGACCTCCCCAACAGACTCTGGCATCACAATCGTCAGCAAGTACGCCTCACAGCCCTTATCAATCAACTGCGCGGCCTGAATCGCCGAAATCATCAAACTCCCGGAAGTCGGCCTGATGCCCTGATAAACCAACCTCCCCGACTCACGCTCAAACACCACTCGACCTCGATGACAATCCAAATGAACCTTGTAACGATCCAGCCAATCCATCCCCAAAATGACATCGTACAATTCCACTGGACTGATAACCAAATCTGCCGGCATGACCTCTCCTGCCACCAAAATATCTACTCCACAAGCACGCCCGAAAGTAGCCAAAGTCTTCCCTCCAGCCACTCTAACCACTCCCGGCTGCTCCTCGGAATCGCTCCGGATCCCCCTGCACTCCGCGCACTCCGGTGTAATGAAGCTATTCGAAGCTCCAGAATCGAACAAGAAATGGGAATCACGCCCGCCTACTACTAAGGTCCCTACACAATTCATGTGTCACAGAGCCTAAAGCATTATCACAGATACAAGACTCCCAAAACAAGCAATTCACAATGTTAAAAATTGGAAATTCACCAAGTTAAGGTTAAATGTACCAGTGATCGGCCTGGCGCTAGGACCTCCCGTCTCTGCCGAAGTGAACACACGCGGCGCTGCAAGCTGCCTCAACGGTTGCACATCAACCGCCGCCTACTGCACCGGCTGCACCACTGCCACTGCCATCTGCAACTTGGGACACCTCACCTTGATGTGCCCCGCCTCTCCGCAATGGAAACACGCCTGCGTAGTCCGAACCTCTCTCCTCTTCGGACAAGCTGCCACCCGGTGCTCCGTGCTCCCACAACCATAGCACCCCGTACCACTCTGACCACTCTGGGCCCTCTGACCGGAACCCGAAGAGCCCTCCCACTTCCTCTTCTGTCCCTGAGCCGGCTTACCGCCCCTGCTCGCACCTGCCTGCTGCTGCTGCGGCCTCTTCTGCTGCTGCTGCTGCACCGGTGGACTAAGCGCTGCAGCTAGCTCTGTCCCCATATCAACCTCAATGGCTGCCGCAGTCTCAACCAACTCCGCCCTCGTGGCGTACTTACGAGCCTTGCACAGCGTCTTCAGCACCGGTCGAAATCCCTGCATGAACCTCCTGATCTGGGACTCTTCGCTCCCAAACTCTCTACCAGCATACACCAACAGCCGACCGAACTGCTCATCATAACCCCGAACCGAACTCACTCCCTGAGTCAGCGCCAAGAACTGCGTCTGCATCCGGTCCACCGCCTCCTGCGGAAAATACATGGCGTCAAACTCAGCCAAGAAATCCGCCCAGGTCATCCCCGCCTGAGGCCTCCTGCTCGTCACACCTCTCCACCCCAGATGTGCATCACCCTCCAAATAGTGAACCGCAAGGTCCACCCTGTATCCCTCGGGACACCTCAGCGCCTGGAAATTACGCTCCAGACGGCTCCTCCAAGCAGCAGCCTCCTCAGGCTTAGCACCGCCCGAGAAATACCCAGTAGTAATCCTGTGCATCTGCTCCAAAATCCTCAGGTAGGAAGGAGCCTCCTCTGCAGCCGCCACACCTGGCTGCCCCCGGACCACTGCTGGCTGAACACCCGCCGCTAACGGCTCAACACCAGCCACCCCTGGCTGTACACCCGGAGCATGCCTCTGAGCCGGTGCCCCACCTGGCAACCGCTCAAGAACCTGAAGCATCATCGCTTCCAAACGGTCTAACCGACCCTGAGCATCGCCCCCGCCAGGACCCCCACCTGGGCCCTGCGCCACACTGGCTAACTCTGTACCACCCACTGGCTTTGGAGGTATCTGCGACTCTGCAACCTCCTCCTGCGTGGCCTCCTGAGTCCCACTCGACTCCACAGGATCAACCACCGGTCCCCGACCCCGGCCACGACCACGCCCTCTAGCCCCACGGGCACCACGACCTCTGCCTCTAGCCATCCCTCACTGACTAATCACAGAAGACTAAGCATTAGAAACAGAAATCCCAAACAAAACACTTACCGTGGAATCACATTGAAGGCTCGGAGAAGATGATCCAGGACTCCAAACCCAAGCAGCAATTAACTGACTAACTCACATAATCAATTAACACTATTCTACACAATCAGCAATACATGCAGTTACTAAGTTCTCCCGCCCTAGAACCGTAAGGGCTCTGATACCAAATTGAAACAACTCGACCCGTTTTTTTTTTTTTTTTTTTATAGCATCGAATTAGCATTCCCATAAAGGCTAACTCTCAACATGCTAAATGCTCACAATCAACAATTAACCAGCGGAGATCAAATAAACACTTAACACAAGCAATTCCATTAACCAATTAAATCATTTATCATCCATCTCTAAAACATCAAAACACAATAACAAATCCACTTTTCCAGACATCCTAACATTCCAGTCCACATTCTAGAATTCACTAGCAACCTAACAGTTCCATCAATAATGACAATCAACCGAGATCTAGATCATCCATCTCGTCCTTGCCTTGATTCCACGATCACACTTTGCTTTTACCTGCATCACATGGTTATATGAGATGCGTGAGTATTATCATAAATACCCAGTGAGACGGTCATCCCATCTACATGTCAAATACTCAAATGAAAGAATGCACCAAATACCAGGATTATCACTCAACAATGCATAGACAATCAACAGCACAAAACAGGACAGCAGCATCTCTGTCGATCGACACAACCTCTAGGTGTCGATCGACAGACAATTCTGTCCCTCTGTCGATCGACAGACAACAGTCCTGTCGATCGACACGGACCTGCAGAACCCTAAGATCGAACCTATCCTCTCATGGAACGAATCTCAGACCTACAGATCGCTTTCCAGCACAAATCCACAGCCATTCCACACCAAAACACACAGAAATCAACGTATTCCATCCATTCCTACATCCGAGAACCTATGGTCACGCACTCACCTTGACAACGGTTTGAACAAGGGAAACCGACGCGAACAAAGGCGAATATCTCACGACTCGCTTCACCAAAAAGAAATCCGAGACCTGATCTGGAAACTAGACTCCGCGATATTTCCAGAGGTGTATCGTGAGACTCCTAACTCCAAGCCAATCGTCAGAAAAACGTCCCCGAAAACTGCTACTCTGAACAAAACTGCAGAAAACTGCACGAACTACCCAAGTTCCAAAGGCTATAACTCAGCGACTACTCGACCAAAAGACAAGCGGTTTCTTCTCAATTCACTAGCAAAGATCATAGAACTTACCCCCAAAGTCTCGATCAAAACCGACTTGATCTCGACCGCCGTTTGCCCTCTCCAGAACTCGCCAAAACACACTCAAAAGCTCTCAAGGAAACCCTAACTCTCTCTCAACTCCCTCTGACGGAAAAGTGGCTAAAATGCCTAAGGAAAACGTGTTCCTTCTCTTATATACGAAGCCCTAAAACCCCTAAAACCAAACCGCGACCAAACCGAACCAAAACCAATTCCCAATTCTCATTTCGAAACCGTGTCGATCGACACAAAAACTGTGTCGATCGACACAGACCTCTCTGGTCGATTCCAACACGCGAACAAACACCCGTGTCGATCGACACACACCTGTTGTGTCGATCGACACCCCACCAAAAATCCTATTTTTGGATCACGGGCGTTATAGATCCGGAGACACATAGGTGTGTTGTGTCTCGTGATGTTGTTTTTGACGAAGTCTCTTCATACTATGGGCCATCTCAAGTGTTGGTTAAGCAAGAAGGTGATGGTTTCTCTAAGATCAATGAACCAGTTCTTGAAATGCCAAGTGAAGGTGAAAGTCCAAGAAAAGAGACACAAGGTGAAAGGGGGAGCACTATCCAAGAGGAAAATGAAGAAGAAAAAGATCTTGGTTCCTTGGTTAATCATGGACCAACAAGGAACATTGTCAAGCTTGCTTGGTTCAGGGATAAAGATTTTATCACTACGTACTCATGCTACTTTGCAGCTCCATTAGACGAAGAGGAGCCAACATCATATGATGAAGCAAAAGGAGTTTGTGAGTGGGAGACCGCGATGAAGGAGGAAATGGATGCTCTAATAAAAAATGAAACTTGGGATTTAGTTTCGAAACCCAAGGATGTCCAACCTGTTTCTTGCAAATGGGTGTATCGAATTAAACGAAAGACGGATGGGAGCATTGATAGATTTAAGGAAATATTGGTTGCTCGAGGGTTCTCTTAGAAGTATGGAGAAGATTATGATGAGACTTTTAGCCCTGTAGCTAAGATGACTATGGTACGGTCTCTCTTATCTTTAGCTGCAAGCTTTGGATGGAAGTAATGGCAATTAGATGTAAAGAATGCCTTTCTATACTGCGAGCTTGATAAAAATATTTTCATGGAGCAACCACTTGGCTTCAAATCACGAGAGCATCCTAATTATGTGTGCAAGCTTAAGAAGGCTTTGTATGGGTTGAAACAAGCTCCACGAGCCTAGTATGGGAAGCTTGCTCAGTTTCTTCAGTTTTGCGGGTATGTGCCATCGAATTTTGATCCGAGTCTATTTTTGAAGAAGAATGGAAGAATCCATGTGGTAGTTCTACTTTATGTAGATGACATGATAATTACGGGAAATGATGAAGCGGAAATTGCTCGTCTACAAGAGGATATGTCGATAAGGTTTGAGATGAAAAAGTTGGGAGAACTGAATAACTTTCTTGGTTTGGAAGTTGAAAGAATTAAAGATGGAATATTCATCGGCCAATAAAGCTATGCTAGAAGGATTGTTGAGAAGTTTGGGGTACACGAAGGAAAGATGCATACTACTCCAATGGATGTGAATAGAAAGCTTAGGCGTGATGAAGGGTCCTTGTTACCTGATCCTCGACCTTATCGCTCTCTTGTTGGATGTCTTCTCTACTTAACCTTTACAAGACCTGACATCGCCTTTGCTGTAGGTCTAGTGAGTCGGTTTATGCAGGCACCAAGGAAGCCGCATCTCGAAGCAGCAAAAAAGATCTTGAAGTATGTGAAGACAACTTTTGATATGGGTCTGTTATTCAACTATAATGTCAAGGTTTTGCTTCATGGTTTCACAGATGCTGACTTTGGTGGAGATATGGATGATCGAAAATCTACTTCGAGTTATGTGTTCTTATGTGGAGACACAAGTGTTTCATGGTGCAGTAAGAAGCAACCAACAGTGTCGCTATCTACCACTGAAGCAGAGTATGAAGCTTCGACACTCGCAGCTCAAGAATGTATATGGCTTTGAAGACTCCTTGAAGATTTGTTCGAGCCAATCAATAAGCCGACTGCAATATATGAAGATAATCAAAGTGCTATCAAGTTGGCTAATAATCCAGTGTTTCATGCAAGAACGAAACATATTGAGCTGGAATATCACTTCATACGAGAGAAGGTGCTTGATGGGACAATCGAAGCTTTGGAGGTTCGAAGTGAGGACAATGTTGGAGATATTTTCACCAAGTCATTACCGAAGGGACAGTTTGAGCTATTTCGTTCAAAGCTCGGGATGGTTGACAAAATCAGTTTTAAGGGGGAGTATTGAAATTAAACTTAATTTTTGTTTAGCTTAAAAGAAGGGTGTAGAAGTCTCTAGAACATCATATAATCTCATCACCTCTTTAAGTGTTTCTAGAAGGGTAGCACCTCCTTAAATGTTTCTAGAAGGGTAACACCTCCTTAAATGTTTCTAGAGAGTTGTAAGATAGTGAGGTAATAATCTAAGAGATTATAGAGAACTCTAGAAACTTCTAAAATATCTATGAAGTAAGGAGGTTAGTAAGGAGGTTATTGTAAGGAAATTAGAATAATCTAGAGCTTGTGTAAGATATTTTTGGGAGGCTATAAATATCTCTCCATCCCTCTCATTTGTAACATAAAAACAAAAAAAGAAAGTTGAACAAGTCATAAAAATAAGAGTTCTTCAATATTCTTCATCATACTTAGAGAGTTTTTTTTGTTTATTTCAAGTTTCTCGGGTTGTATGGTCTTGGGCTAGTGCTAAGCACTATCATAAGTTTTCTCTACATCAAGAACCCTCCAATGGATGTGTGTGAGAGGATGAACACTTGCAGCGCCCAACCTTTGATCACAAGTCCTCTATCTTTGATTCTCTCTTCGAATTTGCTTTCTTGAATCCACTTCGCTAGCTCCCCATAATTTCCCCATTCTCTTATAACCCAAATGAAAGGCTTTTTAGATTTCTCAAGGCCTAGCCCTAGCTCCTTGAGCTGAGCCAGGGGAAGATTGCATAGATTACCAAGGCAAACGTTGAGCACTGATCCGGTTTCTTGAGAGTCAAGCCATTTAAGGCATTGGTCTTGACCAATGGAAGCCTCGTCTCCTCTTTGAGCTTTGTCTCACACTAACTTATTGCACAAGGCAACAGGTCCTACGCACCAGACTCTACCCGCCTTTGATTTCCTATATTCTCGTACATAATCAACCTCTTGTTGGTCGATAATTGAGTTTAGCTTTTATAATTATTAATTATATTAGTAATTATGTATGTTAAGGCAAAAGGTGTATGTGTTGGACTCATGTCTTTTAATTAGGGTAGTTACTTGTACCGAAAGTCACAAGTGAAGAGTTACAACTCTTATGTTTGTGTTTGTTCGGTCGTGCCGTTCGTGTCTGTTTCAAGTCTATATAAAGACTATGTCTAACTCTGTTCACAAGTTTTCGATTAATTAAAGATTACAGTTTCTACTCTGTTTTTTTCTCCTTCTTTTTTTCTCTCCGTGAAACAAACAGAACAGAGAACAACTTGTTCTCTTTCTCTTACAATAAGTGAAACACTTGTTGTGTTACTTAGAGAAGAAGGAATAACGATTAACATGGTATCAGAGCTCTAATGATTCAATGGCCAATTCGAAGATCAAAAGAAAACAGAGATCATGGATTCAACATCGACGGAAGTGATTCCCATATTCAGTGGGGATAAATACAATTTCTGGCGTATCAAGATGACAACCATCTTCAAAACCAGAAAGTTGTGGACCGGGGTGGAAGACGGAGTTCCGGAGCGACCGAGACAGAGAGGAGAGACTCCCGAAGTGTTGTTGTTGAAAACTAAATGGGAAGAAGCATCGACACAAGATATGATGGCACTACAAATGTTGCAAACAGCCGTGTCAGATCATATCTTCTCTCGCATCGCAACGGCGGTTACGTCGAAAGAAGCCTGGGATGCTTTGCAATCTGAATTTCAAGGATCTTCACAAGTACGGTTGATTAACTTGCAATCATTAAGGAGGGAGTACGAAAAATTGAAGATGGACGAAGCTGAAAACATAAAGGTTTTCACGGAGAAGCTAATTGATTTGGGAAATCAATTAAGGGTTAATGGAGAAGAGAAGATGGACTATCAAATTGTGCAGAAAATTCTCATCTCTTCCCGCAAGATTTGACAGCATAGTGGCTGTGATGGAGCAAATGAAGGATCTGATTTCGTTGCCGATAACAGAGTTGATAGAAACTGTGAAGGCACACGAGAAGCGTGTGTCGTCTCGCAGTGAAAGCATGAGCGAAGGAGCGTTTCATGTTTTATCACGAGGAAAAGGGTTGTCGGAAAAAGCAATTGGCTTGACAACAAAAGCAAAAAATGGTGTGGGTTTTGTAAGAAAGCAAACCACACGGAATCGGATTGCTGGAGGAAACCAAAGAAGGTTCACAGCAAGATCTCAAAGGATGAGAAGCAATGCTACAACTGCGGTGAAGTTGGGCATTTTGCAAGAGAGTGTCGTTCAAAGAAGCATGAACGGGCACATATGAGTCTTGAAGAAGAAGACTTCGAAGAGCACATGTTGTTTAGTGCAAGAGAAGATACATCGACAATCATAAAAGAGGATATATGGTTGATCGATAGTGGGTGTACTAATCACATGGCAAGAGAAGCAAAATACTTCACAGGACTTGATCGAAGGGTCAACGAAGCAAAATACTTCCCATTAAAGTTGGAAACGGAGAAGTCGTAATGACGACTGGAAAAGGAGACATTACAGTCTCAACAAGTAGCGGAAAACGAGTCATAAGAGATGTGTTTTTGGTACCGGGTTTGGAGGAGAATCTTCTCAGTGTTCCGCAAATCATATCAAGCGGATATCGCGTCTTGTTCGAGAACAAGCAATGCATAATCTCAGATTCTAAGGGAAAGAAGATTAGGGAGATATACATGGTGCAGAGACATTTTCCAATCAAATGGAAATTTTCTCAAGAAGGTGCAAAAGTCATATGTGAAGAAGATGTGATTTTACAAGAGGATTCGGTGAAAATGTCAAACAACGTGACATTTGAAGAGGAAGGAGAAGATAATACTTCCAAACCATGTGGAAAGTACAAGTCAATGTGAAGATTCGGCTCAAGTACAAGAAGCTTGCTTTAACGTGTCGGAAAAACCAAAGTCATTTGATGAAGCGTTTGAGATCAAAGCATGGAGAGAGGCAATGGAGAAAGAAATCAAGATGATGAAGAAGAACGGTACTTGGCTACTTATAAACAAATCGGAGAAAAAGAATCTCGATGTGAAGTGGATATATCGTATGAAGACGAATTTGAATGGAAATCCAACCAAGTACAAAGCAAGGCTGGTCGCGAGAAAGTTATCTCAAGAACATGGTGTTGACAGATTTGGCTTTAGGACAACAAGATTTGAAGACAAAGAAGAAGCTTGAAGTGAAACCAAAACTCAATTAAGGAGGAGTGTTGGTCGATAATTGAGTTTAGCTTTTATAATTATTAATTATATTAGTAATTATGTATGTTAAGGCAAAAGGTGTATATGTAGGAGTCATGTCTTTTAATTAGAATAGTTACTTGTACCGAAAGTCACAAGTGAAGAGTATGTTTGTGTTTGTTCGGTCGTGCCGTTCGTGTCTGTTTCAAGTCTATATAAAGACTATGTCTTTGTATTGTAACTCTGTTCACAAGTTTTCGATCAATAAAAGTTGCAGTTTACGTTTTTTTCTTTGTTTTCTTCTTCTCTTGTTCAAGTCTCCTTGTTCAAGTTACACATAAACGAAACCTAAGAGAAACAAAAGCTTTTAGCACCTCTAACTCTTCGAAACTGTTCACAATGACACCATAAGAGTCATTATCAACTGCAATAATCTTGTCTGTACCCTCTTTCATATCTCCTTCAACAGGTTGGGGCACAGAGATTTGAGGTTTAGTGAATTCGACTTTATCAGGCAAGCCGGGTAAATCGAAATACTCATCGTTAGATTATATAACTTTCAAGATGCTCGAACCACTTGTATGCACGTGAGGCTGAAACAAGAGAATCCATGGAAGAGAATCTTGGGGATTTCGAATTTCTTGGCAAGTCTTGAAGTGAAAAGAAGGCTCATGTCTCCGATGATGCAGCTCGGCCGTGGTTGAACCATCTCCTCCATAGCTTTCTCCACTTGCTCCTCAAGCGTGTTGGCCGCGTTAAAGAACTTCACCATATCGGCCATTGAATCCAACATGTCTACACTCTCGCATCCTTCAGGGAAACCCGCTTGTTAGGGAAACTTAACCTCAACGATGTTGATTGTCGAAGACGTTTAGGAAAAAAGGAGTGAGGTCTTGATCTTGGCTACGTTTTGAGTAGTTGTGATGATGGAGACGGTCACGCCTTGGCGTTGGGCCAAGAGCTTGGAGATGTCGACCAATGGGATCATATGGCCTTGAGCCATAAAGGGTGTTACGACGAGGTGAAGGGGATCATAAGAACACATTGTGGTATATCTTACAATAGTGGGGGAAAACACAAATGATTTTTAAGATTAAAACAAGGGCATTCTTTACAAATGAGATACATGTAAAAATATATAACTTCGATAGAGTTTTAGATCACAATTTGTTTTGTCCCGTCGTCTAAAGGAGTCGGCTTAAGAATATTAATTAAATTTTACTTTTCCTAGAAAACTTTGAATTGAGTTTTGATTGTAGAGAGTCGTGACAACCTTAAGGACAAAACAAGTCTGTTCTTCAAAGCTTGGTGATGGATGGACTTACTGATTTCTCATGCTTAATGATGTTTTGTTGACTAATTTTATTTTTCTCCAATCAAAATTAATATAAATTATGTTGGGATAGTTGCACAAATAACCCACAATTTGTGGTCAATGTCAAACATATACCTCTATATCCCCTCTCTCTTATTTTGCCACTTTTTCCCTTCTTTATCCTTCTCCTCACAACTTATTCACGAAAATGCCATTATATTCTATTTTTTTTTAATTTCTGAAATATTGGAAAATACACAAAAACCAAAAAATCTCAAGATATTTACGAAAATGCCATCTTGTTCAATTTTGCCAACCACCATGAACAACCGATTTTGAGCTCTAAATGCATCCCAACCGTTTTTTTTTTAAGTGTAAATGCTCAATATCTCATCTCATTACCTATTCTCTTCTTTTTCCTCTCGAATTGCATCAAATAAACTCTCAACAAACCATTTCGTTTGTAAACACACCGATTTTCGATGGTTCTTGCATAACAAGGACTTGGGTTCTTTGTTATCAGTGAGATTCAAAGTTAGAGGTGGTTGAAGAAGCTAAAAACGAGTTTTCGCAGCGAAAAAAGGTAAACTTAGTTGAATTTTTTGATTTTTCAGATCTCATTTGCGAATGTAGACTTCCATGTAAGTCTACAAGTCAACGGATAGGTTAGTTTTGACATTGACTTTTTTTGAAAATTTTCAGTGTAGACTTCCACGGAAGTCTACACGTTATCCTTTGGAAACAAAAAAACACATTTGTAGACTTCCTGTCGAAGTCTACATAAAGTAGGTTAGTTTTGACATTGACTAAAACTTTGACTTTTTAGAGCAGAAGTCTACAAAATTTTAGTAGACTTCGTCTGACGTGGCAGGTTAGTTTTGCAATTGACTGGACTTTGACTTTGTTTGTAGACGTTCAAAGTAGACTTCGTCTGACGTGGCAGGTTAGTTTTGTCATTGACTAAAATCTCAGAAATTTGACCACGGAAAAGTAGACTTCGTTTGTAGACTTCACACGTATACTTCGTTTGTAGACTTCTATTTAATTTAATTAATTGTTTGGTCAAACCCAAAACTAACCTCTTTTTTAGAAAATATGTCAAAACTAACCTGCCACGTCAGACGAAGTCTACAAACGAAGTCTACTTTGAAGTCAAACCTTAAGTCAATTGCAAAACTAACCTGCCACGTCAGACGAAGTCTACAAACGAAGTCTACATCCCAAGTAGACTTCGCAAGTCTACTTGGTATGTAGACTTCGTTTGTAGACATCTTTCAAAAGTCAAACTTAAGTCAATTGCAAAACTAACCTTTCACGTCAGACGAAGTCTACAAACGAAGTCTACTTTGAAGTCAAAACTTAAGTCAATGTCAAAACTAACCTGCCACGTCTGACGAAGTCTACAAACGAAATCTACACGAAAGTCAAAACTTTAGTCAAAACTAACCTTCCACGTCAGACGAAGTCTACAAACGAAGTCTACGGAGATATTTTTGTGTAGACGTCCACGGAAATCTACATTTACGATTTTCAGTAATTAATTATTTTTAATTAATTAGTAATGAATTCTGTGGTTTTTGTTTTTTCTAAATGCGTGTTAATTATGGTGTTAAATTGTATAAAACTTTTGTATGCAAATGTATAATATATAATTTATAAATTAATTTTCTTGTTTAATTGGTATCTAACTCAAATTTGTAGACTTCTCCTGTAGACTTCCTAAGTAAGGAAGTCTACATTCTGATTTTCAGTAATAGTACTTTTATAGTTCATTAGTAATGAATTTTGAGCTTTTTAATATTTGTAAATGCGTGTTAATTATTGTGTTTTTATATGTATAAGTTTGACATGTATATGTTTGATAGATTAGCTTTAACTTAATTTTCTTTTTTTATTATCATATTTGTAGACTTCCACGGGAAGTCTACATGTACGATTTCAGTAATTAATTTTTTATAATTAATTGGTAATGAATTTTATGGTTTTTGTTTTTTCTAAATGCATGTAAATTATGGTGTTTTAATGTATAAAAATTTGGTATTCAAATGTATAGTCTATATTTTATAAATTAATTTTTTTGTTTGATTGGTATGTAGCTCATATTATGTAGACTTCTCCTGTAGACTTCCAATAACGATATCTAATGTGTTTTTTTGGCTCTTTGTCCACAGATAATGGTTCAGTTTCTGGCTGTTTATGGAGAATGGTTTAAGGAAGATACGTCATGGCAATTTGCGGTTGATAATGAGAGAGGAGGGAGATTGTTCTTCTTGCATGATGGTTCTACTCATGCGGAACTTGTTGAAATGGTTCAAGATGAATATATGTTAGGCAAAAAAACAGAGTTGGTGGAGATCACTTATTCGTTACCCGAGTCAATATTGGGACAGATGGATCCGGATACACCGCCTATACATGTTGCAAATGATAGACAAGTCCGGAATCTGATCGAGCTAGGTAAAACGCATGTTATACGCATTTGTGTCTCATGTCACTTCGACGAGGATAAAGCTAGTGATGAGGATGAGGATGACAATGACGACAACTATGAAGATGAAGGTGTAGACGAAAATGAAGGGGAATTCAAGGATGAAGATGCTGAAGATGCTGAAGAAGATGAGCATGTTGATGAGGATGCCGGTGTTGGTGGTAATTTGGATGATGATGGGAATGGAGATGATGGTATTAAAACTGAAGATGCTGTTGATGAGGACTACAGTCTATTTGGAAAAGTCAAAGATGAGGATGAAGATGACATCTCATTTGATTTCATTGGTGGCCAAGGAGGATCAATACCAAATATGACATGGTCTGATAATATATTTGTCAAACAGAGTTTTGCTACCAAAGAAGAGTTGGTCTCAGCATTGCGACTGACGGCGATCAAGTCAAGATTTGCATTCAAGGTGTATAAGTCATAAAAAAAAATGTTCGTGGCTACTTGTATTGTGAAAGAATGCAAGTGGAGGCTCAGAGCGATTGTCACAAATGAACCAAACCGGTTTTGGGTGACGAAGTACTCGAAAGTCCATACATGTTCATTATCGGACCGAGTTTCGCACCGTCGGAATGCTACTCCCAACTATATTGGAAAGTTATTTATTGACCGCGTTGGAATTACGCCGGAACACATCAAAGACTCAATGAAGAAGATGTTTGGTATGAATATCGATTATTTTACTTCATATAGATCGCTGAGGTGTGCCCAACAATTGGTTAGAGGAATGGCGGAAGATGGATATGAGAAGTTGCCCTCTTATTTGCACCTACTCGAGAAAGCCAACCCCGGAACAGTTACGGGTATTGAGCTTGATGCTATGAATTGATTTAAATATCTATTTATAGCATTCGGAGCCTCCATAACTGGTTTTCAGTATCTTAGACGTGTGATTGTTGTGGATGGGACTCATTTGACGGGTAAATACGAAGGAGTTTTGCTAGTGGCAGCCGTACAAGACGGTAATTTTCAGATATTTCCTTTGGCTTTCGGAATTGTTGATAGTGAGAATGATGTTTCATGGGAATGGTTTTTTACAAAACTCTGTGGTTGTATCTCAGATCAGTATCCTCTTGTGATACGCCACAAGATGATCCTCCTTGGGGCATGAGTCATGTGCTGTCTAATAAACCATTCCTCTTCGAACAACGACCTCCAACTTTTGCAAACACATCTAAACCTTTTCAAATCCTTAACAAGAACCCTACTGAGAATTTCCACCACTAACTCAAACGGAAGCTCCCTCTTATTCTTCTTCTTCTTCAGAAAAATAGATGACAGACCTTATTAGCAACCAAGGACACGGTTCCGAAAATCTCTCTCGCTTCTTCTTAGATCTATTCCCCCTAATCTAGGAATATTGACTCTTCAAAACTGTCTAAAACAGAGCATGTGATTCTCTTTATACAGAGATTGATCAACCGTAGGAAAAAGGAAATCTAGAAGGAAACAAAGCTGAAACTTGTCCTACAAGTAAGCTGACTCTTTTCTCAAGGTAAAAGGAAACAAAGCTGAAACGTGTCCTACAAGTAAGGTTTCTCTTTTCTCAAGGTATATCATCACCCTGATTATCATTTAGACCACTCACGGATCGGTTTGTAATTATCACCTTGTGATAAATATATTTTGTAATTACACATCTTGATAATTATTACAACAACGATTCACAAATAAATTAAAGAAATGAAATATATTCGCATTTATTTTAAAAATTAATGAATATACTTTTTAATACAAGAAAATTAAAAATGATTAAGATATTCAAACTCATTCATATGTAAATTTACAATTACAAAATTAATGAATATCTATTTTTAACACAAGAAAGTTATAAAAAATTACCAATATATTCAAAATTATTCGTATGTGAAATTACAATCACGTATCATGACAAAAAAAAAGAAGCAATTACATATCACTAGGTGATTCTCCCGCGCACACGCAGGTAAATTATTTATTTAGTTTTGTTTTTAATTTTTTTTTTTAAATGTGAAATATGTAGTTGTTTGATTTTTATTATAGACATTGTTGTTGATTCTTTTGTTGTTAATTTTTTTGGTCAATAACATCATTTTTATTAATAATATGAATTGGGGAATTTAAAAAAATGACACTTTTCAAGTGCCACTTTTCAAAAATGTCATTTTTCAAAATCTTTGCAAATATGCCATTTTTTCAAAAAAAAAAAAATCATTAGGTCATTTATGTTTGGGTTAACTATATTGTATTAGGGTTTAATTTTGAGGGTTTAAGAGGTTTTAGGGGTCAAAACAATTTTTTAGGGTTTATAATTTTAAGATTTAAGTTTTAAGCTTTAAAATCCATAATTAGTGATATTTTTGCAAATAGACACCCCTAAGTGGCATTCTTGCAAAGTTGTAAATGTACACATCAAAAATGACATTTTGCAATCACCACCCATGGAGCAGGAAATATTTCCAGCATGGTCATTCTCGTTGAAATTTCTGGCCAGTGGTCTACGAGATTCACTTAGGTCCATAGAGTTTCTTTTGTGAGAATTTGCGGGTATGGAGTCCATAGAGGCTCTCTTATAAGAGTAAGTAGGGTGAAGGTCGAGTTGTCTTCTCTCATAAGCCCAGCTTCTCTCCGCTTCCATTCGGTTTAAGACTTTTCTTTGGTTAATTCCCAGTTGGCTTAGATCACGCACCCATGCTTTGGTCAAGTGACAGTCTCGCTCATCATGTGATAAGGAGAAGCAGGAGAAACAATGCTTTTCAAGATTTTTGTATTCAAATTCCACAGTAGTAAATTCTTCGTTTGGAAGCATGATTTCCATATTCATGATCAGAGGTTCCATGCCAATGACTTGGACTCAGACTCTGTCTTGGGCATCATCACGACCTTTGATGAGGCCAAGTTCTTCACCAATAGTTTGATGGCTCGATCCGACGAGTAATGCAGAGGTAATCCGCATTGGGAAGGAAAGGATGGTGAAACAATAGGTTCCCACCTTTGAATGAGAAGCATCCACTTCTTGAAGTGATAAGGATCCTTTCGCAGGACTGTGATGTGTTGCGTTTTTAACACATTATAACCTATGTTTTCTAAGTTTTATCGAGTCATTTCTTTGTTTTTAGAAAGTTTTCAGGTTAAAACACGTTTGGAAGAAGTTTAATGCAAAGAAGTAAGGAGTGGAAGCAAAGATGTGGAAATGAGTCGGAAGTTTGGCATTGGTTGATGTCTTTTCCACCGATGGATCGAGTTACAAATTTGACACACGTTAGAACATTGAGTTAGCTTTCATTTGGAGGAAATTTGAAGTCATTCCAACAGTGCGATCAAAAGTTATGAAAAGTTTGGTGAAGACATGTCTATCTGGCGAGCAAAAGAAGCAAGTGCAGAAAATGGAGTCGGATCGACCGATCCTAAAGTGGATCGATCGATCGATCCAATTTATTAAAACTGCCGGATTTCCTACGGATCGACCCACGCGACGATTGCCACTCGGATCGACCAATCCTAAAGTGGATCGGTTGATCCGGCCAATTTATTAAAACTGCCGGATTTCCTACGGATCAACCCACGCGACAATTTCCACTCGGATCGACCGATCCTAAAGTGGATCGGTCGACCGATCCTAAAGTGGATCGGTCGATCCGACCAAAGAATCTGCAAGTGAGAAAGTCAAAAATCAGCTCACCTAATCCTACTTTCTTTAACCAAAACGTGTTTTAGTGCTCCAAAAACGTGGTTTTGCCAATTTTTATCTGTTTTCACTCTCATTATGGGGAGAACTTTATTTTTGGATTCTTAAGTTTTAGATTTTGATTTTTCTTGTTTTTGGGAGATTGAGGATTATTCTTGGAAACTTTGTAAGATTTGGGAGATTCCTCTTCAACCTTGTTATTCTAGAGAAGATTTCTTAAACTCTTTCATCTCTTTGTTTGTTTGATCTAATTATGGTTGTTTCATCATCTCTTTGTGATTTCTATTTGATTATGTGTGAGTAGATCATTAGTTAGGCTTGTGGGTAATCAAGAGATTTTATGGATCATTGAATTAGACATAGATAGGGATTTGTACTTGTCTTCATCTATTGTTGTTCTTATTTCTTGAACTAGGATTGATCACCTAGTTCTTGATGTTAGGATGTTTAATACACCAAAAGTGTTTGATTAAATACCCGATAGAACATAGATGAGCAAATTGTCCTTAGCCAACGAAACCTGATGTTAAGGCGATTTGTGAACTTATCAAACCCGTTCGTAATGCTTGTTTAGAATTCTAGGTTCAAACGACAGTTTAGAATCCTAGGTTGCTAAAAAAAGTCTCTAATGCCACGATAGTGGATTAGTTATACATTTATGTTTGAGTTCGAAATTGCGTTGAATTGTACCCTGAATAATTGTCTGATTCATAATTCTCGATTTCCCGCGATGATCCCTTAAGCCTAACACTTTTTATTCCATAAGTTTACATCGTTTTAATTGCTATTTTAGTTTCATACTGCAAACAATCATATTACCATCTTAGCTTAATTTCATTTCCATATTTTCGTAGTGTAACACTTGTTCTCTGTGGATACGATCCCTCACATACTACTTCGTTGCTGTGCACTTGCAGTAGTTTGATAGGGTTAAAACCTCTGCTATCAGACTGATTGTAGGGCATCCTCTGACTCTAACATAAATTGAAAGGTCTCAGGGCCTAGCTCACGGCTTGTTACCCTACTGTCCACATTCCATAACTGAGAAAGGTAATCAATGATATCCCGAGGGTGTTGAATGAGAGGGTTTGTTACACGTCCAACGATTGACAGTGAATTCTATGTCATTGCGTTAATTGACCATGAGAAACTTTCAAAACTCTTGCTTCTTTGTAACGATAAAACTTGGTACATTGTTCAACCGCTCCATTGCTATATCTTTTCTAAGACACGCTCTAATATGCCATATATGAAGAAAATGCATGGAATAAAGCAAGTGGGAGAGAGGACCTAGTGATGTGTTGCGTTTTTAACCCATTATAACCTATGTTTTCTGAGTTTTATCGAGTCTTTTCTTTGATTTTAGAGTTTTTTCAGGTTAAAACACGTTTGGAAGTAGTTTAATGCAAAGAAGTAAGGAGTAGAAGCAAAGATGCAGAAATGGGTCGGAAGTTTGGCATTTGTTGATGTCCTTTCCACCGATAGATCGAGCTACAAATTTGACATACGTTAGAACATTGAGTTAGCTTTCATTTGGAAGAAATTTGAAGTCATTCCAACAGTGCGATCAAAAGTTATGAAAAGTTTGGTGAACACATGTCTATCTGGCGAGCAAAAGAAGTAAGTGCAGAGAATAGAGTCGGATCGACCGATCCTAAAGTGGATCGATCGATCGATCCAATTTATTAAAACTACCGGATTTCCTACAGATCGACCCACGCGACGATTGCCACTCGGATTGACCGGTCCTAAAGTGGATCGGTCGATCCGGCCGATTTATTAAAAACTGTCGGATTGCATGCAGATCGACCTACGCGAGATTTCCATTTGGATCGACCGATCCGATGCTGGATCGGTCGATCCGATACTGGATCGGTCGATTCGACCAAAAAATCTGCAAGTGAGAAAGTCAAAAATCAGCTCACCTAATCCTACTTTCTTTAACCAAAACGTGTTTTAGTGCTCCAAAAACGTGATTTGGCCAGGATTTATTTGTTTTTCACTCTCATTATTGAGGGGAACTTTTACTTTTTCATTTCTTAAGTTTTTAGATTTTGATTTTTTTTTTGTTTTTGGGGAGATTGAGGATTATTCTTGAAGAAGTTTGTAAGATTTGGGAGATTCCTCTTCAACCTTGTTATTCTAGAGAAGATTTTTTACTCTTTCATTTCTTTGTTTTGTTTGATCTAATTATGGTTGTTTCATCATCTCTTTGTGATTTCTATTTGATTACGTGTGAGTAGATCATTAGTTAGGCTTGTGGATAGTCAAGGGATTTCATGGATCATTGAATTAGACATAGATAGGGGTTTGTACTTGTCTTCATCTATTGTTGTTCGTATTGTTTGAATTAGGATTGATCACCTAGTTCTTAATGTTAGGATGTTTAATACACCAAAAGTGTTAGATTAAATACCCGAAAAAACATAGATGAGCAAATTGTCCTTAGCCAACGAAAGCTGATGTTAATGTGATTTGTGAACTTATCAAACCTGTTTATAATGCTTATTTAGAATTTTAGGTTCAAACGACAGTTTAGAATCCTAAGTTGCTAAACAAAGTCTCTAATGTCACGACAGTGGATTAGTTATACATTTATGTTTGAGTTTGAGATTGCGTTGAATTGTACCCTGAATAATTGTCTGATTCATAATTCTCGATTTTCCGCGAATATCCCTTAAGCCTAATGCTTTTTATTCCATAAGTTTACATCATTTTAATTGCTATTTTAGTTTCATACTGCAAACAATCGGTTTATATCATCTTAGTTTAATTTCATTCCCATATTTTTGTAGTGTAACACTTGGTCTCTGTCGATACGATCCCTCACATACTACTTCGTTGCTGTGCACTTGCAGTAATTTGATAGGGTTAAAACCTCTGCTATCAAGTTTTTTGTGCCGTTGCCGGGGACCAATAGCGTTACCTTCGACTTTCAGTTTGAAATTTAGTCTAAGAAGTTACTAACGAGTTTTATTTTGTTCTTTTGTGTGTTTCAGGCGTATGCAAAGAAGAAGTCAAGGCTCTGACAACCTTCTCTACTTCAAAAACCCGACACTTGGAAGAACAAAACGAACTAATAGAGCCAGAACAAAGTCCAGACAAGTTAACATGGTTGATGTAGACGATGAAAACAATGCGCCTGCAGCTGCAGGGGTTACAAAGGCTGAATTTGAGAGAATTCAATCGCAGCTACAGCAGTTGCAGCAGGTTCAGCCTGGTATTGGCGATGCAAACACGCCACACACATTCTATTAGAACCGATCTGCGATAAGTCTACCTACTCTCAACAGAAATGACTATCAACTACATCCTCAACTAATATGATTGGTGAAAAACTACACTTTTCATGGGTTACTAGCTGAGACCCCAATCGAACACATAGAGAACTTCGAGGGGATTTGCAGCACTACCAGAGTAAATGGAGTCCCTGAGGACTGGATCAAATGCAAGTTGTTCCCTTTTTCTCTAGCAGACAAGGCATCGAGATGGCTTAAATCTCTACCTCCAGGATCCCTAACCACTTGGGATCAATACAGAGCTGCATTCTTAGATCATTTCTACACCAAATCCAAGACCAACTCTCTAAGGAACAAGATTACTTCTTTCCAGCAGTTCTTGGGAGAGTCATTCGGTGAAGCTTATGAGAGGTTCAAAGACTACCAGAGAGAGTGTCCTCACCATGGGTACCCAGAGGGACAACTTATTAGCATCTTCTATGATGGAGTTGACAGAGAATCTAAGAACCAACTGAATACTGCAAGCAATGGAAACTTCATGACCCGAAGTGAGCAGGGAGCATCTGAGCTGATCGAGAACATGGCTGCAAGTTCTATTAACAGCTCCACTGAGTATGACAGGTTGAAGCGGGTCAGTAACATTGAGTCTCAGAAGTACGATGAGTTGAATGAGAAGTACAATCAATTGCTGAAGCAAAATCAGAGGAATGTACAGTTTTGTGAAGATGGAACAGAGGCAATTGTCTATCAGGAGTACACTGACGAAGGGACTAGTGAGCAGCAGGAAGTCAACTATGTGAATGGGCAAGGTTTCATGCAGAACAGGGGTTTCAACCAGAATTACAGAAATCATCCAAATCTATCTTACAGAAGCACGAATGTTGAAAATCCCCAAGATCAGGTTTATCCAAAACAGGTGGTAAATCAAGGGAAGGAGAAAATGTATGTGCCAAATGCGGGTATTTCTAACTCTCAAGGATTTTTAGGACACACTGGAGTGCAAAATCCCGGTTTTCAGAAAAACTTTTCACAAGGTTTTCAGAAATAGTTTGTGCAAAACCAAGGACACGGCGGATTTCAGGGTAGCTTTCAGCAGAAACAACCATTCAATAACTTAAAGCCAATAGCTCAAGCTCCTTTCCAAGCTCCAGTGAACTCTATTCCAGCACCTCAGGAAAGCAAGCTCGAGATACTTATGCAGCAGCTTCTAATGAATCAACAAAAATCTTCTAACGAGATCAATGTCAAGGTGGATAGTATGTACAATGATCTCAATGGTAAGTTTGAAGCTCTCTCCTCTCATGTGAAGAAGTTGGACATTCAAGTAGCTCAAATAGCTGAGGCAATCAAGAGACCGCAAGGAGTTCTACCAGGGAAAGGAGAACAAAATCCCAGGGTAGAGAACGTGAATGCCATTACAACCAGGAGTGGGAAAATGCTAAATCCTGTTGCATCACAAGGGAAAAGTTCTGAGCTGACCATTGACCTTGAGAAGGATGATGAAGCAAATCTTGAGAAAGCAAGAGAACCAGAGATTGAGGACCCTGCAAAGGAATCATCGCCTCCTCGTGTCTATGCTCCAAAAGTTCCATACCCTACTTGCCCTATATAAGAAGTTACGGAAGGACTTAGAAGATGCGAAATGTAATGAGATGTTGGATGGGCTTACAATGAAGCTCAGTATTGTTGATGCAATCCAGATGATTCCTTCGATGAAGAGATATAGGAAAGGCTTGGTGACAAGTAAAGTCTCTGTAGAAGAAGATTTCCTGAAGGTCTCAAAGGATTGTAGCGTCGCTCTTCACAACAAAATGCCTAAGAAATTGGGGGATCCAGGAAGATTTGTTTTATCTGTGCAGATTGGGTCGATGACTTTTACTTGTTCTTTGTGTGATCTAGGCTCAAGCGTCAATTTAATGCCGTACTCAGTAGCCAAACGCCTTGGATTCACCAAGTTCAAATCCACTAGGATCTCCTTGGTTTTTGCTGATCGTTCTGTGAAGTTACCGGTGAGAGTTCTTGAGGATCTTCATGTGAGGATTGGTAATGCGCTTATTCCTGTAGATTTTGTAGTCCTCGAGCTAGACGAAGAGCCGAAGGATCCTCTCATTTTGGGAAGACCTTTCTTATGCACTGTTGGAGCTATGATAGATGTGAAGAATGGGCGAATAGATCTCCAACCGGGGGATATTATCATGAAATTTGAAATGGACATGTTACTAAAAAAGCCTATGCTAGATGGGCAAGCGTCCTTGGTTGATGACACATTAGAAATCTCCGACGATGTTGTAGAAGAGATTTTAGTTGATGATCCCTTGGAGATTGTATTGACAATGTCTGCAAGCAAAATGGTTTTTGAGTGAGGATGCGAACGGGTATGCTAGGATGATGGACTCAAGCCAGTCAATGGGGAAGATGGTTGCTTACGCGAGTTTGGATGAAGCTATAGAGAAACCTCCAGGAACATCACTTCCTACACCATCTATCAATCCATGGAGCGAGCTGAAAGCTCCTAAGATTGAACTCAAACCACTTCCATCCGGACTAAGGTACGCATTTCTAGGACCTAATTCTACCTACCATGTGATCATCAATGTTGAACTGAACAATGCTGAAACTGCCTTACTTTTATGTGAACTTAGAAAATATCGTAGGGCCTTAGGCTATTCTATAGACGATATCACAGGTATTTCACCTGACCTTTGCATGCACATGATCTTTTTAGAAGATGAAACAATCACTTATATAGAACATCAGAGACGGTTAAACCCGGATTTTAAAGATGTTGTTAAGAAAGAGATTATGAAACTTCTAGAGGCTGGTATTATATACGTTATCTCTGATAGCAAGTGGGTGAGTCCGATCCATGTTGTGCCAAAGAAAGGCGGAGTGACTGTGGTTAGGAATGATAAGAAAGAATTAATTCCGACTAGAACTGTCACTGGCCTTAGGATGTGCATAGATTATAGGAAATTGAACTCTACTACTCGTAAAGATCATTTTCCTTTGCCATTTATCGATCAGATGCTTGAGAGATTGGTTAACCACATTTACTACTGTTTTCTAGATGGATATTCTGGTTTTTTTCAAATTCCCATTCATCCAGACGATCAGGAGAAGACCACATTCACTTGTCCCTATGACACTTATGCTTATCGCAGAATGTCATTTGGCTTGTGTAATGCACCAGCCATGTTCCAGAGATGCATGATGTCGATTTTTACTGACATGGTTGAGGACATAATGGAATTTTTTATGGATGATTTTTCTGTCCATGGATCTTCTTTTTCTGCTCGCCTTTCTCATTTGTGCAGGGTTCTACAACGCTGCGAGGAGAAACATCTTGTTGAATTGGGAGAAATGTCAATTTATGGTCAGAGATGGGATTGTTTTGGGACACATGATTTTAGAAAGCGGTATTGAGGTAGAAAAGGCAAAGATCGAAGTGATGACAAGCTTACAACCACCTGATTTTGTCAAAGGAGTTAGGAGTTTTCTTGGACATGCTGGGTTCTATAGGAGATTTATCAAGGATTTCTCAAAGATTGTTAGGCCTATGACTCAGCTTTTGTGTAAGGATGTGAATTTTAACTTCGATAGCAATTGTCTCGAGGCTTTTCATACAATCAAGGGAGCACTTGTCAGCGCACCAATTGTACAACCGCCAGACTGGGAATTGCCTTTCGAAGTAATGACTGATGCTAGTGATTATGCAATTGGAGCAGTTTTGGGACAACGAAAGGAAAAGAAGCTCCATGTCATCTACTATGCCAGTAGGACCCTTGATGAAGCGCAGTGTAAATATGCTACTACCGAGAAAGAACTTCTGGCCATTGTGTTCGCTTTTGAGAAGTTCAGATCTTATCTTGTGGGGTCTAAGGTTATTGTTCATACTGATCATGCTGCTCTGAGGTATCTTCTCACCAAGAAGGATGCCAAACCTAGACTACTACGGTGGATACTTCTGCTGCAAGAGTTTGATCTAGAGATCAAGGATAAGAAAGGGATTGAGAACGGTTTTATAGATCATCTGTCCCGAATGCATATAGATGAAGATGTCCCTTTGGATGACAGGCTACCTAAGGAGCACGTATATGCCATTAGCATTGGCAACATTGAGCATTCCACACCACCTCGAGAAACCAAGCTTCCTGAGATACCTTGGTTTGGTGAATTCGTGAACTATTTGGCTGCAGATAGGGAACTTGAGAATTTTGTTGGGTACAGAAAGAAGAAGTTCTTGAGAGACATTAGGCACTACTTTTGGAACGAGCCATTTTTGTACAAGCAGTGTTCTGATGGAGTTTTCAGATGATGTGTATCAGAGGAAGAGATTCCTGGTATTCTCTTTCATTGTCATTGTTCAACTTACGCGGGACATTTTGCCACTTTCAAGACGGTGTCTAAAGCTCTACAAGCTGGCTTCTGGTGGCCAAATATGTTTAGAGATGCTCATGCTTTTATCTCTAAGTGTGATTCATGTCAGAGGCAAGGTAACATCAGCAAGAGAAACGAGATGCCTCAAAATTTTATCTTGGAGGTTGAGGTGTTCGATGTTTGGGCTATTGACTTCATGGGTCCTTTCCCTTCTTCGTATGGAAATCAATACATTCTCGTTGTAGTAGACTATGTGTCTAAGTGGGTTGAAGCGCTGGCTAGCCCAACAAATGATGCTAGTGTGGTTGTAAAGATGTTCAAATCTGTAATATTCCCACGGTTTGGTGTACCGCGAGTGGTAATTAGCGATGGTGGTTCTCACTTCATCAAAAAAGTTTTTTATGGTCTTTTGAAGAAGCATGGAGTCAAGCACAAGGTCGCTACTCCTTACCATCCTCAGACGAGTGGACAAGTTGAGATTTTCAACAGGGAGATCAAGAGCATTTTGCAGAAAGTTGTAGGCACCACGAGGAAGGATTGGGCTGTAAATCTTGATGACGCTCTTTGGGCGTACATGACTGCTTACAAGACACCTTTAGGCACAACACCATTCCATCTTGTCTATGAAAAATCATGTCATCTTCTGGTGGAGCTATAGTACAAGGCTGCGTGGGCTGTTAAGTTGCTGAACTTCGACATCAAACCTGCTTCTGAAAGGAGATTAGTGCAACTGAATGAGCTAGATGAGATTCGTCATATGGCCTATGAAAATTCAAGGATCTACAAGGAAAGAACAAAGGCTTATCATGACAAGAAGATAATCTCCAGGAACTTCACTGCAAATGATCAGGTGTTGCTCTTTAATTCTCGCCTGAAACTCTTTCCCGGGAAATTGAGATCAAGATGGTCTGGTCCATTCACCATTAAAGAAGTAAAACCATATGGAGCTGTAGTGTTGCTGGACGCTGCAGGAGGTGAATTCGTAGTTAATGGTCAGCGAATAAAGCCATACCTCGCTGAAACGGAAATCGTTGGAGGAGACACCGTTCCTCTCAGCGATCCACCTCAAGCCTAGACGACATTCCAGTCAAGCTCGCGACTTAAAACAAGCGTTTGGTGGGAGGCAACCCATTGGTAAGTATATATACTTCAGTTTTATTTTTTTCCTTGTTTTGCTAACTTTTAGCTGTATGTGTTTCTGCCTTTCAAAAAAAAAAAAAACAAAAGGGAAGATCGATCGATCCGAAAACAGATCGATTGATCTGTGTTTCATGTAATTTAACTACCATTCAACGGTAGAGCTGAAGATCGACCTGCTAAACCGGATCGACCATTTCAGCAGCAGATCGACCGATCCATAAGTGGATCGATTGATCCGCTTACCAACTAAAAAAAAAAATCGGATCGATCGATCCTAAAAATTGCGATAACAAGGCACATCAGCGGACGACATACGGATCGAGTATCTGAATCCAACCGACTAGGATCGACCGATCCGAATGTGGATCGATCGATCCACTGCCTAGGTAAGTGATCTGTTTTGATTTAAACTGGTTTAAACCGGAATAAACACAGTTTTAATATCAGAAACAGATTTTTCGGATCAAAACTATCTCCTCCCGATTTTTTCTTATGCACTTCGCGATTTTGAAAAAAAAAAATTCCCAACCTTAACTCTTTCAATTCTTAACGGATTTGAGTGATTTTTGGGTCCAATCCACTCGGATTTTCCTCCTCTATCTGATTCTAGACTCGTCTTGTTCGATCTACAAAGGTATGTGTCTCTAATTCCATTTTTTCAGTTCGACGTTTTTGGACAAAAAGTTGAAATCCGTGTTTGTTTGGTTTGATTTAGTTGATTTGGTGAGTTCATATGCCCTCTTAGAGTGATTTTTTACCAAACCCATAGCTTGAATTCATGAATTTAAGTGATTTGATTTTGACCTTGAGAATTATGTGGAATTTTGGATATTTTAGTGAGGAGAAACGGAATTTGATTAAATTGAGTCTACCATTGCGGAAAATTGTGTTCATGTGGTAGAAACAATTAATCTAGAATATATATGTTAGCATCTTTGCGAATTCAACTTATTCTTATGTTGTCGAAAATTTTGATAATTATGGAATTTACTTTGAATTTGTAGGAAATGGCTAGAAGAAGTGTGCTGAAAAGACCTCTACGACGCCTAACAAATAGTTCTATAGACAGTGAGGAAGAACCTCAACAACAAACTCAACAACCAGCTGCTCAACCACAAAGAATGTCTCGCAAACAAAAAGGAAAAGGAATTGCTTCCTCTTCTGCTCCTAATGACGAGATAGGAGGAGAACCAACAAATGCCCCTTGGCCACGTCCTGATGAAACACCATTCCCTGCAGATGAGAGAGTTGTCGAGGTTCCCAATACTTCAATCTCCAGACTTCACTTGGAAGCCGAATTCCACTCACGCAAACCAGGACATGCATGGGATGACTACAACAGCATTTTCTACAATGGTTTGTTGCACGTTTCAATGGCTCCAACACGGTTTATATGCGTGCGGACATTGGAGAAAATGGGTATAGCGGAAGACGTCAGAGAAATGTTGACTAGGATGGGACTTGGAAAACTGGTGTACAAAACGTATCCTCTTTATCCGGAGCTGGTTCGCCAATTTCTAGCTTCCATTGAGCTCCGATTTCAGAATATTGCCATCCACACAGCCTCTGAGGGAACCCTATCCTACCTTTGCTGAGGGGTTCTCTACGAGATCTCCATACCTGAACTTTGTGTTCTGTACGGTTTTGACAGAACACTAGAGAAGTGCAGATTTCCATATTTTCTCGAAGCCGCTGAGTTGTGGAGTATAATTGGGACAGTGGCATTTGTGATCGCCAATTCTCATGATGCTAAGTTGAGCCTGATCCGAAACCCTGTGATTCGGATTCTAGCCAAGATTCTAGGCCACTCCTTTTCTGGGAAGTCCGAGACACGATCTCTAACTGTGAGCGAGTTACTGTTGATAGATTATGGGCTTCCGGATGCAGTACGCGAGATTTACTATGATGGAAGTCCACTTTTACTCGACACAAATTTGGGAGCTGTCTTTGCTGCAATGCTCGTGACGAAAAAGACCAGGGGTCTTAAAACAGGAGGTAAAAAGAAGATTGAATATATTGGAAGTTTGTTGACACCCATCTTCCAATATCATGGGATCAGTTTTGAGGGGACAGAGTGTATAGAGAGGATCGATTATTATACGGAGAGGTTCTTCAAGAACGCCCAGATCATGAAGAGCGATCTCAGGTATCATTGCTATGATCACCAAGGAAACTCACGCAAATGCATACTTCCAATTCCTCTCTTCACACCTCCCACATCCCGGGAGAATTTGGAGTTTTTATTGCATCCTCATTACCTCCTACTAGATCCCACACCTACACCTGCTAGCCGTCGAGTGGGCACTTCACGCGCACGGGTTACACGAGAGCAGAGAGGAGATTATCCAGAGCCACATCATTCCGCTCAACCAGAACATCAGGCACAAGAAGCATTCGAGCCTGTATTACCCGAGTACACTAGTGAGTTCGATCTTCTACCTCTAAATGAAAACGTGATATATTGTAATTTTGTGCATTCCCATAGCCTATATTCATATGCATTTGGTATCTTTTTGCATCATATTAGTGTGTTACTTTGCATTTTGAGTCTCATTTCATAGTTAGGATCATTTTAGAGTCTAGGATCTATTTCTTTGCATTTTGTGCATATTTGGTTCCTTTTTAGGTACTTTGGAGATATTGGAGTAAGTTGGACACAAAGAAGTTAGAAGAATTGATCAAATGGGTAAAAACATGCAGAAAAAGTCCAAATCGGCTCAAAGACCATCTCTGTTGGAGGTTTTCCCTTGATTGGTTTCATCTGAAATTATGTGAGCTGAAAGGAAATTGAGTTAGCTTTCCAATGGAGGTTGTTTCAACTCATTTCGAGTTATATTAAGAAAGTTATGAAAGCTTTAGTGAAGACATGTCCGTCTGGCAAGCAAAAGAAGCAAGTGCAGAGAATGGGAGTGGATCGTGGATCGGTCAATCTGAATTTATAAAAATCACCAAATGACCTGCGGATTGATCGAAATTGAAGGTGATGGATGGATCGGTCGATCCAGTCCCCAGAACTGCCCAAAAATCACTTTTCATAACTTTATTTTCTTTAATCAAAACGTGTTTTAGTGCTCCAAAAACGTGTTTTAGGCAATTATAACTGAGTTTTCACTCTCATTATTGAGGAGAACTTTACTTATTCATTTCTTGAGTTTTAGATTTTGATTTTTCTTGTTTTTGGGAGATTGAGGATTATTCTTGGAAACTTTGTAAGATTTGGGAGATTCTTCTTCAACCTTGTTATTCTTGAGAAGATTTCTTAAACTCTTTCATCTCTTTGTTTTGTTTGATCTAATTATGGCTGTTTCATCATCTTTTTGTGATTTCCATTTGATTATGTGTGAGTAGATCATTAGTTAGGCTTGTGGGTAATCAAGAGATTTAATGGATCATTGAATTAGACATAGATAGGGATTTGTATTTGTCTTCATCTATTGTTGTTCTTATTGCTTAAATCAGGGTTGATCACCTAGTTCTTGATGTTAGGATGTTTAATACACCAAAGCTGTTTGATTAAATACCCGAAAGAACATAGATGAGCAAATTGTCTTTAGCCAACGAAAGTTGATGTTAAGGCGATTTGTGAACTTATCAAATCTGTTTGTAATGCTTGTTTAGAATTCTAGGTTCAAACGACAATTTAGAATCCTAAGTTACTAAATAAAGTCTCTAATGCCACGACAGTGGATTAGTTATATATTTATGTTTGAGTTCGAGATTACGTCGAATTGTACCCTGAATAATTGTCTGATTCATGATTCGATTTCCCGCGATTATCCCTTAAGCCTAACACTTTTTATTCCATAAGTTTACATCGTTTTAATTGCTATTTTAATTTCATACTGCAAACAATCGGTTTATATCATCTTAACTTAATTTCATTCCCATATTTTCGTAGTGTAACACTTGGTCTCTGTGGATATGATCCCTCATATACTACTTCGTTGTTGTGCACTTGCAGTAGTTTGATAGGGTTAAAACCTCTGCTATCAAGTTTTTGGCGCCGTTGCCGGGGACCAATTACGTTACCTTCAAATTTCAGTTTGAAATTTTGTCTAAAATACTAACTTTTTATTTTATTTTTGTATAGTTTCTTACAGTGATGACTATGGACTTCAATGATGAAGCAGAAGATGAGGAAGACATATTCAAAGAAGACATTGAAGATGAACCTTATGTGGAGCCACCATTTGATGAGAGTGTGATTACACCAGAGCAGAGAGTGGAGTTGGAAAAGCTTTATAAAGAAAACCCAACCTTGACAAGGAGAGACCTAGCAGCTATGATCCGGTTGAATCTCATCTCACACCGGGCAGCACTTGAAGGAAGAGAGCTCACGGTTTCTGAGATAATGGTAGCTCATGCTCTTGAAGAGGTAATATATTGGGTTCCACCATGCCAACTAGAAGGTACATATGACTCATCCTTTGAATTTCATGATAATGAGGATAATGACATGCATTGCATTGAAGATGTAGTTTCTAGTTTGCATGCTCCCATGCTTATTGATGAATGTTTTGATTTGATATGTGAAACTGAAAGACTAGATACTTTAAGAGTAGAAAAACGTGCTAGGGATTATCATGAAGTATGTTTTGATATCAATCATCTGTGTGCTTTAAGTGTTCATGATCTCGAGTTTAAGTTTTCAATGCTTGAGAAATCTAGTTCTCTTCTTGATAGTTCTTGGCTAGGAGATGTGGTTAATGTAGATGAGCTCTTGAATGAGATAGAGGATCCTAAGGTTGAGATAGAATCTAGGAATGAGAATACTGTGTTTTACATGATTGATGGGGATGAAGTTAACTATTATTTGATGAACTCGTTTGAACCTGAAGTTGACTTTATCTTTCCATCAAATGCATTTGATTCTTATGATCATCTAACTAGGGAAGATTCAAAGATATATGCTACATTGGTAGTAAAGTCCCTTGATGAGAGTTTTATCACTTTACCGTGGATGTGTCCTCTTGCATATTTTGTTCATCTTACAAATAAGAGAAGGACCAAAGGTGCATTGGCCCAACCTTTTGATTCTCATGATTAACCTATGTGTTCATAAGTCAAGCTCGTGACTTAAAACAAGCGCTCTTAGGAGGCATTCCCAAAAGGTATCTCTTGTAAATATTTTTATTTTGTTTGTTATTTTCAATTTTCTTTGGTTTTTCTTATATGTATTTGAGTTGTAGAAATTCCGTCAAGCTAGCGACGTTAAACGCGCCTTTGGAAACTCTCCCAAGCCTATCATTGTCAAGGTAGTGACACTAAACAAGCCTGAATAAAGAGAATCATGAACCGTTTTGGCACTCTCTCCACGAGCTACCCATATTACTAGCTCTCCAAGGTACCACATTTCTCCATTGTAAATACCATTTTTATTTCATATTTTTCTTCTTTGCGTGTTGTCCCTTTCCTTGAATTTACTTTCTCACCGAGATGATGAAAAGTAAGTCCACGGGAGGAACGTTATTGCTAATGTAAGATTTGAGTTGTTTTGTTTTCCTTTTGCATTCTTTGAGTCTCATGTTTATTACATTGCATTGTACATGTTTTAAAAATATAAAAACCATAAAATTTTGAAAAATTTTGAAAAATACAAAAAGATTTTTCTTTTCATTTTGTTGCATTTCATACACTTGTAAGATCATTTAGGTTGCATCATTCATATGGAGAACAGTGATTTAAATGTCTTATAGAGATTTTTAGTACATAGCTTTCTTTGTGAATGTCTTAATAATGCTCTTTTAGGCTTCATAAACCGCGAAAAGCATGGTTCTCCATATCTTTGATCTCTTCGCTCTAGATTCTCTAAGTCTTGTTAATTACTTGTTTGAATTGAACCAACTCCACCTTATTAAACCATAATTTAAATTTTAATTCTCTTGCTTATGGGTTTTAGACCTTAACCATGGTTCACTTATACACATTCAACCATTTTTACCTCTTTTATCACTCTCTAATGGTTTGAATGGCCATCCCGATTCAAGTACATGATTTGAATGAGGATGGTACCACACCTTGATTACACATAACCTTTCTTTGAAACCATCATTAATTTGTTGAGTGAGATCTGTTTCTATTTGCACCTCATACATAAAATCTTTAGAGATGGAAACGACAAGTTCTTTTGTTTCATTATGAGTAGTCTCATTGGCTAGTCTAGGTGGGTTGAGAGAATTTTGGAGTCTCATTGTTTTATATTAGGGTTTTTAGAATTGGTGAGGGTGAGTAAGGGTGTTAGCTTATGTGAGAAGTTGGAGAGATGAAAAGGAAAGAGGTGAAACCAAAACGGTTTAGAGAAAGAAAATAGGATGTCTAGGGAAAGAAAACATACTCTTAAGCTAAAATGTCTAAACAATAAGCTCTTAGTGAGAAAAGAAAAATAAAGAATCAAAAGGAGTAGAAATCAGAAAGCAAGAGTAGATGTCTAAGTAAAAGAGAGAACTCCTTAGTTTCAATCCTAAAAGAAAGAAAAATTGAAGAATTGGTGTTATGAACAAGAGTGACTTTGAGTGAAATAAGAAAAGCTTTAGTGAGGTTGAGTGAAATATAAAGAGTATGAGATGGGTAGAATGGAAAAAAATATCTTGTATGCATCAATTGTTTCCTTCTCCATTGCTTTTGTATATTGACTTGTGCCTTATGTTTGAGAGTAGTCACCAAAATGTTTTAAACCATCTTTTACCATTTGTGAGACTACACGGTTTTGAACTCATAATGAATGTAAGGAGTTGGTGGATAGGATATAATTGATCACTATACATTGAATTTAGAGGCAAAATATTGGAGTTGCGATGAGTATGCTAGTGTGGTTGAGTAGATGGTTTATGTTTAGCATTAACTTGTATTATCTTAAATTGACAATGATATCTTTGGAATAAAATCTCTTGGCTATGAGTTCTCCTTTTCAATCTTCTTCACCGGTTTGTTGTCTTTGTTTGCTCGAGGGCGAGCAAAAGGCAATTCCAAGGGAGTTGATATATTGTGATTTTGTGCATTCCCATAGCCTATATTCATATGCATTTGGTATCTTTTTGCATCATATTAGTTTGTTACTTTGCATTTTGAGTCTTATTTCATAGTTAGGATCATTTTAGAGTTTAGGATCTATTTCTTTGTGTTTTGTGCATATTTGGTTCCTTTTTAGGTACTTTGGAGATATTGGAGTAAGTTGGACACAAATAAATTAGAAGAATTGATCAAATGGGCAAAAACATGCAGGAAAAGTTCGAATCGGCTCAAAGACCATCTCTATTGAAGGTCTTCCCTTGATCGGTGTTATCTGAAATTATGTGAACTGAAAGGAAATTGAGTTAGCTTTCCAATGGAGGTTTTTTCAACTCATTTCGAGCTATATTAAGAAAGTTATGAAAGCTTTAGTGAAGACATGTCCGTCTGGCGAGCAAAAGAAGCAAGTGCAGAGAATGGGAGTGGATCGGTCGATCCGAATTTATAAAACTCACTGAATGACCTGCGGATCGACCGAAATTGAAGGTGATGGATGGATCGATCGATCCACAAGTGGATCGGTCGATCCAGTCCTCAGAACTGCCCAAAAATCACTTTTCCTAACTTTGTTTTTTTTTAATCAAAACGTGTGTGAACTTATCAAACCTATTTGTAATCCTTGTTTAGAATTCTAGGTTCAAACGACAGTTTATAATCCTAAGTTGCTAAATAAAGTCTCTAATGCCACGACAGTGGATTAGTTATACATTTATGTTTGAGTTCGAGATTGCGTCGAATTGTACCCTGAATAATTGTCTGATTCATGATTCGATTTCCTGCGATTATCCCTTAAGCCTAACACTTTTTATTCCATAAGTTTACATCGTTTTAATTCCTATTTTAGTTTCATACTGCAAACAATCGGTTTATATCATCTTAGCTTAATTTCATTCCCATATTTTCGTAGTGTAACACTTGGTCTCTGTGGATACGATCCCTCACATACTACTTCGTTGCTGTGCACTTGCAGTACTTTGATAGGGTTAAAACCTCTGCTATCAAAACGCTTCTGATGCAGATCGCATGAGTTGGTTGATCGACACACAGAAGAAGCAACACTCGATGTTACAGAAGATGTGGAGAGCAATTGCTAGGCTCAGGTGTCCGCAGCCACCTTCTTGTTTTAGAGCATCCACTAGAGAGACTCGTGGTGATGCTGAGACAACGAGAGCTGAAACGAGTGATATTGGACATGAGACTACCGACCATGAGGGTCAGACTGGCAATGGACGTTTACCTAGGCGTCTGAGAGCACCAAGAGAGAGTCGGAGTGCCAGCTCCGAGGATCATTGACTGTATCATTACTCTCCTTCTCCTCTATCTTTAAACATTTTTTATATTATGTACTTTTGCGTACGTCGTATCTTTCTTCGGATTTCTGTCCCACTGAGTCGGTGTGAAGTAAGTCTGGGGGAGGGTATTTGTTGGGACTAACGCTATTTTCTTTGTTTTGTTTTTTTTGAATCATTTTGAAAATTTTCTGTAGTGGGTTCAAAAAGTTTTAATGAGTCAAGAGCATTATGGTTAGGAAACTATGATGAAATTTTTCTCTTTGTTTAACTGACAATTTTATTTGAGTGACCATTGATGCAGAATGAATTCCGACCTGACTAATGAAAAATCCAAAAACTTACCGGTCAACTAAAGACGTCTCTTGTTTCCAGCAAGGTCCATTAAGCCTGAGGTAATTGCACTCTTATTGGAATGATTGGTGTCTATAGAGCTTGATTCCTCGTTCAAACATGATAGATCACCCAGTGAAAAGTTTCGATGTTCCTCTCCCGAAAAAAAAAAAAAACAGATTTGTCTAAAGTTAAGAATAGCGCAAAAAATCTTCACGACCATGTCTCCTCACAAGGAACAACATTAGTGAGCGCTATTCTTAAACTGTAACGGAAAAAAAATTCTCACGACCTTGTCTCCCTACAAGGAACAACACTAGTGAGTTCTGTTATGAGACCAAAGCAAGTCTGTGGGAGAGGAAAAGTACCAAAATATTGTATTGGATCTATCATGGCATTGTACGGGAATGAATCTAGAAGGTTCTTGGCACTGAGATTTTCAATAAGGTTAGCAATGATGACTTGTGGAAAGTGTTGCAAAATCTTGAGATGAATTTGGGAGGCTGGAAAAGGTTGTAGAGAAGTACATGGTGGTTCGATTGGGATTCGTTCCTGCAGTATGTGGATTACAAATTTAGTGGTCATTGAACATTCCAAAAGAGAAGCTGAGTTTCCGCATTTTCAAACCTCTTTCACAAATTTAGTAATTTGTTTTGCTTGAGGGCAAGCAAAAAGCTAAGTCTGGGGGAGTTGATGTGTTGCGTTTTTAACGCATTATAACCTATGTTTTCTGAGTTTTATCGAGTCCTTTCTTTGTTTTCAGAACCTTTTCAGGTTAAAACACGTTTGGAAGGAATTTAATGCAAAGAAGTAAGGAGTGAAAGCAAAGATGCAGAAATGAGTCGGAAGTTTGGCATTCGTTGATGTCTTTCCACCGATGGATCGAGCTACAAATTTGACACACGTTAGAACATTGAGTTAACTTTCATTTGGAAGAAATTTGAAGTCCTTCCAATGGTGCAATCAAAAGTTATGAAAAGTTTGGTGAAGACATGTCTATCTGGCGAGCAAAAGAAGTAAGTGCAGAGAATAGAGTCGGATCGACCGATCCTAAAGTGGATCGATTGATCGATCCAAATTATTAAAACTACCGGATTTCCTACAGATCGACCCACGCGACGATTGCCACTCGGATTGACCGATCCTAAAGTGGATCGGTCGATCCGGCCGATTTATTAAAAATTGTCGGATTGCATGCAGATCAACCTACGCGAGTTTCCATTTGGATAGACCGATCCGGTACTGGTCGGTCAATCCGACCAAAAAATCTGCAAGTGAGAAAGTCAAAAATCTGCTCACCTAATCCTACTTTCTTTAACCAAAACGTGTTTTAGTGCTCCAAAAACTTGATTTGGCCATGATTTATCTGTTTTTCACTCTCATTATTGAGGGGAACTTTTACTTTTTCATTTCTTAAGTTTTTAGATTTTGATTTTTTCTTGTTTTTGGGGAGATTGAGGATTATTCTTGGAGAACTTTGTAAGATTCTTCTTCAACCTTGTTATTCTAGAGAAGATTTCTTAAACTCTTTCATCTCTTTGTTTTGTTTGATCTAATTATGGTTGTTTCATCATTTCTTTGTGATTTCTATTTGATTATGTGTGAGTAGATCATTAGTTAGGCTTGTGGATAATCAAAGGATTTCATGGATCATTAAATTAGACATAGATAGGGATTTGTACTTGTCTTCATCTATTGTTGTTCTTATTGCTTGAATTAGGATTGATCACCTAGTTCTTGATGTTAGGATGTTTAATACACCAAAAGTGTTAGATTAAATACCCGAAAAAACATAGATGAGCAAATTGTCCTTAGCCAACGAAAGCTGATGTTAAGGTGATTTGTGAACTTATCAAACCTGTTTGTAATGCTTGTTTAGAATTCTAGGTTCAAATGACAGTTTAGAATCCTAAGTTACTAAACAAAGTCTCTAATGCCACGACAGTGGATTAGTTATACATTTATGTTTGAGTTCGAGATTGCGTTGAATTGTACCCTCAATAATTGTCTAATTCATAATTCTCGATTTCCCGCGATTATCCCTTAAGCCTAACGCTTTTTATTCCATAAGTTTACATCGTTTTAATTGCTATTTTAGTTTCATACTGCAAACAATCGGTTTATATCATCTTAGCTTAATTCAATTCTCATATTTTCGTAGTGTAATACTTGGTCTCTGTGGATACGATCTCTCACATACTACTTCGTTGCTGTGCACTTGCAGTAGTTTGATAGGGTTAAAACCTCTGCTATCACCTAGGTATAAATATAGTTTAATACATATTCCATGCATTTTCTTCATATATGGCATATTAGAGCGTCTCATAGAAAAGATATAGCAATGGAGCGGTTGAACAATGTACCAAGTTTTATCGTTACAAAGGAGCAAGAGTTTCCAAAGTTTCTCATGGTCAATTAACGCAATGACATAGAGCAGAGGTCCCTCGTGGCGTCAATTATTTTTGGAGGGCGAGTCGAGACGTCAGGAACCCAAGGTTCACCCCAAACTGTGGCATCCAATATGGAGCCAATCGTTCTCCGAAAGCCCAATAATAACAGCGGTTTCGACGCCATAAATACTTTTTCTGCCACAGGAAGACCGATTTGGATATTGTGCTTGTAAAGGGTGATAGTATTGAAATATCTCCCTTCAAGGCTAGGTTGCATGGAAACTCCGTCCTGGAAATGTTTCCCGATTCGGAAACGTTTTGAAACCGAAACTCTTGGAAACTCCATGGAAATGTATTTTCTAACGTTTTGGAAACCGAAACTCTTGGAAACTCCATGAAAATGTGTTTCCTAATAAATTTTAATTTAGAAACACGTTTTCTAAAATATTTTAATCTGAAAATTCGATAGAAACTTTAATTCTGTTTTGGAAACGGAAATCTTCGATTTCGTTTTGGAAATGTAATGAAAAATTGTTTCCTATGTAATTATTAAATAGTTTGGAAATATAGGGAAAATTTTATGAGAAAATTTTAAAAATGCCACTTTTCAATGACCACTTTTCAAAAATGTCATATTTTCAAATCTTTGCAAAAATGTCACTTGAAAATTAAAAAAAATATTATATCTTTTATGTTTGGGTTAAATATATTATATTAGGGTTTAGTTTTGAGGGTCGAAGAGATTTTAGGGGTCAAAACATTTTTTAGGGTTTATAATTTTAAGATTTAGGCTTTAAAAATCCATAATTAGTGGTATTTTTACAAATGGAAATCCCTAAATCGCATTCTTGCAAATGTACACACCAAAAGTGGTATTTTTGCAATTGCCCCATTTATATGTTAAATTATGAAAGATTGCGTTTTTGTATAGGTCAAAATCAACAACATTATTATATTTTTGGCTTTTGTTAAGTTATTTAATATTCATATATATAATTTGTGTTGTTCAAATTTTTTTAAATATTGTTTTCAATGTTGTTGATTCACATATATATATATATGTATTTCCAAAATGTACCCGTTTACTAAAATTTTTTTAAAAAAATCGTTTCGTGTCCACGTATCCGTTTCCATGTAACCTAGCTCCAAAGATCCGGCTCAGTTAAAAGAATGAAAATCTGATAAACACCAGAGTAGCTTAGCTATTAAGGGCAATTTAAATTTTGAATCCTCACCATGAGAGTTGAGAACAATGATTATCTCTAGCGATCCAATGGTTTCTTCGACTGTCCGCCCTTGTACTCCACCAGAAGTTGCCTATTTTCGTATGTTTCTCTTCTCTTGTTCATTGTTATGCTCTTGCTCTGTGTTTACTCTCTCCTTCCTACAATAGACCTTGTCCTGTTGTACATTACAGTTACCTTCTAATCTTTACATAAATAAAACTTTATATTATGCATACTGGACCTTTTGCTTTTCAGTTTGCACATCACACCGGACTTTTACGCTCTTTCTTTAATCTGATGCCCTTTTCAAATAAACCAGTTGGATATTTCGTAAATTTAGTAAGTTCGCTAGAATTTTATACGCAAGAGAACGAGAACAGGTCGAACCATAAAAAGCTCAGAGTCAGAGGCGCCATGAAGATCACGGAAACAAGAATGACATAACAGTATCATAGTGCAACAATGGTAATTTGCAAGAAAAGAAACAGAGAGAACAAAAGATGTGAGTTATCCAAAACGAGCAAAAACAACAACACATAAGAGTGGATCTTTGACTTGAGAGTTTTCCCACTCTTTCTTCTGGCTATTAGACTACGAAATCACTCACTGTCTTCGCGAACCTAACAAAGAGACAATGTTTAATATGTTTCAGATTGGTCTGTTTAGTATTTTGCCTACACATACACCCTCTAGTTCTGAAAACCATGCTAAAATGCAGCTTATTTTTATACCTTGGCAGGAGATTTCGACGGAGACCTCGACCTGGACCTTGATCTCGACATTGCCCTAAATTGGAAAAAAAAACAAAAATCAGAGTTAAAGACAGGAGAAGTAAAAGAATAAATAAACAAAAATATAATGGACAGTGAGGGAAAGAACTCAAGAAAAAGGGAGAGAGCTTGCCTGGGGGACTCTTCTTCCTGTCGGGTGATGGTGATCTAGATATAGAGATCGATCTGGAAAGGGAACGTCTTGGTGATTTACTGCAATAGAGATTGATAAACACAAAAATCAGTTTTAAGTAGTAGAAAAATGGGAGATATATATGGTTCAGTGAGGATAAACACAGCACCTCAGATCCTTCCTTGGGCTCTTGCTTCTGCTAAGGCTGCGGCTAAGACTACGCCTGCGACCACGTCCTCGGCTACGGCTTCGGCTTCTGCTTCTGCTGGGGCTTCTCGATTGGGAGCTCTCATATTTCTTAACCTGAGTATGAGCAGAACACAAAGACATAACATGAGTGTTAAATTGCGAAATTATGATTTCAAAAGGGCCAACATTGATTACAAAGTACAGATGTATCATAAATGGGAAGGGAGACAATGATGCATATACCCTAGCTCAAACATGAATGGTTGATCACAAGTTCCAAATTATAGTTTTATCTGTCAAATCTAGTTAACCCCTCTTTTTCAATTCATATTTATGAATTAGGATCAAAGAAGGGAAACAAATAAAGATAGACACTTAAGACTGCAAAGAGATTATACCCGAACATAAGATCTAGCCCAAGGGTTTCTGAACTCTGTATCATCAAGCTTCCGTATCTGAAATCACAATTTTTTAAACATCAGAAATTATACATATCACTAACTTGATATACAGCAAGAGAGAAGACCAAAGGGAACTTACAGCATACTTCATGTCATCATAATTGGTGTAGTCGACAACACCATAAGTTCCTGATCATATTATCAAATAAAGAAAAGAAAGTCATTCTCTTTTTCTGTCCACTGCTAAAAAGACAAAACTGTATTATCCCAAACAAAAACGCAGAGCTCAAAGCTGAAGAAAGTAGGATACTGCTAAGGAAGTATGCCATTTTAATTAGCTTAAGAAAAGTGTAAATTAACGCACCATCACTGTCTCGAGAGACCTCAGCAAAGCACACATCACCAGCTTTCCGCATATGATCCTGCAATGATGGTTTTGAGAAATGAAAACAAAAACTAGGGAGAAGAAACCAAAAATGTTGCAGCAAAACAGTGAATGTCATCAGACCTTCAAATCTTGCCATGAAGCAGATGATGGGAGCCCACGTACAATGACTGCAAAAAGCCATCCATGAACATATAGAAACACTCAGAAGAGATGAAGATTCAACCAAACTTTATCAATACAAATTTCTCATAGCAAATTATACGAACCTCGGAACTCAGAGTGTCGTGAGACACCAAACCTGGCTGATCCACCACCCCCACCACCTCCACCTCCATAGCCACCACCACCACCATAGCCACCACGACGATCACTTGAAGACTGTCCTCGACCACCATGAGCAAGTTCAACCTGTATTCATAATGATTAGAAACTATGGAAGAAAGAAAAAAATAGAAACATCAAAAGATAATGAGTGTTGTGAAGCAGCCAGAATAGTCGAGATTTTGCTGTTGCCACCAAATAGTAAGGAGTAGTCAATGTCTAATTACCCTCAAGCGACAAACATCAAAGTTATAGCCATCACGGCCCCTGATTGCATCTTCAGCATCCCGAGCATGCTCAAACTACAATCATTGAACACAGAGAGCTTAGCTGAGTGAACGTATAAATTGTAAAAACTAGTATAAACACACAAATTGAAGACAAAGTGTACCTCAACAAAGCAATAACAAAGAGGTCGAGGTGGAACCTTCAATTCGATATCCACTATGCGCCCATACTGCAAACAAGAGCATTACATATCATATATTTAGTATCTTCAAGTTGTTATAACAGAAATCTCTTTATAACATTTGGGGAAATCTTGGAAAACCAAACAAATAACCAGAACTGACCTTGTAAAAGAGATCTTCAATCTCATGTTCTCGAATGTCGCCCGGCAAGTTACCAACATAAATTGACCGAGAAAACCGACCACACCTATAAGAATGTCTGGAACGTTGAGGGCCGTAACCAGAACGTTCAGACCCGTAACGACTACCACTCACAGATTCTTCCTGCAATGTTAATGTCAAATGATTATTAAAGCAAAGAGGCAGAATGGTACAAAATCAGAAAAACAAGTACGCAAGAGATATGAACAACTATATAACTAACCTGATCGATAGATTATGGTTTTTCATTTTTCATGCCTTAGTTTTCTTTGATTGAGATTCTTTTTTCTTTTCATAGGATGACAAACCTGAGATCATCGTTCACCACATCATTGGGACAATCGAGCATATTCAGAAAGAGTGTTTGCCTAACGAAACCATCCAAGAGAGTAGAAAAAACTTCAAAGCAGCCATTGCAAATGCAGCCAGGAAGTTCATAGAGCCAAACGAGGATAATTCGTTGAAGAATTGGAAAGTTTTATGGCTTCGGAATGAGCATCACTGCGTATGATCACTTTTGCAAGAAGAAAACTAAAAGTGAGAAAGGTGACGTTGACAATATATACTATTGGGTGCTTGAAAAGCTCCATGATTTTCTACTAGTATGACTTGACTAGTAGAAAATCATGGAGCTTTTCAAGCACCCAATAGTATATATTGTCAACGTCACCTTTCTCACTTTTAGTTTTCTTCTTGCAAAAGTGATCATACGCAGTGATACTCATTCCCAAAGCCATAAAACTTTCCAATTCTTCAACGAATTATCCTCGTTTGGCTCTATGAACTTCTTGGCTGCATTTGCAATGGCTGCTTTGAAGTTTTTTCTACTCTTTTGGATGGTTTCGTTAGGCAAACACTCTTTCTGAAGATGCTCGATTGTCCCAATGATGTGGTGAACGATGATCTCAGGTTTGTCATCCTATGAAAAGAAAAAAGAATCTCAATCAAAGAAAACTAAGGCATGAAAAATGAAAAACCATAATCTATCGATCAAAGTTACCTTCATAAGAGCATGAAGCTCTCTCATCAACCAAGGTTGCAGCCACTTGTTTGGCATTAGAAAACAATTTTTATTAAGATCATTTGATCTCAATGAACCAGAGTTCTTGTTGTTGTAACACCGAAGCCGAAAACGGTGGGCTTGGGTCAGAATGAAGCTGCACAAAACATATATAAGGTATTCTTTCAAAACACTCCCAAAATCTTTATTATGCCATAAAGAAAAAGAAAGAAAGAAAAACCACTCATACTCTTTGATATCGGGATTGATAAAATAAGTGTCATAAAATTTCCCATCAAAATTGTAGATGATTTTTTTGCTCTCTCGCTGAAAATTAAAAGTTGTATGGTTAGTATTGAGAAGTTTCTGAAACATGCATAAGAAACCGTAAAATATACCTTGCACAGAGGGCAATTTACCATAATCGGTGGAGATTGTTTGGCAGATTCAATATCAGCCCATTGTTTTATGCATTCGAAACAAAAAGAATCTACAAACACATATGAAAAAAATGTCAAATTTTGCCACAAGAAAACAATTTTATAATGAATAGAAATACTTACGCCAACACTCGAGATATGCAACACTTGTCATTATAGCATCAAGACAGATGCAACAATGCTGCTTTTCATTCATCATCCTTCAATATATTAAACAAAACAGAGATCATGATTAGAGATCGAAACAAAAAAAAATGCTAAAGACAGAGTAGATAGAAGAGAAAAAAGCGTGTTTGATGAGAGAAACCTTTTCAAGAAACTGACTCAAGCTATCGAAATTAGGGTTTTTGTGTCGAAACAGATCAAAAAAGATCATCAAGAGTAGAAAGAGAATGTGTTTACCTTTACTTGGGGAAGAAGTCACTGACTCAAGACTTGTTTCCAAAAGAAACAATTAGGGTTTTTGTGGTTGGGGAATTTCGCGAGTCAAAGAGAAGAATTGGGTTCTTGTGTTTGGAGAATTTCACAATTCAAAGAGAAGAAATGGGTTCTTGTGTTTGGAGAATTTCACAACGTCAAACAAAGACGTTGAGTTTCTCGATGATATAGAATTTTACAATTCAAAAAGCTTTATGAAGGTTTAAATGGGCTGGACCCGACATTGGAATTTGGTTTCCGGTTAACACGATTGGTTTAGTTACTTACACCGACCCTGTACCTTCGTTGGGTAATTTTATCAAACACCTTGTGCGCGTCATTCAAACAGAGCTACATGCCGAAAATAAACAGCGGATAGTATATGTTGCTGCTGCAAGTATGAGAGGCAGAGAGATAGAGTAAGTAAACCCCATAAAAGGTTTGACCAAGTGAAGAAACGTGAAATCAAAACAGCTAGAAATATGAAAATGTTACCGAGAAAAGCAGCGAATCTTAGAAGAGAGTCGTATGATTTCATTTTCGTAATCCAAATGAGTACGTTGAACAGGCTGCTGAAGTAATGCCATTGAAGAGCATGCGAGAGAGAGAGAGAAAGAGAGAGAGAGAGGAGAAGAAGACACTGCAAGAGGTAGAAGTTTTGCTCTGCTTCTCAATTTTTGGGTTTCGTCGGTTTGATTTCGATTCGGAAATCGGAATTTCTGTTTTCCAAAATGTTCGGTTCGTATAAAATTATTGAAAAATATGGTTTGATGATGTGGTTTTGGTTTTGGTTTTGGTTTTTTTGTATATAATTAGGTGATTCAATTTAGTTTCAGAAGTAATAATTGAACTTTAGCACTTCAAAATGAACCAACCCTTTAAACCGAAAAAAGTTTCAATTGTCTCATAAACATAAATAATCTCTTCACTTTTTTTTTCTACAGCATTATAAACTAAATTACTACTAGTTGATTACCCAATCCGGTGGTGATGAGTTTACATAGGAAATAGTAGAATTAAAAATCCGTGCACAATTCGCTAACCTGTCAACTCTAAAATTTTGTATGCACGGGATAAGTGAAAGCGAAAAGTAACTAAACTTCTCTTATAGATTCTTCAAAGTTTCTAGTTGTACGCCAAACGTCGGCCACTCTTTCGGCATAGAGACCATCTTCATCAAATCGAAACAGTCTGTTGCGAACGCGACCTCCTTCTTCTGCATATGAAACATGCATTGCATGGCCTATAGTAGTGCATCTACCTCTGAGTGCAGGGAGAGATACTTCGTCTTGTATTACAAGCACCCATCATAACGGCCACATCTTCAGTCTCGAAAGAGTACCACCCGAGTCCAGAGAAAGGATCTGTGTCCTTCCAAGAGGCATCAATATAGCACTTCATCCCGGTGTAACTTGGGAGGCCAATGAGAGGACCCAAATCAAGTGGATGTTGGGGAGCCTCCTCAGATTGAACATTTTCCCATACCATAGCCTCAACTTCCGCACTTCATATAACAATGTTTGGAGCCACATCTATTCCTCTAAAGACCTTAATATTTCGAACTTTCCAAATAGACCATAAAATCCACAAATACATGTGATCCTGACAGCCTAGGGGTAGCCGCCAGAAGACAAATTCCATATTAGTATAGACTGATGAGACCGAAAAAATACCAGGTGTCGTAGGAACTATCGATAGGGCCCATGTCTGTAATGCAAGGGGACATTCAAATATGGCATGATTTATTGTTTCTTCCATCCCACACCGGGCGCATTGTGTATCACACTTAATACCCCTACTATGCAAGTTGGCGCTCACCGAAAGGTATCCCGTGATAACTTGCCACAAAAAATGTCTTAGCTTTGGCGAACATCGAGTTTTCCACGACTATGCTTGCAATGACGTTATGGTTGGGACAAAAATTTGAGGATCTGACTGCAAACTACTGCTTTCGATTTGGTAACCCGATTTGATCGTATATTTCTCGGATTTCGTATGGTGCTAGCCTACAGTGTCGAGGCTGAGAATGTTCCCTACCGGGATACTACAATGATCTCCACATCTTCGGGGACTATAATCGCATTGATTAGAGCCATATTCCAATTCCTTGTCATTGGATCAACTAAGTGGTTGACCATAAAGGATAGGTAATAATTAAAAGTTTTACCGGTGGATGCCCGTGGTTGGTGACAGGGGATCCAGGGATCCTTCCATACGGATATGGAGGTTCCCGACCCAACTCTTTTAATTAGCCCTTTTCTAACCAAAGGTCTAGCCGACATGATACTCTTCCACCCATAAGATGGAGAGAATGATGTGCCAGAGTCCATCGGATTAGAAATCCTATAATACCGTCCCTTGAAAACTTTGGCAAATAGAGACTCTGGGTTTTCCATTAATCGCCAAAGTTGTTTTGCTAACAGAGCCATATTAAAAGCTTCAATTTTTCGAAATTCGAGGCCTCTATCCTGCTTATCTCGGCAAACTTTTTTCTATGCAACCCAATGCATTCCTCTTTGACCTCCATTAGAGCTCCACCAAAATTGTGGTACCGCACTAGTTAATTTATTTGTTATGGTTTTAGGCAACCTGAAGCTAGACATAACATATGTTGGCAATGCTGAATTTTATAAGTACTTCTTTGCCTCCCTTAGATAAGAATTTTGATGTCCATCCATTGATTCTATCTTCTAATCTCTGTCGTACAAACGCGAAAACATGTGTCTCTAACTTATGTTGCTTTATTAAGCCTAACTAGATAGTTACCCGCGTTATATGCGGGATAATGTGATATCCGAGTAAAATTACTATAGTTTTAGTTTTAAAAAATAGTTATTTGGAAAATTATATTATACGGAATCTTAAAACTCGTTTATATATATGAATTTTACAATTATTTTGTATACAAATGTATTTCACCCGTGAAATAATTGAAAACAATATTTTTTTGGGGAAATTGCAAAAATGCCACTTTTTATGTGCACATTTGCAAAAATGGCACTTAGGGGTGTTCATTTGCAAAAATGCCACTAATTATAGATTTTTAAACCATATATCTTATTCTTGTATGTTTTTTATTTTGACCCCTAAACCCCCCCTAAACCCTAATAGAACATAATTAACTTAAACATAAATAATATAAAGAAAAAATAATTTTGAAAAAATGGCATTTTTGTATAGATTTAAAAAGTGTGACATTTTTTTAAATTGTCACTTAAAAAGTGGCATTTTTTCAAATTTCTCCAATTTTTTCTGTTTTTAGTCAATATATATCACTTATTAATAAATGTTACTTATTTAATATCAGAATCTTCAAAATACGGTTTATTACTCAAATATATAAAATAAAATAATGCAAATATGAATTGAATTTTATAGGTCTAAGGTAATTATAAGAGTAGGTTAATATTAATAATAAACTTTATTTTATTTTGGATAAAAAAAAAATCAAAAAATTGTTTTCTATTGATGTTTGGTTGGAAGGATTGTGTGATTGTGTAGTGTTTGGATAATAGTATAGTAGAGAATTAATAGGATTGTGGAGTGTTTGAGAAATAGTTTCGTAGAGAATTAATAAGAGGATTTAGTTTTTAATTAAAAACTTCAAAAAATTGAGAGTTTGACACCTAAGCAAAATAATCTAAAAATGTTTCTCCTTTAATTTATAGAAGATACTATTGTACCACTACATTTTTTGTTAAAAACAAAGAAAACGATTTATATATAATCAACAATGAGGAAATCATATTTAATTAATAATTTTTCTATTTATATATCCAGGAAAATAATACATATGGGGCACAAATCACAATTAATTAATAATGTTATATTTATATAATAAATCTAGGGTTAATTAGCTTAATATTTGTTTTGGCCTGCATAATTAGGTAACTTTACTGCATACTGAAATTTAGGTATGTAGAAGAGAGACAAAAATAATGAACAAAAATACCCCTGCAAAAACTAATAAGTAATATAGTTCACTATTCAATCACTATATAGTTTGCTTTGTAGGTAAGCATAGTTAGCTATTATTAAGCTAATAATTTCTAATTAACACTTATATATATATCTAGTTAATTTGTAGTTTGCTTTGTATGTAAGCATAGTTAGTTATTCTGTTATAAAATAGTTAATTATGTAGAGTATTGAATCATGAAATAGCTAACTATGCTTTATATACAATATGTAAAGCACTATATGTAGCTAACTATGCTAACTATGTAGAGCATTGTATGTAAGCATAGTTATCTATTTTATCATAAAATAGTCAACTATGTAGAGTATTGAATCATAAAAATGGTTAAATATGTAGTTCACTATGTATCTTGAATTTCATTAGTTAACTATGTAGAGCATTGAATCATGGGGCAAAAAAAGAAGTTCATGTGGCAAAAAATTTAAGTACCTAATTTTGTTTTAATTAAAGTTCGTCCCTTAATTATATCTTACGAGACTAATATATGGCCTAATTTCCCATAAATCTATTATTTAGATGTTGTTCTGATAATAATATTTATAATTTCATATTAAGATATTTAAAACTTTTGAACTCCAACAAACAGTAAAATCCAATTTGTTTTTGGTTTTTAAATATGCCTAATTTCATATATACAAACAATATATTTTAATTCGACATAAAGAAAACAATATATTTTAATTCTATTTTAATTTATTAATTAGAAAAAAATCCAAAGTTACAACGAACTAGGTGACTTTCCCGCGTGTACACGGATAATTTATTTATAATTTTTTAAAAAAAAATTTACACTTTGAGAATGTGAAATATGTATTTTTTTATATTTTTATTATAGACATTGTTGTGGGTATTTTGTTGTAAACTTTTTTTTGTTAATAATATAAATTTTTGGAAGTTTAGTTTTACCATTTCATTATTTGATATATATATAAACATATCAAATAAAATATATAATAATTTAATATATTGAAGTGCACAATCAATTATCAAAAGTTGAAAAGATTGAATCTCCTATTTGATCATTTTTAAAAAATATATATAATTTTCTTCACATAGAATTTTGAATTAAAACTGAATTCGACACGTTCAATGACCACCCAAATCTCTGGAATCAAGCAAGGTTGAATCGATGTTGGAGATGCTTCTTGAAGGTCAAGAGAAGATGACAGTGGACTTCAATACTAAGATAGATGCGGTGTACTCGGATTTGAATGGGAAGTATGAGCAGCTCAGTGCACATATGAAGAAATTGCACATCCAAATTGCTTAAACAGCTGAGTCGGTCACGAGACAAGAGGAGGGTTTACTTCCTGGCAAAACTGACGCAAACCCAAAACATTATGTCAACTCGATCACTTTGGGAAGTGAAGAACAGGTGATAAGAGGTCCTTTGTTGCTGAAGATTGCGAAGAAAACTCGAAGTTGGAGTCTGCAGAGCCTGTGTCGCTCGACACAGATGGAGTGTGTCACGCGACACACGGCCAGAATTGTGCTGTGAGTTCAAAAGAGAAACATGTGTCGCTCGACACATCTGGAGTGTGTCGCTCGACACAAAAGTACGCAATCGGTGATTTTTCGAGCAAGCTCGACACAGGACTCGACGCTCGACACAGATGGAGTGTGTCGCGCGACACAAAGCCCAAAAACCCCCTACTTCTTCGAAGCCTTCGGCTAATGCAGAGGCAAGGGTCTACAAGCCTAGAGTTCCATATCCGTCGGTTATTCGAGTCAAGGCACAAGAGAAGAAAGGGAGACAAGCTCAACCATCGCTGAGGAAGCTGCCTAAACTAGCAAATCCAGGGAGGTTTGTTGTTCCATGTTTAGTTAACGATATAGAACTAAAGGACTCTCTCTGTGATACAGGTGCTAATGTGAATGTCATGTCTATGGCTGTGGTAAAGAACCTGGGGATTTTGGATTTGCAACCTCCAAGAGCATCTAACAAGCTTGTTGACTCTTCTTCAACGATTTCAAAAGGCTTCATACCTGATCTAGCACTTCATGTGGGAGATTGTCTTGTCCCAGTGGATTTTCATGTGATGGAGATGAAGAAGGACAGCGAGAAACCGTTGATTCTTGGGTCATCCTTCCTTGCCACTGTGGGTGCGATTGTGGATTTCCCCAATGAGCGAATCTCCTTCTCCAAGATCAACAAGGATGTCTTCTACCCCGCAGTCCATGTCAAGGGGACTTCTTGTATGAGTGTCACTAATGGAGGAAAGCCAAGCTTAGACTTTGGAGATGACAACAAGAAGATCTCGTGTGCTCCCCCTTCGACTCTTACCCATCCGCAATCTGATGGAGTTATGACGGCCAGCAAAGTGAAGCGAAAAAAGACCTCAAAGCCTTTCTCCAAGTTCAAAATCATCATTCCTTTGGAGTTAAGGGAGAAAGGTGAGGAAGTTGTCCATGAGATGGTAGAAAACACGATAAAGCTCCTTCCTGGTGTGGTACTTTAGAAGTCTGGAGCAGGAGAGCGACCGCTTGCAAGCTTCTCAACGGATGAGGGAGACCCAAGGCTCCCCAAAGATCCACCTCAAGCCTAAACGGCATCCACAGTCAAGCTAATGACTGAAAACAAACGCTTAGTGGGAGGCAACCCACTGGTAAGTCTACTTATTTTCGTTTATTTTTCCCTTGTTTACTAATTTTTGGTTTTGGTTTTAAGTGTTTCAGCTAAAAAAAACAAAAAAAAAAATGGGCAACGAGGAAACAAATGTGTGTCGATCGACACACCCCTTCACAGGTAAGTTTCCTTCATTTCCTTTTGGTGTTTTGTTTCTTTTCTTTTCTTCCCAAGCTCATGGTTTAATAACACTGGGGACAGTGTTGGTTAAGTCTGAGGGAGGGAAACTACTAACGTGTTTCTCTTTGTTTTGGTTTATTTTGAGTCAAAATTTTGTTTTTATTAAGTCAAAACAGTTTGAAACGACCCTTCTCTTGGTTTAGTGGATTGTCTTTTTCAGCATGTGACCATTCTTCCAGGATTGATTTCAGAGTCAGACTAATGGGAAATTCTAAGGCTGACCAGTTGACTAGAGACGTCCGTTACTTCCACTATAATCCGCCAAGTCAGAGGTACTGCACGGATCTCTTTGTGATTGATGTCCATAGGGCTTGACTCCTCATTCATATCTGACAAGTGCAGTCCCTGTTGAAAGTAATGGTACTCCTCTCCCTCTATCCCCTTAGAGAAAAAAAAGTTAATTAACAATAAATTAGGATATGGGTGAAATAATAGCTCTTAAGTATAAGATGAGGAATAAAATCCAGTGATTCAGTACTCAAGAGGTGATCACCCAGAGCTCAAAAACAGCAGTCTGAGTCCCTTAGAACGGATGTAGAGGACGAGCAATCTCACAACCCTGTCTCCTTACAAGGAACAACAGTAGTGAGTCATGACCCTGTCTCCTCACAAGGAACAACATTAGTGAAAAAATACACTGCTTTGAGTCTCAACAATCATAGAAAAAAAAAGAAGGGAATAGCAAACCAAATAAGTCTGGGGGAGAGAAAGAGTACCAAGTGTTGTTAGGTTGATTGTTATGGTATCGTATGGGAATGAGTCTAGAAGGTCCTTGGCTTTGAAATCATTGAGACCAAGCGATGAAGACTAGCGGATTATGCTGTGAAGTTGTGGATGAATTTGGAAGGCTGCGAATGTATATGGAGAAGTACATGGTGGTCTGATTTTGGGTTGGTTCTGCATTATGTGGATCACTAGTTGGAAGGGTTAATTTACTCCAAGGGAAGGTAAGTTTCTATGTTTTCAAACCTCTTTCACTTTCTTAGTTTATGTTTTGTTTGAGGGCAAGCAAAGGCTAAATCTGGGGGAGTTGACATATCATGGTTATTACTGGTTTTCAACAATGATATCCGTTGTTTTATCGAGTCTTTTTGGTGTTTCTAGAGTCCTTTCAAATCTTTGCAGGCATTTGTACGTGTTAAGTGGATTTTGAGCTAAATGGAGCATTATGGAGCCAAAGCAAGTGAAGTGAAACGAAGGAGCCGAGAAGAGGAATGAAGATCATAATTTAAGAACTTGTGTCGCGCGACACAGTCTCTGTGTGTCGCGCGACACACAAATGACGGCCAAATATTTCCTTTTTGCGAAAGAATCCAGAAATTCTCATGAAGCCCAAAGAAGCTCAATTCGTGTTTTATGTCTATAAATAGGTTTTTAGAAGGTTTTTATGAGAGGAGACAGAGATTTTTATAGAGAGCTTTTGGGAGAGATTTTTACAGAGTTTTCGAACCCTTTGTTATCTCTTTCTCTATCTTTTTAATGCAATTCTATTCATTTATGATGTTTGTTTCATTCACCATGTCTGAGTAATTTGCTTGTTAGGTTTAGGGATTTTCAAAGGATTATGAGATATTGTTAGATTTGTTAGAATTGTTAGGGATTATCACTTGGTTCTTCATCTAGATGTTTTTAATGCTAATTCTTGATTGATCACCTAGAATTAGATCTTAGGTTAATTATTAGATGCGAAAGTGTTGATAATTATCTGAACTATCTTAGATGAGCAAATTGTCTATCTCTCAAAGGAATTTGGTTTAGAGAATTTGTGAACAATTAAATATGTTCTAATGCTTGTTTAACCTATTAAATTTACAAAGGAATTTGGAGTTTAAGAAGTTAGACTTAGATAGTTTTCACAACAGAAGTTAGTTAGCTTTATGATGTTTGTCCTTTTTCCAGTTATAAGATTTTAACCTAGGATTTCACTAATCAGATGTAGAATAGTGAGGTTCGTAAAGGGACCAGCAATACACTCTAATTCTATGGATTTCAATCTCAGCTAAGCAATTCAGGTTGGGGTTTTAATGTCACAAAAATAATAAAGCAAAACACAAGTAAAATTTGGTTGCAAACAATAGTAAAAAGGCGTTAGGTCAGGGATAATTCTCAGGGATTCGATTATCAAGAACCAAGCAATTATTCAGGTATGCGATTACGACCAAGTCTAGAACTCAACCATAAATATAAGGAGATCCACTTTCGTGGCATCTACAACTTTCACAATCAATCTAACACCCTAACTGTCGTTGAGGTTACAAGGATTATCAAGCTTTATCGATTAGGGTTGATATGTTCACGAGATGCCCTAACTTCAACTTTCGTTGGCTACGGATCAAATCGCCCACCTAAGTCAATTCCAGCAATTTACAAACTTTTGATAAGTAAATTCAGCCTAAGATCAAAGGCTACGTGATCAATCTAACCTAGGCAATATGATCGACAATAGGTGGAGACTATCGAATGATTATATAAAAACCTATCTATGCTTAGTTCATGATTCTAATCCCATCGAAAACCCCCTAACCTAACAAGTGGATTACTCGCTCATGATCAAACAAGTAACAGCAGCAAGGGATGAAAGAAACTTCATTAAATCAAAAGCAAAGAGATTAGGGTTTAGAAAAACTTCGATAAGAACGTGAAAGATAATCTCTAAAACAATGGTTTGAATCTCTCTCTCTCTCTCTCTCTCTCTCTCTCATCGTGATGTCTTGCTGCTGCGTGAATCGTGAATGAGGCTGTGTCGTGATGGCGTGTTCCTCTCCAAAAATCAGCAATAAAGACCTATTTAAAGGCCAATTACGGCTGGCCTAAAAATAGGCTTGCAAAATTAGGGTTTTGCAAAAGGCCCATTAATGATTCTGCTGGGAGCAGGTGCTCCCTTTCTCGTACTAGGTGCTCCCTCCTTCGTACCAGGTGCTCCCTCCGGATCGATCGATCATAAAATTTACGTCGGTCGATCTGAAATTCAGATCAACCGATCTACTTGGATATCGATCGATCTGCTCCATTCTGAGTGTCAGGTGCTCTCCTCTGGGCGTCAGGTGCTCTCTTTCTCCAGAATGTCCAAAAAGAGTCCAACTTCACTCTTTTCTAGCCAATTCCGATTGTAAGTCCCAGTTATTGCTTCCAGCCGCTTTTTGTACCTAGAACGACTCGACAGAGAGTGAAAGACTCGATAAAAGCCTACAAAACAAGGGTTAGAATGCGCCAAAAACGCATTATATCAATTCCCCCAGACTTAGATCTTTGTTTGTCCTCAAACAAATTCAAGACCAAGTGAAGGAGAAAGGTTTGAAAACGCGGGAACTCTTTTATCCTCAGTGACCCGGGTTTAAAACTTTCAATCTGCAGACCACATAATCCAGGTCACGAATAGCAAAGCTTTACCAAAACATCCTCAACACATTTCTCAACCAAGTTCCATTTCCCAAACACAAACTTAACGCATTCAAAGTTGCGTGAGGGTCTCGCTAAAGACACCATTTAGGGTAGACGATGCTAAAGGGTTTCAGGCCATTTAGAGGTGGATTTCAAAGTGTTTAAAGTGTTTAAGGGTTACCCGATGTTTCGTAGAGGATGCAGGATATCGCGCAAAATTGCAAGAGAGAACGGGTGCGTTGATATCCACATTCTCCAAACCACTCTTTCTTCTCCACATCTCTCCAACGTCTCAACATCTCATCATCCATCTTGGGTATATTCGCTGTGTAGAGAGACATTTCTAATATACAGATTTTACCACTCTTCATCATCTGTTGAGATTCAAAAGCAGCGCTTTCACTACTGTTGTTCCTTGTGAGGAGACAGGGTCGTGAGATCGCTCGTCCTCTACATCCGTTCTACGGGACTCGGACTACTGCTTTTGAGCTCTGGATGATCACTTCTTGAGTACCGATTCACTGGAAATGCATTTCCTCATCGCGTATTCAAGAACTATCATGTCATCCTCTTTTCTTTTTTTCTTTTTTTTTTTTTTTTTTTGGAAACCTGAAAATTCAAAATTCAAACAAAAGTTAGTAATAAAAGAAATCAAATTGAAAAAGTTAGAAAACGTACCGGTGGGTTGCCTCCCACCAAGCGCTTGGTTAAAGTCGTTAGCTTGACTTGATTAGCCTTTTAGGCTTTGGGCGCGTCACCTAAGGTGATAACTCCACCTTCGGTCGGGGTTGCATCGGCTAAGTACAGTTTGCAGCGCTGTCCATTGACCACGAACTCTTTTCCTTTGGCGTCCAGCAACACCAGAGCTCCATATGATCGAACGTCTTTGACGAGGAAAGGGCCGGACCACCTAGATCGTAATTTTCCAGGAAAAAGTTTAAGGCGAGAGTTAAAGAGAAGTACCATGTCATTGGGTTGGAAGTTTCGGTTAAGAATTCTCATGTCGTGGTACATCTTGGTTCGTTCCTTGTACAATTTCGAACTCTCGTAGGCTAGGTGCCTAATCTCCTCTAACTCGTTAAGTTGCATGGATCGCCTTTCCAAGGCGGGTTTGATGTCGTAGTTCATTAACTTAACTGCCCATGCCGCCTTATACTCAAGCTCTACCGGAAGGTGCCACGACTTACCATACACCAAGTGAAAGGGCGTTGTCCCTAATGGCGTTTTGTAAGCGGTTTGGTAAGCCCAAATTGCGTCGTCCAACTTGGCTGCCCAATCTTTCCTTGTGGTGCCTACGGTCTTTTGCAAAATGTCCTTGATCTGCCGATTACTAACCTCAACTTGACCACTAGTTTGCGGGTGATATGGCGTTGCAACCTTATGCTTTACGCCGTTCTTTCTCAAAAGGTTCTCATAAACCCTATTGATGAAATGGATCCCACCATCACTAATCACCACCCGCGGAACTCCAAACCTGGGGAATATTATGGTTTTGAACATCTTTAAAACCACAGCGGCATCGTTAGTTGGGGAAGCAATGGCCTCAACCCATTTTGACACATAATCAACAGCCACTAAGATGTACTTGTTTCCATAGGAGGATGGAAACGGCCCCATAAAATCTATTCCCCATACGTCAAACACTTCAACTTCCAAGATGAAGTGTTGAGGCATCTCGTTCCGTCGCGAGATGTTTCCTTGCCTCTGACATTTGTCGCATCGCGAGATAAATGCGTGTGCATCGCGGAACATCGTTGGCCACCAATATCCAGCTTGGAGCACCTTGGATACCGTCATAAAGGTCGCGAAATGTCCAGCGTAACTTGAACTGTGGCAGTGAAACAAGATTCCCGGGATTTCCTCATCGGGAACACATCTCCGGAAAAGACCGTCGGAGCATTGTTTGTAAAGGTATGGTTCATCCCAGAAGTACCTCCTTACGTTGCGCAAGAATTTCCTCTTCTTGTCTCCCACAAAGTCAGCTGGTTCCTGGTCAGCAGCTAGGTAGTTCGCGATCTCACCAAACCACTGAAAACTCGGAGCAACCGTTTTTGAAACAACCGCATAAACCTGGTCTGGATCAGGTGCTCTGTTCTGGGTAGCGGGTGCTCCAGTCTGGACTGGGTGCTCCAGAACGCATATTCCAATGGCGTATACTTGTTCATCCGGCAGCGCATCATCAAGCGGGACTGTTTCATCCACTTTCAGGCGGGATAAATGATTAGCAGCTCCATTCTCAGTACCTTTCTTATCAACAATCTGCAGGTCAAACTCCTGAAGCAACAAAATCCATCTCAAAAGCCTAGGTTTTGCATCCTTCTTGGTGAGCAAGTACTTCAACGCTGCGTGGTCGGTATGAACAATGACCTTTGAGCCTACGAGATATGATCTGAATTTTTCAAAGGCATAAACGACTGCCAGTAATTCCTTCTCAGTCGTCGCATACTTGCATTGAGCCTCATCCAGCGTGCGACTCGCGTAGTAGATAACGTGGAGCCTCTTATCTTTCCTTTGCCCCAAGACTGCTCCTACAGCGTAATCACTCGCGTCTGTCATTACCTCAAATGGCTGATCCCAATCCGGTGGTTGAACAATGGGCGCACTCACCAATGCTCCTTTAATCGTGTGAAATGCCTCGAGGCAAGCCCCATCAAACACAAACTTGGTCTCCTTACACAAGAGTTGCGTTAGAGGTCTTGCTATCTTTGAAAAATCCTTGATGAAACGTCAGTAAAAGCCCGCGTGACCAAGGAAACTCCTTATTCCTTTAACTGAATCCGGTGTTTGCAGGCTCATCATTACCTCAACCTTTGCTTTGTCAACCTCAATACCCTTTTCTGAGATTCGATGACCCAGAACTATACCATCTCTTACCATGAAATGGCACTTCTCCCAATTCAGCACTAGGTGTTTCTCTTCACAACGTTGCAAAACCCTGCACAAATTGGACAAGCAAACAGAAAAAGAGTTTCCATAGACGGAGAAGTCGTCCATGAAAACCTCCATTATATCCTCAATTAAATCAGTAAAGATGGACATCATGCACCTTTGAAAGGTCGCGGGGGCATTGCATAGTCCGAAAGGCATCCTCCGATAAGCAAAAGTGTCGTAGGGACATGTGAAGGTCGTCTTTTCCTGATCATCCGGGTGGATAGGTATCTGAAAAAAAAAAAAAAAAAAAAGAGGATGACATGATAGTTCTTGAATACGCGATGAGGAAATGCATTTCCAGTGAATCGGTACTCAAGAAGTGATCATCCAGATTTTTTTTTTTTTTTTTTTTTTTTTTTTTAGATGAAAGAGGGTTTGATCGCACGCGTATGTCTCTCAAACACGAAGAAAAAATCAGAGTTGCTGTACATACCCAAAAGCGTGAAATCATCTCCTGGAAATAAGAGCGGGTGCTCTTTCTGGGGAGCAGGTGCTCTCTGTTCTTCAGAAAGAGTGATTTAGATGCAGTGTTGACCCAATTCTCTCCAACCCTTTTGCGCATATGCTGCACATGTGACAATGAAGTAACAAGAATGCAAGGGGTTTGAAAAGAGGTAAGGGTTAAGGAGGGTACTAACTAAAAATGAGCTAGCTATTCAGGATCAATGAGAGTGATAAAAGGAGTAAGGAGTCCTGAATATGATTCGTTTCCCTAATCTAGTGCCAATAGCGAGATAAATTTTTGGTCAATATGGAAACCTGGAAGATAGTGTATCGAAGTGTTCCAGCTGTTCCTTGTACTCATGCTCTGAAGAAATGGTCACTAGAGAGAAAGTTAAACACAAATAGTTCAAATATCATCATGAGATAAAGTCTTAATTCCCTACAAAGTTTTTTGACTCAATAAAACAAACGAAAAATAGACTCAAACAGGACATAAGAAAATAAAAAGGAAAATAAAAAGTCATTAGCAACAACTCCCCCCAGACTTACTTCACACCGTCTCGGTGGGAAAATAAGAAGAGAGAGAGCAGAAGAAAAAGAAAACATGATGAAAATGCAAGAAAGTAAAAATGTTCAGAGAAAATACGAGAGGGGGAGAAGGATAGCGATGACTAATCGCTGGCGGTAGCATCGGATTCCTTGTCGTCATCCGTGAGTGGCTTCTTCCTCTTGGATGATCGTATGTTGGGGCGAGCAGACGAGGACGGTTGAGCAGCTGGTGGCTGGATCGGTGTAGTGGACGGCATTGTCTCCGCGGCTTGTGAGCCGGTGCATCCCTTCTGCAGCATGTGCAAAAGGCGGTGAAGTAGCCCGTTGTTCTTCCTGGTGGAAGCTACCATCCAACGGCGGTACTCAACGTCGTCTGGGTTGTCAGAGATGTCCCTGAGTGTTAGCTCGATGTGGTAAGGCCGGCGGTAGTGAGCGCGAGATTGCTGCGTACGCTGTGTGTCAGCTGCCAAATCCTCTTCTTCCTCTTGGCTCGGCGGGTCCTCAGCAGCGGGAGCAGGAGCAGGTGCAGAAGTGGAGGTGCTCCTTCGGGCAGCAGAGGTGCTCCCTTTCTTCTTTGGGGTGCTCCTGGTTGGTGCTCCAGGGACTGGGCACAAATACTCTATTCCAGGGGTGAACCCGATGTTGGCAGCAACCTCCAAATCGGTCAGTGATGGTTGAGGCAACCTGCAAAACAAAATACTACCCGCGCGTGACGTGAAACGGTAAGTGGTGCGTTCAGCTAAGATCTCACATGAGAGGAGGTAGGCCGTGTCCATAGACTCGTACTCCGTGCTGCGCATATATCCGCTGACATCGATTTCCAGGTGAAGGAATAAGCGTGTCAGCAAGCTCCCTATCCGCTCTGTGTGGGCTTTGCCCTTGGCAACCTTGGTCCTCTTATCAGCTATACATGAGGCAAAAAGGGCTCCCATGTTGACGCTTCCATCGAACTCGCAGGCCAAACCGGCTTCACCACTAATGGTGTCTCGCACAACATTGTAAAGCATGATCAATTCATCGGTTCGCACCTTGCTTGCATCATCTCGTGAGAAGAAAACAGTGCTGATGGCTTTGACACCGATTCGAAGAGCAGGGTTGCGAATGATGGACTGGGCTGCGGATCTGGAGAAGTAATCTCCACTTGTGATGAAATCCCAGAATTTGTGCACAACCGGTAGGCGTGTGGGGAAAGTCACCTTCTCCTCCGTGGAGTCAAAACCGTAAAGGTCGCAGAGATCCCGGACAGTCACCTCATACCTCTTTCCTCCAGCAAAGAAAGAAAGAACTCCCTGTGAAGCCACTGGTCTACGTGGGTCCGAATAGGTCAGTTTGGCAGATGCCAAACACTGCCTCACCAAATCTGGGTATAGATCATCGGGCTGTGTGAGCAGATCGGTTAGTTGGCAAGCCTCAAGTATACTGTTCACATCATAGAGCAGCCCTAGATCCTTTAGCGTTTGCCCACACAAGAAGCGAGTCGGCTCAATGGTAATGTCTAGCCAGTTATTGTAGTAATATGCGTCCGCCTGGTCCCATTCCACGTCGGAATCGAGAGGAAGGGTTGAATTGCGCAAATCAAAACGTTGGCATTCGTCACGTGGCCAATGGCTTGTTGCGAGTTGGGTGGAGGTGGAGACACCTTTTCCCTTGCGTGAGCGGGATGGGTTACCAAAGGACGTTGTCAGTTTGGACATCCTGCAATGACAGCAGCAAACACGAACCCAAGCAAGCATAAGTTCATTGTCCCAATATCCACACAAATACATATCCAAGCGGGTAACTACAATAGATGAAAATCAACAAAGACAACAGTCCGGACAGAAGAAGCATAAACCAATTGTCCCATAAGAGTAATCCTCATCCCCTTAATTCCGATTTCACACCACAAAAGTGGGTTTGGTTTCAAGCGAAAATTTCAGTCAAATTTGCACACCCCTATGTACTCGAAATCGGCCCTAAACAAGTTTAGAGTAACCCTAAGCAATAGCATTCAACCAATCAAGCCAAACAAACCCGGATTCCTCCCTTTTTCGCGAAAACGGCGGACCAAAAAGGTGGGTTTTCAAAGTGTTACCTTGCTGTTTTGGAGAAACGAGTAGTAGATTCGAAAAGGTAGCGAAAAATCGAGTGGGTTAGGGCCAAAAATCGCTCAGATCGATTGAAAATCAAGGGAGTTGTGCTTTGGGCAAAAGTTTGGAAACCGTTTTAATGGAGGAAAAGAAAATAATCGTAGGGGAGGAGGAAGAAGAGAGAGAGGCGCGAGAGATATAGGTTTTAGGGGTGACCCATTATGCCTATTTTTTTTATATCCATTTGAAATTAGAAAAATCCCTTAATTAATATCTCTCGGGCCCACCTCATCATCCTTATTGGACTTACCTGGTTATAGACCCAGACCAAATTTTGAAAATTCGTTTTCCGTTTTAGGTCGGGGAGCAGGTGCTCCGCTCTGGGCTTCAGGTGCTCCCTCTGGGTTTCAGGTGCTCCCTCTGGGTTTCAGGTGCTCCCTCTGGGTTTCAGGTGCTCCCTCCATGTTGTGGTGAAATCCTCATCCGGATCGATCGATCTCGGGATTTACGTTGGTCGATCCAAAATTCAGATCGATCAATCCGACGTTGAGATCGATCGTTCTACTCCTCAAAGCGCGAAATCGATCGATCTGGGAACTGACGGCGGTCGATCGGAAATTCAAATCGATCGATCTGTGAAGAGATCGATCGATCTCCATCACCTCTTCCCCTTTTTTTTTTTTTTTTTTTTTGGAAACATGAAAATTCAAAACTCAAACAAAAGTTAGTAATAAAAGAAATCAAATTGAAAAAGTTAGAAAACGTACCGGTGGGTTGCCTCCCACCAAGCGCTTGGTTAAAGTCGTTAGCTTGACTTGATTAGCCTTTTAGGCTTTGGGCGCGTCACCTAAGGTGATAACTCCACCTTCGGTCGGGGTTGCATCGGCTAAGTACGGTTTGCAGCGCTGTCCATTGACCACGAACTCTTTTCCTTTGGCGTCCAGCAACACCAGAGCTCCATATGATCGAACGTCTTTGACGAAGAAAGGGCCGGACCACCTAGATCATAATTTTCCAGGAAAAAGTTTAAGGCGAGAGTTAAAGAGAAGTACCATGTCATTGGGTTGGAAGTTTCGGTTAAGAATTCTCATGTCGTGGTACATCTTGGTTTCCTCATCGGGAACACATCTCCGGAAAAGACCGTCGGAGCATTGTTTGTAAAGGTATGGTTCATCCCAGAAGTACCTCCTTACGTTGCGCAAGAATTTCCTCTTCTTGTCTCCCACAAAGTCAGCTGGTTCCTGGTCAGCAGCTAGGTAGTTCGCGATCTCACCAAACCACAGAAAACTCGGAGCAACCATTTTTGAAACAACCGCATAAACCTGGTCTGGATCAGGTGCTCTGTTCTGGGTAGCGGGTGCTCCAGTCTGGACTGGGTGCTCCAGAACACAGATTCCAATGGCGTATACTTGTTCATCCGGCAGCGCATCATCAAGCGGGACTGTTTCATCCACTTTCAGGCGGGATAAATGATTAGCAGCTCCATTCTCAGTACCTTTCTTATCAACAATCTGCAGGTCAAACTCCTGAAGCAACAAAATCCATCTCAAAAGCCTAGGTTTTGCATCCTTCTTGGTGAGCAAGTACTTCAACGCTGCGTGGTCGGTATGAACAATGACCTTTGAGCCTACGAGATATGATCTGAATTTTTCAAAGGCATAAACGACTGCCAGTAATTCCTTCTCAGTCGTCGCATACTTGCATTGAGCCTCATCCAGCGTGCGACTCGCGTAGTAGATAACGTGGAGCCTCTTATCTTTCCTTTGCCCCAAGACTGCTCCTACAGCGTAATCACTCGCGTCTGTCATTACCTCAAATGGCTGATCCCAATCCGGTGGTTGAACAATGGGCGCACTCACCAATGCTCCTTTAATCGTGTGAAATGCCTCGAGGCAAGCCCCATCAAACACAAACTTGGTCTCCTTACACAAGAGTTGCGTTAGAGGTCTTGCTATCTTTGAAAAATCCTTGATGAAACGTCAGTAAAAGCCCGCGTGACCAAGGAAACTCCTTATTCCTTTAACTGAATCCGGTGGTTGCAGGCTCATCATTACCTCAACCTTTGCTTTGTCAACCTCAATACCCTTTTCTGAGATTCGATGACCCAGAACTATACCATCTCTTACCATGAAATGGCACTTCTCCCAATTCAGCACTAGGTGTTTCTCTTCACAACGTTGCAAAACCCTGCACAAATTGGACAAGCAAACAAAAAAAGAGCTTCCATAGACGGAGAAGTCGTCCATGAAAACCTCCATTATATCCTCAATTAAATCAGTAAAGATGGACATCATGCACCTTTGAAAGGTCGCGGGGGCATTGCATAGTCCGAAAGGCATCCTCCGATAAGCAAAAGTGCCGTAGGGACATGTGAAGGTCGTCTTTTCCTGATCATCCGGGTGGATAGGTATCTGAAAGAAACCTGAATAACCGTCTAAAAAGCAGTAGTAAGGGTGGTTAGCTAATCTTTCGAGCATTTGATCAATGAATGGTAAGGGAAAATGATCTTTCCTAGTCGCTGCGTTTAGCTTTCTATAGTCTATACACATCCTATGCCCTGTAACAGTCCTAGTCGGTCTCAGTTCGTTCCTACCATTGGCGATCACAGTTATCCCGCCCTTCTTAGGTACTACATGCACAGGACTGACCCAATTACTATCAGATATGGCATAAATAACACCAGCTTCTAAGAGTTTCATTATTTCCTTCTTAACAACATCCTTCAAATTCGGATTCAATCGCCTTTGATGCTCTACAGAAGTTCTAGATTCATCCTCTAAATGTATCCTATGCATGCATAAATCAGGTGAGATTCCAGGGATGTCATCTAGTGAATAACCTAAAGCTTTCCTATATTTCCTAAGCTCGCATAAAAGTAAGGCGGATTCCACATTGTTAAGATCAGCATTTATTATAACAGGATATGTGGAGTTGGGACCGAGAAATGCGTACCTTAGCCCAGCTGGTAAGGTTTTGAGCTCGAGTTTTGGAGCTTTCAGCTTACTCCAAGGATCATCAGTAAGGTTCCGAAGAGCAGAGGCAGGTGCTCCGTTTTCTCCCTTTGTGTCGAGTCTCAAAAAGTCCGTCGATTTCTCCATCTGCCCGGAATCCAGCATCCTTGCGAACCCAATGGTATCTTCGCTCAAATAACCATGTTCGCTCTCAGCTTTTGTCAATGCAACATCCAAGGGATCATTAGCAAGTATCTCTTCAATATCTCCCTCCGAGATTTCGAGATTATCCTCAATGGCAAAAGTCTGCCCATCAATGGTCGGTTTCTTCAGCATCCGATCCATCTCAAACTCCATAATAATGTCTCCCAGTTGGAGACCAATCGTTCCGTTCTTTACATCAATGATCGCACCAACTGTGCGCAAGAAAGGACGTCCCAGAATTAGAGGGTCCTTCGGCTCATCATCCAGTTCCAACACCACGAAATCTGCTGGAATGAAGATGTTCCCAATCCTGACCTGCAAATCTTCCAAAATTCCTACAGGCAACTTGATAGATCTGTCAGCAAACACTAATGAAATCCGTGTAGGTTTAAATTTTGTGTACCCAAGTTTCCTTGCAACTGAATAGGGCATAAGATTCACGCTGGAACCTAGATCACACAAAGAACAAGCGAATCGCACAGGACCAATATCAATGGAAAGAACAAACTTACCTGGGTCCTCTTGCTTTTTAATGGTTTTGTTTTGTAGCACAGCGCTACAATTCTTGCTCACAACCATGGCACTTTGCTCTGAAGGAATCCGTCCAGTGACCAGGCCCTTGACATACTGTTTCATAGACGGCATCATCTGAATTGCGTCAGCCAATGTCAACTTAACCGTCAAATCTTGCAACATCTCCTTACATTTTGCCTCCTCCAAATCTTTCTGCGACTTCCTTGGAGGTACTGGGTAAGGGATAGGGGGCCTGTAGACACGAGAACGAAACTTATCAATAATCTCATTTGGTCTTAATACCTTAGAAATTGGTTCAGTAGATTCTTCATCGTTTTTCTCTGTTTCGGGAGCAGGTGCTCCCTCATCTGGAGCAGGTGCTCCAGGAACAAGAGCAGGTGCTCCAGGGACAGGAGCAGGTGCTCCTTCTGGGCAGTTTTCAGCTTCTGCCCTTACGACTCCAGGTAAAGTTCTCCCACTTCTCAGCTCTATGGCATTCACAAATTCTCTTGGGTTTGCATCAGTTTTACCAGGCAATACTCCCTGGGGTCTCTTAATTGCTTCTGCCGTCTGGGCAACTTGTGTGTCGAGCTTTTTCACGTGGTTGCGAACTGCTTCGAGCTGACCATTAAGGTCCGAGTACATACCATCCACCTTTGTGTTGATCTCAGTAGCACACTTCTGCTGGTTCGCCATCAGTTGTTGCATCATACCTTTCAATTCATCCTGAGAAGTACCTCCAGAGCTCGGGGGAGTCTGAAAGTTAGGGTATTGTGGTTTCTGGCTTTGAAAAAGAAGGAACGACTTCCCTTGGAAACCCTGAGGAAAGGTTTTCTGGAAACCTTGATCCTGAGGTTTCGTGAATTGAGAGCCGGTTTGCTGCGGATAAACCTGGTCCTGCGGGTTCTCAACATTCGTACTCCTGTAGGAGAAATTGGGATGGTTCCTGTAGTTCTGGTTGAAACCGCGATTCCTCACAAATCCTTGGCCATTAACGTAACTTACCTCTTCCTGATCAGCAGCTCCATCCTCAACCATTTCCTCAGCAAGTGGCTCGCCAGCCTCATCAGCAAAATGAACCATCTTTTGGTTCGCCTTGAGCAACAAGTTGACTTTAGCCGCAAGGTCATCGATCTTAGCAGAATCCGTTCCATTGGATTTCGTAGTCCTGTCATACTCCTGGGACTTGTTGCTTGAACTTGCAGCCAAGTTCTCAATCAGCTTATATGCTCCCTCTTTGGTTTTGGTCATGAAATCACCATCGCTAGCAGCATTGAGTGCGTTCCTATAATCCCAATCCACACCATCGTAGAAAATCCCCAGCAGGTTTTCATCAGTGAACCCATGGTGTGGGCACTCTCTCTTGTACTCCTTAAACCTTTCCCAAGCCTCACAGAAGGACTCTCCGGAATGTTGGTGGAAGGAAGATATCTTGTTCCTTAAACTCGCGGTTTTAGATTTCGTGTAGAAATGGTCCAAAAACGCAGCTCTCCATTGCGCCCAAGTCGTAATGGATCCAGCAGGTAAAGACTTAAGCCAACGAGAAGCTTTGTCCGCGAGTGAAAACGGAAACAGCTTGCATTTCACGAAATCCGGGTTCATCCCATTAGAGCTTGTCGTGGAGCAAATCTCCTCGAAATTCTCTATATGGTCCATCGAAATTTCAGCAGGCAATCCGTGGAACAAGTGCTGCTTAACCAGTGATATCATCTGTGGTTTGATCTCATAATCATTCCTTTCAACAGCGGGGGGAACTATCGCAGCTCGGTTTCGGTAATAGGCATGGGGATTGTCCATATCCCCTATGGTTCGCTGCTGCTCACGCGCGCGTTGTTGCTGTAGTTCACGCGTGTGCTGCTATTGCATTTGAGCCATCTGCTCTTGCAACCTTTGCAATTCAACTGCCATGTCGTTGTTGCCTTGTTCGCCCATATCAGCGGGATTAGGCCTTTTTCGTCTGTTTCCTCGTTCTAGTCTCGCGAGTTCAGGATTACTCAAAGTGACAAGGGGAGTCTGAAGATTTCTCCTTGTTGTCCTTGAGTTCATGCACCTGAAACACACGTAAAGAAAAACAAAAGAACAAGATTAGTGCTTAGTCTAAAATCGTAGTCGAGAAGTAGAGGTATCGAGTGGTCTCCGTCGCAACGGCGCCAATTTGATGTTTGTCCTTTTTCTGGTTATAAGATTTTAACCTAGGATTTCACTAATCAGATGTAGAATAGTGAGGTTCGTAAAGGGACCAGCAATACACTCTAATTCTATGGATTTCAATCTCAGCTAAGCAATTCAGGTTGGGGTTTTAATGTCACAAAAATAATAAAGCAAAACACAAGTAAAATTTGGTTGCAAACAATAGTAAAAAGGCGTTAGGTCAGGGATAATTCTCAGGGATTCGATTATCAAGAACCAAGCAATTATTCAGGTATGCGATTACGACCAAGTCTAGAACTCAACCATAAATATAAGGAGATCCACTTTCGTGGCATCTACAACTTTCACAATCAATCTAACACCCTAACTGTCGTTGAGGTTACAAGGATTATCAAGCTTTATCGATTAGGGTTGATATGTTCACGAGATGCCCTAACTTCAACTTTCGTTGGCTACGGATCAAATCGCCCACCTAAGTCAATTTCAGCAATTTACAAACTTTTGATAAGTAAATTCAACCTAAGATCAAAGGCTACGTGATCAATCTAACCTAGGCAATATGATCGACAATAGGTGGAGACTATCGAATGATTATATAAAAACCTATCTATGCTTAGTTCATGATTCTAATCCCATCGAAAACCCCCTAACCTAACAAGTGGATTACTCGCTCATGATCAAACAAGTAACAGCAGCAAGGGATGAAAGAAACTTCATTAAATCAAAAGCAAAGAGATTAGGGTTTAGAAAAACTTCGATAAGAACGTGAAATATAATCTCTAAAACAATGGTTTGAATCTCTCTCTCTCTCTCTCGTCGTGATGTCTTGCTGCTGCGTGAATCGTGAATGAGGCTGTGTCGTGATGGCGTGTTCCTCTCCAAAAATCAGCAATAAAGACCTATTTAAAGGCCCATTACGGCTGGCCCAAAAATAGGCTTGCAAAATTAGGGTTTTGCAAAAGGTCCATTAATGATTCTGCAGGGAGCAGGTGCTCCCTTTCTCGTACTAGGTGCTCCCTCCTTCGTATCAGGTGCTCCCTCCGGATCGATCGATCATAAAATTTACGTCGGTCGATCTACTTGGATATCGATCGATCTGCTCCATTCTGAGTGTCAGGTGCTCTCCTCTGGGCGTCAGGTGCTCTCTTTCTCCAGAATGTCCAAAAAGAGTCCAACTTCACTCTTTTCTAGCCAATTCCGATTGTAAGTCCCAGTTATTGCTTCCAGCCGCTTTTTGTACCTAGAACGACTCGACAGAGAGTGAAAGACTCGATAAAAGCCTACAAAACAAGGGTTAGAATGCGCCAAAAATGCATTATATCACTTTATCATTGATTTCATGTTCTAGAACGGTTCTATTAATTTTTCTAGCATTCTACTTGTCTGCAATTTCGATTATCCTGCGAATTTCCCGAAAACCTAGCTTTTGTCTCTTGATTGAATCTCACTAAAACCGATTTCTTATTTACTTCTGTTAGTCACTTATTTTAATTCATTTAGCATAATTCGAACTTGAAATTAGTAGTGCAACTTTAGGTCTCTTGGGAAACGATAACCGTTTATACTATAACTGCGATTCTGTGCACTTGCAGGGATTGTTTCTAGGGTAAAACTTTAGAGCTATGACATATTTTCTACAATACCTTGTCACATTAAAATTGTGAGCATGAATTTGGTGAGGACACATAATCTCTTTTAAAAAAATTGCTCTTCAATTAATGTATAAGGGATACTAGCTAGAAAATGTAGAACTTTTTTTTTCAACCATGTAGATTATATATAGGGTCTTTTGCATAAAAAACCAAAAAAAAAATTATAAAATTATAAAATTGGGAAAAAGGGGATATGTGGCAAAATATTGACCTTTGGATCTAGGATTTTTTGTTAGTTTCACAATTATAATTTTTTTGGGCAAATTTTTCCTTATATATATTACCTCTTTTTTTTTGTCACAGATTATATATATTACCTAAATGTACATAATATCACAAAAATTTACCTACCATTGAAAAATATATTAATAAATCAACAGAATCTATCTCTATATTTCAAAGTGACTACACTGTGGAAAACAGCCGAGAGTTTGTTTTGTTTGAAGATGTAAGAGTTTCTATTCAGAGGTCTGCTAAAGCATCTAGTGCTTCAACACCAGGAAAAAATTATGAGCTTTTCATCTCTACAACACCTCTGCTGGTTCTATCAGTGACTGTTCATCAGAGTTATCCCGAGCTTCTGCAACTAGCGAAATGGCTAAAAGCAACTAGAAAACTGTCTCTGGCGAAAAGAGTCCTTCGAATGATAACACATCGCAGACTGTGAAGCCTCTCAAAAACTCTAAAGATGCATCTGTTGTTCAAGCTGATGCTAAGGAAGGCAGTAAACGAGTTTAAGCTATCAATGGTGGTTTGGTTCCTTCAGCTTCCATGAAACCATCGGGTCTCCGTGTGCCATCACCAAAAATCGGTTTCTTTGATGGAGTAAGTCCCCTCAAAATTCATGGAAATAACCAAATTTGGCATATTGTTTGTCCCTTGAGATTGGAACCAACCTGGCAAGATCTGTTTCTATCTAGAGTATGAGTTTGTTATTGATGCCTCTCTCCTTCTCTCTTTCCGTTAAACAGGCCATGCATGAATCATCGTCATCTGCCAGTAAGAAGTTTGGAAAATCTCAATCCGCAAGGTCTCCAATACAAGAGCCGTCGAATTCGAAAACAAAAGCAAGTTCAAGGCTTGTTTCTGACTCGTCTCCAAAACTTCCCAACAAAATGTATTGGAAAATCAAAGATTCAATGGAGTTGTGTGGTAGATTCTTATGTAACCCATCTCTTTTTGAAAGGCACAACAAAAAAAACAGTAATAAATCTTGCGTTAAGAAACTTTAATATAATGAGTTCTAGTTTTGTGGAGTTCATAAGATACTCTAACTAGTACTACTACTACATTCCCATTGTAGTACACAAATTGGGAATTGACACATTCCCATTGTAGTATTAATTTTTTGTTTAAGGACTCACCAATTAGACTCGAAATGAATTTACAATCAAGAAATTTCAATGATAAAGGTGAAGTCATTGAGTTATCAATTTTTCAATATTTTTTTCTCACATTTTTTAATACTATAAAATTGTGAGATAATTAGTCGTACATGCATTTTGTGTGAATTTGTTTCAAGATGCAAAGAGTGCGTCTGTGTTACGTGAACGTGAGTGTACATATAAATAACATTTGCAAAAATTTTGATATATTTCAAGAAAGTATACTTAGAATTTTTTTAAAATTTAATCAAAGAATTGAAAGAGAAAATAAGTAACAACATTGCACCAAAAATAGAGTTACTAATTGTAAAACAAGAAAAAGCATATTATTCGCATTAATGATTTTCTTTGTATCGTACGAGAAGTAACAATAAAAAAACTGGAAAAGCAAAACAGAGAAAGAGATAAAGAGATGGAAGTAGTAATGTACTTGTACGGATTCTAAAAGCAAATCGAACAAGAAGACGAACACAGAATCAGAAAATCAGCTTCTTTGACTGTAATTTATAATTGTTCAGAGGGGTTAAATTGTAAATAAGAATTATCTGAGTCTGTAAGAATTCGTAAAACTTTGTTTTCTCTCTGACTCATCTCTCTCTCTCTCCCCTTCTCCTTCAAACACACAATCTCTCAGATCTCTCTTTCTCCCTCTCTCCTTCAAACACGCTCTCAGATATCTCTCTCTCTCGAGCTAAGAAACCCATTCTTGCTCACTCTCTCTCTCTCTCTCACTACCTTCTATGGCGGAAAACAGAGTTAGGTTTCCACGTTTCTACAAGGTCTTCCTCACAGAAACAGCCTCTGAGTCTTTGGTAAGATCTCCTCTTTCTTTCCTCTTCTTTCCATAAAGATAAAAGTTTCAAGCTTTCTGAAAAACTCAAGCTTTCTGAAAAACTCAAGCTTTAGTGGTAGAGTAAAGGGGTTGTCTTTACTTAGCCTCAAATTTTAGCAGAAAATCAGTAAAGGTTTGGTTTTTGCATCCTGATTTTAGCAGAAGTAAATGTAACAGTGGAAGTAATGTTTGGTTCTCGTTCATTAATGTAGAGAGAGAGAGAGACTCATACGAATTTGATGACATTTGGTTGCTTCATCAAGTCACTGTTTCAATTGGACTTGTATAGACCTTTGTTTCATCTTCTTTAAAAACGTGTCTTGTTATGTTGGTTGTGTTGTGTCTGCTGCTAATCACTATCTGTTCATTGTTGAAACTAATGTACTTGTGATGTTTATGTTTTGTCCAGTCGATTCCACTGTCTTTCATGGAGGATCTTGCTAATCCACTGCCACCAACAGCGAAACTCTAAGGCACAGGAGGAAGAAATTAGACAGTGAGCATGAGTAGGATACGTGAGGGTGCGTTTTTCACAACTAGATGGTCCAAATTCGCAGAGGAACACAATCTCCAGAGCGGGGAGTTTATGACGTTTGTGTACGACAGGCATCGGACATTTGAAGTCAGTGTCTTTGGTCGCAGTTGCTGCAAAGAGACAAGAGCTGTACCAGAAATGGTAGAGCTTTCTGATTCCGAAGGTGAAGAAGAAGAAGAAGCTTCAATGGATGTTGCTGATGATGAGCTTCCTTTTAGTGATGATCAATAAATAAGTGAGAGTGTTTATCACGTAGACAGTGAAGAAGAGACCGACACTGATGCTACAGGTGATATATATGGTTTCTTTCTTCAAAGTATTCAACAACATTTGTGAATCATAAAAAGAGAGGCTAATATAGAAGATTGTTTTTGTTTACAGTTTTTGTAGGGAATTCAAACACGGTTGTTATCGCTAATCCATCCTTTGATACTAGCATCAAGTCAAGGATTCATGATGCACTAGTTGTAAAAACGTATTTTTTTTGTTTGAATAAATTTAACATTCGATTCAAACAAAAAGAAAAAAAAACGAGAGTTAAAGGTTGGTTTTACTGATGTCTTTAATGGTTTTGACATGTTTGTGTTGTTGTGTTTTGTTTTGTGCAGCTGATTCCAGCCCAAATGCGAGCTCCTTCACAGGCACAAGAAAGTTTACTCCATCAGAATCCATATCACGCGTCGAACTGCTGCTTGAGAGTCTCTCACCATCACCATCACCATCACCATCACCATCACCTTTATCATCACTAGTTTTACCATCATCTTCTCTAGTGTTATGGTTTTTCTTCTCTTAATTTCTTTTTGGCCATTTAGCTCAAATCCCATGGAAATTATGAAATATTACTAGAACCATATAAAACTTTTTTTTATTACTGACATTTTTTAAATACCCAGCGTGCCTTTTTGTTACGTTGTGACAAAAAATGTAATTACAAGAATGTCATAGCCACGTAAGCAACAACGTAGGAAATCGCTGACGTGTACTAATGAACTCAGCCGTAAATGGATACGGCTGAGTTATGGTTACGTTGCTGGCTGAGTTATTAAAGGCGGCAGACTTATGAGAGATCGGCTGACTTACGAACATAAATCAGCCGTTAGTGACGGCTGACTTACAGAAATCTGGCTGACTTATTAGATAACGGTTGACTTATGAACAGAAGTTACAGCTGAGTTATACAACGGCGGGCTGATTTATAAGGTAATGGCTGACTTACGAACATAAATCAGCCGTTAGTGACGGCCCATTTACAGAAATCTGGCTGACTTATGAGAGATCGGCTGACTTACGAACACAAGTTACGGCTGAGTTATGTTCTCCGGTTGGGAAGCAGTTACGGCTGTTACGTAAATCAGCCGTAATTGGCTGGGTTAACAATAACTCAGCCTTATTACGGCTGACTTATCAGCGGAAGATTAATTACTAGAATAGCATTCATTTGACGGCTGATTTATTTGACGATACGGCTGACTTAATATTTTATAGCCTTATTACGGCTGATTTATTAGTGAAAGATTAATTACTGAAATACTATTCACGTCGCGGCGGACTTACACTATACTTGATGGCTGATTTATTAATGGCTGAGTTATGTGTTCGTTTTGCGGCTGACTTACCGATATTCCATGTCATCTGTTCCGATTTTCCATGTCATCAGTTCTTATTTGCCATGTCATTATTACTGTTACGATAGTCAAATTAGGGTTCTTCATCTACGACCTTCGCCTTCTTCTTACTCTTCTTCATCTAGC